>OX382274.1:17650440-18943198 GCA_947507595.1 Pyralis farinalis
ATTGGTGTTTCAATACGCGAGCTATATTTCTTGTATTGCAAGCGTTAAAAAAATGCTTAAAGTATGCCTCTCAATATTTAATTAAATAAGTCTAATCCTTTGCTGGACTATCAGAAAGAAAGCAACTCCACATGACTCAGTCCTCACATCTGATTCATCATGCTTCACCATCACCACCTTCTAATAAAAGACGACTAATTTGATCGTGATAAGTGAGAATTTCCTTCCTCAGCTTTCGTGTTGACTTTCTGTTTCGTCATTCCATTCTCTTCAAATTCCACATGTCCGAAGAAACGAATTTATTTGTATCTTAACACTCTCTTTCAGACAAATTCTGTTTCTAGCATCATCATTGCGAACTCGGCCTAGAAGCGTTACACCACATATTTTATTCTCTCTCTATCATAAAAAGCTCTCGCTTTGCGTACATTACCGTTGGGATCAACCTTCTGGCTCGAGTTATTACTATTTTACTGCTATATAAATACTACATCAATATCAATACTATATCGATATATATCAATACTACATAAGAAATATCAACCTCAAAAATATACAATCTTCCATGTCTTCCATCCTTCTTGTGCTAACATTACACCAACAACAATCCTTGTATATCTTTATTTTCTTTACATTAAGTTGGAACCTTGTTTCTATTAACGATAATAGACCAGCGCATAAGGAATACAATAAAGTTTAGTGGTAAGCCTTCAGAACCCGTTATATACCTTTTCCCATACATTTCGCGGTCATATATGACCACACGGGTTTCGAAGGAAAAAGAATAAAAAAGATTTTGAGTACTTTAAAAATAATTTAGTGAATAGAGAATAAATAACTGAACTACATCAGTATATATGGTGACATAGAATAAGTAAAAGCCCCAACAAGAATGTATCGCAACCCTCGACAGGGTCGTAAGGATCCATTACAGTTACTAATTCACTTTTTGTAACCATATGAAAGCAATAAAAGCATCATGAGGATCGGTGAAGGAAACCATCATGAGGAGACTCACACACCCATCAAATTATATTTTAGTAGATGTGTGACCTCACCTAAGAAATATATGGTTTTACTGTGGGTTGTAATAGTCTAACGATATTTCTTCCATGTGAAAATCATTATCTTCGCCCTATCCTTAGGCTTAGGTAGCGGACCCTGTCTATCCTTATATATTAGGAGATCAGATAAAACTTGGAAGAAAAAGCAAGTCTTTCTGTATACAATCATCTTTCATGGTGCTAACGTGAAATCATCTGCATAAAGTAGACAGTTTACTAACAAGGTCACTTATGCACAATCCTACATTCGTAAATCTATTTGTAGATAATTATCAATATACATTATAAACAGCTGAGCCGATAGCATGCAACCCTAAATATTTATGTTGAAGTCAAACCATGACTGCTTAATGAGGATTGTACACCATGTGTATGGGACACATGCTATACATTCCTCATTAGGAGATAATACAGTACGCAATTATGCACTATCAGTGCATTCCATTCCATTTTATCGCAATATGTTCTTTCTCATCATTATAACCCTTACCCATCTTACTACAATGTCTCCCTTCAACCGAAAGAAATTACAGCATATCCCACCACACTGCTCAAACACGGATTACCAACAGGTCATCGCTTACAAGCCCCCCGAAAGCCTAACGACTTTTTAAGCTTAAGGACTGCCACCTATCGCCAACAGCCGGGAACGACAATGTTTAACCTACTTTCAAAAGCACGAAGAAGCTCTAGATAGGCAAACCCAACCATAGACTAGCTACGATCGATGTTGCTTAACCTTCATATTCGATTAAATATGCATTTATTTTTTTATGAAGTAATGTAATCTTAATAAAACTTATATGTACATATTTATGGAAGTCTCAGCAAAAAATATAAAAATGATTCTATTCGAAATGGCCACCACCTTTTTTTTACAGGCCTTATTCTGTCTGCCACGAATCTATGGATTTAGGCACTGTTTCTGTGGGACATTTAGCCACTGCTTGCTCCAGAAATTTCTTAAGAGACACAATGTGAGCGTGTCGTTTCGATGTCATTTCTACAGCTCTTATAGAGTTCGGAACGTTGGTTTCGAGCCAAGCTTGAGTAGTTTGTGCCTTGTGACCTGGTGCAGAGACCTGCTGGTAACTAGATGGTATATTTTTAAAAAGGGTATTGCTGAGAGGTTTTACAATACAATCCAAGACAGTCTCTTGATATAATTTGGCTGAAGTCTTCACTTCTTTTTCACAAAAATGTAGCTTAGTGACTCCTTGATAAGACACCCCCCACCATACATACGCTAATGATGATGACCACATTGTACCTTTGCGACGACTTGGGCGGCTGCTTTAGAACTGTGTGCGTGCACTTTGTCATTTTGCTTGTTGTAGTATGTACTCTTCAATCGGATTTTTTTTTCCTTAGTAAAGAGGATATTTCTGTGATTATCACCTGCGTAGCGGGACAGAAGGCGTTTTGATCGATCCACTCTCTTCAACTGTAGGGGTTGATTTAGGGCATGTTCTGTGTATCGACGATAAGCGCCGCGCTTCAGGTCTTGTTTTATTATATGCGACAAAGTCCTAGCGGGAATCTTCCTTTATCGCGAGTTTCCTAATTGCGTTTCCGAGCTTTAATAGCATTAACAGCCTTTGCAATTCTCACAGCAAGCGGTCGCCCCGATCTATTATGGTCTTCAACATAGGAAGTGTTGGTATATCTATTGATATTATGATATACGAACATACTACTGATACCAAGTTTTGGAATTATCTTGAATATCCATACCTACTTTCTGCAATGCAATCACTGCAATCTTATTTTCACCTCATTCCATATTGTAATTTAATAATAAACACGAAAAAATATGTAAAATTACGGGAAATCGAAAGAAGTTTTTAACATAATAAACGCGATCCAAATTCAAAATAATTAAAGAAAAATCTCTATGTAACAGTATTTATGTCCAGACTAGTTATATAGTTATAATTTGATGTGTGTATGTATGTAAATATGTTCTTTATGGACTCCAAAATGATTGAATCGATTTTAATTTGATTGAATCATACGTGTAGAGCTGGGGAGTTTTGCTAGTATATAATAAAAAGACTATATATTGTAAAAATAATTGATTATTTTTCTAACTTATAATGTAGATCCCATTATACCAAGACATATTCCAAATGCTTTTATACAATAAAATTTGCAGTAGTCCTTACATCTCTTTTTTTCCAAACAAACAAAATGACAAAATTCTTTTGTTATCCTGTATCATCATGTATTATTCACTATTGATTACAGGTTTGTGTTGAAGACACTTATGACGATTTGTCCCGGTACCGTGTTACTAGTTTTTATGGTATCTCTATGGATAATCGCAAGTTGGACGTTAAGACAATGCGAAAGGTCAGTGTTGCTTATTACTATATCGATATCATACAATTTATTTTGAGTAATAATTTTATTCAATTCAAAAGGGATCGCTAATCCAAAGGAGTATTCTCTTTTGGCAAGTTCTTTTGCTCATTTGATTTGTTCACGTCTACTACATATTTAAGCTCAAATATCATTGTTTTTTTTACTTTCACCTGTGTAATTGCTTCCATACCTTTTATGTTTTATTTAATTTTATAATTTTGACTATGGTATTAATAATGGTTTTCATCAGTGTACCGCCTAAGTGGGCATGCTGTTGCTTTATTGTACTATGGCAATGTATATACATATGTTTGCTTTTAGAACCCACTGTGTTGTTACTTTCAATGTACCTGTAATATGTATTGTTATAGAAACAAAGGATTTTATGTAGTGACGCTCATTCATCACAGTTTTGATAAAAGAGTTTGACTTTGAATATTTTCGCAAATTTTTGTAGAATTCTGAAAAGTATACACAATACGAATGCAATAATCAAGTAAATAGTTTATGTGTTTATTGTAGAAAGTGAAATTATTGTTGAAAATAAAGAGGACGCTTGTTGTGATCCGGTATATTTGAGTAAATTGTGAATAAACATTGCACTTGACTTGCTCTGCGAAACCAGAAATTACATGTTTGTAAGATAAAAATGTGTTGGTAGCACAATTTAAATTCTATGTAATATTGCATCTTTTGTTAAAAAAATCGCAAGCTTAGCTTAAATTTAGAAAAAATATACAATGGATATCAACGCACAAAATGGCTCTCAAATAAACGAAATACACTTAGATAAGCTTCCAACTCTGTGCCAACATTACGCACCAAGCATTGCACTATTCTCATGTTCATGCATCAGACAAGTTACCTCTTCCCGTGAAGCAAGTATATCTTTCTCACTATATGTGTTTCTTACTTCTATCTTCCTATGTACCTGTCTACCTTTTAAATGTTTATTATAATTATGTATATCGTAACTTCACACCTTAGGTAAACTCAAAATTGGATTCACGCATGGCTAATTGTTTGGTATTCGGACCAGATAAATGTTTAGAGTGCACGTTATATTTATTGTTATACGATACTATCTGTGTAGAACAATTTGTTTTCGTTCATTCAATAGGCATGTCAGAATGTTTAAAGGCCCCAATTTGTGTTTAGGTATTTATTTTACAATTCACGTTAGTTGATATTTTTGAAATCACTAATATATTACTTGACGTTTAAATGTTATTAAAAAATATGCCACCATTAGATTTGACGTCTATTTCGCTTCTGAATTACCTTTTATGATTAACGTTAAGAGTATTTATGTTGACTGTGCTAGAACAAGCGGTTATCTTGTGGTTCTTGTCGGGCATTTTGGCTCTCAGGTTCCACGATGAAGACCATGCCAATTTGCTAAACTCTATGTGGCTGACAGCTATAACCTTCCTCTGTGTTGGCTACGGCGATATTGTACCCAACACGTACTGCGGCCGTGGCATTACCCTCACATGCGGCATGGTGGTACGTATGAAACACAGTAGGATAATTTTGGGTTGATTTATAAAATTCAAAATCATTCATATTATCCTTATGACTACTCTTAGTCATCCCCTTAGGCATAGCAAGAACGCAATTACTTACGTTCTATGGTTTCATAAACTTGCGTTGTCTAGAGGGCACTGGAATAGGACGGTAAAGGTGAGCCATTTTATGTGTTAGATGTTCACAATATTTTGAAATAATTTTACGATATATGTCAAATCAAAGTCAAACTCTTCAGTATCGTTTATGTCCTAATATTATTTATTATTTTCTATTATTTTTCACTACGCGCACTAAAACAATATTATGTTTATAATTACAGTATTAGGTAGGAATTTTGGATAAATTTTCACATTCTAGGCTTTTCTTTATCAAGCTCGAAGGGCTGAAGGGAAAGCCAGGTCGTTTGAGTAAACAGTTTAAATTTATTAACGATTCAGGTTTCACGATGAAGAACACGCGAACCTTCTAAACGCCATGTGGCTGATTGCTATTACGTTTCTCTCCGTCGGTTTTGGTGACATTGTGCCAAACACATATTGCGGCAGAGGTATTGCTGTTAGCACCGGCATTATGGTAAGTTTCCCACAAACAACATATATGTTTGTGTTGACTGACACGCGTTAAAATAATGCACATGTTAACATTTGGATCTTCTCAATTGATATTCACGCAAGAACCGACTAAACTGTTGGAACTACTTCTTCTTGGCAATCGAACGAATAACTTTAAATGTTATTTGTCAGTCAGTCAACACTTATTTCATTGTAACAGAAATCACACATCACACAAAATGCTTCACACATTTAATAAATCTACGCTGTCACTAAGTTGGATGTATTCAATGTAATTTGTAATTATCTAATAGTTATAAAATTGTTTATATAAGTAAATATTTTTTTGTATTGATGTTTGTATACTGTAATTGCAATAATGTACACACCTTGTTAACAATTCCACAACCTGTACTTTACTCACACTCAATGTACACACTGTAATATTTTGGATATATTGGATAATTTATTAAATTTTACGTAATAAATTTATCCGTATATAATTGCAGCCATTACAAAGTTTGGATATATTAATCACAATACGGTCTCCAGTATTTTTTTATTAAACATACGTCCATTTCCCTGTTAAACCAGCTGTTAGACATTATATTTTGTAGTATGGAATGCTTCATTTCTCCTTACTATTTCTAGTTCTCTCTTCACTTGAATATTTCACTGAATTGCACAATAAGTTTGTTTTGTTTTTAAAATGGCTCACTTTTCCTGTAATTACTTTAATAAAGAAGTGTACAATAAACATATTGCACCTAAATAGTGTTTGTGTTAAATGTTAAAAAATATAACAACATATTGATGTTCTTAATGTTAAATGGAAGTAAACGTTTTGAAAAGTCTTTAGCACTTCATAGATGGAAATGCACTATTGAAAAGAGCTATCACTATTTAATTAATTGTTAAATAAATTAAGAAGACAAAAGTTGGACATATCGTTGGAAATATTTTTTTGGGTTATCGCAACGATATTCTTACTTTATCTCATTATTTATTATAATAGTTTTTTGCATTTTGTAGCACAAAATAATAAATTAAATATTAAAAATAAAATTAAAAAGATATGTTAATAATTTTTAAGTGTCTATTTTAATATTAAAATAAGGAGAGCAATGGAGACATGCATTAATAAAAAGAAAATTATAAAGTATGATAATAAATAAAATAAACGTTTTGATATAATTTACTATACCATTTTATTTATTGATAGTCCTCTCCTATTACTACCAGTTTCCATTGCTTTCGTTTTACTTTAAACTGATAAGAATAATAATATTAAAAATAATAATATAGCACATAGCTAAAAAAAATAGTTTCTTTTAATTTTAGCCTTCAACATGCCTCTTTGGAATGACAATATTCTTGAATGCTTCTACACGTTCGCTTGCATTTTACATTAAGATATTCACTTAACAGGGAGCTGGATGCACAGCGTTATTAGTCGCGGTTGTTTCAAGAAAATTAGAATTAACTAGAGCTGAGAAGCACGTTCATAACTTCATGATGGATACACAACTTACTAAAAGAGTAAGTATTGCGGTGACGTCAGTTCATCACAATTATTGTTAATCTAATTAACAGGGGGCAGGATGTACAGCATTATTAGTGACGGTTGCTTCGAGAAAGTTAGAGTTGACTCGAGCGGAGAAGCATGTGCATAACTTCATGATGGAAACACAACTCACTAAAAAGGTAAGGTGACGGTCAGTGGACTAGCGGGATTGGAAAAGGTAAGATTTTATAAGCAAGCAAATGCTAAAACTATTAAAACAGCAATTTTAAGGCTTAATGTTTCGTTACGTCTGCCACCACTTGCTAAAGTATGCAAGTATTGCAATAACACAATGTAAGCGTGACGTCTGCTAGTAATTTCCAATTTAAGGCTAACAATATAAATAAATATATGTTGACAATTTTATAGTTTAAAATCACAATCACCTTTGTAAGCTAAATATAAATGGAAAGAAACCACACACACTAAATATAAAAATTAAATGCCGTACTTAAAAACAGTAATTGTTAAACACATTGAACTAAAGAGCTTAGTTATTATATATACACTTGCAAGTTTATAGCTAAGTAAATGTAGGTAAAAATACTAATGTACCGTTTTTAAATGATTTCAGCTGAAAAACGCCGCAGCCAATGTACTCCGGGAGACGTGGTTAATATACAAACACACAAGACTTGTGAAAAGAGTACATCCCGGACGAGTGAGGACACACCAGAGAAAGTTTTTGTTAGCTATATATGCGTAAGGATCATATATGTTTTAACTACTACGAGAGAGTTTACGATGGTTTTGTTTATTTTAAATTTCAAAATGAAAAGAGAAGCAAATCTGTTTAGAAAATTAAATTGCAAAATACAAATAAATTCACTTGATCAATTGAAAAATTTAAATCGTAACATTAACTTTTTTTTGTATCAATTTTGTTTTTTCCTGGGCCAGAATTAGCATCGATTATTTATATTTATTATTACTCAGTGATAATATTACTTTTTGATCAGTAACTAAATGGGCAGCACACGTATGCATAATAAATAATAATGAAATTATTTGTAATTACAGGTTACGAAAAGTTAAAATGGATCAAAGAAAACTTATGGATAATGCCAATACAATTACAGACATGGCGAAGGTATGTTACTATCCAGAATTCACAGATATTGCTAATGCTACACTAATGTCGACACATCCATATAGATTTTTAGATAGCACTTCTAGGAATGCATCTTTGACATATAAACATAGGTATTATTAGAATTTGAAACATAGAAACGCCAGACGCTATTATTATTTAGATTAAATAACAAGAAAAGCATGAATAATTATTTATATTCTTATATAATTTACGAGTATGTTACTTAGTTTATTATATTAGAACCTGATAATATTACATAGGTCAATGAAGCTCTATCATCTCATTGTTTCAAAATCATGCCGAAATCATCTTTGAGTATTCATGAATGATTCGTATCTTTCATATACATTTCGCTTTGCGCATGGTTCCTCCGTAGTTACAATTTATATAGATAGTAATATTCAATCCATTTAGATATTGCATGATTTAGATCTTAGATTTTTAGACTAAACAGAAATAATTCAGAACACAAAAACATACGCGCATGAACATTTACAGATTAAACATTAAATTTGCGAATTAAACCATCGGTGAACAGAGAACAACAAAGCGATTGATATTAGGATCCCTTTCTGTTTCAGACGCAGAACACTGTGTATGAAATTGTCTCAGATATGAGCACGAGGCAGGACACCATAGAAGAGAGGCTGACTAGTTTAGAAGAAAAACTTACTACATTACAGGTGATAATATTATTTATTTATTTATTGCACATGTCAGTTTACAGTAAGTAGCAATTATAATAATACGTAAGATACCACTACTTCACAAACATGGACCCTGGCTGGGTATTGCAATATACAGCTACAGTTAACATATTAATACTCGTACTAATCAAGTCACATGTTTATTTTCCATTCTACAGCTATATTCCTTGAAACTTTTATCGTTCATGTATTCAGCAACAGAGTAATAGCATTTTTGTAGTAGTAGGTTTTTTATTTTTATTTTTGAATAGGTGTACTATTTGTTCGTGTTTAATAGAATTTGGTATTTCATTATGTATTAATATTGCGCGGTAATGTGGTCTTGCTTTGTATATCTCGAGTTTAGGTTCCGGTAATACTAGGTTGTTGTTACGGCGAGGGTTTTTGTGGTGTCCAAAGAAATCTGAGTGTTTTTGGACAAAAAGGGCTATTTCGAGTATATACTCGTATAAGCATGGTAATGTGAAAATTTTAAATTTGGAAAAAAATGGTCTGCATATGTTAGGTTGGCGAATATCAGCCAGTACTCGTAGGCACTTCTTTTGCATTACGAACATATCATTGAAGTCCGTGCTGGTCACCCCGGAGAATTATTCCGCAAGCCAAGAGTAGTACGTGTAATATGCCGACAGTGCACAATCTACATGTGTGTTTGTTTTCAGTATGCTAAAGGCATATAGAAACTGGGATATTTTTGATTTTATTTGGGAAATGTGAATTTTCCAATTCGTCAAAGTATCTATTGTAATGCCAAGAAGTTTATAATTTGAAACTTCGTCTATTTTGTTGGTGGTTTTAAAGTTGGTCAACTCTATACCAAAAGCTTCCTGCTTTTGGTAAGGTCTAAATTGAATGATTTTGGTTTTTTGTTTGTTGATTTGCAGGTTATGATCTTGGAGCCATTTTAATACATCGGTGAATACATGTGTTATACGGAAGTTGTTGTCTAGGTTATTTGGTCATTCAAATAGTAATGCTACATCGTCCGCAAAAAAACACACTCTGAGTTCATAATTTTTGGCAAGTCGTTGTTGTAAACGAGAAATAAGACACATCCCAGTATACTACCTTAGGGGATAGACGAGTTGGTGATTTGCATTCCAAAGTTGATGGTCGTGGATTCGCCTGTGTTTTGGTTCACGTGCTCTATTTGTACATATTGTGAACGATTTGATAGATACGATTTTATCCACCGGTGTAAGGGTCCTCGAATCCCCATTCCTTTGAGTTTTGATAAAAGTATATCATGTCTAACTTTATCATATGCCATATCTAGCAGCACCCCTACAGCACGGTTTTTATTTTTTTTTATTCGCAATTTAGTATACTTTGTACATAGTTAAAGACTGCTAATGTTGTAGTTTTTTTTTCTCGGAAGCCGTATTGAATTCTATTAAGGACTTTAAATTTTTAAAAAAAGAGTATATTCTGTTTGTCTTATCTTGGCAATTTTTAGTTTATCTGGAAATGTACATTCTTCAAAGTCAAAGTCAAAGTCAAAATCTTTTTATTCCGTAAAAATGGCTACATTTGTTTGGAATCGTCACAATTTTTTTCCCTACCGTGCAGTTCATGACTAGGTGAGCACTGATAAAAATACTGCCAAAAAACTCAGGCATCCCTCTTTTGGTATCCAAACAAATTTACATAATTTATTAATTACATTATAATTGGATCGACTCCATCCCTGGCATTTTTATCATTAATATAGTCAGATACTTTATAATATACCCTGCTATACAATTTAGCTTTAATGGTAGTTTTAAATTTGTTTATTGACAATTCTCTTATATTGCTGGGAAGTTTGTTATAGAACCGTATACATTGCCCCATAAAAGAATTACTTATTTTGTGGAGACGGCTTGGATGTAACACAAGATTATGCTTATATCTAGTATTTATGTTATGCGCATCACTCTTTTTACAAAATGAGTCTATGTTTTTATGGACATACAAAAGATTATCATAGATATATTGCGATGCGACCGTTAGAATATTTATTTCTTTGAATTTTTCTCTAAGGCTCTCCCGGGGACCAAGTTTGTAGATAGCTCTTATGGCTCTTTTTTGCAATAAAAAGATGGTGTTAATGTCCGCGGAGTTACCCCAAAGAAGAATTCCGTATGACATAATACTGTGAAAGTAGCTGAAATAAACTATTCTAGCCGTATCAACATCAGTGAGCCGTCTAATAGTTTTCACTGCATAGGCTGCAGAACTTAGTTTTCCTGATAATTTTTCAATTTGTGGGCCCCATTGTAGTTTGGAGTCGATTGTTATACCCAAGAACACAGTTGTCTCCACAGGGGCTAAATTAGTTCCATTAACATGTACATTGGTAGTCACCTGTCTTACATTAGGTGTTGAGAACTTAATTACTTTAGTCTTTTTATCATTTAAAAGCAGATTATTAACATTAAACCAATGCATAACTTTAGAGAGAGCATCGTTAACTTCGTCATAATTACCTAACTGTCTATTAATTTTGAATGTCAAAGAGGTATCATCCGCAAACAATACAATCTCATGTTTATCCTTTACATAATAAGGTAAGTCATTTATATATACTAAAAATAAGAATGGACCTAGAATGGACCCCTGTGGGACTCCCATAACTACAGGGGACCCCGAAGATCTTTTACCATTAATATCGACCTTCTGTATCCTATTGCCCAGATAAGAAGACAGAAGTTCGAGAGCCTTGTTCCTGATACCGTAGTGGTGTAATTTTCTGACAAGAGTGTCATGGTGCACACAGTCAAATGCTTTAGACAGATCACAGAAAATTCCCAAGGCATCTTGCGAACCTTCCCATGCCGCGAATATACTATTAAGCAAATGAATCCCTGCGTCTATAGTTGAACAACCTCTCGTAAATCCGAACTGTCTCCTATGAAGCAAATTATGTGTATTGAAATGTCTGAGCAACTGGCTAAGCATTAGTTTTTCAAAAATTTTACTAAGAATGGGCAATATGGAAACAGGTCGAAAATTCGAAGGGTCCGAACTATCACCAGATTTAAATAATGGAATGATTTTACTATGTTTCATCAAGTCAGGAAATACACCAGATGCCACACAACAATTGAAAATTGTAGCTAAATGTGGAGCGATTGAAATAATAATAGAAGATATGGTTTTGACAGATAGACCCCACAGATCTTTAGTGTTTTTCATATTTATTGATTTAAAAGCGTTCAAAACATCTTTTGGGCTTACAGCTGAAAATTCAAATATTGTGTCGCATTCTACCACGCTCTGTTTGAGAACCAGTTCAGCAGCTATAGAAGAAGACCTAAGATTTCTCGTAGTAATAAGAGGAATGTTAGAAAAATAGTTTTCAAACTCAGTCGCAATTTCTACATCATTTTTGATATCTATATCATTTATCTTTAACTGAAAGTCTCGACTATGTACTTTCGCTCTACCCGTCTCATTATTTATCATATTCCAAACAGATTTAATAATATTTGTTGAACCTTTAATTTTATTTCTTAAATATATAGACTTAGCATTGGAACAGGCTCGTTTAAATATTTTAGCATAATTTTTTACAAGTTCTTGAAAAGTCGGATTGTGATTACAGGTCCTTTCTTCATAAAGTTCATACAATTTATTCCGACTTTTGTAAATACCAGGAGTTGTCCAATCACTGAATGTCATACGGTCACTTACAGACAGTTGTTTTGGAGTAAAGATTGCATTAAATTCACTAGTGATTAAGTTAAATAACGAACTGTACAAGTGGTCCGGAGTACCGTGATAGGGCAACAATACAATTTTTTCTGTTATATTAGACTTAAATCTTTCTAAGCGGCTTTTACTAAATGGTATATAATTTATTTGCTTTCTTTGTATTTTTGAAGAATTTGGAAATGAAACCAACTTCCAACGACTGATTTATTAATTTTGTTAGTATGGGAGTAAATTTATCCTTAAATTTTTTATTAAAAATAAAGGGACTTCATCAATTACAGAAGTAGATTTGTTTGGCAATTTTTTTAATAATAAATTAAATTCTTTCTCTGTAACTGGTTTCATATACATTGAATTTAGAATTGGGTCCAATGGAGGACGGCCTGTGGGTGAAAATGAGTGTGTATTGCTATGTTTTTTGTCAATGGCTCCTACTGTGATGAAATATTAATTAAATAAATGAGCTACTTCTTTTGGAAATTTATGAACTACATCATAATATTTGTTTTTATATTTCCACCACTTGTATTGAGGTAATCAGTTATACTGAAATTATGATTAATTAAATTTATTACGCTAATAATAATATTTTAAATCACAATCTACTTGCAAAAGCCTTATACTAACCGAAGAGAATTTTACTGTACACATATGTATAAAAAAAAAATATTGTTTATTTTAAAACAATTTTTTTTTGATACATATGTGTACAGTAAAATTCTCTTATTAGGGGTTAAAGTATGAATTCCGATTGCCGATTACGATGCCGATTTATACTGAAACATTAAAACTCGTTTTTTTCTAAGATATATCATTTATTTAATCAAAATATTTGCCATCATTATCTATACAATGCTGTCATCTACTCGGAAGTTTATTCATGCCTTTGCGATAGAAATCTGGGGATCTAGATTCGACAACCTGTGTGAATGCATTTTGCCTCCTGGGAAGAAATTTTTTTAGCGTGTAGAAAATTGTCCATATGACGAAAAATGGTAGTCAGTTGCAGAGCAAGGTCTGGTGAGTACGGAAGATGACATATGGTTTCTAACTGCAGCTCATGTAGAGTTTACAACGGTTTCTTGTGCAGTGTGAGATCTTGCGTTATCATAGATCAATAACGGTGAAGATCGATTCACGAGTCGGGGCTGTTTCACTGACAGTTTTCGAAGTTCGGCACAGTAAAGAGACCACCAAAAAGTTCCCATTACCTTTTTATTGGTAAGCTTTGCTTTAGAGCACTGTTGCGGCGTTTGCCTTGGGGTCAGCCATTGCATTTTACGGTTATCGTAAAGAATACACTTTTCGTCACATGTCACGATTCTATCCAATATTCCTTCAAGGCAACACAACGGATCGATGACTGTGGCACGCAACCACCATCGATACCCTCCTGTGGTCCCGTTGTGCCAGAGATTCACATTGGGCAGCGTGATGTCTGTTTTGAGCTACAGTCACCCGATGTCCGTAAAGCCAGTGGTCCTAATGGTATCCCAGCGATTGTTCTGAAAAATAGTGCAGTAGAGTTGTCCCCGGTATTGACGCGCCTCTTTTGTCTCTCGTTCTCAACTGGTTGTGTTCCGGAGGCTTGGAGAGAGGCCAATGTGCAGCCGGTCTTTTTTGCCGTAAATTCTGTGTTGTGCAAAGTCATGGAACGGATCCGTTACCTAGAAGATCACTCCTTAATTAATGATCGTCAATATGGTTCTAGATCGAAACGATCGACGGGTAATCTTCTAGCCTATGTGACGTACCTCTGGAGGAAGGCATTTGATAAACATGGTGAATCTATGGCAGTCAGCCTAGATATCGCCAAGGCATTTGATTGAGTTTGGCATAAAGCACTTCTCTCCAAACTTCCGGCATACGGTCTGCCCCTCCAGCTTTGTAATTGGATTGCTGGCTTTTTCATTCAATCATTACACCTCATAGGGAGCTACTTACATCCCTTATACATATAATACGCTTACATAATATATTTGCGTATTTTTGTGGGTATATATTTTAATTAAGGTTTATCATTAATACGTTTCAGGAACAAGTAAATAGTTTACCAGACGTCGTAGCCCGGTGTTTGCAGCAATGCTGGGAACGAGCGGAACAGAGGAGAAACTTTCTCCATCCTGATACTGCTGCAGCTGTGCCTACACCACCTTCGTCTTCTATTGCTCCATATACCAGGTACTTCATGATTCTGAAATCATATTAATGGAGGATTACTGCATTTCTTACGTATTATAACTAAAAATGTGAAAAGCGAAAAAATAGAGTGAAAAGCGATAATTATTGCTAGGACATGAACGTGTAAATATTTTTGAGCTTATAAATTTATTAATTATATTTATTAATCATCGAGCGTGCATGAAAAGAGATATGAATATTAGAGAAGCGAGTGAAGTATGTAACTCTATAACACTCGGTTCTCTCTGCCTACCCCGTAAGGGACCGGGCGTGAAGATATACATACATAATTACATCTACCTATTTTTAAACTATCGTCTACAAATCACTTGGTGAAGGCCTTCTTTAAATCTATATATTGACTTCCTCCTTTTTTTCTGCGGTATTCCTCTAGGACCTAGAGGAATAAAGTCTTCTGTATTTTTATAAATACATGATGTAACAAAAAAAAAAAAAAATTCCGTACATTTTGGTTGATAGATTTCCTTTCTTTATGGTCAGCCTACTCTTACTACTTCTACTTCAGAATCTTGCTTGTATTTTTGATTCGATGACTGACTGATCGATACCTACTCGCTTTCTGTAGATATCAATTTAACTTATAAGAGGACGTTCGCATAAAGTACATATTACTAATAAAATACATATTATTGGATATATAAATATACCAGATATACTCTAAAATCAATATGATATTTTCAGAACAATGGCATCAGCTTCACATCCCTGGCCACCCAGTCCCGTACTGCAACCATCAGGGCGGACGCACTCGGCTCCAGAAAGTACTACAGCCCATACGCCGTCGCCAGCTCAACCACAGTCTTCAAGCCCAGCTCCTCACTCGTCTCGGCCTCCCCTACCCAGCTGAGTACCGCCTTCCAACTCCGAACTCCTGTGCTGAACTCGACGAAACTCGGCGCCCGTCCTCTGACCCCCCCACTTATCACGACTACGCCCCAATGAGGTTGCCGGTAAAATTATTTCGCTGTGTATCAGAGATACATCACTCAAATCAAAATGCTAGATACTAAGTTGATAACGAATTTATTAGCTGACTGACATCAAAACCGCTCTACAGACGAAATCTTTGTTTGTCTATAATATTTTTACGGACAGTATAATTCCTCTTGTCTTTTAACAAGTATAATCATGAGCGGTTCTGATGTCTTCGCGAAATGATGCCAATATTTTTTAGTTGTGGACTTAATGCGTATGAATGATGACAGTGAAATGATTTTTCCGATTACCGATGGACCACGCCGCGGAGCGAGACAAGGTCAGCCGTAGTTATCTTCGCTGTTCCCCAAAGTTTCGGATGTGCCAGACTGTTCTTTAGTGATATTGTTTAGATAGTGAATGAAATGCGGCGGAACGGACTTGCTGTTGTGATTATACAAGATGCTTTATTGATAGACGCTTTAGGTAAAACATTAGATGATATTTTGAATACATTATCAAGATTAGAACAGTTAGATGAGCATTACACGTCTGTTCACGTTTTATCTGAAGTTCATGGAACCAAACTACACTGTTTTATATTAACTTGGTGTGTTTTTGCTAAAGTTTATTGTGTATACCAATGACAGTTATTCGCTGCATTAAGAAATCTATTGAAATAACGAAATCCAAAATTAATACTCTTACCCTGTTTTGATAGTTTTCTTAACGTTGCAAAAATACAACATTGTTCCGTAAAATGTAGTATAGAAAGCCATATTGTATTTAGAGAACTTGCATTTACTGGTCAGATAATATTTGAGAAAAAGTTGACTGCATACTCATTTATAATAATGTACACATTTCATTAACTAAAGATCGATTTAGATATTGATTTTGGTTCCCTAAGAGTTACCACTATATCAAGAGTAACACGGTTTGGATAAACTTAGATCAAATTTCACCAGATTTTGCTCCAAAATCTGAACGTTCCGTATGTTATTATCATAAAAGCATAGATGACATGAAAATCAAATTTTTAAATAATTTTGTACGAAACAAAAGGATTGTAAAGTTTGAATTCATAACATTTACGTATCTATATATACACACCTTACTTAGAATATAGATAATAATTAAATTGTTACTACCTGCCTATTGACATGTAGATTGTAAACATTTTTTAGGAAATAGCATAAGGAAGCTTTGTATAAGATATAAGATTGATGGCTGTCTAAATAGTGCCTAAAACACTACGAAAATTTCGATAATTCAGTTTTATTATCCTAATAACTTATGAAGATGTAAATAGATAAACTAAAAATTGAGAGCATAATATTTAGCAAATATCTGAATTTCGTAGTTGTACGAAAAAGTATGATGGGATCAAATTTCTTTTTACTGTTTAGTTAGTAATTCTGTTGTAATAATTCACAGTTTTGATAGCCAGTTTACTTTATGAAAATCTTTATATCTACCGTAATAGCTAAATATGTTAATGTGAGATTAATTTGCAATACATTTTTGGCAAATATTGTATATCTTGATTGGGTTACCGCTCACCGTTTAGCTGCAAAAAGCTGATAGTTTATAGGGTGGTATAAAAGAAACCTACTTTCCCACACCATGCATTAGTATCCCCAAAAATAATGATATCAAATAGTATAATCACAGTATTACTATTATCTTGTACAGTGTTTTTTTCAAATAGTTAGATGTTTATTGCAACTGATAGATACTGTGATATTGTATCATGGTATGTATATAATCTCCTTACTAATAAAAATCTGACTGATATATATGACCCTAATAAATTATTTGCGTGGCGAAATCGATTGATTATTTATAAATAAGATATTGTAACTCGTATATCATAACATTTACCATGTTTTTAAAACAGTTACATTATGTCAGGCTTACATCGTCACTTGTTATTCAATTGTTGTAAGTGACATTTACAAATAAAACATTGGCGGATAATTTACTTCACAAACTGATAATACATCATTATATAACCATATATTCTAGAATTTCAAACAACCCATTACATTTTTTATACTGATACTCGTCCAATAGCTATCAAATTATTATAAAAACTTTGGCAGCCTTTTACAGAAAAAAAAATGTTACAAAACTTCGTTGCCAACCCGATCGAAGCCCGATAGTCGATGCTTCGCCTAGACTCACGATTTCCAATGATTAATAGTACACTAGAATATCGTCAATAGAAAACTGATACCATAAATATACTGATGCTGATCAACATAATAATCTTCCAGTAATACGAGGAGACGTGTGTATCCCACTTGCCATCATCGTCGTCATCGTCTTTGAGAAAAAGGACAATAAATGAGCCTGTAATTCAGTGGTTCCGATTCATTTCTACGAGTATATTAACTCTAATAGTATAATCCCATAATAATAAACCATGCTAACGTCATAAGCGATTACAATGAAGAACACTAACATATAATTCCTTAAGATTGAGCATACTGAAAAACAGCTGAAGTAACTAGAATTATTTACACTGTTGTTCATTATGCTTATTTTTGTACTCGGATATTAAAGGAATTAAGCTTGTAATGAACAGAAACGCTGACCTCATTATTGACAAAAAGGGAAACAAAAACAATTGTTATTCACACTGAATAACTATTGATTTTGTTACTAACTAATTGCGCCTGTCCTAGGCTCTTATTACAGGAGTAAGTGACTCATAATGGCTAGAAATCTTGTCCTTGTAAACTCCTTATAAAACATTTAAATGAAGAAAAATCATACTTGAAGTTCTAAGTTATTTTTTTCATTATAAATATACTCTTACCTAAACTGATAAAGGGGTTTTATTAATACAGTAGGCCTTAATCATATGTGATATGAGAATATTTTGCCTATTTGAGTCGTAACTAAAGAGAGTATGAAAACAGGTGTAACAAAATATATCGTGACAAAACATTTTATTTATTCCATACAAGGAAGTATAATAAATAGTAATGGGAACAAATGTAATTTCAGCTCATTAATCTGCAGATTTATAAACATATTTCTAAATAGATATTTAAAGTAAACTTAACTAAAATGTTATGATAGATTAAAAAGTAAAAAACAAAAATCTTCAAATAAAGTCGTAGTATGTCAGTTATTCCAATTGAATTTGCAAGTGACGATTATGTGAAATGTTTTATCAGTAAGGAAGTAAGTGTATGTCCAATTTAGGAGAAAGATTGAATTTTATTAAAGATCCTTCCCATAAAGACATCTTAGCGACATATTACTTGTATGTAGAAAGCCAATGAGTTTAGCTGCCCTTTCACTAAGCCTAACTTGTCGTATCACATATCTGACACGAAGACTTAGTACCTACGTCTTATATAAGATTCTGTCCTTTATTGGGTACATTCCGCTATTCCAATTCGACACTCTAAATATTTATTATGAGATTAGTTTTAAAATTTCATTGGCTATCATTTATCTGTAATCATATTTACAATGTTTAAGCATCGTAAAAATATGTACAAGTAACGGTGTACAGACAAATTAATTTTTATAATTCATTCGTTCAATCATATCATATTTACCTTTTTATATTTATTGAGTAAATAAGTATTAACAGGTAGACATGAAATACCAGTTTCATTCGCATTTCATTCGGTGCTCTTTATAAATTTAATGGGGATTGTCTTCAATATCACGAGCAAAATCTTCATTCCGGTGCTACTATTGCAGTAATCAAACTCTGAGGTTTTCAGTTCAAACGTAATTATGCGATTTCTCGAGCGGTCTAGAAATGGGCCTTTGCGCTTATATTGTGATACTAAAATGTAAACCGACACGTTGCCAGCCAACCAACGAACGTAAGCCTTATTTTCCTTCATTTACAGTTTTAGTGATACTGCGAAACTTCCAACAATTAAAAGATTACACATCAGATTCTTTATTGTATGTTAAAAACCATTGCTTTTTTCGTTTATTATAATCATAATATCCGTTTTGATGTCAACAACAAATTGTGGGGAGTGATCTGCTAATATTATGATTCGTTAAACACGGGCCAATAACTATCATGTTTTTTCAGGGACGTGAATGTGAAGTAGACTCTGATCACATTTTTCGAAAATCGAACTTCGTTGTAAGTTAATGGTTATTATCTTCAGCATCATTGGGCATCATTTAGTGTATGGATAAATAGAAGGTTATCATTTATTTAAATCGGAGTACGATATTCGGAATTAAAATAATCGATCATAAATGTCTTAACTTTGGCGGGAGGCCGACAAAATACCGGCATTAATTACTGGTAACTTCGAACAATATACGGCTTCAGGTCAGTTGAAAAAATTAGCAATTATGGACTAAACCCTAATTATAAAAAAATGACAGGTAATCGTTTTTAACATAGAATTTGCATGTCACGTTTTGCCACATACGCCTTATGTAATGTGTTCTATTCTATGATCATCGATCATGAGCCACTATCATGATATCATTGAATAATAACATTACGAACCGCGCTACGAGTCTTGAATTATCATACAAATATAGTTGACAGAAATGTAATTTTATTGCACAAACAAGCATACGGCTCACATAACCAAAGCTATTATGATTGCTTAAGAAGGATAGTAGCTCCAGAAGTATAATATGAGCATTTCAACCTTTGCTATCACAGCAACTCATTAGAAGTTCATTAGTTACTACATCGCTCTTGTAAAAACACAAAGCTCTCTTAGGAATTATTATGTGGCTCCTATTTTCTGTAAATTCGAGTCCCTTCACTTTAAACCTAGACGGATTGCTTCTTTTTAAGTACCACTCCGGCCCAGGTCTTTTCAATGGGTAGCATACACCGGCCTATTTGACATAGTGCCTGCCAATAGCTAGCCATACGATGCAAATATCATGGCAAGCCCAGATCCTCTGCCGAAAGATATCCAATGTTCGACAGACTCTTGATCCCACTAATTTGTTCATTTTTATCATATAGACTAGGTAGGATATTGCGTATCTATTCCTATTACATCATTCGTATTCAAAACACCAACTAGTATATTATTAGATATACGATCGATACTAGGGTTAATAAAAATTAATATTTCTTGCATTATATTTACGAAATAACATCTTGTCCCTCTTTGAAACCTTTGCTAATATTTCATAACAGTATTTTGTCTTTCTACTCCCTAGTATTTTTAACTACCTCGACATTTTTACACGTCATAGGTACATTTTTATCAAAATTGTTAGACATAACTGCCAGTTTCATAATTATGTTCTTTGTCATACCAATTAAAAAAAAATAGTTATAGGAAAGAACATTTTTTACCATGCGATAAAAAGTTAACTACGAGTAGTAAGAAATGCAACTAATACTATTGCTCTTTTATTAAAACAACATGTTGAATAAATTTACCGATTTTTTATAAATTTCAGCCATCTATGTTTCCCACAGCGTAGAACTTTGTCAAGTGCGTGTACTCTAACTACTTAGTATAGATTATTTTATTATAATTTGAAGGTTATAAGTACCGTAGTGTAACGTGATGTGACTTTTGCCAAGTAACGCCTGAATCTATATGTGAGAAGTAGTAAGCCCACATTCTTTCACCTTTTACCTTTTTACTTTGGAGTATGAATATTTTTTCGAAACACTTTCTTACTTGTGGTAGGTAATCTTTTAGGTCCAGTGTATTAGGAATTGAATTATTAAGTAAAAAAAGTTACTTTTTTATATCTATATATATGATTATGATTTTGATTCATAATATCATAACAAGTTATATTCCGTATAGATAATATAACAAAATAAAGTATATTTAATTTTTATAATTTCGTACGTGTTGTTTCAATAAAATGGTGATATATTATCGTAGGTAAATCCCAACGCACAAGGAGTTACTCGTAAATAATATAAAATACTTGTTTTTATCCAAAAATCATAATTATAATGTTGACCTAAATTAGCCTAATAAATTGTCCCCAGTAAAAAGAATTTTAATTCTCTAGTCACTAAGTATAATCGCTTTATAGTATGTTATTTATCTAATAGCTAATTCGTAAAAATACTTGATCCTGCAAAAAATAAAACAAATATAAAAAAAAATGTTAGACATTTTTGACGATAAAAGATTATCAAGTGCCATCAAATATTTCTACGAATTTGTTATTCTATTTTTAGCGAAATTTCAAAATTAACTATTTATTTGTAATAAGAATTGACCAAAGTTGTTTAAGATTGATAAATATTAGAATTTGTAAATACTAGACGCAAAATCACTAAGACATTATGTACTTATAAATTAATTATGTAAATACCAGTTGTATTTGCAAATTTTAATGTAAATAAGTAATATAAAGAAATACGGTTCCAGTAAATTATTTTTAAATAATTACGTTCATTGTAACAATGAAATTTTGATTTGTATGCCAACTAAATGTTCTATGCGGTGCGTAAACAGAGGAGATGAAACTTTTGTGATCATTGTTGATGAAATGAAAGTGTAACTTGGATTATATGAGCTGTAGTATTTTTTAAAAATGATTTTTATTTATCCTTTTCTTCAGTAACCACAAAATGTACGTGATAAGATATCTGACAATTCGTAATATAGCAATACGATCTATACTGACATATTCCAGTACGGTATTGTATTAGATATATTTAGTACATATTCACCGTACCGTACCTGCTACTATTACATCTATGTGGCAATGAACAGAAAACACATAAAAAATAAATGTTAAAAATTTTGTGAGAGATGTTAGTTTTAGTAACTCATTTATTTCCTGGTAATAGGCGCATAAAGAGAAATAAAAAAGGAAATGAAAAAAATAAAATAAAAAAGTTTGCGGTATGTAAAAAGTACAAAATGAATTTATACACTAAAAAACGAGAAATAAGTGAATTATCTGAAACTAAACGAGGATACTTTGTGCTAGTGGAGGCAAAATATTCATTTAAAAAAATCATATGGCGATACATGGAACAAAATGATTATTCTGAAGAATAATATAACAATAGTAAGCCAAATAAAATCCATTTCCAAATAAAATTCAAACTTAGAAGAGAACTGAGAACTGAAGAAAATGACAGTGATAGTCGAATGGGTTCCGCCTGCTACCCAATTTTATATAATTGTGTAAGGCGTGGAATTTTAATATATTATATTTTTTAACTACTTTTTTATTTTAAGATTTTATTTGAGTATGATTTAGCTGATGCAAAACTGCGCAGGCTATTTAATTATTACGAAGAGTTGTGATCATTTGGGTTATTTATAATCTTTCTTGGATCAAATGCACAAATAGCCAAGCCTTCTAGCGTCTTGAATCGACTTAAGGCGATGTATGGTTGACTATTAGTGAAGAAACTTTTAAGTCGACCACAGCTTTCTCAATGTCTTTTCTATTAGGTTATGTATTGTTACAGCCCAGCCCATTAATTACAATACAATCGGGACCATACGTCCATGTACTTTTTCTTTACCTTTTAAGCATCAAACTCCACAATCATCGTCTCTAAATATTGTGTGACTAAAAGGAAATAGTGATATGATTTCCAGTCAGCAGCTGGAGTGAAGTAACCTAGCCGGAGTTCGTCGTTTCATTCTTCCTATATTGTCCAGTAAAATAATATATTGTGTTCGTACGGAAGGTGTATTGATCTCCTTGTTCTTGTCATAAAAGTCATGATCCTGGTCTTCTTCCACTTATTCCGTTTGTTTATATTGTAAAGTCTGTCTAACATTAGAGGGAATATATTTTTAAATAGCTCCGGTTGTTACTCACATTTTAGTTCTGGTTTGTAGATATTAACATTTACACATTTGCTTGAATTAGCTCTCAACTTCAAGTAACACATAGGACACGCCCACTCACAAGTTTTTTTTTTATGATTTCTCATATCAAATTACATATAAACATACAAGTTGTAATTATTTTTGTAATTGCCTTTTAAAACCCCTTCATTTTGATATCCTTCAATAGGATTGCGAAAGAAAAATAATTTTCAACACGTAGGTATATTTTAGCACGAAAAATCCGTCATTTTAATTTTTTTATAATTATAATATACCCAGTGACATATCACTCATCACCATCAGCTCAGCCGTTTAGCAGTTACAAGGCAACAGTGGGACAGACATATGCACATATATTTATACAAGTCAAACACATAGCCCTAGTTTTTTCGCTTCGCTGCATTCGGGTAAAAGGATTTTCGTTAACGTGGGTATGCATATTTGACGTGGAATTGGTAAGGTATACAGTAAGGTTCTATGTTTACATAGGTCTCTAAAAGACTTTGGAAAACAAGAAACTGCATACCTTCAGATCTAATGTTTAATAACGCGACTTTGAAACCATCGCTCTGGGGTTCGATTCCCATACAGGATAAACATTTGCGTGCATGAACATGTCTGTTTGTCTTACTCTGGGTATTTTTAGGAGAGGTAGGGTGTATTAAAGCAGCCCGTCTGGGAAAGTATCTCCACCTCTTGCTATGTAAGCAGCAGAGGCGGCATCGCGCGAGTGATACTTAATATATCGTTAGCGTTAATAGGCTACGGTACCCGCTTTACATCAGTAGGGCCGCATACTTGAATGCCCCCGACGTAGCATTAAAAAACCTCACAGAAAAACGCAACGATACAACATATTACTGGAGGCCTGTTGTGTTCTTGCGTGTGAGTGAGGTTACCAGTAAGCTTCTAAGAAGTTGCTGTATGAGGAGAGGTGGTATCGCGCGAGTGATTCTCAATGTATTTAAGCGTTCATAGACCAAGGTAACCGTTTTACATCAGATGGGAGTATGCTTATATGCCTCCCGTCATTGTATAAAAATAAAAAATAGTACCAACACAGCAATAGTTCAGGAGTTTACTGGTTGCTTCACTTATTAGTAAGAACATAACATCCCATCATGAAGTTTGTTTGTTTTTAAGTCTTTATTGTACTTTAATGAAAATAAAAAACCGCGTTCGCAACGCTGATGGAGGAAAGAGGCATGTGAAAAGGACGAAGGAATCACGAAACAATATAATGCGAAAGTGGAATGCTGAAGCCGAAGAAGGCCAAGATTTGCCTACCACAATCAAATTGCTCTCGTTGTGTCAAAAGGTGCTAACATCACTTTTGCTCTAGGAACCGGTGAGAATGCATAAAAAGATCTATGAATGTTAAACAAGCGACTGAGGTGTGTAAGAACCGCACCTTATGGTGCGCGGTTCTCTCTGCCTACTCCTCAAAGGACTTAGTGTGAAGATATATCAAAACAAATCAAATCAAATAATTTTATTTTTAAAGAATAGGATTAGAAGATCTTAGATGTTGGATATGGATAGATACACTATTCTGCTAACATACATTAACATGCAAATGTTGAGTCAATAAATTCTTGGAAGTTGTACTGTTAGACAAAGGTTTTAATTACATTGAACACATAAAGCAGGTTGGAGAAAAAGCCAAAAAGAACATTAATTATGCGTTAACTCGAATTTCCACCTCGACGTGGAGCTTAACTTTTAAAACGTTAAAAATTATTTACACAGCCACATATTTAGGATGTGGTCTCCATTGGCTGCCATATAGTCCTTTAAACGTTGAGGCTAGTTATCAGTAGAAGCACGCAGTCTTTCCATGGGAAAACTCTTCGCTGCCAATCGTACGGATTGTTTTAGGGACTCCAAATTATTATCGCGTTTAGAGCAAGCCGTACTCTCTTAAACTGACTATAAATCATAATCCAGCGGATTAAGATCGGGACTAGACGACGGCCAATCTTCAGCTCTGATGAAGTCCGAAACGTTCGTTTCCAACCAAGACTGCATAGACCGAGCTTTATGACCCGGCGCCATTTTTGGTTATTGAACATGGTGTTGTTAAGGGGCTTCACTACCTTCTCAATAATGGCATCTTGATACACTTGTGTTTTGATACCTTTTTCACAAAAGTATAGCTCAGTCACTCCTTCATAGCTAATAATACCCCACCAAACCATCACTGAAGTCAGTCAGTTATGGGTACTAGACAACTGATAAACATACGTAAATACATTTTTTTTGTAACTACATACTTACGAGTATTATACATAGAAAATACCCAGACCAATGCAAACAGACATGTTCATGCACACAAATGTTTGTACTGTGTGGGAATCGAATCCACGAGCGTTGGTGTCAAAGTAGCGTAACAGCGCATTCCACCACTGAGCCACCGAGCTCGTCGGATAGTGCCCACGTTGCACTCTGTCGACTAATAAAATTGGGAAGCTTCCTTAGAGCTTTGAGCATAAATACGGTCATTTTGTTTCATAAAATTTTGCTCAATTGTAAAAAAATTCTCATCCGTAAACAAAATTTTTCTGTGACCTCTCCTCTGACCTCTGTGATTTTACCACCGTATTCTTTTTTTAATTATGAGTTAAGAAATGACCAGTACGTCTCTTATAGGCTGCAAGTCCTAAGTCATCTTTTAAAATACGCGACATGGTTCTGGGTGCTATCTCCATCTCCCGAGATAAAATGTTTTGCTTTCGGACAGGATTTCTTCGTATTATTTCCCTTACTGCTTTGACCACCTTTTTCGTACGAACACTACGTGGACGACCAGATCTTTTTCTGTCACAAACAGAGGAGGTCTCATTGTACCTAATAATAGCCCGGTACACAAACATTTTACTAATACCAAGCGTATGGAGGATTTTAAAAATTGCATTTGGCTCCATACCTACTTTGTGTGATGCAATCACAGCGATTCGGTTCTCTTTATCACTCCACTTGTAATGGTACAACGTAGGCTATATCTATGTGGGCCTACCGATGAAATTGATGGCGATTGTGATTTTGATTACGGGATTACCGAGGAGTTGTTTGTTTGTATAAGCTTTTCTTATACGAATAAGTCGATTGGCGTTCATCAGGGAGATCTAAACGCATGTCGTATGTTTATATGTTTGTGTGGTGGGAGTATGTAGTTGCATGTTAAAAGGGACTCGGAATGTTGGACGCCAATATCAAAATATTGAGTGGAAACTCGTAAGGTTTTGTGTAGAGCTTTGAAAGAACCCTAAAAATAGATATCCCACCGTGCGGAAGCCATAAAATTGTAAAAGGGAGGCGGCAAATGACTCCAATCGAAACAAGACGATTTCTGAGATGTTGAGAACAATAGGCAGGATATCTATTGTATCATATTGAAACATGAACGAGGTTTTTTTAGAAAGTTGATGCACGTGTTTGGGTGATGGCAGGCAGAGGTGGCGCCGGACTGGCGCGGGTGCCCGTTGCCTGTGACCACGCGATAATTGTGTTGGCCAATCAGAGTGAGCGTCATTCCGAGCATGAGCCGGGGGTAAGGGGTGTGGGGTGTTGAAGCGGACGACGGGAGGATTATTCGGTCAGCTAGCGCGTACAGGTCGTTCGGAAAACCCAGCTAGTATCATAATTTATAATTCTATTTTGGGGGAAATTATTCAAAGTATTTTAAAGTGAACATTTTAAAGTTTAGAACTAGCGCATTCGGAAAAAAAAAATCGGAATTGCGAATTACGAGGGGTTTAGAGACCGCGACTTCCGTGAAACGCGAGGACGCCAAGACCAGCATAGCAACGACGCCTGCGAGACAGCCAGAGGCAGCTCGACGCCACGCGGCACAGTACGAGACCACCGGTCGACGCGGAACGCAGCTCGACCTAACGTGTCGACCTGCAAGCTGATAAGTCTAGATTTAAGTTAGAGAATCACCCTGTACTGACAGTTGCGAGTAATCAGGGAGGCGACTTGACGGAAGAAGTGAGTGGCTACATCTTCGGTGTTGTGTCAAATTTAGTTTTCTCCAGCAGGTGGTGACCGCGATCGCGAGTAAATAGTAAATAACATTCGCCGATGCCTAATTTGAGGCATAGTTGCTAAATTTAAAATCTTGACTAGCTGGGTGATTCACGTGTACGCAAGCCTGCATGGCCGTATTTATGTAGTTTTGCCGAGGTGTGTGGGCGGTGATATATTCGGAGGACCCTTTTAGCGGGGAACCCATTTATATGCACTTAGCGGAGGATGAAGTACCCTTAAAATAAAATTGATGGTACGCTGGTCCGTCACCAGAGTATCATACGATTTTAATAAGTGCATGCCTAACAGCCCCAGTCAGGAGACCGCTCTCCTGATTGCCCTGTATGAGGAAAAGAACGCCCACAGCCCGGTTCTCGTACACTAAACGATAAATCGACAATAGCACTGAATTGTTTACTCAGACCAAGAATAAGCATACATGTGGAGATTGCCCAGCTTGTAAACATTCCACGATAATCCTATAAGGATAATTTGCGTACGTGTACACGTAAAACAAATGAAAAGTATAATTATATATGCAGCGCATACAAACTCCAAATTCTCCCACGAGGTTGGTATAATGACAGAAGTCACTATATCGATCGCGTAAACTGGTTACGTACGTACGTCGGAGAAAGATAATACCTGGCCACAATACCTACTAACATTGCGTAGAAGCTGAGGCTTAATAAAGGTGTTAATAATCCTAATAACAAAGTTGGTCAGTAAAAAGTTCCGGAGCTTCTATCAAAGATATACCACCAAAAATGTCATCCCATGCCATAATACCGTACCTCCAATCGTTCTAACAAAGAATTTGTTCTGAACCGCTCTTAATGTTTATAGATTCACGCTAAATATTTTAAATTCAAAACAGATGAAGCAAAACTAGACGATCGGTTTAGGCCGCTGCTGGTTAACACACCAGCAATATCAAGTCCACACCATTGGGTTATTACACACTCCATTTTAATATCGCAAAATATTGTACAATGTATTGGCGCCAAAATGAGAAAACTCTATGAACAATCATATAAAAATGACAGATTCCAAATTCAAATGTAATATTTTGTTTAGTTTTAATTGTAACAGTATTTATGGACAGACTAAGTATATTGAGTAATAAAAGTTTATCAATCCACTTCATTTCCTTGCATATTAAACCCTTTTTTAAAGCATACACGTACCACCTCTTATGGTTTCTCGGCAGTAGTTTGCTCCTACTTCATAATATTGAAATTTAACATTTTCTTCTTCTCCTGATTTTATGAACGTTTCTGAGAAACATAAAACATCGGGTTCTATGCCATTGTCTACTAATTCACAAATAGTAATATAGTAGTAGTAGTAATAACAAAAAATAACTAAATTATTTATTGGCAGACTTGCCCCAAAAGGGATTTCTTCCAGTCAATCATAAATTGAAAAGTAATTCACCTCATTTAATTGAATTGGGTTAAATTCACGTACACACAACGCGTGTTAAAAAGTAAATACTAAGCGCATATATATGTCTTATAATTTACTACTGCTATTTACACAACAAGCCATTGTGATCAGAGAAAGAGACGTGTTGGCAAAATTTCAATAGTTATTGCATCCTCTTGGAGAATTAAGTATCCTACTCCGAAGATAGTTCACAAATGAACCTATGCTGCAACATCAACAGCCTATGCTTGTCGCAGGTTTAAGAAGCCACAGAAAGACACTAGTACCTACCTCTGACTATATTCTATAGTTCCGATAGATTGATTTTTGTTTATTTTCGTTTTTCTGTGTTTTTAATATGTTATTTTCATATTTATCTGCGAAACGTTAGTCTAAAACTCCAAATAGTGAATTCAATACATATCCCGCTCCGTTAGTCAATCCTCTCCTGTACCCATTTTGCATGAAATGTTGCGTTGTCAGTAAATTATTGTAATAAGTTATGTCATTTAATCCATGTTCTAATTGGTTAACTACGATGCTAAATTGCATAGACCTGATGTGTTTTCGCAACAGGCTAACGTGAGAAACGATTTTTTGCAGTACTTAAACGTTATCCCAGTATGTTGTCATATTGTAATAGAAAACTATCGTCTTTAATTTCTTGGACTTCGGCCATCTTGTTAAAGAAAATAGTTTGATTGTTATGGCGTAATATGAAAATTGTTATTGTGTATATGTTGCATGTATGGATGAATCAGTGATAGAAATGGAAGTAATGAATAGGACATCAAAATTTTTAATGATAGTTTTCGTGATCTATTTAGTTTAGCGTACATTCCTCAGCTTCGAGCAAAGGAGTTTAATAGTTGGTCGTTTTAGTTTGCCCTGACTCATCTTAAAGGAGTGTAGCCATCTTTTCCTGGATAATTGCATGACGCGACCGAGAGCCCAATGTCCAGGGAGTAAATATTCGTCCTTGATGCATAAGATATAATTTATACGAAGGTCTCTACTCGCGTTTTTCCATTTTGATTTTGCCTGCAATTGTTGTAAATTTAACACAGGAATATTTACAATTCACGTGACCATTTTCTCCAAAAATCCTTGCCTAACTTTTGTACTAGTTGCCAGCGTTTACTGAGGTCGTCAATCTCAGTGTCAGACATAGGTACTATCATGAGTGGTGTGCCGGTCATAAAATGACTCGGAGTTAAGCAGTTAAGATCTTCTTTCTGTTCTTTCTGTAGGTGCATAATGACAAAGAAGAGTACTGAATTCCTCGTAGTTGAACTATTGGTCGCCTAAAACTCGTCGTTGACGTTATTTCATGCTTTTGACAGCTGCCTCCCATAGACCTCCCGCACTAGACCATGCGGGGTCGTTGAAATGCCAGTTTACGCTCATCTATCTTATTTTGCCAAGAAAGTATGTATGAATCATACTAGTGATGTTTCTGATATTTTGTTGCAAAATACGATTTCAAAATAGGATTTCCTCCCATAAAATCGTGCCATTGTTACTGTACATGTCACGTGGCGTTCTTCGTCTAGGATAAAATCGTTTGAAAGTGGCTAAAATGCTGTGCTGCTCAGTTCGGTGACTAGTTCGAGGTGACTAGCCTTAGTAGCCAGGCATATGAATACAGCAACGTTCCCCAGAGTAATGTTTTCATGCCGCGGCCTTTACTCGCCTTAATTTTTCTTCCTCCTGTTTAATCGACTCCTGGAAATGAAAAGCAGCGTGATATTTTCACGCATGGTTCTGGAAGCGCAGCCATGATTTGTTGCCGAGTGGCGGCTTTCCAGATTGTTTGTTTGAAGTTTGTTTGTTTGAGTTTGAAACTTAAAATTTTGTTTTTGGAATTAATGCATCTTTTAGATCTTAATTTTCCAGTTTTGCCCTTTAATGTGTAACCTTTTATTTTTTTATTTTTATACCCACCTGATATGTACCGTAGCCTATTAACGCTTGCGATACATTAAGTATCACTCGCGCGATGCCTCCTCTGCTGTTTACACAACATCTCCTTGGGATCTTACTGGTGACCTCACTCACACGCAGGAATACAACAACCCTCAGGGAGTTGTTATTTAGCTGCGGTTTTCTGTGAGGTAGAGGTACTTCCCCAGACGGGCTGCTTTGATGCGCCCTACCTCTCTTAAGACACCCACACCAAGACAAACAGTTTGTCTTGTGTGGGAATCGAACCCACGAGCGTTGGTGTCAAAGTCGCGTCATTCATGACTGAATCACCGAGCTCGTCAATCGTCGTATTCGTTTTATTATCAAATTTACAGATGTTTTAAATTCTGCAGGTGTCAAATATTCGGTTGATGAGTCATATTGATGAAGCCATGTTTTACGGAATCGCAGAATCCAGTCAAATACTCTCGTAATATGAGTAATGTTATTGTGCGCGTCTAATAAATCTTGTTTAATTGTAGACGGATCGGACGGAAAGCTTGTATTTGTTTTAACTCACAGTCTGTCATTGTAATATGTGTTTAAGGTGATATTTCTACGTCAAATATCAAAATTTCAAGTCCATAACTGAAGTTAGAAACCCGTAACTAAGGATGGATAGAATGCAAGGTAACAATTTTTGCCCCTTTAAGCACAATTCTAAAAGTGTCTCAAAAATACGTGCGTAATAGATAGCAGTCAATTGTATACTATTGTAAATAAGATTTGGGTTCCAGGGGCATCCTATATCGTAATTCATCGTAACTGAAGCGGTAAATTGAAACGTGTCCATATCTGGGCCGGAATTCTTGGGGCTATCAAGTTGTACAGTGAATACATTGGTATTTTTATTGTCAGAAAAATATTATCCTTTTTACATCTGTATAGATATCTGATAGATTTTTTCTGTGGGTAGGCGTGAAAATAGTAAGACTTGTTTCTTGTGTTACAAAAGAAAATATTTGATTTAAAATAGTATATTATACAGGAAAATCTATCATACTATGACTACATAGTTAAGTTACCTACCAGTACAGCATATTTATTATTCAAACTTCACCTCAATACCTCAAAATAGTGCATTATCACTGAAGGCATTGTCTCATTATAACCTGTCACTATGGCACAATGGCGAACTTCCAAAAGACAATTGAGGATTTCACTGAGTAGCTGAATAAGCGGATGGCTGAATTTGATGCAGAGTTGGCAGCGGCTCGAGTGTCTCCAGGTGCACTTCAAACATTAGATTCATTAGCGGCTGACTTTAGGGCATTAAAATTAGACACAATTTCCTCCCTCAACTGTCTTAAATCAATTTGTGTCATTATTAGTGCACGATGTTGAGAGACTTGAGATTCGCAATCGTCGCAAAATATTATTGATCCACGGTGTGCCCGAGCAAACGGTTGAAAACACTGCCTGTTGATGCTGCTATGTCTGTGTTCGCAGACTGCTTGAACTTTCCTGTCTGTCCGAATAATGTGAGCAGATGTCAACGCGTGGGGCGCTCAAATAGTAATAAACCACTTCTTGTCAAGTTCCAGGATGTGTCATGGAGAGATAGAGTTTGGTATGCTAAAAAGCAATTTAAGAACAGCGGTAAGACACTGTCTGAATTTTTAATAGCATCGCGTCATAGGTTGTTTATGACGGCACGGTCTTCAGGAAATAATTCGTGCTTTTGTTTCTTACTTTTATTTTGTAGTAGGTATATTAATAAGTTCCACACTTTATCTGTTTATACCCGTGCTATAAATATCTTACAAAACCCCGTATCTTACAAAAATATTATTTCTTCTTTGTATTTATGTCTTGTGCTTTCTTTCTCTATGAAAGATGACCGTTGCCAATATCAGTACATCAGTTAGACTTTCTTATTTTGGTTGTGGCAATCATATATTATTCGCATACTGTTATTTTTCAAGTTTGCTGTATTTTTTCTTCCTTGTCCTTTTTTCTTTTCTTTTTATTACGTAAATGGTAAATTGACTTTACTAGCTGGGTTTCAACAGCCGGAAACGGTGGTGGAGTAGCAATCTATCTTCGTAGCCATATCCCTTTTACTATTCTCAGCAAGTCTCCGCAACCTGCTGAACATCTCTTTTTAGAATCTTATTAATATCAGAATCCTTCTTGGTGTCTACTATAGCCCAAATTTGACGATTAACTACTTTTCTTCTTTAGAAACTCTTCTCGAAAAATTCAGTTCCACCTATAGTCATTCCATTATTATGGGTGACTAGCTGAAGCCCGCGGCTTCGCACGCATGAGATTTAGAGCCTTTATTTCCCTATAGACCTAAAATTCTTTCTGTATAAAAAAAACATAGTTCAGTGTCGTAGATGCAACCATCGAGCGATTCAATTTTCATACAGCGCCATCTATTGACCTTTACGGGGGGAGGGGCAGATATTTCCCCCTAATTTAAACAGTTTTTCCTTTTTTACGCAGGAACCCTAAATATTTACGGGATAAAAAGTACCCTTTATTCTGCTCTGAACAGTCCTCTACCTACCAGTGAAAGTCCCATCAAAATCGGTTCAGCCATTTCGAAGATTAGCCCGGACAAATAAACAGACGGAAAGACAGACCGACAGACAAAAAAGTTAAAAATGCGTATTTAGGCTTTGGTAACGTGAAAATAATAATATGAGCTTAAGATAAAGGCTTTATTTGGAAATCACAGACAGATCCTTCAATTTTTATTTATATGTATAGATTTCAATACATGTCTGCTAAAAAATGATTCTCGGGCTCATCGTTTACATAACATAACTTAATCAATTCTGTGAATATGAAAATATTTCCTTCACCTTCCTTATTTTCCCAACTGTGTTCCTTCTCTTCTTGGCCTTATGATGGTTACTTCACTTGACCATGTTGCGAAACATGGCCAGCTGAGCGCAGATGCATTCTCCTAACATGACCTGATTTACCTCTCCTACAGAATTCGTCTCCCTAAAGCTAAACCTAAAATTCTCATGTAACGCAACTTTAGTGGCATATCCATGTCTCCATGCTTCGCATCATTACAGAGCTGATCAAGATCCCTTGATCAGCTCTGTAATGATGCGAAGCACATCAACTGGATGCTCATTGATGACGCGGGTAACTTTGATGACAAAATCGAAATTTTTAATTCGCTGCTCACACAGTTGTACGATGCGCATGCACCTATTCGCCCAGTGAAACTTAAGCATCTTCCTGCTCCCTGGCTCACGGATGACATTAGAGTGCTCCGTGAAAAGAAGAATCGAGCTAAAGCCCGTTACCAGGCTGATACCTCAAACATAGATAAACGGGACTACTATCACCGGGTAAGAAATCACTGCAATAAGGTGTGTAGGGACGCTCAGCGACGTCATATTCATCACTCAGTCGAGAATGAGGACCAAACTAAAGTTTGGAAATTCCTCAAAACCATGAGAGTGGGTAAATCTCAAAACACAAATAGTCCTGATCTTGATCTAGATCAAATCAACTGTCATTTCTCCTCTTGCTCTTCTCTTGACATAATAGTCAAATCAGATACGTTAAATCAATTTTCTATAATATCCCCTCCTGACTGCTCTCCATTTGTTTTCGTACCATTCACTGATTGTGATGTTAAGAGAAGTATACTTTCTATTGCATCTAACGCTGTTGGAGGAAACTGCATCAGCCGTAAGATGGTCATTCCTCTAATTGATATCCTTGTTCCTATCCTGACAAAAATACTTAATTTTTCTTTTTCAACTAACTCGTTCCCTAAATGTTGGAAAGATGCACATATCATCCCCTTACCCAAGAAGCCTTTTCCTTCTTCCTTTTGTGACTACCGTCCTATTTCTATTCTTTCTTTTCTGTCCAAAGTGCTAGAGCGGTTAGTCCACTGGCAATTAAGTTTATTCCTCACCTCCAATAATCTTCACAATCCTTTCCAGTCTGGTTTCCGTCCTGGTCTACGGCTACTGGTCAAAATTTCTGACGACATTAGATGTGGTATGGAGAACCAACATCTTACAGTGTTAACTTTACATGATTTCAGCAATGCCTTTAATACTGTTGAATTTGATATTCTACTAGGAGTACTCTCTTCTCTTAACATATCTCCTACGGTGATTAGTTGGTATCATAATTACCTGTACGGGCGACGGCTATGTGTCAAAATTGATCACTCCAATTCCACCTGGTGTGACACAACTGCCTGAGTGCCGCAGGGTGGCGTGCTGTCTCCGCTGTTATTTTCTCTTTTTATTATTTCAATAACTCACAATATCACTTCATCCTACCACCTTTATGCAGATGATTTACAAATTTATTCTCAAGCCTCGCTTACTAACATCGCACAGGCCATTAATCAAACTAATGTTGATTTAAACCGGATTTCGACATGGAGTAAACGCTTCGGATTGAAAGTAAATGCAAGTAAATTCCAATGCATTATTTTAGGCAGTCCAGCGTTTATTTCCAGGCTTGATGTTTGTCAAAACCCTTCGGTTGTGTTTGATGGTACCTGCATTCCATTTAGTGAAACGGTATAAAATGTGGGTATTATTTTCGATTCCACTTTATCTTGGAGGCCGCAGGTTGAAATAGCTACTATAAAAAAGACGTCAATACTTCTACGATTATGTTGTATTTGCATTGGAGCCACATGGAAAATTGCATTATTGTAAAGTATTCTGGCTGAAGAAAATCGTATTTTAAAGTTCCGTAAACAGATAATAATAAGAGTTTATTAAAATTAAAATTGGTTAGACTTACGTGAGCCTATTTCATATTATTTTGTGAAAATAAAAGCTCTCTGCCCTCGAGGGTACCGGATATATACATTAAAGGAAAGTAATGGAAGGAGGAATGTGGAAAGGTAGCCGGCATTCGCAATAGTAACGCGATCATCGGGATCAAAGAGTGAATTTCGCGGCCTACGGTAGATTCACCTGCCGTCGATCCACGCGTGTAATTGGCAGACCGGGCTACTAAGTAAATGAGATAAAGGGAAACAGTTTCGAAGAATAGCCTGCACAAATATTCATTAAATGATAATGGTGAGTGAATGAAGGTCATGGTAATTTGCGACCTTGAGATAACGAGCGCCAAACTTGTATTTTATTTCTGTAGCAATATTTTTTAGAATAGGTTTAATAGTCCGGATACTAGGCCTTTAGAAACCTACGAGTAGCTTTTATTTTTTATCTTCATTTTAATTCCACGGAAAATTTATTACAGAACCTTACAAATTATAGTAGTCAATCAAAATCAAAGTTAACCAGTTGAGATGCGCAAGCTTGCATTGCCAGAGGAACACTTGGCTCGTCAATTATATAACAATTCATTTCTTTTTTAATTTGTCGGCCATTTTGACCGTGTTCCTTAAGAGATAGGAACGGTCTTCCTGAATATTCCTATTCTACTTTTTATGCTCAATCCGAATCTGAAAATTTGAATATTCGAAAAAAAAACTATAGACAAACGCACAGACAAACATATAGAATTCATATAGGAACAGTGTTCCTGAAAATACAGTTTCATAGCTATGCTGACGACTGCTTGCACAATCTAACTTACAAGATTTGACCAAACAGCCCTAAATCTATTGAATATTATCCATATTGTGTCTACTCCGCGTGTATCATAAACTAATTTAAGTTATTCTTACTACAATCTTTGTCGCAAACACGAAAGTATTATCGCACCTATAATATATATGCATTGTTAACAATCAACAATGTAATTATAACCAGAAGCATTATTCCCCATTAAGAGGCCCAAAAACAGAATTGAAGTGATATCATGGTGCATTTTAGTTTTTACCTCTTTCAAGACTAGCCTTTTGAATCTATACAATCAGATTTTTGATTACTCAAAAACAACAAAAATGAGATATCTATATCTTTTTACGGTCGGCTCCACTTGTTTATCTATCTTTAATATCACGTCAAATCCCTTGCGGGGTAAACAAAGGCAACCGAGCACCATATTAGTCAGTTCTTATACACCTCACATTCTTGTTTGGCATTCTTAGCTTTTCTAATGCACGTACACCGGTTTCTAGGGCTCCTGATATTATATATATTATTATATATCACCTTCTAATAAAACACAATAAATTTGGTCTTGGTAAGTAAATCTTGGCCTTTCACGACTCCTACATGCTTCTACTTTCACGTTGTACGAGTATATTTGTTTAGTAAATCTAACTTTTTTATATAATATACTGTCAACATAAATAATTGGTTCTAAAACATGCCATAAGCCCATCAGCCGTCAGGAATTTTCCGAGTGAAATAGGCTTATTTTTCGTTACGTGAAATCGTTTGGATACGAAATCGTGAACCACGTGTGGACCCTAACTCGAGTGCGAAGATTGCGGATCCGTGTCGAATGTGGTTTCTGTGTTAATATGAACAACATATTTATACATATTTTGTGTGGAGTGTTGACCGATAATGGAATATTTTGTAAGCGGGAACTCAATTATAATACACACTATATCTATTATCCTTACTAATATTATAAATGCGAAAGTAACTCTGTCTGTCTGTCGCGCTTTCACGCCAAAACTACTGAACCGATTTAAATGAAATTTGGTACACAGATAGTCTAGACCCTGAGAAAGGACATAGGCTACTTTTTAATGCGAAAAAAGGGTTGTAAGGGGTTGAAAGGGGAGATGAAAGGTTGTATGGAGGTATCGTCATTTTTAAAGCTAAAAGCTTGAAACTTACTTTTTAGGCTATTGATTAAATATAAATAAATATGACATTGACAGTTTGTTAAAAGTTTACCCTTAACTCCTTAAGGGTAAACTTTACGTAAATAAAATAGGGGATGAAAGTTTGTATGTAAATTCGTCATTTTTGAAGCTAGAACGAAACTTTTTTCTTTGGCTTTTTTGGGATAGATTATTATATATATTTTTTTTATATGGGTCATTCTTTTGTTTATTTCATTCGTCAAAAGTAGATAACTTTTGAATTTAGTTACAAGTTATTACGTCATTATTATTTGTTGTACATTTGGATATTAGGTAGGTACCTATGAACGGTAAATCCTTTTGTTTATTTTGTAATTACGAACAATCATTTTTTAATTGCCTCTACCTACCCCGATGAGACCCGACCTGACGATCTGAACTAAGGCCACGACATCCACTAAGTAATGAGGCCAACAGCTTCTTATAGCCGCAAGCTGCACTACACCCTACCTAACTAACTAACTACACCTACTGCTACTGAAGAACCTTACCTAATATTATTGCTATTTTGTTATTACTATCTTACCTAACGAACTAAACGTTCCTGCCTTGCTAAGCCCTACAAATCCTCCTACCTAGTATTCTAACCTTCCTACTTATGTGCCTAATCTATATTTCCTTTATGTACTTGTTCTAAGATCTACGTATGTGTTTAATGTTACGTCCTACCTAGATAACCTACCTATTGTCTTATGCCCTACGTGTGTCTAATATAAGACCTACCTAGATAACCTAACCTCAGTTTTAAGCCCTACTTACGTATTTCGTGATAAAACCTACCTATGTTATCTAATATCGTCTTATGTGTTCTATATTTAACTAAAACCCCATCTCCCAATCCTGTGTACAGTTGAATTAGCAGTTCTATATCGATTTGTTGATATATATATATATATATATCTATTGATATAAGATATTTCGATGTCTTGGTGCCTAGAGTCGTATATACGAGTTAGTAAGGGAAGTCCGCCCATAAGCTCGGGATGAAGCGAGCTTTTTTATTGCTTGTGTGTGGTACGTATTATGGTATTTATATCGTGGCTATTTACCCTGGCCAGGTTTTATTATTCCATCACACAGCTAAGGTCTTTTGGAGCTGGTTTCTTCGCAAAGAAACAATATATATATATGTGTATTTGGATGCGTACGACTTTTATTTAATATTTTGTTGTTGCAACTAATAGCCACTTGCTCCAATCCTTCTATTCCAAGTCCATTGGTATATATTTATATATTATAAGTTATATGTGCGCTTTATTGATTGTGTAAGAGCTCTTAAACCCTGATCGGGTCTTACCAATTAATGGGACTGGATTGGAGTGAATTGAATACACTCGGCGGACTGCCTTAACATTTTTAAGACATGTTAATTACTTTCTCGTTATACAGACGAATTACACGCTTATCGGAAATCAAAGTCTATTGACGCTTATACCGTTCTTTTGATTATTCACGCGGGACGTTATCGCGCAATTTATGCTCTCGTGTTTATGGTATTTCCAACCTTACAGTACTTTAAGAAACTTCATCATTTATTGTAAAGTGTACGGTACCCAACCATATCAGTCGATTGAATAACCGTCTGATATCAGTGCATTCAAACTGGCTACAAGCCCGACATGATCCGCCACGGACGCCCGACCAAAATTAATCAGTGTTCAAAATCACGGGATCTAACACGAATTAATCTCTACCGCACACCATGATGTTACATTTTCTGATATAAATATATCCCTTTTTTTTTCTTCCAAATTAAAAAAGAATGAGAGCGTTATATAAACAAAATCGCGAGGTTCTTATACTATACAACCACCTTATCATAAACATTCAAACTCATGCAAAACAAGCACTTATTTATAGCTTAGTCGACAATGGATTCTATACGGAACCTTACAACTTAAATCCCTAATCGTGACTCTGATTATCTAACAGACTTCGTTAATTCGCGACTATTTAGCTGAATACTACCACGAATTTGGCGAAACAAGACTCGGATATGACCTAACGCCCTAATGCGAGTGTGCCTATCAACATTGTGTATAGATATTTGTGTTATAAAATATATATATGTGTATATAACTTTGTGTAGACAACTGGCAGACGTGTGTGTCAATGAATGGCCTAATCCTTACGGTGCACCAATTACGAATATGCAACTATCGCAGTCTCACGATAATTCATACAAGCTTAACTGAGAAGTTAAACCAGTATGCGAGATTATAGTCGCCTCGACATTCCGTGATGTATATATACACTTCACGAGCGCTTTATTTCACACTAGCAAAGTGTTTCCCTAGTGTTCTGTGGAGAGACCCAGTACGGCTTACCTATCCGTACTAAATCGTGTACTTGTTTCTAAAAACACTCAAACTCCGCTCAGTTGTCACAGTCAGTTTACCACGGAGTTTTAAATGTATCAATGTTGCTTAATAACAAGCCACTTTAAACAAACTATCGCGAATTTAAAGAAACACTATAAGAATTGGTTAACAAATCTTATAGCCAAATAGCCCAAACGAATACTGATTACGTAAGTTACAATATGCAAAGTTTTAGAATTCACGAGATACACCCCGTCTCACAAGTCAGTATCGGCTAAAGTGTCCCGACTTCCTCCTAAACATCGTCTATATAGTCTACGACAATTCGGCCATTCCCCCGCACTTCACCCCACCACGCTTCAACCCCGTAAAACTGTCACGCCGATCTGTGTTTAAAAGCAAGGTCCCGTACACATTATCCACTCCAGACTAGGTCTTACAACTAACTTAATTGATCGAATAATGCATAATTCACACATGCTAATTAACCGTGATTAGTACCAAATTTAGATCTTATTCTAAATATCCGAATAGACCCCAGACTGAGTCTCGCCTGTCACATTTAAGGGCTGCCCCTTAGGGCAGGGATACATCGATCCACTTGTAATCCCATTTTTATTTCTTAAACATCTATTACTCGTTATAATTATTTCCAACAGATCGTTTAGATCTTGTATTCATTGTCAATTTTCGAATTTCACCAAGACATCGGCATATCTTACGTGGTTTCTTTTTATACCTCACGAATCTCTGATTTGATTGCATAGACTCGGCGAGCTCGGCGCCAAAAAAAAAAACGTAATGGTTCGCACATGTGCTAGCAGGCTCACATTCCGATGCCAAACTGCAACAATCTTAGGAATTTTAAACCATTTCAATTTTGAATAATATTACACAATCTTATTATCGATAAGATTTGCTGGTACCATTACACCTCCTTTGATGATAGTAATAAAACAAAATGCTCTGGCCACTTCGAATAAACATCGATAATAACTAAATATTTTTTCCTAAGACTGCCATTAGATCTAAAGGCACCATTATATTATTATAAACAAAGTGCGGGCGCAGTCACGGCGTCAGCGGAGTGCGCGGCGGGTTTCTCTTAGTCTCGAAACATAACTCACAACTTCCAACTTTATGTTCGATTTCTATGTCTATACCGGGCCACCAAAATTTTGCACGAGGCAATAACTTGGTCTTACTGACACTGAAATGCGTCGAATATAATTCATCTAAAACCCTTTCTCTGAGTAATGGTATTACAACTTTATGGCCTCACATGATACAATGCGATTCACAAGTTAACTCTAACCTACAATTAAAATAGGGTGTTAACACAGAATTCGTATTTTTTTTTAAATTAGACCCTTATTAGTTTCGGTGCGAATGTCGTTAATAGGAAGCGGCAATTCCCTATGTACTGACAAGAAATTTATAGATGTGTCTAATTCCGTATTTTGGTAGCGTTCTTTAACACCGCCGCCGTCGGTGCCGGTATCATCGTGCGGCAATGACGCACACGAACGAGATAAATAATCGACCGTGTTCTCATCGCTTTTCACATATATTATTGAATTTCATCACTACAGGCTGACAAAAATAACGCGTATCTATGTAACCTAATGGCAGTAATCTCTAAAATACCTTTCTTATTTTCAAAAATTGATAGTAATGGTTTGTGATCAGTACGTAATAAAAACGGTTCAGATCGGCCTTATAAATATTGATGGAACTTTTTTATTCGAAAAATAATAGCTGTCAGCTCTTTATGAATTTGGGAGCAAACTCGCTCGTTCTTATTCAACGAACGGGAGGCATAACACAGTACCTTTTTTGTACCGTCTGACTGCACCAGCCATAGTATCGATCCCAGTCATGAGGCTCCCGCATCAACTGTTACATTGGTTGGTTTTATAATTTGGATTATAATGGGCGAAAACTCTGTCCAACTCTAATTCAGCTTTTACTTTTTCGAACGAATGCTGATGTTCATCCAACCACTTTCAACTAGCACCATCTTTAAACAGCGAATGTAGCGGTCGCAACAAATGGGACATATTTGGTACAAATGTTCTGTAATAATTTACTAAATCCAAAAAAGACTAATCAGCTTTAGCATAATTCTAATAGCATTTACTTTATTTGGAGACGTACACAAACCATTTTTATCTATAATTAAGACTATAATAGAAGGTATCCCATAGACTTTTCAAAGAATTTGTATTTATCCTAATGAAGTGTTAATCCGGCCCCCTGAAGTCTAACTAGAACAAAATTCAATCGACTTAAATGCAATCCTCTATTGGGAGCTGATATTAATATATCATCTAAATGAAATACAGACTCCCTCTATATCGTTTAGTACCTTTTCCATATTCTTTCGAAAAATGGTTGGTGCTGACGCCAACCCTAACACAATACGAGTAAATTTAAATAAGCCTTTGTGAGTGTTGATGCATGTGAGATTGTGCGACACTGGACTCAATGGTAATTGCTAGTATGCCATAGACAAATGAAGTTTAGTAAATTCTTCCCCTCCATGCAGCTTTGCAAAGAGTTCCTAAAAAACATCTTAATAAATTTTTTTTTAAATTAATTAACACGTCTCGAGTGACCGCTTAATCTATATGCTGTAAATTACACAATGTCAAATGAAATTTATTCATAAAATCTCTGCCTAGAATAAGCATAGGGGATGAATGACCTGGATACATTATAACGTTGAAAGTAATATTATGAGTCATATTATTATTTTTGTGACGTAGGATGTTGTAAGGTAACCACTCCCAACGGCACAATAATTGTACCATCATATGACCGTAAATTATTTTTTTAGGCAATAACATTTTATCCTTGAAATATTTACTATAAAAATATTACGACATCGCCGATATAGAGCTACTGCTATCAACCTCACAGTTTATCAAAGCATGATCCACATGCACTGCCTCCGTTAAACGATCATCACCAATATTATTTAATATGCACACATATTAAATAAAAACAAATTACCATCTAATTAGCAGGACGATGACACGGACGTCAAATAAATATTTCGCTTAGTATAAACCTTCTTAGGACACATTATAGCCAAATGGCCCGTCTCCTTACACTTTTTATACTTATAATTAATGAAACGACATTTAACTTTCGTGTGATTAGAATAGTTCATATCTTTGTTTACCACCGCCGCTGCCGGCGATACCTCTGTTGACTGGCGGATTTATAAAAATAATGACGGTAAATTCTCTTAACGAATACTACAGTCATTTACTTTATTACATGGCCACTGAAACACAAAAATCATAAATATATTTCTCTTATGCTTATGCTATTCATTTACTGACAAAAGATTATGTAATACTGGCTTGTTCTAATACTAGTATTCTATTCCTCATACGTAGACAATCACATTAAAGTTTTGTATTTAAAGAATTTTATTCGTAGTTTGTAATTTTATATACAGCGTGCACAAAATTTGGCTCTAGTTCGTTAGCTAACTACCGCGTTGATTAGCCTGGAAGCACAAAAGGAATGGGGTAATTTTGAGTCCAAATTAACAAGTCCGGATTTACAAAAGAAATGTAGTATTTTTTCTCATTCCTATCTTTATTTGAGGTTTCATGCTTTTTTGTTTCTTACTTTATGCTTCTTGCTTCACTGGGGTGGAAGCAAACGTAAACATTTGCAAGACTGTTGACACTTGCAAAACACGAGAGAAGATTTCGCGATTAGAAATTCTTCTTCTTTGTTAGTATGTGTTAGTATGTGTATAGTATAGTATAGTGTTAGTATGAAAACGTCAAGTTGATTTTTGAGAGTTTGGATTGGCAACATGATGTTTGACGTTTCACAAGTAATACGACGTGACGAAGAGATGTGCTCTCACGGCGGAAAAATAGACGGCCATTATATTTTGGAGAGACGACTCTAAAGAACGTTAATTAACCCTTCGAAACCCGGGTGGTCGAATACGACCGCGAAATGTATGGGAAAACGTATATAACGGGTTCTGACTGCTCAAGCCACCTCCGTGTCAAATTCTTCGCGGTTCCTATTTATTTTGTAATCCATTTACTTACGAGCGATTATCGAATATTTTGTTGTCAACGTGATTGTAAACGAAGATTACACCTTGTGAACATCGTTTCAGACTGTTATTTTTTAATTGGTGCCATGTCTAAACCCACTATAATGACCATCCTGATAACCCGTCGTTATCAGAAATGGGATGGAATCACGACGCTCCACGTGCATCTAGTGACAACCAATGGCGGCAGTTACAGGAAGAATAGAATCGCAACCGTTTGGCTTTGGTGCGAGCCATGCGGTTGTCAACTACGTTGTACGCCTTCTGACTACCTAAGTATATGATCCCGACAATAAGGACGTCGACGTACACGCTTGGATTACTACTGTGGATGTGTGTCACAGATCAACACGATCATGCTGCACTGCTAATGTTTTCATTAAGTCGTGCTATGATGGGATAGGCTTCTATGTGGCTGTCAAGGTGTCCTTTCCTGGTATGACATGTGTTAGATTTGTTAAGTTGTAACTACCTGTTCTGATAATAATTATTTACACTTCCTGTCTTGGACTATATTTTTACAATAGTGTAAAGATATTGCGATTAGAAATATGGTTATTAGTATTTATGATCATTTGATTATTTAACGCTTTATGATGTCTGTTTCCGGTTTATGATTTGAATGACATTGTATTGATTATTTTTGTTGAGCGGGAAAGAGGCGAGTTGTAGCGATTGGAATGAACCGCCATAGACTCACTTCTATTCCGACATTCATGGAGTAAACACCTGACAATCTGCAAATCAGTAATTTTTTTACATCTGATTCTTCCTAAGCTTTTACATGGAAGGATTTCAAGGAACTTTTGGTAGCAAGGTACGACTCCTCAAACCTTAGCTTCCTTTTTGATTAACCTAAAGGCCACTAAACTAAAGAATATGAGAATCTCGCTGCATATTCTGGTAGCTTAATCACCTCTGTCGTGTCAAGATTAAATGGAATGAATATGAAGCAAATAGCCATAGTCACGGTACTCTCTCATAATTCTCAATTTCAAACACGCCTTCAACGTTTATCCTGCACAAGTGACATAAAGACTCGTAATCAATTGCATCAGGAATTAAAGGGTATTTATGAATCGAGGTTTGTCAGGGTTTCATTTAGGTGAGCCTGAATCAAAGAGAAGCTGTTCTAATGCGTATGATGTTGTCAAGTGTTTTAATTGTTTAAGATTGAAGCATAAGTCTACGCAATGTTTGAAAAGACACTCAAAAATGTCTGACGACCGGCTTAGCGCAAAACCCAAACCAACCCAGAACAGCTACAGTAACAGCACCAAGACTGAACCTGTTGCAAAACCTCTAGTCACTTGCCTTAATTGTCAAGAAAGGGGAATCAAAGCAATTACACATTACGCATCCAACTGTCCAGCGACAATGAAGAATAGCTGTGGAACTGGACCGAGTATGGAAAAGCGTGTCGACCTGTGCATTGTGGATACGCCTTATGGATCTCTGTGTCACTTCGGTGAGCTACATTATTTTCAATACGATTCCGGAGCTGAATGTTCTTTAGTAATTCGCCTTTTTATCTTTCGAGTGATGATTTTTGTAGTATTGATTGCTCCGACCTTTATTCTGCTGTATGAGTAGATCATAAAGTGCAATGTTTAAATTCAACCTTAACATCGCTTTTCGATTCATCCAATTTCAATAAATACGGCAAAAAAATTGTCCACTTTACACACTCTTTCACAACATTCTTCACCGGCAAGTGATTCATTTTTTTTACGCAAAGTCAGAGAGGAAGAAATTAAAAAAAAAGCATTATGTCTATTTCTACAAAAGCTGTGGGCAGCGACGGCTTGAGTCGTGACATGCTTACACCTAGTATTGACCTTGTTGTTTTGGTGATTACACATATAATAAGTTTTTCTCTAAATCACAACGTGTTCTCGACTACATGGAAAATGGCTCAAGTTATTCCTCTTCCTAAGATGTCTAATAAGTCGTCTTTTTCTCAATACCGTCCTATTTCCATATTTCATTTATTCTCAAAGGTTCTCGAAAGTGCTGTCCATAAACAACTACACACATATCTTTCTCGTAACAATCTTCTCAGCCCTTACCAATCAGGCTTTCGTCCCAATCACAGTACGGTCACTGCGTTGCTAAATGTCACGATTGTAAATGTCTTTAGGCCATGGACAATAAAAAACTGTCCCTAATTATATTATTAGACTTTAGCAATGCATTATGCATTTAGCAATTTAATTCAGTCAATTTTGATATTATCTTAGGTATACTTCGCTCAGGTGTGCTATGAGGACGCGAGGGGCCATATACATAAATCTAGTATTGACTTACTTGCTTCGTTAACTCTCTTATCTCCATACGGACCAAGAACATCTTCATAGCTGTATCGCTTGGTCCCAACCCATCCATTTAAATCTCCACACATAATCACTCTTTCATTCCCTTCAGCTAAATCCAGAACATCCCTCACAGACTCCCAAAACTTCTCCAGTTCTTGAGCACATGCTGAGCTTACAGGAGCGTAAGTGCAACTAGAAATACTCGCGTGATGCCCAGTTTAATATGAACGAAACCTCCTCGTGTCGAATACTTTATTTCATCATAAGGATATTCACACGTATACATGGAAAAGGACTGACCAAAAAAGTATGATTGATTTGATTTTAATAGATAGACGTCTCCGAAATGTTATAATGGATACTAGAACCTTCAGAGGCCCCACTCTTGAGACGGACCACACCTGGTGGTAAGCCGGTTTGTGGGCCTTTTTAGGAAGTGGCGGCACTGGCGAGTGCATATCCCTTTCGGAGATCATGAAAGGATAAGGAGTGAGAAATTGCAAGATGAAAGTATAAGGAGAACATATGTGCATCTGGTAAGTAAGAGACTTGCAAATGCAAGCCTCTCCGACTCAGATGTGGATGATTGTTGGAAAGTTTTGAAAGAAAGTATGGTCGATAGTGCAAAAGAAGCTTGTGGATGCGCAAAGAGATGTAAAACAGCGAGTTGCCTGGTGGGATGCCGAGGTTGAAACCTCCGTAGCAAGAAAGAGGAAAGCATGGCTGGATTACGTATCATCTTTGCCCTTAAATGAAAATATGAGAGAAAAGAAGAAAGAAATGTACTATCTATGCAATTATGAATGAGGAAGAGAGGCTGATGAAAAATTTCGAGGCAAATACCAAACTATTTTGGAGAGACGTAAAGAAGTCTCGGAGTGGTTCGTCGGCATCCAGAATAGATAAGATAAAGTCTAAGCTGGTGTCATTCTTGCGAATACTCAGGAAGTTGTTAGTTAGAACGGTGGAGTGAATATTTTGAGAAAATGTATGAGTATGCCTCGGACGCTGACAATGAGAGTGAGTCGGATGCTTAGTCCACGTTGACGGCTTCCGACGAAAGCATAACTATGGATGAGATCGAATGGTCGATATGAAGCTTGAAAATCAGCGGGAATTGATCTGATCACAGCTGAGATGATCAAACTAGGTTGCACTTAAGTCCGGGACGCCTTCTGGTACTTAAGCAATCTGTGCTGGAGAACTGGAAGGGTCCCATGGACTGGAGATGAGCAGTCATCGTGCCCTTGTATAAAGACAAGGGGTCATGCATGGACTGCGCCAGCTATGGAGCCATCAGTTTGATCAGCTTAGTAGCAAAAGTATATGGAAAGGAGAATGAGGGTGAAATCCGATGAAATGCTGTGGGACGCACAAGGAGGTTTTGTGGATCTTGAGAAAGCATTTGATAGGGTTGTGCGAAAGGAACTGTGGGACATATTGCCGAGATATGGGATTGACGGTTCACTGCTCCGTGCTGTGCGGTCCACTTACAAGGATTGCTCAGCATGTATGCGGATAGATGGTGGCATGTCACCCTGGTTTGATGTCAAAATTGGTGTCAAACAGGGTTGCATGCTATCTGCTAGGCTGTTTATCCTGTATCTTGATAGTTGTCTGCAGAGATGAAGGTCAACGAATGTGGGATTGCGCATCGGTGACCTAGTGGTGAACTGTCTGCTATATGCAGACGATGCCGTGATATTAGCAGATACACCATCTGAACGGCGAACACTGGCAAAACGATGAAAGACGAATGTATGGAGAAAAGCTTACTACTGAATGCGAAGAAAACAAAGATAATGGTATTTGAAAGAGAAGAATCCAGAACTAATGTAAGGATTGCGGTTGATGATGAAATGTTGGAACAAGTGGATGAGTTTGTCTGACATCTTGGATGCGTTTTCAGCAGGGATGGAAGGTACACCGCAGATAATGGAAAGACGAGTGAGCTGGGAACAGTGTGAATGGAGCGTTGGGAAAACTTCTTGGCAGTAAAAACCTGAGCCAGAAGGCACAACTCGCTATACATAATGCAGTGCTGGTCCCAACGCTAACTTATGGAAGCGAGAGCTGGGTAGATAGAAAGAGCATGAAAGTAGAATAAACGCGGTTGAAATGCGAGCGCTGCGCAAAATTTGTGGCATAAGGCTTGTAGACCGTATTCGCAATGATGATGTTAGAAATAGAGTTGGTCTGAAAAAGAGCGTCGGTGTTACAATAAGAAGATGCATGCTCCGTTGGTTCGAACATGTAGAAAGAATGCAGGATTAAAGAATGACGAAGCAGATATACAATGCAAAAGCGGGACGATGTAGGAGACGGGAAAGGCCAATACCTACCATGACCAAATTGGTCGTGTTGTATCAGAAAGTGATGTAAGGAGCCCCAGAAACCGGCGAGCGTGCATGAGAAGAGCAATGAATGTTAAAGAAGCGAGTGAGATATGTAAGGATCGAGTCACGTGGCGCTCGAGTTCCCTCTGCCTACCCCGCAAAAGATTTGGCGTGAAGTTATAGATAGATATGTATTATAATTGAATTCCCGCTTACAAAATTTTCCATTTTCGGTCAACATTCCACACAAAATATGTATAAATATGTTGTTCACATTGACACAGAATGCCACATTCGACACGGATCCGCAATCTTCGCACTCGAGTTAGGGTCCACGCGTTTTACAATTTCGGATCAAAACGATTTCACGTAACGAAAAATAAGCCTTTTTCGCTCGGAAAATTCCTAACGGCTGCGCTTGTGTGATGTTTTAGCAACAGTTATTTATGTTGATAGTATATTATTAGTTAGTAGTAAAAGTTAGAATTACTAAACAAATATACAACGTAAAAGTAGATGCATGTAGCATTTAGCTCCCAGCCGAGGTTTTTCCAAGGGACTATTGCATGGAGTTCTTCAAGAAATGCGTGAAGAGGTTTTTAGAGGGTCGGCAACGCATGAGTGACGCCCCTGGTGTTGTGTCCATAGGCTGCGGTGACTGTTTAACATTAGGCAGGCCGTATGCTTGATTGCCACCTTAGTGGTATAAAAAAATGTAGGAGTTGTGGAAGGCCAAGATTTACTTACCAATACCAAATTGATTATGTTTTATCAGAAGATGATATCCGGAGCCCTAGAAATCGGAGTGCGTGCATTAGAATGTATAAGAACTGACTAATATGGAGCTCGATTGATAAACAAGTGGAGCCGACTGTGAAATAAGATTTAAATATCTAATTTTTTTTTGTTTTTGAATAATTAAAAGTCTGATAGCAAAAATGCAAAATAATAATCTTAATAAAGGTTAAAACTAAAATGCACCATGATATCACTTCAATTCTGTTTTCATGGGCCTCTTAATGGGGAATAATGCTTCTGGTTATGATTACTTTGTTTAATACTTTGTTTAATAGTTTACAATGCATAATATTATATGATAATATATTCATTGTGTTTGCGACAAAGATAGTAGTGAAAATAATTCAAATTAGTTTATGATACATGTAGAGTAAACACAAAACAGTAATAAAGTTAAATAGATTTAGATTAAAACTGTAATAACTGTAAACTGTTTTAATTTTGGTTGACTACGATAATTTGATAATGATTTTTACGTAGGATTAAAATGAAGATAAAAAATTAAAACTGGGGTTCTAAAGGCATAAAAAGCAGGATATTCAACTTATTTAAAAAATATTGCTACAGACATAATGTACAAGTTTGGCGTTCGTCATCTCAGGGTTGCAGATTCCCATAACCTTCATTTACTCTGCATTATGATTAAATAAAGATATGTGCGGGCCCTACTTCGAAACTGTTTCCTTTACCTCATTTAGTTGGTAGCCTGGGCTGACAATTACACGTGCGGATCGACGGCAGGTGAATCTACCGTAGACCGCGAAATTCACCCTTTGATCCCGATGATCGCGTTACTATTGCGAATGCCCGCCACCTTTCCACATTCCTTCTTCCATTGCTTTCCTTTCATTTATTTCTCCGGTACCTTCGAGAGTAGAGACGGCTTTTACGCTTATAATAATATGAAATAGGCTCACGTAAGTATAATCAATTAGAATTAATAATTCTAAAATCAATTAGAATAAATAATTAATAAGATTTTATTATTATCTTTTCTCGATAACTTTAAAATACGATTTTCTTCGATCAGAATACTTCAGAACAATGCAATTTTCCACGTGGCTCCTATGTAAATACAAGATTTTCAAGATCTTAGAAGTATTGACGTCGTGATATTAGACATTATAACTTCCATTCAGCCAACGATATGCCTCGTCTGTAACAAACTGCAACCAAGACTTGTTGTAAAACAAAGAGTGTGAAAACCAATTATTTCTCAGAGACGAGCTTTTCACGTCCTCAGTAGTTAGAATACAAACTTTGTTCATAACACCAGTGGCTTTATCTCGTCTCGACATGTAATTGGTCCCATGAAATGACTACATTATATAAATAGATGTATGTTTATCACGTTGTATTCATAAAATTTAGATGGAATAAAGTTAATATTTTTTTAGTAGCAACCATATGTCTTGAAAACAATATTGCAGTTTTATGACTTTTTAATTCCTATGTATTTATACTAACGAAGTCCAACATTAGTTATACGCTAATTTATAATATCGAATCACGTGAATCAAACTCCTGATCTGTACATTATTTTATTTCTGAGTGAATATTGCTGCACATTTGTTGTATTTCAATACTGCGGGCGGGTAAATGAGTAACAAAGAGTGGTCGAATAATGTTTAATATATTATTTGTCATTTTTTATTTAACTGTCAAAATCAGTATATATAAACACGTAGCAATATTATAAATATCGGATACATATTATAACAAAAAGCGGACCAATTTATACCAAAAACAAACAATTTAAAACAAAACAGCCTTCATAAAATAAACTCTGAATCTATAAACTATTATATTTTTTAAGTTAATCAACAATTACAGTTTCTGCAGCTTAGTTTATACATCGATTACAGATCTCTATCTTTCGCATTTACTAATGGTTCAAAAACGTTTAATGTACACCAGAATTCTCAAAGCGTTTTCTCACATTATTCTATATTTTCTGCAGTAAGTTCCCGCATATTTCCACTCGGATCAACTAGCGTGTCTTTATTGATACGAGTAGAAAGTATGCTTATTATAATTATGAATTTTGTATGTATGTTTCATTAATCAAGCATATTTTAGAAACTAAACTCAATTTCTATTGCACACACATGGGTAACTTGTGAAAGTAAGACGAAAAGAAGTACTTCGACATCTACTCTACTATTACCTTTGCACTGACTTTGCTACCTCATATTTTATAAAACAATTGATAATAAGAGTGCAGACGTAATATACTATAATACCTGTATGACAAACAAGCGTATGAATCACTTAACGTCAGCAGTAACCGAAGTCGTTATCAGGAGGAACACTAGGAACTGGAGAGAAGACTGTAGCCAATCTTTAAGATCAGTCTTCTCTCTTCTTCCCATAGTTATCTCATTTCCTAATTCATTATAATTAGCAGGCTAAGGATTTTACATAGAACGACTGTCGTGACATGATTGAATGATTGCCATGCCATGCCATGATTCGTATCTCGGTGTTAATTAGGATTTTCTTTATTTTTTTTTATTTTTGTACCTAATGCCATTTAACACACGTTTTTAATAATTATTATTTTTTGTTTGTGATTTTATTTTCTGTTGATTCTAACTTACGAGCATTATTATACTCGTAGACGATTCCCGTAAGATTATTTGCCATAATGGGAATGTGCAATATTATATATGTGAAATGAAATGAAAAATTATAGTTTAAATTAAAGTAAGGGCTAAACTATGAAATACGTATGCAATTTGATCTAACCTGCTTTGCGTGCTTCCGCCACCAATTAGTTCATGCGGCCTAGCGCCGGCCGGCACCCACCCACTACTGTTAGTACTTGGTACATGCCGACGCTGCCATGGCTGCTCCGGTAGTCTCTGCCTCGGCTGCTGCGGTCGTCCGTCATCTGGAACAGAATCCGCATGCCCCCACCACCACCGTCGCTGCCACGACTGGCCTGGTCGTCGCTGCGACACGTGTTTCGCCTCTCCACGAGGCATCATCAGGCGTTGTAGACGTTAATCGTAAGAATAACATGCTACAAGTGACAAATCCATCGCAGTGCCGTCCCTTATATTGAATTGAGGGTGGGGGTGGATGGTGTGAGCGAAAAGATATTTAATAGTGGGGAATGGTTTACGTCAGTCTGTTTGTTCATGAGAGTAATTTTAGAATTTTTATGTTTATTAATTTCTAATTGTTCCCTAATATTTAGTTTTAAACCTTTGTCTATGGTGTGTAAAATTTGATATGTATTAGTGGGGGATAAGTTATGTCCTTTGTCTATAAGATGCTCGGCGAAGTGTGACCTTTCTGGGCGATTGTTTTTATACGCCGATATGTGTTCGTGAAATCGTGTTATAAAGTTACGACCAGTTTGCCCGATATAAACTTGTTCACATTCATCGCAGAACAGCTTATAGACGCCGGATTTTTTATTGGGCGGGATTTTATCTTTAGTGTTACAAAGTGACCTGAGTGAATTATGGGATTTGAGAGCAACATGTATGTTATTTTTTCTAAATATGTGAACTATTTTGTCAGTGATTTTACCCAGATATGACAAACTCGCAGTGTATTTATTTGTCGAAATATATGGAACCGCGTACAATAGTCTGTTAACGATACTACTCGTCTTTTTACGCAATAATTTATCGATGGTAGATTTGGAATAACCGTTTGACTTCGCGATCTGATATATTACATCAAGTTCTTTGTTGTAATTATCCTTACTTAATGGAACGCTCATCAAACGGTGTATCATAGTTTTATACGCTGCGAGCTTGTGTTGCCAAGGATGGCTGGATGACGCGGGAATCGTGGTATCGGTATGAGTTGGTTTACGATATATCGAAAATTGATTGACAGCTCACACCATCCACCCCCACCCTCAATTCAATATAAGGGACGGCACTGCGATGGATTTGTCACTTGTAGCATGTTATTCTTACGATTAACGTCTACAACGCCTGATGATGCCTCGTGGAGAGGCGAAACACGTGTCGCAGCGACGACCAGGCCAGTCGTGGCAGCGACGGTGGTGGTGGGGGCATGCGGATTCTGTTCCAGATGACGGACGACCGCAGCAGCCGAGGCAGAGACTACCGGAGCAGCCATGGCAGCGTCGGCATGTACCAAGTACTAACAGTAGTGGGTGGGTGCCGGCCGGCGCTAGGCCGCATGAACTAATTGGTGGCGGAAGCACGCAAAGCAGGTTAGATCAAATTGCATATAGATTTGACTTTCGCAAAGTAACGCCTGAATCTATTAACTATGAAATACGTTTTAAACCAACTTACAGAACAAACATTTTAGACTAATAAAGAAAAAGAATATGGCATGCACTGATTAACTTGTAATTATTATTATTGGAAATAAACGATAGGCGGATCAGTCTCAGCTCAGTCAGTAGGCATTCTTCTCACTGTTGTTCTTATATTTTGATTGTTTTCTACTTTGTTTTCCAAGAGTTCTCTTATAATAATAAAAATGCTGTAATTTATCATAAGATATAAAAAAAAAGTGAAATAGTTGTTTTGTTTGAACAAAATATGCCAATTCGTGAAATAGCGAGACTCTCATACAACGATAAGATTCGAAATTATTTTTTTTCTCTTGTTTGCGATTTTAGGTTATCATCAGTTATATATTTTGTATTATAATAATTCAGTTATAATTAAAATCCCAGAATAAAAGTAAAAAGATAAAAAAACGAGTGTGTTTTACATTATATTTAGACCACACAACTGAAGTATAACTTTTTTAGCCCCATAATGTGATACAGACAATAGGCCTGCACTGTGTCTTAGATATATGAAACTTAACTCGCTATGAGAGAAAGAGAGAAAGAAAATGTGTGCTCGCACCTCTCTCTCTTTCTTGCCCCTACAGTAATATACGAAACGTAACTCTTTCTATCTTCACTAACTTATTTCTTTCACTTGCCGTCACGCATTTACCAGCTTACTCCCGAAGTCAAGCGTGCGTAAAAAAGTTTTACTTCAAAAACCTTACATTTGCTCTCTGCTAATTAATATAGGAACCAGGGCAAAGAGAGGCAGGTCCCCAGTCGAGCTGCATTGATCACGTCAAAGTACCTCCTGCCCGTTTTAAAACGAATAGACCAGCTAGAAAAATCCTGTTAACGACGAGCAGGGGGATCTTGCCATGAAGCAAATACTCTGCCAAACAGATTAAGCGGTAATATAACACTGGTTTATGGGGTAGGACGTCATCAATGAGCCCGGTAAAATAATTGAAGTTGGTGGCCACTTCAACAGCCAATCATATATGGATGTATTACGTGACATGATGTTGGCATCTGTGCGCGTCGCATATCCGGACGAACAACAAGACAATTGTGCAACGCATCGCGCTCGCATAGTGCGTGACTGGTTTTCATCGCAAGTTACAATCACACCTATTAATTGGCCTTCTAAGAGTCCCGATTTAAATCACATTGAAAATTTACAGGGGCTAATGGGACTCAACCCATCACAGGTTAGGTCCAGGTCGAACGTTAATAATCTAGTGATGTCCACATGGAAGTCATGGAAGGCAAAGATTTATGCTGGTCAATGGTCACCGATATGAAGCATCGCTTGCAGCTAGTTATTAACTGCGGTGGGGGCCCCTTAAATATTAGGTGAATAAATAGCTGTGATATTAACTTGTGGACAATGTAAATTTTACAAATTAAGTAGATGCAAAATTAAGTAAATCCCAAATTACCTTGACAGGCTTATATTGAATGAGTGCTCACGATTCAACAAGCGAAATTCGATTATATTGCTTTAAACTTCCTTAATATTTTCCATATTTGTTGACTACCTATTCATTCGCCTTATTGCTGATAAACTAAGCATCAGTTTCTTTGCTTGGTTCATGTGGTTGCTTCATAAAGTCGCTTGGAACCAAAACGTCAATTAGATGGTCAGTTAATTGAGGGCATCGACTGTATGTAAATCCAATTACAAACTTAGTGATGTGGCATGTATGCCCACATCAGGATTTAAAACAAGAACCGTCGTTTCTATATACACAGGCTTTATTTGTCGAACTCGGTGGCTCAGTCGTGAATGACGCGACTTTAACACCAACGCTCGTGGGTTCGATTCTCATACAAGATAAACATTTGTGTGCATGAACATGTCTGTTTGTCTTGAACTGGATATTTTAAGAGATGTAGGGCGCATCAAAGAAAAGTCTGCGGAAGTAATTCCACCTCACAGAAAGCCACAGCCAAAATAACAACTCTTTAGAGGGTTGTTGTATTCCTGCGTGTGAGTGAGATCACCAGTAAGCTCCTAAGGAGTTGCTTTGTAAAGCAGCAGAGGAGGCATCGCGCGAGTGATACATATATTACAAGCGTTAATAGGCTACGGTAACCGCTTTAGATCAGGTGGGCCGTGTGCTTGTATGCCTCCCGACGTAATATAAGAAAGCCTATCACTGCTCCAATCTTTAAGATAAGTGAGACGTAAAATATGACGTCTTATTTCAACGGAGCAGTCGTATGTCGTCGCATTTGGAATCATGTAGCGTTGCGTGTTTATGTCATTTACAACTGACACAGTATAGCAGTTATGAAAGAAACTTACTGTTCATTTTCACATTAAAGATAATCATGTTTTGTTACAAATATGTTGTTAAAGATATCACTACAGTCAGCGACTTTGTCCTCTCACGAATACCGGTATCTCGTGGAGTCAGTTTTAATTGATTTCTTTCTTTAAATCGTATTTTGATATTATAACCTTTCTCAAGAATTGAGCTATCATTGCAAAAAATATTTTTTCAAATCCAGAAGTTCCAGATATTAGGGCGTTTAAACAAATATACTCTTTCACTTTATTATATAAGAATATATTACTAATGAACATTGGTACCTATGAAAATAAAGCATATAACTTGAACATGATATTTCTTCATTTAATCCTTTTCCATGTATCTACTTAACACGGTTACCTGGGAATATTTTAAGAACCCATTAGAAATGTTAATGCCCAGTCCCAGTAAACAGTACAGGGCTAAGCAGTACTGCAGTGAGGGGCAAAGACTTATATAAGTCTCAAGTCAGACCGCACTTGGAGTACTGCAGTCACCTTTGGGCGGGAGCACCTGGATACCAGCAACTGGATTCGATTCAGAGACGAGCTGTTCGAAATGATGCCGACAGCTACTTTTTACAACCGCACCGCTCGCCGACAGCGCGGAGTTCACCCTCACGCGCTGGAACCGCAATGGTCGCGTACTGTGTGGTTCCAGAGAAGTTTTCTTCCGAGAACTCAAGCTGTGGAATGAGCTCCCAGTCGAGGTTTTTCCAAGGGACTACAGCATGGAGTTCTTAAAGAAAAAAGAGCATGAAGAGGTTTTTAGAGGATCGGCAACGCATGAGTGACACCCCTGGTGTTGCAAATGTCCATAGGCTACGGTGACTGTTTAACATCAGGCGAGTTGTATGCTTGCCACCTTAGTGGTATAAAAAAAAAAAAAAAAAACTTAATAACACATAAGATTATTCATACTAATTATATAACCAGTAATGTATTTAGTATTTAGTGAAATATTTCATAAAATGAATAAGCCGTGCATAAAATTATGTCAGATTAAGATTAGGAAATATAATTATGGTAATAGTTTTTACATCCCTTTTTGCCTACAGGGCGGCATCGCCAATTTTTCAGAAACCAAAGTTTGCACATTATAGATTTCATTAACTGTAAAATAAAAAAAAACAAGATATTAAGACCATAGATAATTAAAATTTAGTGAGAAATTAACATAAAGTAAAACAGCTCTTTAATGAATCAGGATTAGGCATCTTTACGTAAATCACAATGAGCGTTAAATGGAATAATCCTGCTTTTCACAGTCTTTATTTATATAGTCTCAAAAGGGCTTAACAATTTATTTAGAGAGAGTCAATAGTCATTATCACTTGATAATGTTGTTCTTTTTGGGTTTCTTTACTTTAAAAAGTGGTAGTAACCGTTACCGTCCATCTAACAACAAAATTTATATTTTTATATTTATCAACAGAAATATAGATACTTTACAAACAAACATATATATAATATGAAAACTTAAAATAATTGAACACATATTATATCATATGTAGCCAACGTCTAATTTTTGCAAGATTCATTGCAGCCAAAATTCCACCCTTAATATGATCTATAGATGATGGGTTGGGTGAGGATGGGTACTTACAAAATTCAGTTTGTAATATGACTCCACTTGCTCAAACTTCAACACATACTTGTTTCCTATTTAGTCTTCGAACTTCGGTATTCGTGCAATTAGTGCAATCAACGTAGTAGCTGTCCGCACAATGTGGAAACACACCGTGCTACTACGTTGATTATGGCTCACTTATTTCCACATCTCACATCGATACATTTTATTTTATTTTTTATTACTCATGCGGGATAAATAATATCTTTGCGCCCGTATCGTATCCGTATCTTTGTTACGGGTGATCAAGTCGCTATTTGCCCATTTTAAAATTACAACATGAGTTTTGAGTAAACCACACTGCATTTGAGTGCGACAAGTAAACTTGGCGCACGGAAATTGACGAGAAAAAAAATAAATAACGCCCCTAGACCACAATTTTGGACGACGGAATAGTTCCGCATTCGTAATAAAAAATAGTATCTGCAACTCGGCGATGTTGTCGATTCCACTCGAGCGAATGAGACAATCGACAACTTATCACACTAGTTGCACAATATACTCGTACTATTGTACCAAACAGATTTTTAGATAAATTATTATAGTGTTTCGACGCTGTCGGAATCTATTTATAGTCATACATTTTTTTATAAATCGTGCCAGTTGTTTATGTGTAATCATTCTATTCTTGAGCCACATTATCGAAATGGGTCTCGAAGTAGAACAATGACAGCTCAGTGGATAAATAACGGTTTGTTTATGTATTAGGAAGAGTAAAATGCATATCCTCGGTACAAGCAGCTCTAATAGCAGATCATGCATATATTTCATTCATCTTGAAATACGGGATAATATTATGGTGAAATTCTATTGATTTCTCTAGAGCATCCCAGATGAAATATATTATATCAAGCAATAAGTAATACTGAAACTGCAAACAGTCGTAAACTTTTGTGTAAAAGACAATCCATTTTACCGTTCCTATGTCTATACATCGTTATGAATGAGAGACGTTTAGATGCTTTGTGTCTGGCAGAGACTAAGTGCAAGGGGAGCGACAAGGATGATCAGCCCGGTGAAATAATGGCCCTGTGGTCTGGGATAGACCGGGGCGATCATGCCAGTGCTGATGTAGGTGTCCTCTCGCTTAGGTGTAAGAGATTACTCTTTGGTAGGGCCTAGACTTCTCTGGGTTTGTATAAAACTAGGCATCACGCGAGTATTTCTGGTTGCAGCACACGCCCCCGTCAGCTCAGCGTGTGCTCAAGAACTAGAGAAGTTTAGGAGTCTGTGAGAAATGTTATTAATTTAGCTGAAAGGAATGAAAGAGTGATTGATTATGTGTGGAGATTTGAATGGGTTGGGACCAAACGAGACAGTTATGAATTTGTTTTTAGTCCCTATGGAGATAAGAGAGTGAACGAAGCAGGTAAGCCAATTCTAGGTTTATGTATGGAACGAAATCTCCTCCTATGGAATACTTTATTTCAACATAAGGATCTCACACTTATCTGCATGCAAAAGGAATTATTATTGTAAAGTTAAGAGTATGTTTGAGAATAATATCAAATTTTCATATCTCATGTCATGTTGGTTTATTTTAGAGACTACGTCTTCTAGTAAAGTATTCGGGGGGATACATATTTGTTTAATATACAAGCAAGGTTGACATGGCTCTTGGAAATGTGTCTTGCATATATATATATATATATATAATATATATAACTGCAAATGCCTATATCTAATAAACTAACGAAAGAAATCACTTCCTGCAATGGGATATCGATTGCTGGCTGAAGTTTTACATCTTCAAAGCCAAGAATCCTCTATCATTACAGTCGATGGATATACATAACTGAACATATGCTTTCATCTTAGACTTCCACAACGATAAACTTTACAGCTCGCATCTATCGGCTCCCTGCGATCGTCACCAGATAGCTGGTCCATCGTATGAAGAACAGTAGTCGTATGCTGAATTTTCTAGTTCATGAGCATGCTACAGAACTTAAAAAATAATTACATATTTCTGTAATTACCCAGTATCAACAATCCTTTTACATATCATATCAAACGCCCATTAATTTTCGACATGGTACATTGATATTCCCAAGGGATTACGGTAGTAGTAGGTAATATATTACATCAATCTTCTCAAAGGAGAATCTACGTATTGAATATATATCCCCACGATGAAGCACGAGTATCAAATGATCTGGATTAATAGTTACGATTTTACGAAACAAAAAGGCACGATAACCAACCAAAATAAGTAAAAAATGACGTGCCAACGTCATTTTTTACTTATTTTGAGGCAAACGTAACTATAGTCAAATATTTTCATAGTTAACATTAATTTATACATTGATATTTATAACCTCATCAATTTTAGTGAAATGGGCCTCTGAAGACCTCTATAATGCTTCGAATTACAGTTCGAGGAACATCTATTACTTGCAAGGACATGGTAACTGCATGTAGTGCCATTAGTTTTATCTTTGCATTTTCACAGTAAACTCTAGCCTCGAGCCTCTAAGGGGATATATATCATCTAAAATATGGATGTAAGTTACTTAAACTTCCCGTTGTTGTACTGAAATCTTAATCTTCTTCTCTTCTCTTAATACAAGGATTTACAAATTGATTGCCGGCGGTCAAGTATTTAATAATTAGCCAAATTACTGTGTGTGTGTTTTTAATTGGGTTAGTGCGGCAAAATCCAAGCTATATAAACTCATTAAAAGTTTTTGTATTTACGGTTTATAAGAAATTACAAAAAATCACAGTGTAGTAAAAGCACACATACAGTACAAGCCTGTACCTCAATTATTGAGAAGAATACGTAATTAACAACTTGTACATAACTTTATTTTATATAAACTATGCAATAGAAATAAATAACATGAGAAATAAATCAACATTATACCATAATATAGGAGAATTATACCTAATGTATGAATAAATTTAATAAAATAAATTAATTGGAAGAATACACATTACAATGTGGCTGTGCCTAAATCATTAAAAACACATTACTAACTTGCGCATCGCAGTCGGTAAAGTATTTCGTTACAGTGCACTGATTAATATTTGTGTCGAAGGGCATCTATTGTGTGAAAAGAAAATAAAAAAATAATCTATTGCTTACGGTATGTGCATCAAGTTATAATGAATATTCTAAATCCCAAAAAGTTAGTTTCCATACGTTTATTGTGTTTTGTGTGTATAGTTACTTCCTTACTTTACCTTCTGGAATGTGTACAATAGATATAGAAAATGCACGGAGTTTCTTTCAAATAGTGTGTGTTAATTCATTAACCCAGTATACGTCTATAAAAATGTGCTCAATTGTCGCCATTGTATAATTTAAGAAGACAGGGTTTAAGTAAGATAATTAAAGCTATTTTATTTTCATGAAGAAGAGAATTTGGCATTTATAGTAAATGAACAGCTGTAAGTATTTGTACTTTGAGATGGTGTATCGACTACCATAAGATCGAAGCCGATTATCTACGTCGCGTGATTCAACTCTACCTTTCAGTTATTTAGGCGAAGATAAATTGAAGAGGACGTTCACATATTAGGCTTATTGTACGGTCTCTTATTGGAAGCCAATTTAGCTGTTTACTAAATTCCTAAATGTGAAGTTTTTAAGAGAGGTAAGGCGCATCAAAGCAGCCTGGGTAATACCTCCACCTCACAGAAAACCGCAGTCAAATAACAAACTCCCTCGAGGGTTGTTGTATTCCTGCGTGTGAGTGAGATTACCAGTAAGCTCCTAAGGAGTTGCTGTGTTAGCAGCAGAGGTGGCCTCGTGCGAGTAATACGTATACGTATTACCAGCGTTCATAGGCTACGGTAACCACTTTACATTAGGTGGACCGTATGCTTGTATGCCTCTCGACGTTGTAAAAAAATACTAGATAGAAATCTTATACTTGACGAGCTCGCGACGACGACGAGCATGTGGCGCAGTGGTGAAACGCGCTGTTACGCTACTTTGACACCAACGCTCGTGGGTTCGATTTCCACATAGTACAAACATTTGTGTGCATGAACATGTCGGTTTGTCTTATCTGTGTATTTTCTATGTAGGTATAATAAGTATGTATTTACAAAAAAAAGATGCATTTACGTATGTTTATCAGGTGTGTAGTACCCACAAGTATAACACAAGCTTCGCTTACTTTGGGGCTAGATGGCGCTGTGTAATTTGTCCGACAATATTTATTATCTATTATTATACACCGGTTTTAAATTTTATCGAGTTTGTCCAACAGTTCTTTAGAAAGATTAGGATAAGCCACGTCACTGTAATCTAATATAAGGAGGAGAAAATAACGCGGCAGTATGACTTTAGTCTTCAGTGGTAGCCTAAAGTTCTAGAGACGCGTCAGGGAATGAAAGGAAGCGAAAATTTTTCGATTGACATAGTATTGTGGGCCCCATGAAAGCGTTTGGTCTATGATAATTTCAAGGGGTTTAACGGCAGAAGAAAAGGGGATAAGGTTATCATTACAATTAAAGTTGGATATTCCATGCCTTGAAGTTCCGATATGAAATGAGGACTACCCATAATAATTGCTTGGGACTTGGCTGCATTGACCTTAAGCCCAAATTTATGTGCCCATTCTGCAAAAATCACCCTTGATATCGCTGACACTGAAACAGTGAGAGAGAATGCATTAATTGGCGGTGTATATTTACAGATCGTGAAAATACAGATGAACTGAAGTGGACTGGGACGCAATACTGTTTTCTCTGTTTATATAACAATGTGTCTTACATCATATAAACAGAGAAAACAGTATTGGGGACAATACTCCACCTTGCGGGAGTCCAGCACTTAGAACGCGCCACTTCGATCGTCGGTTATCTACCTTAACTAACTGTTACGTCCCACAAGGTACGACTGAAACCGGGAAAGAAAAGAAGTTGACAGATTGAGTGATACATGTTTATAAGACGGTTTCTTTTTACTGAAAACATTTAATTATCGATTAAGTTATCGAATTTCTGAAGCATTAAAAGTAGTGAAACTCATTTTGGTTTCCCGAAAAATACCCACACATATAGGGAAAATACCTCTACCGCACGGAAAATCTCAGCCAAATAATAATTCCATGAACTGTTGGTATGTTTCTACGAGTAAGTGGGTCACCAGTAAGCTCCTAAGGAGTTGCTGTGTTAGCAGCAGAGGTGGCATCGCACGAGTGATATTTAATGTGTTGCTAGCGTTCATATACGGCAGTTGCTTTATGGTAGGCCGTATCTATGCTTGAATCGCTCCCGACGTTACATATATATAAAACTTATCAACAATTATAAAATATAAAAATATATTCCGTTTTTAACTTTAAATAACCCAGCTACGATTTTATTATGTGATAAATTACATTACATGTTCCAAAAGCTGCGTATTACAACTCGCAACTCAAAAACAAATTTATATAATAGGGTCTTTCTATAATTTGTTCCTTTCTTAAAATTTACTGAATATCAAACGAAGTTAATAGGTTTATTTCAAAGGACAGATTTTTTCACGAATGAATGAAAAAGAATTCTGATGGCAGTTTTGGCTCTGTGGGGTACATTTTTATGATAACGAAGAAGTTACTACGTTCCCTCTTTGTGTAGGAATTTTCTGAAATAGAATTGGGGACTATTGTAGCAATATATTACATTTAAAGATTACCCTTTGAGTTCAAAATGTTGCCGTAAAGCTTATTGGATAAAATTTTACCCGCTTGGTGAATAAACTGACACAAAAATAACATTTAATGTTGTGCATTTATTTTATTCAGAAGTAAAAACGTATTTCTTATTTAGCTTCACATAATTTTGATGCTTGAGTTGTTGTCCTTCATTCATGAGAAATATTATATTTTCTTTTTTTAGGGACCGTTACGTTTTGATCTTCAACTCATATTTCCAAAACCATGTATGATATTTGCTAAAGTGAATCTAATTGAACACTGGAGTTTAAGAAAGAAAAGTAACGACCATCTTTTTATATACGAGAGTTGCCTTGTACATACAATGGTCAGCTGTGTCTGACTCAATATTGTTATACCGTTTCATACTCCATTAGGATTGGCGGCGTCCACTACTTAAACCTAAGGATTTGACGAAGATACAATCTGTGATATGGAGCGACTACCGTCAGATCTCCATATCCCAGAGGGAAAGGCAGACCTAAGATTAGGTCTTACGCCTTTCTATACATAATATCTAGAACTTGCAGGTTTTCTTTCGATGTTTTCGTTGTTTACCGAGCAAGTGATATATAATCCGAAAACACTATCCTGTATAATAATCGAACCCATGAGCCTTGGTGTTAAATAGTGTGATTAAAGTAAGTACTAATCTCAGTAATATTTAGGTATTTACAATACAAATATTGCGACGATGAACTATATCTAAAGCCAAAATTAAACGGTTCATCAAAAGTGATTCATTTTTGCAATTAATTGTGAAAGATGAACATTGAATTGCGTTGTTTGTATAGACGCATCACTTTTTATTAAAGCTATTATTCCATTGTTTGTCGAATTCCCGCATGAACATCAACTGTGTCGAGTGATTTAATTAAAGAATATCTAATTATGTCGCGAAAACAAGTCGTGCTCCGTGGCTTTTGATTTGGCCGTTTGTATGTAAAGCATTTACTAAAAGAGTTAGAGAAAAAGAAAAGGAAATGTCGACGTTGGTGAATCCGACCTTGGATTGCAAGAAGGAGCACTTAAACACATTATTGAATAAATTAGCAGAAGACGATTCTGATTCGTATACAAATCACCTGCAATTGAATGAACAACAGAACGTGCGCTGTTTAGACATTTCACTTGTCGTTCATTGCCAATGAATGATGGCAGATGCTAGTGAAAACTATCGGGAGTCGGAAGCTTTCATTGCAAAGCCACATTCCGATGAACGTCAATTTAGACATTTCATTTTCATCATCATTCATCGATGAAGCATCGAAAATGAAAGCAGAAATTAAGGCAGCAGCTTGCATGACGCAGCCTGCGGGGTGGCGTCGTGCGGATTCCTCGGCGCTTGGTCCGCGTCGCCGACACACTCAGCCGAACGACGCGCTAGGCACCGGTCGTTGTACTTGTCGGTTTAATACCTCATTTTAAATATACCAAATTACAGTCCACAATATCGAAGTATCAATTATCACCCGTTAGGGCCTAAACATTGGTCCATCGAGCACAAAGCATTTATTGTTGAAGATTTCGCCGATTTAACTACCAGTTTCTTCGTGAGGAATTCCGTCGATTAGTATAGCGGACGCTTCGTGGACTTTGAACGAGCTAAGAAATCGTCGCCACAGCCTGCATTTTCAAGAAGCTGATGTCGCCTAGTTGGGAGTATATTACACAGTATTTGAGTGAGTTCGTTCCAATAAGATAATTTCCTGCCTTTTTTTGCCTAAAACCCCCTTTCAAATATTTGCTTCCAAAAGTGCATTTTTTTTTTCTTAAAATATTTTTTCTATTCGCCCTTTACATGCTACACATTTATTTTCTGCCTATTGCACTGCATATTACTTATAAATAGATTACGAAACTGTTGCAATTGCATTCGCGCATGGGCCCGTGGCAACACGACGCGACCTTGACATTCACCGCTTCCGGCGCATGTACCGGGCTCACAGCTGATCGCTTTTATCGATTTTGCTTGTGCGCAGTTGTTTTATGCCTGTTAATTCATAGTAGCATTATATTTCATTTCATTGTATGTGCACATTGAATAATTAATTAAATTTAAACATGCCAGATACCCTCAAAACCTTATTAAAAAAACGTAGTTCTATGAAATCAAAGTTAACTATTTTTAGTAATCATTTAAACTTAATTAGAAGTAATTCTAGTCTATCTCAGTTACAACATTTGGACTTAGAAGAGCGCCTTAATAAATTTGAAAATTTATATTCTGAATTTGACGCCTTACAGACAGAGGTCGAGGTGCTTTCCGAGGATTCCGCGACTGCGCTCACCGAGCGCGAGGACTTCGAGCACCAGTACTTCAACCTGGTGGCCGTCGCGCGCAGCCTTCTCGCATCTTCATGCAACCGGGTTGAGTCTGTGACGGGTTTCAAGGATGCAAACTCAGGTGCACATGTTCCTAATACGCGTAATTTTGTTCGTTTGCCGAAAATATTTTTACCCCAATATGACGGTACCTACCATACTTGGTTGGAATATAGAAATACCTTTAAGTCATTGATTCACGATAATACGGCTTTAGATGATATAAATAAATTTCATTACTTGCGAGCTTCACTTCAAGGCAGTGCAGCTTCGATCATAAAAAACATTGATTTTAAAGGTGAACATTATAAAATCGCGTGGGACTTGTTGTGTCAACGATATGACAATAATCGCCTCCTTGTAAATAAACATATACAAGCTTTGTTTAACATTGGCGCAATACAAGATGAGTCAAGTATTCCAATACGAAGTCTTGTGGATACAATTAATAAAAACGTTAGGGCGCTTGCTGCATTAGATCAACCCATAGAACATTGGGATTCAATTCTTATTTACATATTCAATGAGAAATTGCACCCCACAACTAGTCTTAAGTGGGAAGAATATCGCAATTCCTTAACAGGCTATCCCACCTTGTCTCAATTCTGTACCTTTTTAAGTGGGAAAGCAGATATGCTGGAATCTGTTGAGCTGAGTCATAACCTATCTCAGGGTACCATCGTTGCACTGAACAATAGTCATTCAAATAAGTCATTAAGTAACAATAATAATTGTAAACCTACTCAAATACATAAAAAATACTACAATTCTATTTCCTATAAGAAATGTCCTCTTTGCTCCCAGTCTCATACATTGTACGCATGTAAAACGTTTAGAGAATTATCTATTGAAAATCGTATTAAAAAAGCGAATGAGTTTAGAGTTTGTCTTAATTGTTTACGCTTTGGACATTTAGCTAATCAATGCAAATTAACTCATTGTAAATATTGCAAGGTTAAACATAATACGCTTTTGCACTTAGAAACCGAAACAAAGTCATTTTCCGATCATATGCCTTCTGCATCGCCCTCTACGACAAATGTTGCTTTATCAGTCAACTCCATGCAGATTGCTACTTCTGCGCATGTATTGCTATCCACAGCTATGGTGAACGTGACCAACGCTGCGGGAAAGAAGTACCCTGCACGTCTGTTGCTGGACAACGGTAGCACGGCGAACTTTGTTACGCAGAGCCTTACGGAGAAGCTTGGTTTGTCATTGCGCGGTACGAACACCAAGGTAACGGGTATAAATAATCACACATCCACCTGTACACAGTCTTGTCACCTAACAATAGAATCTCTATGCTGTGCTTATAGGATTGACGTCGAGTGTCATATTTTGCCTCAGATTACCAAAGTTTTACCGTCTTCAATCGTGCACATCAGTCACGTCCCCATCCCATCAGGCCTTAAACTAGCAGACCCGAATTTTAACATTCCGTCGGTCGTAGATATCCTGGTTGGGGCGGAGGTATTTTGGAATGTGTTAGGTACTAATTCCATTCACTTAGGTAAAAAATTACCTACCTTATATGAATCTAAATTTGGATGGCTAGTAACTGGTGGTATTTCACAGCCATCGAATTCTCATTCATCGCATACTTGCCACCATAGTAGTATTACTCCTGATCTTACTCAATTTTGGGAGCTTGATAGTGTGCCAGTAGAGCTGACACACTCTTTCGAAGAAAGGCTATGCGATGAGCATTTTACAAATACCACATTTCGCAATAATGATGGTAGATTTATTGTTACAATGCCATTAAAAAAAGATCCAAGCTCTCTAGGCGATTCTTACTTAAACGCTAAAAATAGGTTTTTGTCCTTAGAGAGACGCTTTAAGCGCGATACTGTCTTTAAAAATAAATACTTACAGTTCATGAAGGAATATGAATCTCTAGGTCACATGACATTAGATTCTGACTTTAATTCCTCACCAGATAATTCCCATGTCAACCATTATATTCCACATCATGGAGTTTTTAAAAAATTCTAGTATTAGGGTAGTATTCGATGCTTCAGCTACTACCAGTTCTGGTGTCTCTCTCAACGATATTCAAATGATCGGTCCCGTAGTACAAGATGATCTATTTTCAATTTTAACACGCTTTCGTCAACATAGGTTCGTGGTCTCAGGTGACATAGAAAAGATGTATAGAGCCATTGAGTTAAATTCACTCCAACGACCTCTACAAAAGATTATTTTTCGGTTTGATCCCAAGGAACCTCTTAAGACTTACACCTTAAACACGGTTACCTATGGCACTGCCTCAGCTCCTTATTTAGCCACCAAATGTCTCGTGAGTTTAGCAGATAATATTCAAGATAGTAGTGTCAAGACCGCTATAGAGCGTGACTTTTATGTAGATGACTACTTGAGTGGAGGGAGCACCATAGCGGAAACTGTTAAAGTCTCAAAAGGAGTGCAGTCTGCTCTATCGTCTGCTAAATTTAATTTGCGTAAGTGGCGATCTAACCACCCTGAAATTTTACGTCAAATTTCAAACTCCCACGAATCACATAATACTTTGGTTTTTTCTGAGCAGGGTGAATACTCATCTTGTTCTCAGCGTAAAACACTAGGTCTAAATTGGGTTAGCGACAAAGATTTACTTACTTTCACAATTAATCTCATACCATCAACAAAAATTACTAAACGCAAAATTCTCTCTGTAATCAGTCAAGTCTTTGATCCCCTTGGTCTAGTAGGTCCATGCGTTGTCAAAGCAAAAATTGTTATGCAACGTCTGTGGCTCGAAAAGTACGATTGGGACGACGAGGTATCACTCGAGATTAGTAACCTATGGAATTTATTTGAAAGCAAAATAACAGCCTTAAATAACTTAAAGATTCCTCGTTGGGTATTGTGTGAAAACTCCATTAGGCACGAAGCTCATATCTTCACGGACGCATCTGAACGTGCGTACGGCACTTGTGTATATATTCGATCATGTGATAGCAGTGGATCTGTGTGCGTACGACTTCTAGTCTCTAGAAATCGCGTAGCGCCCATTAAACAAACGACGATACCGAGGCTTGAACTTTGTGGAGCCTTGTTGGGTGCAAGGCTGTGTACGAAGGTTCAAGAATCACTTTCTATACCGATACATAATTACAGATTCTGGTGTGACTCTACGATAGTACTCGGTTGGCTCTCTACTTCCACTTCCCAATTAAAACCGTTCGTTAGAAATAGAGTAAACGAAATTCAGGAGAGTACCCGTGGTCATGCTTGGAGTTACGTACCGTCGAAGGACAACCCAGCGGATCTTGTGTCGCGTGGGCTAGGAGCCGATGTTATCGGTGATATGTCGTTGTGGTGGTCGGGACCTTCGTTCTTATTGCGCAGTGAGAATGAGTGGCCAAAAATGCCAAACATAGTGAAAAATGATTTGCCGGAAACTCATTTCATTAGTAGTGATTATAATCAATCATTCATTGTAAATCACTCATCAACAGACACTCGGTCCTGCTTTATACGCCACTTACTTAGTAAATTTTCTAATCTTACTAAAATACAAAGAATCATTTCATATATACAAAGATTTATACATAACATAAAAAATAAAAATAAACGGTGTGGCAATTTTTCAGCTACAGAATTGCAAAATGCATTAAATTTAATTTTGCATTATTCTCAGCTTGACATGTTTCCAGAAGAATACAATATTTTAAAATCTGGACATCCTTTGCCCCGCAAGAGTAAATTGCTTTCCTTATCTCCGTTCATAGACAATAATAACCTCATTCGCGTGGGCGGAAGGCTAAACAATTCCCCCTATAATTTTAATGTAAAACATCCTATAGTAATTTGTAGTAAGCACCCGTTGTCGAAGCTTATATTTGAAATGCAACATACAAAGCTTTTACATGCCGGCCCTCAACTGTTATTGTCTAATGTTAGACAAACTTTCTGGCCTTTGGGAGGCAGGAACCTATCAAAATCAGTCGTGAATAAATGTCTTAAATGTTTTAGATATAAAGCTCAAAACATACAGCCAGTTATGGGTCATTTACCTGCTTCGAGAACTTGTTTCGAATTCCCATTTCTTAACTGTTATGTTGACTACATGGGGCCAGTCTTAATAGCAGACCGTAAAGGGCGCGGTTGCAAACTTATAAAAACATATGTGTGCATCTTTGTTTGCTCTGCAGTGAAAGCTGTACATTTGGAGCTCGTTTCAGACCTTACATCTGAAGCTTTCCTAGCTGCTTTAAATCGGTTCGTGGCGCGTCGAGGCAAGCCTCGAAGCATCACGTCCGATAATGGAACTAACTTTGTCGGAGCGTCACGTAACATGCATAAGTTCTTACATTCGTCCAACGTTGTATCTGAGATGGCTCAAGAGGGAATTGAATTTAATTTTATTCCGGCTTATACCCCTCATTTTAACTCATTAGCTGAAGCTGCTGTCAAGTCTTGCAAGTATCACTTGAGAAGATTGCTCCAACAAACCCATTTAACGTTTGAGGAGATGGCAACTTGTCTCTCTTATATAGAGGCGATCTTGAATTCACGCCCACTTACTCCGCTTTCTTCTGATCCTAATGATTTTTCGGCACTCACTCCCTCTCATTTCCTTATTGGACGACCACTCTTATCTGTGCCTCACCCACAGGTGGCTGATAGCAACATCACCCGATTAGATCGATGGAAAAGAATTGAACACATCAGACAACACTTCTGGAAACGATTTCATAATGAGTATACTTCTCTGCTACAGGCAAAAACCAAATGGTATCATTCCAGAGGCGAAGTGAAACATGGGTCCTTGGTCCTAATTAAGGACAAGACTACGCCGCCGCTCCTGTGGTCCCTAGGACGGGTCACGAACACTTATCCCGGCGTGGATGGGGTCACACGCGTGGCGGACTTGAAGACGAAGCGGGGAACCATTCGTCGCGCCTTCAACTGCATCTGCCCTCTTCCTATTGAAGATTGAAGACATCCCATCAACTCTTCAACCCGGGGAGTATGTCGGTGCATCACTATTGCATGACGCAGCCTGCGGGGTGGCGTCGTGCGGATTCCTCGGCGCTTGGTCCGCGTCGCCGACACACTCAGCCGAACGACGCGCTAGGCACCGGTCGTTGTACTTGTCGGTTTAATACCTCATTTTAAATATACCAAATTACAGTCCACAATATCTATCTAGCGCGTCGTTCGGCTGAGTGTGGCGGCGACGCGGACCAAGCGCCGAGGAATCTGCACGACGCCACCCCGCAGGCTGCGTCATGCAATAGTGATGCACCGACATACTCCCCGGGTTGAAGAGTTGATGGGATGTCTTCAATCTTCAATAGGAAGAGGGCAGATGCAGTTGAAGGCGCGACGAATGGTTCCCCGCTTCGTCTTCAAGTCCGCCACGCGTGTGACCCCATCCACGCCGGGATAAGTGTTCGTGACCCGTCCTAGGGACCACAGGAGCGGCGGCGTAGTCTTGTCCTTAATTAGGACCAAGGACCCGTGTTTCACTTCGCCTCTGGAATGATACCATTTGGTTTTTGCCTGTAGCAGAGAAGTATACTCATTATGAAATCGTTTCCAGAAGTGTTGTCTGATGTGTTCAATTCTTTTCCATCGATCTAATCGGGTGATGTTGCTATCAGCCACCTGTGGGTGAGGCACAGATAAGAGTGGTCGTCCAATAAGGAAATGAGAGGGAGTGAGTGCCGAAAAATCATTAGGATCAGAAGAAAGCGGAGTAAGTGGGCGTGAATTCAAGATCGCCTCTATATAAGAGAGACAAGTTGCCATCTCCTCAAACGTTAAATGGGTTTGTTGGAGCAATCTTCTCAAGTGATACTTGCAAGACTTGACAGCAGCTTCAGCTAATGAGTTAAAATGAGGGGTATAAGCCGGAATAAAATTAAATTCAATTCCCTCTTGAGCCATCTCAGATACAACGTTGGACGAATGTAAGAACTTATGCATGTTACGTGACGCTCCGACAAAGTTAGTTCCATTATCGGACGTGATGCTTCGAGGCTTGCCTCGACGCGCCACGAACCGATTTAAAGCAGCTAGGAAAGCTTCAGATGTAAGGTCTGAAACGAGCTCCAAATGTACAGCTTTCACTGCAGAGCAAACAAAGATGCACACATATGTTTTTATAAGTTTGCAACCGCGCCCTTTACGGTCTGCTATTAAGACTGGCCCCATGTAGTCAACATAACAGTTAAGAAATGGGAATTCGAAACAAGTTCTCGAAGCAGGTAAATGACCCATAACTGGCTGTATGTTTTGAGCTTTATATCTAAAACATTTAAGACATTTATTCACGACTGATTTTGATAGGTTCCTGCCTCCCAAAGGCCAGAAAGTTTGTCTAACATTAGACAATAACAGTTGAGGGCCGGCATGTAAAAGCTTTGTATGTTGCATTTCAAATATAAGCTTCGACAACGGGTGCTTACTACAAATTACTATAGGATGTTTTACATTAAAATTATAGGGGGAATTGTTTAGCCTTCCGCCCACGCGAATGAGGTTATTATTGTCTATGAACGGAGATAAGGAAAGCAATTTACTCTTGCGGGGCAAAGGATGTCCAGATTTTAAAATATTGTATTCTTCTGGAAACATGTCAAGCTGAGAATAATGCAAAATTAAATTTAATGCATTTTGCAATTCTGTAGCTGAAAAATTGCCACACCGTTTATTTTTATTTTTTATGTTATGTATAAATCTTTGTATATATGAAATGATTCTTTGTATTTTAGTAAGATTAGAAAATTTACTAAGTAAGTGGCGTATAAAGCAGGACCGAGTGTCAGTTGATGAGTGATTTGCAATGAATGATTGATTATCATCACTACTAATGAAATGAGTTTCCGGCAAATCATCTTTCACTATGTTTGGCATTTTTGGCCACTCATTCTCACTGCGCAGTAAGAACGAAGGTCCCGACCACCACAACGACGTATCACCGATAACATCGGCTCCTAGCCCACGCGACACAAGATCCGCTGGGTTATCCTTCGACGGTACGTAACTCCAAGTATGACCACGGGTACTCTCCTGAATTTCGTTTACTCTATTTCTAACGAAGGGTTTTAATTGGGAAGTGGAAGTAGAGAGCCAACCGAGTACTATTGTAGAGTCACACCAGAATCTGTAATTATGTATCGATATAGAAAGTGATTCTTGAACCTTCGTACACAGCCTTGCACCCAACAAGGCTCCACAAAGTTCAAGCCTCGGTATCGTCGTTTGTTTAATGGGCGCTACGCGATTTCTAGAGACTAGAAGTCGTACGCACACAGATCCACTGCTATCACATGATCGAATATATACACAAGTGCCGTACGCACGTTCAGATGCGTCCGTGAAGATATGAGCTTCGTGCCTAATGGAGTTTTCACACAATACCCAACGAGGAATCTTTAAGTTATTTAAGGCTGTTATTTTGCTTTCAAATAAATTCCATAGGTTACTAATCTCGAGTGATACCTCGTCGTCCCAATCGTACTTTTCGAGCCACAGACGTTGCATAACAATTTTTGCTTTGACAACACATGGACCTACGAGACCAAGGGGATCAAAGACTTGACTGATTACAGAGAGAATTTTGCGTTTAGTAATTTTTGTTGATGGAATGAGATTAATTGTGAAAGTAAGTAAATCTTTGTCGCTAACCCAATTTAGACCTAGTGTTTTACGCTGAGAACAAGATGAGTATTCACCCTGCTCAGAAAAAACCAAAGTATTATGTGATTCGTGGGAGTTTGAAATTTGACGTAAAATTTCAGGGTGGTTAGATCGCCACTTACGCAAATTAAATTTAGCAGACGATAGAGCAGACTGCACTCCTTTTGAGACTTTAACAGTTTCCGCTATGGTGCTCCCTCCACTCAAGTAGTCATCTACATAAAAGTCACGCTCTATAGCGGTCTTGACACTACTATCTTGAATATTATCTGCTAAACTCACGAGACATTTGGTGGCTAAATAAGGAGCTGAGGCAGTGCCATAGGTAACCGTGTTTAAGGTGTAAGTCTTAAGAGGTTCCTTGGGATCAAACCGAAAAATAATCTTTTGTAGAGGTCGTTGGAGTGAATTTAACTCAATGGCTCTATACATCTTTTCTATGTCACCTGAGACCACGAACCTATGTTGACGAAAGCGTGTTAAAATTGAAAATAGATCATCTTGTACTACGGGACCGATCATTTGAATATCGTTGAGAGAGACACCAGAACTGGTAGTAGCTGAAGCATCGAATACTACCCTAATACTAGAATTTTTAAAAACTCCATGATGTGGAATATAATGGTTGACATGGGAATTATCTGGTGAGGAATTAAAGTCAGAATCTAATGTCATGTGACCTAGAGATTCATATTCCTTCATGAACTGTAAGTATTTATTTTTAAAGACAGTATCGCGCTTAAAGCGTCTCTCTAAGGACAAAAACCTATTTTTAGCGTTTAAGTAAGAATCGCCTAGAGAGCTTGGATCTTTTTTTAATGGCATTGTAACAATAAATCTACCATCATTATTGCGAAATGTGGTATTTGTAAAATGCTCATCGCATAGCCTTTCTTCGAAAGAGTGTGTCAGCTCTACTGGCACACTATCAAGCTCCCAAAATTGAGTAAGATCAGGAGTAATACTACTATGGTGGCAAGTATGCGATGAATGAGAATTCGATGGCTGTGAAATACCACCAGTTACTAGCCATCCAAATTTAGATTCATATAAGGTAGGTAATTTTTTACCTAAGTGAATGGAATTAGTACCTAACACATTCCAAAATACCTCCGCCCCAACCAGGATATCTACGACCGACGGAATGTTAAAATTCGGGTCTGCTAGTTTAAGGCCTGATGGGATGGGGACGTGACTGATGTGCACGATTGAAGACGGTAAAACTTTGGTAATCTGAGGCAAAATATGACACTCGACGTCAATCCTATAAGCACAGCATAGAGATTCTATTGTTAGGTGACAAGACTGTGTACAGGTGGATGTGTGATTATTTATACCCGTTACCTTGGTGTTCGTACCGCGCAATGACAAACCAAGCTTCTCCGTAAGGCTCTGCGTAACAAAGTTCGCCGTGCTACCGTTGTCCAGCAACAGACGTGCAGGGTACTTCTTTCCCGCAGCGTTGGTCACGTTCACCATAGCTGTGGATAGCAATACATGCGCAGAAGTAGCAATCTGCATGGAGTTGACTGATAAAGCAACATTTGTCGTAGAGGGCGATGCAGAAGGCATATGATCGGAAAATGACTTTGTTTCGGTTTCTAAGTGCAAAAGCGTATTATGTTTAACCTTGCAATATTTACAATGAGTTAATTTGCATTGATTAGCTAAATGTCCAAAGCGTAAACAATTAAGACAAACTCTAAACTCATTCGCTTTTTTAATACGATTTTCAATAGATAATTCTCTAAACGTTTTACATGCGTACAATGTATGAGACTGGGAGCAAAGAGGACATTTCTTATAGGAAATAGAATTGTAGTATTTTTTATGTATTTGAGTAGGTTTACAATTATTATTATTACTTAATGACTTATTTGAATGACTATTGTTCAGTGCAACGATGGTACCCTGAGATAAGTTATGACTCAGCTCAACAGACTCCAGCATATCTGCTTTCCCACTTAAAAAGGTACAGAATTGAGACAAGGTGGGATAGCCTGTTAAGGAATTGCGATATTCTTCCCACTTAAGACTAGTTGTGGGGTGCAATTTCTCATTGAATATGTAAATAAGAATTGAATCCCAATGTTCTATGGGTTGATCTAATGCAGCAAGCGCCCTAACGTTTTTATTAATTGTATCCACAAGACTTCGTATTGGAATACTTGACTCATCTTGTATTGCGCCAATGTTAAACAAAGCTTGTATATGTTTATTTACAAGGAGGCGATTATTGTCATATCGTTGACACAACAAGTCCCACGCGATTTTATAATGTTCACCTTTAAAATCAATGTTTTTTATGATCGAAGCTGCACTGCCTTGAAGTGAAGCTCGCAAGTAATGAAATTTATTTATATCATCTAAAGCCGTATTATCGTGAATCAATGACTTAAAGGTATTTCTATATTCCAACCAAGTATGGTAGGTACCGTCATATTGGGGTAAAAATATTTTCGGCAAACGAACAAAATTACGCGTATTAGGAACATGTGCACCTGAGTTTGCATCCTTGAAACCCGTCACAGACTCAACCCGGTTGCATGAAGATGCGAGAAGGCTGCGCGCGACGGCCACCAGGTTGAAATACTCGCGCTCGAAGTCCTCGCGCTCGATGAGCGCAGTCGCGGAATCCTCGGAAAGCACCTCGACCTCTGTCTGTAAGGCGTCAAATTCAGAATATAAATTTTCAAATTTATTAAGGCGCTCTTCTAAGTCCAAATGTTGTAACTGAGATAGACTAGAATTACTTCTAATTAAGTTTAAATGATTACTAAAAATAGTTAACTTTGATTTCATAGAACTGCGTTTTTTTAATAAGGTTTTGAGGGTATCTGGCATGTTTAAATTTAATTAATTATTCAATGTGCACATACAATGAAATGAAATATAATGCTACTATGAATTAACAGGCATAAAACAACTGCGCACAAGCAAAATCGATAAAAGCGATCAGCTGTGAGCCCGGTACATGCGCCGGAAGCGGTGAATGTCAAGGTCGCGTCGTGTTGCCACGGGCCCATGCGCGAATGCAATTGCAACAGTTTCGTAATCTATTTATAAGTAATATGCAGTGCAATAGGCAGAAAATAAATGTGTAGCATGTAAAGGGCGAATAGAAAAAATATTTTAAGAAAAAAAAATGCACTTTTGGAAGCAAATATTTGAAAGGGGGTTTTAGGCAAAAAAAGGCAGGAAATTATCTTATTGGAACGAACTCACTCAAATACTGTGTAATATACTCCCAACTAGGCGACATCAGCTTCTTGAAAATGCAGGCTGTGGCGACGATTTCTTAGCTCGTTCAAAGTCCACGAAGCGTCCGCTATACTAATCGACGGAATTCCTCATGAAGAAACTGGTAGTTAAATCGGCGAAATCTTCAACAATAAATGCTTTGTGCTCGATGGACCAATGTTTAGGCCCTAACGGGTGATAATTGATACTTCGATATAGTGGACTGTAATTTGGTATATTTAAATGAGGTATTAAACCGACAAGTATAACGACCGGTGCCTAGCGCGTCGTTCGGCTGAGTGTGGCGGCGACGCGGACCAAGCGCCGAGGAATCTGCACGACGCCACCCCGCAGGCTGCGTCATGCAATAGTGATGCACCGACATAAAAAACGAGCTCCAAATGTACAGCTTTCACTGCAGAGCAAACAAAGATGCACACATATGTTTTTATAAGGTCTGAAACGAGCTCCAAATGTACAGCTTTCACTGCAGAGCAAACAAAGATGCACACATATGTTTTTATAAGTTTGCAACCGCGCCCTTTACGGTCTGCTATTAAGACTGGCCCCATGTAGTCAACATAACAGTTAAGAAATGGGAATTCGAAACAAGTTCTCGAAGCAGGTAAATGACCCATAACTGGCTGTATGTTTTGAGCTTTATATCTAAAACATTTAAGACATTTATTCACGACTGATTTTGATAGGTTCCTGCCTCCCAAAGGCCAGAAAGTTTGTCTAACATTAGACAATAACAGTTGAGGGCCGGCATGTAAAAGCTTTGTATGTTGCATTTCAAATATAAGCTTCGACAACGGGTGCTTACTACAAATTACTATAGGATGTTTTACATTAAAATTATAGGGGGAATTGTTTAGCCTTCCGCCCACGCGAATGAGGTTATTATTGTCTATGAACGGAGATAAGGAAAGCAATTTACTCTTGCGGGGCAAAGGATGTCCAGATTTTAAAATATTGTATTCTTCTGGAAACATGTCAAGCTGAGAATAACGCAAAATTAAATTTAATGCATTTTGCAATTCTGTAGCTGAAAAATTGCCACACCGTTTATTTTTATTTTTTATGTTATGTATAAATCTTTGTATATATGAAATGATTCTTTGTATTTTAGTAAGATTAGAAAATTTACTAAGTAAGTGGCGTATAAAGCAGGACCGAGTGTCTGTTGATGAGTGATTTACAATGAATGATTGATTATAATCACTACTAATGAAATGAGTTTCCGGCAAATCATTTTTCACTATGTTTGGCATTTTTGGCCACTCATTCTCACTGCGCAATAAGAACGAAGGTCCCGACCACCACAACGACATATCACCGATAACATCGGCTCCTAGCCCACGCGACACAAGATCCGCTGGGTTGTCCTTCGACGGTACGTAACTCCAAGCATGACCACGGGTACTCTCCTGAATTTCGTTTACTCTATTTCTAACGAACGGTTTTAATTGGGAAGTGGAAGTAGAGAGCCAACCGAGTACTATCGTAGAGTCACACCAGAATCTGTAATTATGTATCGGTATAGAAAGTGATTCTTGAACCTTCGTACACAGCCTTGCACCCAACAAGGCTCCACAAAGTTCAAGCCTCGGTATCGTCGTTTGTTTAATGGGCGCTACGCGATTTCTAGAGACTAGAAGTCGTACGCACACAGATCCACTGCTATCACATGATCGAATATATACACAAGTGCCGTACGCACGTTCAGATGCGTCCGTGAAGATATGAGCTTCGTGCCTAATGGAGTTTTCACACAATACCCAACGAGGAATCTTTAAGTTATTTAAGGCTGTTATTTTGCTTTCAAATAAATTCCATAGGTTACTAATCTCGAGTGATACCTCGTCGTCCCAATCGTACTTTTCGAGCCACAGACGTTGCATAACAATTTTTGCTTTGACAACGCATGGACCTACTAGACCAAGGGGATCAAAGACTTGACTGATTACAGAGAGAATTTTGCGTTTAGTAATTTTTGTTGATGGTATGAGATTAATTGTGAAAGTAAGTAAATCTTTGTCGCTAACCCAATTTAGACCTAGTGTTTTACGCTGAGAACAAGATGAGTATTCACCCTGCTCAGAAAAAACCAAAGTATTATGTGATTCGTGGGAGTTTGAAATTTGACGTAAAATTTCAGGGTGGTTAGATCGCCACTTACGCAAATTAAATTTAGCAGACGATAGAGCAGACTGCACTCCTTTTGAGACTTTAACAGTTTCCGCTATGGTGCTCCCTCCACTCAAGTAGTCATCTACATAAAAGTCACGCTCTATAGCGGTCTTGACACTACTATCTTGAATATTATCTGCTAAACTCACGAGACATTTGGTGGCTAAATAAGGAGCTGAGGCAGTGCCATAGGTAACCGTGTTTAAGGTGTAAGTCTTAAGAGGTTCCTTGGGATCAAACCGAAAAATAATCTTTTGTAGAGGTCGTTGGAGTGAATTTAACTCAATGGCTCTATACATCTTTTCTATGTCACCTGAGACCACGAACCTATGTTGACGAAAGCGTGTTAAAATTGAAAATAGATCATCTTGTACTACGGGACCGATCATTTGAATATCGTTGAGAGAGACACCAGAACTGGTAGTAGCTGAAGCATCGAATACTACCCTAATACTAGAATTTTTTAAAAACTCCATGATGTGGAATATAATGGTTGACATGGGAATTATCTGGTGAGGAATTAAAGTCAGAATCTAATGTCATGTGACCTAGAGATTCATATTCCTTCATGAACTGTAAGTATTTATTTTTAAAGACAGTATCGCGCTTAAAGCGTCTCTCTAAGGACAAAAACCTATTTTTAGCGTTTAAGTAAGAATCGCCTAGAGAGCTTGGATCTTTTTTTAATGGCATTGTAACAATAAATCTACCATCATTATTGCGAAATGTGGTATTTGTAAAATGCTCATCGCATAGCCTTTCTTCGAAAGAGTGTGTCAGCTCTACTGGCACACTATCAAGCTCCCAAAATTGAGTAAGATCAGGAGTAATACTACTATGGTGGCAAGTATGCGATGAATGAGAATTCGATGGCTGTGAAATACCACCAGTTACTAGCCATCCAAATTTAGATTCATATAAGGTAGGTAATTTTTTACCTAAGTGAATGGAATTAGTACCTAACACATTCCAAAATACCTCCGCCCCAACCAGGATATCTACGACCGACGGAATGTTAAAATTCGGGTCTGCTAGTTTAAGGCCTGATGGGATGGGGACGTGACTGATGTGCACGATTGAAGACGGTAAAACTTTGGTAATCTGAGGCAAAATATGACACTCGACGTCAATCCTATAAGCACAGCATAGAGATTCTATTGTTAGGTGACAAGACTGTGTACAGGTGGATGTGTGATTATTTATACCCGTTACCTTGGTGGCCACAGGCTGCGTCATGCAATAGTGATGCACCGACATACTCCCCGGGTTGAAGAGTTGATGGGATGTCTTCAATCTTCAATAGGAAGAGGGCAGATGCAGTTGAAGGCGCGACGAATGGTTCCCCGCTTCGTCTTCAAGTCCGCCACGCGTGTGACCCCATCCACGCCGGGATAAGTGTTCGTGACCCGTCCTAGGGACCACAGGAGCGGCGGCGTAGTCTTGTCCTTAATTAGGACCAAGGACCCATGTTTCACTTCGCCTCTGGAATGATACCATTTGGTTTTTGCCTGTAGCAGAGAAGTATACTCATTATGAAATCGTTTCCAGAAGTGTTGTCTGATGTGTTCAATTCTTTTCCATCGATCTAATCGGGTGATGTTGCTATCAGCCACCTGTGGGTGAGGCACAGATAAGAGTGGTCGTCCAATAAGGAAATGAGAGGGAGTGAGTGCCGAAAAATCATTAGGATCAGAAGAAAGCGGAGTAAGTGGGCGTGAATTCAAGATCGCCTCTATATAAGAGAGACAAGTTGCCATCTCCTCAAACGTTAAATGGGTTTGTTGGAGCAATCTTCTCAAGTGATACTTGCAAGACTTGACAGCAGCTTCAGCTAATGAGTTAAAATGAGGGGTATAAGCCGGAATAAAATTAAATTCAATTCCCTCTTGAGCCATCTCAGATACAACGTTGGACGAATGTAAGAACTTATGCATGTTACGTGACGCTCCGACAAAGTTAGTTCCATTATCGGACGTGATGCTTCGAGGCTTGCCTCGACGCGCCACGAACCGATTTAAAGCAGCTAGGAAAGCTTCAGATGTAAGGTCTGAAACGAGCTCCAAATGTACAGCTTTCACTGCAGAGCAAACAAAGATGCACACATATGTTTTTATAAGTTTGCAACCGCGCCCTTTACGGTCTGCTATTAAGACTGGCCCCATGTAGTCAACATAACAGTTAAGAAATGGGAATTCGAAACAAGTTCTCGAAGCAGGTAAATGACCCATAACTGGCTGTATGTTTTGAGCTTTATATCTAAAACATTTAAGACATTTATTCACGACTGATTTTGATAGGTTCCTGCCTCCCAAAGGCCAGAAAGTTTGTCTAACATTAGACAATAACAGTTGAGGGCCGGCATGTAAAAGCTTTGTATGTTGCATTTCAAATATAAGCTTCGACAACGGGTGCTTACTACAAATTACTATAGGATGTTTTACATTAAAATTATAGGGGGAATTGTTTAGCCTTCCGCCCACGCGAATGAGGTTATTATTGTCTATGAACGGAGATAAGGAAAGCAATTTACTCTTGCGGGGCAAAGGATGTCCAGATTTTAAAATATTGTATTCTTCTGGAAACATGTCAAGCTGAGAATAATGCAAAATTAAATTTAATGCATTTTGCAATTCTGTAGCTGAAAAATTGCCACACCGTTTATTTTTATTTTTTATGTTATGTATAAATCTTTGTATATATGAAATGATTCTTTGTATTTTAGTAAGATTAGAAAATTTACTAAGTAAGTGGCGTATAAAGCAGGACCGAGTGTCTGTTGATGAGTGATTTACAATGAATGATTGATTATAATCACTACTAATGAAATGAGTTTCCGGCAAATCATTTTTCACTATGTTTGGCATTTTTGGCCACTCATTCTCACTGCGCAATAAGAACGAAGGTCCCGACCACCACAACGACATATCACCGATAACATCGGCTCCTAGCCCACGCGACACAAGATCCGCTGGGTTGTCCTTCGACGGTACGTAACTCCAAGCATGACCACGGGTACTCTCCTGAATTTCGTTTACTCTATTTCTAACGAACGGTTTTAATTGGGAAGTGGAAGTAGAGAGCCAACCGAGTACTATCGTAGAGTCACACCAGAATCTGTAATTATGTATCGGTATAGAAAGTGATTCTTGAACCTTCGTACACAGCCTTGCACCCAACAAGGCTCCACAAAGTTCAAGCCTCGGTATCGTCGTTTGTTTAATGGGCGCTACGCGATTTCTAGAGACTAGAAGTCGTACGCACACAGATCCACTGCTATCACATGATCGAATATATACACAAGTGCCGTACGCACGTTCAGATGCGTCCGTGAAGATATGAGCTTCGTGCCTAATGGAGTTTTCACACAATACCCAACGAGGAATCTTTAAGTTATTTAAGGCTGTTATTTTGCTTTCAAATAAATTCCATAGGTTACTAATCTCGAGTGATACCTCGTCGTCCCAATCGTACTTTTCGAGCCACAGACGTTGCATAACAATTTTTGCTTTGACAACGCATGGACCTACTAGACCAAGGGGATCAAAGACTTGACTGATTACAGAGAGAATTTTGCGTTTAGTAATTTTTGTTGATGGTATGAGATTAATTGTGAAAGTAAGTAAATCTTTGTCGCTAACCCAATTTAGACCTAGTGTTTTACGCTGAGAACAAGATGAGTATTCACCCTGCTCAGAAAAAACCAAAGTATTATGTGATTCGTGGGAGTTTGAAATTTGACGTAAAATTTCAGGGTGGTTAGATCGCCACTTACGCAAATTAAATTTAGCAGACGATAGAGCAGACTGCACTCCTTTTGAGACTTTAACAGTTTCCGCTATGGTGCTCCCTCCACTCAAGTAGTCATCTACATAAAAGTCACGCTCTATAGCGGTCTTGACACTACTATCTTGAATATTATCTGCTAAACTCACGAGACATTTGGTGGCTAAATAAGGAGCTGAGGCAGTGCCATAGGTAACCGTGTTTAAGGTGTAAGTCTTAAGAGGTTCCTTGGGATCAAACCGAAAAATAATCTTTTGTAGAGGTCGTTGGAGTGAATTTAACTCAATGGCTCTATACATCTTTTCTATGTCACCTGAGACCACGAACCTATGTTGACGAAAGCGTGTTAAAATTGAAAATAGATCATCTTGTACTACGGGACCGATCATTTGAATATCGTTGAGAGAGACACCAGAACTGGTAGTAGCTGAAGCATCGAATACTACCCTAATACTAGAATTTTTTAAAAAACTCCATGATGTGGAATATAATGGTTGACATGGGAATTATCTGGTGAGGAATTAAAGTCAGAATCTAATGTCATGTGACCTAGAGATTCATATTCCTTCATGAACTGTAAGTATTTATTTTTAAAGACAGTATCGCGCTTAAAGCGTCTCTCTAAGGACAAAAACCTATTTTTAGCGTTTAAGTAAGAATCGCCTAGAGAGCTTGGATCTTTTTTTAATGGCATTGTAACAATAAATCTACCATCATTATTGCGAAATGTGGTATTTGTAAAATGCTCATCGCATAGCCTTTCTTCGAAAGAGTGTGTCAGCTCTACTGGCACACTATCAAGCTCCCAAAATTGAGTAAGATCAGGAGTAATACTACTATGGTGGCAAGTATGCGATGAATGAGAATTCGATGGCTGTGAAATACCACCAGTTACTAGCCATCCAAATTTAGATTCATATAAGGTAGGTAATTTTTTACCTAAGTGAATGGAATTAGTACCTAACACATTCCAAAATACCTCCGCCCCAACCAGGATATCTACGACCGACGGAATGTTAAAATTCGGGTCTGCTAGTTTAAGGCCTGATGGGATGGGGACGTGACTGATGTGCACGATTGAAGACGGTAAAACTTTGGTAATCTGAGGCAAAATATGACACTCGACGTCAATCCTATAAGCACAGCATAGAGATTCTATTGTTAGGTGACAAGACTGTGTACAGGTGGATGTGTGATTATTTATACCCGTTACCTTGGTGTTCGTACCGCGCAATGACAAACCAAGCTTCTCCGTAAGGCTCTGCGTAACAAAGTTCGCCGTGCTACCGTTGTCCAGCAACAGACGTGCAGGGTACTTCTTTCCCGCAGCGTTGGTCACGTTCACCATAGCTGTGGATAGCAATACATGCGCAGAAGTAGCAATCTGCATGGAGTTGACTGATAAAGCAACATTTGTCGTAGAGGGCGATGCAGAAGGCATATGATCGGAAAATGACTTTGTTTCGGTTTCTAAGTGCAAAAGCGTATTATGTTTAACCTTGCAATATTTACAATGAGTTAATTTGCATTGATTAGCTAAATGTCCAAAGCGTAAACAATTAAGACAAACTCTAAACTCATTCGCTTTTTTAATACGATTTTCAATAGATAATTCTCTAAACGTTTTACATGCGTACAATGTATGAGACTGGGAGCAAAGAGGACATTTCTTATAGGAAATAGAATTGTAGTATTTTTTATGTATTTGAGTAGGTTTACAATTATTATTGTTACTTAATGACTTATTTGAATGACTATTGTTCAGTGCAACGATGGTACCCTGAGATAGGTTATGACTCAGCTCAACAGATTCCAGCATATCTGCTTTCCCACTTAAAAAGGTACAGAATTGAGACAAGGTGGGATAGCCTGTTAAGGAATTGCGATATTCTTCCCACTTAAGACTAGTTGTGGGGTGCAATTTCTCATTGAATATGTAAATAAGAATTGAATCCCAATGTTCTATGGGTTGATCTAATGCAGCAAGCGCCCTAACGTTTTTATTAATTGTATCCACAAGACTTCGTATTGGAATACTTGACTCATCTTGTATTGCGCCAATGTTAAACAAAGCTTGTATATGTTTATTTACAAGGAGGCGATTATTGTCATATCGTTGACACAACAAGTCCCACGCGATTTTATAATGTTCACCTTTAAAATCAATGTTTTTTATGATCGAAGCTGCACTGCCTTGAAGTGAAGCTCGCAAGTAATGAAATTTATTTATATCATCTAAAGCCGTATTATCGTGAATCAATGACTTAAAGGTATTTCTATATTCCAACCAAGTATGGTAGGTACCGTCATATTGGGGTAAAAATATTTTCGGCAAACGAACAAAATTACGCGTATTAGGAACATGTGCACCTGAGTTTGCATCCTTGAAACCCGTCACAGACTCAACCCGGTTGCATGAAGATGCGAGAAGGCTGCGCGCGACGGCCACCAGGTTGAAGTACTGGTGCTCGAAGTCCTCGCGCTCGGTGAGCGCAGTCGCGGAATCCTCGGAAAGCACCTCGACCTCTGTCTGTAAGGCGTCAAATTCAGAATATAAATTTTCAAATTTATTAAGGCGCTCTTCTAAGTCCAAATGTTGTAACTGAGATAGACTAGAATTACTTCTAATTAAGTTTAAATGATTACTAAAAATAGTTAACTTTGATTTCATAGAACTACGTTTTTTTAATAAGGTTTTGAGGGTATCTGGCATGTTTAAATTTAATTAATTATTCAATGTGCACATACAATGAAATGAAATATAATGCTACTATGAATTAACAGGCATAAAACAACAACAACAACAAGTTTGTCTAACATTAGACAATAACAGTTGAGGGCCGGCATGTAAAAGCTTTGTATGTTGCATTTCAAATATAAGCTTCGACAACGGGTGCTTACTACAAATTACTATAGGATGTTTTACATTAAAATTATAGGGGGAATTGTTTAGCCTTCCGCCCACGCGAATGAGGTTATTATTGTCTATGAACGGAGATAAGGAAAGCAATTTACTCTTGAGGGGCAAAGGATGTCCAGATTTTAAAATATTGTATTCTTCTGGAAACATGTCAAGCTGAGAATAATGCAAAATTAAATTTAATGCATTTTGCAATTCTGTAGCTGAAAAATTGCCACACCGTTTATTTTTATTTTTTATGTTATGTATAAATCTTTGTATATATGAAATGATTCTTTGTATTTTAGTAAGATTAGAAAATTTACTAAGTAAGTGGCGTATAAAGCAGGACCGAGTGTCAGTTGATGAGTGATTTGCAATGAATGATTGATTATCATCACTACTAATGAAATGAGTTTCCGGCAAATCATCTTTCACTATGTTTGGCATTTTTGGCCACTCATTCTCACTGCGCAGTAAGAACGAAGGTCCCGACCACCACAACGACGTATCACCGATAACATCGGCTCCTAGCCCACGCGACACAAGATCCGCTGGGTTATCCTTCGACGGTACGTAACTCCAAGTATGACCACGGGTACTCTCCTGAATTTCGTTTACTCTATTTCTAACGAAGGGTTTTAATTGGGAAGTGGAAGTAGAGAGCCAACCGAGTACTATTGTAGAGTCACACCAGAATCTGTAATTATGTATCGATATAGAAAGTGATTCTTGAACCTTCGTACACAGCCTTGCACCCAACAAGGCTCCACAAAGTTCAAGCCTCGGTATCGTCGTTTGTTTAATGGGCGCTACGCGATTTCTAGAGACTAGAAGTCGTACGCACACAGATCCACTGCTATCACATGATCGAATATATACACAAGTGCCGTACGCACGTTCAGATGCGTCCGTGAAGATATGAGCTTCGTGCCTAATGGAGTTTTCACACAATACCCAACGAGGAATCTTTAAGTTATTTAAGGCTGTTATTTTGCTTTCAAATAAATTCCATAGGTTACTAATCTCGAGTGATACCTCGTCGTCCCAATCGTACTTTTCGAGCCACAGACGTTGCATAACAATTTTTGCTTTGACAACACATGGACCTACGAGACCAAGGGGATCAAAGACTTGACTGATTACAGAGAGAATTTTGCGTTTAGTAATTTTTGTTGATGGAATGAGATTAATTGTGAAAGTAAGTAAATCTTTGTCGCTAACCCAATTTAGACCTAGTGTTTTACGCTGAGAACAAGATGAGTATTCACCCTGCTCAGAAAAAACCAAAGTATTATGTGATTCGTGGGAGTTTGAAATTTGACGTAAAATTTCAGGGTGGTTAGATCGCCACTTACGCAAATTAAATTTAGCAGACGATAGAGCAGACTGCACTCCTTTTGAGACTTTAACAGTTTCCGCTATGGTGCTCCCTCCACTCAAGTAGTCATCTACATAAAAGTCACGCTCTATAGCGGTCTTGACACTACTATCTTGAATATTATCTGCTAAACTCACGAGACATTTGGTGGCTAAATAAGGAGCTGAGGCAGTGCCATAGGTAACCGTGTTTAAGGTGTAAGTCTTAAGAGGTTCCTTGGGATCAAACCGAAAAATAATCTTTTGTAGAGGTCGTTGGAGTGAATTTAACTCAATGGCTCTATACATCTTTTCTATGTCACCTGAGACCACGAACCTATGTTGACGAAAGCGTGTTAAAATTGAAAATAGATCATCTTGTACTACGGGACCGATCATTTGAATATCGTTGAGAGAGACACCAGAACTGGTAGTAGCTGAAGCATCGAATACTACCCTAATACTAGAATTTTTAAAAACTCCATGATGTGGAATATAATGGTTGACATGGGAATTATCTGGTGAGGAATTAAAGTCAGAATCTAATGTCATGTGACCTAGAGATTCATATTCCTTCATGAACTGTAAGTATTTATTTTTAAAGACAGTATCGCGCTTAAAGCGTCTCTCTAAGGACAAAAACCTATTTTTAGCGTTTAAGTAAGAATCGCCTAGAGAGCTTGGATCTTTTTTTAATGGCATTGTAACAATAAATCTACCATCATTATTGCGAAATGTGGTATTTGTAAAATGCTCATCGCATAGCCTTTCTTCGAAAGAGTGTGTCAGCTCTACTGGCACACTATCAAGCTCCCAAAATTGAGTAAGATCAGGAGTAATACTACTATGGTGGCAAGTATGCGATGAATGAGAATTCGATGGCTGTGAAATACCACCAGTTACTAGCCATCCAAATTTAGATTCATATAAGGTAGGTAATTTTTTACCTAAGTGAATGGAATTAGTACCTAACACATTCCAAAATACCTCCGCCCCAACCAGGATATCTACGACCGACGGAATGTTAAAATTCGGGTCTGCTAGTTTAAGGCCTGATGGGATGGGGACGTGACTGATGTGCACGATTGAAGACGGTAAAACTTTGGTAATCTGAGGCAAAATATGACACTCGACGTCAATCCTATAAGCACAGCATAGAGATTCTATTGTTAGGTGACAAGACTGTGTACAGGTGGATGTGTGATTATTTATACCCGTTACCTTGGTGTTCGTACCGCGCAATGACAAACCAAGCTTCTCCGTAAGGCTCTGCGTAACAAAGTTCGCCGTGCTACCGTTGTCCAGCAACAGACGTGCAGGGTACTTCTTTCCCGCAGCGTTGGTCACGTTCACCATAGCTGTGGATAGCAATACATGCGCAGAAGTAGCAATCTGCATGGAGTTGACTGATAAAGCAACATTTGTCGTAGAGGGCGATGCAGAAGGCATATGATCGGAAAATGACTTTGTTTCGGTTTCTAAGTGCAAAAGCGTATTATGTTTAACCTTGCAATATTTACAATGAGTTAATTTGCATTGATTAGCTAAATGTCCAAAGCGTAAACAATTAAGACAAACTCTAAACTCATTCGCTTTTTTAATACGATTTTCAATAGATAATTCTCTAAACGTTTTACATGCGTACAATGTATGAGACTGGGAGCAAAGAGGACATTTCTTATAGGAAATAGAATTGTAGTATTTTTTATGTATTTGAGTAGGTTTACAATTATTATTGTTACTTAATGACTTATTTGAATGACTATTGTTCAGTGCAACGATGGTACCCTGAGATAGGTTATGACTCAGCTCAACAGATTCCAGCATATCTGCTTTCCCACTTAAAAAGGTACAGAATTGAGACAAGGTGGGATAGCCTGTTAAGGAATTGCGATATTCTTCCCACTTAAGACTAGTTGTGGGGTGCAATTTCTCATTGAATATGTAAATAAGAATTGAATCCCAATGTTCTATGGGTTGATCTAATGCAGCAAGCGCCCTAACGTTTTTATTAATTGTATCCACAAGACTTCGTATTGGAATACTTGACTCATCTTGTATTGCGCCAATGTTAAACAAAGCTTGTATATGTTTATTTACAAGGAGGCGATTATTGTCATATCGTTGACACAACAAGTCCCACGCGATTTTATAATGTTCACCTTTAAAATCAATGTTTTTTATGATCGAAGCTGCACTGCCTTGAAGTGAAGCTCGCAAGTAGTGAAATTTATTTATATCATCTAAAGCCGTATTATCGTGAATCAATGACTTAAAGGTATTTCTATATTCCAACCAAGTATGGTAGGTACCATCATATTGGGGTAAAAATATTTTCGGCAAACGAACAAAATTACGCGTATTAGGAACAAGTGCACCTGAGTTTGCATCCTTGAAACCCGTCACAGACTCAACCCGGTTGCATGAAGATGCGAGAAGGCTGCGCGCGACGGCCACCAGGTTGAAGTACTGGTGCTCGAAGTCCTCGCGCTCGGTGAGCGCAGTCGCGGAATCCTCGGAAAGCACCTCGACCTCTGTCTGTAAGGCGTCAAATTCAGAATATAAATTTTCAAATTTATTAAGGCGCTCTTCTAAGTCCAAATGTTGTAACTGAGATAGACTAGAATTACTTCTAATTAAGTTTAAATGATTGCTAAAAATAGTTAACTTTGATTTCATAGAACTACGTTTTTTTAATAAGGTTTTGAGGGTATCTGGCATGTTTAAATTTAATTAATTATTCAATGTGCACATACAATGAAATGAAATATAATGCTACTATGAATTAACAGGCATAAAACAACTGCGCACAAGCAAAATCGATAAAAGCGATCAGCTGTGAGCCCGGTACATGCGCCGGAAGCGGTGAATGTCAAGGTCGCGTCGTGTTGCCACGGGCCCATGCGCGAATGCAATTGCAACAGTTTCGTAATCTATTTATAAGTAATATGCAGTGCAATAGGCAGAAAATAAATGTGTAGCATGTAAAGGGCGAATAGAAAAAATATTTTAAGAAAAAAAAAATGCACTTTTGGAAGCAAATATTTGAAAGGGGGTTTTAGGCAAAAAAAGGCAGGAAATTATCTTATTGGAACGAACTCACTCAAATACTGTGTAATATACTCCCAACTAGGCGACATCAGCTTCTTGAAAATGCAGGCTGTGGCGACGATTTCTTAGCTCGTTCAAAGTCCACGAAGCGTCCGCTATACTAATCGACGGAATTCCTCACGAAGAAACTGGTAGTTAAATCGGCGAAATCTTCAACAATAAATGCTTTGTGCTCGATGGACCAATGTTTAGGCCCTAACGGGTGATAATTGATACTTCGATATTGTGGACTGTAATTTGGTATATTTAAAATGAGGTATTAAACCGACAAGTACAACGACCGGTGCCTAGCGCGTCGTTCGGCTGAGTGTGTCGGCGACGCGGACCAAGCGCCGAGGAATCCGCACGACGCCACCCCGCAGGCTGCGTCATGCAATAGTGATGCACCGACAACCGTCTAATTTCGGCTTTACACGACCGCTTTTGATTCAAGTGACAGGGCTTAAATCAACAACATTTCAATTCGAAGTATTTGACTTCAATTAACTTCCCGATATAATCATGTAACATATCTAAAATTGTGACATCTGCAATACCGTGAGTTTATTACAGGTTACATTCAACCAGATTTATATATTTTGTAGTGGCAAAATATTTACGTTATCATTAATATTTTTAATTACCTTTCTTCTTCCGTTTCAAATCCTAGAACGTTAATTTTACGGGAAAATTATTCCAAATGAGTAGTGATAGCCCAACATAAGGGTTCTTGGAATTTCTTTGGAAATGAAAAGCACGCAACCATTGTCATTCCCGTATGTAAGGATGAATTCCCCGCCGATACGGTTGCAGAAGGAAACTGTTAGCGTAATAATGAACATCTACTCGGAACACAACTCATTGTACAGTTGTAATGATATATAGGTATACATACAGACCACCTGTGATAACGTGGTCACCATACTTTATAAACGTTTGCAATACAAAGTAGTACTTCTAATAGTACTCACTTTGTTAAGTAACTCCTCAAAAGCTTCCTGGTAACCTTACATACAAGAACAAACAACTCGGGGAGCTTATTTGTTACTCGTAATTAGCAGGATGCGCCATGTATGAACCACTTACGCTCAATTCTTTTAATGAAAAATAAATTAATATTGAAAATATAACACTATCTGATTAATAACCCTTAGCGGAAACGTGGTTCTTATTATTTGTTTTATTCTGAATCTGTTTGCAAACCAAGTTTGACAGTTGTAAAGATCACGCTTGACGTGCGATTATGACAAAGTATAAATCGTCTAAATTGACGTGCACTTGCCTGTACTTCTTATTATCCTTTTTTAGTAGCCTGTTTTTTTATATCTTTTTTATATAAGAGGTTCGGCTTCTATTGTCACCAATTGAGTTTCGCGCACATACCTAGCATAGATATTCATACTGGCCATCTCACCTTTTTTTTAATCATCTCACTTGATTTTAATATTGTCTCTTTTCACGAACTACCGACGAATGTGCATTATACGGAAAAAACTTTCTAAGTGTATGTTTACGCTGTATAAATAACGCTGTTATGTTTATGATAAATAAATAGATAATAGAAGTAATGAAAATAATAGAACGAAGACAATGAAACTTTTTATCTGTATTTGCAGTCACCGTCATTTTTTATTTCCTGACATTTTTATTGTTTGCCTCTGAATCCTTCATAACAACATATTTCTGCAAAAATTCAACCTAAGGGTAGGTTGAATAGAATGGTTCTAAAGATAAAGCATTTTAACGGAAGGATGGACGGACGACGGGTGCCCGAACGTACCGACTGATAACGTAGGCTGAGTAATAGGGGCCCACTGGCACATTTGCGTTGTAAATTGTCAATTGACACAGCTGTGTGCGTAACGGTCACACTGAACGTTTTACTGACTATTTGAATTTCGAATGTTATATTGTTTATTACACAGAATTTTGTTTATTTCTTTAATGATTTTTGTAACACTAAGGTGACAAGCAAGCATAGGGCCTGACAGATGGTTACGTTATCGTTAAAAGCTTTTTTTAATAACCTCTTGCTATTTTCATTAGGGATCACCTAGTGGTGGGTTTTCTTGTCATTTGGGCCGTACATACGTGTTACTTTTTTAAGTAAAAAAAGGTTTTATTATTCTTTTTAATTCACTAACATTTCGGAAATGAGCATTACGAAGAATAAACTCGAAAAGAAACATACTAAGATAAGTTTTTTTTTTCAAATCATCAATTAATATTGCAATATTTTTTTAATATGAGTATAACGGTTACAGCAATTTAGTTAATTAAAGATATGTTAAAGCAATTGCTGAATTATTTCCAGACATTTTCGAAAATCGCATATTGATCGATTCTTCTCGTCACATATTGATCCTTTTTACGAATAACATAATAATTTTTGATATGTTTTTTGAAGATATACTTGGGATTGATTCAGGCAATTTATCACAGAGTCGCTTACAATTTACTACAAAAAACCTAGCAGTTATAGCAAACCGATGTACAGACATCCACAAATTATTTTTGTTTCGAAACTATATTTATTCCAGCACGTGAGGAGTTAATTAAGTGGTCTGGCCATAAATATCGTTACATAGAAATTTCCTTTTTCAACTCTTTAATTATTTTAAATTTGGAACGCGTTTATCATATTAAAAACTTGATTCGATTTCCGGTTGTTTTTTATATTTTTTTCGTGTTTATTATTAAATTACAATGTCGAATGGGCTGTTAAAGAAAATAGGATAGCAGTGATTGCCTTTCACAGAGAGGGTATAGAGCCGTCGGTCATATTTAAGATACTTCAAAAGCTTGGAATCAGCCGTATGTTCGTATAATATACTATCTCCAGATATACCGATATTTCCTCTGTTGAAGACCATTATAAATCAGGGCGACCGCATGCTGTTAGCTGTTAACTATAAACGCTGTTAATGCAGTTAAAGCCAGAATTCGCCAAAACCCCATTAAGAAACAAAAAATCCTATCGTGAGAAATTAAGTATTCCGCTAGGACTCTGTCGCGTATAATAAAACCACAAATAAGGGACTGTCCATCAGACACTTTTAAAAAAAGGTTGAAAGACCACTATTTTTTTCAAACTTTGTAATTAAATATGTATATTTGTATTATATGTATTTATTTGTTTGTTATATCTATATATTTAGAAGTTATATGTATATATAAATATATATTTTGAAATATCTATCTATTTTATTAGTAGGCTATGAAATAAAATTAAATATTAAGTATAATATAGTTGATTTTTTATTTCTTATTCATACTACTATTTTGTACCTACCAATATTTTTTTATTAACCGGCCAACGATGATTTCTTTTAGCACCTGTGAGATTGGCTGGAAGAGATCTCTTTTAGAGATGAGCTCACCTTTGTACACCTTTAATGTAACAATACTATATGCAATAATATCCAATATAGAATTTATAATAAAACAAGTCCTGATGCTGGGCGCTTGTCATCGATTTGCAAGACATGCCCTAAATCAATCCCTACAATTGAAGAGAGAACAAGCAAAATGATAAAATATACACAGTTCTAATGAAGCCGCCTAAGTTGGAAACGTACAATGTGCTCATCATCATGCATCTGTAATGGTTTTGTGGAGGGTATTTTATCAGGAAGTTACAAAGCTTTATTTTTGTGAAAAAGGAGTGAAGACTTCAGCCAACGTGTATCAAGAGACTGTCTTGGATCATGTTATGAAACCTCTCAGCAATACACTTTTTAAAAATGTACCGTGGACTTTTCAGCAGGTCTCTGCACCTAGTCACAAGGCACGAACTACCCAAGCCTGCCTCGAAATCAACGTTCCGGACTTCATAAGAGATGAAGACTGGCTCTCGTCTAGTCCAGATCTGAACCCCTTACACTACAAGTTATGGTCAGTTTTAGAGGACATGGCCTGCTCGAAACGACACGCCAACATTGTGTCCCTTAAGAAATCTCTGGAGCAAACAATGGCTAAATTTCCTATAGAAATATTGCGTAAATTCGTAGATTCGTAGCCAGGCAGATTAAAGACATGTATCAAAGCCAAAGGTGGCCATTTCGAATACAATCTTTTTTTTTTTTTTTGCTTCGCCTTCCATAAATATGTACATATAAGTTTTATTAAGATTACATTACTCCATAAAAATATAAATGTATATTCATTTGTCACAGAACTTATTGCCGGACTAGGATATATAAGTGAATGAAAAAAATGAGTTTATTTCCTTGAATAGTTCGCTAAATAATTCTCTGGAGCAAATTTTAAAATAAACCAGGTGATTCTGTTCTCCAAGTCAAACATTGTTTTTATATCAGCCGCTTTTCTCCAGAACAGTAAACCATATGATTTAATGTTGTGAAAATAGCTGAAATAGATTTGGCACGTAGTAGCCAAATCTATCAATTGATTTGATTCCTTTAACTGAGTTTGCAGAAAAGCGAGTTTACTGACGTGTTTATTTGTGTAACTGCCCATTGCATTGAGTCTACTGTAATTCCAAGAAATACAATAACCATAATAAATCGTAATTTATTATTCTCAATGAACTTCTGTATTTCTAGAGTTCATAATTGGAACACTGCATTTCATGCATTTGATTTTAGTTTAGTCTATTAGAAAATTACCACCTGAGAAGTAAACGAGACATCGTTTACATCGACATTTAAAATAAAAGAGGTAATATGCGCTTGATTATTATACCACTAAGGTGATAAACAAACTCATGACCTACCTATCCATAGCCTATGGACACTTGCAACTTGTAAAATCCTTTTCACGCCTTTTTGAAGAATCTCATGTTGTAGACCCTTGACAAAACCTCAGTAGGGAGTTCATTCCACAATTTAAGAGTTCTACGAAAGCATAGGACCATTGCAATTCTGATATTTAAGGTTGAATTCGACGACGGCAAGTGGTGCAGTGTTGTAGAAACCTGTAATATGTGTAACACGTGCTGTCGTCCACATATCAAAGAATACCATCAATGTACAATATAACATATATTAAAATTTTTAATTTTTTGAAATGTGAAAACTTTTTTTTTGAAAGAAGCTCACTGTCTTTTCACAGCAAGACATTCATTTTTAAATTACATCCTGTACGGTACCAATTTCAAACACGCAATAAAACCATTAAGAAATCTTAAACAATATCTATCATCAACACAAAGCTGCAACATGCAATTTACTTTACTTTTCATATAACCCATCTAACACGTGCCTACATTCAAATCGTGCTATGTCCATATTCTGATTACAAGCTATAAATCCTTTATGATCAAACGGTTAGTGGTATAGGCTACCCGACGCGATCGGAACAATACATCACATCGTAATCGCTTATAATTTAATTGTTAAATTATACACATAGGCTACAGTGGCTCTGGTATCGTCACACAGTAGTAAGTAGGTACTCGCCACCACCAGCGGCGAGAAATGCATACCAACTTCCGTCAATTGATTAAGTAACTCGGATATGGATAATAATTCTTTAATTATATCAATATTTTTAATATAAGGAGGAAAAAACGGACACCCATATTTAAGATGTGAACGATTCGGTATTCGCTGAGAAAGAGGCTGTGAATATATAGGTTGTGAGAGATATTACACGGTAATAGTCATATGAACTGTACACAGTAATTTTGCTTTGTAAGGTAACATGTACACAAAGCAGCTGTGCAGGTCTACCTTAAAAATATTTGAGATTTCTGTTTTAAAATTTATAATCTCAAAACTGTTATATAATCTTAAAGACTTACCTATTAAAACTATCGTGAAAGAAAGACAAGTCAATGTCACACTCTGTATAATATTAATGTCTTTGAACAAAGAAAAGAAGTATAATAACGGTACATATGCAAGAGGGCCCTGTTCTTATTGAATATGTTAGTAATTTAATTTGAAACCTTTTAACGTGATATTAAGGGCTAACAAGTAACTGAAAGACATAAAATATTTAATAATAAATGTGAATGCACTCCGTTATATGAATATTGGTATTTCTCAGATCTCAGTGTGTAATATTAAACTGTATATAATATATAAAATATAGCCTAATATTACATATACTCGTAATATAAATTTCTTTACAACCTCTAATTTATCACATGTATTTATTAAACAAAATTTAATTGAAATTTTATGTATAAAAGCCGTCAAGTGTGAGTCCGACTCGCACACCGAAGGTTCCCTAAAACAATATTTTCGCAAAATACTTTCACAAAAAAAAAATGATATAACTACAAATTCACGATTTTCGAATTTTCCTTTACTTGTGCTACATGACATTGCGTCTTATCGAATTTCCTGATTTTAGATCAACGGGAAGTATCCTATAGGTTTTGATTCCCTTGCGAGTGTCAAAATATGCGCATAAACGAGGTATAAACAGCCGTATCTTTTGATTGCGATAACTTAGAAGTATGATTTTTTGATTGCTCGAAGTGCCAGTGTTTCAATGAGCCAAGTAGTGAATTCATTTAGTTATTACATATAGATGGCCGTGTGAGGAGCAGGAGGTCTATAACTCTAGAAGAAAAACTTAGGTGACGATTACTTTCTACTCCTTCTCACGATAATGAATAACTCTCTACGAGGGGGCTCCTTTCACTGCCTGAGAACAATTAAAGTTATAATATGTGCTGAATCATTTCCAAACATATTTGTCAGTTAGATATTCATCGATTCTATAATAGCCCTTCTTACATAGAGTATTTTTGATGTGCCTTCTGTATTGGCAAAAGCCACATTTTACTCTATGTAAGAATGGCTATTATAGAATCGATGAATATCTAACTGACAAATATGTTTGAAAATGATTCAGTACATGTATTAATATAACTTTAATTGTACCACTTGATATCACTATATACGCACTCATATATATATATTGTAATATGTATATATGATATGAAAAAAAAATACCTGTATCGGCAAGCTTCTTTTGGCATTGCTTCTTCGTCAATTGTTAGATAAAAAAAAAAAGAAATCAAAAACTATGAAAAATTAATAAGATTATTGAGAGTGTAAGACGTGTCTAAGTGCCCGTGAGGGTCTCAAAGCAAATATAGAAATTTTTACCATACCTATTTATTACATTTTAATATAGGGTATGCTATGTAGAAGGATAGAACATAGGTAACGTATTATTTTTTACTGTAAATTATACAGTAACCCTGTCGCCCCTGCCGAATTATAAATATCATAATTTTTATTGTTATGAGTCCTAGCTTCAATTTATCTTTTCGTCAGGAAATCCTTAACAACTTTGCAGTAAAACCTTCCAAGATTATTTTGTGTAAAATGAAATAAAAAAAAACATATTACTTTATATCTAGTTTTTTTAGTTTTTGAATTGGATTTGAAATAACTAAGCAATATTATATTATCATTATTGCTGATAATAAAAAAGACATTATTCATTTAAAACTATATTGCAAGATTCCAACATGAGACGGGATAAAAAATTCTGCTTGTTAACCAAGAGCACCATCAGAATCTGCCATGAAAGAATGGACGAAACATTAATATGCTTTTAAAATGTAAAGTTAGCTAAGTATACATTTATTTAGTAAAAATATTTTGAACTTAAAATCGTCCCATAAGGTTGAGAATATATCAGTATAGAAGATAATCATGAAAAATATAGAACCTAAACGAAGTTGATTTAAGGTTGACAATATTGAACTAAATGTATCAATTTCTGTGTGTCATTAGCAGAATGATGCTTATTGATGTTCAGGCGATTTCAACCTGTAAGCTAGGTATGCATTTTTGATCCCAAGATGGGGTAGTTTGATGCACCCTACCTTTCTTAAAAAGACCCAGACCAAGACACACAAACATGTTCATGCAGACAAATGTTTGCCCTGTGTGGGAATCGAACAAACGAGCGTTGGTTTCAAAGTAGCATTACTAACCACTGTGCCACCGAGTTCATCAAGATAGATGATGATTGATAGACGGTATTATATTAAATAAATATAGAGTTACTCTCTAAACCGGCATGCTAATCAAAACAGGAGAGGTAGTTTAAAGAGGTAGGGCACATCAAAGCAGCCCACCTGGGGAAGTACCTCCATATCATAGAAAAAACGCAGCGAAATAATAACTCCTTGGAGGCAATTCTGTTCCTGCGTGTAAGTGAGGTCACTGGTCAAGGAGTTGCTGTCTTAGCAGCAGAGGTGGCATCCCGCGAGTGATACGTAATGTATTGCAAGCGTTTATAGGTTACGGTAATCGCTTTACATAAGGTGGGTCGTATGCTTGTATTCCTCCCAATGCTGTATAAAAAAAACGTAGGGTATATTGTTCGTTACGCGTATTTATTCTTTGATGCAGTCACAAAACCAGAGAGTTCATTTGATAAATTTGTGAAAATGGGAGTCCCTGTTTATCTTACTTGGTATGCTTGCGTACATGAGATTTATTTCACTTTCCACAAGTTTGAGCGTAACGTATGGCGCTACATTTTCAAAACATTCTCGTATTTTTGTTATCGCATTTTGTACAATTTAATATTGTAATACAAACATAGCTCCAAAGTAACTTTACATATTAAAATACCTAAATGTATATGTCGAACAAATCTTAAATTGTGATATTTTTAGCTTTAAATTTAGATGGGTTTCATTATTACAAAACATGCCATACTTTAAAGTACATGCAGTACTTTGAACCACAGCGTAGATACAATATCATAACAACAACTTTTATATTTTCCAGAAAATACATGACCCGGTATGACTTTTTATATTTATAAAACAAAAAATATACTTTATTTATTTCACCATTGTACAACTAATTACGTAACGAAAATTTACGATTTTGATAAATGTTACTCAAATTTTATAGCTCGAAGGCAACGATATCATATCAGACTAAATTGAACACGTAAGTTTCATCATGCCGAGGTTTTCTATGTTCAGACTTCTATATAATAATTTGTCGTTATGTAAATAGAGCATTGCCGTACATCTACTAGCGAAGTACCGCCATCTTACCGAAATCCACACTCGCATCTTGAAACACCCAAACAAAGACAACCGACATTAAAAAAAAAATCTTAATCCTGTGTAAGAATCTAAAAACGTTATCGTAGCAAAAATCGGAATATAAACTAAGTAAGTTATAGACAACTCTCGATGCTAGACTCTGAGACGAAAATAGAATGGTAAGTACTCACAAGTGCTAGCGTCTGGATGCATGGACTTAGTTTACGCGTGTATTGAATACTAGATATCCTTGTAAAACATTAAAAACATGGTTTAGCGGCGATAAAAATCTCCGTTTGCATTTATTTAAGACCCACAAAACATGTTCCCATCATGATTTTACGAAGCAAGATGAATATAATACAGGTTTGATCTGATCTTAATAACCATCATCAGTATCATCTTTACTATACTACTAGTAGTGCAAATACGCCCAAAAAGCAAACTTATAGAGAAATATAACTGTGATAGAGAAGTTAAGAATAGAACAAGTTTTGATTACATATCTTGGTTCATGATATTTGTCAAGCGAATCTGAAATTGCTAACATGTGAAGCGTAAGCCATCAACATCATTTGATATTTAATTGCAAAGACGACACATATTTACCAATGGATTAAAGAAGGTTGTGTTATTTTTAAAGACTGACAGGAAAAATATTGTTATTGCGAGATCTAAACCTAGTCTTAACATTTAGGCGGGAGAGTCGATCATAAATTGGGAAATCTTATACAAGGATCATATAACGTATCCTTTATTGCACATTTAAATAAATAAGTTTTTTTTTATTTATTGGTAAATTTATATAATAACAAAATAAGATCAGTACAACACAAACTTAAATAAGTTTTTCTGTATACTGGTCACTCGTTGTCGCATAATTATATTTTTATTGTGGCTAAGTATCGTTCAATACAAGCCGCGATATAAACAAGACGGTTTTTTTTATTCACATGGTCACATTCACATCGACGAGCTCGGTGGCGCAGTGGTGAAACGCGCTGTTACGCTACTTTGACACCAACGCTCGTGGGTTCGATTCCCACAAAGTACAAATATTTGTGTGCATGAACATGTCTGTTTGTATTGGTCTGGGTATATTCTATGTACGAGTATAATAAGTATGTATGTCCAAAAAAAAAATGTATTTACGTATGTTATCAGTTGTCTAGTACCCATAACACAAGCTTCGCTTACTTTGGGGCTAGGTGGCGCTGTGTAATTTGTCCGACAATATTAAAAAAAAAGAATTAAAAAAAACATGGTGGGTAAGCGTGCCACGCGCATCAGTCGATATACCGATTGATGCGCGTGGCGCGCTTACGCCGGAGCTTACGGAGCGGGCGGCGGGCGGGGGGTGGTGTGGACTGGAGTACAATAGGCCACAAGTACAATAGGTTAGTAACTCACTATGTACATACAGTATGTTGTTTATTTTTAATGTGTTGTGTTGTGATTGTAATTTGTCATAGTGTTATTTATGTAATATTTCAAGCTTATATATTGAAATTTTTGTTATATGGTTAGACAGATTATTAGCAGTATATAAGAAAGTCACAAAGTAATATATCAATGTACATGTGCTGAGCGGCTAATGTAAACATCTGAAACTTCTTTTAGTTAGTCTTTGTAAGACCTTATCATACTTCTATACTTCTAGCTAGGTGGTGCAGCGTTTAATAACGCAACATTGACACAAACGCACGTAAATTAGATTTCCACACAGTACAAACATTTGAGTGCATGAACACGTCTGTTTGTGTTACGTGTTCTTAAAACAGGTAGGGTGCATCAAAGCTGTCCGTCTGGGGAAGTACCTCCACATAACAGAAAACCGTAACCAAATAACAACTCTCTGGAGGGTTGTTGTGTTCCTACATGTCCGTGAGGCCACAAGAAAGGTCCTAGCTCCTAAAAAGTTGCTGTGTAGCAGCAGAGATAACTTCGCGCAAGTGATACTTAATATATTATAAACACTCATATGGGTCGTATACTTGTATGCCTCCTCAGGTGGGTCGTATACTTGTATGCGTCCCGACGTTGTATAATAAAAGTGTGCACTCTTATAAGACTTTAATTAAAGAGAAAGTATTTCCCTTCTACACGTATTAAGGGACTGTCAATCTAATATCACCATTTAGTACTTATACTGCAGTGTTTTTGTTTTATAATTTTTATGTAAGCATACCTCCCCATATAAGCATACTTGCATTGCATTGCAAAATCATTGGGTACAATACCGCAATGTCACCGTTGCTGCTAACACAGCAGCTCCATCGGAGCTTACTGGTGACCTCACTCACATGAAGGAACACGACAACCCTCTAGGGAGTTGTTGTTTGGCTGCGGTTTTCTGTGAGGTGGAGGTACTTTCCCAGATGGGATGCTTTGATGTGCCCTACCTCTCTTGAAACATCCAGATCAAGACAATCAGACATGTTCATGTTCACATAGGTATGTTTATCTTGTGTGGGAATCAAACCCGAGCGTTGGTATCAAAGTCGCGTCATTCACGACTGCGCTACCCAGCTCGTCAAATACACTACCAATTTTGTGTTTACCATAATACCCAGACCAAGACAATTAGACATGTTCATGCACACAAATGTTTGTCCTGTGTGGAAATCGAAGCCACCAGCGTTGGTGTCAAAGTAACGTACACGTTTCGCCACTACGCTACCGAGCTCGTCAAAAGTGTGAGTGAGTAAGCGACATTTACAGTAACGATTGTACGACATATCGATATATAGTAATGCGATCTAAACAAACCCGCTGTTTAGTCTTGTTCTCGAGATATAGTCATAAAGTTTCTAACCCAACATAGGCATCAGCGACCCAAAAAATCCATATGTTGACCTGCTACCCGCTCATATCGCCTTAGTTTGAAATTTTCCTTTACCAGATTTTCCAGATTTCTGACTTTTTTGATAATCTTATTTCGTTTAACTCGTTCGTAACACTGAACATTAATTTGGAGCACTTTATTATCAGTAACAACGAAAAACAAAAAAAAAAGAAAATAAACAAGATTTTCCAATTTTCCAGGAAACTGATAGCATATTCGTGATCAGCGACCCAGAAAACCCATATCTGCTACTATAACCTGCTACACGCTCATATCGCTCAAATTTAAAATTTTCTTATACCAGATTTTCCACAGTTTTCCGAAGATTTTCCACAGATTTTCGAAATTTACGTCTTGACATCAGAAACATCATTATTCATCTTCAGGTGCGAGCCCAATTTAACAACACCGAAGAAAGCAGTATAAAGTAGGAAAATTAACCAAATTTTCTGATTTTCCGCTCCTCACACGGGGAATTTTTCGGAAAAATAATGGCAGATTCGTGATCAGTGACCCTGAAAACCTACTAGAGGACATTTTCAGTCCTTAATTTTCACTTTTACTATATTTTGCATTTTTTTTAAATGGGGGGTGAGAAAGGGTTTAATTTTGATTTTTGGGGGTGTTGGGAGGGCTAGTCACTTCGCTTGCTAGTCACGAATGACCTAGAGGACTCATAGAAGGTAATGCAAAAAGTATTTTTTTGATCCATCTTCCTATAAGAAACTTTTTATTTCCCCGCTTTATTGACTGGACTATTACATGTTATAGACCGCACTACTCCTATCAGTGTGATTAGTAAAGCTACTTTAACACCAACGCTCGTGGGTTCGATTCCCATATTGGACAAACATTTGTGTGCATGAACATATATGTTTATCTTGTAGTGGGTGTTTCCTATTGTATTATAAGTATGTATTTGCAAAAAAATAACCTATCTAGTCTAGTACCTATAATACAAGCGTCACTTACTTTGGGGCTAGATGGTGCTGTCTCAAAAAAAGTTTACAGTGGCTTAGATTTAATCAGTAACGTACACAGCGAGACAGAAAGAAAGATAGAGCGACATCCTTTTAAAATGGTACAAAACGCTCAGAAGATCTACAAACATAAACACATGAACATAAATTTTATTTACTACTTTTAATGTATTTACAATAATCACCCCTAACGTTATTAATTTACGATATCTTATCACTCAAATTGAAACCTCTAGTGGTTGTCTCTGCAGTACCAGTGTTCCACGAAGACATCACCATGGGATGAGATGCCAAGTAAATATCTTTAATCAGATAAGCAGTTAGAGTTATGGAAAGAATATTGATAAGGCTTAATGAAGGTGAAATCAGATGAAGTACTTTGCAAAGCATAGGCTAGATTTCAAAATGTCAGGCGATGTATGGATTGAGTTGTTTCACTTGATCGGGCTCGGGGCGGCACCTCGGCGACGGAGTGGTAAATAATGTTATTTTGACACCGAGGCTCGTTGGTTCGATACACTTGCCAAACATTTGTGTGCATGAACATGTCTGTCTGTCTTGGTCTGGTGCTATTTAAGAGTGATAGGGCGCATAAAAGCAGCCAATTTAAAGAAGTGCCTCCACTTTATAGAAAACCGCTGCAATAACATCTCCCTGGAGGATTGTAAGGTAAATTGCCAGTAAACTCTAAAGGACCTCCTTTAGAGTGCTGTGTTAGCAGAAGAGGGGGCATTGAGCGTGTTTTTTTTAATGTATTGCAAGCGTTCGTAGGCTACAGCACCACAGGGCCACAAGCTACAGTTGACACAGCACACACACATAAAGGTACGATGATTGTGTAGCTCCAATCAGTTGTGACCCTTCCGGATTTCTAGCATAAATTGCTCAAAATCCAGAAGGTATCCCTAACACATGGTATACTCGTACTCGTTTCACAAAAAAAATGTGAACGGATATCTCGCTATGGACCAGACGTTTTTCTGTAGTTATGTGAGTCTTTTATCTGCAGAGCTTTATGAAAACGATGCTGTATTATTAGCAGAATCAATATCCGGTCTGCAAACACTAGTCACAAGGATGATAGATAATTATATTTGCTTACAAATATTAACGTTAACAGTATTTGAAAGAGAAGAAATCAGAACGAATACAATAATTTCGGTTGATGATATAGTGTTGGATCAAAAATATATACTCAGGAGGTGATTTATGTATGCGATGTGTGTTTAAGCGGGGATGGAAAGTATACCGCTGATGTGAAAAGACGAGTGAATACAGGGAACTGTATAAATGAAGCGCTGGTAAAACTTTTAAGCAGCTGAAAATTAAGCCAGAAATCATAGGGTGTTGCTAATCCTAATGCTGAGGTATGGAAGTGAAAGTACATTGTAACGGTTTATCGGTTACAAGTCCCTTTCCGAATCGTTCCCATTCCAACTGACGATAAAATGTCCATTTCTTCGCCTGATCTAACGAACGCTGGATAACACAGCTGTCTGCAATAACTATCTAATCTGATATCCTTAACACAACCATTCACTTTACAAATACTACGAGTTTATCTAATAAATACTACGAGCAAACGCAGTGCAATGATTAAAATATAACCTTAACCTTTTACCGCATACTGTGACAAATTCGGAACGCTTAATATTTATACTTGTAAAAGGTTACCATCGCCATCTATCTATTCTGTTCCCAATCAATAAACAAAAGCAAGGTCTGCTGTAATCAAAAAAAATCATAAACAACGTCCTTCTAGTATTTCGAAACGCTGTCATCTCGTGATAAAGCAGTCGAGGCCGCCATTTCGTAGGAGCTGCACGTACAAATTTTCACAATACGAATTAACATTGTTATGCTTATTAAAAAAAATACAAAACAGAGTTAATGTTGCAGAAAAAGGGATCCTCAACGCTTATATGGTAATAATCGTAATTATAACTATTATTATTATATCTAATTCATCAGTTAAAGTTTGTTCCAAATCCGGAACAAAATGCAGTAAGGCGCTTTTTATTTGGCCAAATTTGGAACTCCATGCAGTGCACTTATTAAATCTCACAATTATTTATTTCTTATTTATTTCCGAATTTGTCACAGTATACGGTAAAGGAATTACACTACGTTAATAATTCATAATTTGTAGAAATCGTGATTATTTTGCCTTAGTTCCTATAAAATCAAACTATATAAACAAACACGACATCACACTATATACAGACACAGGTAATTAGTTTCTTAAAATAATGTTTTCCTTTAGAATAAAAAAATAGCGTGACCTTAAAAAAACATGCTTAACCAAAAGAAGAACACACTGCATAAAGTGCCAAATATGGAACATGTATTTTTATAAGCGCGAATGCATTTTGTTCCAAATTTGGAACCAAAATTCTTTTATTATTTTTTTATTATTAAAAAACATCTAGGGTTTTTTTTATATTTTTATAATAATAAGGATAAAGTATAGAACCACATATATATATTTTTTTTAATATAAAAATCCATGCGGTAAAGGGTTAATAATCACCTATTGTGTATATGCATATTTCTGAGCCTATCTGTCTAAAACTAATACTATTTCTTTACCTTCTTGCCACGTTTTGTATTTAACTAGAAACCGCCTATGGTAGATACTCATAGTGAAAGTGCCTTGTAGTATTGCGTAGATTTAACTTTTATCACATTCCTTGTAATGGTCGAGTACCTACCTACATAATTATTGTCACTCGGATAACGGTTCTTTAATTCGATTTTTATTACAAATACTGATAGAAACAACCAATTTTTTAGTTTAACCGACTTCGACTAGCAAAGTGATTTTAAGTTTCTTTTCTTATTATGTTTTAAGTAGTAATGTTAATTTCGCAAAAGTATTCCTTACTATTAAACCGGCATTGGCATCGCCAAGGAGCTTTCCAATAGTTTTCTTTCTTATTTTAAAGCAGAATAATGTAATTAAGATCTTCAGGCGACAACTAATAAATAGTTTTTGTCTATGTACCTACATTTCGTCTTGTATATCTGCTCTCGGTTGCCGTTCGACTGTCAGCTAACCTCTTAGATGCTTTGCTTTCCCTCTCCGCGGCTAGCTATTAACACACTGGACGGGTACGTTCCAGGGTTCAACCGTACGGGTACTCTACGTCTGCCCAGAGCTGTCGGACCTGTACACATCTGTTTGAGCTTCGAGATGCTGACCCGCCGCACTACGCTGTCGCACTTGGTCTTCCGCTGAGCCTCGCCTACCCCCATCTACATCTCTAAGGAAAAGCTAAGTGTCTCCATAGGAAGGAAAAGTAAGTGTACTGTAGCGAAAACTACAACCTTACGCATGACGCCCTAAATCGTATAATTCCGTAATAAACCCTTGTCGGTATTTACCATTTTTATTTTCTCTCCTCTAGTAAATACCGGGCCTTCTTGCTCTAAGGGCACTAACCCCTGCGACAAGATTATACGCCCTTCATACCGATGATGTAAGAAGAAGACAGAAAGAGATTGTCAGTGTTCAGAGGAGAAAAGGCTTGCGCCTGTTGGGTCTGGGTCCTGGGTCTGGCATGGGAAAAGAATGCTGGATGACTTAATCACAACACAAACGCAGTGTGTGAGAATCTCGTATTGGAATGCTCAATTCTCTATGCGTATCCAGCTTGCGGGAAAATATAGAAATGATACTGTAATTTTACTTAGTTATTTCGTTACCAAAAAAATTGACGGGCACTTATAAACTTGTAGTATGACAAAATTCTCCTTACTCTTTCTTAAGATTTACGAGGTTGAATGTTTCATACAATAATTCATACATTTTCACTAGTTAACTAAACCTAACCGCCTACTCTTCTATTGCTTAGGAATTCCGAATATATTATTTACATATGCCGCATTTTGTTTACATGCAAAACATAATAAACAATGCAGGAACGAAACTCACAAACAAAGACACGTTATTCTTCAGCGATAAAAATAAGCATGATAAGACTACTATATGAATAACAGATTATTTCTGTTTGTGTCTGATGATTTATTATATATATCATAGGTTATTTCCGTTACATTACATTATATTGATTGTTAACGTAGATGGAAATCTGTGTAATTGTCCTAAGAACGATGTAGCGCTTCATGTTTTAATTGTTTAATTAGAGGTAACCAATATTTTAGCGCTGCAAAGAACTTAAGTTCTAATTCTCACCAAAATCTTACGGTCAGGGTCACGTGTCCTGACGACCTGACGCGAGTTTAGCATTTTTTACTCATCCCAAAAAGTGCACAACGCCGCTAAAGAAGTGTTCACTTCAAAAAGTTAGAGATCATTTACGAAACTTGCTCTGCCTCTCTTAAAAATACACAAACAGGCATGTTCACGCAGATAATTGATTGTCCTGTGTGGTAGTCGAACCCGCAAATGTTGGTGTCAAAGTACGACTGCGCTACCGAGCTCGTCAAATAAAAATTAGGCTGCGAAAGTCATTAGAGGCCGCTGCAGAAACTAATGACAATATACAAACTATTGTGCTACATTTTTGAAAAACACGGGTAGAAACTAAAGATGACAACATTAATATCATAACAATAATCCTTATCCAGATAAAACAAGGATGATTATGTGTATACAAATTTCTATGTAAATTATTCGTATCGTAAAATAAAAATTCTAAAAGTAAGAAAATTGCCGTGTGGTGAGTTACCCTAACCCTTTCATCTATTGGATTTTATTTTTCGTAAACTAGAAACAATAATACTTTGTAATTATATATTCTATTATTTAAAACTTTAAATGCCTCACATAAAATTTATGAATTCTTGTTATGTTCTATTTGTCCAAATAAAATTCAAATTTTTCTATCGATCTGCCCGTTTGAAGTCGGGGTGGGTCTCTACTTTGTAATAAAAATAACCATAAAATGCGAATCAAACTCCCGCATCGAGAGTTTCATACCGCATATTAAAGTTTATTTGTAAAGGGGATTTTATTATTTGCAAATAGTTGTGAATTTCTTGAAACGACGAAAAATATATTTATTTTATTAACTCAAATCGCTAATATATTTTTCTTAATATTTACTCAAAACTATCTAAACAAATTCATTATGGGTGATGTATTAGATGGTTGTATAATAAATATTTGTCAGCATAAAAAATCTTACTACCTTATACTACGAGTATATGGTGTGCAATGATGACCATGTTTTTTTTTACCGAATAACTTATCGTTCTATGACACCGGAACTGTTATAACATCTATCTATCTAGAACTTCACGCCACTTACCCTGCGACTAGGCACAGAGAACCGAGCGCTCATGACTCAGTCCTTACCATTTCTTAATTAATTGCTTTTTGATATTTTTGTAAAAAGTTATGCTCAGTAAACTCGTGCTCATAATTAATGTCACCACCAGCCAATAGCCAAAATCCATCTTTGACCTGTCCAAACCCGGTGGTACCATTACTCCATATATGTGTCGTAAGCGAGTGCCATATATATGGCAGTCGGGACCAGTATGTTATCTATCTTTAAATGAATATTATCGATACTACTCCACCTTGTTTAAATATTGCCCCACTCGTCTTCTATTTCCCATTTTTTCTGAAATGCTATTCACGTCTATGCTCTTGATATGTCGATAACATGCCATAAACTGCGTTCTTTGCAATGATAAAAGTTCGTCTATTTCACCTGAACTGATTTTACTACCCGGTTTACACTATCTGTCTTATTGAAAGCTAAGATACGACTATAATAAGATTGATAAATATCCCACAAACTATCCAGTAATTCAACCGTGGCTCTGAAGCACATCCTTTCGATTAAAAAAATATAATAAAAATGACGGAAATAACAAATATAAAAAAATACAACCGAATTCATAACCTCCTCTTTTTTGAAGTCGGTTAATACTGTTTCATAAAACATAAAAATAGTTTCGAAAACTGAAGATTTTATCCCCTTATGATTGTTTTAAAAAGGAAGAAAATACAGACTTACAATATGATAGATAAATTACTAACTACTAAAGTTGCATCTATAAAAAACCATTATACAATGTTCAAATTCAGCTATTTTGTGTTATTTGCAGTAGTTTTCGTTATTCATCTAATTTCAATAACTAGTCGACTTTGTTTTTTAATGCATTGAAAGCACGTAATTATGACCTATATATCGTAAATTTGAAATGGCTACATTTACATGATTTATAAGACAAATCTTGTGAAATATTGCTGAATTTGACTTTAATTTTACTAGTAGTTATGATTACTATTATATTCTAATATTTCTACAGTTGCTCCTTAAAATAGCAGATAGATTTACAACAGCACACAGAAGCATGCCTATTTTAGTCTTACTGTCAGTACTCTTTGATCTATTTATAGAGATATAATGTAGGCTCAAATAATATTGATTAATTAACTTTGCTCTAACTTTAGTCTGTGTCTGAAATATACCTCAGTAATTATGTCTATTACAATATTTGTAGTAGTATAATCGTTAGTTATTGCAGCTTTTTTAATTAGCAATTACTATGGTGAGTGCTCACGGGGGAACGCAGTATATGAGTGACAATGTTGATCTCAGTCACGTCTCATCTGGCTAACAACTGGTTGTACAATAATCAAACAATGTAGTTTGAGCTATTTATTTTTTTTTAGAATTCCATCGGTATAGGGTGGTAATAGTGCACTATCACATAACCTACGCTCCTCAACACGTTATTATAAAGGAAGAAATCAATGAAGTACACTGCTGATTTTTTACAAAACGCCGGAAGGCATAAAGCCATACGGCTTACCTGATGTAAAATGGTTACTGTATCCTAAGAACGATTACAGCACAAAAAGTATAGCTTGCAAGTTACAGACCCTGTTCCTAACACAGCAACTTCATACGAGTTTATTGGAAAACTCACTCACTCGCAAAAACACAATAATCTTGCAAGGAGTAGTTATTTGGCTCTTATAAACATTACTTACCAGTTGACTTGGCTCATCAAATCGATGAATGACGTGAAGAGCTAAGTAACAGGAAAATATTGAGTAAGAAAATAGTGTAAACGAAAATAAACAACTTCTACGCAGTAAAAGCTAGTGGTTCGGAAAATGTAGGATGCATGTGGAACAATGTACGAGTAGGAGCCGAGAAAGGCTTGTATGACTCATGACTACCAATTTTATGTTTTATTAGAATGTGACAGAATCTACCACAGGATCTGGCGAGCGTACTCATAAAAATAGCTATGTTAATGAAGCGACTGAGACGTGTAAAAACCGAGTCATGTGGTATCAATTCTCATGAATCGGTTCTTACAGTATCAGTACTATCTGGCAACCTGCAATCGATTTGAGTAAAATATACAGAGAGAGATGTGTTATTATGTTGAGCAAATGTAGATGATCAAATGTAATGTTATTCACTTCGCCGATTTAAAGTGCGTATTTATTCTTTAGTATAGACACAAGATCAGCGATAAACGGGAAGTCCAACCTATGTACCGCCTATTTGATAGATTCATAAAAATTAAGATCCCTGTTTATATAACGCGTATTATACACATGAATATGTGTTTGATACATTCATGCTTTCCACGATTTTGAGTGTTAACCCGTTACAATTTCAATACATACGCGTATTTTTGTTATAGCATTACATAAAATTTAATATTGTAAAACAAACATGGCTCCAAAGTAACTTTACATATTAAAATACCTAAACATAGACGTCGAATAAACCTTGAGTTTATTATATTTATCAAATTAGTTCTAAATCAGGCTAGTCAATCACCGGAGCCTAAATTTGATGGACTAAATTGTTGGATTTTGTTATATACTTAACAGTGGTACTTAAAACTAGAGCGCTGATGCTATATTAAAACTAAAACTGAAACAATGATGTGTTGAGCCAGTTTGAATTGATGTCTAGTTTTTATGTGTTCAGAGATTTTGATAGCTATGTATCGTTAAGCAAAAAATACTCTCACCTCACATATAACCGTAGTTAAAAAACACCTAGTTTAACGCGTTGTACTTTACCCACCGATCCGTAGCGGTGAATTACTACAAAAAAACGGTGTCGTCGTTTCTCCATAGGTTATTTCCTTCATTGGCGCTTCAAAGCAGCCGAGCTGAGTAAGTATCTCCACCTGATAGAAAACCACAGGCAAATATCAACTCCCTAGAGAGATGTTGTGTTCCTGTGCGTGAATAAGTCAGTAAGCTCATGAGTTAAGTGATGTTACCTGTATTACATGCATTCATTGGCACCACATTTTCATATATGTCGTAAGTTTATGTACCTTCTACGTTGTATATAAAAAGACAAAAACGTAAAGATAGCATTAACGTACTTAACTAAGTGAGCGATCCAATACAACAATGAATATTTGCCAATACCCGGATCAAAACTGAAATAGCCATTTGTTCATTAATTACATTTGAAATTACAAATAAAACAACTAACAAAACGTGGTATCACTGTCTTTTTACAATGATTAATTTTAGGAATTGCAATCAAAACTTTTGAACAATTTAACCCTTTCTGCGCCAGATTATTTCATCTGATCATACGTTGTGCGTAGTTAATTGTTTTAAACCCTACCATAGCTAAATTACTAAATTACTTTACTTTTTATTCTAATCAGTCTAATTAGAAGTGGTTCAGTTTAAAATATCATATCTTTTTCTCCAATAGAGCCAGATTTGATTGTAATATGTGTTTTCTTTACTAATGCCAAGCTTTGAAATGTCAACCTTGTCTGTAGTGGCAAGATATATTTTTTTGTATAGACAGCCAAACAAAATCTGCAAAAATAATCGTAGTCGATACAGTGGCCGAATTACGAATATTTCCATAGTAGGCATCGAAATGGATAATTGTGCTTAAATTATATTTGTCAGCTTAGAATTATACTCGTAGATTGTATCTTTTCTTTTCTATCCATCGCTCTGCTCCGCGTACCCAGCTACCGTCTATTATAAATAATCTTCTTATTTTTATCAGATCAAAATGGTGATTTAAAAACTTTCTATGAAGTTCAACATGGAGTTCTGTAAGGACATGACAAAAAGAAAGGTGGGAGGAGTAGCGAAATCGCGCAGTCACGCCGCCACTAATAACTTTTTACCTGGACACGGTACATGCGTTTAGAATTAGAGGTGTTTGTATATATGTCTGTTACTATTTTTCTCAGAAACTGTTTCCTGCTTTGTATAAATATTATTATGTTCATAACAAATATTGTTAGCTAAATTTTAATATTACAGACTGCTAGGGGGCGCACACATGTAACACATGTTTGTTCAAAATGGTTGTTACGGACTGGCCGTAAAGCTATATTGTATATTTTTTCTAAATTTTGAAGTCTTTTTGAAGTTTGTGATTCTGGTTTGATCTTCACTTTTTGTTTGTTGCTTATATATTAAATTACCCATTATCCACGGAAAGAACCTGGTTTTCTTCCTTTACAGTTCACTCATTAACAATGGTTAAATCTATTTTTACCAGTGATGGCCCTGTAGACGGTACGTGCGTTTGGGGTAAGAGGTGTAAGCCTCAGTCCTGAATATGTTCTCAAATAGGTTTCAATGTTACAGACGGCAAGGGGATGCTAGAATTCAGATGTTCCTCTAAAACGGTTAAGTCTATCTTTTTATAGAAATACGGACGTTATATTACTTTATATAAATTTTGGACTAGGTAGTTTTATCGTAGACAGGTTTTGTTGTTGCAGGCCATGCCTTACAATCTATTTCATTGCAAAGCATATTTTCTTAGTAAAGTTCTTAGCAAAGTAATACCTATATTGTTAATTACGTTTTAATATAAAAAACACAAGTGAAACATAAATTATACATTTTGAAAACGTGGGTTTTTAAAATGTATGTATGTATGTAAAACGGAAAATAGTGAAATTAAAAAATAACCTCAAGTAAAAAAAAATCAAAAATCCGTGAAATTAAAGCGTAGTGTGATTAATAAAAACCTAAGTTAAAAATAGTAACTAAGTACAAATATTTTATAATAATTTCAAATATCCGACGAAACAGTTAGAAAATAAATGGAAATGTATGTATCACGCCAGGTCCCTTGCGGGGTAGGCAGAGAAAGCGCCATAAGACGTGGTACTTACACATTTCACGCGCTTCTCTAACATTCACAGCTCTTTTCATGCATGCTCGCCGGTTTTTAAGGCTCCTGACATCATCTTCTGATAAAACACGGCTAATTTGTTCATGGTAGGTTAGTATTGGTCTTCTTCAGCTCCTATGTCCTTCCTTTTCGCTTCCTTTCGCATTGTATATCTGTTTCGTCATTCTTTCATCCTGCATTCTCTCTACATGTCCGAACCAACAGAGCATGTCTTTTCTTATCTTATCACCGACACTCTCTTTGAGACCAATTTTCTCTCTTATGTGTGTATGTCATGCCACAAATTTTGCGCAATGCTCTCATCTCGGCCGCATTTATTCTACTTTCATGCTCTTTCTGTCATATCCGACTTTCACTTCCTTAAGTTAGTGTTGGGATTAGCACCGCGTTGTATACAGCGAGCTGTGCCTCAGGCTTAGATTTCTGCTGCCTAAAAGTTTACCCAACGCTCCATTCACGCTATTCCCTGCACTCACTCGTCGCTCCACATTAGGGGTGTATCTTCAATCGCTGCTAAAAACGCTTCCAAGATATACAATCTCATCCACTTGCTCCAACCCTCTATCATCAACCATAATCTTAGTATTCGCTCTGGTTGTCTCTCTTGGAAATCATGGTACAATATACATTTCTCCATACATACATACATACATACATACATACATATCTTCACGCCAAGTCCCTTGCGGGGTAGGCAGAGAGAACCGAGCGCCATAAGACGCGGTCCTTGCATACTTCACTCGCTTCTGTGACGTTCATAGCTCTTTTCATGCATGCTCGCCGGTTCCTGGGGCTTCTGACATCACCTTCTGATAAAACACGACCAATTTGGTCATGGTAGGTTAGTCTCGGCCTTCCTCGGCTCCTACATCCTTCCACATTTGCATTGTATATCTGTTTCGTCATTCTTTCGTCCCGCATTCTTTCTACATGTCCGAACCAACGGAGCATGCCCTTTCTTATCTTAACACCGACACTCTCTTTTAGACCAACTCTTTCTCTCACGTCTTCATTACGAACGCGGTCAGCAAGCGTTATGCCACAAATTTTGCGCAATGCTCGCATCTCGACCGCATTTATTCTACTTTCATGCTCTCTCTGCCATACCCAGCTCTCACTTCCATAAGTTAGCGTTGGAATTAGCACCGCGTTGTGTACAGCGAGCTGTGCCTTCTGGCTTAGATTTCGGCTGCCTAGAAGTTTACCCAACGCTCCATTCACCCTATTCCCGGCACTCACTCGTCTCTCCACATCAACGGTGTACCTTCCATTGCTGCTAAAAGCACTTCCAAGATATACAATCTCATTCACTTGCTCCAACACTACATCATCAACCATAATCCTAGTGTTCGTTCTGGTTGTCTCTCTTTCAAATACCATTATCTTGGTTTTCTTCGCATTCAATTGTAAGCCTTTCTTCATACAATCATCTTTCATTGTTGTAACTAGTGTTTGCAGTTCGGATGGTGATTCTGCTATTAATGCCGCATCGTCTGCATAAAGCAGGCAGTTGACCACTGAGTCACCCATTCGCATTCCCACATTCATATTTCTTATTCTCTGAAGACAACTGTCCAGATACAGGATGAACAGCCGAGCCGACAGCACGCATCCCTGTCTGACACCAATGTTGACATCAAACCAGGGCGACAAGCTGCCGTCCACCCGCACACATGCTGTACAATCCTCATAAGTGGATTGCACAGCACGGAGTAGGTCACCGTCAACCCCATATCCGGGCAAAATGTTCCAGAGATTCTTTCGCACGACTCTATCAAATGCTTTCTCAAAGTCCACAAAACCGCAGAAAACCTTCTGGTCCAAAGCCAGATGCTTCTCTACGATGTTGCGGAGTGAAAAAACTTGATCCGTACATCCTCTGCCGCTTCGAAATCCACCCTGTGCTTCCCAAAGCATTCCATCGGATTTCACCCTCATTCTCCTTTCAATGATTTTTCCATACACTTTAGCAGCTAAGCTGATCAAACTGATGGCCCTATAGTTGGCGCAGTCCATACGTGAGCCCTTGCCTTTATACAAGGGCACGATGACTGCGCGTCTCCAATCGCTCGGGACCCTTCCGGTTCTCCAGCATAATTTGCTCAAAAACCAGAAGGCGTCCCTAACGCAGGTACCACCTAGCTTGATCATCTCAGCTGTTACCATATCGATTCCCGCTGACTTTCCATCTTTCAAACTTCGTATCGACCATTCAATCTCATCCATAGTAATGTCTTCATGGTACGCTGGCACTGCCGAGTCAATCACAGACTCATTCACAATGCCAGCGTCATGGACATAATCATACATTTCTCTAAAATATTCACTCCACCGTTCTAACACTTCCTGAGTGTTAGCAAGAATGCCACCAGCTTTACATCTTATCTTGTCCATTCTGGATGCTGACGAACCACTTCGAGACTTCTTTACCTCTCCCCAGAAGAGTTTGGTATTTGCCTCGAAGTTCTTCGTCAGCTTCTCTTCCTCAATCATATGTAGTCTTTCACGCTTCTCTTTCACTAAAGCTTTGGAGTCATTCTTGCATCGACGGTATATTTCTTTCTTCATTTCTTTCATACCATCACTCTGGTGCAAAGATGATACGTAATCCAGCCACGCTTTCCTCTTTTTTTCCACGGAGGATTGAACCTCCGCATCCCACCAGGCATCTCCTCTTAGTGTTCTACGTCTCTTTGCGCATCCACATGCTTCTTTCGCACTGTCCACCATACTCTCTTTCAGAACTTTCCAACATTCGTCTACATCTGAGTCGGAAAGACTCGCGTTCGCAAGTCTTTCACTGACTAGACGTACATACGTACTCCTCACACTTTCATCTTCCATTTCTCCAAAAACATTTAAATATAATTCTTATTAATGCAGTCAATAAAAATATAAATAATTGCACTACCACAATAACAATTGCATAGAATATTATTAATAGCCGTCGTGTTTAACCTATATGACTGAACATATTAAATAGTATGTGTCAGAACCTTTGTTCTTACATAATGTGCAATTTATGCTATGTTTTCGTTCTAGCTGTTTCATCGGATATTTGAAATTATTACAAATTTTATTTATACTTAGTTTTTTATTTATCATACGTGTATTATATTACGTTTTAATATTGTGGGTTTTAGTAATTTTTATTTAAAATTTTTTAATGACACTTTTTTCCGTCGTGGGGTGTAAATCTCGATCTGGGGTGTAAGTCGAAGTTAACCAGCTGATAATTAGCGTATCGAATTGAAACATCATAAATATATACAATGACAAAACATTGATTTGAAATCGATCTGGTCAGATAATGCAACTTGGAGGTAGTAAGCGGCAGTCGATATTGATTACTAGTAAACTCCTCACGTTTGGATTCATTGTGTTTGTTGTGATAAGTCAAATAATACGTTGCACTTAGTAAGAGGATCTGATGAGCTATCCTGGAGATGGATAGAGAAACTCTTTAATGGTTACTAATATACCCATGGGATATGATGTTATAGAATGGGATAGACTAGGATCACTATAAAACACTTAAACTCCCATCAGAAGTCTAAGGCGATGTGATACTATTAGCAGAATCAACATCCAAACTACAACTATGTATATAAAAGCAATACTCATTTGATTCAATAAAAAAATGGAAACAATACAAAAAAACATAGAAACAAATTCGTATATTCCTCAAATTCTTAATAATTATTACGCAAAGGTACGATCCTCGTTTACCCTAGGCATTTTTTTATTTACTGTACGATTTAGTAAGGGATACATTTAATTTAACGTACAAAAGTACGAATCTAAAGGGATTGTTTGTCATATATAATTCGAACAAATTATGTAATATAAATATAAAACTTCTGTAGAGTTTCAAAACTACGTGAAAACATTTTAGTATTAGAGTGTTTAAACTACTCAGGTCACTAAATCTGTTACTAATTTAAGAAAGTCCAAGTGGCACAGGTGAGGGACCGCAAATTTACCCAGCATTAGCATAATGAATATTGTTCTGCGTGACCTAGTACCCGCATATTTTATAGAATTTGCAAGCTTATGCGGCAATTCGTTGAAATGAGATTATACTAATAACACCTCTACTAATCTCAACGCTAACCTAATAAGTTTAGTTTGATAATTTTATTACCGAAACAGCGCACTACGGCACAAGTTTGATGTGACATGCTACCCATCTCCGTAATAAAATGTGTGCATTTCAACAATTATGTAATCAATGTTCAGCAAAATTGCCCGTCGTCGTCTAAATGAAACTAAGGATTACAAATTTTGAAGAGGTGAGATGCCGCCTTTGAGATTAAATAGGCAAATATATCTACTAATGAGTGGAAATGGGACATATATTGCGTATCTGTTATCTAGGAAATATATGATTGTCAACGATTGTAACGTACTTATGGCAATCCGATTGCCTAGAGCTTCTGAAGTTAGAAATTTTGCTTTTATACAACTCAAAACTACTATTAACCTAACGTCGATCATAAAGTTACTAAAGTTTCAAAACCATTAGACTTATTACGAGTCAGTTTACTTTCGGCAAAGCTGTCAGCATTATCATTGTCTGTCGTTAAGTGTAAGACGTGAAGTAATAGACATCTGCTATTTGTCAGATAATTGCAGTGAACTAGCTGGCAGTTATTGGCTAACATACGACAGCCGTCTAAAAGACTTATAAACTTGGATATATGGGTGCTTTTCATTTTTTTTTCTATTTCCTCTTATATTTGCAGTATTTTGTTTTATATTTTTTATTGTATCTGTTTTATTTTGCTACTTGGCACATATATTTGTATAGCCCTTGTACCATTTGTTTCCACATTCGTTAGGATTGGCTGGAAGTAATTTCTTGAAGAGATAAGCTCATCCTTGTACACTGTATTTGACACTGATTATTTTGTGCTAATTTTATGCTATAAAGAATACATGTATATTATTTAAACCAAGTGTTAACAATAACTATAGGCAAAATGAGTTCCTACCTGAAGACTCGAGGTTTTATAATATCTTACCTTTTGAATTAGACCTACTCAGCTCAGGCAGTTTTAGGAAAACTGTAGCTAATAGTAATTTAATGATGTATAATATATATACAACCTTTTATTTACCTTTGTACATGTCGATAAAACGTTACTGTAATAATAAAATTAATTTATAAAACTTACATATTTAAAATACAAATGTTCTGTAGACGACCGATCAAGAAACAAGGGGCAGTCTACGCTGAGATTTGATCAGCAACGCACAGTGCACCAATTACTGCGCCTGTGACCTCCAGCCCCTGCTGTGTTGGCTACGCGGTGTACTTCGGCGACGGCACCTTTAGACTGCTGCGGTGTTGGACCGCAAGGCGGTTCTCACCGATTCCTACTTTCTACTGCGCCATGTAATCTTCGTCCGTGAGCCCCTCACGGATCTGCTTGAGCTCCTCTACATTCGGCGGCCTACTACAACCGGCGGCCGGCCTACATTTGCATCCGGGCCGTAACCGGTTGCTGCCGATAGTGAACAGTGAACTTTGGCTAGATCGATTCAACACGAGTTCTCAAAGACTTAAACTATCCGAACTCTAGAATCCGTTTTTTATGTCTTATATTGTAAATATTAGTTTTTAATAAATTTGTTATTTCCTTTTTAGTAGCCCCTTTTTCTTTTTAATAAGTAACATTACAGGTGCTCTAATTTAAAAACCACCAATCTACTAAGCAACCATCTCGTTTGATTATTGGCATTACTTATTTATTAGCAAAGATTTTTAATTGATTTTTGGTGTATTTAGTAATAGAAAGAACCGGCCAAGTGGGGGTCGAACTCGGTTGTAGTGGATGCTACTTTACTCATCGAGCTGATTCAAAGTAGAAAACGTAGAATTGCATAATTTTCTTAGCGTTACAGCGTGAGTTTCTTCAAAAAGGGCATACAGGCTTTTTTCTTCTTTTCTATACAACGTCGGGAGACATATAAGCATATGGCCCACCTGATATAAAGCGGTTAACGAAGCTAATGAACGCTGGTAATATATTGAGTAGAGCATCACTCCCTCGATGCCACCTCTGCTGCTACACAGAACACATCAATCCTCCAAACTTGACGAGCTCGGTGGCGCACTGGTGAAACGCGCTGTTACGCTACTTTGACACCAACGCTCGTGGGTTCAATTCCCACACAGTACAAACATTTGTGTGCATGAACATGTCCGTTTGTATTGGTCTGGGTATTTTCTATGTACTCGTATAATACTCGTAAGTATGTATTTACAAAAAAAAATGTATTTACGTATGTTTATCAGTTGTCTGGTACCCATAACCTTCAGTGTGACCTTGATGAGGTCATGAGATGGTGTCAAGTGAACAAAATGTCTCTAAATTTTAACAAGTGTTGTGTAATATCTTTCACCAATAAACACAATAAAATTATCTTTCATTACCAACTTGGGGGTCTGACACTGGAAAGAAGAAGTTTCGTGAAGGATCTTGGTATCATCTTTGATGATAAATTAACATTTAGAAGACACTATGACCACATGGTAAATAAATGTTATCAAAACTTAGGCTTTATTGGTAGGATTACCAAGGATTTTACGAAAATCAGTAGTCTCATTCTCTTGTATAATACCCTTGTCAGAAGCAAACTGAAGTATGACCATATAACACACTGTCAATGTCACTGGCCGCACACCAGATTTTTTGGAGATTCAATTAACTGAATATCCAACTTATATATATTGATTTGTTGGTTCTTAGAGATATTTCTGTGGCATGTTGATTCTTAATCCGCTAGTCTCTTTGAGCATACACGCTTAGGGTACTGAATTGGAAAATTAACTTTTGTGACCAGAATTGTGTAATACTGTATATATTTAGTACCTGTTGTGTTGCCTTATTAAATAAATAAATAAATAACACAAGCTTCGCTTACTTTGGGGCTAGGTGGCGCTGTGTAATTTGTCCGGCAATATTTATTTATTATTTATTTATTAATGGGTTGTTACTTGGCTGCGGTTTTCCGTGAGTTCCCCAGATGCGAAGCTTTGATGTGAAAATGAAAAAATGTTTATTCTTTAACCATCAAAGTTTTACAAAAGCAATGGCTGACTCTTTCTTTTAAGCGTACAAAACACCTGTGCCAGCAAAAGCCGCTCTTTCATAACAGCATGTGATTAAAAATGTATTTACAGAATTAGCACTAGTGATGGTGTTGCAGATATCCATAAGCTAGGGTAACTGCTTACCATCAGGCACCCTGTATGTATTTTATTACGACCTTAGTGACATATAAAATCATAAAGTCATGACATTATGACAATCATGAAGATCATTTGTGTCTGTTAGTTTTTATAATACTCATATAGCTATTAAATAGCTACAATAATATTTTGGGGTTATAAATAAAAGTAAAGCTACACCCATGAAGTTGAAATATCTGCTTCTGTCTAGAAAACGTATTTCTTGAGAAGTTGGCGATAAAACGAAAAGAAAGATTAATAGTAACACTCCTTTACACTGAAACGTTTGCAGAATATAAACACTACCACACTAATTTACGCTCAATGTGTGAGACATGGGTGGAATGCAAATCTTATAAATTACGTGGATTTTGTTTTTATTTTGTAGTATTAATTTATTTACTTGTTGTTTTAAAATGATTCTATTTGATGATTTTCGTATCTTTATCATCATCATATCATTTGGGTTATACACAAATGATGATATGATAATGATGAAGAATATAACGTGTATGTTCATCAAATTCCACCCGGTGCAGAGTGATAAGCAATGTTAATTTAACATTAGGGAAGGTGGGTTCGATTGCCACACAACACAAATATTTGCAGGCATAAGCAGCAAGGATAGTAACGCGCGAGAAATACTTTCTACATTGAAAGCGTTTATAGGCTACTATAACTGCTTTATATAAGGTACGCCACGTTTTGTATGCCTCCCGATGTTGTATGAAAAATTAGAAACCGAAAAGTTTAACCGAATTGATCAATTAGTTTAAATTATATTATATCAACATAAATCTATTAAATAAAAGTTATTGAATAACTTAATGTTTTGCTCGGTCGTAACTTTTGAATATTATTAAATTTTAGTTATTCTTTCATAAGTATATTCTTGCGATAGCTTGAAGTAGATATGATAAAACACTAAAAACTTACTTTATTTACGTCGACCCCTGTTTGTTGCTTAATTGTTATTTATTTATTTATTAGAGCAACCAACAATGCGTTAGACTATAGTATGTATGTCACGCCAGGTCCCTGGCGGTGTAGGCAAAGAGAACCGAATGCAATAAAACGATGTCCTTAAAGAACTTCTCCTTCACTCGCTTCTCTAACATTCATAGCTCTTTTCATGCACGCTCGCCGATTTCTAGGGCTCCTGACATCACCTTCTGATAATACACGACCAATGTGGTCATGGTGTTACGGTGTAAATCTGCACTTCCATGCTATTTGCAAGTGTCGGCACTGCCAGCGTTATCTGTTAAAAAGAAGGTTAATTAATCATGATGGCAGCACGTAGCCATCAACTGGTAGATTTGGTTTGACAGATATAAATTCCGCCTTTTGGCCGTAGGATTTCACATAGGAAGGATATAAAGTTCGCTTTGAAAATAACTGTGTGTGTCTGAATTCTTTTTGAGTAATAAACTCGGCCATCCAAATACGACTTTGAACTAATAAGTTAACACAAGATTCTAATCCTGAAGATTAAATATCGAATTTCAATCGAGAAGCATGGCGTCAACGCGTCACCTACGAAATTAACTCTCCTTGAGCTCTATACCGAGTAAGTAAGCCTGAATAATTTGCAGTTATAGAGCGGAGGGTGTTTTTATCCAGGTAATTTGATGTTGAGAATCTAATGGTAATTTTCTTTCCATTGCAGACTAAGCTGCGGTCGCAATTCACCGTCGTAATTCAAGGTTAACAGCCGCGTGCTGATTCGCAGCACGTAGTAAGCAGCTCGACCAGCGTCTGCATATATGAGATGTGCAACGCTGGTTCTTCTCATCATATCGCTCTTTATCAATATCATCAACGCTGGTTCGTCTCATCATATCATAAATAACATTATCGTCACTTGCAAGGAAATCAGATATTTGTATTGGTGTTGCCTGAATTGGCTGCCACGGCATGCACCATATGTATTGCTTACATTTTACGTATTTGTGTATAAATATTTAACTAATTATAATTGTATGTTTACGTTTATAAATAAATTTAAGTTAAACACAAGTTAGACTTTAGATTGTTGACATTGATCGAAATAATATATACGGATAAAATTTTTAAACTTATTAAGATTTGCAAAGATGTCAATATCTGAACTTCTTGCTGCAACATTATAATCATTTTGTATTCTATCAATGGTTATAAATGTCTCAGATTGCTTTTAAATATTTTTCTAAAGCAAAAACTATTATTTTTCATGCGAGCTAATCTGTGAAGTCCCTTAGGTGCATTTACAGCAACATCATTTAAAAGCTTAGAACAATCTACCGCACTGTATATGGTTTTATGTAGAAACATGTGACCAAGCAACTGTCTTCGATCATCGAGGCTGATTTCAATCTTTCGCTATAAGAAGACAGTTGCTTGCCCGTGCCGCAATGAAAAGTTAAATGCCATAAAAACCGTTTCGGATAAATTGTATTCGCTTTGTATGTACCTCATAATACTTGGCAATAATACTTGAGTCCAGATCTTTTCAGTGCATTAAATACAGAAATTCTACTTGACGCAAATTTGAATTGTTGGCAATTACGGAAAATTAAACCCAACATTTTAAAACTTTTTGTTACTTACTATCTTATCTACATGAATATTAAACTGGAAGGAAATGGTTGAAGGCAATTCGAGTAAAACTACCCAGGAATTAGCGGCACGACTTAACGTTATCTTACCTACAATATTGACTCATTTGCATCAAATCAATAACATAAAAAAATGTGAAAAATGTGTGCCTCATGATTTGACTGATTTGCAGAAAGAGTCGCGTGTTGAAACTTGTGTTGCCTTGTTGAATCGGTACAGCAATGAAGGAATATTGGATCGAATTGTGACATGTGACGAAAAGTTGATTTTTTACGATAACCGTAAGCGAAAAATGCAATGGCTGACCCCAGGTCAAACGCCGCAATAGTGCCCTAAAGTAAAACTTACCAATAAAAAGGTAATGGTAACTGTTTGGTGGTCTCTTTACGGAGTTATTCCGCTTTCTCAGATCTCGTCAAGCAATAACAGCAAATGTTTATTGTGCCACACTTCGAACAATGATGGCGAAACTGGCAGTGAAAGAGCCCCGACTCGTGAATCGATCTTCACCATTTCTACTCCACGATAGCGCAAGACCTCACACTGCACGAGAAACCGTTTTCACTCTACAGGGGCAGCAGTTAGAAACCATACGTCATCCTCCTTACTCGCTAGAACTTATTCCAAGTGACTACAATTTTTTTCGTATGTATGCATGTATATCTTCACGCCAAGTCCCTTGCGGGGTAGGCAGAGAGAACCGAGCGCCATAAGACGCAGTCCTTGCATACTTCACTCGCTTCTGTGACATGTGCCTATACGACACTCAGCTCTCCTCGACCCGCCGGGATGGGCGTTGGGTGGTGGGTGGCGGCCCCCACCGCCACACGCCCTAAATTTTGCACCGACGGAGTCTGTGCGGTTTGGGTCCAGAATTGCAGTCCACAGTGTTGGACTGGCACGGTCGCGACGTGCACGCTTCTGGTACCGACCCCAAAATCATCGTTTTTTTTCGTTATTTGGACAATTTTCTACGAGGAACATTTTCTTTTTCCCAGGAGACAGTACTAAATGCTTTCACACAATGTGACGAATCTAGATCTCCAGAGTTCTATCGCAAAGGCTAATTTAATAAAATTTAACGTTAATATATAAACATCTTATTAGATGGCAGCAATGTATAGGTAATGAGGGTAAATATTTTGATTAAATAAATATGTTAGAAAAAAACGAGTTTCAGTTTTTCAGTAATTCTCTAATTTCATACTTTAACCCCTTATAGAGTAAATAGATATAAATTTTATAACGTGGCACACCTAAATTACTCTTTTTACAAACAGTATTTTTGGTCTACCTTTTGAACATATTGACAGGATACGACAGAATTATTCCAGACAATTTATTGAAGAATCGAATACAATTTACGACAATAGGCCTACCAATCTTCGTAAGATGATGTACAGGAAACGCAATATATTTCTGCTTCTAAGATTTTTACTGAATTCCGATAATGACCTTACATTTTTACGAGCGTACATAATATTTTCATAAATATAATTAACATACCGCAAGTATATTTACTTCTTTGAACCTAAGTGATTCTATCGACCCAATATTATAAATAGAGTCCTTTTTATATCCATGATGAACAGAATACTATATGACATAATGTTAGAATAGATAAAGTGCACAGTAGTCATGTCAATGGTCTGATTTTCCTGATTGCATTTATTTATAGAACCACACATATATGATTTGGCTGCAAACTAGGTTAAAGAGTGTTAGGTGGCATCACAGCAGCCCGTCTGGGGAATTACCTCCACCTCAGCCAAATACCAACTCTCTTGATAAGTTCCTGCGTGTGAGTGAGGTCATTAGTAACCTCCTAAGGAGATGCTTTGTTGCCAGCATAGGTGACATTGCGCAAGTAATACTCAATGTATTACAAGCGTTCATAGGCTACTGTAACTTTATATCGTGGGGTGGGCCATATGCTTGTATGCCTCCCGACGTTGTATAAAAAAAACTTTGCTTAGACAACACAGTAAATTAATAGATATCTTGTTGCTGGCATATGTGCGAGGGCGATGAATTTCGAACATATCTGTGTAATTATTCTTATTTTTTATTCAACATCGGGTGGCATATAACCCATCTATTGTAAAGTGTTTAACTTAGCCAATAAATATTTATAATATAGGTAGTATCGCTCGCGCGATGTTATCCATGTTGATAACACAAAACGTTCTGAAAAGCCTACTGATGATCACATTCACTCACAGAAATACAACAGCTCTTCAGGCAGTTGTTATTTGGTTACGGTTTTCTCTCAAGTAAAGGTACTGCACCAGTCGGGCTGCTTTGATGTGCTTTATCTCTCTTGAGCAGTCAGAACCCGTTATATACGTTTTCCCATACATTTCGCGGTCGTATACGACCACCCGGGTTTCGAAGGGTTAATACTCCGAATAATACAAACAGACATGTTCATGCACACAAATGTTCTCGCGATTGCCCGCCATCTGAAACGGGAACCGCATGCACCTGCCACCGTTGGCGTGCTACCATGGCAGTGTTAGTCAGTGGGTGCCGGCCGGTGCTAGTTCGCATGAATTAATTGGTGTCAGAAGCACACAAAGCAGCTTAAATCTCAATCAGGCGCAAATTTACATTACATTGTAACACGAATATATGATCGGTAATGATTATCATTCCGATTTGCTATTCTAAACTTGTCATTCGTCCTATTGTACCCTTGTAATTTCATTGTTCATTGATACTAACTGAACCTTTATGATATGGTAGTCATTACGTCTATTTAAGCTATGTTTACTTGTTCATTGAAAGGTGACCGAAGTGCAATAAACTAGTACAGTTAATTTTATTTTATTGCCTATTACGCCTCCATCTAGACAATGTTGTCCGAATTATGCTATTGCCACAAATGAGAATAAAGAGAGTTAATTTTTATATTTGCTGTCTCTAACAATAGTTAATTAAGGTAAATAGATAAACTCTTTGTGAAATGACAAATGCCATTTTATATTATATATCTACATGATATAAAACGAAGTTGCTTCACGCCGTCTGTACGCATAGATCTTTTAAACTACGTAACGACTTTAATGCAGTTTTTATTATTAGACAGAGTGATTAAAGAGGAAGGCTTTTACGTACAATACATGCATATTATAGTAGAGAAAAACTGAACTGATTTCGGGTCGGTACCAGAAGCGTGCACGCCGCGACCCTGCCAGTCCACCACTGTTGACTGCAATTCTGGACCCAAACCGCATAGACGCGCGGATTAGGGCATCCCCCGGAGGCAACGCGCACCGATCCGATTAAGATAAAACTGGGGATTACGCAAGTGCTTTCAGTTGCAGCATATGTGAGCTCTGCTGATCTCTAGGAGCTCGAGAAGTATTGGGAGACTGTAAGGGGTATTCTGGATTTGGCCGAAACGAATGAACTGATAATTATGTGTGGTGATCTGAATGGATGGGTTGGGACCAAGCGAAGTAGTTATGAGGCTATGCTTGGCCCATACGGAGATAAGAGAGTGAATGATGCTGGTAAGTTACTTTTAGATGTATGTATGGAACGAAACCTCATTGTGTCGAACACGCTCTTCCATCACAAGGATATTCACACTTATACATGGAGACAGAATGAACAGCAAAGTGTGATTGATTTGATTTTGATAGATGGACGTCTCCGAAAGTCGTTAATGGATACAAGAGCCTTCAGAGGTCCCACTCTTGAAATGGTGATAAGCCGATTTGTGGGCCTTTTCAAGAAGTGGATGCACTTACGAGTGCGTATTCCTTTCGGAGATCATGAAAGAATAAAAAGTGAAAAATTGGAAGATGAAAGTGTGAGGAGTACGTATGTACGTCTAGTCAGTAAAAGACTTGCGAACGCAAGTCTTTCCGACTCAGATGTAGACGAATGTTGGAAAGTTCTGAAAGAAAGTATGGTGGACAGTGCGAAAGAAGCATGTGGATGCGCAAAGAGACGTAGAACACTGATAGGAGATGCCTGGTGGGATGCGGAGGTTCAATCCTCCGTGGAAAAAAGAGGAAAGCGTGGCTAGATTACGTATCATCTTTGCACCAGAGTGATGGTATGAGAGAAATGAAGAAAGAAATACACCGTCGATGCAAGAATGACTCCAAAGCTTTAGTGAAAGAGAAGCGTGAAAGACTACATATGAGTGAGGAAGAGAAGCTGACGAAGAACGTCGAGGCGAATACCAAACTCTTCTAGAGAGAGGTAAAGGAGTCTCGAAGTGGTTCGTCCGCATCCAGAATGGACAAGATAAGTTCGTGGCATTCTTGCTAACACTCGAGAAGTTAGAACGGTGAAGTGAATATTTTAGAGAAATGTATGATTATGTCCATGACGCTGGCATTGTGAATGTGTCTGTGATTGACTCGGCAGTGCCAGCGTACCATGAAGACATTACTATAGATGAGATTGGATGGTCGATACGAAGTTTGAAAAATGAAATGTCAGCGGGAATCGATATGGTAACAGCTGAGATGATCAAGCTAGGTGGTACCTACGTTAGGGACGCCTTCAAGTTTTTGACCAAATTATGCTGGAGAACCGGAAGGATACCGAGCGATTGGAGACGCGCAATCATCGTGCCCTTGTATTAAAGCAAGGGTTCACGTATGGACTGCGCCAAAATCATTGAAAGGAGAATGAGGGCGAAATCCGATGGAATGTTTTGGGAAGCACAGTGTGGATTTCGAAGCGGCAGAGGATGTACTGATCAAGATTTTTCACTCCGCAACATCGTAGAGAAGCATCTGGCTTTGAACCATAAGGTTTTCTGCGGTTTTGTGGACTTTGAGAAAACATTAGATAGGGTCGTGCGAAAGAATCTCTGGAACATTTTGCCCGGATATGGGGTTTACGGTGACCTACTCCGTGCTGTGCAATCCACTTGAGGATTGTACAGCATGTGTGCCGATGGACGGCAGCTTGTCGCCCTGGTTTGATGTCAACATTGGTGTCAGACAGGGATGCGTGCTGTCGGCTCGGCTGTTTATCCTGTATCTGGACAGTTGTCTTCAGAGAATAAGAAATAATAATGTGGGAATGCGAATGGGTGACTTAGTGGTCCACTGCCTGCTTTATGCAGACGACGCGGCATTAATAGCAGAATCATCATCCGAACTGCAAACACTAGTTACAACAATGAAAGATGATAGTATGAAGAAAGGCTTACAATTGAATGCGAAGAAAACCAAGATAATGGTATTTGAAAGAGAGACAACCAGAACGAACACTAGGGTTATGGTTGATGATGTAGTGTTGGAGCTAGTGAATGAGATTGTATATCTTGGAAGTACTTTTAGCAGCAATGGAAGAGACGAGTGAGTGCCGGCAATAGGGTGAATGGAGCGTTGGGTAAACTTCTAGGCAGCCGAAATCTAAGCCAGAAGGCGCAGCTCGCTGTACACAACGCGGTGGTAATTCCCACGCTAACTTATGCAAATGAGAGCTGGGTATGGCAGAGAGAGCATGAAAATAGAATAAATGCGGTCGAGATGAGAGCATTGCGCAAAATTTGTGGCATAACGCTTGCTGACCGCGTTCGTAATGAACACGTGAGAGAAAGAGTTGGTCTGAAAGAGAGTGTCGGTGTTAAGATAAGAAAGGGCATGCTGCGTTGGTTCGGACATGTAGAAAGAATGCGGGATGAAAGAATGACGAAACAGATATACAATGCAAAAGTAGAAGGATGTAGGAGCCGAGGAAGACTGAGACTAACCTACCATGACCAAATTGGTTGTGTTATATCAGAAGGTGATGTCAGGAGCCCCAGGAACCGGCGAGCGTGCATGAAAAGAGCTATGAATGTCACAGAAGCGAGTGAAGTATATAAGGACCGCGTCTTATGGCGCTCGGTTCTCCCTGCCTACCCCGCAAGGGACTTGGCGTGAAGATATACATACATACAAAAAAACCGAAAATTAAAAAAGAAACGTAATGTGATGTCCTAAAAAACATATTTTTGCATTGTATACGCCGGCTAAACCTTACGAAATTGATCATAATAATGTACTACGGAATTGTATATCTTAATAAGGTCTATAAAAAGTCCTCGATGGGATATTTCTGTCTCCTAAGGACAACCCACAGTAACCATAAGAAAGTTTTTGCTTCGCGTATTAATAACATTATTATAAAAAACGCATTTCAAATTCAAAATAATTAAAAAGTTGAAAAGAAGAAAGGTTTCTATGCAACAGTATTTATAGCCAGACTAGTTATATACTCGTAGTATCACATCATTTTTTTTACAAATCTACTGCCTATCCCATTCGCTTCTACTTCAAACTACTCGTACTAAGTTAGGGTTTGTTTAAATATAAGTTTTAAAACTTATATAAATAAACCCTAGACCTAATTTAGGAAAAAAAATGGTACTTAAATATACATTTTTTTTAATACTATCCTATCTATGTGGCACGCCAATTCCAAATTTAATTATATCATATCATACCAAAATTGCAAATACTTAAATAAGCCGTAAAAAGAAGCAATATCTACATAATGAGCCAAGGCACAAAAGTTAACTTACTTCATAGAGGAGAATTTATACTTCATATATTATACTTTGTTTTTCTGCTGTGTTATAGTCTATTTGTTACATTTTGTGTCCAAATTGACTCATAGTGTATATTACTTTTTTGGCTATGTATTATAATCCCACAAGAAAATTAATTTTACATTTATATTTTTGTTGTTTAAATGAGCTCTAAATATTAAGTACGGTCAGAACATTTCATTGTCTCGTACAAAACCATTCTTTCATTGAAATAAAATTTTACAGCTCTTATCACTCATATAAAATTTTATAATGTAATATCCTTTCGTTATTTGTGTTCATGTCAAGTTACTTTCTAATTAAAAATTCACTAACTGAAACACTAGTTTTTTAAGCAGCGTCTACCGTAATCGATTCCCGTCGTTTTTGAAAGATCAAGAGATAGTCAAGAGTAGAACAGTCAAGCAACCCGACTGGGGATGTCGTTCATTCATCTCACAAAAAAACTGCGCTAAATACTACTGCACCTAGGGGGTAGGTGGTTGTTACATTCCTGTTGACTACACTAATCTCTGGAACTACCGAAAATCTTAATATTTGATAGTACAATTTTTCATAAAGATTATATTTTATTCAACATAAAGATAATGAAGAAAATCGGCAGCCGAGCGTAAGAAAAGAAAGTCAGAAAAGCCGTTTCCGCGGGATACCGGGATACGCGCGGAGGAATCATCGGCTGCATCTAGTAGTTGATAAAATCAAAGTGAGACTCTCGACTAAAAATAAACTACTAAGAATATCGACATCATAAATAATAAGAATAAATTAAAAATTTAACTTTAGAGCCACGCTCTCACTTTACTCCCAAAGATCTCATTAACATAAGCCCAAGGGACCCAAATGCCATCCATATACTCGTATATAATCACCATTTGTATTTGGCGAAAACTTTTAATTGAGAAATTTAGTTAGTTAGTAATTTTTAATTTGCAATGGAATTCCGTAATTAGAATTAGCTTATTTTCTTTTCAACCATAGCAATTACTAAATCCATCTCCGACTTTTATCATCGTAGAAGTTTGGTAATACCTGAACTGTGGCTGTCTATAAAACTACGTTCAGTACTAAATTTAGGACGATATGATACATAGAAATGATTAAATAGCGGTTATTTATACACTATTAGTTACATGCAACAACACCACCAGACTGGCTCAATAGTACTACATTAATCTTACGTCTGAACTATATACGAGTACAAATGTCAAAAGTTTAACGATGGTCCTAACAAAACCCAACAAATTCGTGAAATAAAGTAGGTTAAGATATTGTTTTATAAAACATAAATTGTGTGATTAATCGTTCTAAAAAAAGTTCATATTAGATAGGTAGATAAATATAACATTTGTATTATTACAGATACGCATACACAATTTAATTGACATAATTGGTACCTTGTAACTAAAGTTCACAGACATACTCGTACATTGTAGCATGTGTGTGAGTGAATGAACCTATAAAAATGTATTATTTAAATTATTTGAGTGTTACAACTTGTGTAAAAATCATTTCGAAAGCCAAATTGGGGGTATAGTAAATTGGGGGTATATAATATATATATATATATATATCTTTTTATCATTTGTTGTTACATCATATAGTACTTATCCTTCGTTGTCACTTCGTGGTATTAGAAAGCGAAAATGTTGAGTTTACATTTTAAGTCTTTCAGTACCAATGTTATAAATATAAAAATGTTAGACACAAATAATCACTTTTCATGATTTTTTTACGTATTATCTGAAGTAAAAAATGGGTTTGATAAAGGTTCATTTCATGATGAAAACATGACGCCTAAAATAACCTATTTAGTTTGTCCCACGACCAAGTAATTAAATTTTATTTTTAGTTTATGGGAATGATCTGCCCTAAATGTTAGAAAACCATAGCCAAATAATAACTCCCTAGATCATTGTTGTATTCCTGTGCGTGAGACAGGTAACCAGTAAGCTCCTAAGGAGTTGTTAGGTTGGCAGCAGAGGTAACATCGCGTAATTGATACTTTATGTATTGCAAGTGTTCATTGCATTCGGTAACCGCATTACATTAGGCGGATAGTATGCTTGTATGCCTCCTGACGTTGTATAAAAAAATTATGAACGATTTGGATTTTACCAAGAAGCAACTGCGATGGTTTTTAATCAATGCATAAAAATGTGCCAAATGAAAAGTGGTCCTCGTGCTATGAAAAATGATTCTACCGAATGAAAAATGTTTCCAATATAGAGCTATTTGAAAAACAATATACACATGTTGTTATCGTTTTGTTTTATTTATGAGTTAGGCATAACTTTGAGTCTGTAATACTTCTTAACAAACTAAATACATTCCGAGCAAAGTATTACCATTCCATTATTAATTCATTTTGCATATTGGTCTCCAGCTAAATCTACTTAAACTTTATGAAAAGTGTACAGCCATTTCCTCCTTACAAAGTTAGATAAATTTAGATACGCTTAGACACATCTTTCGAGTTGTGTACACGTAATTAATTCTAATTATATTGCAAACTTCCTTCAGCACAATTAAAATTAATACGCTAAAAGGAGTTGTCAAAAGGAGCACTCATTGCATATTATAATTTACAGAATACTTCGTAATTACCTATTAGTATCTGGTCCTTATTACTTTGTCTTTCACATTACCTAACCTATTTATTTACTTGGTCGTGGGACGAAATAAACAGGTTATTTTAGGCGTCATGTTTTCATCACGAAATGAACCTTTATCAAACCCATTTATAACTTGAGATAATATGTAAAAAATTCATGAAAAGTGATTATTTGTGTCTAACATTTTTATATTTATAACATTGGTACTGATAGACTTAAAATGTAAACTCAACATTTTCGCTTTCTAATACTACGACGTGACAACGAAGGATAAGTAATATAAGATATAACAACAATATATATATTTGAATAAATGCCAACGAAATTTATAATTTTGATTGGGGGTATTTTCAATTAAGAACAAAATCGTAAAAACTTTTCAAATGTATAACATCGTTTAATACAACAATTATTAAATCTAACTAACATTTGGTATAGAAAGAAGTTGGTATAAAATTCACGAAATCTGTTGGTTGTTACGTATAATAAACTTTCTTTAGATATATTATTAAGTATTATAATCGTTGCATATAAAAACAATTGGTAGAAGATTATAGATATAACAAACTTATTATCATTTTGAAAATATTCATTTAACCAAGTACTTCATTTGTCAAATTTGCGATTTTACAAAATACACGCTGTCCTAACCAAGTAAAATAGGTAGAATTCGGTTCTGTTACAACACATTTTTCATTCCGAATTTGGGCAAAAGTTTGACAACTTCAGTTTTTATTGTTTACATTATGAATGGAGTACAGTTGCCTATATGAAAATATGCAAAATGATGAAATCACAAAATACAAGACGTAATGGTAGTCTTATAAATGGTAGGTAAGTAACGGTCATCTCATCTTCATCTCAGCCCGTATTCGTCCACTGCTGAACATGGGCCTCCTCTCTAGAGTGCCATTCGCCTCGAACCTATACCACCTGTCGACTACCTACAAACCTCTTGAAGTCGTTGCCCCATTTAGTAAAACACGTAGTAATACTATACTGTACTGTAGAATTTACTAATTCTTATGAGCTTACTTGCTAACCTCACTCTCTTCCGAAACTCAATAAGTTTCAAAGGAGTTATTATTTGGCTGTCGTTATATAAGGTGCAGATATTTGCCCAGACGAAGTCTTCTTCTTCCTTTTTTTACTTCAATGCGCCCTACCTTTATTAAAAAGGTACACTCGAGTTCGAATGCTTAACATCTATATATATAAAAGGAGAAGCTGACTGACTGACATATCAACGCAGGGCCTAAACTATAAGGGTTAGAAACTTGAAATTTTGCATAGGGGTTCCTTTTATAACGTAGGGGAGCACTAAGAAAGGATTTTTGGAAATTCATCCCCTAAGGGGGTATAACGGGGGTGCAAATGAAGTATGAAACTTTGCCGTTTTTGAAGTTATTCGAATGAAATTCAGCATGAAGGTTCTTTATTGGAAGGCATGAAACATGAGTAAAATATTTTTTTCAAAATTCATCCCTTAGGGGGTGAAACAGGGGCGCAAAGTTAGTATGAAACTTTGCCGTTTTTGAAGTTATTCAAATGAAATTCAGCATGAACGTTCTTTATTGAAAGGCATGAAACACGAGTAAAATATTTTTCTCAAAAATCATCCCTTAAGGGCGGTAAAACGGGGGTGCAAAGTTAGTAGGAAACTTTACGTTTTTGAAGTTATCCGAATGAAATTCAATATTAAGGTATTTCATAGAAAGTCATGAACCAAATGTAAAAGTAATATCAGCGTTTTCAAAAATTCCACCTCTTAAAGGGTGTAATGGGGGTCAAAATATTTCTTGAACTAAAAGTTGAATTGTTAGGAAATTGTTTTTTTTTAAAGTGACCTGCTTTAGACTTTGTAAATATACTTTCAATCAAAACGTCAAAAAAGTGATTTGAGCGTTTTTCAAAATTCCACCCTTAGAGGGCTGAAAAGGGGGTTGACAGTTTGTATGGAGTAGAAATATGTTTTGAAGTTCGTAACTTGAAACTTTGTATTACTCTCTATTAGAATAAAAAAAGTGGTTTCAGCGTTTTCAAAAATTCCACGTCTTAAAGTATATAATGGGGGTCAAAAGTATTTCTTGAATTAAAAGTTGAAATGTTACGGGATTTTTTTTTTAAAGTGAGCTACTTTTAGGCTTGGTAAATATATTCTCAACCAAAACACCAAAAAAGTAATTTCAGCATTTTTCAAACCCTTAGGTGGCTGAAAAGGGGGTTGACACTTTGTATGAAGTAGAAATATCTTTTGAAGTTAGTGACTTTGTACAGTTATGTGTTTAAAATAGGCAATGTTGTGTATTTAATAGAGAGGTGCTTTGAGTGTATTCAGTCAATATCAAATAGTTAATGAAAACCGAACAGATCGTGACATATCTTCATTACTACACAAATACGAATATTTGGTACTTTTACTAACTATATAATAATAAAAAGTAAAATAAAAAAAAAAAGTAAAACTGTCGAAATTCCAAAAACTACGCATGCGAAGCCGCGGGTATAAGCTAGTATTCTATAAAAGCTTATAACACATGGTATATCATTTGCGTGTTACCTCAACCTGTTTCTACGTATGCAGTTTAAAGGGACCCAACGAGCCTACTAGCAGAAATGAGCCAACATTTTTATGTAAAATGTATTTGTGATTGTAGTGTTTTCTAGGTTGCGTATCGTACATACAATTATTTCTTTAATAGGTCTGCTTTATTAAAATAATACTGACTACTATAATATGTATTTCTTAAAGTCTCACAATGCCATGTCTGTGATATGTATAGATAATAACTTTTGTAAATTTTAACTTCAGTAAAATAATTATTGGCTAGTTGCCTTCAGATCGTCACAGTCAGTTAGTAGGACATTGCTGTATATATTTCAAAGCAAACCAAGTAAATATAAAGAATAGTTACACTTTAAATAAAATGAGAATACATAGTTAATAATTTGTCCCAAAAACTCAATATAACGTCGATTTAACTATTCCTTCGTCATGTCAAAGGCAGGAAACGGTGACGCCGGTTTTGTAGAGAAACACATAAGAAAAAGAAATCCGTCGATGACAGAAGCTTATCTAACGTTTTGTTCTCCCTTGTCGTCATAGTTTTTTGAATTCACCTATATTAGTCCATTGAAATGTTATAATTTTTTGGACTTAGCGTGCGAAGTCAGAACACGCAATTTTATTTTTTGGATGTCAAAATGGGGTTAGTGTAAAGTTAAATCCATGTTTGTGAGGTCGCAACCCTTGTTCCGCCAGATTGAGAAAAGGACTGCGAATGGTTTTTACGCTATATCGAGCAAACTATTCGTTGAACAGAAAATTTGTGAAAACATTATTTATTACAAATTAAATTCTCTACAATATTGATTCTATAACTTTTAGTTGTATAATCAAAACTAACAAAATTATTAACGAAAATAGATAAACATTTGGGAACAAATTTTCTTTCGGTCGTTATATTTTTTTCTGGCTTCCTCTGGCTTTTACTGTTTTTTTTTCTAGTCTCCATGCCTTCTCAGGATGCTACATGACTTCAGCAGCATTCAACACCGGCAAAATGAAATTTCTGAAAACCCTGGGAAAACATACAGAGTTATGTAGCTAGTGAAACAGCAATGATAGAGTCGACCCTATTGTGCTAACGTTAACCTACTGCCTTTGGCGAACGTTTTTTCATCTATTTATGTGGTGGCAATAAAAATGATGATTCTCTTGACAGTCTTAGATATAAAAGATTAGCCAAGTCAGTGACAAAGAATACATTCATTTGTCTTATTCGTCAAGAATAGATTTAATTTGTGAATGTCGGAAGGCAGGTCTCAGGGTTGGCAACGCAAGAGTGACACCCCTGGTGTTGCAAATGTCCATAGGCTACGGTAACCTCTTACCATCAGGCTGACCGTACGCTTGTTTGCCACCTTAGAGGTAAAAAAAAATGTTTTGCAGTGTGCCGAACTGTCGAAATCCTCTGATGTCATTTTTTTAATAACCAGAAATTTATAACGATGAAAAGAAAATTGTTACCAAAATTTTTATCTAGCTTCGTTAATAACTTTGTTTTGTTTTGATTCTACAACTAAAAGTTATGGGATCAAAATTGTAGAGAATTTAATTTGCAATTAGTTTGCCCAATATAGTAGCAGCCCTTTTTTCAAGATGGAGGCCGTGGGACAAAGGACAAAGGCAAAAGGTTGTGACCCCACAAACATGTATTTAACTTTACACGAATCCCCTCTTGACATCCAAAAAATAAAATTGCGGGCTCTGACTTTTACAACCCCAAATGTAACTTTTCAGTGGACTATATTTTGTTTTCGCATTTTGGTTACTATTCTTTAGTTTGTCATAATAATTATATAGAATGAAATACAATTAGAGATATATTTATATTAACTGGGTGAAAGAAGAACAGTCATGTAGATGTGTGAATATAACTTTTGATAGGGGAATGTATAGTTATTTGTTCTTTCGTTAATAAGTTTTTTTTTATTACAGAAAATTCTAATAATATATGAATATGATATTTATTTATAATAGAAAACACGAATCTGAGTACCAATACAAACAAGGAAAACATAAATATTTAGAAAAAAATAACAAAAAAGTAAAGAAAATATCACAAAAGTTAATTTCACGACATCTTTGATTACTGTCGACATATGTACACGTTCTGATACTAGTTCTATACCAAACAAACTACAAGAGTATCCCCTACGCTGACCACTTTTTAGAAAAACCGGCAAGTTACGTGGGGAACAAATGTTTAGCCTTGCCCCCTCCGCCTGTTCCCGGTAGAAGGGGTAGACTCAAGAAGTGCTAGCACGACGTGGTGAACGATGACATGCGTGTCAAATTGTCTCACTATTAGTGATACCGAAGACCGCGCGAAATGGAGAAATCAAAGTCAAAGTCAAAATCTTTTTATTCCGTAAAAATGGATACATTTGTTTGGAATCGTCACAATTTTTTTCCCTACCGTGCAGTTCATGACTAGGTGAGCACTGATAAAAATACTGCCAAAAAACTCAGGCATCCCTCTTTTGGTATCCAAACAAATTTAAATAATTTATTAATTACATTATAATTGGATCGACTCAATCCCAGGCATTTTTATCATTAATATAGTCAGATACTTTATAATATGCCCAGCTACACAATTTGGCTTTAATAGTAGTTTTAAATTTGTTTATTGACAATTCTCTTATATTGCTGGGAAGTTTGTTATAGAACCGTATACATTGCCCCATAAAAGAATTACTCATTTTGTGGAGACGGCTTGGATGTAACACAAGATTATACTTATATCTAGTATTTATGTTATGAGTATCACTCTTTTTACAAAATGAGTCTATATTTTTATGGACATACAAAAGATTTTCATAGATATATTGCGATGCGACTGTTAGAATATTTATTTCTTTGAATTTTTTTCTAAGGCTCTCCCGTGGACCAAGTTTGTAGATAGCTCTTGTGGCTCTCTTTTGCAATAAAAAGATGGTGTTAATGTCCGTGGAGTTACCCCAAAGAAGAATTCCGTATGACATAGTACTATGAAAGTAGCTGAAATAAACTATTCTAGCCGTATCAACATCAGTGAGCCGTCTAATAGTTTTCACTGCATAGGCTGCAGAACTTAGTTTTTCTGATAATTTTTAAACTTGTGGGCCCCAAAAGTAAAACCGGGAAAGCAGACCCTGGGCTCCAAAGCGAAAGCATAGGATATGGCCGGGATTAACACTCGGATGATGATGACGGTGATGTTCTGGTACTAGTTCTGGTTAGGTTGATCTTTTAGATTTGATCTAAACTGAACTAGTATGAGCAAATAGAATAAACTGATGATTAATCAGTGGATATATCTCAAGTTCTCAAAAAAAGGAAAAATATGTTACCCGTTAATGACAAGCATTAAATTTTAAACAAGTTTAATTTTTTTTTTAATAAATACAGCAGATCTCGGACGGAGATGTTGATAATCGCAATGATTAGAGAAATCTTCAATTCATTGGCGATATAAAGCAATACATAAAGAAGGAGAAGGCCAAGCTAGCGTCTAAGAAACTTGGTGTGATCATCAGAGCAAAGCAGAACTTCAATGCGGGGTAAGACTTATATTATACAAATCTCAAGTTAGATTGCACATAGAGTACTGTCACCTTTCCGCGTGCTGTTACCAGGCATACTGGTTGTGTTTTGCAGAATTGTTCGATGTAATTTCGACAGTTTCTTTTTACAACAGAAGAACAGAACGCTCGTTGACGGCGGTGAGTCACGCTTACACGCTGGAACCGCACTGGTTGCGTACTCTGCGGTTCAATAGAAGATTTTTTTTCGAGAACCCTCAAGTCGTGAAATGAACTCCCAGCCGAGATTTTACAAGGGAGAGAGAAAAGATCATGGAGTTTTTGAAGAAAGCCATGAAGAGGTTTTTTTCAGGGTCGGCAATGCCTGAGTGACATCCCTAGTATTGCAAATACTCATAGGTACGGTACGGTAACTGCTTACTGATGGTAAACATGCAGATCGTAAGCTTGCTCTTCTGCTCTGTTCTTTGTCTTGTTTGTATAAAAAAATACTGCAAAAGATACCATATAGGTATATCTTGGTGTTACCTAAACATGTTCAGAATCATGATCATCTGTTTTTCCAAACACCAAAACATTTTTCCACATAATTACATGTTCTAACATGAGCATAGGTGGAGGCTTCTTCTTTACTAAATGTTGGATTTAGTAATAGTGCGACATATGGAGAACAAGCAGGACCTGTGTCACCTATCATATATTAGCCTATCACAAAATTGGCCCCACTAAAAATGTTGGTTTATTTATTTTACTTTAAAAAGAGATTGTAACTATACCAAAAAACAACATTATTCATCATTTTTAATTCGTTATTCCTACGTACGTGGACGCTGCAAAGCATTCGAAACGTCAAGTTCAACAAAATAAATAAAACACGCGATACTTCCGTTAAAAAAATTGTTTAATTCAAGATTTTGATACATTTTTTAATTCTATGTCAGCCGAATTGATAGAAAATCACCATAGTATATTAACTCAATGCTGGGCATTCAAAGTGGCTACTGTAGCTTATGAATATTTGGAACACAAGATATGTCAATGTGTTGCGATCTAATGCAGCAATTCCCTAGTAGAATTTTTTTACTTCTTCTATTAGAAACTTCTTGGTAGTTAGAAAAATTATGTGGTAAGTTGCAATGGTTAATTAAATCCGATAATAAGAAAGAAATTCGTAAGAAACCCGTTATCGAAGAAACTGCTAAGCACTGCTATAGAATTTAACACCCGTTAAAAAAAATTTCTTTGAAACTCGGAACCTTTTTCACAATTTAATTTTTATTGGGATTAAATATAATTAGTATAAAAAACTAGCAGGTACTAACTTTAGGAAACATATACATTTTAGACAAAATATATAAATTTTCCCCAGAGACTTCCCGTATTGCAAACGTTCATACACGTCGATACAACGTCGGGAGGCATACAAGCATACGGCCCATCTGATGTAAGGCGGGTACCGTGGCCTATTAACGCTTGCGATATATTAAGCATCACGAGCGCGATGCCTACTCTACTGCTTACACAGCCACTCTTTGGAAGTTTACTGGTAACCTCACTATAACCCTCGAGGGAGTTATTATTTGGCTGCGGTTTTCTGTGAGGTGGAGCTACATCCCCAGACTGCTGAGAATGCTTTGATGCGCCCTACCTCTCTTAAAATGCATTCTCTTAGTATGCACTGTACATATCAGGTGGGCTGAATATTTTAAGGCCTTCCGACGTTAAATAAAACAAAATACCATATATACCATTCTCGCTAGACATTTTTGTATATTAACAAATGATGATAATAATGAAGGTAATAATGGAAGTGTCATGCTGTTACACGCATATCGGTTAACGACGTCATTGAAATAACTAACCTTGCGATAACAAAGTAGCATAAAAAATAAAAGTTAATAATAATATATAGCATTTAGTGTCAAATAAAAGCTCTGAATTTAACTTACAATAAAGTCATGAGTAATTAGGAATTTCTAAAAATTTCTCTAACGGTGAGATGACATCTACTTATATAAAAAATGAATTCTATCACCTACTGTAAAATAGGTTAAAAGCCAAAAGCTAAAATTATTAAAACATTTACTAAAAATATGTATAGATACTTATATTTATTATAAATGGTAAACCATTAAAAAATCATATTAAACTACTTAAATCTACTTTCATCTAATAAATTCAGAGAAAAAGTCAATTTGGTATATTCGTAGTCACACGTCATTTATACGATGTATTACCTCAATTATGTACATATACAGATATATTTAGTAATAGGCAAGTGTGTAATTCAAATTTACAGCCAATTTGATCCAACTACTTTGCGTGATTTCGCCAGCTACGTTTTGGTGACGTAAGTGCAAAGTAGCAATTTGACTGTACATTTGACTTTCGTAAAATCTTGAATCTTATAAATAAAATATTGAATAGTATTAAATAGTAATGACTTGACCATGCCTTCACAAAACCACTTTAATTATAATTACAATATTTTAATAGTTAATAGATTCAAGCATTATTTTGCGGATGTCACGCAAAATTGTTTGATAAAAGTACACATAGCAGATTAGATCTAATTTCATGTAAATATTTTAGTAGTCACATTTCTAATCATTTATCATTTATAATGTACTAACCGAACATTCAGGTTAAGCAGCATCAACCGTCACCTGTCTATAGATGGGTTTATTTTTCTTGAGCTTCCCCGTGCTTTGGTTGGCCCGTTAAGCCGTCGGTCTCGACTGTTATCGATAGAAGACAGTCGTTAAGCTAAGCCAGTATTATTCTGGCGTTTTGTATATACTGGCCTCCGCTAATCTGCAGTTGAGCAGCGTGGTGGAGTATGCTCTAAACCCCTTCGGTTGAAAGAATGCCCGTATCCCGTCTGTGTAATGAGTTAGAGTTGGTGTAGTAGTAGATGCAGTAATTTATTGAAATCCGATCAGCGATCTCTTGTCGTTTATGATTAGGTTTAGTTGTTGCCTCATGTCACCAATCATATTTCATCACAGATCAGTGCCCATATCATTTTCAACCAAAAATATTTTTTTGTAAGTTTAATGTAGCCTCTATCCTAAGTTCGCCTGATCCACAATTCAAAAGTCGTCTCTGTAAATAAGATGAAAAGTTGTTATCTTTTTTACTGAGTGTCATATAGAGTTTTGTTTTATATCAGCTCAATAATCTTATGTATATTTTAATCCACTGTCACATTTGACGTGCTTTTGCGACACTCGAGTTTTTTCGACCTCCACAATTTGGCGTTGCGTAAAGCGTGACAAAAATAAATGTATGTAACATTGGTAAAATGAGAATGTAAGGTAACCTACAATTTCAATAAGGTTATTACAGCCAAGTCTGAGTATATTTGGGACTTTGATATATATAAATAAAACATGAATAGACATTTTTCCATTTAATTTGTATTTTAGGGAACCGTACCTCGAAAGTTACCTATTGAGATACGGTTTCCTAAAATAGGCAGTATTGTCTATTAACTCATAAATAAAACAAGAGAGCAAAAATTATCATTACGATTAAATTACAGGGTATGTATGTTTATCAGTCGTTACCAATTTATAAGTAAATGCTTAGTAACAATCAGATGTAACTCGACCTCAATGGTTGCTTGATCTCTCTTTTCAAACTGTATTTTATACTTAACTGACAATTAGGATAGAAGTTAAAAGTGCCTAAATTAATAAGTTTTGTGATATATAGTGCGAAACAATAAAATGCCTATCGGAAAAATTGAGAATTTTGAATTAAAAGTGACTGATGTATGTTAGACGCCTTGAACAGTTTCATATCATTAATCAAAGCGGAATTGCAAGTTACGACTGCCGCTGGCATGAGTCGCGCGGATGAACCGCTCACTGCACCGTGTGAAAACATGGTTTGATAATTTGCTTACTCTGAATATAAAGATAATTAAGTACATAACGTTCAGTATCAGAGAAAACTTGCAACCGAATAATAATTTTCACTTAAAAGCCCATTCCTCTTTTTGTGTGGATCCTTTAAACTGCAATTACCCTACTAATACAATCAAATAACTTCCTGTTGCAATTGATAGGAATTTGAATTGGAAACAACACATCACTAGTTTAAAATCTCGCATTTTTAAATTTATTCTAATTAAAAAAAATATATATTTTAGGTATAGTAAAAACAAAACACAAAAAAACATACCTCTATGTCAATCAATCACGATGTATAGCATTTCTGCTTAGAGTGGAGCTAAAAAAAGTACATTTATAAAAATAGAGAGGGCTCAAAGATGTATCTTAAAAGTTATAGGATTCAAATACTTCAGATATAGTACAACAAAGCTATATAAAAAGTTCAAAGGGTTAACAATTCGCCGACTTTTCATACAAAGCATTGTTCTGAGACAGTATTCCTGTAAAAAGACTTCGTAACACATCTACCAGAAGATCATATGTGGTATTAGACATTCCTATTTGTAAAACTACTTTTGCACAGGAATTTTCTTTTTATTTGGCCCCATTACTGTACAATTGCATAAGTAAAATCAAACCCATTAAATACTTTACAAGATTTGTTTGTAGAAGAGCGCTGGATGAGTTTCTGAGTAGTTTGGATTATGAACGGACCAAAAATTTAAAATTAAATTGTAAAATTGTAGACGATCCTAAGCTTACACACGGTATTGAACCCTTAAGTTTAAGGAGCGATTTTGCCTCCCTTTGTGTCTTCAACCGATGCCGACAGCTACTTTTTATAACCGCTCGCCGACGACGGGAAGTTCACGCTGACATGCTGGAACCGCAATATTCGCGCACTGTTCGGTTCCAGAGAAGTTTCCTTCCGAGAAGTCTCAAGTTGTGGAATGAACTACCAGCCGAGGTTTTCCCAATTATAAGACGCGAAGAGGTTTTTAGAGGGTCAGCAACGCATGAGTGACACCTCTGGTATTGCAAATGTCCATAGGCTACGGTGACTGTTTACCATCAGGCAAGCCGTATGCTTGTTTGCCACTTTGGTGGTATAAAAATATATAATACTAGTTCATAAATCATGATTCTTCTTAATATGCATTTTGTTTAGGTCCCGTTTCACAATCAAAGTAAGTTCCAAATATCGTTTACTTCATGGGTTGTCTATACAAAACTGTCAGCTATTTAAACTGTAACTCCTAATTGGACATTGTGAAGCAGGTCATTAGTTATCTATCAATTTAAATCTATTTTAGTATGATGTAGTAAAAGATAACTACCTGACTTTAACTGCATCACATGGTTTGCTGCCTGCACATACGTTACCTACTAGACTAGATAATTGCCTGGATCATTTACTCCTGAAAACAAAATTTCCAGCCGCAATGTTTGTCGCTCTCTCCTCTCCCACGGATCACGATACAATACTTTTTTTCCTGATAACTAAACTCTCGAAAACCAAAACGACTCAATACATTGCAAAATTTAGATATGATGATATTGAGAAAGTGCTATATTCATTTGCTTTTGAGGAATTGTACAACTGCGACGATCCGAATGAAGCGGCAGATTTGTTAATTTCTTGTCAAATTTGATAAAGCAAAACTCTTCAATTTACAACAACTAATCGTAAAAAAACACTTCAACCTTGGATGACACCTGGCCTCATTACAAAATTTAGATATGATGATACTGAGAAAGTGCTATATTCATTTGCTTTTGAGGAAGTATACAACTGCGACGATCCGAATGAAGCAGCAGATTTGTTAATTTCTTGTCAAATTTACTAAAGCAAAACTCTTTTCAATTTACAACAACTAATCGTAAAAAAACACTTCAACCTTGGATGACACCTGGCCTCATTACAAAATTTAGATATGATCATATTGAGAAAGTGCTATATTCATTTGCTTTTGAGGAAGTATACAACTGCGACGATCCGAATGAAGCGACAGATTTGTTAATTTCTTGTCAAATTTACTAAAACAAAACTCTTTTCAATTTACAACAACTATTTTTAACGGAAGTATCGCGTGTTTTATTTATTTTGTTGAAACCTGACGTTTCGAACGCTTTGATTTCATTTTATTTTAATTTCAATGTGTAACAATCGCGAAAACCTAAACAATATTAAAACAACTAATCGGTAAAAAATCACTTCAACCTTGGATGACAACGTAGCGATAAAAATTCTAATGTTTTCGGCTTAGATTTTTATATAGTAGTGTATTCTGGTAATCCATATTTTTTCACGTACATAAGCATATGACCGGCCGGATGGTATCCATTTATGGAAGCTTACAACACCGGGGCGTTACTCGTGCGTTACCCATCCTGTAAAATGCTCTTTATATCTTATTGGGAGATTATATATTACGGCAGGGTTTTATTCCATAATTTAAGAGTAATAAAGTTCTGAAACCGGTAACCTTGCGATCATTCCGGTTCCAATATATGACAATGAATTCTCAGTCGACGGCGAACGATGTCGGTGTAAAAGGAAGCAATAATACGTCATATCGAATAACACCTCAGTATACAAACTATTCTACAGTCTGTAGAACACACTAAGAAAAGAAAATCCTATTAAGGAGAGACTTTACTCTTCAAAAGGGCTCAATACTGTAGGAAATTTTGATTATCATTCCCACAGCTCGTCTTTGAATCAAACCTCACGTTTCTTACTTATATCCTGATGCTTCCATTGAAAGATGACTACAGTACTCCATGTGAGCGATGGACGTAGGCATGACCTATATAATAAGTGTTCCTGGTGTTGCAGTCGGCACGGTAACTAAAATGAAAACATGCAGGCAAATGCAAGTTCAGTTCGGGAATCGAGCTAATTTGGTAGTGATCTTAAATTTGATAGTAATACTAATCGTTAGGACAATCCGATCTTACTATACAATCTATACATATTGTTATAATAATATAAAGAATAAACCTCACAGGGCAACTTGGGGCAAGCTGTTGGTGCGTAACGACACCACGCGTATCCGAGTGCTCCAGAGAGTCCATCTGCGCCTTCGTCTTCGGCGAGTCTTCGTCTTACGGAATGAAAACACTAGATAGATGAAGGTGTTTCCCGCGTTTCTTTCTCTGGAATTTAGGAGATCCAATTAGTAAGTGGCGAGTCACCTCCAGTCGAAAGTAACAATCAGATATGATAGTTATGGCAGGCGTCTGTCCCTCTTCTAATATTTCAGAAGAGAGACGGACCATTACGACCCAGAACCAATAATCCCTCCAGATCTCATTATAATAGCACAATAATTTTCCACACATTTGCAATAGTCCCGAAACCTGTCGAAACCTGCTTATGGGTATATGGGTTCGTCGATATTTCCAGGAGCGCGTCATGGTAGGTGTGCTACATGACATTATTCTACTTAAAGAGGCCTACGTGTTAAATATGATCTATATCTCCGCGTACGCATATCAAATGACCGCAATAATACCGGGAGCACAGAATAATGAATAAACTAAATATTATATAGCATAAAATAAACTACATATTAAATAGCTGCTGCTATATATATTTATGTGATAAATAGTTAGTCTAAATGGTGATTCGTGATATATATTATTAATTTAGTAAAACTTAAATAAAACCTATTTGATAGTTTTTGCGTGATGCGTACATGGTGTAATGACAGAAAGACGGTAAAATTAAAAACTGCTTACTTGATCCTGCTATGAATTTGTACTTTTTCCATTCATATACGCGCAGAAGTAAATTTCAAAATTAAATGATGTTAGAACTTAAAATAAGTAAACCTTGACATATTTTCCACAATAGATATCATATGACAAATTGTAATATTTGTCCCTTCTGCGTAATTGTACTGACTTGGAATCTCTCATTATTGCGTAATTAAATGTGTCGCATCTATAGGGTTAACTTTGTAAATACCTAAACATTTATTATTTTCATGGTCGTCGGCTTAAACATAAAACGAATATTTGACGCTCTCACCAACATACCTTGATTGGTAGATAAAAATCAATGAGGGTTCATAAAAAGGTCTCCGAAACTTTTATGTGCAAGGTTTTCATCGAATTGATTGAATCAATGTAATGGAGTTAATTGGTAGCGATTGATTTGTTTTACCATATTTCGTAGTGTTGAACAAATTAATATACTACGCACAAAATTTCTTTGAGCAATAAATGAGCAACAAAACTTTTGAAGCCTGTTAAAAATTATTTAAAGATAATACAAATTATACACGTTTATTATAATACAAGCTGACCCGGCGAACTTCGTATCTCCTCAAAATCAATAAATGTTATGTTAACTTATTAGGCGAAATAAATCCAGTTTTTTATCGCGTTAATGTTAATATTTGCACTTGTACAGATTCTTCAGAATAAAATTGTGAAATGGAATCTGTACAAGTGCAAGTATTAACATAAACGCGATGTCTTCAAAATTCCACCAAGTGCCTACAATCAACAGTATCAACATCAGTTTTTTATTATGACAAACTTAATAGTCAAAATAAATTATATATAAAATATAAATGTTCAAAAATATAAATGAGTATGTATGTATATCTTCACGCCAAGTCCCTTGCGGGGAAGGCAGAGGGAACCGAGCGCCATAAGACGCGGTCCTTGCATACTTCACTCGCTTCTGTGACATTCATAGCTCTTTTCATGCACGCTCGCCGGTTCCTGGGGCTTCTGATATCACCTTCTGATAAAACACGACCAATTTGGTCATGGTAGGTTAGTCTCGGCCTTCCTCGGCTCCTGCATCCTTCCACTTTTGCATTGTATATCTGTTTCGTCATTCTTTCGTCCCGCATTCTTTCTACATGTCCGAACCAACGGAGCATGCCCTTTCTTATCTTAACACCGACACTCTCCTTTAGACCAACTCTTTCTCTCACGTCTTCATTACGAACGCGGTCAGCAAGCGTTATGCCACAAATTTTGCGCAATGCTGCTGCAATGCGCAATGCATAAATGAGAAGTGTTTTAATTATATTAAAACTAATGTAATTCTAAAAAAAATTTAATGACTCGCGTACCATTGTTGTACTAGTTTATTTTAAGCTATTTGCTGGATAGGTTACATTCGAGTCGATTCCCTTCGTTGAATTGACTGCCGAGCTAACCTTCAGTTATAAATTATGCGGGGGCAAGGCAGGCTGATGCTGAGGCCAATGAGTTTAAACATTCAGTTGTATAGACTATTGCAGTAGACTAACGACTAATGACTAACTTTAATTTTGAATTGTGAAGTTTAAATGTTCTACATTTTTATACTTTGTCGCAAACATTACTCGTTCATTCAATCAATTGTGATTGTGGCCGTTTTCGTGGTCATCTTAGATGCTCGGGAATACTTTGTAGATGAGATCGTCCTTCATTGAGAAGAAATTCCAAAATTCGGTGGAAACGAAATCAATCCGTTAGATTTGATGACAGGAATACGAGCATTACCGATAGTCGGTAATTACTTGGAGAAACCAGCGCATGGATCGTTTAGTAATGCAACTCGTATGTTTGCCGTCAGCTGAAGTTCATAGCGTCTCATAGCGCCACAGAGTCGACGATTTGAGGCAAGCGTTTATTTCAACGGCAACGGTCGATTATTTTATACAACGTCGAGGGGCATACGTCAGGTGGGTACCTGATGTAAAGCGGTTACTGTAGACTGTGTACATTAAGTATCATTTGCATTATGCCCCCTCTGGTGCTAACACAGCAGAGATGGAGACATCGTAGGAATACAACAAACGCCCTCTAGGAAGTTGTTATTAGGCTACGGTTTTATGTAAGATGGAGGTACTACACCAGACTGGCTGCTTTGCTGTCACTACCTCTCTTAAAAATACCCAGACCAAGCCAAACAGACATGTTCATGCACACAAATGTTTGTCCTGTACGGGAATCGAACCCACGAAAGTCGGTGACAAAGTCGTGTTATTAACCACGCCACCGAACTCGTCAATCGATCTTGAAATGGCTGGTAATATTTGGAGGAAATCGTTAGGCAGTAGAATCAATGCGCCTCCAAAACATATCGATTGCCCAGATCATTGAATGAGTGCCTTCAATACGCCTTTATGCGATATTGTGCCCCCTAATGATGTATCACTAATGATGATTTTACTTGTTACCAAAACTTTGGTTCTTGCTGAGTATTTTGCAATGTTGGATGTTGCTTTTTCAGTGAATGTTTAACGATAATTTCAATGCTGTATGAGTCATTCGGCGTCCTTGTAGTAACATGTCCGCTATTCCAGAAGAAGCAACTGCAATTTCGGATATCTTGCGAAAAGTGGGCAAATTCAGTGATATGAGGAATGTCTGCCTAATTCCACCGAGTGCATCAAGGAAAAATAAGCCATATCCATAATCAATTGCCTTCATTAACACATAACCCACTTCTTTCTGTTGAGGGTGGATGGAGGATGTTAATTATTATTATTTTTCAACAAAAATCTACACTGGTTCTACCCTGTATATTAACATATAACAGAGTGGTAATCAACAGAGCTAGGCCTGTGCCCTTCATCTTCAACAGCATGTTGTAGGGCAAAGCGATATTTCGAAACTCTTTTGAAGACTCTTTTGAAACGAATTACCTAATTGAATAATTACAGTACAATTAGTGGCCTCGCTGAATGAGACCGTACTATAGAGTGGTGACATCAAGTCCATAAAAACATAGACTCATTTTGTAAAAAGAGTGATACTCATAGCATAAATACTAGATATAAGCATAATCTTGTGTTACATGCAAGCCGTCTCCACAAAATAAGTAATTCTTTTATGGGGCAATGTATACGGTTCTATAACAAACTTCCCAGCAATATAAGAGAATTGTCAATAATCAAATTTAAAACTACTATTAAAGCCAAATTGTGTAGCAGGGCATATTATAAAGTATCTGACTATATTAATGATAAAAATGACTGGGAGTGAGTCGCTCCAATTATAATGTAATTAATAAAATATGTAAATTTGTTTGGATACCAAAAGAGGGATGCCTGAGTTTTTTGGCATTTTTATCAGTGTTCACCTAGTCATAAACTGCACGGTAGGGAAAAAATTGTGACGATTCCAAACAAATGTAGCCATTTTTACGGAATAAAAAGATTTTGACTTTGACTTTGACTTTGACTTAAGTAATACTAACTGTTAAGGGAACCTTCTGTACTAAATCTTTTCTAATGCGATAACGAATGTTATGCCATCGTCACCATTGTAGGCAGATGATGACCCAGTGCAGAATTATGTTAATATAAGGATAAGTACAATGAAGAGTAGTGATATCTCAACGGATAAAGAACCGGCCTATTGACCGACTAGTACCCGCTTCGAATCCTGGCATGTAGGTAAATTCGTGTTTTCGGATTTGTGTACATATTTATAATTATCACTTGTTTGGTGGTGAAGGAAACCATCGTGAAAACACCTGCACGTCCAAGAAATTATATTTCGAAAAACGTGTGGCCTAATCTAATAAAGGTCTGGTTTTCTTGTGAGCCGTAGAGATCCGATGACAGTCGATTCATGTAAAAATCAGTATCTTCGCCGAATCTTTAAGCTTAGGTAGCGGATCCCGTCAATTTTAATGAATTAGTAAACAGAATAACGCTTAGAAGAATAAAGAAGAATCAACTCCTTATTCTTCATTGTACTTATACAATGAGCCCTGATTAGATTAGAGAACGCGGCTTTTAAAAAAATAATGAAGAGTTTTTTAGCGCTACAGGGACGTGAAAGATGATGAAACAAATATTAAACGTAAAAGTGGAAAAATGTAGGAGTCGAGAAAGGCCAACCTACTTATTACTACCATATTTGTTATTTTTTATCAAACTCCTAATAATTAGTGAGAGTGCATAAAAACTTTGATTATTATAGAAACTAGTGAGCAGTGTGAGAATCTTGTCATCTGGTAGATACTATACTCTGTGTGACTACCTCGTATGGGCACCCTTAACATGTAGATAGTTAGACAGAATATTAGTAATTATTTCATTTTTTTAATTTATAAAAATGATTAATTTAATTATTAATAGACCTTAGAATTATTAATAATTCTTGCATATTTATGAACAGTGGTAGCCCAGTTGATAAGGAATCGGCCTATTGAGCAACAGGTCCCCGGTTCGAATCCTATACCACTAAATTCGTGTTTTCGGATTATGTACATATTTTCTCGGCGGTGCTATTATAAAAAAATCCGCTGTACGAGCGAACAATCCTACCCTTAATATATAAGAGATCGTAGGGAGCTGATGGATGCAAGTGGCACAAGATTATTTTTTTTTGTTTTAATACAAATATATTTCTTTTTTTCACTTAAATCGTTTACACTAACAATGTTCGAAGTTTCCGAGTAAGTATAAAATACTTGCATTAGGATAACTCCGCTCTTTCATATTATCTATTATATACAATATTAATAGTTTGACTATATTATTGATCGTGTTTTATCAGAAGGTGATTTCAGGAGCCTTAGAAACCGACGATGTGCATGAGAGGAGCAATGAATGTTAACGAAGTGAGTGAGATGTGTAAGGATCGGGTCATATGGCGCTCGGTTCTCTCTGCCTACCCCGCAAGAGATTTGGCGTAAAGTTATAGATAGAATAGTTAGATGTTCAAATATAATTAAAGAGTAAATAAGTTTCCTTTCATACATATTCATCTAGTTTAGGTTATCATACATTAAGCTAGATTACACGTACCCTTAAATTTACCTACATGCACATAAATGCATAAAATTGCATACTTTATAAGACAGGTGTACATTTGTACAGATCTAATTACTTTTGAGTCCATTATTGGGTCAAAACGTTTAAGAATAAACGTTAGAAGTTAGAAAGTTAACACTTTACAAATAAATCCAAAACATTAGAACAGTGAATTGATTGTAAGCGGGGCTTCGGGTGTCGTCAAAGCTAACTTTGTAGGTGACGGCGATGACGCCACCTTTTCTGATCATCTATATATATTTAATCTCAAGGATTAGAACAATATGTTAACTTATTAGTTCAAAAGCCACATTGCATGACAGGTCCACTACGACCCAAGAAATTGATTTTACTTCTTTCACAAATGAAAAAAGGCCGAAAAAGCGTGTGGCCTCCCGCTAAGCCGGACGTTATCTCTCAAAACCAAATCTATTCGTTGATGGCTACGCGTTGCCCCTACGATAAATTCATCTTCTTCTTAACAAACGACGCTGGCAGTACCGACATTCTCAAATAACATGGAAGTGTAGTTCTACACCGTAACCGCCGTCCAGATATGCGTGGAGTAATGTACTATTAAATGCTGAGTATGCTCATATAAAGAGCTATTCAGAAGAAAAAACATCAGTTCTGCAACGGGACTTGCGATTGCAGTTGGTGGATGGATAAATGTGATCGGCAAAGGTGTGCTACTATTATTGGTTTCATACATTCACACTTGACATTTATTATATTACAGAGGTACCCATGCAGACGACATTTGTACAAAGTCTCCCTCTGGTACATAGCTAACTGATGTACAATGCAAATAGTTGACCTTGCACCCTTCAACGCGTGCGTGAAATTATGATGCATAAACGATGAAGTGCAAATACATTGCAGCAATGAATGTTAAAAAAGCGAGTGAGATATGTAAGGATTGAGTCACGTGGCGCTCGGTTCTCTCTGCCTACCCCGCAAGGGATTTGGCGTGAAGTTATAGAGATATATATATATATACATTCATTCTCAAGAGCTCCAATAATTTTTATTCGTAAATAATAAATAAAGTAATATTTACCGATTTAGTTCCCAAAGCTCCAAAATATTTACAAACGGTCTAAGAATTTGTTCTCACCAGCTCCAAGGGAAAGGTTAAGATTTTGGGAACGATTTCGGATATACATTAGTTTATCCGAAATCGGATTGGATAAACTAATGTACCTATATACGAAATCGTTCCCACAAGCTCCAAAGCTCTTAGAGTAAAGTAACGTTGACAAAATAATACCAATCGTAATAATTAAGGAAGTAACACTGTGTCTACTCAACGTCCTGTCGTGTCATGCGTCATCGATGCATTGCGTCACTCCCAGCTTTCTTCTTCCGCACTTTCTTCTTGCTATCACATATATAGATATATATTTTTTATACGACTATATTGGCAAATAAACCTGCGGCCCGCATCAGATAGTAAACGGTCACCGTAGCCTATTGACGCTCACAACACCGCGGGGATGTTACTCGCGCGCTGCCTATCTTGTGACCTAAGGATGTTTCGTCACAGTGCCCAGTAATTTCTCTGCCATATCTCACCCTTCAAATCGATACACAGCTTTATAAACAGGTATAACTATAACTGCTTGGTGGTAGAAATAGATGAGACAGAGGTACCCATGCAGACGACTTTTGCACAAAGTCTCCCTCTGGTACATAGCCTACTGATGTACAATGCAATAAGTAATAAAGTTTGACCTTATACCCTTCAACACGTGCGTGAAATTATGATGCATAAATGATGAGGTGCTAATACATTATAGTACAATTGAAAATTAAAAATCCTCAGTATTTTCACAGTTCGTTAAATTACACGTGTTCCTTGCTTGAACATTAATACTTTGCTGCATTGTATATGGCGCAAAGCGGATTAGTTGAGATTATACCTCATGTTAGTAACAATGAGTATTAATAATTCATGTAGTTAACTTGATGACGAGAGCGAGTATCATTATCTATCCTATCTAAAATTACGTAATGAATAAAGACTGATATAGGTAGTTTTAAGGGTACTTATAAATTAATCATGAAAATGCAGTGATAGCTCAGGCGGTAAAGAACCAGCCTTAGTCTTCCTGCGACCACGGACGCTGCAAAGCGTTCGAAACGTCAGGTTCAACAAAATAAATAAAATACGCGATACTTCCGTTAAAAATTGTTTAATTCAATGTGTAACAATCGCGAAAACCTAAGACAATACTAAAGAACCAGCCTATTAAGCGTTGGCCCCGGTTTGTACCTGGAGGGGGCATGTGCCAGTAAATTCATGTCTTCGAATTTATGTGTACATATTTATAATTATTACTTGCTTCGTTATTGTGAGGCAACTCACACGTCCAATAAATTATATTTCGAAAGATTTGTGACCTAACCTAAGGAAGGTCTGGTTTTCTGTTTTTCGAGGAGGTCTGACGGTAGTTGCTCCATGTGAAAATCAGTATCTTGACTAAATCCATAAACTTGGATAGTGGACCCCGTCGATCTTTATGAATTAGGAAACGGGATGACGCTAGAAAGAAGACTACTCATAAATTTACGTTGCTGTATACATATAACTATATATATAGCACATCTGTAAATCCGTTTCTTCATACTATATCTGGAGGCATACGACCTACCTGATGGAATGCGGTTACCGTAGCCAATGAATGCTCACAGCAACTCCTTAGGAGCTTACTGGTGACCTCACTCACACACAGGATCACAACAACACTCTAGGGAGTTGTTTTTTGGCTGCAGTTTTCTGTGAGGTGGAGTTACTTCCCCAGACGGGCTGCTTTGACGCGTCCTACCCCTCTCAAATCCAAGTGATTAATTAAGTTATTAAACGTAGTTACTAGTTTTGACTAATCTCATATAATATTCGATGTATGTATGTATGTTTTCATGTAACTGTAGTTTTAAATTTGTAATATACATTGTAGACTATTTTCTCTAAAATATTCAGGCAGTCGCATACAGGCAAAAATGATAATACAAAATTTTACCTCGTTTTTACACCCTTAAACCAAACCTTATGGATTGGTTTATGATAAAATCCTATTTGTACATGCCAAAAAGAATATATGATTTATTTATAACGTCGAGAATTAAAAACCAACTCGATTTAGATGACGTAAAATGGTTACCATAGACTATGAATACTCACAGGACTAGGAGTGTCAATAGTAGTTGTTGGTTGTGGAGACGAGTATAGTTCACTTAATCTATACATGATAAAAGTACGAGCCCTTATGCGAGCCCTTATGCACGAATCGTGTCGTCCACTGTGTAGTTTTATTTGTCAACCTCCTTTGTAGCATACGTTATGTCATCTGTCTTGGCTGTCACCGATACGCAACATTATAAAGGCACCACAAACGTACGCAACTAAACAATAGGCGAACACTTACGTAGTAGTTAGTTTGATTCTGTTTTATTTTTTATACAACTTCGGGATGTATACAAGCATATGATGTTAAGCGGTTAACGGTTAAGCCTGGGAATGCTTGTGATACTTTAAGTATTACTCGCGCGATGCTACCTCTGCTGCTATCATGGCAACTCCTTAGGAGCTTACTGTTAACCTCACTCACACTCAAGAACACAAAAAGTCTCCTGAGAGTTCTTATTTGACTGTAATTTTCAATTTAGATATTTCCCCAGATAGGTTACTTTGATGCACCCTATCTGTCTTAAAACACCCAGACCAAAACAAACAGACATATTCATAAACACAAATGTTTGTCCTGTGTGGGAATTGTACTAACGGTTGTCGGCGCCAAAGTCGCGTTATTAACCTCTGCACCACCGAGCTCGCTAGATATGTGAGGTGATATCGGTTTCCTAGTATTTTTATATGAGTAAGGTGCAACTTATAGACTACGATAGGCCACGTACATACGTGGTATATAAGGTGCGTTAACCGATTCACACTGGCAGGTCTTCTTCTTCTTAATTTTAACCCGCTGCCTAATTCTTTAGGATAGGCGTATCCGCTACCTTATAGCTTAAGAGGGGGCATAAAGCTAATTGGCGCCCTCGTTTTGTTTTTATTAGTAACGCTGAATTTAAGATCAATTCCAAAAAACGCTCGATACAGGCACTGTAGAACCATAATTTATGTTTTTTTGAGACATATTCTTTGTTCATAATTTATGTACAATTATTAAAAATTTTGATTATTGCTATAAGTGGCCACAATAAGCTGTAATTAGAATTTTGGTTACGTGTACATTGATAATAAATTCAAGATACGTTTCAAAAAGACATAAATAAATATGGTCCTTCAGTGCCTGTATTGGGCGTTTTTTCGGAATTGGTCTTAAATTCAGCGTTATTAATAAAAGAGTCGGACTCGCACACGAAGGGTTCCGTACCATTATCTATAAAAACGGCAAAATAAATCACGTTTGTTGTATGGGAGCTCCCTTAAATATGTATTTTATTACATTTTTTAGTATTTGTTATTATAGCGGCAACAGAAATACATCATCTGTGAAAATTTCAACTGTCTAACTATCACGGTTCATGAGATACAGCCTGGTGACAGACAGGCGGACAGCGGAGCCTTAGTAATAGGGTTCCGTTTTACCCTTTGGGTACGGAACCCTAAAAATGAGGGCGCCACTTAGCTTTATACCCCTCTCTTAAGAATATAGCGAAGATACAGGTTTTTAATTGGAGCGACTGCCGTCTACCCTCCACAATCTACAGGAAAAGCCAAACGTAATCTAAGAAATCGGCCAAGTACGAGTCGGACTCGCACATTAAGGGTTCCGTACCATTATCTATAAAAACGGCAAAAAAAATCACGTTTGTTGTATGGGAGACCCCCTTAAATATTTGTTTTATTTAAATTTAATTATTTGTTCTTAAAGTGAATACGGGTTTCCTCACGATATTTTCCTATATTGCCGAGCTAATGATAATAACAAATATATACATAAATGCGAAAATACGAATGGTACATGCGAGGAGTGGAACCAGGGACCAGTTGGTCAATAGGCCAGATATTTATCCACTGGGCTATTATCACTGCTTGTAATTATTTGCCATTCAATTGAAAATCAATATCGAAAAACCGGCCAAGTGCGAGTCGGACTCGCGTACGAAGGGTTCCGTATCATTATCTATAAAAACGGCTTATTTTAATTTAATTATTTATTTTTAAAGTGAATATATAACTAAATATTCTGTGAATATTTCAAGCCCGTTGCCGTTATCAATATCGAGCAAAAACGAGCAAAAAAAATCACGTTTGTTGTATGGGAGATATTTATTTTATTCTTTATTTTAGTATTTATTGTTATAGCGGCAACAGAAATACATCATCTGTGAAAAATTCAACTAACTATAACGGTTCATGAGATATAGCCTGGTGACAGACGGACGGACGAACGGACAGCGGAGTCTCAGTAATAGGGTCCGTTTTACCCTTTGGATACGGAACCCTAAAAATCGAGAAACTAAGCAGCAGTTTCTTATTGACGTCTTTATGCGTGTATTTATTGTCTTATATCCATTTTATCAATAAAGCTATCATACCCCATGGTGCTTATCAATCGGTCAAGCAGCGATATATTGTATCAGCTAACTATTCAGTTTTGTACTTGATTAGGTAAGTAATTGTTTAATGTTACTCATATATTAGGTTATCCAATTTATACAATAAGAGAAGAAATGAGACGGTAGACTGTAATCACTAAGTAATTAAAAATTAAAGCTTCTAACGTAATGGAGTACTAATATATTGTAATAATAAATATTGTCGGACAAATTACACAACGCCACCTAGCCCCAAAGTAAGCGAAGCTTGTGTTATGGGTATTAGACAACTGATAAACATACGTAAATACATTTTTTTTTTTTTGTAAATACATACTTATTATACATATAGTACATAGAAAATACTAACAATGAGTCTTGTTATGGACATTTGCAACCAATTGAAATTATTCAAAAATATATTTTCCACAACAGCTGAATGGGTGCGGTTAACCAGTAAGTTTCTAAGGAGTTACTGTGACAGCAGTAGAGGTGACATCGCGAGTGCTAATAAACTACAAGTTGTCATAGGCTACAGTGACCACCTTAAATTGGGTGTTCCGTATGTTTATATGCCTCACAACGTTGCATAAAAAAACAAATATACATGTGTGTGTGTTTAATATTTTTCTTTTTGATCAGGGACTAATTTAATTTTATAGGAGTTTAAGAAACACACTGTATTATCATATTCTGATTAAGACAGACGGTACCACACTATTACTATCATCATCATGTCATCAAAACTACACTTATAAATATATATGTCATTTATATGCCTAAATATAACTGCAAAAACGCTCTCCCTTATTTGATTTTGCGGTACAGCAAACTTCACGTGCACCGTGGTACACACTGCTAACATACCGAGCGAGGGAACGTTGAATGAGAGCAATTGTATAGCGGTATTTTTCACTTAACTTGGACCAACATGACAGACTTTACACAACCCAGTTTAGCGATATACGCATGTCCATTTTATAGTGTATAATCCCAGTACGTAGGGTCTTCGCGCGTAGTATTCTCTGGGGGAAACTTGTCGCAGTAATAATACATTCTGCATACCCGACCTATCTCATAGGTGAACAATTGGTAGGCATTTATAAATTACGGGCATGAGTGGTAGTTCAAGCTATATTGTACTCTTTGTAAAGTACTCCCAGAGTTGATTATTATTTTTGATCGTTCTGAATTCTTGTCTGAATTTCTTGTTCCCAAAGACACATTTTTTTTGTCTGTGGAATTATGTATAGAATTTACTATATAATGTAATATACTAATTGTACAATGTCTTTATTTCAAGGAGTTGTTCGATATGAAGCCAACTAGTTATTATTCTGGGTGTTCACATTTGGAAACTTTGTGTGGAAACACTGGCCACAAGGCCAGTGTTTCCACAAGACATTTAGACAAGCGCAGATTTTAGTTTAAAGTTTTATAGTCTTAGATCAAAGTAGCTTTTCTGTATATATATTAGATTCTTTGGCTCTTTTATGTTAAAACAAATTTTGAATATCTACTCAATATCATTTATAAGATTTCTCACGGGACATTTATAATGTCGCATGCGAAATAGGATGCGTGTAAACAAAATATGAGCTGAACTAATTGAAATAATTTCGATTAATTTATTCCATAGTGAAGAATACAACTGTCTGATGGGTGTTCAAAATTCACACTCCTTAAAAGGTAATGATATAGCACACCCTTAAAGTTATCCAAATTTTTACATTCATCACTAATATTACCTTACATCTGAATGTTTCACGGGCTCTTTCGTAGTCTCTTTTTCGACAGATGCTAATGCGGCCCGTACGAAACCGTCGTACATAATTTATTTATGCAATACTTAAGTATATTTGGGCCGTAGATTTTATGCCAGTCAGTTGGATTCTTCTCATTTACAGAGTAGAATGGGTTATTAATCCACGGTGCAGAATCTATTTCGTTAAAACGAAAAATTTTTTTTATGAGTAAAATATTTGAAAAGATAATGTTTGATCAGTTACGAGTACAACTCTTTTTATGAACAATAAAATTTTTCATGATGCACAATACGGTTTTATAACTGGTAAATCTACTACGGATGCGGGGGTGGCATTGGTTAGGCATATCCTTAACGCATGGGAGAGATCACAGACTACTGTTGGGGTTTTATGTGGTCTCTCTAAAACCTTTGATTGTGTCGATCACCAGACATTGTTATTCAAGGTGAAATATTATGGAGTTAGAGGTAAAACCAAGAACTTGATTGCATCTTATTTAAATACCAGATTGCAGACAGCTGACATAAATGGGTTTAAATCTAAAGGCAAATAATGTTAATATCAGTGTGCCCCAGGGTTCTATTTTGGGTCTTTTTTATTTTTAATATATGTGAATGATCTGCACTAGAAGATGCATAAAATGGTGGATATAGTACTATTTGGTGAAGACGCCTCTCTAATTTTTAATGTGGCCCGCCGGTGTGAAAATATTGATAAGGGTAAATGGTGTTCTGTCCGCTATTTCAAACTGGCTTACACGTTTTGCTAAACTCGGCTAAAATCAATCAATGCGTCAAAATTAGTATTCCGAATGTGACATCTGCCGTTACAGAAGTTCTCATTGGGAATAATAAATTAGATTTTTTTAATAGTACTGTGTTTTTTGTTGTACATATGTAGTTAGGAGAATCAGGCAATTGATGGATGTGACTACTGCGCGCTTAGTCTATTACAGCTACTTTCACAGGATTATGTCGTATGGTATACTATTGAACGAAGCCGCCGTTCATTGAGACATTTTTTAACATGGAACACAACATAACTTGGGCTCCAGAGAAACTCTCAGGGAACTGTTAAAGGAAATAAATATCAATGTTACTTGTCAATAATTTATGAAAACATAATATATGTCCGAAAAAAATTAGTCATTTTAGCGAAAAACTTAGAAGTAGATATAAGTCGCCAGTACATCGGCTGGCTAGGATTGACAGATCTTTTCTTGTAAATTGTATTCGATTTTAAAATAAGTTACCTGAAATACCTGACGAGCTCGGTGGCGCAGTGGTAAAACGCGTTGTTACGCTACTTTCTTTGACACCAACACTCGTGGGTTCGATTCCCACACAGTACAAACATTTGTGTGCATGAACGTGTCTGTTTGTCTTGGTCTGGGTATTTTCTATGTATAATAAGTATGTATTTACAAAAAAAAATGTATTTACGTATGTTTATCAGTTGTCTAGTACCCATAACACAAGCTTCGCTTACTTTGGGGCTAGATGGCGCTGTGTAATTTGTCCGACAATATTTATTATTTATTTATTTAATAGTTCTGTCCTTTGCTGACAATGTATTCAATAAGCACATAAAAATAATCTCTGTAAAAGGGCTTATTATAGAATTGATGAATATGTAACAGACGAACTATCCCTAATAATCTTTAATTCTGTCATTTGATATTATTATTGTACCGATATGCTAATGTGAATTTATTGTAATATCTAATAGTAGATAAAAATAATATAACTAAAATAAGAGAATTAAATAAGATACAATAAGACTATATATAATAATATATTTCAAAAAAATTTAAGATGTGTCTAAGTGCCCGCAAGGGCCCAATGTCAAATAAATAATTTTTATTTTATCTTTATCCCTGTAGTCCCAGCAGGATGAGGAAGGTTTAGTGTCGAAGAGATCTAAGTGCAGGCTCTGGAATGTGAGAGGGGAATTGAAAGATAAGATAGACGAGTTGATGGACATAATAAAGTAATGTCTTTTTGAGGACACGCTGAGCCTTCCTTCGAAGTTTTGGATGTCTGTGGAATTTTAGTGTCTATGGAGATAAGAGAGTGCATGAAGCAGGTAAGTCAGTTCTAGATTTATGTATGGAACGAAACTATCTTATGCATGAAGATAGAATGACTAAAAAAATGTGATGTCTTAATTGTTGTAATCTATTCATCGTACAAGTATACTCATACTTTATCTATTTAAAACTTTGCGCCAAGCCCCTTGCATCGTAACCAAGGAGAACCGAGCGCCACTTACTGCTTACTGCTGACTCGGTACTTACACACCTCACTCGCTTCTTTAATATTCATAGCTCTTCTCATATACGCTCACCGGTTCTTAGAGCTCCTGATACTTCTTCTTTTCTTCTTAGCGTTATCTTATTTTAAAATTCATTAGGATTATTAGAAAAATGTACATAAACCTGGAAACACTAATTTAGTGGTACATATCACTAGGATTAGAACCAGGTAGTCTTATTGGTAAATACTTTATTATAACCAGTACTTGTTTTATTCTTAAGGGCTAATATTATTCTATTGATTTCAAAAGATGTAGTATTTCTTATTTAAATTCGTTTCGATATGATTAGATTAATCGATTTGATAAACTAAATTTAGTCCACTCTACAAACTCAACTTATTGGAAGTAAAATAGCAATTCAAGGTCAATAATTTCAAAAACTTAATAAGAGACCAACTATTTTGGCGTCTTATTACGTTTCTTACGTACGCAGATGAGTGGCGATATGCAACCATTATTAAGAGAAGTTGGACACATCAAAGCAGCCGTCTGGAGAAGTACCTCTACCTCACAGAGACCCGAAGCCAAATAACAACTCCCTAGAGGGTTGTAGTGTTCCTCTGTATGAGTAAGGTCACCAGTTAGCTCGCAAGGAGTTGCTGTGTAAGCAGCTGAGGAGGCATCGCGCGAGTGATACTTAATATATCGCAAGCGTTAATAGGCTACGGTAACCGCTTTACGTAAGGTGGGCCGTTTGCTTGTATGCCTTCCATCGTTGTATAAAAAAATGCCTCAGTTTCTTGCTAAAAATGTAAGGGAAGTTCAGGAACCAAAACGAGACGAAATGTGGTGGGAATATATGACAGCATGAATAAAGTTGACGAGTATTGCGTAAGTCCGCAATGATTCGAAGAAACATCGAACGAGATACAAAATTAATTAATAATATAAATAATTAATAAAACAATATAATAAATAATTTTAAAATTATTATTCGAGTTTATTGCAACATTATATTAAAGGAAAATTTAAAGCTGTCAATAATGGCGGCGGTGGATGATGACATGATAATTGTTAATTGAGAGCGTTCATACCTTTGTGGTCGATAGCAACCCCGTTGCTATAGTATAGATCGTGCTGTTAATCGAGGGTACCCTGACTAAACTATACGAATGTACATAAATAGACTACTCTGTTTCACAATATGTCTCTAGTTTAGTTTCATTAGACGTAACCACTATATAGCTATACTGTGTATCTATTTTGATTTTTGCCAAGGCCAAAATTAATTTCTAACTTTATCTTCGTATTTTTATCCTATAAAAGATAACTGTGAACAATGACCATTGTAAATCAGAAATCAAGGTAAGAATGCCACGCCCAACCAATAAGATAAATTGGCTTACCTAAATATCTTCAATGAAACCCGACTGGAATATAAATTGATGTTATGATTAAAGTTGACTCTGATTACAACAATGAGTTATTTTGATTGTAACGCTCCCTAAAATTTAACGTACTTCCCACGACATGCGTTAAAATCAACAAAATATACGATTTAAATTCCTTGGTCAGGTTATAGATATTTAGTATTACATTCACATCTAAAATGATTGAAACAACAAATATTGATGGCCGTTAGAGGCGCCAGAAAACGCAGCTCGTAAGTATATTGCGCAGTCGTGTTCATATGTGTAAATAATAATTTATTTAAGCTACTTACTACTTATGATTCATAAGTAGTACGTAGCTATGAATATTATATATTATTACTAGCTGACCCGACAAATGTTGTTTTGCCATATAAATTATATCTAGTGAATAATTTCGTAGTCAAATAAAAAATAACTAACTTATTGTAAGTGTGTGGGGATATGGTATACAGCGACGTATCAAAAGGTAGACACATTATACACCAACATTATTGTATTTTAAAATGGCGCAAGTAGTAATATATCTACGTATAATTATTTATTATGACATTTTGCTCTAACAAAGAGACAAATGATTTAATGTAGAAAATTATTAAAGTACTAATAGCTATTAAAAAATAGGGGTTGGTGGTAGAAGGGTGAAAATTTAGGGTTGTATGTATTGTTAATGCCGAATCATAAAAATTATTAAAAAATAAATTTTGTGGTGGACCACCCTTATCACTTAGGGGTATGAAAAATAGTTTACCTCTTTTTCTCGGACCTACTGAATATACACACAAAATTTCATAAGAAACAGTCAAGCCGTTTCGGAAAAGTTTTGTTACAAACACTGTGACACGGGAATTTTATGTATTAGATATATTTATCATAAGTTATGAATATGCTGTATTAAATAGTCTAGGATTGAATTAAACAATTTTTAACGGAAGTATCGCGTGAATAACTAATGTAAGACAAATATCACCTTAGTCTTCCTGCGACCACGGACGCTGGAAAGCGTTCGAAACGTCAGGTTCAACAAAATAAATAAAACACGCGACACTTCCGTTAAAAATTGTTTAATTCAATGTGTAACAATCGCGAAAACCTAACACAATACTAAATAGTGTAGGAATTAACAGAACTTGACTAACTCGCTCTGCTCAAAGAGTTTACAAGTTAGTCGCAATAATTTAATAATTATTATTACGACTGATGATATGTAATCCCAATAAGTATATAGTATGAATTGAATTATATCGAGTACTGCTTGGCTATATTTGTTTTTTCTTACATTTATATTTCGTCGTGTCGTTTCGAGCAGGCCCTGTCGTCTAACACTGACCATAATTTGTAGTCTAAGGGGTTGAGATCTGAGCTAGACGAGGGCCAGTCTTCAGCTCTTATAAAGTCCGGAACTTTGATTTCGAGCCAGGCTTGGATAGTTCGTGCCTTGTGACTTGGTACAGAGTCCTGCTGGAAAGTTAACGGTACATTTTTAAAAAGTTTCATGGGCCCAATGTTGACTTTTTAGCATCTATTGCTTGGCTACGAATCAGTGACCTTCTCAGAGAAACCGAAGGTTCTGTATGTGCAATTGCTGACGAGGTTGTCATGACTAATAACTATCGGAAATACACCATAAAGGACAGTACGGCAGACATTTGTTGGGTATGCCACCGTCTTCGAGAATCTATCAGACATGTTATTTCCGGATGTTCTTACCCTGCCAATGGTAAGTATTTGTACAGACACAACTATGTAGCTAAGGTTATAGATCAGCAGCTTGTTCTTTGATATGATCTAGTGACATCTGAAGTGCCTACAACTAGTACGTACCTTAGCCAGTACTCGAGAACAGCCGTGCCATGCTCTACTGGGGCCGGTCGATCATTACGGACAGGAGTATTATTGCTAATAAAACTGATAGCGTGCTGGTAGACCGTTTAGAACGAAGGGCATTTCTTGTTGACATCACCGTCCCTTGTGATGAGAACCTCGTGAAGGCTGAGAAAGTTGTCAAAAGACTTAGCTTACGAGGTTACCGTTATGTGGAAGGTTGATTCAACAACAACTATTCCCACAGTCATGTCTGTCAATGGTCTATTAGCAAAAACTTTCGATCAACACATCCGAAGACTTTTGTTAGGTCACTGGGTAAAGAGAAGGTATACAGAAGGTTACAATTTTGGGGACTGCACGTGCGGAGGTTCCTTAGTCTGTCGCCCTGTCAACCGACGGCTTAGATATAGTCTCGCGCCGGTGGTTATTATTTTTATAGGTAGTTATAATTAAAATGTTGTATTTTATATACGTATTGTAACTATAAAGCTGTACGAAAAAGACGACTAAATAAGCAGTAAATAAAAGATTAATTCCTCAAATGTTGCACAATCATGAAAACGTCTTATATAATAACTATTACAATACAATATATAGGTATATATACCTAGTTACCATAAATACTGAAACAAAGAAAAACAAAAATTCTATTGCAAATAACATTTATTACTTTTACAGTGTGTTAGTTTAATACATAAATATAAAACAATTTAAAATATAAAAAGCTTATTTAAAGTAGTCTCCATTGGTTGCCATACAGTCCTTTAAACGGTGAGGCCAGTTATCCATAGAAGCAGGCACTATTTCCATGGGAAAATTCTTCACTGCCGATCGTATGGATTGTTTTAGGAACTCCAAATTATCATGGCGTTTAGAGCAAGCCGTACTCTCTAAAACTGACCATAAATCATAATCCAGCGGATTAAGATCGGGACTAGATGACAGCCAATCTTCAGCTCTCATGAAGTCCGAAACGTTCGTTTTCAACCAAGACTGCATAGATCGAGCTTTATGACCCGGCGCCATTTTTGGTTATTGAACATGGTGTTGTTAAGGGGCTTCACTACCTTCTCAAGAATGGCATCTTGATACACTTGTACCGATATTTTGATACCTTTTTCACAAAAGTATGGCTCAGTCACTCCTTCATAGCTAATACCCCACCAAACCATCACTGAAGTCGGATAGTGCCCACGTTGCACTCTATCGACTAAATTGGAAAATATTTAATTTGAGCATAAATACGGTCATTTTGTTTGTTAAAATGTTGCTCAATTGTAAAAATTTTCTCATCCGTAAACAATTTTTTTCAGTGACCTCCCATTGCGTACCGCTTCAGTAGTTGTTTCGATTTTACCACCCTATTCTTTTTTAATTTATTAGTTAAGAAATGACCAGTACATCTCTCATAGGCTGCAAGTCCTAAGTCATCTTTTAAAATACGCGACATAGTTCCAGGTGCTATCTTCATCTCCCGAGATAAAATCATTTGCTTTCGGACAGGATTTCTGCGAATTCTTTCCCTTACTGCTTTGACCACCTTTTTCGTATGAACACTACGAGGACGGCCAGATCTTTTTCTGTCACAAATAGAGGAGGTCTCATTGTACCTAATAATAGCCCGGTACACAAACATTTTACTAATACCAAGCGTATGGAGGATTTTAAAAATTGCATTTGGCTCCGTACCTACTTTGTGTAATGCAATCACAGCAATTCGGTTCTCTTTATCACGCCACTCCATTTTAATATCGCAAAATATTGTACAATGTATTGGCGCCAAAGTAAAAAAACTCAATGAACAATCATATAAAAATGACAGATTCGAAATTCAAATGTTTTGTTTATTTTTAATTGTAACAGTATTTATGGCCAGACTAAGTATATACATATATACATATCGTCATCTTATCTCCTTTCACCTCTCCTGTCCTCTCCTCGCCTTGCCTCATTCTCATTTAATCATATTTTATATACCACTATAGTACCGTCCACCACGTCAACCCTTACTCATCCCACTTCAGGGCTCCCTTCAACCGAAGGTGTTTAGAGCATTCTCAACCACGATGCTCAAATGCGGATTGGCGGCCACTGACTTAGCGTAACGACTGTCATCTATCGACAACAGCCGGGACCGACGGCTTAACGTGCACTCCGAAGCACGGATAAAATCGAGATAGATAAATCCATCATATCCAGTCAACGTTGCTTAACCCGCGTGTTCGGTTATAGTGATACGCGCAACGACGCCATTGAGCTCTCCATAGTACCATACCGCAACGTAATTTTTTGCCTGAAAGCAATGCGTTATTTGTATTTGCTATAAAGTGGCATAATAAGTAAGTCGGGTGTATGTTTTTGAATACATGTTCAGTTATTAAGTCAAAGGTACTCCCACTTTTCAAGAATTCAAATAAATCCAAGCTCAGACAAATGAATACTACGACTACTTGCTTTGCACACGCATATTCAACGGCTGTTTAATATAATATATTAATGACATAACATAACAACAAGCAACAAATACTGGCATTATAAAGATGAAAGTGTTAATATGACAGGTAGAGGCACAACGACTTATTATTTATTCGTAGGGCACAACTGCTAAATAAATACCCAAAGTATAGGTATTCCTAAGAATATCACGGATAGTATATCAGCACCATTTAGAGCAACGAAACATAAAAACTGTAAACATAAACAGAAAAAATGGATATTAAAATGATTTGAATATTTAACAAGTCTACGGATATTATTCAAGGCTTTTATCATTTCACAAAATATTTCCTGTTCGAAGATTTCCGGCGTACTTTTTTCGCACATCCGCCGCTTTAATGTTTTATTATGCGGACGTCATGCTAACGCATATATACACCATTATTAAGTCTTTCCTAAAAGGGGCCCAGTGTAATATAGACGAATGTCGAAATTATTTGTGGTTACTAGGCAATATATCTTACAGATAAACATTTTTTTTATACAAATGGTTAGTGTGGTTAGCGTTAGTGGTGTTAACGGCAATAATGATATATAGTTATCCAGATGGCCATTTGTGTGCAAATATATTAGATTTAGCTAATAACAAATATATATCTTTTTTATATTTCGTAATGTTTATTATAAATGGACGGTATTCATTAATATGTTGTAGAAATTGCTGCGTTAGCAACGCCAGGATCCTCACAATATTAGTTATAAGCAGTGACGTATCAAAAAGTAGATACGTTATACACCAACATTATTGTATTTTAAAATGGCGCAACTAGTACTATATCTACGTAGTTATTTATTATACTCTAACAAAGAGACAAATGATAGAGCCGCGGGCAGCAGCTAGTTTATTATAAAATCGAATACAATTTACAAGCAAAGATCTACCAGTTCTAGCAAGCCGATGTACCGGCATACACAACTTATTATATATATATATATATATATATATATATATATATATATATATATATATATATATATATATATATATATATAAATACATTCTTAATCATTTCAATTATTTCCAAAATTTTTATATTTCAATCTTTTAAGTCCCCTAGAACTGACTTTTCATTTCTAGACATAAATCATTTTGGAATGATCGGATAAAAATACAAACTAGATTCAATTCAAATAAAAAAAAATCAATATGTTAATGGTTTTACAGCGCCTTATATTATAGTAGTTTCTTTAAAAAGCAATCGTTTAACATAAAATTCTCGTTAGGATAATACAATATTTTTAAGCCGGACGATAATAATATGAATAATATTAAATAAAGTATATTAGTTAGAAATAACGAAAAGAAAATAAGTCAAAGACATATAAAATAATAAATCAAACATCAATCAAAACGTCAAATTTTGTTTTGTCTTTTAATAAGAAGCGAAAGGGGTCCCTTTAACTTACAGGGGATGAGGGGTTACGTATATGCTGTGATGGGAGAGGTATAAGGGACGAACGGACTCGAGATCTAAATAAGTGCGAAGGAATACAAAATAAAAATGTAGGAATAGCCATCAAAAAGTGCCAAAATTCAAACGCTTTTTGATGATAAATGACCTTACACTTCAAACTCGTTCCAGTTAGTTCCGTGACCTTATTGCTAATACTTCCAAAATACGATCTACTGGACGTAGTGAATTTTTTTTTGGGTATTATATATAAATTCAAGATATTTTTACCATAGTTTATTTGCATTTGTTTATATATATATATATATATAGTTAACGAATAAAATGGCATATATATACCATTTTATTCATTAACTTGTTGCCATTATAAAGGTAATGTATAATTTCATTGCTGTAGAAATTTTGAAACTTCTGTGGGGTTATTCACTATGCCTAAAAACATTATATTCGATTGGGAATCGAAAAATTATCTGTCATATGTTTGATTTCTGAGGGAAAAATTTTCCGAAGCCGTTTCGAATATGGCGTATAGTAGTTTTGACAATATTCTCTTGATGTTAACCTAACATTACCTAAAGATTTCTGAACAGACTGAAATAGATGAAAATTTGAGGAGTCAGGACTATATGATGGATGCCACGCTACATCCCAAGCAAGTTCCCTCAATATTTGCAGAGTGGCTAAAGATGTGTGTGGTCTGGCGTCATTATGATGAAAACCACATAGAAAAATGGCGGAAAATAGTTTCTACTTTTTATTTATCTGTTTTAAAATGTTATCTATATATTTAATAATATCAAAACCAGCCAGAAACAGACAGTACAATAAAAGATTTCACCGCATTTTTTTTTTACTTATACTCGTAAAATACGAAAAATCTTTTTCTCCGACCTATTATTATGATAGCACTTCCCGTTTAATAACTAAAATAACTAGAGTTGCTTGAAACCTGTAGTATCCTATAGGTAATGAAAACATAATTTCTCAAATACGACCATGTCACCGAATTTACACTCAGCTCAAGTGAACGAATTTCACAGTCAAACAGCATCGACTACTTATTACGCATACTCATTGTAACCAGGGAGTTAGAGAAGTGATCATTTAATGAACTGAGGTCTAAGGCACAATGTCTGTTACCACGAGTTTTACTCACACGTAAAGGATTAAAGCATTTCTATAGTTTGTTTGAAGGGCAGTCATCAATCCGTAAATGCACATGCTTTCGTCTTTCATCTCTGCAGAGTTTATGGTAACAATTATAAAGATACGACAGATATGACAATAAGAAATATAATTGCGCTGATCAAGTTGTACATCAATAACATTAATTATTAACTTTTTTTAGTATCAAGGAACTGTTAACGTTTGATACTAACTGCCTTTACATAACTGCAGCATGACATCATGTACTGAAAAAATGATTGAGTGATATATTTACAGTTTGAAATCAATATTATGCATTGAAAAATACCAGCATTAATTTGACCATGAATTAAAATTATGTAAGCTAGGAGAAGATATTATAATTAAGCCGAATAGTGATACATTGGTAGGAAATTAGGTAAGACCAACGGTAATTTTTTTAATTTAGAAAGTGAAATAAAGGACTTTTTGGGCGGTTTTATTGAATTAAAATCACATATAACGATCCTATAAGTACACTTTTCCTATAAAAAGATTATAAACGTATAGAAGTAATCAACGTGCTTTGCGCACCTGGATAGTTGTTACGACCTTGTGATTCAGTTCAGAAACGAGCTGTGAGAACTGTACTGACGATTCTAGACTTAAATAAAATGATGCCTTACATTTAAGTAAAGACTTTGCAACCCCTGTTTGTTTTACAGAATATATTATTTGCGTTGCGTTATAAGAAGTTGTATAATATGATGCCAATTGCTTTCTTCCTTAACCGCATCGCACGTCGTCGCAAGGAATTAATCCTGGCACATGAGTATGATAATAGTCGCATACTGCACAATTCCAGAGACTTGAATTGTCAATCTTTGACAGGCAGAGAGAGACCAATCCATAGCTATGTATGTAAGTTACAGAATGAGCTTCCGCCGAGGTTTTGTCAAGAGATGACGATCGCAAAAAAGGCACGATAATTAAGCTCATGTACGAGGCCCCTGGTGTTGGAAACACTACGGTAACTACTTGCCACCAGGTAGGTCGTATGCGTTTTTTTCGTCTGTAGTGGTATAAAAATGTGCAGAGAGAACATTTAAGAAGTTCAATATTCAATTCTTCCCAAGTACTCGTAGTTCCTTTTGGTAATGTAGTCACACTTCTAGAAATAGATATTTTGATATTTAGATTTTTTTTTACACACAAAAAGACATCGTGCAAGCGATATTATTAATAATATATAGATAACCAAGCCCCCATATACAAATACAAAATTCTTCAACTATATACAAAATATTCAACTATTCTAGATGAATCACCTTTTTTCCCAATATATGGTTATTTTTATTAATTAAAATGCTATTATGTTGTATTATTTGTGTAAAATATACGTATTAATTAATTTTTTTAATTAAATAGTTCATGACCTCCGTAGGTATTATCCACTACATTGTTTCAAAATATTAAGTTACTAATTTGATCCAAAATAAGCACGTAACAATCTATGTTTTATGAATTTTATTAATTTGTAATTTTATTATCACGTCGTAATATACCGGCAACCTTTCGGTATGACCTTCCGGGATAGGTACTTGTGATGCATCACATTATCACAACACATGAATACGTGTCTACTGATAAGTTATATAAAATTGTAGTTAATAATTTTATTGGATAAATTAAATTGTTCTCGAAATGCAAGACATATTTTCCTCCAAAGGAGGATACTTGCGTTACAATGTGTAATACTTGTACATTACCCACTTGCAACACCGTATCTCAATCTGAGTCAGAGCCTATGGCGATCTCTTTTCGCCAGAGCTTCGATTGTTAATCAGCTGGCTGCGCCATGTTTTGATGTTAGTTTTGGGTCGTAAGAATAAATTTAGCTACAACAACCAAGCGATATGAAAATATACGTGACAAGATATGAAACGTATTATTTATGAAGTTTATTAAAATGTTTTTTGACTGAATATTATTACACAAACAAAAAAGGCTACATTAGTGCAACTTCATGAAAAGTTCAGACAGTAATGAATATCTACGATATATATCTATAATGAGTTGTGATCACTTTGTGATCTTGTGTTAATTATTTATTATATTATATCCAGACAAGTTACAAGCCTTAATTGCACTAAATTTACTAAATACTAAGTGATTGGAATAAGGACAAGTGTTATCCACAGTTTCTATGGTATAACAACGTCACTGCCCTGCTGATTTTCTCTCACACATATTTGTCACACACTTGTACATAATATGGCGAACTTTGCAGATGTTATTGATACACAAAAAACGTTGGAGTCTACTCTTATGAAGAAAATGAATGACTTTGAGGCTCAATTAAAAGCTGTAACACCAGTTCCACAGTTGCTCGTTTACAAGATGAATTTAGCAACTTTAAATCACAGATGTAGTCGATTCTACAGTTGCTACGTCAGCAAATAGCAGGAGTCTCCAGGACCGAGGATGATATTGAGATGAGACATCGAAGAAAATACTTGATTTTCAGTGATATATCCGAGGACACAACAGACAGAACTCTCACAGATTTTATTTTAAATATCTTGAGCGAGAAGTTAAGTATCTGATTTATCTCCAAACAATATTATTGCATGTCATCGCCTTGGTAAATTGACTGTGGGAAGATCTCGACCAGTGCTTGCTCTCTGTCGTATACCCTACCTGTGTTTGTTTTAATTCGTAATGATCGCATTGGCAAGGGTGGTGGGGGTGTCGCATTTTATCTATGTAGCGATATACCATACAAAGTTCTGGCTTCCTCTCCATCTTCATGTACTCTTCTTCAGACGAGTTCCTGATTTTGGAATTACTCATTAAGCGTGTTAAAACTATTCTGGGAGTCGTATATTGTCCTCCTAATATTGATTATTTCTCTCATCTCGAGACAGTTCTTGAACCCATTTGTTCGGATATTTTAATACTGATCTAACATGTAACACTCTGCGATTTCGTCTGCTTCACAGGTTATTCAAGTCAGTCAAATTTTAATATTTTGGCATCTGAGCCCACACCTCATAATCCTACTTCTCATGACACATAGCTTGATTTGCTTATTACATCTTCTTTAGATCACGTCCTTAATCATGGTCAGCTTTCCGCTCTGGGTTTTCCAAACACGATTTAATATTTATGCAATATAAATTAAAACCACAAAAGGTTCATAAGTAAGTAAGGCCTGCAGTTATCTGGATGCACGTATAAATATCGATGAGCTAAGACAGGATGCTGATAAAAAGGACTTTTCTTTAGTTTTTGAAGCTGAAATAATTGATGAAAAGGTATCCAACTTCAATAACTGTGTACTAAAACTGTTTGATGTTCACGCACCGTTAAGAGCAGTCAAAGTGAAGCGACCTTCTGCTCCATGGATTAATAGAGATATCCGAGTTGCAATGAATAGACGTTGTAATGGAGAAACGACAACTAAATGAGAATTGGTAGAATAAATATAATAAAATTAAACTAAATTTACAGACAAAAACACAATAACCCAAAATACAACAATAAAATATTCAGTCAACTTGACAACTGAAAAGAACAAAACAATAAATTATTTGATATATAAAAGCTTAAGTTTCTAAGGAATTCAACAACAGACGCGATCGCGCGTTTTATCTTTACAAGCATGTCAGATCAGATAAGATCTGGGATTTGTACAAAATAGCGCGAAATGACTGTAATCGAATGGTAAGAGCAGTTAAACGACAATTTTTTCACGATAATTTTATATATTGTACTATTGAGCAGGTTTGATTATGAAGTTAAAAAATAAAATAACCGATTATACCACTTCCACTATTTCATTTAATTACATTCCTAGAAATTGGAATATCAAAGGAAATACTTGATCGATTCATTTTCTGATAATAGAGATGACTTTAATTCAAACAAATAAAAACAAAATAATTATAAAATTAAGTTAATGTTATTAATATTATATGTTAAATTGCCCTATTTATGGAATATATAAGTATCAGTATGTGAATATAATGGTAAAATTAGTACTAAGGGATAGAGCAAGGCACCCCCAACACAAGTATATATTTTACTTCCCGAGACTGCCTCATGATTTTAAAGACATGTAATGAGAGAAATAAAGAATTTATGAATAAAAAAAAAACTTTACATAGACTTATAGCTATTTTCTTATGGAACAGAATATTCTGCTGGTATTTAATCATCTTCAAAGAGGAGGAGGATTTTATGTTAATCGTGTCCATTTTTTAAGTATGTTTACAGAAATCTCCGAGACGGTTTAAGCAATTTAGATAACGTAAGCTAAATTTTATACAGGTGTACTTAACGTTGGTCTCATGTAAATTTAGCGTAGATTTAATTTTTTTTTATTTAAAAAAATGGGAGGCATACTAGCGTTGGTCCCACCTGAAGTAAAGAAGTTATCTTAGCCCATTAAAGCTTGTAATACATAAAATAGCAATTCCTTAGGAGCTAGCTGGTAACATCACTCACTCGCAGGGACATAACGAACCTCCAAGGAGTTGTTATTTGGCTGTGATTTTCTGAGTTAGGGAGGAATTTTTCCAAGACGGACTGCTTAGATGCTCTCTACCTCACTTTTGAACACCCATACCAAGACGATCAGATATATCAGGCACGCAAGTGTTTGTCCTTGGTGCGAATGGAACGTATGGACTTTGGATTAACTAATTCGGACTTTATATGTTGTTTACTGAAGATTTGATGGTAAGAATAAAAATTTGAGAATTAAGCACTTGAATAAGTACAATGTACCAATACAAATGCGAATCTTAGGTACTTTATTGACGTCGAAGTCAGTAAAGTAAGCGAAGCAATGTGAACTTCTTCTTAAATTCAAAAACATGGAATTAGTGGTACATGTCTATACCGGAATTCGTACCAGGGATGAGTCGGTTAAGTGATTGTTCCTTATTCACTAGGTCATCACTACACTAAAGCAGCAATGTGTATCGAAACGGTTAGGCATCGACTTCTCTAGTCTTGTACACCGACGGTATTTGTTCACTAACTAGACGGGCTGTGAGAATTGTCGACAATCCTAAGCTTAACTTAAGGGTGTACCGAGTGTTAACACGGTATTGAACCCTAAAGTTTAAGGAGAGGTTTTGCCTCCCTTTGTGTATTCTACCGATTTATCATATTATCTTCAGAATACAGCCCGTTATAGGGCTGTAGATAATATGTTCGAAATGATGCCGATAGCTACTTTTTATAGCCGCACCGCTCGCCGACGGTGGGGAGTTCACCCTCACACGCTGGAGCCGCAATGGTCGTGTACCGTGCGGTTCCAGAGAAGTTTTCTTCTGAGAACTATCAAGCTGTGGAATGAGTTCCCAGCCGAGTATTTTTCCAATGGAATTCGTCAAGAAATGCTCGTAAAGATTTTTAGAGGGTCGGCAACGCATGATGCCGCTCCTGGTGGTGCAAATGTCCATAGGCTACGGTGACTGTTTACCATCAGGCAGGATGTATGCTTGATTGCCACTTTAGTGGTGTGAAAAAAAACTAACGAGATGGGTGCTGGTCTCAACTTCTTATAAAATAACTAGTGGCAATAGTATTATACAAAGTAGAATTTATTATGTTTGACTATTGAAAAATAATGCCTGAATCTTACCAATTTCTAGACAGTCGCTCTAAAATAAATCGTTCTTCAATCCTACGACTTACGAATACTTGATCATATGTTAAACGCCTGTGGAAATAACACTCGGTGCTCCCAACCCGCCTCCTAATATGCTCATCAAGTTCAAGGACCTTCAAGAATGCGACAGATAATACGGGCTTAGCTGAGAATTACGTGTACGGGTTTCAAATTCCTCTTCGTTCTCATCTACAACTCCGACAAAATTTTCCTAACCAATGTAAGTAGCATTAAAAAATTTCCACCCCTTGAACCCCTTCAAGGGGTGGAATTTTAGGTAACGGAGGTCAAAAGTATTTCTTGAATTAAAAGTTGAAGTGTTAAGAAGTTTTTTAAAGTGAGGTACTTTAGACTTTGTAACTATACTTTCAATCAAGACGTCAAAACAGTAATTTCAGCGTTTTTCAAAATTCCATCCTTAGGGGACTGAAAATGGGGTTAAGGCTTTGTATGGAATAGAAATATTTTTTGAAGTTAGTAACTTGAAACTTTGTACAGATACTCTCTATTAGAATTAAAAAAAAAATGGTTTATGCGTTTTCAAAAATTCCACCCCTTAAAGTGTGTAATGGGAGTCAAAATTATTTCTTGAATTAAAAGTTGAACTGTTAAGAAATAGATTTTTTTAAAGTGGACTATAGATTTTGTAAATATACTGTCAATCGAGACGTCAAAAAAGTAATTTCAGCGTTTTTGAAAATTCCAGCCTTACGAGGGCTGAAAAGGGGGTTGACAATCTGTATGGAGTAGAAATATGTTTTGAAGTTGGTAACTTGAAACTTTGTTCAGATACTCTCTATTAGAATCAAAAAAAGTGGTGTCAGCGCTTTCAAAAATTCCACGTCTTAAAGTGTATAATAGGGATCAAAAGTATTTCTTGAATTAAAAGTTGAACTGTTAAGGGATTGATTTTTTTAAAGCTCACTTTATAAAAATCAATCCCTTAACAGTTTCAATCCCAACTTTCGGCTTTGTAAATATATTCTCAAAAAAAGTAATTTCTGCGTTTTTCAAACCCTTAAGTGGCTGAAAAGAGGGTTGACACTTTATATGGAGTAGAAATATCTTATGAAGTTTGTGCTGACGCGGCGGTTGTTGTGACTTTGTACAGTTGTGTTTTTTAAATAGGCAATGTTGTGTATTGAATATAGAGATGCTTTGATTGTATACAGTCAATATCAAATAATATTATCAAATAGATAATGAAAACCGAACAGATCGTGACATGTCTTCATTACTACACAAATAAGAATATTTGGTACTTTTACTAACTATATAATGCTTAGTGTACCAAAAAATAAGAAGTAAAATAAGTAAAACTGTCGTAATTCCAACATCTACGCGTGCGAAGCCGTGGGCATAAGCTAGTACTACAATAAATTAATGTGACCACTAGCTAGCTACTCTTCCCGCATGATGTTCGACTTCTCAAGTTTTTACACAATAGTCTTAAATAATTCCAAGATAAAAAACAGCCTGTGTAATCCAGAACATCTACTAATTTTATGCAAAATTTTATCTAAATCCGGAATTATTTGAACTTCTGTAACTCTTAAAAATCTGTTCTATAACTCTTAAATAATTCTCACATATTTTTCTAAATATCTCTCATGTGCAGTCATTGGTCAGTTACGATTTTATTATTCGTATACGTATAACTCCGCTTCCTGACGGTGGAACAAAATGAAATTAATATACATTGAATTTTAAGTGAGGCTTCAGCAATGCAAATGTGAATACTACTACCATTCTCGTGTAGTAGTTTTTACATGACGCGTATAAAAACGTACCGAGAGATAATTAGACAAAGAATAATTCTAAAGATAACTATTTTGGCTTATTTGCTCAACCAAACCAACCAACCCAATATACTTATTCAAAATTTCAAATTCAAAATTCACAAAATTTTATTTTCATATAACAGGTTTTATTTAATATAACGCGACTCCAAGTCATTCAACAATGCAACTGCGACAAACGCATCCAATTCCATGCAGTAATTTTTACACAAATATATTAGGTGTTAAAGTATGAATATGGCAATTTGTACCTATTGAAAAATTAAAACTCGTTTTTTTCTAAGATGCAACATACTCGTATTTAAAAATGGTATTCAATTGGAGCAAGGTCTGGCGAGTACAGAGCATGACATATGGTTCCTAACTACTGCTCCTGTAGAGTTACAATGGTTTCTTGTGCAGTATGAGGTCTTGCCTTATCATGGAGCAATAATGGTGAAGATCGAGTCGGGGCTGTTTCACTGCCAGTTTCGCCATCATTGTTCGAAGTTCGGCACAGTAAACATCTGCTGTTATTGCTTGATTAGACCTGAGAAAGCTATAGTAAATAACGCCATGAAGAGATCACTAAACATTTACCATTACCTTTTTATTGGTAAGCTTTGCTTTATGGCACTGCTGCAGCGTGTGACCTGGGGTCAGCCGTTGCATTTTTTCAATATTCTAAATTCAAATGTTGCACATTTTTTGAAAGAAAAACCTCATAAGTATCATATGAAAAAAGTTTCACTCGAAAATCTCATACCATGAATGTTTAATGTCAATTCAAAATATCTATTATATATCCGAAGGTGACGTTTGCCCTATGCCATTATCATCACTGGCAACACACACCGATCGAAGACTTTCCTTTCATAATATTGAAGTATTTTGAACAAGTTAATCTTTCTATCAATCTATTCTATCGAACTGATGTGTTAGATTCAATGAGGGACCTCATTCTGGAAGTTGTCAGCCTAGATATGGCGAAGGCGTTCGATCGGGTCTGGCACCGGAGTCTTCTGTCGAAGTTACCATCATACGGGCTGCCCGAGGCTTTGTGCAAATGGGTCGCCAGCTTTTTTTGTATATTTTTGATTGCCACCTTGGTGGTATAAAAAAAAGTTGGGCCTCTCTAGATGGACTGCTTATATCAGGTATGGGCAACCTTTGACATGTTGTGGGCCAAACTTTAGCATGCAAATATGTTCGCGGGCCGCGTTTAAAAGTAGTGCATATATATAAGTAGATTCCTTGTGTGTATACTTTCTTTTTTTTTAATTGGGTTTTTTCAAAATGTCTCGCGGGCCGGATCAAATCTTACAGCCGGCTGGATCCGGCCCGCGGGCCGGGTGTTGCCCACATGTGGCTTATATCATAGTTTCTTTATTTGTAGATATTTCTTAAGAGAGGTAGAGAGCATCAAGCACCCCGTCTGGGGAAGTACTTCCACCTCATAGAATACCGCAGCTAAATAACAACCCCCTAGAGGGTTGTTGTGTTCTTGCGTGTGAGTGAGGTCACCAGTAAGCTCCTAAGGATTTGCTGTATTAGCAGCAGAGAAGGCATCGCGCGAGTGATGCTTAATGTATTACAAGCGTTCATAGTCTATGGTAACCGCTTTACATCAGGTGGGTCATGTATGCCGTCCGACGTTGTATAAAAAAAAATGTGACGAGAATGAAATACGTTGTTAATCTGTTTTAGTTAATTTAGTACGTGCAAAGAATAGATATTTCAATTAGTACCTACTCATAAACTACTTACGATAGTAGCAGATAGGTAGAATCTCTATTTAAAAGACTATAATTTAATGGAATGCATAAATTAAATACACTAAACATTTGACGAAATTAAATGTTATGTTCCGTATTTTGTGTAAATATTAATGTATGACTAACATGAAAGGAACGTCCATTCGCATATAAAACTGTAAGAACATCGTAAACCCATCAGTTTGGTCAAACTCCGTAACGTTCCTACTGGCTTCGGAGATTTTTTGATTAGAGAAATCTACATTGGAGTCGTACTCATAGTCTATTAAATAGAAGTAGATGATGTATTAAAGAGTATATTAGTATTATTATAAGAAAAAGGATGTACCATTCGTACGAGGATCTAGCAAGAATGTGTGAAGAACGAACATCATTCCATTTAGACTTAGAATGCCAAAACTCGCCTACCACGACTAAGTTGGTTGTGTTTTATCAGAAAATGTTGGTTGGGATCTATAGAAACCAGCAAGCGTACATGAAAATAGCTATGAATATTAAGGAAGCAAGAAAATTGCAAGGACTACGGCTTGTGGCGGTCGGTTCTTTCTGTATACCCTAGATAATAAATTAAAAAAAAGGCCAAGTAGTATGAAACTACTGCTGTTAGTTAACTCATAACATTAACATGCCACACATACTTGTGTGGTGTCAATGGCTATAGGAGATACTATTTTATACTATTGATGATGATGAATTGACATTTCTTTACATTGTTTTTGAACGTTAACTGATATACCTAGTAATTAAAATTACTGCCTTATTGTGCTGCTAAAATAGTTCTATCAATCAAACTAATCTATTCCCTAATCTCTAATACTATGTCATTTGTATGTAACCTTGTATGGTTAAATAGGGGTAACCAAATATACTTATGTGTAACACCATACATTTAATTTATCCCACTCTTTATAGACAAACAAGAAACTTTTCTGAACTTTGTTAGGTAGTCTTAAGACGACCCTTGGTTACCTCCAACAAGCCTCTTATTACAGTGTTATATGGCTATGATTTTCTATAAGGTACTACAGTCAAGTTGTTACTGAATATATAACTGTGTTAACTGTGTTGTTAAAAATATACAGACCTCAATATATACCCTATTTCTGTTTCGCACAGCAATATTGGTTGTGTACGCAGGTAAGATTGAACCAAAGATGATAGTGAGTAGAGATATTGGTAGTCATTGTAACAAATTTGAAGTCATAAGCTCATTTGTTCAGACAATTTTTTTTATTCGTTCCTGTGGGTTGAACTATTCCGTGATCATTATATTTATTTGGGTAATTTAATTGCCATAGGAATTTATAAAATTTTTACTATTTTCTACTTAGTAATTGTTTACTATTTTTAATTTATGACAGTAGAATGTTCTATACGCATTATGCCTACTAAGTAAATTGTATGTTATGACAAAATAGTATAATGGTATTGTAATTGTAATACGTATTTTTTTTTACAAATGTGGCCTTACCGAAAGGTGTTAGAATAATACTAATAGAACTAATGAATGCCGCCTAAATAAAAGAAGTCTAAATAGAAACGAAGGTCGGTAAACAATATCTAATGATGTCAAGTTGAATAAACTGAATTCAAGTGATTGTTAAGCTTATTGATAATTCTCAAACCAAGCAGATTGTTTTGCATTTTGTTCATTTTCCTATTTTAATGTTTATGTTTTTTTCAACGATGAAAGACGAATGTATGGAGAAGGGTTTACTACTGAATGCGAAGAAAACAAAGATAACAGTATTTGAAAGAGAAGAATCCAGATCTAATGTAAGAATTACGGTTGATGATGAAGTGTTGGAACAAGTGGATGAGATTGTATATCTTGGATGCGCTTTCAGCAGGGATGGAAGATACACCGCAGATGTGGAAAGATGAGTGAGTGCTGAGAATAGTGTGAATGGAGCGTTGCAAAAACATCTTGGAAGTAAATACCCCGAGCCAGAAGGCACAGCTCGCAGTACACAATGCAGTGCTGGTTCCAACGCTAACTTATGGAAACGAGAGCTGGGTATAGCAGAGAGAGCATGAAAGCGGGATAAACACGGTCGAAATGCGAGTGCTGCGCAAAATTTGTAGCGTAAGGCTTGTAGACCGTATTCGCAATGATGATGTTAGAAACAGAGTTGTCTGAAAGAGAGCGTCGGTGTTAGAATAAGAAGAGACTTACTCCGTTGGTTCGGACATGTACTAAAGAATGCAGGATGAAAGAATGACAAAGCAGATATACAATGCAAAAGTGGAAGGATGTAGGAGCCGAGGAAGGTTAAGACTTAGCTACCATGACCAAATTGGTCATGTTCTATCAGAAGGTGATATCAGGAGCCCTAGAAACCGGCGAGCGTGCATGAGAAGAGCAATGAATGTTAAAGAAGCGAGTGAGATATGTAAGGATCGAGTCACGTGGCACTCGGTTCTCTCTGCCCCCCCCCCCCCCGCAAGGGATTTGGCGTGAAGTTGTAGTAGTAGTAGTTTTTTTCATTTGGCGAAATTGTCTGTTGACTTTTTTGAATGTCTTGTACATTAGACATCTGTAGAGACAATGAAATGCAAATGCAGAGAATAATCTCAAAGTTTCCTACACCTTACACTTCAAAATAAGTCTAGCTATTAAGGTATTATGAATACATAAAGTTCAAAAAGATTTTCCTCCTTTTTCGCCAGTTGAATTATTAATACTCGTACATAACAACAATTAATATACGTCAAGGATCTCATAAATTTGTAAAGGGTTCACTTTTTTCCTTCTAAGAGTAGAAAATATGGTTGAATGCATTCAGCATATAATACACCATGCGAATTTTAATTAACTCTTACCGTACTGTGAGTTTGCCGATAAGAAAGATACGCAAGAAATTATACCAGAGAATAAAAGCAGTTGAAAGATCAAAAGTTACATTACTTAACGACTGACAACTGATGTTACTTTTAGAGCTAAGGGCAATCGCGACTGCACTTGATGCACCCTGGCGATTGACAAACGAGGCACAGTAGAAAGGAAGAGCGCTACTCTTCCTCTGTATTCCACAGCCGGATTAACATCAAGTTATTGTGTTCCGATATATGAATCTATGATTCATATTGAGATTTTTTTTACCTATTTAGGAAAGATTACTATACATAAATGGAGCAGGCTTAACTTCAATCAAATCTTTACTAACATTACATGAATCATCATAAGATAATTAATCATAAAAACATAATTTATGAAATAGTACTCTCTACTTGACTGTAAGATTTGTATTGACTAACACGCGAAGTGACGTCATGAAGTACCTCGAACTTCCATTAATCATCAAATGTAATATGCATCAAATTTATATGTGACTAACTTGACTGATTCTAATATGAATTCTTTGATGGTCGTTCACCATGAAAGAATTCACATTGGAATCAGTAAAGCTGCTTGAAAATTGATAAAAACAGAATGTGCGACACATGTATAAAGTAGTTCCTATGTAAGTATAAATTCATGAAAAAATAACATAAACGTCGTGTGATATTCAAGCAGGGTATTAACACCGTTGAAAAACATAATTTATATTGAAATAATTGTACATCATTCTAGTAATTGCTGTCACTATTTTTACAGGTGTTTATCGAGACATCTGTAAAAACACTGTAATACGTTGTTTAATTAAAGTGTCTTGTTTAATTTGAACTCTATTAATTACGAATTAAAGACGTAGAGTTAGCTTACAGGAGCAATGAGAATTTTCAGCGCTTGAGGGTTGTGCGTTCTGATACGGCAAGCTAGTCGTGTGAGCGAATCCGTTCGCGAACGACGTGCGCATTTCGTTTTATCATATCGACATAACCCGATTCGAAAAGTTTCGATTGTTATTATTTTAAACTATATTTCGCTTGAATGCTTGTAAAAACTGTCAATAGTGTAATGGACGTAAATAAATTAGTTTGGTGTTATTAATGTTCCATATTAGTTTTTCTCCGCAGTTGGAAATAAACACGTGAGTATTTCTTTTTTATTAAAAAAAAAAACGATACATTTCCTACAATCGATGACAAGGTATAAAATGTTATCCAACTCAATATTGTTTATAAAAGTTTCTTATATCTAATTCGTTAAAACTGAAACACAAACTTTTAAAAAAATGTATCTAAATTAGATCATATTTGAATTGTTTCTTTAAGTTATGGATTTCAAACAATATTAATAATCTAGGTGTGTAAGCAGATTTACTATTATCTTTAAATCCGTAGTCAATCTCATCTACCTGTGATACACCCTGTCTATTAACAAATTATTTTTCGATGAAAGGTATGTATAGCAGTGTGATAGTGTTTAATAAAATCGTCCTACTCAGAAACTACTTCCGTTTTACAGAAGAAACAAATATCACTAGAAAGGTCCTGAGATTGTTAATTTAGCACTACTATATATATATATATCTTGCAAACCTCAACGGTAAACGTATTACATACTAAGTAGCCAATATGCCATATAAGCATATGGACGGTAAACGTAGTATAAAAATAATATCAGATTTCAATTACACAAATTTAATGGATATTAATTTTTATATGATATACATTTTTAGTATTGCTATATTTATATTAATCGAGACAGATGAAGTCCAGTCTGTCCAAACGAAACTAATACAAGTTCTGAGCGTGTCGTCAAATCAATTGCCAGAATTAACCTTTACGATTTTATTGACGCACAAATGACGATCGAAATGTGACTGACTGACACCGTTAGTGACAATAAATTTGACTCTTTCCTATTAGTGATAGGATACTATTCAGCCATTAATATCGGAATCTAAAAGCCATACACAATTGTCAGTATATACTCGTATGGTATGGTCGAGTGATTCGAATATTGTGTATCTCTATTAGTTAATAACATTCGCTACATTCAAGATACTATTATAAATTTAAGTAAATAGGTACCATTGTCGCCTATTATATATTTGTTATCCAATATTTCGACACTGGATGCCCGAACTGATCTCAATGATATTTAGTAGAAAAGGTCTAACACCTAGAGAACAACTATGACTAGTACGAGTATCATAATACAAAAAGAGAGCCGTGGTTGAAGTTATTATAGAGATAGCATGATTACCGTTTACGAAAAATACGTACTTGAAAAAGTGTATTTGTTGTTCGTCTCATGAAACCAATATGTAAAAGTAAATAACAGTTTGTGGATGTATGTAGCACACAGTTACAGTCAAAGTCAATCTCTCAGGTGATACACCGTGCTTATTAACAATCGACGCTCAGACGAAAGAGAAATAGGACATATACCGGAACCAAATAACAACTCCTCGGAAGATCCTTGTATTTCTAGCTACGGCAACACTTTATATCAGCTGTGCTGCATATTTGTAGCCTACTATCGTTACATAAAAAGAAAATTTTGTCATAATGTCAATAATTTTAGGTATTTTCATATTATATCATCCATCTATCCGTTGATAATTTCTTTGCCAAATAGGTAGGTTTATAGAATGCGAACTGCTTTTTTATATATCGTGCCCCCTAAATATTGATACCGATGCTATTTACTTTTAAAATTTCTATCTGTTCGATGTGCTCATAAATGCCATTTAACTGATACTGCTGAAACTTTATACAGTGATAACTTATGTCTTTGTTCAAAGCTACTTTACTTTTATCTACAAAATATTCATGATTTTTCCAAAAACTCGTAAATATATACCTTGCAGGCGGAAGCGGCAACACGTAGTGCAGTTGCTTTATGTTTATTGGTTAAAAAAAAACGGATCGGACCAAAGTAACTGAACCAACGCATTTTACGTATTTTTGTGGAAGGCTAATTAATTCGAGCGATATACGTCTGATATTTATGTGACAGGCTAATTGCTTTAAACGACAAGCTTTATATATTTATGATGCAGGCTATTGGTTCCAAGTGACACTGGTTTTATATTTCGGCGCAAGCTATTTGATCCACACACAACCTGGCTGTACTCTAAGAAAACGGAAAAAGACTAAAAATTACTTGAATTTAAATTTGAGGAAAGCAAAGTAGCTCAAATAACAAACAATAATCTTTTGATGTATCAAGTTCACCGGACTAATGAAACATGAAATTTTTATGGTGGTTGAGACAATGGCGCAGTGGAAAACAGGGTTCAATTCAAGCGACACAAAGTAGCTCCGATTTGCATGAAACCCGGCTCAATAGTTATATATTTATTATTTATTTATAATAATAAAAATATATAAAATCTATTCTAAAATAAATGTAGCCTAACTTACTTCTTATTACATCAGCTATCTGCCAGTGAAAGTCCCGTCAAAACCGGTCCAGCCATTTCAAAGATTACCCGGAACAACAGACAGACACAAAAATTGTAAAAAAAATATTTTGGTATATGTATCATAATTATATACATCCATATGCATTTAATAAAAAGCGGTTATTTTAATATTACAAACAAACACTCCAATTTTATTAATCTGTATAGATAACTCAATATGGCCAATGGTGTCGCTTGAAGCCATTAGCCTTTCCACCCTTGATATATATTATCAAATTTTGCACAGCGGCAACACTGTTTGTGAGCATAGTAGTGCATAGGCAGCTATGCACTACTATGCTCACAAACAGTGCTAACTTAAACCTCAATCTGTACCAAAATTGTTTTATCAAATTTAACAACAATTTCAAACTCTACAATCGTTTACATAACTTATATTAACTTCATAACCATAAAATTTATGTACCGTTACCGATGTATTCTATTTTACTTAGAATTCAAATAAAGTTTAAATTATGGGTATGATATTCCCAAACAATCAACTGTTCATTTGTTTTCTCTTTTGTATTGATCACTATTTCTACAATATGAACGTGGAAATATCAAAATTACGCGTTATTTTCAAAACAAGCACCGTTGTAGTCCTTACATTGTTGGTTTAACTGCCGTCTATTCTGGTAATTTGATTGAATTATAAAATGAACCTTCTAACCGACGACCGGAGTAAAGTGTAAGAGTATTTTATGAAATTTTAATACATAAATCGGCAATAATGCACTTAGTTGTATGTTCATGGGCCAGATTATTGTCTATTAATTACGTTACATTGTGAATAATTTCCATGAGCGAAGTGGTTAATAACGCTGATTTGTGACCAACGCTCGTGGTTTGGATTCCCACACAGGACAAACCTTTTTGTCCATGAACATGTCTGTTTGTAGCAACACGGGTGGGATGCATCATGCAGCCTGGCTGAGGAAGTACCTCCACCTCACAAAAATCTACTGCAAAATAACAACTCATTGGAGGGTTTTTGCGTTCTTATGAGTGAGTGTGTTTGCCAGTAAGTACCTAAGAAGTTGCTGTGTTAACAGCAGACTGTCGTCGCGCTATCAATACTTAATGTATTGCAAGCGTTCATAGGCTACGGTAACCGATTTACATCAGGTGGGCTGTATCCTTCTATGCCTCCCGACGTTACTTAAAAAAAAAACTTAAATATAAACCTGACCGAAACTTGACTCAAATGTGATCCAAGCCTGAAATCTCTAGGGAGTTATTATTTGGCTGAAGTTTGTTGTGAGGTGGAGATACTTCCCTAAGCGGGCTGCTTTGATTCGCTCTACTTGTCTTAAAAACACCCATCCAAGACAAGCAGACATGTTCACTAATGTTTGACTTGTGTACTCGTAGGAAGCGAACGCAAAGTTGGTGTCAAAGTAGCGTTATTACCCACTGTGCACCGAGCTCCACCAAATGCATCTAAAATATAAACAATGAATATGTACCTGTACGAAGCTTCTAGGATATTAATTTACACAAACTTCGTATATAGACATATTTATTATGTACCATTTATGATATCAATAAAATACAGCAGTGTATTAATGACACCTTATCATTCACTACTGAATTATGAATAAAATTTAATACATTTTAATGTAATCTACACTGTACGTTACATTGAAATATATTAAACCTTATTCATAGTTTAGGTACATAACGACCTGAGATATGGATATTGTATGTCGAATGCGAGCGTTATATTTATTTATTACTTATAACAGAACAATCAACCACATAATAACATGAGGGAAATAACAATATCGAGATATGCGAAGACATGTAACTTTTGTAATTATAGTATAAATATTAATTTACAGCGCGATTAACCACTGCAATAGGTTATTTTCATTTCTATCAGAGCTTTTTAAATAAGATGTTAATATTTTTAATTAACGAAGGGCAACACTCGCCTACTGTGACCAAATTGGTCGTGCTTTATCAGAAGGTGATGTCAGGAACACTATTTAATTGAATTCAATTGTTTATTGTGCACCGTAATGTGAATACAAAGGTGGTTATTATAAAGAACAGAACGTGATGGGTTCTGCACATTATATCGACTGTAAATGTAGAGGATATTTTATATACTTATTCAAGCTGTTGTTTATGTAACATAATTTTAGTATTGTTACTTAGAAGGAAAAGTACATGTTTAGCAGACGAGTCTTCGACGAAATGGTGACAAGGAAATGAGGTAACCGGGAGGCTCACGGGAGGGTGAGAAGCTGAATTGACATTTAAATGATAACGGACATAGATTTTTTACTTTTATAAGTTGTATTTATTAACGTTCCCAAATGCATTTAGATTAAAGTATCTTAATCGGTGATCTTTCCTATTATTAATTAGAAAGTAATAAAAATATTACCCCAATAGTACTGAGTAGTATAAGTACATGAAATTGTCACATTTCAACTGTAGACTGTTTTGTTGCTGTTGATTACTTTCACTTAAAATGGAACTAGTGACAGTCAATGTGTATTTATCATGTAGCTTTTCAGGACCACCGTTCTTTTACGAATTCTATATGTTTGTCTGTGCGTTTGTCTGTGTGTGTTTGTCTGTTGCTTTTTTAGTATATTCGAATTTTGACTTCAGATTCGGATTCAGCATAAAAAAGTAGAATAGGAATGTTCAGGAACACCGTTCCTATCTCTTAAAGAACATGGTCGAAATGGCCGATAAAAAAAAATTGAATTGTTATATAATTGACGAGCCAGGTGTTCCTCTGGCAATGCAAGCTTGCGCATTCTCAACTGGTTTATTCTTAATCGTCCAATATAAATGTCTTCTTAGCATTATGAAGAATCGTAACAGTGTCATTGGTTTTGTTAGTTCATAAAAATGATTGGTGAAATGTCCACTCGTTCGTCATGATGTGTTCTTTGGATAAAATCTTGTGGTAAACATAGAAAAGATTGATTTGCAAATTACCTATTTACAGTTTTTAATTTATAACCCCAAGCGTGGGTACAATTAACTAAGATTTACTTAAAACTAGCTAGTATCCCTACCTTTATATTTGTGTGGTGTACGGCATGGCAGCGCATAAAATACTGACAAATAAATCGCAATTTTTATATAGGTACACGATAAACATTTTATTTTTTGTTTCCATATGTATTTTGAATTCTAAATAGATCATGTCATCACAGTACATAAAATTATATTGAAGAACATTACAAATAAATACAAAAAATAACTTAATGAAAGTTTGTTAATTCAGTGGTACGAAATACATAAGAAATAATTTATGTTAACACATAATTAGATGTTTAAACTATTTCTATATAGTATTACATATTGTTAATAATTTCTCGATTTAATAAAGAAAAATCCATAAGAAAAGTACATAGGGAGACATAAATTGTGACATATAAAGTTAATACGCTGAATTTTATGTGAGAAAACTGCACCACGAATATTAAATAGGAATGACTATATCCTTAATTAAGTACTAAAAAGGCTCCATAGTAATTAATAGACTTTATTTTCACGTAGAACATAAAAATAGAAATTTAACAACTGGAACAATCAATATCTTGACTAGCTTAATGTATGGTACTCAAGTCCCAAATATCTCCGGTTCTAATTTTAGATTATCAAAGTGACTTGGTGAGTCAAAATTTTACAATTATTTCCATCACTTGCTTCGCTAACTTTCCATTAAAGGTATACCGTGTAAGTATAGACTACGTAGGTGCTTCGTATTAAGCCAGAAAACGATGAATCAACTTAAGTTTCCAAATACCTTATGTCATAGCAATAAAGATGATTTTACTCAGGAATTTTATACGTGAGCCAACATTATGAATACATGCTTGAGAATCTAGACTCATATACCTGTTTACGGCGAGTTTATACGAGGATAATAATCTGCATTAGTACATTAATATACGTACGTCACTGGCAGTATATGGGATACCTTCGAATAATAAGGCTATGTATTAAAATTATAGAAGACTTATCGCCTTGCTATTGTTATGTTACTTGTTGAGGAAAAGAGTGTGCAAAAAGGGTTACAAATTTATTAGGGCTATTTATACAGTAAACTATATAAAAAAATAAAAGTGACTTAAAGTTCGGCTAATAAGGGTCTTTATGAACTCGCGTTATCTTGGTCTAACCGGAATATCACTGTTTGGTTCACTAGAGTGTGCACTGAGTGGCCGACGACTGTAGACAGCTGGTCAGCGTGCTAGCCAGCACGCAGATCCAGACGTAGAAGTTGTTCGTGGGACCGCCTTACGGACTAACACCGCAGCGGTAACTCCGTCAGCTGCCGTGGTCCACAACAGAGGCTGTGTAGGTTTTATAATTGGGATTAGTTAGACGTCCGGTGTTTAACGGGTTTGGAAAAGTGAGTAAATTCCCGACGGTTCACCACGTAGCCCACAGTAGGTGGCTGGAGGTCTCCGACGCGGTGCCCTCAATCTTTACTTCTTCAAAACTAGTTGCAGATTGACTTGTTTTTCGTTTTTCGTCCTAAACCTCAGATTTCAAATTTGAATTTTATATAAAAAAAAAAATTGCAATTGTCATAGATATAACATAGACAATTATCTAATAAGTTTTACAATGTATATTATTTAATAAATCGGCCAAGTGCGAGTCGGACTCGCGCACGAAGGGTTCCGTACCATTATCTATAAAAATCGGCCAAGTGCGAGTCGAACTAGCGCACGAAGGGTTCCGTACCATTATCTATAAAAACGGCAAAAAAATCACGTTTGTTGTATGGGAGCCCCCTTAAATATTTATTTTATTCTATTTTTTAGTATTTGTTGTTATAGCGGCAACAGAAATACATCATCTGTGAAAATTTCAACTGTCTAACTATCACGGTTCATGAGATACAGCCTGGTGACAGACGGACGGACGGACGGACGGACGGACGGACGGACAGCGGAGCCTCAGTAATAGGGTTCCGTTTTACCCTTTGGATACGGAACCCTAAAAACAGCAAAAAAAATCACGTTTGTTGTATGGGAGCCCCCTTAAATATTTATTTTATTCTATTTTTTAGTATTTGTTGTTATAGCGGCAACAGAAATACATCATCTGCGAAAATTTCAACTGTCTAACTATCACGGTTCACGAGATACAGCCTGGTGACAGACAGACGGACGGACGGACAGCGGAGCCTCAGTAATAGGGTTCCGTTTTACCCTTTGGGTACGGAACCCTAAAAACGGCAAAAAAATCACGTTTATTGTATGGGAGCCCCGTTAAATATTTATTTTATTCTATTTTTTAGTATTTGTTGTTATAGCGGCAACAGAAATACATCATCAGCGAAAATTTCAACTGTCTAACTATCACGGTTCACGAGATACAGCCTGGTGACAGACGGACGGACGGACGGACGGACGGACAGCGGAGCCTCAGTAATAGGGTTCCGTTTTACCCTTTGGGTACGGAACCCTGAAAATGGCAAAAAAATCACGTTTGTTGTATGGGAGCCCCCTTAAATATTTATTGTATTTTATTTTTTAGTATTTGTTGTTATAGCGGCAATAGAAATACATCATCTGAGAAAATTTCAACTGTCTGACTATCACGGTTCATGAGATACAGCCTGGTGGCAGACGGACGGACGGACGGACTGACGGAATGACGGACGGACTGACGGAATGACGGACGGACAGCGGAGCCTCAGTAATAGGGTTCCGTTTTACCATTTGGGTACGGAACCCTAAAAAGGATATTACACTATATAGGGTGTATTAACGCCAACATTGATGTACCGTAATGAAACATGTGTATAGCAGAAGAAGCATGACAGTAGGGTGAAATCTGTGAAATGAGAATGCTGAGAATTACATGAACAGTTAGAATCATTGTTGGAGTAAAAAATAGCACGATACGAGAATTATGTGAAATGAAAAAGGTTTGGACTTTTGGAAATGAATGAATGACAAAAGAGTTACCAAAGAAGTGTATCGAAGAAAAGTGAGATATATTACGGACAGGTAGAAGCCGTTGAGTGCTCGATGGCGTCGTTGCGCGTGTCATTCTAACCGAATACGCAGGTTAAGCAATGTCGACCGCAGCCTCTCTATGAATGGGTTTATCTATCTCGAGTTTCTCCGTGCTTACAGGGCACGTTGAGCCGTTGGTCCCGGCCGTTGTCTGTAGATGACAGTCGTAAAGCTAAGTCAGTGGCCCCCGGGCGGCTTGAAAAACTGGCGTCCGCCAATCCGCATTTGAGCAGCGTGGTCTCTCTTCAACCGAAAGGGTTCTACAGCATACTACATGCTGTAGAAACCTTTCGGTTGAAGAGAGACCTGTATCCCTGCAGTGGGATGAGCAAGGGTTGATGTGATTATGACGAGAGGCCGTCTTAGTATATATATGTGCATAAATCAAATTGGTATGTATGTACGAGTATGTATATCTTCACGCCAAGTCCCTTGCGGGGTAGGCAGAGAGAACCGAGCTCCATAAGACGCGGTCCTTGCATACTTCACTCGCTTCTGTGACATTCATAGCTCTTTTCATGCACGCTCGCCGGTTCCTGGGGCTTCTGACATCACCTTCTGATAAAACACGACATATAAATGGTATATATAACATATAAATAAATCAAATTGGTGATGTGCTAAAAAGAGCTAAATCAAAAGCACGTAAAACCGAAGAGCAATGGTTAATGAGTGGAGAAGAAGCGAGAGGGGTATGTTTGAATCTGTACATCTAGCGTTCTATAGTCTCTTCCTACCCCAGTAGAAGACAAGTGTGATAAAATTAAGTCCTATCGTGACGGAGTTTACTTCTAGACTAAGTAAAGTTTGTACTGTGAATACTAGTTAGGTGATAAACGTTCGCAAATACCTTATCGTAAATAGATACTTATTTATTTTGATATATAAAGCGGAATATTTATTTGTTTAGTTGTACGCGATAATCTCTGGAATTACCTACCTACGAGTATCAGTATTTTTGGGCGAAGTCATTGTGATGCAAGCAGATAGAACTCATCTCATCGGTCACTAGTGTGAGCATCTCACGAGTGATCGATGAGATTGTGCGGTCGATTCTTGCTCAAAAAAAATGTTGCACAGTCAGTATTCCATTTAATATGATATTAAAAAAAAAAAAACTTTTTGCATTTGATAGTTCCATTCTCAAGGAAGGCTATTCAACATTACGATATGATCCTTAGAAGCTGAGGAGAAAGAAATAATGTGAATAAGTGATTCCTACGGGATTTAAAGAGAGGTAGGGCGCATCAAACAGCCCGTCTGGAGAAGTACCTCCACCTAACAGAAAACCGCAACCAAATAATAACTTCCTAGAGGGTTGTTGTGTTCCTGCGTGTGAGTGAGGTTACCAGTAAGCTCCTAAGGAGTTGCTGTGTAAGCAGAAGAGGAGGCATCGCGCGAGTGATACTTAATATATTACAAGTATTAATAGGCTACGGTAACTGCTTTACATTAGGTGGGCCGTGTGCTTGAATGTCTACCGACGTAGAATAAAAAAAATACCGGAATACGCGCATACAAAGTTGCGTGATACAGCTAGTAAAAAATTACAGAAAACTACCATATTAAAATTGCAATACTTTTTGCACCTAAAATTTTTTTTGAGCAAGAATCGACCGCATTATCTCTGCGATCACTCGTGTAGTGCTCACACGAGTGACCGATGAGATGAGTTCCATTTGCTTGTATTGCAATGACTTCACCCAAAAATACTGATAGGTAGATAAACTTTTACTTTATACGTGTCTATATATCTGAACAAATTAATATACCATTATTAAAACCGAAATCATATATCATACAAAGTCATGTATTGTATGCTGTACGGCTAAGAGCAGATAACGCTCAAAACTTGAAAGTCTAATTGGCTTGGCGTGCACTTGTTTGACAGCAGTTTAACTACTGTGCCTTTAAGGAACATGGTCAAAATGGCTAACAAAGTTTAAAAAAAAAAATGTTATTTAATTGACGAGCCAGGTGTTCCTCTGGCAATGCAAGCTTGCGCATTCTCAACTGGTTTTTTTATACTATGCCGGGAGGCATACAATCATACTGCCCACCTGATGTAAAGCGGGTATTGACGGTTGTAATATATTAAGTATCGCTCGCGCGATGCCTCCTCTGCTGCTTATACAGCAACTCCTTGGGAGCATACTGGTGACCTCACTCACACGCAGGAACACAACAACCCAGTTGTTGTTATTTTAGTAAGTTGTTATTTGGCTGCGGTTTTCTGTGAGGTGGAGGTACTTCTCCAGATGGGTGCTTTGATACACTCTACCCCTCTTAAAGCATCCAGACCAAGACAAACAGACATTTTCATGCACACAAATGTTTGCCTTGTGTGGGAATCGAATCCACGATCGTTGGTGTCAAAGTCGCGTCATTCACAACTGAGCCACAAAGCTCGTCCGTACCTCTCATTCTCAACCGTAATAACCATGTTATAAAATCGTACACGCGTTGCTACGTGGTTTGATTTGTTTTGTATTAGAATGAGCTGCCAAATAAATCAATTTCTTATTATGAAGACTCGGAGCCCTGCCTCTGGTGTACGTAATGTAATAAGATATGCGAAGTGTCAGTAATTTTGCCGGTTTCAGCGACGTGCTGCAGCGGCGCTGTAACCTGCCGTCGAAACGTCGCGGTTTATATTTTTGAGACCACGTACAATGAGAGTTTTTGTTCGCAGTATTTGCAAGCTGTACAAATATTGGACTCGAATTGACGATTACGAAACTTGGTATTTAATTGTTGTACTAGTAATTACAAATACTATTTTATTTTGCAATTTTATTTGAATGCTATACTATAAATAAAACGAAGTAAACGGCACGAGTAAGTACGTATAAAATGCGAGTTTAAGACATATCTAAGTCAGTAAGGTTTTTTCGTAAAAAAATATTAAAAATGAAACATAGAAATACATAGAATTCACAATAATAAACATATTATTTATTTAAGCATAAAATTATTTTTTATATATAGATTACAAAACCAGAACAATATTACAGGTATAAAAGAAATCGAATCGAAATCGTTGGGAATAAATATGTATACATTTTTTTTTTTTTTTCACAAAATGCAAACCATTTTTAATGTAACGTAAAAATCTATGATATTAATATAATCTACTTACTTTACACGTGAACTTACCATAATTTTCGCTCGTCATGAGTTCTAGATAATAAACATTACATAAGTTAGCTCTTAACATGTAAGTTAAAGAAAATTCCAAAAATATTAAGTAGAGATCATAATAATAAAACTTTGTGTACCAAATATGTAACACGAAATAATTGTCAAAATATTTATTTTTTGAGATATAATTGCTTTGACAAAACAGACACCAGAATAGTACCCCTGACTCACACCACAAACACACATTTATGTCTATATAATGACATTGAGCGCGCCCGCCCCTAAGGCAGTAGTTGAAAATCAGTGTTTTTTGCGCATTGTGCAAAAGTCACACTGAGCTATGGCCTATTCGCTTGCTGCAGCAGATATTACTGTAAATAAATAATAAATAAATAAATAAATAAATATTGTCGGACAAATTACACAGCGCCACCTAGCCCTAAAGTAAGCAAAGCTTGTGTTATAGGTACTAGACAACTGATAAACATACGTAAATACATTTTTTTTTTGTAAATACATACTTATTATACATAGAAAATACCCAGACCAAGACAAACAGACATGTTCATGCACACAAATGTTTGTACTGTGTGGGAATCGAACCCACGAGCGTTGGTGTCAAAGTAGCATAACAACGCGTTTCACCACTGCGCCACCGAGCTCGTCATGTTTTGAGCAACGCCTGTTTACTCCGTCTTGTACTGTTATATTATATTTGTATGGGTGTGACCGTAGTAGTTAATAAACGATTATCTATATATCTATCAGAACACATAAATGCAGCAATACATCCACCTCACAGCAGAACACTGCAGTCAAATAACATCACCCTGGACGATTGTAGCCTTTCCGTGAGTAAGTAAGATCAGTTACCTCATATGAAGTTGTTGTGTATTTGTATTTTTTTTCTTCAAGATATCCAAGCGGGTTTTTAATTAGCTCTCATTTTTAATCCATAGAACTTCATAATTATATTTACTTAAGAACAAAAGATATTTGAATAGAAATTCGCAATTTTTGCTACTAATTTATGAAGGTAGACAATATTTTTCAATGTTAAATTTGTTCAATTAATTTTAATGAAATTGCAAAATGAATGTAATTTTTAGCTTCAGAATGATATCAATATGGAGAAAAGGCAGTTAATATAATAAGAAAACATATAAACATTATAATTAAATAAGAGTTTAGAAAGGAAAATCTGCTAGGGGCGAACTTTAACTGGCAATTTTACAAATATGTTTTTTACAATTGTCAGTCTATAAGATGTTAAGTACAAGTTAAGCAGTGTCGACCGCAAACTGTCTAAAGATGGGTTTAATTCTTTCGAGTTATTCGGTGTTTCGAAGGGCAAGTTAAGCTGCCAGTCCTAGCTATTTTCGATAAGCTATACTAAGAGAGGTAGGACGCATGTAAGCAACCTGACTAGGGAAGTACATCCACTTTACAGAGTACCGTAGAGTACCAGTAACTCCGTAGAAAATTGTTGTATTCCTGCCAGAGAGTTAGGTTACCAGTGAGCTTTTGTGTGAGCAGCGGGGGTAAATTGCGGGTGAACGCACGAGTGAATTTCCTAATATTACAAGCGAATATGCTTTAGCTAGGGAAAGCAGTTTACACAGTAGGGCCATGTGCTTCCGAAGTTGTATAAAGAAATTCAGACAATATGCAGACTTTTTTATGACATTCATTATTATGACCACGATTATTTTGTATGATTTTAAGGAAATTTGGGGATGAAAATGTAAGCTATTGATACACTCATATATATGGCAAATCTATATATGTCTGTGGTATTCTTTATTAACTCACGCTTGATGGATCAAATGGCTCGATGGCTTGATGATTAAAAGTTATAAGAGTGATAGATTTATATGAGTATTGGAATTGGAATATACAATTTGGAATGATAGTTCGATGGCGTCGTTGCGCGTGTCATTTTATCCGAACACGCAGGTTAAGCAACGTCGACCGCAGCTTGTCTATGGATGTGTTTATCTATTTCGAGTTTCTCTGTGCTTCGGAGGGCAAGTTAAAACGTCGGTCCCGGCTGTTGTCAATAGATGACAGTCGTTAACCTAAGTCAGTGGCCCTCGGGCGGCTTGAAAACACTGGCCTCCGCCAATCCGCATTTGATCAGCGTGGTGGAGTATGCTCTAAATCCCTTCGGTTGAAGGAAGACCCGTATCCCTGCAGTGGGATGGGTAAGGATTGATATGGATGGATGGATGGAGTTTTGGAAAAGCTTATAAAGATGGATCAATGTCGATGGATTTCAATAGATCATTAGAAAAATATAATCCGGCAATGCTCTAGCAAATAAAGGGATGCTGAATTGATAATGAGGTCACAAGCAAGAGTTACTTCAGGTAAGAGGCATAACTTTCGGTGATCGCTTCCTATCAGGTGAGCGGTAAGAAGTTTCGTTTATTTTCCGCCCGAAAAAATGCGCATAAGATTGAATGCTGTCTATGTATATCAACACAGGCGCTTTGCGGGGTAGATAGAGAGAACCGAGCGGTATAAGTCGCGGTATTTACATTCCTATTTCGGTTATTTAACATTCATAATAAACTTTAATTAATTCACATATGCTCGCCGGTTGACTAATATCACCATCTGATAAAACTCGATTAATAGTAAAATATTCAGTTTGTTTAGACCGAAGTCAATAATGACGCTTGCCAATGAGGCGCTTCAAGAGTATCATTATTTCAGTTAGAATTCTGCACCTCGGAGTCAATGGATGAAAGACATTATAATAGTGCGCAAACGAAAGTGAATTCTGCATTATTTTTACATATAACTGCACTACTACTGTTTGTCTGTAGATTTATTTAAACGGTTTATTTTTTTGATAAGGTTAAGACATGACATTTATAAGACCCCAGCCATCCTGTTTGTTAGATTGTTTGTGATCGAACATCACTCAACAAGCATGTTTCTTATATCAACAAAAACAACAATGTAACAAACAAGCATACAGCCTACCTTATGATAAGCAATTAGCTTAACCTATTGGTATTTCAACATCAGCGGTAAAACTAGTGCCGACTCACAACAATGCTTAAAGTACAGTTATACTTTTTTGATACCTAACCTGATTTAAACTAATTACCGTAGCTTATAAACGCGTATGATATAAGAATAAGCTGCCAACATAGCGACTAATTTCACTGCTATGATTGCTATGATGCTATATTATATGCTAGTTTCATTTCGCTTTTGCGTCCTAACTCTCTTTTTTTTATACTACATCGGGAGGCATACAAGCATACGGCCCACCTGATGTAAAGCGGATACCGTAGCCTATTAACGCTTATGATATATTAAGTATCACTCGCGCGATGCCTCCTCTGCTGCTTACACAGCAACTCATTGGGAGCTTACTAGTGACCTCACTCAGACGCAGGAACACAAAACTCTTCTACCGAGTTGTTAATTGGCTGCGGCTGTGAGGTGGAGGTACTTCCCCAGACTTTGATGTACATTTTAAATTATTTAGTTACTGACAATGTCCAAGAATTTCAGTATTAGGATTTGATGCCGCCATAGATTCTTGAAGTCAAAATTTGACTTTATGAGAAAAAATTGTCGGTTGTGGTTTTATTTATGATTGGTAGCATGTCCGATCGAATAATATCTACAGAATCTAAGGATGCCTCGTGAAGAAGCGAAATCTGTGTCGCAGAGAGGGCCAGAGTAGCCACTTCATCAACAGTTGCGAGTACATGCGATTCGTGCTTCAGTTGGAAGCTATTCACAGAGATGATTGCAGAAGGTAGAGATGACCGGAGCAGTAGTGGGTGGGGTCCGGCCGACGCTGGTACGCATAAACTAATCGATGGCGGAAGCACGGTGATTTACTTATTCCTACTTTTCGTTTAGTACCCAAACTTCCAACAAAACAAAAATATTTACGGGAGTTGGATATAAATTTTCTATCTCACCTTAGGAATAAGGTTCGAAATTCTGTGTGCGGTATTTTTACACCTGGCAACCAGCCAATTTTAAAGATTTTTAATACCGCACACGGAAACACTGTTCCGAAGGATCAAAATTGGTGGAAACAAAATCGATTACAAAACTAAGAACACGTAATATAAGTAGTAAAAGTAACAAGTAAAAAGTACATGATTATGAATAAATAAATGCATACAATTTAATATTTTTAGGAATATTTTGATTTCCAATGTGACTATTGCTTATTGGAAATAGGTATTTACGAATAGGTACTTTATACTCATTCGGCTTGCTTCTGAATTTTTTTTTATACCACGTTAGTAGGCATACAAGCATACGGACCACCTGACGTAAAGCTGGTGCCGTAGCCTATTAACGCTTGCGCTATATTAAGTATCACTCGCGCGATGCCTCCTCTGCTGCTTACACAGCAACTCCTCGGGAGCTTACTGGTGACCTCACTCACACGCAGGAACACAACAACCCTCTAAGGATTTGTTATTTGGCTGCGGTTTTCTGTGAGGTGGAAGTACTTCCTCAGATGGGATGCTTTGATGCGTTCTACCTCTCTTAAAAAATAATAAAAATAATATTTATATATATTAAAAGTGTTTAAGTATAGATTCTTGAAGAGCACGTGGGGTCAATGCGTACGCCAGTCTAATTGAACACATATTAGTAGCGTCGACCGCAGCCCATCCTCTGGATAGGTTTAGTCATGTTATTACGTGATCATTAAGGCATGTTAAGCCGTCGATTGGTAACTGTTTTCGATATAATGACAGTCCTTAAACAAACCGAAATAGTATAAACAGAGATAGTCCAGTAGATAAGGATCCGGCTTTTTGTCCTGCTGATCCCTAGTTTTTTTTTATTTTTTTTATGTTGTCCAATCGACTATACACGACTAGGCGGTTTAGCCTGCTGGATATGTGCAGATCGGCGTTCTTAGCTCCCCCGTATTCCAGGGTCGTTTTTAATTTCTTATTTGTCTAAGTTTTCCTTTTCTTTCCCTTCTTTTCTTGGGATTATCCCGCGTCCTTCAGGCTTATTGCTTTGCGTTAATGTGATTACTCACCCTGGCTGTATAGCTGATCCCTAGTTCAAATCCTGGGATGTATCACTAAATTCGAGTTCTCAAATTTATGTACATGTTCGTAATTATCACTTGCTCGGCGACGATGGAAAAAATCCTGAGTAAATCCGGACATCCAAGGAGTATAAATGTCGAAAGATGTGTCACCTTACCTGAGAAATATCTGATTTACCTCTGGGATATGGCGGATAACGGCAGTTACTACATGTCAAAATCAGTATGTATGTATATATTCACGCCAGGTCCCCTGCGGGCTAGGCAGAGGAAATCGAGCGCCATAAGTCACGATCCTTACACACTTCACTCGCTTCTCTCACATTCATAGCTCATTTCATGCACGCTCGCTGGTTCCTGAGGTACTGATATCACCTTCTGATAAAACACGGCCAATTTGGTCATGGTGGGTTAGTCTCGATCTTTTTCGGTTCCTACATCCTTCCACTTTCGCATTGTATATCTGTTTCGTCATTCTTTCATCCTGCATTCTTTCTACATGTCCGAACCAACGGAGCATACCAAATGTTTGTCTTGGTCTCGATGTTTTAAGAGAGGTAGGACGCATCAAAGTAGCCCGTCTGAGGAAATACCTCCACCTCACAGAAAACTAAGCCGCAGCCAAATAAGAACTCCCTAGAGGGTTGTTGTGTCCCTGCGTGTGAGTGAGGTCACCAGTAAGCTGCCAAGGAGTTGCTGTGTAAGCAGCAGAGGAGGCATCGCGCGATTGATAATTAATATATCGCCAGCGTTAATAGGCTACGTTACCCGCTTTACATCAGGTGGACCGTATGCTTGTATGCCTCCCGACGTTGTATAAAAAATATTTATGGGTATTTTTTTATGAAACCTTTTCCAAGTAGCTGCTGATAGCGCGAGCTGTGGCTAGCATGAAACGAACGGACAACTTATATGATAATATTACCTCTACGTAAATAAGACATACTATAAAAAGTACATATGAAAACAGTTTGTAATATGGAAATAATATTTTGACAGCATTGTTTCATTTTCGACGGTGTGTACCAAACTAATTAAACTACCTAAAAAGCTTAATTCATTGACATACTTGTATTGTATGGAAGGCATTGCTCTTATTTTTCATTTTATTCGGATAGAGAATGAAGTCAATATCAGGCATTGAGTATTTTACTGCTAGCCTACATTTCCTTGAATGTAATACAAAAATAATCGCTTCCGCCATCCTAAAATTAACATAGTAATGTTTTATTTATATATCGTGGACCCCCATATGAAGAAAGGGTCTAGTTTTATGACGTTTTGTGTAAGGCATTAACACTAGTTTCAGTTAATTGTCGTCTAGATTCCATGTAATATAAAATTGGAAGATGGATCTTTAGGTATTTTGATTATACAGTTATTGAGTCTCAAGTGTGTGTCTACATTAATAGAAATCCTGCGTCTGTGGGCAAACACCAAATTAATAGTGTGCTATATGTATCTTACCTCGCTTCCCCAAAAGTGACTATAAATAACGTATTTCAGGAGGTTTCAAATCTATGCGTTAAGGCGACTGGCGGGTTTCGGCCTGAAATCCTACAGCTTTAAGGTTTTTACCAAAAACCACTGTATTTTTCCTAATTTATATTAATCTAAAAACCACCTTCGTAGAACTTGGGTAACTGGAGAAATAAGCATATTTTTCTCATTGTATCTTATCGATTTATCATATGAATTGATTCATACGAATTACGAATTTTTTTATCTGTTACACATTAATATATTATTAGATTCATAAAGATTTTTATTTACTGCCATTGTGTTTATATATTGTGCATTTTTTTAAATAATAAGAGCTTTCCAACAGATTTATTATTGTTTACTGTAGTTTAACAATCGATGAGGCAATACCGATTAATCGATTAAACAAAACAGGGCAGCACGGCAACACTGATGCGTTAAAAACTTATCTTGTCAACTTCACTTTTCAATTCATAAATGGCTGTTGTTTTGAGATTTTTCCGTGCGATCGATTTTTACGTAAGTAGGTACTGCTTACCTTTATATAATTGCTTACTTATTAATCAGGTTGCTCTAATAAACCACATATTGAATTAGGTAGGTACCAAATCAAAACATAACCTTATTTATTTGTCAAAAATTAACACACTTTTTCCAGACTTTTTCTAATTACCTCCAAGTTTTTGGCAAAATTAAAATATGGAATGAACTTTAACGAGGCAGTAAAAGTTATCATGTAGGTGATCAGGCCGAACTCCCCTAAGAAACCCGCCAGTCTCCTTTATTCCTAACTATGAACATATATTACTACTGACTATTGGTACTGACAATGTCAAAGAAATTCAGTAGTGAGGGTAAATTGGTGCCGCCATATAGTCATGAAGCTTAAGTATGGCAAAGTCTACAGTAAATCAAATACTTTTGGATATTACACTGCGTGTATTATTCGTTTCGCTAAATTACTTTAATATGAGTATATACAACATATTCTACGATACTGTACATAACTAGAAAATATCTAGGTCATATCGTATATTGAAAACCTCTCCAACTACACAAATGTTTTATGAGTCAGTATCAGAAACGATTGCTTTAAAACGTTTGGGTATCACAGGAAAACGACAGGTGCGATATCAATGAAACATTTTTATTGTATAGCTAATCGTCTGACTTGTATATTTAGCATAGTTTAATTTCCTGTCGTTCAGTCGGTTGATCGAAATATTTTGAAATATATAGAAACTAAAATAAACAGTTTTGAAGTGATAACTTCTCATGAGAGGGTAAACCGCTTCGTTTTCGTTACGGCGCCAGTCTGTCTGGCATCCCTTTCTCTCACGCATACAGCAACTTTAATTATATGTAGATTAGTTTAAGTTATCACTTCTGTCGGGCGTACCGAGACGCACACGTTTTTTTTATTCTCGCCTATCGCAAGAAATAGCTAACTAACACAAAGAAACTCGCTTTACTGTATACATAACCGTCTGACTTAGACATTTAGCATTATTTGGTATTGTTCCGTTGAGTTTGCAATTTTTCTTCATAGAATAGCAAAGTATGGATCTGATTGTTAACTTTACTGCGCAAATTTAGTTGCGGGAATTAGCATTTAAATAATAAAGATAATAAAATTGGACATCTTCAAGTTGTCATTTCCACATTAGCTAATGAAGTTTGTTATCTTTTTCTAACATCCATTGTAAATATTATAAACAGGTACGTAACAGGAAATGGTAGCAGCGCATTACAACTACACATAGAAAACAAGTCAATAGGTATCAAATTGAATCTATCACATTGAATATTATTTACTGTTTTGTATACATACGTAAAATTACTTTATATATTATTTGCAATATTTACAAGTCAATATAAGACAACCCGTTCAGTAAGACAGTAAGTATATATATGTATATATATATATATATATATATATATATATATATATATATATATGTAGTGCCTGAACAGTAAGTATTTGTAAATCAAGTTAGGTTGGCAATAATTTTCCTTTATTATCAATATAGTTATTAAAATAATAATATATTTCCTCAATCATTATTTTAGCGTTTTTCAAATAATTATTAGTCCTAAAAGCAGTTACAGCATTTCCTACTTAGATATATTTTACGTACAAAGTTCTCTACTGGGTTTTCATATGACAATACATACAACGTGAAAAACTCACCTAAACTCCGATGTCGGTGCTAATGCTATATTGCGTACAATAAATAGGGAATGTGCACTAAAACGCGTGTAAAAATGGTTACGTTTGCACACGAGTAGAAAAGTTTGAAAGTTTCACTTCACTGCTAGTGAACTTAAGGCAGGTATATATTCATAAGGTGTTTTTAAGGTTGTTAAGCTAGTTTCAAAGTTGTATTGTTTGTTTTAGTATATTTTTAGAAGCGAATTAACTAAGGTACGGGTAGTAACATGCATTCAGTTTGCAAATAAAATTAGCCGTACGACCAACCTGATGTAGAGCGGTTACTGTAGCCTATGAACGTTTGCAATGCGTTAAGTATCACTTGCGCGATGCCACGTCTGCTGCTAACACCGTAACTCCATAGGAGCTTACAGGTGACCTCACTCACACGCAAGAAGGCAACAATCCTCTAGAAAGTTGTTATTTGACTGCGGTTTTCTGTGAGTGACTTCACTAGACGATCTGTTCTGATGCGCCCTACCTCTCTTAAAATGTATGCAGCAAATTTATTGTAATAATAATAATTGAAGTAAGCCAAATATGTACATTAAAAGTGCAAACATATTTCAGTGTACCTAACGCTAAACAATCTATGAGTTCCTCGTATTTCATGACAAAATGTAACGAATACCTACTTATTCTTCTTAGCGTAATCCTGCAAGGAAAAACACTATGTGTGAGCAATTGAAAGCCAGGCTTTCTCAAGATTCGAATGTTCAAAGTTGAAAATACCGTTTCAAAAAATTACAGCAACCAACTCGTACACATGTCTTAACAATTCGTCGTGGGTCGCCATTCAACCTCTTTCCCTCTCCTACATACAATTACCATACCGTCACGCCTCATCCATTCCGCTGTATATTTGTTATTTGAGACGAGTTATTACGAGTAGAGTTTTTAAACTACATAAAAATCATAACCTATATTATAAAAATCAGATAACTATTCACAACTATTACACTTGTATACACACGTAAATAGTTAACCTTGATGAACGGCCTTCTAAGTTTACTCTACTTTTTACAATAACATCATAGAATAACCGATAGTGATTTGTGTTACATTACCAAAGGGGAAGTCTATTATCTCGATCTTAGTTTAGAAGTCTTGGTATTTTTTTATAAACGCCAAGTTTGTAAACGCCAAGATGGCCATTATTTTAAATAATAAACTTCACTATTCATTGTCAATTTTGGGACCGCTGTTAAATATTGTTAAAAATAAACTAAATAAAATAAACGTATGTGTATTTACAACAAAATGTATTTATTAAAAAAACATCAGGAGATAGAGGGAAGTAAAATTAGGAGAATATGGAATTGTTTTTTGGAGTGTTCGCATTCGACACACCAACACAATAAAAACAATTTCCCTTTTAGTATTTGCGGAAGTAACTGCTCTCTAATTTATTTCAACTACTTTTATAGGATTATATTATATGGTAACTGTTGTTGGAATAAACCTCTGACATTGAAACAATTTTATTTGACAAAATGGAGCAACTCTATTTATAACTTGAGCTTCAGGGAATCACTCAGGGAAGTGTTCAAAGAAATAAATATCCACTTTGTCACCACTCAGTATATTTATGAAAGCATAATACATACTCGTAAAAATATAAAGACGTCTTGAAAATTCTGTGAAAATCTTAGAAGCAGGAATAAATTGAGTATACTTGTACATCGCCTTACTAGAACGGAGAGGATTTGTTGTAAATTGTATTTGGTAGACCATAATAAATAAAAGAAAAATACTTTATACAAACCTGCTGTAAAATTTACGAATGGAAATTATAATATTAGGTAAAGGTATTATATATGGTATATTGGATCTGCGTAGGGAAAAGAAATGTTAATTTTCTGCACATTTCTTAAAATGTCACAGTTAACTGTTGTAGTGTAAGTTCTTAGAGAGACGATCAATACGGGTACTTGTTTAAAAAGATCCTGGTTGATTCGAAGATAGCTTTTGTTATTACATTTAACCTTTTATTATTAATGTTACAAAAAGTAATTGGTACGGGCTACCCTGGCCGTTAATTACAACGACTTCTAAGCAAAATAGGAGCAGAATATACAGTGCCTAATATACCCAGATCTACTGAAGTTACGAGTATATACAAGTACAAGGTTCCAGATAAACGGATGAGTGCAACTCCCAGATGCGACGTACAAGTAAAGTAACCTCGCCTTCCAATATTTAGGTTAGTCACTGTTGCTTTGGAAATCTTAAACGGGTGAACTAGGGTTGACTTTGTTTAGGGCAGTTTCAGTTTTCAATTTTTAAACTAGATGAATATAGTTTATGAATTAGAAACTAAAACGTTTATAACAGTAAAGTTATAAATTTAGAGCACCTGTTGTATGCTTACTATATATGCGGTAAACTCTTAAAGCATTTTATGTAGGTCTGTTACCATCTCCCCCTCAGGCCCGACTGTTATTGTTTCTTAGGTGGTTCTCAACCTCATTGATAGATTAGATAAACTTGTTGAAATAGGAAAAGACTCAGTGTTTATCTTTGGCGTTCTTGCAGTTCAAGATGTAGCCGTACGTTACTCAAAACATAACTCTTTTTTTTTATACAACGGCGGGAGGCATACAAGCATACAGCCCACCTAATGTAAAGCAGTTACCGTAGCCTATTAACGCTTGTAACATATATCACTCGCGCGATGCCTCATCTGCTGCTTACACAGCAACTCCTTAGGGGCTTACTGGTGATCTTACTCACACTCAGGAGCACAACAACCATCTAGGGAGTTGTTATTTGGCTGGGGCTTTTTGTGAGGTAGAGGTACTTCCCGAGACGGGCTGCTTTGAGCAGTCAGAACCCGTTATATACGATTTCCCATACATTTCGCGGTCGTATACGACCACCCGGGTTTCGAAGGGTTAATGCGTCCTACCTCTGTTAGTAGACTCTGTTTTGTTCAGTATTATCTTCTAGTTCATTAGCAACCAAATCGTTTGTAATACTAAGTGTCTCTATAAATGTGGAGCGTCTGCTCTGTGCTTAAAACATATTATTTAGATGTGATATATTGACTGCTGATATAAAAAAATAACTGATATACAATAATAGTCTTATATCCAATCCAGGATGTTTATTCATTATCTGTGATCAATATAAAACTAACATTATAATGTAATTTATAGATTACTGATATGATGAGACCCTTTATAGGGATAAGCCGGTATTTGTACTCCTTATACTACTATATGTATATGCTCTTATTATTTTACAATAGAGATATTACATTCGACAAGCTTGTGGGTCCAGTGGATCAGTTACGACTCCTCTCAAACCAGGATTACAAACCACTAAACCACTTTACTGCGCATGAAACCACCCCGCGTTCACAAAACGTACTGTTTTAGCGCCCAAATATCTTAGATATTCGAACCTATTGACCAATGGGAGAATATTTTAACCAATAAGCGGATAAGTGCTACGATGTTGATTCGCGAACCAATTAATAAGAGCTGCACGTTCTACTTATCACCCGAGCTGTAACGGTTTATTAAGTTACTACGAGTATATAATATCGATCTCACCAGTTCTCTATGGATTATTTCCTTCATGGTCTTATCCCTCCCTCGGTAAAACCCATTTTGTAATAGTCAACATATACATATGATGTCAGCTTCAGCTATAAAGTTGTTACCGAGCATATATACATGCTATTATATATATACGCTCCCATGTAACAAATAATTCCCCTATGAACTAATTGTTCACTCCATTGCATAAACGTGACTTAACTACTAATTTCATTCATTATTTCAATGGATTTCAACCAATGTCAATGAACAATGATTCATGGTGTAATCAATAGTTATAGAACATTTACGATAGTATCTGCCATAAACAGAGTATTGATTTAATGACATTCATTTGTTTCTATTGTGTACTAATATCCGTTCTTATATAAGTCCGGGATATTATATATTATTTTAATAGAAATACATACGAGTATATAAGTGAAACCCTTAAACGCCGGTGCGCATATCAATCTATTTGAATAGTAGTTAATAGATTCATGCGTTATTTAGTGCAAGTAAAATTTACGTGCAATTTGATCTAATCTGCTTTGCGTGTTGTGTATTGGTGAGATCTTCGTCGTAGGTGTTTTCGATAGATGAGAATAGTTAAGGTAACGTAAAAGAGGTAAGACCTATCGAAAATAAACTATTAATGAATAATATTAATGAATATATACATATAATATTATTTAATGTACACATAATTAAGCAGTCCCGTAAAATTGTACAATCATATGCACCAGCCTATTATTGTACAAAGGTGATGTCAGAAGCCTTAGACACCGGCAAGCATACACGAGAAGAGCATGAATATGTAAGAAGCGAGTGAGATGCTGGCTGTGTGTGATGTGGCTCTCGGTCCTCTCTGCCTACCCCGCAAAGGATTTGGCGTGAAGATAGATAGATTGCAATTGTGTATTTAAAATATTTACACCATATCTAGTCTATATTTTTAGGACTTTGAAAGTTGGCGTCGAGGTATAAAAGAATCTTTTTCTGTCCAGGGATTGTCATGTTTCGTAATCCGTTAGGATTGGCGGAGTCCGCTATCTAAGCCTAAGCACTTGGCGAAATTACTGATTTTTGATTTTGAATTACTGATGAGAGCATTGCGCAAAATTTCGGCATAACGCTTGCTGACCGCGTTCGTAATGAAGACGTGAGAGAAAAAGTTGGTCTGAAAGAGAATGTCGGTGTTAAGATAAGAAAAAGCATTCTCCATTGTTTCGGACATGCAGAAATAATGCGGGACGAAAGAATGACGAAACAGATATACAATGCACAAGTGGAAGGCTGTAGGAGCCGACGAAGACCGAGACTAACCTACCATGATTAAATTGGTCGTGTTTTATCAGATGGTGATGTCAGGAGCCCCAGGAACCGGCGAGCATGCATGAAAAGAGCTATGAATGTCACAGAAGCGAGTGAAGTATGTGAGGGCCGCGTCTTATGCCGCTCGGTTCTCGGTGCCTACCCCACAAGGGACTTGGCGTGAAGATATACATACATACATACTAATTTTTACATACAGCTATTGCCGTTAGACCTCCATAACCCAGAGAAAAATCAAACCTTTCTTGGGATAGGTCACACGTTTTACGAAATATATTTTTTTGCGCATGCGGGTTTCCTCACGATGTTTTCGTTCACCACCGAGCAAGTCATCATCTCATCATCATCATCTTAGCCGTATTTGTGCACTGCTGAACATAGGCCTCCCCTCTAAAGCGCCATTCGTTTCGATCCTGTGCCACCTGCATCCATCGACTACCTACAAACCTCTTGAGGTCGTCGCTCCATCTAGTGGGGGGTCGTCCCACACTATGTGTACTAGCACGGGGACAACATTCGATAACCTTCCTTCCCCAGCGGTTGTCGTTTCTACGAACTATGTGGCCAGCCCACTATCACTTCAGCTTGCTTATCCTGTGGGCTATGTCGGTTACCTTAGTTCTACTGCGGAAATCCTCATTTTTTAATCTATCATGCAGAGAAAAGCCGTGCTTAGCTCTTTCCATAGTACGCTGAGCGACCTTTAGCTTCCCCATACAATCCACAGTGAAGGTCCACGTCTCAGTTCCGTATGTCATTGGCAACACATACTGTTCGAAGAGCTTGTTCAGGCGTTGAGGTATTTTGGACGAGAATATGTGTTGAAGTTTCATGAACGCTGCCCAGCCGAGTTGGATCCGTCTGTTCTATGGAGAGACTCTAGCACCGTCCATGTCTCAACGGAATCAGAGGGTTTTTCATAGAGCTAGTGATAATTATAAATATGTACATAAGTTGAAAACAGTAGTTCATTGATTCATGCCTACACCTGGATTCGAACCAGGATCAGCCGGTAAATATGCTGGTACTGTATCATCTGGCTGTCACTGCTCATGTATATGCTTTTAATAGCTTACTTATAGTCTATAAAATTTAGTTAAAATATGTATTGACATGCTCGCCACAGTCAATGTCAACCTACATAATATTTTTTACAAAAAAAAAAACCTCTCCAGATACACCTGTTAAGAAAAACATTTTGACTATTTAGAATAGATTAATTTATTATTTTTATATTATATATTTTACTAAATATTATATTAGGACAACAATATAACATACATTACATATACATTTATTGTTATTTTCGAAGTCGGTGCCAAATCAGCTATTAAGATTTTCTGAGATATTTTGTTAGATTTACAAAGTATATTTAAAGTTACGTTAATGTGAGAATATAGTAATGTCTAATAAAACCTATTTATAAACATATACAACAAATGGGCTGGCACCGACTCCAAAAGTAACAATAAATGTATATCACTGTCCTAATAAATTAATTTATTCTTAGTGAAAAACAGTCTATTACGTCAAATGCTCCTTGACGTGGGTATGGACCTATTAAATCTATTGTTATTGTTTGTACACCGAACGACTCGTCGACCCAGATACACCCTGCGAGTTTTTTGTGGTACGGCACTAAGCCCACGAAATTTGCATATGTAAGTTATTTTTGTAAATAAATATAAAAAAAAAATTGAAAATATATTTCTAATTTCTGATTAAGTACAAATAGCCACTTTTTTGTTTATAGTCAATTAAAGAAATAAAGCAATAATTTTGAACCGTTCAGCGCACTTTTCCTTAGCAGATGTTTTTGGAGTCCGATGTCTTGCTTTTTAGTGAGTCTAGCCAATTGGATAAGTATACAGCCTATTGACTACCTGGTCGCCAGTTCGAATCCTGGCGGGGCGCATATACCAGCAAATTTGTATTTTCGGATTTATGTACATATTTGAGGTTTCCCTCTAGGTTGACGAGGACTGACAGCTGTTAGGTGGGGGGAGGACCTGGCGCAGCCGCGGTATGGAGTCCGCGTTGCGGATGCGCTGCGCCCGGTCCTGGAGGCGTGGATGCGCCGAAGGCGCAAACCCCTCACCTTCCGCATGGTGCAGGTGCTCACCGGGCATGGGTGCTTCGGTGAGTACTTGCACCGGGTCGCGAGGCGGGAGGAGCGGCCAGGCTGCCACGATTGTGGCGCGGCTGAGGACACTGCTCAACACACGTTGGAGCAGTGTCCCAGATGGTCTCGGCAGCGCCATGATCTGGTGTCCGCGCTAGGAAGCGCGGACCTCTCGCTCCCGAGCGTGGTCCGCTCCATGCTCGGGAGTGACAGTGCCTGGCAGGCGATGACCTCCTTCTGTGAGTCGGTCATGTCCCAGAAGGAGGCCGCGGAGCGGGACAGGGAGGATGATCCCTTGGCTGTCCCGCTCCGGAGACGGCGGACGGGAGTGCGGCGTAGGCGCTACGCGCACCTACTGCCGCCTCCCTAACCTGTGGGACTAGGGGTCAGGATGGGAACCTGGCCCCATAATGGTCCCGCCGCCGGTGGGGCTGTCCCAATTTGCCGGGACGGCCCCTAGAGAGAAGAAGTCCGGCCCCTTTTGAGGGGCTGGCCAGTCGCAGTGGTGCCCTGTTGCTGACAGATCCGGGGCACCACACCAACGCGGCCGATGGTATTTCGCGGGGTCGTTTAGTGGGTATACCGTCGGACAGCCGACAGGGAGTCCCACACTACCACCGGAGACCACCCAGGCACCGGTGGTGTGCGTAACGCATTTTTCCCCGCGTCCCAAAAAAAAAAAAAAAAGGACTGACAGCTGTTACTCTATGTTGAAATCGGTCTCATCGCCAAATACTTCGGCGTAGGTAGCAGACCCCGCTAATCGTATTGGATAAGGCACTAGAAGGAGATTTTGTACAAAAGTCGTCTGCGTGGGTATCTCTGTCTCACCTATTTCTACCGCCAAGCAGCTATATTTATATACCTGTGTTTTGGTTTGAAGGATGAGATATGGTAGAGAAATTACTGGGGACTGTGACGAAATAGCATTAGGTCACAATATTGGCAGCGCGCGAGTAACATCCCCGTGCAGCGTCAATAGGTTGCGGTGACCGCTTACCATCTAATGCAGGCCACGTGCTTGTTTTCCTATCTAGTTGTATAAAAAAATAACTAGAGAGTAGTTCGCTACCATTATATATGCCCTTTTATAGATTACCATGTATCTGAAATTAAGGCTACTTTAACTAAATTATCTGACTACTCAGTTAAATTTAAACTGGGCTAAACTTAGTCCCATTTAACCCATGAAGACACAAGTTTGCGAGTTCACCGATAAGAGAACCCCATTTGCTGTGCTTTCTTAATTCCAGAATACACTTTTTACCATTACCAATTGCATTGTGATTCTCAGTATAGACATCTCCAGCGATGTTCAATCCCGAAGTTACCTAGAGGAGAAGGTCAAACTGGCATCCAAAAAACTGGGTGTGCTCTACAGAGCAAAACAGCACTTCGTTGCGGAGCAAAGACATATATTGTGTAAGTTCAAGTAAGAACACACATGGAGTAGGTACTGTAGTCACCTTTGGGCAGGAGCACCTTTGATACCAGTTAGGACTATGTCATTCGGTTCAGAGACAAACTGTGAGAATTGTTACACATGATATTGAGCCCTTAAGTTTGAGGAGAGATATTGCCTCCGTATGTATGTTCTATCAATTGTACAAGAGGTTGTGTTCTGAAGAATTGCTCGATATACTGCCAGCAATTTACAACAACAATTGACAATGAAGTAACGCGACGTGACCGTCCGTCGTTTTTAGAGAGATTTCGCAAAATTAATGAGAAAAAAAAGCGAAACTTGGATGTCTATCTATCTGCTTTGGATTTTTTATTATTTTTTTGTGATGAATTTTAAGGAAACTGCAATTTTTATTCATAGTTTTATCATCTTTCCATATTTGTCAATTCTGTTTGATCTACTAATAGTATTAATACTACGAGTAGTCAGAAATTAAGCACAGCATGAAAATAAATGCCAAGAATTTTTTTCATCGAAAATAGGCTTAATTTTTCAGTAAATTAAATAAAAGTAACAAATAATGCCCTCTTAACAATAATTATTAATAACTATATGATATTTACAGCAAACTATTAAAACATTATTTATAGCTAATTAAATACTTTTTTTGTTATGAAACTAAAAAATAATAATTGAAAAATATGAAAGATGACAAAACTATGAACAAAAATCGCAGCTTCCTTAATATACGTTATAAAAAAAATTAAAAATTCATAAAAAAAATAAAAGCAGATAGATCCCCAGTTGTTGTTGTTGTTGTATAAAGCTTTATTGTACAATAAAACATTACAATGATTAATTACATGGTTTGGTAGAAATTAATATTGTACAATGGCGGACTTATCCCATTAGGGATCTCTTCCAGTCAACCATAGAGAAACCGAAAGGAGATACAAGCTTGGCGAGAGTTTTAGGAACATTGTGAGTAGATACAAAGTCTGACAAAATACGTACGAGGATTCGTATATACAATAATATTTTAAGATTTTATAATACACACATAAGAGAAGTAGTAAACCCCAGTTTTGGGTTTTGACTCTCATTGATTTTTAACTCTCTAAAAACTTCTCTTCTTCGTGACGGGTCACATTGTATAGTAGGCGTGAAGAGGATTATACCGGTTAACAACCCATGAGTAACATCACTGGTGTTTCAAATGTCCATAGGTTACGGTAACTGCTTACCATTAGGCAGGCCGTACGCATTTATGCCATATTAGTGATTTAAAAAAGAATAGTGACCGTAAACACTTACTGACATATATTTTCCATTTATTTGATTTAAAAAAACAAACTACTAATGATTTTGATAAAAAAAAATCTATGGGGCCTATTCTATACCTAAGTCATGTGGCGGTCGGTGCCCATTGCCTATCCCGCAAGGGATTTAGCGTGCAGTTATAGATATATATATGTCTAGAGATAAAACAATTCAGAGAAGGTTTAATGTTTTATTATTGTTATATGAATGTTTTATCTCTATAGGACACCAGGAGGAATAGTAGAGCTGCTTAGTGTTTTAGTGCCTACCACGAATCAAACAAATACTAATACGATCGTATATGTAACGGACTGTAATAAACGATCATAGAAATAAGGAGAAACTAATTTGATGGCGGTTTGTTCAATCGAAAATTTGCTCCAATGCGGTTTTCCCTAGGATTTACAGCATTAGGCTCGCAAAAAGGCATAAACAGGTCGGAGCAACACACTCCTGGTACCGCAAGTGTTCATAGGTTATGATATCTGCTTACCATCAGGTAGACAGTATGCTTGTCTACCACCTCAGGGCTATAAACATATCGTTAATTGGAGAAAAGGGTAACAAAGCGTCAATCAATAAAACATACGGACAGTATACCTTAACAACCTTTTATCATTTCTTCATGTGTACAAATACTGACAAAATTTGTACCACCATCGATAGATATTAAACATTATCAGTTTTCACACTATCGATAGTATTGCACAAATATGACTATTAGCATTATTTATATCATTATAAATCTGTACCGTAGTTTTCGACGCAGCACTCGATATTGATGTTACTATCATTATTGTGACAACTATCGAAGCCCAGCACGAGCTATAGCGTTGTCAAGTTTTGGTATCTTTGTATCAAAATGGTGGGAAAATTTAGTACCTGCCTGATGGTAAGCTACGCGTATCAACGGAGTTTACAGACGCTTGCAACAGTAGTCGTTTATCTCACGCGTTGGCTCATCATTTTATTATTTTTATTCAAAACGCAGGGTATCCTATGGTTCCAACATGTGATAATAAATTACTTGTCGATTGCACAAGGCACGGTTGTAGAACCTTCTTCTACAACCGTACCTTGTACTAGAAGGAGAAGAGACTTAGGGCGCATCAGAGCAGTCCGACTGTATAAATACCTCTACTTTACAGAAAATGACAGCCAAATAAGAGCTCCATGGAGGGTTGCTGTGTTCCCGCGGGTAACCACTCTATTTCAGGTGGGACGAATACTTGAAAGACGCTGTATAAAATCAAAAAAAGAAATAACTTATTGTATTGTTGATAGAAAACGTAACGTGAACCTACTTACACCACCCGATAGTGCGGGTATTACATGCTGGAAATTTCAATCACATAGTGACGCGTAGCCTTAATTGCAATTGGTTTGTCCAGATATTCATGATTCATGAATTGAACGAAAGAGGCGGCTTACGCGCAATGATTCTACTGAAATTACTAACGCACAACTTCAGTTCTTTGTTGAATTTCTTTGTTCCAGAATACTATTACTATTCTACAGGGAAATAAGTTCCTCCATTTCAAACTTTTGGACTTCAACCCCACAAGTAAACTTTTATGCCTTTACGTCATTGGTAAACGCGGTCGGTCATACGGGTTAAACACTTTGTTCTGCAATCATTGAGTTATTTGCGCGGTAAATAGGTACATGTCGAAATTTCTCAATTATGGCCTATAGCAGTCCGATGCGTCTATAAATTTAATTATTGAGTTCGTCTCTAAATAATTAGGCAAAATTAAATGAATCATCGTTTTTGCTGGAAAAGAAAGTGGAATATTCCTTCTGATATGTAAAGCAATGGGAAATGCATTATACAATAGCATGCATTACCAATATTCATGAAGTATCTTACAGGCTTGTGTTTTTATATATTTTGTCTTTGGGAGCTCGATATTTATAGATATATAGATAGGCGGAAGCCGAGACAACACCATGTGTGTTCCTATTTTGATCTGGAATAAAAAAGTTATCTAAAACTACATATATTGTGATGATACTATAATTAGTTTGACAAAGACATCAGTTAGATTTTCTTACTTTTGTCAATTCAACAAAGTGTCATAAACAAAAGACAATGATCTGTGTAGCAGACACCTGGCCTTGGAGGCGTTGTACATCGGGCTGTTGAAATATTGAATACATTATTTTCTATTGAAATTGAAATGAATCTATTCTATCCGTGTTCACAGACTTTCATTGCTAATGCTAGTTCAATTGGTGTGCTAATTAGTAATAACGTATCATTGTATCAATAAATTTACGTGGAATTAGTGTTTATTTTGTTTTAATAAGGGTGAGGGGCAAACAAATGCTTCCTCGTGACCAGATTTACTAGCAGAGTCACAATCGCCTTACAGATAATTGTTGCTTGGCTCCGCTCTTACGTAGAGGCACTTTTCTAGTCGGGCTCCATCTTTTTAAATCTTTGCTCTATTCTTCATTCTTTGAAGCTATCTTAATCAGCAGCATTCATTATGCCTCCAATCTCGCCTGATTGGAGGCGAGGCTCTCATATGATGATCTGTAAAATATGAAACATGTCGATTGTAAAGTTCACAATGAATTTATAAGTAAAACAATTGGTCTGAAATAGAGTATCGGTATTAAAATAAGAAGAAGCATGTTCCGTTAGTTAGTACTTATAGAAACCATGCAAAAGGAGAGAAAACACCGAAACAGGTATAAAAGGTAAAAGTCGAAGGTTGTGAGAACCAAATTGGTCGTGTGTCGATGAGAGTGCATGACCATGTGACAGCCGGTGCTCTCTGTCAATCCTGCAAAGGCCTTGGCGGGGAGATATACATAGGAAGATAAAGAAGATACGATAAGACATCAAATGGAAAGAGAAGGACATAGAACTAATTGACACATGAATCGTTACTCATATACCTTACCCGCTTTGTCTATCCCTTTAGACATTACAGTATCTAAGGCTTTTGTCCGTTATTTTACGTTGGATATCGCATTATTTATGACAAAGAATACCGAAAATATATTCGCCCTGTTCGATTTTGTGAAAAATATGGATATTACAATTATTATTGCTTTTCCCGGTCAAATTATTAATGTTTTACCTAGTTGGCGCTGAGAATGCGACATTATATCATTGAACAACTAATTTCAAAGCTGGTCATTCGTAAGGAGGTACATAACTAGTCTAGCCATAAATATTGTTACATAGAAACTTCGCTTTTATTATTTTAGAAACTTCTTTCGATTTCCCACCGTTTTACATATTTTTTGCGTGTTTTTATCAAATTACTATATGGAATGGGGTGTAAATCAAAATAAGGTTACAGTGATTGCATTGCACAAAGTGGGTATGGAGCCATCGGTCATATTCAAGACAATTCAAAAGCTTGGTATCAGCCATATGTTCGTATGGTGTACTATCGAGAGATATACAAACACTTCCTCTGTTGTAGACCATAAAAGATCATGGCGACCGCGTGCCGTTAGAACTACAAAGGCTGGAAATGCTGTTAAAGCTAGAATTCGCTGAAACCCCATTAGCAAATGATCACGAGAAATGGAGATTCCCGTTAGGACTCTGTCGCGTATAATAAAACAAGACCTGAAGCAGAGCAGAAGCGGTAATATACAGGACATGCCCTAAATCAATCCCTACAGTTGAAGGGAGTGGATTGATCAAAGCAGCCTTCTGTCCCGATATGCAGGTGAAAGGCACAGAAATATCCACTTTACTGATGAAAAAAAATTCACGATTAAAGAGTACTACAACAAGCAAACTGACAAAGTGTACGCACTATAGTTGTAAATTAACGGTTAACAACGGATATTTATCCAAAGTAGACGTTCATAATCTTCTAAAAAAAGGTTGAAAACCGGTTGTTTATCCAACTGCGAGCTAAAAAAGAGATTATGTTATTACTGTTTTTATTCCGTAATTTATATCATAATTCAATTCCGTACTTTATTTTGATATATATCGTAAGTTTAGCCAGCGTTTGCAATGTAAGGGCATAAAAATATATTTTTTACAACATCATATTAAAATCTTTGTAATTCTCGTCTTATCTCTACCATAATATGAATGTACCTGTTATACATATAAATCTTCCTCTTGAATTACTCTGCCTGTTGATAAAAAACCCTTTATAATCCGTTGCGTAGTTTAAAAAAATCTAAAAGCGTACAGGCGGCGGTGAGCAACTGTGTTTTATACTATGTAGAGATAATTGTAATTATTAAATTCATTCGTTAAAATACGAAACTTGGTAATAATTATTATTGCGGACGGGTCGTCGTGTGTGCAATACGTTGCCACTTCATGCATCATGTCATGCAGCATGCATGCCGTGCGTACGTACACGTATACCTAGTTTGTACTTCAATAATAAATTGAAGTGATTATTCCAAAATAAAGGTACTTTTACCTACACTGATGTATCTCATGAAAGTTACTTTACATATAAATTATCTTTAATTAATTTACTTAAAAAAAACGATTAAGTACCATCGTAAAATTGGTCTATTCTATCAATTACCTAGGAGGAAAAACTGATACCATTTAAAAAAACATGTTCTTATCCGTTTCAAGCCATTTACAACCGTTGACAACGGTTAAAAACAAAAACAACCGTTTTCAACCGCTCGGTCGAAATCGTTAACAACCAGCTTTGCATCTATAGTACGCACACAGTTCTAAAAAAGCCGCCCTAGTGGTTGGAAATGTACAACGTAGTCATCATCCTGTGTCTGTAATGGTTTTTTTTTTTTCCTAACAATAACTGCAGTCCTATTTTCTTTAACACACCATTCCATATTGTAATTTGATATTAAACACGAAAACTGTTCCAAATTCTTATCTTGATTTCTTATTTAAGAGTTGAAACATTTTCTGGGACGAAACAGTAAAAATAATTTCTTTCATAAGTAGGGAAAAAGCTACCTTCTATTCGCTATTTAAGTAATGAAATACTTATTACCCGAATATGAGAGTTGAAAGTAAATAGCTTGGCACCGCTGTTGAAATGAAAGTTTGAGGTTACGACTTAGTTGAGTAATTTACAAACAGTCAAACAGCTTATCCCTACTCCCTTAGATGTAAGTGCCACTTAATTTAGAGTCAACGCTTATTTCACACACACGTTTTCATCTATTATACTAATGAATCGAAGAGAAGTACACATCAAAGCAGCCGCCTGGGGAAGTACCTTCACTTCACAGAAAATCACAGCCAAATAACAACCTGGAGGGTTATTGTATTCCTGCGAGTTGCTGAGATTACCAGTAACATCCTAAGTAGTCGGTGTGCTAGCAGCAGAGCTAGCATCCCGCGAGCAATATTCAATGTATTGCAAGCGTTCATAGGCTTTGGTAACTATTTCACATCAGGTGGGTTGTATGCTTGTATGTGTCCCGACGATGTATAAAAAAACATCAGAAGAAGGCAATCGAATGGAGAGAGTAATGTAACTGGACAGCTGGGTGTGGCTAGTGCGAACGATATTCGATGACCTCGTATTAGAAGGGCCACACGTTTTGCTTTCTACTCGAGGTACTTACTACGAGTACAAAAACTATGTTTTGTCCTCGCTTATTTTCAAAATTATCATGGAATTTCTGATTATTCTCTGAAGTGGAAAAAACTGTTTACGTTTGGGGTGGAAATCACTTTTAGTGCGACAAAAATTACCTGAAAAAAATTTATACTTCTACTAGCATGCAGTCTGTCTGATGGTAAGCAGTTCCTGTAACTTATGGGCACCTGCAATATCAAGGCTGGTATTGACATTATTAATAACAGCAACTACCGAAATGCCAATGAACAGTAATTGGCCGTCTTGGAATTGACAAAGAATTATTACAGACATTTTTTTGTACTAGGAAGTATTGAGATTTTACTGTCATTATTGGTAATAATTATAAGACTAAGTCTAATCATATTACTATATGTGAGAAAGTTGTATGTATATATATATAAATACAAGAGAGGTAGGGCGCGTCAAAGCAGCCCGTCTGGGAAAGTACCTCCACCTTTCAGAAAACCGGAGCCAAATAACATCTCCCTAGAGGATTGTTGTGTTCCGTGTTGCGTGTGAATGAGATCACCGGTAAGCTTCCAAGGAGTTGCTATGTAAGAAGCCGAGGAGGCATCGCGCGAGTGATACTTAATATATCGCAAGCATTAATAGGCTACGGTAACCGCTTTACATTAGGTGGGTCGTATGCTTGTTTGCCTCCCGACGTAGTATAAAAAATACAAAGATATATTTCATGGATCTCGGAAACGATTCTAACAATTTGGTTCACACTTTGCACTTAGATAAGTTTCTTTTTAGTTTATGAATATAGGTGTGTTTCCTAAAAAAACCGACAAACAATAAAACTCCGACCAGATACTGATTAGCCTATGTAACATTGATCAATATAATTATTGTTAATAACCAGAGTTTACAGAGTAAGTTACAGTTGCTATTTTTCAAAAGTCAAATTTGCAGGTCACTTGATTTAAATTTTTCGTGTGCTTCTGGTATGTACTACGCATTAGATTGTAGTGATATACGATTCATCGTGTGTTTCACTAAGTCGTGAGTTAGATCACGTGTGTTAGTGCCAGCTGACATCCACCCACTATCGTTAGCGAATACCTACATGCCGTCGCTGCCTTGGCTACTCGGTTCGTCTATACTTCGACTAATCGGCGGACAGGCAACAATCGCAGAGACGACCGCTGCAGATAATAGAGTTTCTATTGTTGTATTATTCGTAGCTATTATCTACATAGGTAGGTAGGTATCTACATTTACATATAATAGATAACACGGCCGACTAGCAAAGTTATTTCAGAGTATCCTTCGTGGTTTCTGGCGATTGCAATTTCTTAAATGAGTGACTTAGTTTGCGGTCCGATTGATTGTCCGTAGGGAGATTTCATCCTTGTTAGTACGATATATTTTCTTTAAAATATCTGGCTAAAGTTTCGACCCCTGTCCACCCATTCTTTAAAGTAATTAAAGAAACGTTTTTATAGGACGTGAGTACCTTCGACAATCGACAGTGCTCCGTATTGAAATTAGCAACAACCGTAAATAGTAAGTAGGCTACTGAATATAGGTACTAATTATAAATTGTAACATTGGTAAAATAATGGATGTCTGGCGGCTTTCAGCCCTTATTCAGTATAACGAAAGTACACGATTTATTAGTCTTTAATTAAAAACGTGATATTTCATTTAATTTAAAAAACAATGAAGCTTTTTAAACGTACTTTAAAATTGGAATATGTGAACTGTTTTAGACACTGTTAAGCGTTGCCCGAAGGACAAAAACCTGCTGTCACTCTACTGTCTATTAACTCTTATATTACTGGTCTCTATAGTCTAATCTACTCAAGTCTAGTTTGTAAATTAATTCAGTTCTGTAAATTATTTCAATTATTCGAGTCAGTTTTAAGAGACGATGACTTTTCACTTCCACAGCTTACGTATCAAGCTGAATTTGCATACGTTATTCACAATGAGATGAGATGAAGATTAGTAGATAGTATGTAACATATCTGATAGCTTCAATGTTAAAATGATAGATCAATCAAAATAAACGCACATATCTCTGGCAAAACAAAACTAAACTAAATATTAGTTACAAGAAGTACTCACTAATCCATACTACTATTCACACGATTCACACGACATATACTAATAAAATATTGACTAAATCGTATGGTCAGCATTTCGTCACAGTATTTGAAGCCAAACATAATTTTCGGTACTTACCTACGTAGTGAGCTGTATTTTTATCTCTCCTCATTATTACTTATCTACTCAAGTACGTAAATCACAATAATGCGAGAAGAATATTGGTCTGGCATATCATGTTTACAAGAAACGAATAAGTCAAATTATTTTGTAAATTGAAACTGGTTTCTATTTTAATCATGGCGAAATGCTCAGTAAATTCAATTACTACAACGGTAGATTATTTTGAACTTTTATTAAACATGACATTCTATTTCAACACACAAAAAAAAATTGGACGTAGATTGAAATTGGAATGTGAGTATTACTAAATCTTAACTTTACGTGTTACCCTATGGATTTGTCGTCGGAATTGGGGAAATCTGACCCTGAAAACCCCCGAGTTGACATTATTTTCAGGCCTTTCGGCAGTATTATTAAATTATTTTCTCAATTTTTATTTATGGGGGGGGGGGGGGGGATTGGGCAAAAATAATTTGGGGTCCTTTTGTCTACATATTTTCCCCCATCGAATGCATCCTGTTCCAGCCTTATCGGTTGTTATTCAAAAAAAAAAAAATTCGTCCTATGTTTATACCGCATTGACTGCACTACAGTGTCGACCTTTTGATTCTGCCAAAGCGCCACCGTTCGCGCGCTTTTGTTTCGTTTTAATACATATTCTAGACCGGATGCGACATACTATACTTACAAGTCTACACAAATATTGTACAAAATGTTATTATGGCGTCAAAGCAGCCCGTCTGGGAAAGTACCTCCACCTTTCAGAAAACCGGAGCCAAATAACATCTCCCTAGAGGATTGTTGTGTTCCGTGTTGCGTGTGAATGAGATCACCGGTAAGCTTCCAAGGAGTTGCTATGTAAGAAGCCGAGGAGGCATCGCGCGAGTGATACTTAATATATCGCAAGCATTAATAGGCTACGGTAACCGCTTTACATTAGGTGGGTCGTATGCTTGTTTGCCTCCCGACGTAGTATAAAAAATACAAAGATATATTTCATGGATCTCGGAAACGATTCTAACAATTTGGTTCACACTTTGCACTTAGATAAGTTTCTTTTTAGTTTATGAATATAGGTGTGTTTCCTAAAAAAACCGACAAACAATAAAACTCCGACCAGATACTGATTAGCCTATGTAACATTGATCAATATAATTATTGTTAATAACCAGAGTTTACAGAGTAAGTTACAGTTGCTATTTTTCAAAAGTCAAATTTGCAGGTCACTTGATTTAAATTTTTCGTGTGCTTCTGGTATGTACTACGCATTAGATTGTAGTGATATACGATTCATCGTGTGTTTCACTAAGTCGTGAGTTAGATCACGTGTGTTAGTGCCAGCTGACATCCACCCACTATCGTTAGCGAATACCTACATGCCGTCGCTGCCTTGGCTACTCGGTTCGTCTATACTTCGACTAATCGGCGGACAGGCAACAATCGCAGAGACGACCGCTGCAGATAATAGAGTTTCTATTGTTGTATTATTCGTAGCTATTATCTACATAGGTAGGTAGGTATCTACATTTACATATAATAGATAACACGGCCGACTAGCAAAGTTATTTCAGAGTATCCTTCGTGGTTTCTGGCGATTGCAATTTCTTAAATGAGTGACTTAGTTTGCGGTCCGATTGATTGTCCGTAGGGAGATTTCATCCTTGTTAGTACGATATATTTTCTTTAAAATATCTGGCTAAAGTTTCGACCCCTGTCCACCCATTCTTTAAAGTAATTAAAGAAACGTTTTTATAGGACGTGAGTACCTTCGACAATCGACAGTGCTCCGTATTGAAATTAGCAACAACCGTAAATAGTAAGTAGGCTACTGAATATAGGTACTAATTATAAATTGTAACATTGGTAAAATAATGGATGTCTGGCGGCTTTCAGCCCTTATTCAGTATAACGAAAGTACACGATTTATTAGTCTTTAATTAAAAACGTGATATTTCATTTAATTTAAAAAACAATGAAGCTTTTTAAACGTACTTTAAAATTGGAATATGTGAACTGTTTTAGACACTGTTAAGCGTTGCCCGAAGGACAAAAACCTGCTGTCACTCTACTGTCTATTAACTCTTATATTACTGGTCTCTATAGTCTAATCTACTCAAGTCTAGTTTGTAAATTAATTCAGTTCTGTAAATTATTTCAATTATTCGAGTCAGTTTTAAGAGACGATGACTTTTCACTTCCACAGCTTACGTATCAAGCTGAATTTGCATACGTTATTCACAATGAGATGAGATGAAGATTAGTAGATAGTATGTAACATATCTGATAGCTTCAATGTTAAAATGATAGATCAATCAAAATAAACGCACATATCTCTGGCAAAACAAAACTAAACTAAATATTAGTTACAAGAAGTACTCACTAATCCATACTACTATTCACACGATTCACACGACATATACTAATAAAATATTGACTAAATCGTATGGTCAGCATTTCGTCACAGTATTTGAAGCCAAACATAATTTTCGGTACTTACCTACGTAGTGAGCTGTATTTTTATCTCTCCTCATTATTACTTATCTACTCAAGTACGTAAATCACAATAATGCGAGAAGAATATTGGTCTGGCATATCATGTTTACAAGAAACGAATAAGTCAAATTATTTTGTAAATTGAAACTGGTTTCTATTTTAATCATGGCGAAATGCTCAGTAAATTCAATTACTACAACGGTAGATTATTTTGAACTTTTATTAAACATGACATTCTATTTCAACACACAAAAAAAAATTGGACGTAGATTGAAATTGGAATGTGAGTATTACTAAATCTTAACTTTACGTGTTACCCTATGGATTTGTCGTCGGAATTGGGGAAATCTGACCCTGAAAACCCCCGAGTTGACATTATTTTCAGGCCTTTCGGCAGTATTATTAAATTATTTTCTCAATTTTTATTTATGGGGGGGGGGGGGGGATTGGGCAAAAATAATTTGGGGTCCTTTTGTCTACATATTTTCCCCCATCGAATGCATCCTGTTCCAGCCTTATCGGTTGTTATTCAAAAAAAAAAAATTCGTCCTATGTTTATACCGCATTGACTGCACTACAGTGTCGACCTTTTGATTCTGCCAAAGCGCCACCGTTCGCGCGCTTTTGTTTCGTTTTAATACATATTCTAGACCGGATGCGACATACTATACTTACAAGTCTACACAAATATTGTACAAAATGTTATTATGGCGTTAACATAAAAGCTTGGTACATAGTGTCGCGCACTTTAGATTTACTTGTGACAAATATTTTTGTCGTACATTATATTCACGTATATCCACACATTTGGTCAGCGCACGCAAATAAAGCACCACAACTTTTCCCAACTCGATTAATATATTCAAAATAATAATAAAATTAATCACAAATATCTTATTTTTATCAAAATGAAACATATCCAGTGGTACTCGGTATTAACTAAAGTTTGCAAGTGTTTTTTATCGATTCAGTATCTTCAGGGGCTGCCCTCTACAAATAAAAAATAAATTATAAACTTTTCTCCTTTATGATATCAGTTTAGACAAGTTTTTGTTCAATTATAATTCATAATGTACATACGAAATGAAGACTTTATAGTATCGTGTTATCGTGTAGACCAGATGTTGAACTTTAGTTGTCTATTTTTGAGTTTACGATATCGTTAGGGTAATAGACGAAATGATGAGATACAAACAATGGCTCTATTTAGGTCTTTATGATATAACTGTTTGGAAACATTTCAAATTATGTCTGTGGAAATTCTTCGAACAGCTTTCTGTTGTAAACTTCCGTATTTATGTGTATATACACATTACATTCATACTCTGTGTACATATCGCCAATTGATATTTTATTTTTACGTTGTTTTCGTTACATTTATCAATAGGTAAGCATACCGATTCTTCTTCACTTCGAAGTGGGATTTCAACGTAAACACGAATTGAATGTGGTTTTGATGGAAATACATACACACCATATGGTACCATCGAGTTGGTATGTTGACAATCAGAAGTGGCCATAGTAGACTCTACAATTCTCATTATTCCATTTCTTTTGAGTTCTTTTTACGTATAAATTCGTATTTATTAGACTTTTAATTAATATGTTTGTAATGCTACAAGAATTAGAACCAAAAGTATATGACCTGTTCCTCCTCCTCTTGCACTCCGCCAATCCGCATTTGAGCAGCGTAGTGGATTATGCTCTAAAAAGCTTCGGTTGTAGGGAGACCCGTATCCTTGCAGTGGGATGAGTAAGGGTTGATGTGGTCGACATGACCTGTTTGTACATGTGTTTTAGCAAAGGTATCAATTTCTTATATTATGTATAAAGAAATGACGGTTGACATATTGAATTTTATAAAGAATGTCTACATTTTGTTTTGTAACTCTCCTGTTTATTTGATAACTCGTGTACACTGTTGTGCAATCTGTTTGAGCAAACTGTTGGATGAAATACTAAGGGATTATAGTAATTTGCCCTCAGCGAGACAAATTTGAGTTGTCCCTCGTAAAAGCCGTGTCTAAGTGTTGAACCCACCACTTAACCATAATAGGCCGTCGAGGACGCATTTTCTATAACCATTTTGCGTAACATTTTTAGAGCTTCAATAAATGTATTAACTCTTGTGCAAATGTCTTTTGTCTGTGTAATTTTTAGTTGCAGTTATTCGCTTATATTGAAATAAGCTTCACAAAGTTCAAAAAAGTAAAGTTAATTAATACTTTTTATTTAGTAGACGACATCTAATTGCTCTATTATCAGGAAATTTGACAATTAAGTGTAGTACAAATTACTATCTAACGTATAGGTGTAGATGAAGATTTGAGTTTCAATGATAATCTGGGGTTATCCTTGACAGCAAAATGCGATTCAACTGGCACATTGATCATATCACTAAGAAAAGCTTCAAGATTTTGGGTTTCGTGTTGCGCAACTGCAAAGATTTCAAGAACCCTAATACTAAGATCACAATTTACAACGCTCTCGTTCGCAGCTCCTTGGAATACTGCAGCGTTGTGTGGAATCCGTTTTACGAGTATGATATTTACAAAAAGCGCTTAAAAAGTGTTCAAAAACGATTTCTCTGGCACTTATCTTACAGCTGTAACTTAGCAAAAAAGCTACCGTCTTATACCGATCGTCTTCGACATTTTCGTTTGGATTCGCTTCAGAATAGGCGAGAGTTGAACAGCCTGTTTCTTTTTAAATTGTTGAATGGTGTGTCTGATGCTCCTTATCTTTTATCAAAATTAAACATAAGCGTCCCGAGAAGTCGACCGTGTAAAAGGTATAATTCCTTTATAACAAATGGTGCCAGAACAAACCTAGGCCAGTACTCCCCTCTAAACAGAATGTCTAAAAATTACAATGATGTTCATGATGATAATGTGAGATCGATGTTTTCTCGCGCGGCACTTGTAAATATTAAGCTTATAATTTATGCGTAAATAAATTAATTCTCAAATAAATTATTCTCAAGTTGACATTCAATCATGTAATTCCATTCTCTTTTCAAATATTGTAATTTAATTTTATGTCTATTTTACCAACTATATATATCCCATAGAATTGCAATATTTATCTTAGCTACCACATGTTGTGTTATTATTAATTTTATTCATTTCTGCTGTGCATTTCTGACATGTTGTTTACATCTATAATTGAGGTGGCACTTTATAATGTATCTACTATAAAAATGTATAATTTTTAATTGTAAGTGTAAGTGCTCGCTTTGTTAATGTAACTAATAAATAAATAAATTATGAGTCGCCGACTTCCCATGATGAGTTTTAGTGAATTTTATTTTACAACAAGTAAGTAAGTAATAGCAAAAAGTGATGAGATTTCGATGCTATTTTAACAACGTATTAGACAGATACTTTATCACATCTTTTTATACTCTTTTATCCTCCATGAGTCAATATATTGTGAATTTGATTAGATAATTTTCATTCAATAGACGCGGAAAATGTATGAAAGAATTTATCACACTATAAAACTATTAGTTCACTTTACATTCATTTGACATTGCAACGTTTATATAAAGACAATAGTAATATTTATCCTCTTTGTCCCTGGTGTAAATTAAAAATAGGACGCTGTATATTTATTATAAAGCAGTATATACTCGTAACAAATTAGTTCGAGTTCTGTCCCATAGATATACTCAGAGTATAGAGAGGAATGAGGGAGTACTCTGACTAGCCCAACATTCAAGGTCAATAAAACATTGTGTGAATTTCTGGTGTTAAGCATTGAGGTATTTACGCACTGAAATGTAACCAAGCTCTTAAGAAACTGCTCAACCAAGGGGATTAACAGACGTGAATGAGTCCGTTAATCCCTTTGTTGATTTATAGTCCGCATTACGACGGGTAAAATTATATCATGCATTGAAAGGAGTGTTTAAACATAGGTCTTATCTTTGATCAGATTTGGTAACAGTTGGATGATTCAGGCGAGTTCTTGGGCCCCTTTTCACTACCAATCTTTATGTCACGCTTTTAACCATTTTCAATCAATCGAATTCAGTTGTAGGTACATCCACATTTCTGCGGGGTATATATAGGTTGATGATTAATGTACGCTCTCAAACACACCGAGACTACGGAAAGTCAAAAAAAGACAGGTAGGGCGCATCGAAGCAGCGCGTCTGGGGAAGTACCTCCACCTGACAGAAAACCGAAGCGAAATAACAACTCCCTAGAGGGTTGTTGTGTTCCTGCGTGTGAGTGAGGTCACCAGTAAGCTCCTAAGTTGAGTTGCTGTGTTAGCAGCAGAGGTGGCATCGCGCGAGTGATACTCAATGTATTGCTAACGTTTATAGGCTACGGTAATCGCTTTACATAGGTGGGCCATATGCTCGCATGCCTCCCGACGTTGTAAAAAAAAAATGGGTTATTGTTTTAGCAATCTATATTATGTATCTTATTTACGTGTGTTCCATCATAGTACGAGTATCTAAACTTCTCAATGGATTGTTATTATGATATGCGTGACATAGACAATATGTTTTTGGAAATATAAGTAATATATATATACAATAACTAGCTTATGTCCGCGGCTTCGCACGCGTAGATTTTGGAATTTCAGCAGTTTTACTTATTTTTATTTTATTTCTTATTTTTTAGTACAGTCGGCATTAAATAGTTAGTAAAAGTATCAAATATCCTTATTTGTGTAGTAATGAAGATATGTCACGGCCTGTTCGGTTTTCATTAACTATTTGATACTGGCTGTATACACTCAAAGCACCTCTTTATTTTCAACATTGCCTATTTTAAAAACATAAAAGTTTCAAGCCACTTAAAAAAAAATATTTGCCTGGGTTGAAATGCAAAAAAATCTTCCTTATCTCTCATATGCATTACAAAAGGAACCTATTGGTCATTAAGTCAGTGAATTAGACAGGAACTCCATTTCTATTAATATAGATTAGCGTCTCGTTCAAACACAATTTCAACCCCCTTTTCACCTCACCTCACCTCGCTAAGGGTGGAATTTTTGAAAACGTTGAAAACATTTTTTTTGGATTCTAATAGAGAGTATCTATACAAAGTTTCAAGTCGCTAACTTCAAAAAGATTTCTGCTCCATACAAACTGTCAAATCCCCTATCAGCCCCTAAATGTGGAATTTTTAAAAACGCTGAAATTACTTATTTGACGTCTTGATTGAGAGTATATTTACAGTCTAAAGCAGCTCACTTTAAAAAATAACAATTTCTTAATAATTCAACTTTTAGTTCAAGAAATACTTTTGACCTCCATTACACCTGGGGTGGAATTTTAAGGGATGATTTTTGAGAAAAATATTTTACTCGTGTTTCATGCCTTTCAATAAAGAACCTTCATGCTGAATTTCATTCGAATAACTTCAAAAACGGCAAAGTTTCATACTAACTTTGCGCCCCCGTTTAACCCCCTAAGGGATGAATTTTGAAAAAAATATTTTACTCATGTTTCATACCTATCAGTAAAGAACCTTCATGCTGGATTTCATTCGAATAACTTCAACTTTCTTAGTGCTCCCCTACGTTATAAAAGGAACCCCTGCGCAAAATTTCAAGTTTCTAACCCTTATAGTTTAGGCCCTGCGTTGATATGTCAGTCAGTCAGCGTCTCCTTTTATATATATAGATATAGATGATTGTTGAGAAAAATATTTTACTCGTGTTTCATGTCTTTCAATAAAGAACCTTCATGCTGGATTTCATTCGAATAACTTCAAAAACGCCAAAGTTTCATACTAAATTTGCACCCCCGTTTTACCCCCTTAGGGGATGAATTTCCAAAAATCCTTTCTTAGTGATCCCCTACGTTATAAAAGGAACCCCTGTGCAAAATTTCAAGTTTCTAACCCTTATAGTTTAGGCCCTGCGTTGATATGTCAGTCAGTCAGCTTCTCCTTTTATATATATAGATATAGATGATTGTTGAGAAAAATATTTTACTCGTGTTTCATGCCTTTCAATAAAGAACCTTCATGCTGAATTTCATTCGAATAACTTCAAAAACGGCAATGTTTCATACTAACTTTACGCCCCCGTTTAACCCCCTAAGGGATGAATTTTGAAAAAAATATTTTACTTTTGTTTCATGCCTATCAGTAAAGAACCTTCGTGCTGAATTTCATTCGAATAACTTCAAAAACGCCAAAGTTTCATACTAAATTTGCACCCCCGTTTTACCCCCTTAGGGGATGAATTTCCAAAAATCCTTTCTTAGTGCTCCCCGACGTTATAAAAGGAACTCCTGCGCAAAATTTCAAGTTTCTGACCCTTATAGTTTAGGCCCTGCGTTGATATGTCAGTCAGTCAGCTTCTCCTTTTATATATATAGATAAAGATGATTGTTGAGAAAAATATTTTACTCGTGTTTCATGCCTTTCAATAAAGAACCTTCATGCTGAATTTCATTCGAATAACTTCAAAAACGGCAAAGTTTCATACTAACTTTGCGCCCCTGTTTAACCCCCTAAGGGATGAATTTACAAAAAAATATTTTACTCATGTTTCATGCCTATCAGTAAAGAACCTTCATGCTGAATTTCATTCGAATAACTTCAAAAACGGCAAAGTTTCATACTAACTTTGCGCCCCCGTTTAACCCCCTAAGGGATGAATTTTGAAAAAAATATTTTACTCATGTTTCATGCCTATCAGTAAAGAACCTTCATGCTGGATTTCATTCGAATAACTTTGTAATTATTAAATTCATTCGTTAAAATACGAAACTTGGTAATAATTATTATTGCGGACGGGTCGTCGTGTGTGCAATACGTTGCCACTTCGTGCATCATGTCATTCAGCATGCATGCCGTGCGTAGGTACATGTATACCTAGTTTGTACTTCAATAATAAATTTTAGTGATTATTCCAAAATAAAGGTACTTTTACCTACACTGATGTATCTCATGAAAGTTACTTTACATATAAATTATCTTTAATTAATTTACTTAAAAAAAACGATTAAGTACCTACATAAAATTGGTCTATTCTATCAATTACCTAGGAGGAAAAACTGATACCATTTAAAAAAACATGTTCTTATCCGTTTCAAGCCATTTACAACCGTTGACAACGGTTAAAAACAAAAACAACCGTTTTCAACCGCTCGGTCGAAATCGTTAACAACCAGCTTTGCATCTATAGTACGCACACAGTTCTAAAAAAGCCGCCCTAGTGGTTGGAAATGTACAACGTAGTCATCATCCTGTGTCTGTAATGGTTTTTTTTTTCCTAACAATAACTGCAGTCCTATGTTCTTTAACACCCCATTCCATATTGTAATTTGATATTAAACACGAAAACTGTTCCAAATTCTTATCTTGATTTCTTATAGAGTTGAAACATTTTCTGGGACGAAACAGTAAAAATAATTTCTTTCATAAGTAGGGAAAAAGCTACCTTCTATTCGCTATTTAAGTAATGAAATACTTATTACCCGAATATGAGAGTTGAAAGTAAATAGCTTGGCACCGCTGTTGAAATGAAAGTTTGAGGTTACGACTTAGTTGAGTAATTTACAAACAGTCAAACAGCTTATCCCTATTCCCTTAGATGTAAGTGCCACTTAATTTAGAGTCAACGCTTATTTCACACACACGTTTTCATCTATTATGACGACAGACGAGCTCCGTGGCTCAGTGGTGGAACGCGCTGTTACGCTACTTTGACACCAACGCTCGTGGGTTCGATTCCCACACAGTACAAACATTTGTGTGCATGAACATGTCTGTTTGTATTGGTCTGGGTATTTTCTATGTATAATAAGTATGTATTTACAAAAAAAAAAAATATTTACGTATGTTTATCAGTTGTCTAGTACCCATAACACAAGCTTCGCTTACTTTGGGTCTAGGTGGCGATGTGTAATTTGTCCGACAATAAAAAAAAAAAAAAAAAAAATACTAATGAATCGAAGAGAAGTACACATCAAAGCAGCCGCCTGGGGAAGTACCTTCACTTCACAGAAAATCACAGCCAAATAACAACCTGGGTGGTTATTGTATTCCTGCGAGTTGCTGAGATTACCAGTAACATCCTAAGTAGTCGGTGTGCTAGCAGCAGAGCTAGCATCCCGCGAGCAATATTCAATGTATTGCAAGCGTTCATAGGCTTTGGTAACTATTTCACATCAGGTGGGTCGTATGCTTATATGTGTCCCGACGCTGTATAAAAAAACGTCAGAAGAAGGCAATCGAATGGAGAGAGTAATGTAACTGGACAGCAGGGTGTGGCTAGGGCGAACGATACTCGATGACCTCGTATTAGAAGGGCCACACGTTTTGCTTTCTACTCGAGGTACTTACTACAAAAACTATGTTTTGTCCTCGCTTATTTTCAAAATTATCATGGAATTTCTGATTATTCTCCGAAGTGGAAAAAACTGTTTACGTTTGGGGTGGAAATCACTTTTAGTTCGTGATTAATTTCAAAAATTACGTGAAAAAAAATTATACTTCTACTAGCATGCAGTCTGTTTGATGGTAAACAGTTCCTGTAACCTATGGGCACCTGCAATATCAAGGCGATACTGACATTATTAATAACAGCAACTACCGAAATGCCAATGAACAGTAATTGGCCGTCTTGGAATTGACAAAGAATTATTACAGACATTTTTTTGTACTAGGAAGTATTGAGATTTTACTGTCATTATTGGTAATAATTATAAGACTAAGTCTAATCATATTATTTTAAGTGAGAAAGTTATATGTGTATATATATATATATATAAATACAAGAGAGGTAGGGCGCATCAAAGCAGCCCGTCTGGGAAAGTACCTCCACCTTTCAGAAAACCGGAGCCAAATAACATCTTCCTAGAGGATTGTTGTGTTCCGTGTTGCGTGTGAATGAGATCACCGGTAAGCTTCCAAGGAGTTGCTATGTAAGAAGCCGAGGAGGCATCGCGCGAGTGATACTTAATATATCGCAAGCGTTAATAGGCTACGGTAACCGCTTTACATTAGGTGGGTCGTATGCTTGTTTGCCTCCCGACGTAGTATAAAAAATACAAAGATATATTTCATGGATCTCGGAAACGACTCTAACAATTAGGTTCCCACCTTGCACTTAGATAAGTTTCTTTTTAGTTTATGAATATAGGTGTCTTTCCTAAAAAAACCGACAAACAATAAAACTCCGACCACATACTGATTAGCCTATGTAACATTGATTTATATAATTATTATTAAGAACCAGAGTTTACAGAGTAAGTTACAGTTGCTATTTTTACAAAGTCAAATTTGCAGGTCACTTGATTTAAATTTTTCGTGTGCTACATGCCGTCGCTGCCTTGGCTACTCGGGTCGTCTTTACTTCGACTAATCGGCGGACAGGCAACAATCGCAGAGACGACCGCTGCAGATAATAGAGTTTCTATTGTTGTATTATTCGTAGCTATTATCTACATAGGTAGGTAGGTATCTACATTTATATATAATAGATAACACGGCCGACTAGCAAAGTCATTTCAGAGTATCCTTCGTGGTTTCTGGCGATTGCAATTTCTTAAATGAGTGACTTAGTTTGCGGTCCGATTAATACGTAGGGAGATTTCATCCTTGTTAGTACGATATATTTTCTTTAAAATATCTGGCTAAAGTTTCGACCCCTGTCCACCCATTCTTTAAAGTAATTAAAGAAACGTTTTTATAGGACGTGAGTACCTTCGACAATCGACAGTGCTCCGTATTGAAATTAGCAACAACCGTAAATAGTAGGCTACTGAATATAGGTACTAATTATAAATTGTAACATTGGTAAAATAATGGATGTCTGGCGGCTCTCAGCCCTTATTCAGTATAACGAAAGTACACGATTTATTAGTCTTTAATTAAAAACGTCATATATCATTTAATTTAAAAAACAATGAAGCTTTTTAAACGTATTTTAAAATTGGAATATGTGAACTGTTTTAGACACTTTTAAGCGTTGCCCGAAGGACAAAAACCTGCTGTCACTCTACTGTCTATTAACTCTTATATTACTGGTCTCTATTTTGTAAATTAATTCAGTTCTGTAAATTATTTCAATTATTCGAGTCAGTTTTAAGAGACAATGACTTTTCACTTCCACAGCTTACGTATCAAGTTGAATTTGCATACGTTATTCACAATGAGGTGAGATGAAGATTTGTAGATAGTATGTAACATATCTGATAGCTTCTATGTTAAAATGATAGATCAAGAAAAATAAACGCACATATCTCTGGCAAAACAAAACTAAACTAATATTTGTTACAAGAAGTACTCACTAATCCATACTACTATTCACACGATTCACACGACATATACTAATAAAATATTGACTAAATCGTATGGTCAGCATTTCGTCACAGTATTTGAAGCCAAACATGATTTTCGGTACTTACCTACGTAGTGAGCTGTATTTTTATCTCTCCTCATTATTACTTATGTACTCAAGTACGTAAATCACAATAATGCGAGAAGAATATTTGTCTGGCATATCATGTTTACAAGAAACGAATAAGTCAAATTATTTTGTAAATTGAAACTGGTTTCTATTTTAATCATGGCGAAATGCTCAGTAAATTAAATTACTACAACGGTAGATTATTTTGAACTTTGATTAAACATGACATTCTATTTCAACACACAAATAAAAATTGGACGTATATTGAAATTGGAATGTGAGTATTACTAAATCTTAACTTTACGTGTTACCCTATGGATTTGTCGTCGGAATTGGGGAAATCTGACCCTGAAAACCCCCGAGTTGACATTATTTTCAGGCCTTTCGGCAGTATTATTAAATTATTTTCTCAATTTTTATTTATTGCGGGGGGGGGGGGGGGGGAGGGGGGATTGGACAAAAATAATTTGGGGTCCTTTTGTCTACATATTTTTCCCCATCGAATGCATCCTGTTTCAGCCTTATCGGTTATTATTCAAAAAAAAAAAAATTCGTCCTATGTTTATAGGTACCATATTAACTGCACTACAGTGTCGACCTTTTGATTCTACCAAAGCGCCACCGTTCGCGCGCTTTTGTTTCGTTTTAAACATACATATTCATGACCGGATACGACAGTATGTCGTATACTTAAAAGTCTACACGAATATTGTACAAAATGTTATTATGGCGTTAACATAAAAGCTTGGTACATAGTGTCGCGCACTTAGATTTACTTGTGACAAATATTTTTGTCGTACATTATATTCACGTATATCCACAGATTTGGTCAGCGCACGCTAATAAAGCACCACAACTTCTCTCGATTCATTTATTCAAAATAATAATAAAATTAATCACAAATATCTTAATTTTATCAAAATGAAAATGTGGTACTCGGTATTAACTAATGTTTGCAAGTGTTTTTTTATCGATTCAGTATCTTGAGAGGCTACGCTCTACAAATAAAAAAATAAATTATAAACTTTTCTCCTTTATGATATCAGTTTAGACAAGTTTTTGTTCAATTATAATTCATAATGTACATACGAAATGAAGACTTTATAGTATCGTGTTATCGTGTAGACCAGATGTTGAACTTTGGTTGTCTATTTTTAAGTTTACGATATCGTTAGGGTAATAGACGAAATGATGAGATACAAACAATGGCTCTATTTAGGTCTTTATGATATAACTGTTTGGAAACATTTCAAATTATGTCTGTGGAAATTCTTCGAACAGCTTTCTGTTGTAAACTTCCGTATTTATGTGTATATACACATTACATTCATACCCTGTGTACATATCGCCAATTGATATTTTATTTTTACGTTGTTTTCGTTACATTTATCAATAGGTAAGCATACCGATTCTTCTTCACTTCGAAGTGGGATTTCAACGTAAACACGAATTGAATGTGGTTTTGATGGAAATATATACACACAATATGGTACCATCGAGTTGGTATGTTGACAATCAGAAGTGGCCATAGTAGACTCTACAATTCTCATTATTCCATTTCTTTTGAGTTCTTTTTACGTATAAATTCGTATTTATTAGACTTTTAATTAATATGTTTGTAATGCTACAAGAATTACAACCAAAAGTATATGACCTGTTCCTCCTCCTCTTGCATCCGCCAATCCGCATTTGAGCAGCGTAGTGGATTATGCTCTAAACCGCTTCGGTTGAAGGGAGACCCGTATCCCTGCAGTGGGATGAGTAAGGGTTGATGTGGTCGATATAACCTGCTTGTATATATATATAAAGAAACGATGGTTGACATATTGAATTTTATAAAGAATGTCTACATTTTGTTTTGTAACTCTCCTGTTTATTTGATAACTCGTGTACACTGTTGTGCAATCTGTTTGAGCAAACTGTTGGATGAAATACTAAGGGATTATAGTAATTAGTAATTTGCCCTCAGCGAGACAAATTTGAGTTGTCCCTCGTAAAAGCCGTGTCTAAGTGTTGAACCCACCACTTAACCATAATAGGCCGTCGAGGACGCATTTTCGATAACCATATTGCGCAACATTTTTAGAGCTTCAGTAAATGTATTAACTCTTGTGCAAATGTCTTTTGTCTGTGTAATTTTTAGTTGCAGTTATTCGCTTATATTGAAATAAGCTTCACAAAGTTCAAAAAAGTTAATTAATACTTTTTATTTAGTAGACGGCATCTAATTGCTCTATTATTACGAAATTTGACAATTAAGTGTAGTACAAATTACTATCTAACGTATAGGTGCAGATGAGGATTTGATTTTCAATGATAAAGAGTCGCCGACTTCCCATGATGAGTTTTGGTGAATTTTATTTTACAATAAGTAAGTAAGTAATACCAAAAAGTGATGAGATTTCAATGCTATCTTAACAACGTATTAGACAGATACTTTATCACATCTTTTTATACTCTTTTATCCTCCATGAGTCAATATATTGTGAATTTGATTAGATAATTTTCATTCAATAGACGCGGAAAATGTATGAAAGAATTTATCACACTATAAAACTATTAGTTCACTTTACATTCATTTGACATTGCAACGTTTATATAAAGACAATAGTAATATTTATCCTCTTTGTCCCTGGTGTAAATTAAAAATAGGATGCTGTATATTTATTATAAAGCAGTATATACTCGTAACAAATTAGTTCGAGTTCTGTCCCATAGATATACTCAGAGTATAGAGAGGAATGAGGGAGTACTCTGACTAGCCCAACATTCAAGGTCAATAAAACATTGTGTGAATTCCTGGTGTTAAGCATTGAGGTATTTACGCACTGAAATGTAACCAAGCTCTTAAGAAACTGCTCAACCAAGGGGATTAACAGACGTGAATGAGTCCGTTAATCCCTTGATTTGATTTATAGTCCGCATTACGACGGGTAAAATTATATCATGCATTGAAAGGAGTGTTTAAACATAGGTCTTATCTTTGATCAGATTTGGTAACAGTTGGATGATTCAGGCGAGTTCTTGGGCCCTTTTTCACTACCAATCTTTATGTCACGCTTTTAACCATTTTCAATCAATCGAATTCAGTTGTAGGTACATCCACATTTCTGCGGGGTATATATAGGTTGATGATTAATGTACGCTCTCAAACACACCAAGACTACGGAAAGTCAAAAAAAGACAGGTAGGGCGCATCGAAGCAGCCCGTCTGGGGAAGTACCTCCACCTGACAGAAAACCGAAGCGAAATAACAACTCCCTAGAGGGTTGTTGTGTTCCTGCGTGTGAGTGAGGTCACCAGTAAGCTGCTATGGAGTTGCTGTGTTAGCAGCAGAGGTGGCATCGCGCGAGTGATACTCAATATATTAATGTAACGTTTATAGGCTACGGTAATCGCTTTACATAGGTGGGCCATATGCTCGCATGCCTCCCGACGTTGTATAAAAAAAATGGGTTATTGTTTTAGCAATCTATATTATGTATCTTATTTACGTGTGTTCCATCATAGTATCTAAACTTCTCTCGGATTGTTATTATGATATGCGTGACATAGACAATATGTTTTTGGAAATATAAGTAATATATACACAATAATAACTGTAATGATACCGAAAGAAATAACGAAAAATTTTTTTTCGTTATAGTAATTTCGTATTTTTTAAGTAAATACGAGGTTTCTCTAAACATTTTTCTTATAATTGAGTAGTTTTGTAACAAATTGTATATACTCACCATCAATTTTAAGGGTTGATGACAAGACCGGTTGAGGTAAGCAATAGCTACTTTAACACCAAGGCTGTTCGGTTTCCACATGGTACTAACATTAAGGTGCACATAAGGAACATGTTTGCCTTGGCCTGTGTATTGTTAAGAGTGTTAGCACCAGTCAAAGGAGCCCATTTCTGACATGTTGTTTACATCTATAATTGAGGTGGCACTTTATAATGTATCTACTATAAAAATGTATAATTTTTAATTGTAAGTGTTACTGCTCGCTTTGTTGATGTAACTAATAAATAAATAAATAATGAGTCGCCGACTTCCCATGATGAGTTTTGGTGAATTTTATTTTACAATAAGTAAGTAAGTAATAGCAAAAAGTTATGAGATTTCAATGCTATCTGGTGGGTTGTGTGTTTTGCTTTATTAGCAGCAAGGGTGACAAGGTATGAGAATCTCTCATACCTTGCCACTAGTATTTAATTATTCATTAGTTTTATCTACTTCATATATTGTGAGACTTCATAGGCTGCGATAACTTTACATCAGGTGAGTCGTATCCATATATGCTTTAAACGCTTGTATAAAAAAAGCAATTCAATGTATCTATGAATATTTTTCTAATAAATCAATACATAAAATATTTATTTTATTAATTATCGTACGTTATTAAAAAATAAATTATTCATTTACTACACACGATCGAATTTAGCACTATGAGTACTAGTAAACGTCGATATTTCTGATTATCAATTATCTACGACTATTTACTACTGAATATAGACTTCCATTGGGAATTTCCATAAAAAACCAAAAACAATAAGTTATAGGTTAGTCTAAAGTCCGAGAAGACAGTGCTTAATTCCAATGTTTGTGTCACGGTAATTTAAGGCAGTAGCAGATTTTCGTTTGCAAAATATAATATACAAACCACAAGAACGATATCCGGTCAAATGCCAATGGTATCGAAGTGTCCGATGATTTTTAGGGTTCCGTACCCAAAGAGTAAAACGGAACCCTATTACTGAGGCTCCGCTGTCAGTCCGTCCGTCCGTCCGTCCGTCCGTCCGTCCGTCTGTCACCAGGCTGTATCTCTTGAACCGTGATAGTTAGACAGTTAAAAGTTTCACAGATGATGTATTTCTGTTGCCGCTACAACAACAAATACTAAAAAATAGAATAAAATAAATATTTAAGGGGGCTCCCATACAACAAACGTGAATTTTTTGCTCATTTTTGCTTGATATTGATAACGGCAACAGGTAGACGCTTGAAATATTCACAGAATATATAGTTATATATTCACTTTAAGAATAAATAATTAAATTAAAATAAAACAAATATTTAAGGGGGGTCCCATACAACAAACGTGATTTTTTTGCTGTTTTTATAGATAATGGTACGGAACCGTTCGTGCGCGAGTCCGACTCGCACTTGGCCGATTTTTCCTTCCGTTCCGTTAAATGCCAAAAGTATTGATTAGCTTCGGCACCGACCGCTAGCTTCAGTAAAGAACCTAAATCGTCCAGCGCCTATAAGTAGCATGATGAGCCCTATGGGGCTTATCGATACCATTGACACTCAACGGGGAAAAAATTATGAGACACTTTGATACCATTGGCGTTTGAGTGGATGTAAACTGTTGTTGTCAAACTTACTATAGGAGGCTCATGATATTTCCAAACCCAAGTCGTTAATTCTTTATACATCGTATGTATTGTCTGTTCATCTTTTCTCTTATACAATGGGAGACATACAAGCATACGGCCGACCTGATGCAATTATCGTAGCCTATTAACGCTTGTAATATATTAAATATCGCTCGCACGATGCTCTACGATGATGATTCTCTGCTGCTTACACAGCAACTTATGGTAGGTGAGGTGAGGGTACACGTCGCCTACCGTGACCTCACTCAGACGCAGGAACAGAACAACCCTCGAGGGAGTTTTTATTTGGCTGCGGTTTTCTGTCAGGTACTTCTCCAGACGGGCTGCTTTGATACGCCCTATCTCTCTTAAAATATACAGACCAAGACAAACAGACATGCTCATGCACACAAATGTTTGTCTTGTGTGGGAATCGAATCCACGAGCGTCGTTGTCAAAGTCGCGTCATTCACGACTGTGCCAACGAGCAGGTCAATCCATCCTTATCTTCATTGGGATTCCAACAAACGACCAGGCCGGTGGTGGAGTTACTTTAGCACCAAGGGTTCAATTCCCGTACAACGCAAACATTTGTTTGCAAGAAATGTCTGTTTATCTTAATCTGGGTGTCTTTTCATGTATTACAAGTATGTATCTATAAAAAAATGTTTTCATATAGTATAGATAGTAATACGTACAGAGTATTCAAATAGTTATAATACTTTAGGTAGCACACAAGCATACGACTAAATCAATATAGTAAATCCTTTACTTATGAGCTAGAAATTTCTGTAGAAGCATCATTTACCATGCTTATTATTTTATTGTATAATATTAATATACCCCTCAGGGTAGCTTGTGATGAGCTGTTGGTGCGTAACGACACCACGGGTACGCGTGTGCTCCATAGAGTCGATCAGGGTCTTCGTCTCAGATGTGTCTTTGTCGGTCGGAGTGGAAACTGAAGAAGCGCAGGACTCTCAGCTTTGACTTGGTCATACAGAGCGGAGTCGATAGAGCAATATGCTCTAAGCGTGAAAGTATTCAAGGTCATATCGCCGCAAGTAACTTCGGAGAAAGCGCAGCACACCTGTCTTCATCTTTGATTGACTCACGCCTATGTTGCCGACTTTCTCTGGTATTTCGGAGACCCACCTATTCGAAAGTAATAATCAGATATGATATACAAGTGTCCATTCCTCTGGTGTAATAACCCATACTCCCTCCATATCTTATTACAATCCCTATACTTGCCGAGATTTAGTCATGGATATGTTGTTCCACCGATTTCCAGGAGCGAGTCACGGTAGGTGTACAACATCACATCAATCTTCTTAACAGGGTATCTACATATTGAATCCATAACCCCGTGCACGTCTATCAAATGAGTGGGATTAAAATGGATTAAAATATATGAAATAAGAGGTGTAATGAATATATTCATAAAAATATTATTATACAATATAGTAATAATAGTACACTTCGCCTGACTTGTTCACATATTAAACAGCTCAAACCGCCGTATCTTAAAAATTGCTATCCAAATAATAGCGATTAAGAAGAGTATATATCGTGAGTATGTGTGTGAGTGTGAGAGTATTAGTATGTATTAGACATATTCATAATTAAGAAAGGTTTAAAAATCACATGATACCAGGGTATGCACGACTGATCTAAAATTGTTATAGATTCACCATAATTATATTTCTTTGCATTTACAATAATTCGATGAGGTTATTGAATACGCGTTTACTCATCATTATACGTTCTAAGGACTATAATGCTCATTTATATCTTTTACATTATTCAGTATAACGAAACACGATTCAATATCTGTACTTCAAAATTAACCCTTAAGCCGCATGCATATTTCGTGCGGATCGTACGCTTTACTTGTGGTTAACCGACTTTTTAATTAAGTGCGCATGCGGTCTTATACGATACAATATGTCTTTCGTATTTACGTCATATAAAGAGTCATGCATACACACCAGTAACGCCGATCAGTGGCATCAAAAAATATACTTAAGAGTTAATAGATTCAGGCGTTATTTTGCGAAAGTCAAATTTACATGCAATTTGATCTAACCTGCATTGTGTGCTTCCGCCACCAATTAGTTCAGCAGGTTAGATCAAATTGCATATACTTAAGAAACATTAGAAAGCTATTTTAAAGTAAATTGTTTTTTTTTTGAAGTAATACCTTTTAACACATACTCTGTTACGTCATAATAAGTTGCTGAAGTTGGCGTGCATCACTGGTGACGAGACCGATAATGAAATTACCATGAGGCTCTATAATGAATCAGAGGATAGTATCCACTAATTCAGTTAGTTTTTTTTTCTTTTTTATACTACGCCGGGAGGCATACAAGCATACGGCCCACCTGATATAAAGCTGGTACCGTACCGCTGGTAACGTAGTTTATCAACATCGCTGTTTGGTTTAAGCGGCGCAGGGAGCTTGCGCGAGTGTGCACGTGTGTGAGTTTTAGAAATTGGCGATAATGATGATGGTAAGTCGTTGAAATTATGGATGAAAGTTGATTTGTCTAAGAGATAGACTTTTTAATGTAAAATAATTGTAATAGTTCTGAAGTGTTAAATTTTTAATGTAATATAAATTGTCATGTTTGTGTACGATAGCGCAATAAATGAATATTGTATTTTACCACATACATGATAGTACTTTTATACTGATAAATAAAGCAATTCGTGCTAAATTATTCCCTAACCATTCCAAAATATTCAAAAATGCACAACTTTAATGTACAACCCGTTTTTTTTTATACTACGTCGGGAGGAATACAAGCATACGGCCCACCTGATGTAAAGCGGATACCGTAGCCTATTAACGCTTGCGATATATTAAGTATCACTCGCGCGATGCTTCCTCTGCTGATTCCACAGAAACTCCTTATGAGCTTACTGGTGACCTCACTCACACGCAGGAACACAACAACCCTCTAGGGAGCTGTTATTTGGCTGCGGTATTATGTGAGGGGGAGGTACTACTCCATCCATCTCCATCATTATTATCGCCAATTTCTAAAACTCAAACACACGCGCACACTCGCGCAAGCTCCCTGCGCCGCTTAAACCAAACAGCGATGTTGATAAACTACGTTGAACGAAACGCGTAACCGCCAACAATTTCCTTAAAATAATGCCCTATGAACGATCTAGCGCTTCATGTTTTAATTGTTTAATTAGAGGTACTAATGTTTTAGCGCTGCAGCGAACTTAAGTTCTAATTCTCACCAAAATCTTACGGTCAGGGTCACGTGTCCTGACGGCCTGACGCGAGTTTAGCATTTTTTACTCATCCCAAAAAGTACACAACGCCGCTAAAGAAGTTTTCACTTTAGAAATATATCTGCTATATGTTTTCCATAAATAAATAAGATAAGTGTGAGCTGCGTTTCTGAACATTTAGAATCTATCTTGCATTTTACAAAGCCTGCTCGAAGTATAAAGTACCTACCTCGCCCGTTTATGGCGACAAGATTGCGATAAACCGATGAAACAAGGGAACGAGATGATGTAATTCAGGCTGCCTGCACGCAAGCTAGTGAGTACGGCTTCACTTTGCTATGTATGTTGAAGTACCAAATAGAAATATTTATTGTCTGTTACTTTCTGATCAACACCAGATTATATCGAAATGCACTGCTTATGTATTGGCCGCGATGTCAATTTTCGATCAAATGCCCTTATTTTAATAAATTTGATGCAGTCTTTATATTACAATCAATAAAGTACACAAGCAGCCTCATGCATATATGTATATTTTTCTGTTCGTACGGATATCGCAAAAGCGTTAAATTAGAACTCCTGTGTAAAACGCAAAGATCAAACTCTACGCAGGGGAGTTCACGGACAGTAGGTAGCTGGGGAATAATTTTAAAAAATGCGTTGCAATATCTTAATAATCCTTACCTAATATTGTATTTTCGTAGAACTAATTATCTTCATAGTCGACAGGGGCACCATTCAGACGAGGCCAAAAGGCGGCTTATGTTCACGAGATACGCTAGGCACACGAAAGAACACATATATTACTACTAATACAAGCATGTTAGCCTACTGACTAAGCTCAAAATTATTACAGATCTAAATCTGCTAAAGTATCTTATATATATTCTTGCAAAACCAGGAGGGAAATACTCGTTAGGATAAACTTCGCTGCTGACGCATTATCTCATTATCAGCTTTCTGATAACCTATACTACGTATAATAACTACAAATATTTGTCTTCGCTCATAGAAGGTTTGGGTTTGCGAATGATGGCATGGTTGCGGAGACATATATCTCCGTTCCACGTACTGGCCAGGTTGAAACTCAGTATCTCAGAGAAAAGTTGGTTGAATGCGTGAACTTGACTTTGGAAGCCGTATCGGAGTGGGATGAAGCTAACATGGTCAAGTTCAATGCAACCAAAACCCAGGCGTATCTTTTCAGTGTGATACGGAGTCCCTTTCATCTGGCTCCCACTTTCCAGAATGTATCTGTTCCAATAACCGACAGTCTTGATCTGCTTTGCCTTGATTTAACTCCATTTAGGCGAGAGCAGCAATCGTCTAAAAAACTTCTGTCTGTAGAGTCTGTAGAATGGAGTACTGTAGCCATCTGTGGGATAGATCTGTCAAGTATCAGTTAGCTGCCCTCGACTCTGTTGAGCGGCGCGCGATTAGATTAAAGGTGAACAAACACTTATAAAGGCTAAGTTTCAATGTCTGGAACACCGACTTGCTTGTAGGATGGCTTGCTTGTCGGTATTTTACAGAATTCACTTCGGTGAGTGTGCGCATGAGCTTTATGACTTAAGTCCATTTTCCCGCTACCGGAATACAATACGAACACCCGATTTCCACCCCTATACCGTTGAGATTCCACACATTCGCACGAAGCGATTTGTTTCTTCTTTTATAATACGAACGGCTAAGGGGTGGAATGTCATGCCCGCATCAGTGTTCTCTGAGAAATACAACCTCAAGTCAATTATGAATGGCCACATTCTGGGTAAGCACGCTCCATCGTAGGTCTCATCATTGCTTACCATCAGGCGAGGTGGGACTTAGCGTAAACCCATACAATAAAAAAAAGACAAAAGTGCTGATAACAAAACCAATCAGCACTTTTGTCTTCTCTGTTTGATAACAGACAAAAAGTGAAAAAGTCAACCAATTTTCTTTTTTGAAGTGAAATCTTCTTTAGCGGCGTTGTGCAATTTTTGGGTGAGTAAACAATGTTAAACTCGCGTCAGGACACGTGACCATGACCGTAAGATTTTGGTGAGAATTAGAGCTTAAGTTTGCTGCAGCGTTAAAACATTAGTTACCACCTCTAATTAAACAATTAAAACATGAAGCGCTAGATCGTTCATAGGGCATTATTTTCTCGCGACCAAAACGTTGTAAGCGCCATGAAATTGTTGGCGGTTACGCGTTTCGTTCAACGTAGTTTATCAACATCGCTGTTTGGTTTAAGCTTCGCTGGGTGCTTGCGCGAGTGTGCGTGTGTGTTTGACGTTTTTACTAACAGCCTGCTACGCGTATCCACGGATAGTGACTGCTGATGGCTCGAGATAGTACTTTTATACTGATAAATAAAGCAATTCGTGCGAAAGTATTCCCTAACCGTTCCAAAATATTCAAAAATGCACAATGTTAACGTTCAAATTTTCACTTCTGCCAGCGCTCCCGGAGTGCAACCCTTTTTTTATTTAATAAGGTTAAGTATCATCAATGGAAATATGCAATTTCGTACATATTTTCCGCAAGTTATTGAGAATGATTAAGGTCGAATTGAGCAGTCAGAACCCGTTATATACGTTTTTCCATACATTTCGCGGTCGTATACGACCACCCGGGTTTTGAAGGGTTAAGGCGAACACTTGTGACTAAAATTGGACCGATGAGCTTTATTTTTCACACTTTTAATCAAAAGATTTACACTACACAAATATATAAGTGGTTTACTGTTATCTTAATATCAAAGCTAGCTGTGTAATTGGAGCACTGTAGCGTTATTTAATAGGCAGGCTGACTGAAATGTGGCAACATATTTTCATCTAATCGTATTGAGATTCATATTTGTTATCTAAGCAATTACCTATGATACATTTCTTAATCCATTAGTATCGGCGTGGCCTAGGGCTAGGATTTGTAACATTAAAATATATGAGTAATATTATTACTTTTGTTTGTTTGCTTATAAATTAAATAGGTAGTTATGTCATACGTATGAAATAGCTGGTGATTTTCAGCGGTAAATATGTTTATTTATTTATTTTTTAACTACTGAGTAAGTTTACAGTTAACTAACATAATAAATCAATGCCACGATGTACCATTATTATTTCGGCTGATTATTATGGTGCACCTTCAAACGATGCTCTTGAAAGGAAGGTAGAGCGTATCACAGCTGCCCAACTGAGGCAGTAATTCTAACTTGTTGAAGATCGCAGCCAAATAACTACTTACTGGAGAATTGTTGAAATGCAGCGAATGAGTGAGTAAGCTTCAGGGATGTTCCTGTGTTAGCAGCAGGAACGGTAACGCACGAGAAATACTCATTCTGTAGCAAGCACATATACGCACGTAGGCTATTGTAACCATTTTACATGACGTGGACCATTTACTTTCTCACCAACCAGCGGTACACACACAAAATGACAATTATGTTACTAAAAAGTAGAAACGGTCTGACTTAATAATTAAATAATAATATTTACTTAAAATTTCCAGCATGTAACATCAAATCATCATCACATATTTATTTAACATCTCGTATTTTAACGAACTTGCCGCGTTTGAATTCAATTAGCTAATTGAGTCGTATGTGTAATTTAATACGTAAAATGCTTTAGTCGTTGTTGACCGTTTATATTTACTGATTTAGAGTGTTAAGCCGGTCCAAATTTAATTTTATTTCACTGAAAATTGTTTGAATTATTAGCATGTTTGTGTATGTATTGCTCAGTGAATTCGTAGAACAAATAATAAATACATGAGTTTAATATTTTTTGTGTTTGAATTTATATATTTATTATACTGCTATATAATGTATGAGTAAGCTAAGTAAAAGATAAAAGTAAAACAAAAGTAAATGTTTTTTTTTATGTAACATCCAGAGTCATGCAAACATACGACCAACAAAACGGATACCACAGCCTATGAACGCTCTCAATACATGAAGTATCACTCACCCACCTCTGCTGATAACACAGCAATGTCTAAGGAGCTTACAGGCAATCTCACTCATTCGCAGGAACACAATAATCCTCCAGAGAGTTAATTTTTTAAGTTAATTCGGCTGCGGTTTTCTAGGAGGTAGTGGTAGTGCTTTTTCCCGTCCCCACTTGGGCAGCTTTGATGCACCCTACCTCTCTTGAAAATATCTATACCATGACAAAAAGACATGTTCATGCACACAAATGTTTGTTTTATGTGCTAATCGAACACGAGATCTGCTAAACACTCCGCTACTGAACTCGTCATTGTATTTTTTCTTTAAAAAAAAAATATTAAATCACATTTTAAGAAGAATCACAATTTATATAAATTGTTAAAAACTCAAAGCGAGTGAATTTCATGTCTAAATTTGAACACAATAACCATCCAAAGAATTGTTATTTGGCTACGGTTTTCTGTGAAGTTTAAAGTACATCTCCAGACGGGGTGATCAAGACCAACATCCAGACCAAAACAAACAGACATGTTTATGTATACAAATTTTGCCCTGGCGTCAAAGCAGCACCATTAAGTATTACGCCACCAACCTCGTCAGACTACATCGAGTTTCACGTTATTCTAAAATATAGATATGTAAAAATATATTTAAAAGTTAATTAAACTCAGCACACTCGGGGTATTTGCGTACGCCTTGTTTTTCAATCATAAAAACGAGGGCACTTTGCATAATCAGGTCTCACTGTTTATTTACACTATTTATAGATATGCTCTAGTAACGACTGCATGCTTTAAAGGTTAGCAGTAAAACAGGTATTTTTAGTATCAGCCGTATGTTTAAAAACCTAGAATAGTAAAAGCATAGAGGGGCTGTTTACGATGTTTATCATTTTTATCCGAATCGTTCAGGCGATACTAGGATTTGTCGGAGTATATTTTCGGTGTAAATTTACCATTTGTCGAGAAGTTTAGTGCTTACTTCTTTTTACACTTCCTTGGGGGTTAAACAAGCTTGCGATACGTGTAGTATAACGAGTAGTGCTCGCGCGTTTTACTCCGCTTCTAATGCAGCACCTTGTCGGAAGCTTACAGCATTCTAGTCTACGTTCTAGCATTCGTTGTCACATGTTTTATGTCAGCTAACGTAACTCACTAGCAAGAATACAACTTTTATTTATATAACGTAAAGCATACCAATATACGACCTATCTGATGGCAAGTGGTTACGGTACCATATGAATGCTTTTAAGGAAAGTGTCGCCAACCCTACTGTTAACTCGTTAGAACCTCATTGGTAACCTCATTCATTCGCAGTAACACAAACACCCGTAGTTATTTATCTGTGGTTTACTTTGATGTATGGATGCGCCATATTATATTACAGGAATCAAAATACCTATATAGCTTAACAGAAAGCAGTTTAAAATGTCCAAATTGGTTAATCTGTATCGAAATTTGTGACACACGTGAAAGAAAAAAAAATACAAAAAATAACCGTCTGCGTTTTTTGCAATCATCCCCGTGCCCGTAAGGCATTTTTTTATGTTTCTTTGTATATTATCACGTCTTTTTCAGGAAATATATACCTATAAATAAACTTGAAAAGCAAAAAAATATTAAACCGTTTATTGGAAACGGCCGTAATAATTTAAATCAACTTTTGTTTAATAAATTTTTGCTTTTTTACACCGTACATACATACACAAGAATTGCTTCTTTAAAGTAACATGATTTTTAATCCTTTTACATCCTATTCAAATCCTTTATTTATGCAAGTTGTAAAGTGTAAAGAACTAGACTCATATATAAAATAGTAAATATTTTTACGAAAAATATCTTTGGTATTGTTATTCTTTGATAATGACGCCATTGGGGAAATCGGTCCATTCGAGTAGACTTCGAGAATTTAAATCAATATCACTTTTCTTTACTCGTTTAGGCGGGCGATCACTAACCAAATATTTAGCTTAAGACATTTAAAGACTATGTTTTCGCAGCTTCGTCTCCGTTAACTGTGGTTTCCTACATACTTTTAACTCTCCCTTTTTCTTACAGTGTATGTCCTCAAAAAGCCTTTCAAATTTTACATTTCTCCCTTTCATTTATATAGATAAATATACAGAGAACAGAAGAAAAACAGGAGGAACAAATGTGACAATAGTAGCTCCTTTATACTTGTATATCACAAAATCTGTTTACTCCTTTACTCCACTACTCACATATCTTTCTTTCTGTAATATCTACAAACGAAGTCACGAAGCAACAATCTCCTTCGGTCCGCTATCGTAGCCTAAGGATTTGCTAAGACATTGATATGAATTGTTAATATTAAGCGACTGCCATCAGACTTCCAAAACCGAAAGGGAACATCAAATATTTTAAAGTTAGGCCACACGTTTTTCAAAATATAATTTCTTGGACGTGCGGGATTCCTCACGATGTTTTCCTTCATCGCCAAACCGTCACTGAATGTAAATTATAAATATGTACATAAATACGAAAACACGAATTTAGTGGTACATGCCCACGCCTGGATTCGAACCAGGATCACTCATTTAACAGGTTAGTTCTTTATCCACTAGGTTATTACTGCTCTTTAAGTCATGGAATAACAATATCCATCATTAATCCATCTCCGGTACACTTTGCCCTTGCAAGGCTAATGTAGATCCAATTTCATCAAAGAAATAACAGAGCATCTTCCACGGCCTCTTATATTATCTCGACGGTAAGCAAAATATACTCGGAATTTGACGGGTCGAGTGGCCTTGTATCCTAATATATTTACTGTATGACAAATATTTCGTTCGCATTCTGAATTCTGACAAGCTTTTCCAGTTAACTGAATGATACTCTACTTAAATAAATTTAACAGAAGATAATAGTGAATTAATTACACTTTGACATGTAACTACATAATAAGTATATGGTATCTTATGTACAATTTTCTTCCTACTAATATTAAATGTGAATGTCCGTTTGTTTGTTACGCTTTCACGCGAATACTACTGAACCGATCATCATGAAACTTTGTACACATATTCTTGGAGGTATCAGAAGTAATATAGGATACTTTTATTAAAAAAAAATATTTTTTATCAATGCGAGCGAAGCCGCGGGTAAAAGCTATTGTACTATAATGCTATGATATTTATTTACAATAGTCAATGTTTTATTATTTTGACACGTCAGTTTTCTCTTTCTAGTTCTAGGTGTTTGATTAACGAAATATATGGTGGAGGTATGGGCACATCCAATAACAGATTTTAATATTTCATTTCCAATTTTCAATTTAATATTAAAATTGAATTAAAGGACATCGTTTCCAATTTTAATTTAATGGGATAAGGATTTGTAAATGTAGGTAATAGGGAAAAGGGGGCTCAAATTTTGAACATTTTTGAATATAACTCAATGAGTACTTAAACATGTGCTGATTACGATTATTCACACGATACCCCACAAGATCTATATTTTTCTTTACTACACATTTTGATAATTTGTGAAGTATCTATCTATAACTTCACGCCAAATCCCTTGCGGGATAGGCAGTAAGAACCGAGCACCACTGATGTCAATAGGATCTTCAATCTGATACAAATAGGGAAACAAGTATACAGTTCGCATTAAGCGGTCTGTGTAATGCCTTAGGAGCTTACGGGCAATCTCACTCACTCGCAGCAACAGAACAATCCTCCAGCGAGTTGTTATTCGGCTGCGGTTTTCTGTGTGTTTTCTGCGGGCTGTGTAACTTGTTTTCCTTGTACATAATAAATATATGTTCAGTGTTTTTATACCTACGTGACAGATTAGGTGGTATTTCCGGCAAATATTTGAAAAAATGTAATTGGTACGTGCTCTCGATATAAAAATGGACTTGGGATGAATACCGATCCATATTATTGAATCCGAAAGATCATTTGTAAAATTGTGTCTACATTTACAGCGCCACAGAACAACTTTATTTTTATACTACTTCGGGAGGCATACGGCTCACCTGATGTAAAGCGGGTACCGTAGCCTATTAACGCTTCAGATATATTAAGTATCACTCGCGCGATGCCTCCTCTGCTGCTTACACACCAACTCATTGGGAACTTACTGGTGACCTCACTCACACGCAGGAACACAACAACCATCTAGGGAGTTGTTATTTGGCTGCGGTTGTCTGGACGGAGGAGGTACTACCCCAGACGGGTTGCTTTGATGCGCCTTACCTCTCTTAAAACATCCAAACCAAGACAAACAGACATGTTCACGCACACAAATGTTTGCCTTGTGTGGGAATCGAACCCACAAGCGTTGGTGTCAAAGTCGCGTCATTCACGAATGAGCCACCGAGCTCGTCAACTTTCGCATTATATATCTGTTTCACCATTCTTTCAACATGTCCGAACCAACGAAGAAAGAAACAACCAGTTGAGAATGCGCAAGCTTGCATTGCCAGAGGAACACCTGGCTCGTCAATTATATAACAATTCAATTATTTTTTTTTAATTATCGGCCATTTTGACCATGTTCCTTAAGAGATAGGAACGGCGTTCCTGAACATTCCTACTCTACTTTTTTATGCTGAATCCGAATCTGAAGTCAAAATTCGAATATTCGAAAAAAGCGACAGACACACGCACACACAGACAAACATACAGATTTCATATAGGAACGGTGTTCCTGAATAGAAGTGTGTCGCCAGGAAATGCGATGACGTAAAAAGATAATAAGTTCCTGTCATTGTATTATTGTAAAACTAGTCGAAATAGATAGAAAGCCCCAGGTACTGGGGGTGTCATGTGAGAATTCGGCTTTGTAGGGATTCAAAGCCGTAGTACCAGAAGGCGTTCTCCAGAGACCACAGGACTCCATTGTAGGAATATATTTAGACGAGATTAATCCTTGAATATATCCGCTTGAATTCACCCTTGGCTCATTAGGTGGTTTGCTCTGCGTAAGCCGGGGATGTCCTGCGGGAATATGGGTTCTGTACGCATTTTATAGGAGACTGTATTCAGACGCGATTAATTGGTAGCCTAAAGTTGATCTTGCCTGTGCACGTACTGCGTGTTGTCCTTACCAATGTGTTCTACAACGCACATTATAAGTTGTCCCAAATGTCCTTCTTATTGGATTTCTTAATGTCTTCAGTCAAACAGTCAATCATTAATATAGTCTTCTCCACGCCTGCCTTCAAGCAGTAAATAACAAATAGTCATTATATATATACCTATATTTTGTTTTGGAGTAGATACGCAGACAGTTGAGAACTATATTTATAGAGTTTAGGTATACAGTGAACTTAATATGTCGCTAAGTTTGCCTTCGCCTTATATATAGGGAAGGAACTTTCGTTAGCTTTACCCCATATTATTCAAACGTCATATATCATATCTAGTGCCTGAAAGTGATTAAAAATATTTTCGGCCTATATAACTGCTCAAAAACACTGGTGTAAGTTATATATATACAAAAACTTCGACCAGAATTTAGATTAAAGTATTGTTGTTTGATACGCGTAAAGAAAAAATGTATGCTTAAGTTTTTATACTCGAAATATGGAAGGCTGGTGTTGTTGACCTGTGAGCAAGTGCAAGTTATCAGGAAACTTGTCAGAAGATACATTATCAATGGCACTTCAACATAGATTGATGGTAAACAGCTTTATAAATTATACGTAAATAGAATGTGGGAAGAAAGAATTACGAAACAAATATACAACGCAAAAATAAAAGGAAGTGGGAGCCGAGTAAGTACAAGACTTGCCAATCATGACCAAATTGATCTTATTTTATTAGAAAGTGATGTCATGATCCCTAGAAATCAGCGATTGTTCATAAAAAGAGCAGAATCTTGTGGCCCTCGGTCTTCTGTGCCTACTCCACAAGGGGTTTGATATGAAGATATAGATGTAGACATAATGTTTATGTCAAAAATAACATCATACATAAATATTGTCATCCGCTAGCAGGGTTGGCATTTTATAGTCACAATAAACTGAAAATTTAAGACTGTCGTTTCAAAATACAGATATTTTCCTTATTTGTTTACACTACCGTAGTGAATAAGATAAATATCTGTGTTTTGTACTTGGGCGACCCAGTTTCGCACGCCTTTTTTATTTTTATTGTGACTGTTGCTGACTTAGGAAGTGCATCACGCTCACAAAAAACCCACAGTTAAATAACAATTGCTTAGAGAGTTGTATTGTCCCTGCGAGTGAATGAGGTTATCAGTAAACTTCTTAGGAGCTGCTGCGTCAGCAACGGGTGTGGTAACGCATGAGTGACAGAGCATCATGTATTGAAGCGGTCATAGAGGTGTATAGTAACCACTTTACATCAAATGGGTCATATGTTGGCTCAAACACTTTCATTTCTTGGAACCCAATTGTTCGCGTACAGTGCGGTTCCACAGAGGTTTCTACTGCAACACGAGGTTTTTTGTCTGTGCGTTTTTATAGGGTAGGCAACATTGTGTTGAAGCCCAATTCATAGTAAATATTTGTAGGCTACTGTCATTCATTTACAATCAGGCAGGCCGTATGCTTCGAGGCATGAAAAATATCTGAAAGTATATTTCGTGTAAATACGGCTCTGTAGCGTTAATACTCGTATTAGGAATTTTATTTGACAAATTCTAAGGTCCGATCCAAATTAAAAGTTTGTTGTGACAGTCAATGTAGAACACGACGTCTAGTACTTGACAATTTTTGATCAAAACATTTTAACAATCATTATTTTTTCTTTTGCTCTACACGGTAATAAATAAAGTAAAATAAATAATCCGATTACGATTACTTCGTTCAATAAAAATTATACTTATTAAATTGTATTGTATAAAATGCGTTTTATCTAAATATTGGAACGTAAATAATTATGTATTCCAAATTCTGTTTCACCAACTCATACTTGTTATCGCTGAGACTGTATATTGATCGTCTTTTAGAAATTGAGACTACGACGACGTTTCGCTCTTCGGCGACAGATTTGAATTTTACGAGATCAGCGTGAAAAGCATGGCTATGATTTTTCTTAACTTTCTTATTTTAGTCTAAAATATGAAATTTTATTTAGAACGAGAATTAAACTTTTAAATTTAGAAATTTTTTAATTCTTTTATTAATAACTTTTCCCACCGTTATGCCGTTTCCTCATCCAATAATACTGGCGGGGTTGCTACCTAAGTTTAAGGATTTGACGAAGCAAAGGTATTGATTTGGACATAGAGCGAGTTCCATCAGGCCCCCACAACCCAGAGGAAAAGTCAGACCTTTCTTAGATTAGATCATCATCTTTTTGAAATATAATTTCTTGGACGGTGTGGATTTATTCACGACGTTTTTCTTCACCGCTAAGCAAGTGATAATTACAAATATGTGCATAAATCCGAAAAGACGAATTTAGAGGTACATGCCCTCGCCAGTATTCGAACTAGGGACTATCGGTTAGGAGGCTGGTTCTTTGTCCACTTGGTTATCACCACTCTACTTTATTCTGAAATATTTATTTATAAAAGAGAGGTAGGGCGCATCAAAGCAGCCCGTCTGTGAAAGTACCACCTCCACATCACAGAAAATCGCAGCCAAATAACAACTCCCTATAGGGTTGTTGTGTTCCTGCGAGTGAGTGAGGTCTCCAGTAAGCTCCAAAGGATTTGCTGTGTTAGCAACAGCCATGGCATTGCGCGCGTAAATGTATTGCAAGTGTTTATAGGCTAAAGTAACAGCTTTGCACCAAGTGGGCCGTATGCTTGTATGCCTCCCGACGTTGTATAAAAAATATATCTTCACTTTTGGAAGAAAAAGTACGTAATATATCTTCATATTGAGGTTATAAAATGTGTTGTTAAATCCATATATAAAGGGAAAATGAAAATGTAATGATGGATGTAAAGCCTAAAAGTCGTTTATGTATGCAAACCTAGCAGTGCTACGTCCAAGCCATCAAAGATGAAATCTGGTAAGAAGCAAGATCTGGCAAAAACATTCCCTGGAAAAATCCTCCAATTTTCTAATTATTTTCCAGTTATTAGCTTCACTGTTTTACAAACGATATATCAAAATATATACCAGTTATCATAGGGTCATAAAATTTGCCAAGAAATATACTTTTATAGGCCCTGTTCAAAAGTTCAGTTTCAAATTGACTGTTATAACTAGACAGTTATGTGGATTCATCACCGGATTGCATATAAGGCTGAGGAATACAAATTGAGCTTATGTCTGGTGTATATAGACTAAAAAAAGCCTTTGAATCGGTTGCTTTATGGGCGTTGTTACAGGGTCACATATTACACTTGGAGTACTGCAGTCACCTTTGGGCGGGAGCACCTGAATACCAGCTTGGACCGTGTGATTCAATTCAGAGACGAGCTGTGAGAATTGTCGACAATCCTAAGCTTACACACGGTATTGAACCCTTAAGTTTAAGGAGAGACTTTGCCTCCCTTTGTGTGTTCTACCGATTGTACAACGGGTTGTGTTCTGAAGAGTTGTTCGAAATGATGCCGACGGCTACTTCTTATAACCGCACCGCTCGCCGACGGCGAGGAGTTCACCCTCACACGCTTGAACCGCTATGGTCGCGTACGGTACTGTTCCTCAGAAGTTTTCTTCCGAGAACACTCAAGCTGTGGAATGAGCTCCCAGCCGAGGTTTTTCCAAGGAACTACAGCATGGAGTTCTTCAAGAAATGCGTGAAGAGGTTTTTAGAGGGTCGGCAACGCATGAGTGACGCCCCTGGTGTTGCAAATGTCCATAGGCTACGGTGACTGTTTAACATCAGGCAGGCTGTATGCTTGATTGCCACCTTAGTGGTATAAAAAAAAAGGGTCGCTAGCGATGCCAAATTGACTATCGGTACACCGCTCGAAGCGTTGAAGTGATTATACAGTAGGCAATGATGTGTATCCGAGTATAGGACTAGAGTACGAAACAGATCCAAGTGTAAAAAGGTGTGTAAGATTGTATTGCCCCGAAACTGTTCACTGCAGCAATGCACGATGTCTTCAAGCTCTAGAACTGATAAGGATGAGTTATAAACATCAATGGCGAAAACATCACTCACCTACTATGTGCTGATGGTATAATTCTTATGGCGAAAACGATGCAGGATCAGCGTACTATGGAAAAAGCTATCTATGCGCGGAGTTTTACTGCATGATAGAATCAGAAATAAGGATATCAGTAAAACTAAATTAAATGACATAGTCCAAAAATAAACAAGCTGAAGAGGCTCTCTGAAGGGAAGGACTATGAACAGTCCACTACTGTACATATACCGAAGTGCTGAAATGATGACTTAAAGGTCTGTTTTATTATTTTATTTCTAACAGTCTTCTATTTAATGGAGACTAAAATGCAGTCATCTAGTTGAAATTATTGCAGTTTAATTGATACCTTTAATCCATTTCGTGCAAAATTTTTATGATATATTTTTATACAACTATATTGGCAAACAAGCATGCGCCCCGCCATATCTCACCCTTCTATATAAATATAGCTGCTTGGTGGTAGAAATAGGTGAGACAGAGGTACCCACACGCAGGCCACTTTTGTACAGTCTCCCTATAGTAAAAGTTTTTTGTACATGCAAATCAAAATTTTGTATATGCGAGGAGTTCGATGACGTGATTACGCGTTTCGTGTCTGAGTCAGTCTAATCGAACACGCAGGTGAAACAACCTCAATCGCAGCCTGTCTATGGATATTTATTTATCTCCGCCTTCTCTTTTTTTGGAGAAAAGAGTCTGTATCGACAGATTAACGTGCTAGTAATGTATATATATATATATATATATATATATATATATATATATATATATTAATTACTAGCATTATATATGTGTGCTAGTAATTAAGCTAAGTTAGTCCTCTTTGTGCGACTTGAAAACCCTGTCCTCCGCCAACCTACAGTGAAGCAGCATGGTGAAGTATGCTTTTACCTCTTCGGTTGAAGCGATACCTATATTCCATCAGCGGGATGAGTACATGTTGGCGTGGTTAGTACGAGTATGTTAGCAATATACATATCGCTATATGACAACAACGGTATGAAAATTTCGGTATACGAGTCGAAATCACACTTGAGGGAATTTTATGCTAACATTTACTATATAAACAATATTATATACTTTATAAATAAAATATATATATATAGTATCTACATATAAATTATTCTATAACTTATTTGAAAAAACAAATCAATTAAGTGAAATAAAATTTGTAAAGAGTTTTTACTGGACAATCTTGTGATGCCCCTGATACCCTGTTCGCACACTTTATAAAAAACTGCCGATTAACTAGACACCTAACAAATTATGACCTTAATTAGCCATGTTTACAAAGGTTGGCCGGTATCGTAGGTAACTAATTAATTTGCCTCATTTCAATTAGTTAATCTAACGCTTTGTTGACACAACCATGTTGGTGACGTACCAATATCGGGCTATTGGTATTCATTAGCTGTAAGCTGCTGAGTAACTAATGAATATTGAAATAATATAATCGAGATATGCCAAAAAGATTACAGTGAACAACTCAATATAACAACTAAGTATAGGAGCTATTGACATTATTGTACTGAAAAACAGTTAGAACCCATTAATAAAAAAGAGAAGGGCTTCATTTCATTCATCAAGGGCATTGAAATCTTCTTCTTCGTAGTATTATCCCAATCCATTTTCCTAATCCATTAGGATAGGCGGTATCCACTACCTAAGCCTAAGGATTTAAATTAATTTAAGGGAAAAATACTGATTTTATACGTGGAGTGACTGCTGTCAGACTTCCACAACCTAGAGGAAAACCAGAGATGTTTTCCTTCACCGCTGAGCAAGTGATAATTACAAATATGTACGTAAATCCTAAAACAGAAATTTAGTGGTAGATATTTCAGTTTTAATTCGAACCGGGGACCTTTTGGTCAATAGGCCGGTTCTATATCCACTGTTAACATATATTGAGCTTGAGTAGTAAGCATTAAGACAGCGGACCAGTAGACCTATTCCAAATAAACAGAAAATCGAAATATTGTCATTGTTTGAACAATCTAACAGTACCGATTGATTTTAGGAGAGTCGGCAAATAACCTTGCCTACGTGTCTTTTGTTTGTTATTTGTTTTCTATTTGGTCCGTGAATGATGATCAACGAATGGTTTTAATGAATTAAAATTAATAACCTTAACTTTCTAAATCTTCATTAGAGACTTACGTGATTGCGTACTTAATTATTCACATATTTAAGTGGATACTGAATAATCTATTCTCGTTACAATCTCTGACATTAAATGTTACTTCTAGCAGTTTTTCTATTAACCCTGAGGGACCTAGACAGATTACTAATATATTATGGATTAGATTTATACAGCATATATCTAATGTACTATAAGTACAGATATCTAATCGAAGAATCTCCGTTTTATCGAATTACTATCCCAGCAATTTCCTGTAGAGCTTTTTTATTTCTCCAGTTGATTAACTTTACTAGGAAGCTCCTTAGATAAGTTAGTCTAAAGGAAAAAAATGCTGGTGATACTGAATATATCGCATATATTTTATTCAACGTCGGGAGGTATACGTCCCATTTGATGTACAGTGATTATATAGTCTATGAAAGCTTCCAATACTGGAAGCTCGCGCGTTGTCAGCCCTGCTGTTATAGTAACTCCCTAAGAGTTTACTAGTAATTTCACTCACTCGCTGGAACACAAAAGCTTTGCAATAAGTTGTTATTTGGTCTCGGTTTTCCGTGAGGCGGAGATAATTCCCCTGTCGGGCTGTGCCCTGCCTCTTTTTGGTGACGACTGTCATCTATCGATAATTGCCCGGACTAACGGCTTAACGTGTCCTCCGAAGTAAGGGGGAACACAAGGCGACTAAACCCATTCACATATAGGCTGCGATTGACGTTATTTAACTTACCTGTTCTATTAGACAGATACGCACTTCGACAACATCGAGCTCCTAATTCTAAGACAACTGCTCCTCAAGAAAATACTCTGCATTTTACTACTCGACACAGAACAAAAAATAATAGTAATTTTGGCTTCTTCAATGCCGGTCTATGAATCAATGAGTAAATGAATGAATATATATATTTAGCTGGTCTCGTCTACAAATATAAAGGCTTCATAGACTACAGTAACCGCTTCACATCAGGTGGACCATATGCTTTTATGCCTCCCGACATTGTATAAAAAAAACTTTTCTTTTTAAGTGTAACTATATAGATATCTTTCCTGGCAGAACATTATTTAAAACAAGAAAGTAAAAATCACCAAGCGAAACTCAGTCGCCCAGTGGGCCAATTCTGCTAAATAACTGCAACTGCACGTTTAAGCCTGTCACTTGAGTCGTGCAGGAATAGTGCAGTGCCGATAGGTGTATTCTACTAAAATTTCCTGCACTGCAACTGCGCTGGAACTGCGCGTATGCTGCACTGCAACTACCCTGCAACTGTGCGTATCCTGGAAATAAACTACTTAAAACCTGAAATGTTGCCATATTTCAATCTAATAAAACTGAATTTTTATTTAATGTTGACTCCTATAGTTTCACTATTGACCTTAGTTGCCGGAGTGGAGGTATTTCTAACCGAAAAGAAGCTTTACTTAATTATATTTATCCGCAAACATCTCCCAAAACAAAACAAAAATTTTGTAATATAAAACACCGTTTCAGAATATTAATTTCACTTCGCAAAAGTTGCTCAAGAGTAACGTTAACAAAACTGCAAGTAAACTCCTTCAAAACATCTGTCACCGGTATACAAATGTCAAAACAATTTATCAGAATACGATTATATTGCAGGAAACGTGCAGTTGCAGTGCAGGTTATTTAACAGAATAGCGATTCATTTACTGCAACATTCCTGCAACGTCGCTGCTGTCAGATCGTTTAACAGAATACCGAAACGTCAAAATGTACGCATTTTGACACACGCCGCGCTGCAGTGCAGTTGCAGTTTTTAGTAGAATCGGCCCACAGGTCAAGACGGCTGTTATTTGTAAGTGCAAAAGAAAATGCACACACTTTTCATACATTATGAGTCTAGGGACATGTTGGGCTATAATTATTTAAAAAATGGTAATCATTCTTGTAAAATTATGGAAAGGTTGAGTTTGATAAAGATTACACTCGAATTTAAGTCGATGGGTAGAATTGGTGCGTAATTTTCTTACTCGCCGATTTTTTTAATATATTGATCACGGTAGGAACTAGTCACACTTTCATATTAAATTTACAAGGAATTGACATTAGAAAACCTTATAAAAGTTATGGTGTAAAACCTGCCCTTACTTCCTAATGATTATTACCACTATTACTATCATTAACCTACTAATATTATAAATGTTAATGTCCATTTGTTTGTTACGCTTTCACGCGAAAACTACTAAACCGATCATCATGAAACTTTGTACACATATTCTTGGAGGTATCAGAAGTAAAATAGCATACTTTTTATTAAAAAAAAAAAAAAAGATATCAATGCCAGCGGAGCCGTGGGTAAAAGCTAGTATATTATATTTTCACGAGCTCGATGGCTCAGTTGTGAATGACGCGACTTTGACACCAACGCTTGTGGGTTCGATTCCCACACAAGGCAAACATTTGTGTGCATGAACATGTCTGTTTGTCTTGATCTGGAAGTTTTAAGAGAGGTAGGATGCATCAAAGCAGCCTGTCTGGGGAAGTACCTCCATCTCACAGAAAGCCACAGCCAAATAACAACTCCCTAGACTGTTGTTGTGTTCCTGCCAGTGATTGACGTCACCAGTAAGCTCCCAAGGAGTTGCTGTGTAAGCAGCAGAGGAGGCATCGCGCGAGTGATACTTAATATATCGCAAGATAGGTTACAAACCTGCTTCACATCACGTGGGCCGTATGCTTGTTAGCCTCCTGACATGGTATCAAAAAAATATATGCTTATTTTGGTAATGGATCGTTTAAATGTAAATATTAGAGCTTTTACTTGTAACTTAGTTACTATGATATATGTCTAATTAATTGCGGCGTTGATATAACATCAGAAGGTAACTCGTTCCCAGTGTCTACATAGTGGTATTGTTAAGTACCCCGAATATAGTATACACACAGTATGCAACAACCTTATACACAAAGCCGCTATATTTTCCCACCTAGATTGACGCTAACACAGTCCCTAAGAATAGGGCAATCAAAACAAGACGCTATAATCAACAGGGACGCACTGTTTGTTTTCATAAAGTATCTCTAATAATAATATATAAATAATAATAAATATTGTCGGACAAATTAGACAGCATCTAGCCCCAAAGTAAGCGAAGCTTGTGTTATGGGTGCTAGACAACTGATAAACATACGTAAAGACATTTTTTTTTGTAAATACACACTTATTATACTCGTACATAGAAAATACCCAGAGCAAGACAAACAGGCATATTCATGCACACAAATATTTGTACAGTGTGGGCGTCGAACCCACGAGCGTTGGTCTCAAAGTACCGTAACAGCGCGTTACACCACTGCGCCACCGAGCTCGTCTAATCTCCAATCTCTGGGAACATGCTGGATGTGTTGCGAGGCGGCCCGAACGGCATTCTGACAATCTAGTGCCATCGATTCCGGCCCAAGGAAGCCCTCACAACTGGTAAAATTTAGATGAGCAGGTGATTTCTTTCCCTTGGTCAGACCAACATGTTAGCGACCAGCTACGTGTTCTTTTTCCTTCCATGTTGTCAATAATGACCAGTTTTTCAAGGTTACCATCCCATTTTCGCATTGTATGGCCGATGAAGTCGCTTAATAAGGTCCAGCTTTCGGCGAAAGCGGTGAGCACGACTAGATAAATATAAAAGTGAACCGTTTAGTATTCTTAGAGGTTGCTTATGCCAAATAACTCGACGACATTTCTTCATGAAAATAAATTAACTTTTCTTTGAAGATGGTTTGAGTTATTTAAATATATTGTAACGTATAATAAACCAGATTTCAAGCCGGTTAAACATATGCGGGGTGAATTTCCTTGAGTACGATGTACTCATACATATATTATTAAATTGTTTATACCTAAATTAAATTGTTCAGACTCAAAATAGTCTTGTAGAAAGGTACTGAGGTAGAACTCCAATGGCGTCGTTGCGTACGTCAATGTAATTAAGCGCGCAAGTCAAGCAACGTTCCTTGATTATTTATGCATTTCTTTATCTCAATATTTCTTCGTAACTCGGAGGAAATAATGACCCTGGACTGTTATAGTTGTACGAGTAATAAATAAATATTTTTAAACATATTTCACAGTGCACCATCTAGTTATAAAACTAAGCATAGCTTATACTCCGGTCCTAAATAACTCATAAATATAAGAAAATACGTCTTTTTATATAAAATATGTACGTAACGTATAGAATGAAAAAACAATTAAAATCAAAGATTGGGCTACGATTTCGATGAACATAAAAAATAAGAATAAAAAGTAAAACCTTTGTCATATCCAGTGATTCGACGTCAAAAATCTTTTTTGTTCTGTAGGACCTAAAGTCCGTTGATCCGAATATTAATTTGATGAAGTTAGGACGTCACTGAAAGCAATTATAAGGGTTCATAAGTCTTTGCAATAATGCCAATTTTGCTTTTGTCATGACCTTTCTAGCGATCGATTAGTCCCGTATTAGTTACGACTTTATTAATGTCGTGAGCCCTTGAAATTCTTACTTAATTCATATTAAGAACTGACGATATACGTGCCTGCCAGACAGAGTTACAAAAATAATAGTAAAGATCATGACACAAGAATTGGTAGTAGTTACCGATTGTTTTATTAACCGCTTCAGAAATAATGAACGCTACAATTTGATAGTATCTTTTTATTAGGCCATCTGAGTTATTCTAGCTATTTTTGTGAAGCTACATGTATATATATGTCATAATAGCTATGTGTATGTGATGACGTTTGCATCTACACATGTTACCTAAATGGTTACAGAAACAAAACTAAGCTCGCAACGAGATAGATTTTTTTAGATTGATGTAGATTGATGTAATAAAGACCTGATAAATGTTTCAATTCAAAGGGATCTGCAGAGTATTAGTAGAGTTTCTAATTATATATTTGACGAGCTCGGTGGCTCAGTCGTGAATGACGCGCCTTTGACACCAACGCTCGTGGGTTCGATTCCTATACAAGGCAAACATTTGTGTGCATGAACATGTCTGTTTGTCTTGGTGTGAATGTTTTATGAGAGGTAGGGCGTATCAAAGTAACCCGTCTGAAGAAGTACCTCTACCTCACAGAAAACCGCAGTCAAATAACAACTCCCTAGATGGTTGTGTTCCTGCGTGTAAGTGAGGTCACCAGTAAGCTCCCTAGGAGTTGCTGTGTAAGCGGTAGAGGGGGCATCGCGCGAGTAATACTAAATATATCGCACGCGTTAATAGGCTACGGTACCCGCGTTACATCAGGTGGGCCGTATGCTTATATTCCTCCCGACGTAGTAAAAAAAAAATATTTTTACACCTCTTAAAGTGGCCAGTTTTTTTTTCAAATAGAAAGAAAGAAAGAAAGAAAAATTTGTTTATTTGGTTACATTTCACATGCTTGTTAAATTACAACTAATTATACATCAATGCACCAAAACGGCCTCCGCTCAGCATATGTCGTGGCCCGTGGTGTGGACCACAACGCTGGTCTTCCGCGGATACCAGTAAATTATTTAGAAAATAATTTCATAAATATCTATATAATGCAAAAGAATAAAATTATAACAAATTGGATAAATTAGATGACTTACATTTTAGAATATATTATATTATTATTGTTATATTTAGCTGCGGGCACTAACACGTACAGAACATAAAATTGAATTAAAATTGAGTGGAATATTATTGTAATTAACATTAGATTATGTAATATAAAAACAAAAAGGAAAAGTAAGCACACTCATTCATACGATAAATGCTTATAATGCTGCAATCACTGTGTTTTTTGAATGCTCAAAATACGCTCCTTGAGTTTATACTTAAAGGATTTAATGGAGCTCGAATTTCTAATGGGCGGAGGAATGTTGTTCCAACATTTAGATGCAGCATATCTGAAACTACCACGGAAAGCGGCAGACTTATGTTTAGGACACATAAGACGATCCGGTATTCTTGCACGAGTGGTAAAGTTTAATTTATCGTACAAATAACATGGGCCTTTGCTCTTAATTATGCCGAACAGAAGTACCGCAAAGTGAAGTGAACGCCGAGAATCCATGTTCAAGAGATCGCTCCTGTTTAAATAAGGAGTTATATGTGCTCTACGAGGAATGGGGAAACAATATCTAGCACATGAATTCTGTATTCGTTGTATCAGTTTTTTAGTGCGAGCTAATAGACAGTTTCCGATCACTACATCGGCATAATTAAGTTTCGACAATATAAGTGTTTCACATAAGTAAATTCGTGATTCCACATTTAAGTAATCTCGTATTTGGTGCAGGACTTTTAACCTATAATAGCAATTTTTGACAACTCCAAGAACATGTTTTTCAAACTGAAGGTTACCGTCCATAATGACGCCTAAATTTTTTGTTTCCTTTACCTGTTCAATATGAGTGTCTTTTAATTTTAAAATTAGGGTATGGGTATTGGCGTCAGATATTTGAGCCCTTGTGCCCAAAACGAGAAACTTTGTTTTACTTGGATTCAGGACTAGACCATTTGCATCCGACCATTCTGCCACCCGTTTCAAATCTTCATTGATTCTTTCAACTGCAGAGCATGTGTCACCAGCCCTAAAACTCTGATAAATCTGCAAGTCGTCCGCATACAAATGGTATTCACTATTGTTTATAATATCTGGCAAGTCTGCTGTATACAATATAAAAAGTATTGGCCCCAATATCGACCCCTGTGGTACGCCTCTATCTAACGGAAGATTTTCAGAATATCGTTTAGTGCCATCACTGTAGGTAACTTCCACTCTTTGAGATCTATCGGCAAGATAACTACTAAACCATTTTACAGTAGGACCATCAAAACCATAAAACACGAGTTTTGCCAGAAGCAACGTAGGGTTAATAGTGTCAAAAGCACGTGAGTAATCAAGCAAGACAAGAATAGAAGCCTCACCTACGTCCCTCCCAGCTAATATATCATCTACCACATTTAGAAGTGCCGTGGCCGTGCTTCTGCCAGTTCGAAAACCACTTTGTTTGGAGGGCAGTATGTTATTTGCATTCAGATATGTTACCAATTGTATGCAGACAACCTTTTCTAAAATTTTAGACAAATAAGGTAAAATACTGATAGGTCTGAGATCCTTAAATTCTTTAGGGTTGCTTACTTTTGGTAAAGGTCGAACTATAGCATTCTTCCATAAGTCTGGAAAGTCACCGCTCTTAATAGACATATTCACTAAAGCTGTAATAATAGGGAGTGTACGCGGTAGTGTGAGTAAAATCATATTCGCCGAAATTCCATCAACACCCTGTGCATTAGTAGTAATTTGTTTGATAATTTTAACTACTGTTTCTTCATCTACTGGTTGGAGACTAAAGATAGCAGAACCAAATCTATTAAAACATAAGTTAGTAAAATGTGACATATCCATGGATAAGCTTCCCGGGACATCAAGGAAATGCTTGTTGATAGTATCAGGGTCATTAATATTATCAGGTAAGTCAGCCTGCTGTTTTTTAAAATTAACATTTTGTTTTATATTTTTCCAGAGAACTCGCGAATCATTTAGGTTTTGATCAATTTTGTGACGAAAGTAGGCAGCTTTTTCATTGTGTATTGCCACTTCAACAATTTTTTTAAGTTCTTTATACGCCTCTTTATCCTTATTAGAATTAGTACTACGACTTCTAGAATGTGCCTCATTTCGCAGTTGAATCATGTCTTTTATGGTTTGCGTAATCCAAGGATAACTCTGTTTTTTAACATACGATGTTTTGATAGGAGCATGACGGTCAAAAAGAATACGTATTTGTTCATTAAAAGCAGCAACCGAAATGTTAAGATTGTCACAAAGCAATTCCTCCCACATTATTGAATTAACATCCCGATTAAATTCATCAATGTCTATGTCCTTTAGAGGTCTATAAGTTATATAATAAGGCTTTGGCTTGGACTGCTTTATATTCAGCTCGAATGAAATAAATGCGTGATGACCCAATTCCGGTATATAGTCCACAACAAGATTTATAACCTTCGTATTACTACAAACTACATCTATTAAGGTGGCTGAATGGTCAGTGAAATGTGTGGCATCTTTAACGTATTGATTAAGACCCATACAATCAATGAAGTTTAAGAGTTGAATGGATTCATTAGGCTTTAGAAGATCCATGTTAAAATCACCAACCAGCACCACATGATCAAATGACGAAAAATAAGCAACAGACTCTGTAATTGCATCAATAAACGTATCGACATTAATCCACTGTGGCCTGTAAGCAGTACCGATAGCAATTTTTTGGCCATTAACTCTTATACTAAGCCACATCTGTTCGACATGTAAAGCTGGTGGATGTTCAAGAATTTGTGCACGGATTCCCTGCCTTATGTAGAATCCTACACCTCCCCCGCGTCCACGCGGAGCAAGCAAAGAACGCGGTACGTGGCGCAGTCTAAAACCAGGTACGGTAGGCGCGCGTGCGTCCTCATCCTCAAACAGCCACGTCTCATTTATAGCCATTACATCCACCGCGTGACGCTCCATAGCAACTCTAAACTCATCATGACGCCGGCGATTACCGAGGGACCCCGGATTGAGTAGACCCAATGTTAGGTTTTTTTTTCGATTGAATCTTATTGCAAAACTATAAGAAATTTCTATGTAATTACAATTAGTTAAGTAGAATCTCAATACTGTTAAATGGCGCCATTCCAGTCTATAAATGACAGAAACAAATTGTACATTATGAAAAAATAAGGATATACTAGAGTTAGACATCACGTTTAAGTTACAAGTAACAAAAATAAATAACAACTTGCATAAAATATTCCCTAACATAAACAATGTATTGCACAAAAAATAACAGTGTAACAGATTCACTACAGAGTTGCAGCAAAAATTAAAACAGGCAGTTATCTGTAATTCCATGAACAAGCAAAGCTCATGCAAAGTTTTACCAGTCAAAAAATTCAGAATAATTCGCAAATCGTTATAATTATACAGGAAACTATTCAAAATAAAATATTGCAAGGATTGATAAGAAAGAAATATTACAAAACCATTATTGCCTATTACTAGGTTCAGAGCCAACATTGGCGTCCCCAAAAACCCTTTTAATATCCACGTCGGATCGGACACGAACAGACGGTTTTCCTTGTTCTTTCCTTACATATATTTTACCCTCCCGGGTCCACGTGAACCTCCAATGAAAATGCTTGGCAGCTTCACGAGCCTTTCGAAACAATTGCCTGTTAATCTTCGTGAGCCTTTCGTTTAGATAGAACGGCCGATGTGGCTCTGAGGTAGCCATTCCCTCTGTAGTAGTACCGCGTCGCACGCGCGCCGCAGTAAGCAGCGCGTCACGAGTGGCCCGGCGAGCCAGCCGCACCACAAGAACACGGGGGCGCGAGGTCGCCGGCGTCGAGGCACCCTGCATCGTTGCCGGCGGTGCCGGCCCCACACGCTGGGCACTGACAACATCGCGCTCTTCTAACTCCACTCCAAGTTTCTTGGCGACTGCCAAAATTACATGTGTGGTATTTTCGTTTTTTGTTTCGGGGAAGCTCGCAATTTCAATATCGTTTCCAAGAGATTCTTGCTCCCCCTCCTGAACTTCCATTTTAAGTTGCGCTACCGTCTCTTCCAAAGTTTTAACTTTATTATTTTCTAATTCACTCAATCTGTTTTCCACTGAACCCATACGCGCATCTATCCTATCCAAACGGTTATTAACTGCCTCCGTAAACGCAGTCATCGTATCGCACAATCTACTCATCTCCCGGCGCATCGCCCGCATTTCCTCAGACAGACTGACGATATCCATAGCATGCGTTTTAGGTAAGCCTGCAGTTTCAGTGTCGATTGAGTCATCAGCAGATAGCACCACTTCAACAGCTGGTAGCTTGGAAGATTTCGTTCTCAATGTGACATTTTCACTGTCAATGGAAGTGCCGTCAGTAGTATTGCAGGCTGCTTGATTTGCACGAACTGGTGTATTTAGGTTACCCTGCTTAGGTATTTTACTGAGACATTCAGGGCACTTCCAACTAAACTTTCGTTCGGTATTCCCAGTATAAAAAGACCGGTAGCGCTGAATAGACATATTTAAACATAGAATGTCATAAGCACACTTACAGGCAATACAACGTAAGTATTCTTTCTTTGTTAAAGAATTTGAACATGCTGTACAGTTCTCCGAGACCACTGCTTTTGTCGAATGCATTACGCTAATTTATTTACAAAGAGGTCGCGACCTCTATGAACACCCCGCAGAAACAAGTTAAATTTATTGCCGTTTGACGATGCTTTATTAAAAGAATCGTAGATGGCGGTAAAGTCTCAATGTTCTTTTCTTAACGTGCAGAGCCCTCTGTTGCCGAGTAACGAAAGTGTTAAAAGAGCGTTTTCAAGCAAATGTAAACAAAAGATACGTTAGAATAAAAAAATTAAAATTGAACACTGTTTCGCTTATTAATATTTGTTTTTTACAGCTTAATTGTTTACTAAGCTGAGCACTGATATTAAAAGTGAAAATGTTTTGTTCCAACTGTCCTACTACCCACAGATATTTTTAATTTTAGGTAAAATCCATTGATATCCAGATTTCACTTCAACGTTTGTTCTTTTTTTGCTACTAACACTATCACTTAGCTATTGTTACTGTATATACACAATTCTTCAATAATTTTTACGAAGCGATCACTTTTTCAAATTTTAAAATAAAATTAACACGGAGCACGATGTTCACAGTGCGCCACCTAGCGGACCTCCTGATATAGTATATAATAGTGTCGAGAACCAAATAGGCCTACGCCCATGATTTTTTTTAATATGAGCAGTACCATTTGCGCGTTACCTACTGTGGGCTCCTAATGAGTTGGCATTCGCTGCCAACTCATAAACACATTAACACCCACGGTGTTAACGCTCACGCGCTCAACACAATTTTCAAAGGAGTTGTTACTGTGGATTCCTTGAGTTGGAGGCACTTACCCAGTCAGGCTGCTTTTATGCGCCCTATATCACTTTCGCCAGAACCTCGTTAGTTAATTAGTACAGTGCACGTCGTGCGCTTGCAGGCTTTGACTCTAATGATGGCGAGTCACTTAAACTCCAAAAATATTAATATAATGTGCGACTAATTTTATTTGTTACAAATATAATTTATTTGTTAGAAGTTGTTAACAGAACTATCCACCGTGTCTATTATTTTATGTCTTTTAGCTTTCCATTCGCGAAAGTATAGCTCATAGCAAAAGTAATTTGTGATTTACCCATAAGTCTAAATACCAATTTTGTTGATATGTCAACGCCTGTGTCGTTCTATATCATTCATATGATTAGGGTAAGATTGTCAGTATTGGACTACTTTTTTATATATAATACTGCAAAAACAATAATGTGTATTATTTTAGATGAATGTGCTTATTTTGTCCTACCAAATGGTGGATCATTAAATAATGAATAAAGTATTATAATAGTCGCGAATGGAAATATATAATGAACTCGGTCGTCTGATGCGAACTTGCACGCATGTCACGGTCCCTCAATTATTTAAAATTTCTGTGATATCTATTTTAGCATTTAAAGTAACATTATGAATTTTTCAGGTAAGTTAAGAATATGAATGTTTAAAAGCCACAACAATGTCTCGGTGGTTAATTTGTCTTTATTTCTCCCTATTTTCTAAGCAATAAAAATAACTGCTATCTCTTTTACGAAAAGAATTATCAATTACAATATTTTATGAGTAAGCACTGTAGGGAAGTTTAGGGAGTACTAACGATATTTTAAATGAGCACCTTGCTTACAAAGCTTTAATAAATTCAATATAATAATAGGAGTTCTTACTATACGTACTAATTAATACACGAAAATGTTATTCATTAAATTAGAACTGAAAACTAGCTTTTTATGAATTAGCTGGAGTACTAATATATCAATCATGTCTATTTTTGATAAACTCGGCGTGAAATACTGACTGTTGTCGCTTGTGCAACTGTGGATTCTCAAATTATTCGGACATGTTAGTATATTGTTTTAGAGTGGTTAGTTACGCAATATTTGATTAGATAACTGTATCATATACGCAATACGGAAGCCTTAAACTTATTCCGCTGTAACTTCCACCCAAAACAGTATGAAAACATAAAAATTGACCGCGATAACACGTTATTGATACAATCGGATCCAATTCTGTGTTAGGAGACCCTGTGAGGTCTCGAGTCATAGGTTTCGATATCCAGAGTAAACATCTTTTTGATATAGTATATTCTACAGATTTAGATGTTTTCCAACCCAAACATTCCATTCTGAGGTTAGTAAATATTCTGACGGTAACAAATTACTTCATTCAGTTCCTCCTGTGCGGTTGCGTTGGGTTTACATTCGAATAACAGTGATATTTTCGGGTGTTTACGTACTAACAACTGCATGGGTTGAGAAATATAATATGTAAATGGTTATAACAGACGAAGTTTAGGTTACTAACTAATTTAATCAGAAGAGTATTCAATTTTAAGAAGTCAGCAAGTTTGTGTAGTATTTATTAACCTGAACATTAGCTAAATTAAAAAAATAATACTTGCATGATATTAATTTTTAGTTTAATCTAGACGAGATGACCATTAATTTAACCTAGACAAGGTTAAATCAATGGTCACCCCATTAGCATTTCTGCTTGCTGTACTTAATTTTTTTTGAATAATAACTGATAACTGATCAGGCTGAAACAGGATGCATTCGATGGGGAAAAATATGTAGACAAAAGGACCTTAAATTATTTTTGTACACAACTTACACCCCCCCACCCCCCTTAAAATAAAAATTGAGAAAATAATTGAATAATACTGCCGAATAGGCCTGAAAATGTCAACTCGGGGGTTTTCAGGGTCGCCGATCACGATGGAGTTCCACTACTTGGCCATTCAAATTAGAAACTAGGATGCAAAACACTTAGTGTAGATGAGTGCAATGTCATATTCTGTAACATTTGTCCGTTTTCATAAAATAAAATAGATTTTAAAAGTTTGGCGACTATTACTGCTTAACCTGTAAAACCTGAAAAACCTTAGCAGTATAATGAATTTACAGGTACAGGAGATAGTTTTCCTTTTAAATTTATTTTTACACTTTTAATATAAATATGCTATATCGAAACATATATATAAATATGATCTTCCGAAACCCTCGATGTTTTTACAAAACCTATGTAACAACTTGCCGCACCATGGGGTATAAAAAAATTATAAAAAAAAATAAAAAAAAATCCCCCCTCACTTTACATGTACCGGAGGTACCACCAAAAAAAAATTTTTTTTCAACATTTTATTCTACCACTTTGTCAGCACAGTTAATATACATGCCAAACTACAGCTTTCGAGTGTCAATTCTGTCTCGTCTCTGAGCCAGGCCGCGGACAGACGGACGCACGGGCAGACAGACGGCATAGCGAAACTATAAGGGTTCCTTGTTTACTGCAGAACTAATGTTAAAGTTTAAATTTCGAAAAAAAAGCGCGAAAGTCACTGTTTCTGTATTGATGCTGGTGGTGGCAAAAATATTACTAGTTATAAGATTTAAATAGTTATAAACAAAGACTTTTTTTATTTATTTAACAAAATAATAAGAAAACTGCTTCATAAATAGCTTATCAGATTATTCAATTTGCCCATAGGCCATTGAAAGTATAACGCAAAAATGACTTTTTTTTGCGTAACTTGCTCGACACCACTGATTAATTAGAGGACGTCACGTTCTTTGGCCTATATATCAACCCGTCTCATAAAATCTGACAAAGAGTAATTTCATTTAGGTTAGTACATGAACAGTGATGAATCTATATGTCCCATCGTGAGCTGATGTCGTCGGTACGAATCGAATGATTTGGAGAACTATATGGCCTATATGTATGGTTCCTAAAGGTCCTGACATCACCTTCTTATAAAACATGACCAATTTGGTCATGGTAGGTTAGTCTTGGTCTTCCTCGGCTCCTACATCCTTCCACTTTCGCATTGTATATCTGTTTCGTCATTCTTTCATCTTGTATTCTTTCTACATGTCCGAACCAACGGAGCATGCCCTTTCTTATCTTAACACCGACACGCTCTTTCAGTCCAACTCTCTTTCGTACGTCATCATTTCGAACGCTGTCAGCAAGTGCTCGCATCTCTACCACATTTATTCTACTTTCAAGCTCTCTAAAAATAAATTATATGAAAGTTTATTTTAGACAACGTCTAGGCATATAAGCATATAGGCATATAAGTATACGGTCCATAAGATATAAAGTGGTTATTGTAGCCTATGAATACTGGTAATGCATTAAGCATCACTCGCGCGATGCTACCTCCGCTGCAAACACAGCAACTCCTTGGGAGCTTACTTAGGGCAAAACTTGGCTAATCGGTGATAGTTTGGTTTTTTGATCACAGAATTTTGTTCCACAATCTGATAATTTAGAAAATTTAATATATAAGAGTCCATAAAATTGCCTTCAATTGTGAATATCTAAAAAAAATACAAGTACTAAACTGTTCATACAAATTAAATTTGATAATGCATGATCTAAATTGAGGTAATTCAGTGATACTTTAGTTATTGTGTGATATAAGCTTGGTAATCTTGTGATATCAGTTAGGTCAATATGTGATAGTAATGAAAACTGTAAATAAGAGACAAATAATATAATAACCAAATATAATTTTTTACTTAAATAGTTAAATAACCGTAAAGACAATACACTGGCACAACTGGCTTTGGCTTCATTAGTTTAGGAACTTTTAAAATTATACAAGAATCAAATTAATCAGATAGTTCACAATTCGAACACAAGAAAAAATGTATATTCATAACATTTTGGCATTTGACATGATACCATGTCTTACAGAACTGGCATTCAATCCATTCTGCTCCATTTTTAAGATCAACATCTTCTTTAAAATTCCTTTTACAAGTTCCACAAATGTTTGAGTCGCCACTGCCCCCTATTGGCTTTGCTGGAGTTACCTTATTAGGCTTAGACTGAAGTAAACTGGGTGCATAAACATTGCCTTTTTTTACTTTTTTAGGTTGACCGATCTTGCTTGGTTTCTTCTTCTTTGCTTTAGGAATCTTCAATATATCTTGTAATGATTTTGAACAACATGGCTGTGGTTCTTCCTGATTCAGTGATTTGTTTGGTGTGGATTGCGGTGGATGGTTCTCTTTATCAGCAGCATTCTGTGATATGGAAGTTGTGGGACTGGCATCTTCACTGGATTCACAAGTCACTGAAGATGGTGCAAGTGCATGATTCGGAATGGCATCATAATTGATAGGATAAATGCCTGCTTTTGCAAATGCGTTGACTATCATTGACCTTTTATCTATGGTTTCTGCATATGCTGTAGAGAACATCTTCAAAAAGTCATATCTAGTTGGCTTTTCCCCTGGCTTGTCTATCTGAAATCTGTCCAAGAGGTTTCTCCACTTTGCCTTCAGTGGACTGAAAACACCCACATCAAGAGGTTGCAATAAATGAGTGATATGCGGAGGATATGTAACAATATATATTTGCTCCTTGTTTGCAAGATCTAAAACGTCTGGAGCCAAGTGTGACTTGTGGGAATCCATGAAAAGTACAATGGGTCTTGCCAAGGGGATGCTTTCTATAAAATGTTGAAAAAATTCTAAGAATAAGTCATTGTTTATCCAGCCCTTTTCACTGAGTCTAATAAGGCAAGGCATATTGGCACTCCTCAACCTGTCATCCCATCTCTTCCCTTTAAATATAATCATAGGTGGAATTGCATCGTCAGCAACATTCAAACAGGGCAATACGGTGGTTGTTGTTCCTCTTTCTCCAAAGGTTTGCTTGTAAACATGTGTCTTACCTGTCAACGCTACAATTTTGCCAGACTTCATAACAAACATAAAGCCGGTCTCATCTAAATTCCAAATGCGATGTGGCTGATTATGTATTCCCAACTTATTATACAGCTCTTCAAGCATTTTGTAAAATTCATTTACAGCTTCTCTGGTAGCTGACTGGGCTCTATTCATAGATAAACTCTCCGGTGTTCTTAAACTCAGATTATAACGCTTCTTAAAACAAGCCCACCAGTACCAGCCTGCATATTGCTTTGTTCTAGAAAATGGATGTTTGATCTGTGCCTTTTCAGCTAAACGATATGCCACTATACGGATTTGCTTTACTGTTAATCCAAAACCAATTTCCTGCATTTTATTAATATAATTTAACAGTTCAATCTCTATTTCAGATGGTAGAATATATGGTTTTCCACGTTTAAGTTGAGATGTTGAAGTAGGGTCTTGGTGATAGCGGCTACAATATGCTTTTAGGGTGCTCCAAGGTATAGAAAATTTTTTTGCAGCTTTATAGACTGTACTTCCACTGTTAACTTCCAATACAGCTGCTTTTAAGCTTGATGCATTATATGGCTTTTCGGTTTTTGAAGGCTTTTTTGTTGATTTCAAACATTTTTTCTTTGACTTATTCTGTAAAAAAAATAAAAGTTGGGTTAGTAAATGAATGAACAATGACAAATCTCAAGTGTAGGTTTAAATAATATTCAAGAAAACCTCATAATTCTCCCAATTGCGATTCTATAAATTCACATAATTTACTGAACTTGGCTATGTTGTGATATAAAAAAATAGTTATTACAGAAAAACACGAAAATTTGACCCACGGAACTTAAGAATTTTAATTAATAAGAGTTACGTTTCTTTTGATCACCAATATACAAAAATGTTTAAAACTCTTACCTTATCGCGACCTTTGTTTGATTTTGCCATTTTTCAGGTATTTCAATTAAAATTTAGACTTTTATTGCGCCCAATACGTTAACAAATTGATATTTATGGTTAGACAACGGAATTTGACATTGACGTCTACATTTTTAATTTCTGAGAAAAAGTTCGGATACACTCTCCATGTTATTATAAACTTTGAGGACATGGCCATCTATCGCAAGTGACTGTAAACTGTACCTTTATGTAGTTACTTCGTTATAAAGGAGGAATAAACTATCACTGAATTACTACATATCACCGATTAACCCAGCTTTGCCCTACACCTTGGGATTTACTCACATGCAGGAACATAAGAACTCTCCAAGGAGTTTGCTATTTGGCTGTTTTCTGTGAGGTGGAGGTACTTCCCCAGCAGTATCTTTGGTTGCGACCTAACTCTCGAAATGGATTTAGGTGATTACATCTAATATTAAATAATCTTGTATATTCGGAATAGTTCGTTGATCATTTTTTATACTCAAATTTCGATACGCGAAGCCTAACAGGTAATATCGCTTTAATTAGTGTAGCCGTAACTGTTATATTTTAAAGTTCTTATCATAAACACTAAACCAGTAAGAAATGTAGGGTGCATCAAAGCATTCCGACTGAGGAAGTACGTATATATATCAAATTGCAAGTTCAAGAAAATTTAGTTTTTGTGTAATTCTAGATTTTTATTGATTCATGGATGGCAGTATTCCGATAGCTGTGTCGCGCTGTATACACTTTATATACCTCATACTTATAGTTGTATTAATTCAATAACTATACACACAATTGTATATTTCGGTTTGTCTTGGTATGAATGTTTCTATGTTTTAGCAGACTGCATTAGGTAAAAAAAGGATATTAGGAGTTTTGTCCGTTGCCTGGTACTCATAGCTCAAGATTGCTTAGTTGGGAACTAAATGGCGCTGTGTGGAAATGTTTATTTATTTAACTTGTCTGATTTGTTATAATTACACATACGACTATAATTGTTATTGTTAGAGCAAGTAAAGATACGGTCTACATGTAGAAGCTACTCGCGTGAATACTTTATATTGTATAATTTATACTAAGTTAGTATAATGTCTATCTGCAGCGGTTGCCATTGTGTAAGAATATTTGAAATTTTAGAATTAATATTTACGACATAATATAATGTAAATAGTGGTATAATAATAATGACGTCTAATAGTAAAAATATATATGATTACCTAAATACTCTATAGACACGTATGTCGGCTAGATATTCAGCAACTCTAGTAAGGGGTAGTTCGAATAGTGAGTGTATATGTAGCTCAATGAGTGTATGTGTAGCTCAACGTATGCTAAAAATTTTATACGTTCGTGAGTCTGATTCAGTAGCTTGATGCAAGGTTTAAAAAATATTTACGTAATATAGAAGTGAATTATAATATACTTACAATTTAGCTTGCTCCGACTGAATAACTATGGAACCTTATATATTCACACGTCGTTTAGAAACACTATTAGCTTTTACCATTTTGTGTTTTAGCACAGTTATGATATTTTAAAAAGTTTCTCTTTATGTTTTTTTTTTATTTTCGAGGGTGATTTTATGTTCTCTACAGTATAGTATTTAGTAAAAGAGAGAGAAATATAATTATCTTTGTTGCTTCCAAGCGTATCACTAATTGCATTTTGTTGTTAATAATTCTACTGACCCATCGATCCCGAAAGCCCGAGTGTTATCGACAGACAACAGTCATTAAGATAAGGCATTGTCCTTTCGATAGCTGAAGCCCCCAGTATTCATTAACGAAGGAACATTGCGAAATTGATTTGATTAGATTCAATTACAAAAAGCGTAGTACAATCACCATTCCTATCCACACAATTACAAAATGCGAAAGGAGTTACCATCGGTTTGTATGCCTATTCATTTGTTATTTTTTCATGACTGAGCCGTTAAATGGATTATAATGACGTTTAATAGAATGGTAGAGTCTGGGAACTGGATAAGGATTTCATAATCATCATTGTCGTCCAATTAACCTTACCGGGTCGGCGCGGAATACTTTTTTCTTCCTCTCAGTTTTATGACCTGTTGATTCTAAACCTACTTGTTTTATGTATGTGTACCGGAATAACTCATAAATAAAAAAAATAAAATTAATGTCCTTCTCACTTTTCAAAATACCGTTCTTTACTTGTCACTACTTCAAAGAAGTCACTTCTTTGATCTTTAAGAGGGATTGTACAAACTGGACCCGATCGGGTGAAAACGAGAATATTCTTTAACCACATTTTTTATACAGCATACCTGATGTAAAACAGTTACCTCATGCCCCTTAACGCTTGCAATATATGAAATATTACTTATTACCACCCTTGCTACTCGTAGCAATACAGCAACCGCTTAGGAACTTCCTGGTAATCTCACTCACTCACAAGATCACGAAACCTTACAGGACCTTGTTTTCTAACTGCGGCTTTCTGTGAGGTGGAGGTATTTCCCCATTCGGGCTGCTTTGATGCGCCTTTTGTTTCAATAGTTCTATATATTTCTAGACTGCCCCAATTTTGTTGGCCTGTTTTCTTTATTCATTACTCATTCATTAGACAGCTGGTTTTCTTTAGAACAATAAATGGTTTAAAACAATAAAACCGCGTTGAGTTTATTGTGATAATATCGTAAACAGTGTTGGAATATCCGTGGTCTTACTTTAGTAAAATCTGTGTTCATTAATCAAACCAGGCCTAACTGTTCAGGCGTTAATTCACGAGGAATCCAATAACAACAGGACTTTGTTATATTTTAAATATTTATGTAATTTTTTTTTAACTATCTTATACCGATTCCCAAATGTTCTCGAATTACCTCGTAGGCGATATGTCGGTTTTCTTCACTTAACCGCTTATCAATTACTATCAGAAGGAAATAAACGTTTGAAGCTGACTCTTGGTGCAACTCCACACTGACATTGAACTTGTCACTATCAGTTAAGTACATATTTCTGGGGACCGACTATATCTACGTACTAGAATAGATGTATACAGAACTAATTACCTCTTGAATTAAACAATTTTTAACGGAAGTATCGCGTATTTTATTTATTTTGTTGAACCTGACGTTTCGAACGCTTTGCAGCGTCCGTGGTCGCAGGAAGACTAAGGTGGTATTTGTCTTACATTAGTTATTCAATTATTACATCTACCGACATGGATGGATTAATTACCTCTTCCTTTCTTTTTCGTACATTACCATATAATCACAATCGTATTACTTCTCAGTGTCATCAAATATCATGTGTAAGTGCGTTCACTGTCATATTTTTCTCACAAGCGAAGAGAAAAAATAATTTTGTCGAAAACATACGTCGTCGATCGACCAGACATAATATAATTTTGCGTAATCCTACCCACTTGTGTTAAGTTTAAAAAAATGTATGTTGGTATTCTTTTTACGTTTACTATGTTTCAGTAGAATTATATATTTTATTTTTACAATTTGCTATGAACAATCTAATTTATATAAAATTTCAGAAAACAACAATAATTTCGATACAGGTATTACTTTATGTCACAAAATTTTGAATGAATAAATATATTAGGTTAAGAATATACAATGGCCAGTTTAGGCGCCATAGCAGAGTACAAGAATACAAGAAAAATGAATGACGAAACAGATATACAACACGAAAGTTAAATGATGTAGATGTCGAGGTAGACCTAAACTCACCTACCACGACCAAATAGGTCGTGTGTTATCAGAAGGTAGTGGCAGGAGCCCTAGGAACCGGTCGTACATGAGAAGAGCTATACATATTTAAAAAGCACGTATGTATGTATGTATATATTTACGCCAAGTCCCTTGCGGGGTAGGCAGAGCGAACATGAAGTGTATAAATACCGAATTATGTGACACTTAGTTCTCTCCGCCTACCCCGCAATGGACATGGCGTAAAATTATAGATATATAAGTAGATCATTCATTACACACCTAATCTATCATTTTATTCATCATTCTTTCATATTCAAAGGAAGTATATCTTTTTTATCGCCGAGGTTTAGAACTTGCGGAATAACATATCTATCACGACTTGATAATGATGGAATAATAGTTGCCACATTGATAGTACAAGCTATTATAGACTTGTTCCAAGCAATGCATCGGAAAATTAATCCTATGCTTGTTAAGTGTTGTCGTGATAGTCTGTTCAAGTAAAAATAAGTTTAATTGTAACTAATTGTGTATGTTTTGAGTTACAACATTTCTTAACTTATTATATATATATATTATATATTATATACTAAATTTTCTCTGTCACATTTTTTATTGTCTTTCGACTACTGAAATTATAAAACTCTGGTATTTCATGAGAATAAATGGTAGTAAAATTATCGTAATCCTATTATTTTTCTCAAACTATAATTATACAAGACCTTCATTAGATGTAATGAGTAAAGCTTTCGCGTTACCCATTACAGCAGATATTTAAGCGTTATTAGTACATACTTCAAAAAAGTATATTGTTAACGTGGGATGTCCCGCCTACCCTACTTATGATATCTTCTAGTATAAAAAGCTTGTTCACTACGAATTTCATTTTCATTCATACCACGAATTCCATTAGCTTGTTTACCGTACACTCCCTTTTTCATATCCGAAATGTTCAATATCTGAACGATAATGGATAGACAGGTTATATCATAGCATTACATAATGTGTGTTATCATAAACCAGTGAAAGTCATTTTTGCATGAACGAAAACAACAATCGATAAAACTCATATATTTTACTCATGAAAGCATTGTGAAGGTATGTTTTCGTAGCTCGACAAACAAACGCGCGATATGTTTAGTGACGATTCTACACTTTACCTAAATAGGCTACACTTATACCCTTTATCATCAGATGCATTCAGAAATCATTTATTCAGAATGATCATCCAGAGTCGAATTCATATGGAAGCATTCTTTTTGATTACTATTTTATCTAATCTCTTTCTGTCAGTCCGTATCTTGCTTAACATAGAATATATTGTACGTATTAGGCTTGTCTTCATTACTTTTTGGTGTTTTACCCCCGCTGTAGCGAATAAAATTTGTCATCTTTTATCGGAACCTGCGGCCCAAGCCGACTCCTGTTTATGCCATAGACTTACATCATAGTCGGAGCTTCCATGTAAGGTAGAAATCAGTCATAGAATGTAGTGTAAATATTCATGCCTAATACTAAGAATATATTTGCGATGTTAAATTTTATTTGTAGACGTAAAATTGATCATAGAAAAACAATCCTGTCGACACATTTAAATGAAATTGGATATTCCCATTACGTTTATTCGTTTTCGATTATTGGAAATAAAACCTCAGCCGTTGCCAATATTATTTAATAGATTTTTGACTGCAACCGGACATGCAGCATATTCTTATGCATAACTTAACATCTTCAAACAGACATAATCTTTAAACGGACGTCAGATGGCGTATAAACGCCAACTGGCATTTATGACTTCAAATAGCAGTTTCATTGGTAGAAATCGTTTAACGTTACAAGAGGAAATCAATATAGCAGCTGATCTAGAACCTCATTTTAAAACGAAATTATGTATGTATGTATATATTCACGCCAGGTACGTTACGTGATAGGCAGAGAGAACCGAGCGCTATAAGACGCAGTACATACACACCTCACTCGCTTCTTCAAAATTTGTAGCTCTTTTCTCTCTTCCATGGCTCCGGACTGAAATTAAAAAATGAAATTATATAGATAGTAATCAAATTGTATGCAAAGGTACTGATTGGAAGAGTTATGACTGTAACAAACCTGAAAATTTAGGATACACAAGTGAAATTGGAAGGGGATGGGACGTGTGGATTAATGTTTTTACGTAATATTTACCTTGCCTGTTCAACTTATTCATAGACAGTTGTTTGACACATTTGAAAGACTGTAGAATAAGAATCATTGTGTCAATATTTAAAATCCTATAGTACGCCGATTATTAGTACCTTTGCATTTTCAGAAAATATTTTGTGATTGAATGTGCTCACTTCTCTTAAAAGTGAATTATTTTGTTCACTTTGGTTCTATTTTTAAGAGAGATGAAAAATGTGAGGGAGATACTGAAAGAGTAGTGAAAGCAAGAAACTGTTTCAATGGTGCGTTATATTCGGCGTTGACAAACGAAAACATGTCGAGTAACGCTAGCCTTGCAATTCAGGGTGTATTAATGCCAACAGTGGTGTAGTGTAACATGGACATGGAATGAAAGTATGAAATAAAGGTAAGTGCTGTTGAAATGAGATCGCTGAGGAGCATGTAAGGAGTTAGAATGATTGATACAGTAAGAAACAGCACGAGAACAGTGTGGAATGATAATGTAGTTATAAAAATTGAAAAGGGTATACCGAGATGCTTTGGACATTTGGGAAGATTGCATGACAAAAGAATTACGAAAGAAGTGTATCGAGCAACAGTGAGTGGAGGTATCGGCAGGCGTCACTCTAGATGTACACATATCGTTCAAATAGGTGATATGCTGAAAAAGGCCCAAATCAAAAGCATCCGAATCGAAGAGCATGCAGTAAATAGTTAATGAGGGTAGAAGTAGCGAGAGGAGTATGTTTAAATCGGTGCACCTGGTGTTCCTTAGTCTCCGCCTTTTTTTTTTTTTTTGTGACGCGGGGAAAAATGCGTTACGCACACCACCGGTGCCTGGGTGGCCTCCGGTGGTAGTGTGGGACTCCCCGTCGGCTGTCCGACGGTATACCCACTAAACAACCCCGCGAAATGCCATCGGCCGCGTTGGTGTGGTGCCCCGGATCTGTCAGCAACAGGGCACCACTGCGACTGGCCAGCCCCTCAGAAGGGGCCGGACTTCTCCAATCTAGGGGCCATCCCGGCAAATTGGGACAGCCCCTCCGGCGGCGGGACCGTTATGGGGCCAGGTTCCCAGCCTGACCCCTAGTCCCACAGGTTAGGGAGGCGGCAGGAGGTGCGCGTAGCGCCTCCGCCGCACTCCCGTCCGCCGTCTCCGGAGCGGGACAGCCACGGGATCATCTTCCCTGTCCCGCTCCATGGCCTCCTTCCGTGCCATAACTATTTCGCAGAAGGAGGCCATCGCCTGCCAGCACCTATCACTCCCGAGCATGGAGCGGACCACGCTCGGGAGCGAGAGGTCCGCGTCTCCCAGCGCGGACTGCAGATCGCGGCGCTGCCGAGACCACATGAGACACTGCTCCAGTGTGTGTTGAGCAGTGTCCTCGGCCGCGCCGCACTCATGGCAGTCCGGCCGCTCCTCCCGCCTCGCGACCCGGTGCAGGTACGCACCGAAGCATCCGTGTCCGGTGAGCACCTGCACCATGCGGAAGGTGAGGGGTTTGCGTTTCCGCAGCATCCACCTTTCCAGGACCGGGCGCAGCGCTTCCGCAACGCGGGTACCATACCGCGGCTGCGCCAGGTCCTCCCCCCACCTCCGCATCATCTCTGCGTGCCCTCTCTGGCGACATCGCCCTATTTCTTCCATCGTGGGGTGCTCGCCGAGTACCCTCCTACTCGCAACAAAGTTGTACACCTCGGCGAGCACCTCCGCCACCAACTCCCAGGGCGGGTCGCCAGCGATGGCGGTCGCGGCCGTCCAAGCTACCGTACGGTACCCCCTTATCACCCTCTGCGCTATGACCCGCTGCGCTCTGCGCAGCTGGGCCCTATTTTGGCGACAGAGGGCGTCCGCCCATATGGGGGCACCGTACGTGGCCATACTCCGGCAGATTCCGGAGTACAGCCGCCTGCACGCGGCGCTGGGCCCGCCCAAATTGGGCAGGAGCCTACCCAGCGCCGACGCAGCTCTGATGACCTTCGGCCCCAACTGCTCGAAGTGGGGGCCGAAGGTCCATCTCCCATCAAGGGTGAGGCCCAGGTACCTCATCTGGGCACTCACCCTGATCCTCCTTCCTCCTATTTGGAGGTGTGCTCCCGAGGGGGGGCCCCGCCTGCCGGTCCCGCGGAAGAGGAGGGCTTCGGTCTTCTCCAAACGGACCCGAAGCCCAAGCCTCTCTATACGGCTGACCACCAGTCCTACACCGACTTCGGCCAGCCGCGCCGCCTCCACAAAGGTCTTGCCCCGGGATGTGACGAGGGTGTCATCTGCGTAACAGATGACGCCCATCCCGGGGAGGAGACGGCCCCGCAGGACCCAGTCGTATGCGAGGTCCCACAGAATGGGGCCCAGAACGGACCCCTGTGGGACCCCGCACCCGACGAACCTTCTGACCATCTGGCCCCTCGCGTCCTCGTAGCACACCTCCCTGTCCTCCAGGTATGCCTTCAAGAGCCTCCCCAAGTACGGAGGCACCTCAAAATACTTGAGGGCCTCCAGGATGGTACTGTGGGGGAGGCTGTTGAAGGCATTGGCGATGTCAAGCGACACCGCCACCACCACGTCTCCCTCGCGCTCCGCATCCTCCGTCACCGACCTTAGGCGCCTTATGGCGTCGACGGTCGACCGTCTGGCCCGGAACCCGAACTGGGCATCCGAAAGGCCCGGTCCCGGGCCATCCTCCAAGTGCTGAGCGAGGCGCGAGGCGACAACCCTCTCCAGGGCCTTGCCCGCCTCGTTCAGCAGAACGACCGGTCGAACCGCCGACCCCGAGTCCGGGGGCCGGTCTCCCTTCAACAGAAGGCAGAGCCGGCCCACCCTGAAGGGTCCCGGGCAGCACCCCGACCGCAAGCAGCAGTCGAGGAGCTCCCGGAACCTGTCTCCGAGGTGCACGAGAGCCAACGCTAGCACCTTCCCGTGCACCCCGTCCGGACCCGGCGCCCTCTTCTTGCCTCGGAGGCGGTCAACGACCGCCTCCATCTCCTGGTCGGTGACGGGCGGCGGAGCGCCCTCCTCCTCTCCTCTGGAGTCCGACGTCCGACGTAGGGCCATCCTCGGGGGAGCGTAGCCCCGTTGACTGTCGGGGAAAAGCTCCCCGACAATCCTCTCCAACAACGCCGGCTGGAGGGTCTCCGTCAGCGGGGCCGACTGAGCGCGGATCTTGTTCCGCGCTCCTCTGTAGGGTCGGCCCCACGGGTCCCTATCCAGACCCTCCAGCAGCTCTTGCCACGCTCCCTCCTTGGCCCTACTGATGGCCATCTGCAGGGCTCTCCTGCTCTCCACGTAAATGCCGTGCAGATGGCCATCCCTTTCTTCGTCCCGGGGGCGGCGACGCCTGCTCCGGGTGTACGCTCTACGCGCCCCGTTGCAGACGTCCCGGAGGTCGGCTATCTCCGCCGACCACCAGTAGACCGCCCGCCTTGGGGGCGGACGCCCAACACTGGGCATGGCCGCCCTGCACACCGCCGTGAAGGCATCGCAGAGACGGCCAGCCCCTTGTTCCACCCCCAAATCCTCCACTGGCGGGAGGCCCCAGCGGCCGACGATGGCCGCCTCCTCTGCCAGTTCCCGGTCGAGCCTGGTGAGCGCCCAACGCGGGAACCGGCTCCGCCACCGGGACGAAATCGTCGGACTCCCGGGGGCTGGAGACACCTCGAACCTGATATAACGATGGTCCGAGAGTGTCTCCACCCTCCATCCTTCCACTCGGCGTGCGGCGGACGCGGTGGCGAAGGACAGATCCACCACCGACCCTCCGTTCCACCGCACGCACGTGTGGACTGTCCCCCTATTCAAGAGGGACAGTCCCGCGGCCAGCGCCCACTCCTCCACCTTCCGCCCTTTGGCATTCGTGGCCGGGTTGCCCCACGCCGTGGACTTGGCGTTGAAGTCCCCGGCCACGAAAACCTGGGCGGGCGCTAGCCGCCTCACTACCGACCCCAGAGCGTCGAGCAGCCGCTCCAGGGCCGGCAGGTCGCGGTTCGGGGAGAAGTACACACCGATGATTGCGTACTCTCCCCGAACCGCCGCCACGTACCCCGCCCCCCTCCCACTCACCACGAGTGGGGGGCTGGCGCCAGGCCTCGTGACGATGGCCACGGAACCGTCCTGATCCCCGGCCCAGTTAGGCCGGGATGGCACGGAATATGGTTCCGCAACCACCGCCACGTCCACGTCCCACTCCGCCATGGTCTGCAGGAAAAGGTCCTGAGCCCCGGCGGAGTGGTTGACGTTGGCCTGCAGGAAGCGGGGATGTCCGGCCATTACTCGGACATCCCAGCCTCAGGCGCCACCTGCCGCCCACTCCCGCGGGAGATGGGGGGCGTTCTCCCGCGGACGGATGGGGGGTCACAGAGACGGCCCCCCATTACGTGGCTGGCCTTCCGGCCGGCGTCTGCACACACTGCACAACGGGCCTGGGCCGAGCAGCCCGAGGCGATGTGCCCCGGCTGCCCGCACCGATAGCAAAGTCGGCTGCGGTCCTCCTTGGAGGGGCACAGTTCGGCGGTGTGCCCCTTCCCCATGCACTTAAAACAGTGCATGGGGCGCGCCTCCAGCAAGTGGAGCTGCGTCCTGCTCCATCCCACCCCGATACTGCCCAGCTCGAGCAGCTTTTTCGCTGCCGTCACCGGGCAGCGCATCAGGGCAGAGCTGGAGTTACGCCAGTCCGGGCGGATTTCGCCCACCCGGACCTGCTCGGGGGCGCAGCCCCCCTCGCGAGCGACCGCAACCTGTACCCGCTGTACAGTGGCGGCGTCATCCAAACCGGTGACCCGGAACTCCGCGCACTTCACCGGTCTGGAGACCTCCGCAACGCCGGCCAAGGCAGCCGTCAATTTTGCCGCCAGGGCGTCAGCCTTTTCATGGCTGGAGGAGCCGGGGACCTCAATGAGCCTCGCTCCGGTCGCCGACTTCCTAATCCGGAGCGAGCCGATCCCCAGCTCCCCCAGACTTACCTCCTGCTCGGCCTTTAGTAGGGCCGAGGCATATGTGGCCCCCCCAGTAGCCGCCTCCGGCCGTAATTTTAAGATTACGGCCGTGGAGCCCGGGAGCACCACCTTGGCCTTGCGGCCCTCAACCTTGCCTGCTCGAGCAGGAGGTGCCGGCGCCCTGGCATGCTGCGCAGGTGCCGCCCGTGCCGCAGGAGCCGCCCGTGTCGCGGGAGCCCCGGGGGCCGCGGTTTTCCGTAGCCCGCGGCGGACCACCTCGGTCCATGCCGCCTCCTTCGGGGCCTTATCAGCCCCTCCGGCAACCGACTGGGTCACCGCGGCCGGTTCCCTCGCTGAGGTGGACGGGCCGAAGCTCGTCCACGACTCCTCCACGGCACCACTACGGCGGACGGGACCCACCTTGGCGGCTTTTGCAGCCGGCCTCGCCCGAGGGCGCACGTCGAGCTCGGCCGGCGTGCTCGCCCTCCTCGGTGCAGGAGCCAGTCGTCCCGCGCTCTCTATGGCCTCTCGGGCGGCCCTGGCCACCGCCGACTTATCACCCGCCAATGGCGGGCGGGTGACGGCGGGGGGAGGCAGACGCGACTCCAGCTCCGCCAGACGCCCGTCGACCAGGTTGCCGACGAGCCGGGCGATGTTGTTCTCCAGCGACTGTATGTCGCCCGGGCTCATCGGCCCCTGCGTCCTTCTCTCCTGGCGGAGCTCCTGGAACTCCTTTCGGTGCGCCCGGACCTCCTCCCTGAGGGAGGCGACCTCCCGCTGCAGCCGGGCGTTATTAGCTCGGAGGCGGAAGGTCTCCTCCGTCTCCGTGCGCACGATCAGGGCCTCCAGGATCTCGCGAATCCCCACGGCAGCTCTCGCTATCTTAGCGGCGAAGCCTCCTTTCAGGCTGGCCGACTTTCCTGTTAGGTCCAGGACTAGACCCAACCTCTCCTCGGCCAGCACCATGAGCTCCTCCGCTCCCATGGTCTCAATTGAGGCCGCCGCAACCCCCTCAGGGCTCGTCCCTTCGGGGCCTTTTTTCTCCGTCTCGGGGCTCACCCCCTCGACGCCAACTACTGCCGTGGCCTTCTTGGCCATAAGGGCCCGCTTGTCAAGCTTGGCCTGCGTGGCCGCCTCCTTGGCCTCCTGTTGCCGTTCGGCCAGCTGTCGGCGGGCCCTCGCCAGGCTCGGGGCAATACCACCCCGCTTTCCACGCCTGGACGTGGCCATCTTCGCCCTCTCGCTCGGCGTCTCGGTCTCCGTGTCGGAGTACAGTCTCTTACCACCGAGCGTCGCCTCGGGCAGACTGGTGAGCGAAGTATCGCTCTCCGCCCAGCTCCCCCACTCCATCCTACCCCCAGGACCACTTCCCACAGCCTTCGGGGTTTCGGTCCCATCCGTGGCACCGTCACCACTCTCACTATCTCCCAGGTCCGCCATTGGCTTCCCTGGGAGCCCTTCCCCACTGTCACCCTTCGACCTCAACATCCCCCCCCACCCGGAAAACCCGGGACTCGACTACCCAGGGTCGTCACCGATCCCCAGACAGCCCACACCCGACGACAAACACAACACACAAGACAAGAAACCAACACGAAAGACAAAACAACAAAAACCAACAAAAATCAAATTTTGAGGGGGAAGGGGGGGTCCCCCGACCTCGCACCCCGCACAAAAGTTGCCCCGGCAGGCAACACCGATCGGATGGCACTCTAAATTCCCGCGAATTCGCGAATAAAAATTTAGAGCACCTGCTCTCGTACCGGTATTGCCTACCGAAAAACCAAGTTCCAAGCAAGGTGGAGATGCGGGAGTGGTCGCAAACGACTCCCCCCGACCCCTGGACACCAAAACAACGAAAAAGATTTTTTAGGGGTAAAATAGTTCCCGTGGGAAATTCCAAAAAATTCTCACGGGACCCGCTGACTACCACCAACACACACACTCTACAGCAAAAAACGCGAAATCCTCCTACTAATCTCCTTAGTCTCCGCCTACCCCAATGGGAGACAGGCGTAATGTTATGTATATGCAATAATTGGATATAATAAATCATCCAACTATTGAAGACGGATAATTGGATAATTCGTAGAATCAACAAATCCCCTTTATCCTGATTACTGAGTTAATTAATCGGATCCGATAAAATGTTTTTCATGCGAGACTGTAATCGATATTTTTGATAATAATGTTTGATTTTTTTTAGAATTTTGTACAACTTTTGAAGCCTAACGAATCCCTTCTGAGAGATGAGTCGATAACTTAAGTCGTTCGTACGAAGGAACACTTTAAATATATTTTTTAATGCAATTGTGGTTCTGGTCGTGTACCTGAAATCCAGTTTACTGAAGATACGATAGTAAAATTAAGCACTTGGAACCAAATTGTTTAGCTTCTCTTAACATTTTACACTACATAGTCAATTGAACATGCAGATAGAACCCGTATCTCATGTAGGTCCAACGGATTCGGTTTGTAAGAGCTCGGGATCATCAATGATTTGAAAGGCTTGCCTATGCATTTGCCTCAGTGGAAGCCTTGATATAGTGATGCCTCACTTCAAATAAATAAAGCAATACATGGAATTTGACCTAATCCTTATAAAGTAGACCCTGACCAGATTTAGTAGTCCAAGCTTTTTAAAAGCAAGCATAGCCCTGTCTCCCAACTATAAATTAAACCTAACTTCGCTTAATTTGTCCATTCCGAGGAACCCAATACTTTTGAAAATATTGAGCGGAGTACCCTTAAAAAGGCATCGTACTCTATTATCCGAGAGAGGGGGTTCCGCAAAACGTTATGTTACAGAATGGCTACCTTCCGAGATTTCCTCAAGAATGAATAAAACAGGGATTTTCACGCAAGGTACGGATGGATATATTTAGATATGGTCAATATATGGGTGATGTCTTGGGTATTAGCTATTTGTAGTCAAGCGCCCATTATATGTATAAATTATAAAACGAGTTTAGTCATTTTGAAGTAACAGTGTATTAACCGTATTATATACTTTATCCATGCGTGAGGTAAGTACATCTTTATGAATAGTTTCCGTAGTATTATCGTAATATATCATAGACAAATTTCAACATCCCAGTTTACATAGTTTTCGTCTAGTCTTTCAGTTTTGAGACAATCATCTGTGACAGACGGATGAGCGAGTGCGGTATAAATGGATTGTATTTAATCTTTATATCTACATTAATATGTAAAGCAGAAGAGATTGATTGTTTAAACGTGTCAATCTCTGGACTAATAGTTGGAATTGAAAGTTTATTTTTGCATTTGATAGCCCTATTCTTGACGAAGGTTATATATAGGTTGTTCAATGTCACAATTTATCTCTTAGAAGCTGAGGAAAAAGAAAGAAAACAGAAAAAGCATTTCCTGCGGGATATCCATTTATCTGTTTGTCACAGATACCGTCCCCAACATTTCAACCTTTTAAAAACGAAAACCTAAAAGAATAGATTGAAAATGATTTATGTGAAAACTCAGATTTAATTAACTTTGGAAAATGTTAGGGTTGCATTTGCACAACGATTTTTCTTCACAAACAAACTTAATGATGCCATTGATAAAAAGTACGGCGTAAGTTTGACTTGTTAAGTTTGGGTTTGGTTGAGTCAAGTTTTACTTACTCGTACATTCAAATGTTTCTATACGGAACAGTTTTGTAAACGAACTTAGTTACGCAGTGCAAGTACCAACGTAAAGTCATCGTGCCTGTTTAGCCATATATATGTATATTTTTACCCAACTGATGAAAAAGGAAGAGTAATGGTTTTCGCGGGCATGTATGTATGTGAGTATATATATCCCCGATCATTGTGTGAACTCCTGTAATCTAATTGGATTGACCGATTTGAAGAGTGTGGTATCTTGAGATTCGTATTCTTAGCACCAGTGTCATAGGCTATGTGACGTCAGTAAAAAACCAATATGGCGGACGTAAACATTTATACATATTACATATTTATTCAAACTGTCTATATCTACATCTTTTAGTTTTTTTTAGTCCTTACGTTATCCTATATAACATTGGCTATGTAACATCATATTAAAAAAATACTTCATATTGTGCAAGCTGAAAAGAAAAATCTTGCCTTCCAGTCGAATGGGTGAGTATGAAAATAAAGATTTTTAAAATAAGTATGTACAAAGTACTTGTTACTTTTTAATTAAAAAAATATATTTTTAATTGAAAACTACTATATGAATTAATTATTAATTAAGATATTTTTTAAAATAATGGCAAGCGTGTTTTTATTTTTTAATACATTGATTGTTTCCTCTGTATTTGTCAATCCATTTTCTTTTCAATACTAACTAGAAGTTAATGACGAGTTTTAGTGTTATCAATAAATCAAAATTGAAACAGGTGACCCTAAGAAAGAAAACATAAATCGTATATATGTTCCGATTCACACAAAAATCGCTCACGGTGTCACGGCTTTGTGTGAATCGGAACATATATAAATAATTAATCCATCCATGTCGGTAGATGTAATAATTGAATAGCCAATGTAAGACAAATGCCACCTTAGTCTTCCTGCGACCACGGATGCTACAAAGCATTCGAAACGTCAGGTTCAAAAAAATAAATAAAGGTAAAAAAAAAAAAAAAAAAAAACACGCGATACTCCCGTTAAAAATTGTTTAATTCAATGTGTAACAATCGCGAAAACCTAAGACAATAATAAATTTTGCGTGCGAAAATAATAGAGGTAAAGAGAAATTACTTAGGTATAGTTTGTTTTTTACTACTTGGAGCAGTGCTAGCCATTGGTTAAGGACGGTTCCTTAACCAATGGCTAGCACTCCGGTGAACTAAATTCCTGTTTTAAGATTTATGTACCTACATATTTATCACTGGTTCGGCGGTGAAGAAAAACATCGAAAGGAAACCCACACTTCCAAGAAATTATTAATAATTTCGAAACCCGTGTGACCTAACCTAAGAAAGATCTGGTTCCCTCTAGGTTGCTGAGGCCTGATGGTAGTCGCTCCAAGTAAAAATCTTGTGTCCTCACCAAATCCTTAGGCAAGGAAGAAGAGTTTGTTTTACTACTTAATGTAATCACTGCTCTACTGTTGTTATATTTATCACCAAAATTGATTGCTCTTATAAACTTTTTTTTTAAATAATAATATTATCCTAGTTTATGGTATTATAATAGCTGTTACAAAAAGTTAATTAGCTAGTAGATTTGATGATGACGGTTAGAAGTATGTCAGTTAAAATTGTTAAGAGTATCGCTTTTGATATGATTTACGAGTATATTTCATGATTATTACACAAATATGAAAATATCTTCTGGAGTCTTCTCCAGTAGATCTTCTTATTGTATGCAAATGTGCTTACAGCTTTACATCAAAATGACTGATGAAAGCTCTTTGTGTTCTCTTGTTAATTACTTTAATGTTAAAAAATAAAATCATGAATGGGTGAATAATAGAGGTAATAAACACTCATATATATATATATATATATATATATATATATATATATATATATATATATATATATATATATAATATATATTGTACACATTTACATCTGTAATTCTAATGGACTGATTACTGCATATGAGTACAATAACATGAACTCTAAAGTTGTGGAATGAACTGACTGCCGAGGTTATCACTGGGGATTACAGCACATATTAACACTCAAAAAAAGAACTGAGACAGGAAGGCAATACGGTCCACCTGTTGTAAATCGGTTACCGTAGCCTATAAACGCTTGCAATACATTAAGTGTCATTCGCGCGATGCCTTCTCTGCTGCTCCCACAGCAACTCCATAGGAGCTTACCGGTGACTTTACTGACACGCGGGAGCACGGCAAACTTTTAGCGAGTAGTTATTTGGCTGCGTGTTTCTGTGCTTTGATGCGTCCGACCAAGGTGTACAGCAACTGCTTTCCATAGTCTTATGTTTAAGTCAACATGCTTGTCTGGCACCATAATATTTTTGAAAACCGAGACATAGATATGTGAAGAACTGTGTTTCGCAATTATGAAAAAAAATACGTAATAAAGAAAAAACTAATCTTAGTAAATGTTCTTGTGTTTCTTCTGCAGATACCATCGGGGACACAACCGCTAAATGCCTAATATCTGATGATTTATGTCCATCAGTTAGTACAACTATTAAATCCTACTAGCTGCTGCCCGAAAACATTCGATCCACTTTCGACCACCTCTGTTCTGAGCAAATAAAAATATGCAAAATTAAAATAACTTTCCTGAACAATTAAACTGTGTCAGTGAATCTTTTAATTTACAGTAAGAATGTATAATATTTCATAATTTAGTTTGTTATTTGGGTGTCAGAGTTCATTTTTCCCTGGTCCCATTCGAAGGACAAAGTACGAGTAATTTATAGTTACGTCCGTTTTGATTATGTGGGCGAAATTACGCTCCCTTTTTTTGTACGTAGCACATTTAATTAGTGATGTACTAATTCAAATTAAATATTAATTTGAATTAGTAACTCAACAATAATTTCTGCTGGAAATCGGTTGTCATCACGATTAATCTATTTTTAAAATATATATAGAGAAAATTTTCATTTATGATTTATTACGTTTTTCATTGCGGTCTTAATCAACAACAATGTTATGATAGACTTCGATTTTATTTTTTTTATACAACGTCGGCAGGCATACAAATATACGGTCCACCTGATGTGGCATGGCTACCGTAGCCTATAAATGGTTGCAATATATAAAGTATTACCTGCACTATGCCACCCTCGCTGCTGACACAGCTGCACCTCAGAATCTTATCGGTGATCTCACGGACATGCAGGAGTACAACAACGCTCGAAGGAGTTGTTATTTGGCTGCGATTTTCTTTGAGGCGGAGGTCAGATCGAGACAAACCGATATGTTCATGCACCCAAAATTTTTGACCTGTATAGGAATCGAGCCCATGAGTGTTGTGTTTATTGTTATTGTGAGTTGGCGCAGTGACGAAACGCGCTGTTACGTTACTTTGAAACCAACGTTCGTTGGTTCGATTCCCACACAGGACAAACATTTGTCAGCATGAACATGTCTGGTTGTCTTGGTCTGGGTATTTTAAGGAGGTAGGGCGCATTGGAGCAGCCCGTCTGAGGAAGTACCTCCACCTCAAAGAAAACCGCAGCCACATAAGAACTCCTTCGAACATTCTTGTATTCCTGGTCACCGGTAAGCTCCTACAAAGTTGCTATGTTACCAGCAGAGGTGGCATCGCGCGAGTGACACTTAATGTATTGCAAGCGCTTATAGGCTAAGCTTAAGCGTTGCACATCAGGTGCGCCGTATGCTTGCTTGCATGCCTCCTGGCGTAGCATAAAAAAAATAACCACTGTGCCACCGAGCTATTGTAAGCGTTCATGGTAACTACTTTACATCAGGTGAGCCGTATGCTGGTACGCTTCCCAAAGTTATATAAAAAAAATGTTGCTTTAGCGTAGCGTTAGACATAGCGTGATCAAATTTTTATTATAGTAAGCATTTTTACTCAAACTTGGCCTCCGTGAGCTCATATTGGTTTGCTCGTAAATATCTAAGCAGTAGTTGAGACAAAGTGAAATTCTTTGCGAAGTTGCACTTTTGTTTTCTTTGTCAGCATTTTTTATTTTTACGAGTAGTCTCGTATAGATATTAGATCAGACTACTAGATAGGATATTTTCCTTTCTGAGGTCTATCACAGACTGGCTAAGTTTATTAGATTAGATATACACAATTATACATTAAACTCAAAATAATTACACGTAACTCAACGTAAAAGTGTGGCAAATAAGTCTCCACTCAGCATATGCCATCACACGAAGTCCTATGATGAAACTGGTATTCTGTATACACAATTTACATAAGTGAGTAGTGCTCGACACTGAGCAAACAATATTATATATATAATTATAATACAAATTTAGTGGTACATACATGCTCAAGTCAGGATTGGAACCGAGAACCAGTAGGTCAATAGGTCAACCAATAGGTCAAAAATTTCTTTGTCCACTAGCCTATCATTGCTATGAGTAAAAGATTTACAAATACAAATTTATTCCAATAATCGGTTAAATAAATCTCCATAGACTTTGTCTATTTTTTTTATACATCAGGAGGCATGCAAGCATACGGCCCACCTGATGTAAAGCAGTTACCGTAACCTATTAGCGCTTGTAATATATTAAGTATCACTCGCGCGATGCCTCTGCTTACACAGCAACTCCTAAGGAGGTTACTCCGGTGAGTTTAGTGTCCATAATGCCCAGTGCCTTGGCACTCACTACACTGACTGCACAGGGATATCTACTGATTAATTTACTCTGACCTATTGTTTCTCTCATTATCCCACGAGAATACCAGGTATAGAGGATAATATAAACTCTTATATAAGCTCCAGGTATAGAGGATAATAGAATCTTCTGCTGAGTATGTATACGTCCAGATTAATACAACATCACAGTGGATCTGCCTGGCTCATGGTACCATTATGTCACTTCTGGACCCTAGCACCCTGCACCAGACGTGATCCATCTCACTATTGAAACCTGTTTAACTACAGTCAAAGCTGCGTTATTAGAGAACATGGAACGCCACATTTCACTTAGTGGCTGCTACAAGAAATAAAAAGTCTCAGTGGTTTAGTCGGCCTTATTGAGAAAAACCCATCTTCCAAGACAGGCTACTTATGGATCATGGATGATGGCGCATCACTCTGCCTCGACATTCAGTGGGCTAAACAGCATACAGGAAGTAGTGCTGAAGTTGTGTGCTCCTGAGCTGTATTCTGAATTAATTTTTGTGCTTTCTTTCTCGACTGGACAATTTCCTTCAAGACCTCCAGTGTGAATCGTGGGCCTAAAAAAGGCGATGGATCAGAATCACCACACAAACGCTTGTCCCTCCTATTGGTTTTGTAATTTTACGCCCAACAAACTGTAAATAACAAATTATTTCTATGAAACCTTCAATTAATGGCCAAGACGAATTAATATGTTCAAAAGTTTTAATGCGAAATTGTAACAATAGTTTACCCATTACTTTTAATGTGTTGTATTCCTTCAAACTGCTGTTTTCACTTTCAGGTCACGCACATCTTTTTATACGACGTCGGGAGGCATACAAGCATACTGCGCACCTAGTATAAAGCGGTTACCGTAGCCATTCATTGGCTTGCAAAATATTAAGTATCATTTGCGCGATACCACCTCTCCTGCTAACTTCTTAGGAGCTTTTGGTAACCTCATTAACACGCAAGAATACATCAACCCTCCAGGTAGTTGTTATTTGACGACGGTTCTCTGTGACGTTAAAGTACTTCCCCAGACGGGCTGTTATACTACGGCCTACCTATAAAAGCGCGAACAGTTTAATATTTCTTGTCATTATTGACGTACCTGAAAAGGACCTTGAATGTTAAAGATGCTAGCGAGGTATATTGGAAGGGCCGCGTATTATAACGCTCTATTCTCTTTACTAACTTTGCAAGGGAACTGACGTGGAAATATATATACATGGTCACTAGTTTAGACTAACTTTTCAAAGTTGTTTGCTTACTTTTTTATCCTTGCAAAAAGTTCCTTATTTTTTTATGCTACGTCGGGAGGTATACAAGCATACGGCCCACCTGATGTAAAGCGGATACTGTAGCCTTCGTTTGCGATATATTAAGTATCACTTGCGCGATGTCTCCTCTGCTGCTTACACAGCAACTCCTTGGGAGCTTCCTGGTGACCTCACTCACACGCAGGAACACAACAACCCTCTAGGGAGTTGTTATTTGGCTGCGGTTTTCTGTGAGGTGGAGGTACTTCCCCAGATGGGCTGCTTTGATGCGCCCTACCTCTCTTGAAATCTCTCCTTATAGAATCATACTATTTCACATAGAATCTGCAAGCATCAGCACAATGGCTACTTATTTGGATTATATATATCTCTGCTGTGAATTTTATTTTATACCGGCTACATTCGTTAAGTTTAACGGGATCATTTGACCAACTATAATTATATTTGAAAATGAACGACGAACAATACGGAATTATATTTTAGTTAGTAACAAAAGAACATACGATCGTATCTTTGAAAATGTACTCGTAGTTACTAACTTGTCTTGAAAGAAAACAATTTTATTCTCTTGTTTTTTATTTATACAACGTAGAGAGACATTCAATTACAAGAATGCATACAACATACGACCCACCTGTAGGCGTATTCACATTGCCTCGAAATACTACATTCAAATCGAAATATAATAGTTAGCTAGCAAAATGTATAGATCCTCAGTAAAAACATTTCCAATCCGTTCCGAATACGGCTTGGCAATGTGAATACGCCCGCTGATATGGGGAAAATATAATGAAAGGTACAGAACAACAGTAGTTTAAAAGCCTCCTAACAATGATTACAGTTCTAACAATAGAGTTCTGAACAAGTTAACTTCCAGGGGTCCAAAAAGTTTTGTAGATTTATTTTGGGATAGCCGTAGAAAAGTTAAAGTTAACTCTTTGCTACGCAAAGCTTTGTTGTAACCATGGAATTTATAAATTATATATAATATATTGAATTAAACAATTTTTAACGGAAATATCGCGTATTTTATTTACTTTGTTGAAACTGACGTTTCGAACGCTTTGCTGCGTCTGTGGTCGCAGGAAACGTCAGGTTCAACAAAGTAAACAAAATACGCGATATTTCCGTTAAAACATGTTTAATTCAATGTATAACAATCGCGAAAACTTAAGACAATACTATATATAATATTTTATGGCAATATATATTCGGGTCAATTTACTCATTTCATTTTTAGGGTTCCGTAACCAAAGGGTAAAACGGAACCCTATTACTGAGGCTCCGCTGTCCGTCCGTCCGTCTGTCACCAGGCTGTTTCTCATGAACTGTGATAGTTAGACAGGTGAAATTTTCACAAATGATGTATTTCTATTGCCACTATAACAACAAATACTAAAAAATAGAATAAAGTAAATATTTAAGGGGGCTCCCATACAACAAACGTGATTTTTTTGCTCATTTTTGATCGATATTGATAACAGCAACAGATAGACGCTTGAAATATTCACAGAATATTTAGTTATATATTCACTTTAAGAATAAATAATTAAATTAAAATAAAACAAATATTTAAGGGGGGCTCCCATACAACAAACGTGATTTTTTTTTTGCCGTTTTTACAGATAACGGTACGGAACCCTTGGTATGCGAGTCCGACTCGCACTTGGCCAATTTTTATTTCAATTCCGTCACTTGTTTGTTACTTGACTTAGAAAATACATAACACAATTTATTTTCACATTTTGCGGAACGAAAGAATGACGAAACAGATATACAATGCAAAAGTGGAAGGATGTAGGAGCCGAGGAAGACCGAGACTAACCTACCATGACCAAATTGCTTTTTATCAGAAGGTGATACCAGGAGCCACGCACGCTGAGCTTACGGGAGCGTATGCTGCAACCAGAAATACTCGCGTGATGCCCAGTTTAATACGAACCCAGAGAAATCTAGGCCCTATCAAACAGTAATCTCTTACACCAGTGGCTAAGCGAGAGGAGAGTACGACACCTACACCAGCACTGGCATGATCGTCCCGGTCTATCCCAGACCATAGGTCGATCATCCCACCGGGCAGATCATCGGTGTCGCTCCCCTTGCGCTTAGTCTCTGTCACACATAAAGCATCCAAACGTCTATCATTCATTACGTCTATCAATTCATTCGTCTTATCATTTAATCCACCTCTCACATTCCACGTGCCTATGCGGCACTCGGCTCCCCTCGTCCCGCCGGAATTGGCGCTGCGTGGTGGGTGGCGGCACCCACCGCCGCATGCAGGTATATTCGGACCGACGGGGGCGGATCGGTGCGCGTCGCCTAAGGGGGACGCCCTAATCCGCACATCGGTGCGCTTTTGGTCCAGGATTGCAATCGCGTGATTGGCAGGGGTCGCGAACGAGCACGGTTCTGGCACATGACCTCTCTATTATAACATACTTTGTAATATGTAATAAACTGACTGACTGCCGGCTTAAAACTATAACACATTAAACCTAAAATTGGCCGGGCTGGTTGTCAACATTTCATATAAGCATTTTGTTCAAAATCGTATTATGATAACTAATCGAAAGATCCTCATGCTGAAGTGGAGTCAGACTGCTCTAATACGAAAACAGGGATAGATTAAGAGTCATAGGAAATTGACGGCCCGGTATGGACCCGCCAAGTCAAGCGCAACTGTTGTACCATCGTTCATTTTCAAAGATAATTATACTCGTAGTTTGCCAAACTGATCTCGCTAAACTTGAACGAACGTATCCACTGCAGCATTGTATTATCTTCGCAAAAATTCGCAGCAGAATCCCACATAATCCAATTAAGTGAAGCTGCTATATTGATGTATGCATCAAGATTCTATGTAGAGTTCTTTAAGAACATAAAAAAAATACATAAACTACTTTAAAAAGTTAGTCCGTCCTAACAAGGATAAGAAATATTAAACTGTTCGTGCTTTTATGTGATTTACATAATAATGTGAGTTACACAAAAGGGAACACAACTGATTATTAAAAATATTTTGTAAGCTTTTATTACAATATCCCATTTAAACTTTTCAATATCGTTACTCGTTCGTTAAGTCTTAGCAGTCAATTGAAGCTTTCCCAGAAATAATTTGTTATTGACTGTTTTATATACTAGGCGCGATGTATAGGGGCTTTATATATAGGGCGCGATACTAGTAAATCAATAGGCAAAACAAGCACTTCTAACTGTCGAAATTACGCCTCTTCTTTTATTTTGATTGCAAAATTAATTGGATAGGTATTGGTTACCTGAATAGAAAAAAATGCGTATCTATTTATATTCTGAGGTAAATAAAGCAAAAATATATGCGTGTTCTAAATTTTGGTTCATTTTGTAACCAGTCGATATATCAATAATAACCCAGGATGATGTAGGATGTGTCTAGATGTCGTTATAAACATTCTATTATTCAAATATGTACCTATAAATTATAAGGTATAAATAATACATAGAATAAAGGCAAACAGGTGAGGTATTATATAATCCATGCAAATTATTAGGTATTTATTAACGTCATACCTACTAAAATTTCAAAAATTTCACACACTGACCCATTTCGTATTCGCATTTGCTCAAAAATGATGTAATGCACTTACGGATCTACGTAAATATTGCTTTGTAATCTCATGTCTCTTAAATGTAAATGTAAATAAACTGCAAGATTTTTTATGGTTACATATCGATGTCCGTTATTGTACTAAGATGCAGATTTCTAAAGATTGAGGAAGAAATTTTGTATTTTTTCTAAATATGTGTTATTTCTTTGATTATTCTACGCTTTCTTCGTATTAATATGTATCAGTATCTAGGTTGTTTGTATAAAATTTTAGGCCAGTGACTGAAGGTAAAAATTGGGTACAACTTCTCAATTTTTACAAGAAAGATGGATTTTCTTGAAAATTTGTAAATAAGCTCTACATATTGAATTAAACAATTTTTAACGGAAGTATCGCGTATTTTATTTATTTTGTTGAACCTGACGCTCTACATACCCTCAACTTCAAAATCTATCCTTTCCCGATGTGTACTTATTACTCTTAGGGGTGAAAACTACCCTAATTGACAAAAATATTCAGTATTTGATGAATAAAAAAATGTATGTAGCTTTTCATTAAATATTATATTTTGAGACACTATTTGCTAGTTTTCAACCCCTATTTTATTCATTATACCCTTCTAAAACACCCCTTTTTTCATAAAATTGAAAAATCTAATCGCTTGTTAAGTTTGTGAGTGAGAGACACAGGTACGCACGCACACACATACACGCATAAAAATTGCTAAAGTAATTTACGAGCTCGGTGATTCAATCGTGAAAGACGCGACTTTGACATCAACGCTCGTGGGTTCGATTCTCACAAAAGACAAACATTTGTGTGTATACATGTCTGTTTCTCTTGGTCTGGATGTTTTAAGAGAGGTCGGGCGCATCAAAGCAGCTCGCCTGGGGAAGTACCTCCACCTCACAGAAAGCCGCAGCCAAATAACAACTCCCTAGAGGGTTGTTGTGTTCCTGCGTGTGAGTGAAGTCACCGGTAAGTTCCTAAAGAGTTGCTTTGTGGGCATCAGTGGAGGAGGCATCGCGCGAGTAATATATGTTACAAGCGTTAATAGGCTACGGTAACTGCTTTACATCAGGTGGACCGTTTGATCGCATGCCTCCCGACGTTGTATAAAAAATACACACATATATCTATATATATATATATATATATATATATATACACGGACAAGACACTTTCACCAGGTGCCAATGATGAAAACAGTATTATATGTACAGTCTGCGCATGTCTCTGCTCCAAAATCTAGCTACTCCGAAATTTAAAAAATAATGCGTTTGGTTTTTTAACATTTTCTCGGTTGCATGTTGATAGATAGATAGAATAAGCTTTATTTACATAATAATTGTTACAGGACATTTCTTAAAAAAATACTAAAACATGAATACTTATTATGCAACAAGGCGGTCTTATTGCTAAAAGCAATCTTTTCAAGGCAACCTACCTCGGCGTACAGAGAAGGTAGGGTTAGCAAGGAAGGAAAATTTGTTCTTATTAATATAGTTACTTATCTAGGTGTAAATATATACATAGGTATACATTTGTGTACAAATACTAAATAACAATACATATAACCTAGTCTTGCCATAAATACTGAAACAAAGAAAAAAAACTTCTTTGCAAATAACATTTATTACTTTTACAGTATGTTAGTTTAATACATAAATATAAAACAATTTAAAATATAAAAAGCTTATTCGAAGTGGTCTCCATTGGCTGCCATACAGTCCTTTAAACATTTAGGCCAGAAAATTCTTCACTGCCAATCGTACGTATTGTTTTAGGGATTCCAAATTATCATGGCGTTTAGAGCAAGCTGTACTCTCTAAAACTGACCATAAATCATAATCCAGCGGATTATGATCGGGACTAGGCGACGGCTAGTCTTCAGCTCTGATGAAGTCCGAAACGTTCGTTTCCCACTAAGACTGCGTAGACCGAGCTTTATAACCCGGCGCCGAGACTTGCTGGAAGGACCATTCTTAGTTATTGAACATGGTGTTGTTAAGGGGCTTCACTACCTTCTCAATAATGGTATCTTGATACACTTGTGCCAATGTTTTGATACCTTTTTCACAAAAGTATGGCTCAGTCACTCCTTCATAGCTAATACCCCACCAAACCATCACTGAAGTCGGATAGTGCCCACGTTGCACTCTGTCGACTAATTGGGAAGCTTCCTTAGAGCTTTGAGCAATAAATACGATAATTTTGTTTGTTAAAATGTTGCTCAATAGTAAAAAAAATATCATCCGTAATCAAAATTTTTCTGTGACCTACCTTTGCGTACCGCTTCAGTAGTTGTTTCGATTTTACCACCCTATTCTTTTTTAAATTATCAGTTAAGAAATGACCATGCACGCAGGCACGTCCCTTATAGGCTGCGAGTCCTAAGTCATCTTTTAAAATACGCGACATGGTTCTGGGTGCTATCTTCATCTCCCGAGATAAAATCTTTTGCTTTCGCACATGATTTCTTCGAATTCTTTCCCTTACTGCTTTGACCACCTTTTTCGTACGAACACTACGTGGACGGCCAGATCTTTTTCTGTCACAAACAGAGGAGATCTCATTGTACCTATTAATAGCCCGGTACACAAACATTTTACTAATACCAAGCGTATGGAGAGTTTTAAAAATTGCAATTGGCTCCATACCTACTTTGTGTAATGCAATCACAGCGCTTCGGTTCTCTTTATCACCCCACTCCATTTTAATATCGCAAAATATTGTACAATGTATTGGCGCCAAAATGAGAAAACACAATCAACAATCATATAAAAATGACAGATTCCAAATGTAATATTATGTTTATTTTTAATTGTAACAGGATTTATGGCCGGACTAAGCATAATAATAAATAAAGAAAACACATATAATACGACGAGCTCGGTGGCGCAGTGGTGAAACGCGTTTTTACACTACTTTGTCACCAACGCTCGTGGGTTCGATTCCCACACAGTACAAACATTTGTGTGCATGAACATGTCTGTTTGTCTTGGTCTGGGTATTTTCTATGTATGATAAGTATGTATTTACAAAAAAAAAAAAATGTATTTACGTATATTTATCAGTTGTCTAGTACCCATAACACAAGCTTCGCTTACTTTGGGGCTAGATGGCGCTGTGTAATTTGTCCGACAATATTTATTTATTATTTATTTATTATAATATATAAAATACATACACAAAATATTCAAACATAAATATATTTATACATACTTAAAAGTCAGTGTTACAGCTTTTGAGGTCGTAAATACAGAAGATTATTTTTTACAATTTTTTTGTACACGGCAATAGATTTTGCTGTTCTTATGACTATAGGTAAAGTATTCCATAGTCTAATAGCCTGAACTGTAAATGATTGGTCGAAGAATTTAGAAGAGTGTTGAGCTAGACAATGAATAAAAATTACATTACATACATATACATGTCATATTTCTCACAACCTCCATTTTATAAATGTGAACGGTGAAAGGGCTGAAGGGCGGCACGGATTTCTTACTAATGCTAACTTCGACAAGCCATATCTCGGAAAATTTTGAAGCTACAAAAACAAAATTTTTATAAAAGAAAATCCTAACTTTTTGTACTCTAACAATTTTTATGCATATGGCATATAGCTTATTTTCTGAGTTATTTTTGAAAATAGATTTTTTTTTTGTAAATATAAAAAAACCAATTCCACTTTAATATTTTTTTTTCAAAAATAAGCATTTTAAACTGGTAAAACTTTAGGATCATATTTATAATATTAAAGTAAAGTAATTTGTAAATTTTCAGAATTTAATCTGAATGTGGGTAGTGATGAGTAGTTTCATTGTTGATTTCATCTTAAAAAAACTCGAAACACATTTTATTTTCGCCATAACTCCGTTAGTTTTCATGCTAGATGCCTTTACAAAAATGCATTTTGAAGGTTTCTTTGTGTTCTTCAGAAATGATCTAGAGCATTTTCATCGTAAAATGTACCGTTTTTTCCCAATTCCATGTTGGAATTTTTAAATGCGTTGAAAAATTAAGACCTATCTTCAATGAGCCATATCTTTGATTGTACTGGACCTAGATCAAAAGAAAAAAGAAAACGAATTTCTTTGTTTTGTTTATAATGTAATTTTGATTCCTAAAGTTTTTTTGACAAAATCAATAATTTTTGAGTTATTTGTAAAAAAACATTTCAAAAACGTCGTTTTTTTGTAAAAAATTGACGTTTTCAATAACTAATACCTCAAAAAGCATTGATTTTTCAAAAAACTTTTATAGAATATTTTTTGCTTAGAATTGATTTTTCTATCGATTACTGTTTTTTTATTTTTCCACCTACGAGTTAGGATGGTATTCACCCCTAACAAAAAGCACATATCGGCATAGGGTAGATTTACTTTTGGAGGTATTCCCTACTTACTGTCAAAATTTCAAAATCCATCTTTTTTGAAAAAATTAAGAGCCAAAAGAGCCTTCAGTAACTGGCCTATTTGTCAAAATAATAAAAATACCTTTACCTAATTTTATGTACCTATGATCGCTGGATTTGACTCATACTTAGGTGGATCTTTAATAGTTATTTTACAACAGAAATACACATCCAAATAAACAACCTAATGAGAAATTCCTCGGTATCCTGGTATAAATTCAAAAATTTGTTGAATGAAGATTTATTACCGAGATGGGCTCGCTTATACACAAACATTTTGATATAAATCACTTTTATTCCGAGAAATGTAAGAACTAATATAGAGTAGGAAAGAAACCATAAAATATGTTGGAAATGTCGATGGGACGCGTACTAAATCATCGGATTATTATTTGTTGTAAATCTATATTAAGATATACGTATGCTAAATGGATTACTAAGACAAACAAACTAGATCGACTTATCGCTAATTCTTAGAGAAGTATAAAATATGTTATGTATGAACACACGAGCGTCGGTGACAAAGTTGCGTTATTAACCGCTGCGCCACCGAACTCGTGAAAATCCGAGCTGCACGGCAATCTCCTTCTAAAATATGTTATTAGTAGTAATTAGATAGGAATTACGTTCTATTATAAGCCATGACAATTTTACAAATATAATTGTTAATAATATGCAGCGCTCGATGTGGTTTTATTGGCGAACCTTCTTTAGGGTTACATTCAAGTTAATAAAAGAGATATTAAATGCTTTCTTTTAGATAACGAGTTGGAATTTTCCATCAAATCGTTGCCGGTATATTAAATATCTATTCAAAATAATACCAGCTTATCTGTAACATCGATTTATGGAAAAAATTGGTAACCAGGAAAATAAGAAGAGATAATATTTTTATTTATTGAATTTTCAGAATTCATACACCAATATATATATATTACAAGAATTATAGTCATACATATCCGACCCCGCCTATCCTAATGGATTAAGAAAATGGTAGGAAGAAGAAGATAATATACCTTGTTATTCTTTCTTCTTCGGTGTTTTATTTTTGGCTATTGGATTTGGAACCTTTTTGGATTTGGTCTGAGATTTGGATCCAAATATTTTTGAATGCTTAGGGTCCCGTAGTCAAATGAAAAATGGGAATGTGTGCCTGCATATTCATATATCGTATCGTTTTGAAAGTATTATCTGTTTGTTTGTCTCACAAGAACTTGACTTTTTTGAACAAAATTCAAAATATCTCTCATTTTGAACAGACAGCCAGAGGCTATCGTTAAAAATGACAGATATTTTTAATTTAATCCGTTACAGGGAACTGCGTGGTTACACATTTTTTTTATACAACGTAGGGGGATATATTTGCATTCCGCCCACCTGATATAACGTGGTTACCGTAGCCGTAGTCGTAGCTAATACTAGAAGTCGTTTTGAGCTAAAATATACTGTTTCCAAGATACCAATCTTGGCTCATTGCGATATAGGGATATGGGTCTTCCTTTTATAGGGTATGTACTCTACAAAAAGGACTACTAGCCTGTCAATTGTTATCGTTTCTGTAAGAAAGTACATAGCTATAAAGCAGTTGTAACTCGGCATATGAGCTAGCTTCATCGCTTTCTAGAAACTGTATATACTCGTATATCTAACTTTGTCTCCTGATTGAGTTTCTTGAAGCCTAAATGTATGATAATACATGCCGTTTATGGATTCAAATGTATAAATATACTTAAATATTGCATGCTTGATACTACACAATTCAATTTCGTAAACTGTTGTAATTTTATCAAGTCAGTGATCTCACTGTGCCACGCATAAACCTTCATCAGGTTTTTGCGAGCGGCTAAATTATGTGCAATAGATTCCATCTAATTATATTATACTGATTAATAAAAAAAACTAGCGATGAAGACAAAAGTTAAAATTGCCCTAATTAATTGATTTCGGTGATTTAAATTACGAAACAACAAAATGCCTTTCGGAAAAGTTTGATATTTTGACCTATCGGGTAAATAGTGGTCGGCATATGTACGACACATGAATACTTCATTAAACGAAATCAAATGGGAATTGCAAGTAGCAACCTTAGAAATAGTAGTGGGCGAACCGACGTATGTTTTTGACGTCCTGTGTGTGATTTGTGCGCCCCTACTACCCTGAAGAGTAAAGGAATAATGTGAACTTTTAAGGACGTGCATTCTATTGGACGCAAGTCAAAACTTCAGTAATAGCAAATACGGCGAGATTCTAATACACACTACAACATGCGCTCTATGTGTATAACTTGAGCACTTTATAATTTGGTATTAACCATTTTGATACTTGTGTTTTGTTTATGGGAATAAATTTAAGGTAATATTTATGATCAAAATATACGTTCATCCGTATCCGAGTAGCCGCTTTTATGACAGCGTGTATTTTTTATCTTATCATCAGTAAGTGCCATAAAATGACAACATTAGATTTGTATTCCAGTTTAATTAGTATATTAAGATGTAAGTGGGTTACTACAGCCTTCGTAGATAAAGCCAACCTGCCCGTGGACCCTGCGGAGGTAGAGTACAGCGATAGTCCTGCGACAGAAATACCTCCATTACCTCAAGTAACAATCCCTATTGTTGCGTTATTACTAGTGAGCGATATACTACTACGAGTAAGAAGCTCGAAGTTACTGCGTTGACAGAGGGGGTGACTTGTTCAATTCGTTGTACCGTAATTATTCATAGTTTATGATAACTGCTTTATATCCAGTCGGGCTGTATCCTTTTTTGCCATTTAATGTGGTATTAAAAAATCTATACTATATTATAAATGTGAAAGTGTACTTGTTTGTTCTTATTTCACGTTAAAACGGAGCAACGGATTAATCATAGCGGCGAAGCCCCGGGCAACAACCAGTTAGCCTGGTTCTTTTACAGACTATATTTGTTTTTACTGAATTGTTTGATTGATTTTGGGGTATACAAATCTTCTTTAATGAAGGTCAGCAGATGATAAGTGGGAACCCTCACCACAAAGGAATGAAAATTTACTCTATGGCGAAATTCCAATCGTTCGACTCTCAAAATTATGTTTTTATACAACGTTCGGAGGCATATAAGCATACGGCTCACCTGGTATATGAGTATCACTCGCACGATGCCACCCCTGCTACAACTCCTTAGGAGCTTAGTAGTGACCTTAAGTTGGTCCTCTACTTCACATAATCTACAACGTTCTCGACCTTTGTAGACCAGTGCAGCCTAGAAACATACAATGCCTTTTATGGTATTTCCACATGCAGCTGTAACGATACGGTCAATGCGCTGCCACAGTAGTTGCAGTTGGAGAGCTTCTTCTTCTTCTTTCTTTCCACTTTTAAGAAATCCTGCTCATTGCACTGGTGCTGATAAAAATCCGGTTGCAAAACCTAGTTAGCAGGCACGCAACGACTTGACTTCTCCCGGTGAGATAGAGTAATGCGGAACGGATAACTTTTTAAAAACTCGGGCACACAGACGAACAACATTTTCTCTGGGAAGCTTTTGAAGGTGTTACATATGAAGAAAGGATCATGGAAATAAAATGTTCATATTCAATACGCAATATGCATACTGAACAGGTCAATAGATACTGTTTTGGAAAACGAATGAATGCTACGCGATGCTATTTAAATAACAAAACACCCCAATTTCAATAGAGAAGATGGTTGGCAAGTACCACCTGCTTGGGATCCAGTTCTAAAAATAATCAAGTCACAAACCCAGAGATCTACTCAAAAACGTTCGGACACCGTGAGCGAGTTTTGTGTGAATCGGAACATATATAAATAATTAATCCATCCATGTCGGTAGATGTAATAATTGAATAACCAATGTAAGACAAATGCCACCTTAGTCTTCCTGCGACAACGGATGCTGCAAAGCATTCGAAACGTCAGGTTCAACAAAATAAATAAAACACGCGATACTTCCATTAAAAATTGTTTAATTCAATATTTTGGAATAGTTAGGGAATAATTTTCCACCAATTGCTTTATTTATCAGTATAAAAGTACTATCATGTATTTGGTAAAATACAATATTTATTTATTGCGCTATCGTACACAAACATGACAATTTATATTACTTTAAAAATTTGACACTTCAGAACTATTACAATTATTATACATTAAAAAGTTTATCTCTCAGAAATATGATGAAAGTTGATCATGCATAATTTCAACGACTCTTTCACCATCATCATTACCAGCATCAGTATCGCCAATCTCTAAAACTCAAACACACACGACCACTCGCGCAAGCGCCCTGCGCCGCTTAAACCAGACAGCGATGTTGATAAACTACGTTGAACGAATCGCGTAAGCGCCAAGAATTTCATGGCGCTAAATAATGCCCTATGAACGATCGAGCGCTTCATGTGTTAATTGTTTAATTAGAGGTAACTAATGTTTTAGCGCTACAGCGAACTTAAGTTCTAATTCTCACCAAAATTTTACGAATTTTCATCGATCAGGGTCACGTGTCCTGACGTGAGTTTAACATTTTTTTACTCATCCCAAAAAGTGCACAACGCCGCTAGAGAAGTTTTCACTTCAAAAAAATGTTTAGAGATATTATAAGATCCAGACAGCAATATGAGCTCAATACTCAATGACTCAAGAGCCTTTATTTCGAAATAATCACAGATAGTTTAATTTTATTTTTGATACATCCCATCAAAGTACATTATTTTAGCTCCATCAACTGAAGGGTTTTAAGAGTGTACTCCGCCACAATACTCAAATGCAAATTAGTATAGACATAGACAGGCTGCAGTCGATGTATCTTATCCTGCGTATTCAAAAAAAGTGACACGCGCAACGATGCCATTAAGCTTTTCAAGCTTCCTGCATTGAATAGTGTAAGCAAACGAGCTTGGACTGTCCAATGTACATAAAATCGAAAGCGAATGTTCAATATTGAATGGCAGGAAACGAAGCTTCCGAGCTGTTGTTGATTTCTCGAAGCTTTGTAGCGAACCTTTGCTGACTAATTGTAATTTAGCATTGTAATTGGATTTTCATAAAATCATATTGATTTTTCGGTAGGTACACTAGCAACAAATCACGTTAGCTACTTGGAACACCAATTTTACTCATATTACCTGGGCCTTAAGAACGGTACAAAGGTTGTTTGACATTACTTGAGGTGTTACTGTATGTACTCAACATTTATCGATAAAGCGAAAATTATTTCGTATATTTTTCAATTTAATTTTGTTGTGTTGTGTTTAATTGTGTGCCTATTTACAATGCACTTGTGTCGAATAGGTCGAAGTAACTGGGTACTCAAGAAGTATCGCTCGAGTATTGACACATCTGCTTCTAATACAGCAAATTGTTTATTGATCATCTTAATTTTCTTACTGCCAGGAAGTCAACGGCTATTGAGTAAATGTTATTTGTGCTGTTTTCCCCTTTAAATAATGCTATAGTTCCCTGGTTATATGGGCTGACTATTACTTCGAAAGTTCTGCCCGAATCTACTTTTACCAGTTTCGTTTGTTTTCGCTCAAAAGGTAATGGTGAGTTAATTTGACTAACTCGATGGTGGAGTAATTGATAACGTTACTTTAACACCAAGGTTCGTAGGTTCGATTAGGGTTCGATTCCCGCAGAGGACAAACATTTGTGTGTATAAACATGTCTGTGTATAAACATGTCTGTGTATAAACATGTCTGTTTGTCTTGTTCTGGGTATTTATAAGAGAGCGCAGCAACATAGACCATCTGGGATAGTAAGTAAGCCAAATAAGGAGGGTTGTTGTGTACCTACAAGTGGGTGAAGTTACCAGTAAGCTTCTATAGAGTTGGTGTGTTAGCAGCAAAGGTGGTATCACGCAAGCTTTACTTAATGTATTGCAAGAAGTTAATCTGGTGGGCCGTATTCTTATATATCTCCCGACGTTGTATATTTACAAAAAATCGACTGTGCTTTATATTCTTTTCAAAAATAATTAAATGTATTATTGAGTAAAAAGTGTTAATAAGCTTTCTCGGCCCATCCCCATTTTCAGAGAATCAAAGTACTCGTATTAATATATTATTAATAAGAAGTTGATGTCAGGAGTCCTAGAAACCGACGAGCTTGCATGAAAAGAGCAATGAATGTTAAGGAAGCGAGTGAGGTATGTAGGGATTGGGTCGCGTGGTGCTCGGTTCTCTCTGCCTACCCCGTAAGGGATTTGGCTTGAAGTTATAGATAGATACTCGTAGATAAAAAAGTGGCTTCCCTATCAATTTTTTTGCATATCCGGCTTTTGAAATTATTAACTATATTTGTATTATTATTCGTAAATATAATTTACAGCAATATGGATTTTGAAGTTCCGTACTCAGAAGCTGCTGTCGGGGTTTATTAATGACCGTACTGTCCATTCGCTCCCCTGTGGTACTCGTACCTTCAAAGGGTTGTATTTTTTAAACAGTAGCAATGTGGAATTTTCACAAACGAGCCGCCATGTTTTTTTATGTTTTCGGTATATTGTAAGAATGGAAATACGAACGTAGGTATTGACATTCAAATTAGACACGATTATAGTGAAATCTCTAACGTCAATTAATTAATAACACAATCGCCTACTTACAGAAAATCTATCTCAATTTTTTTTGTATCAAATACTAAACAGTAATAAAACTAATCGGTTGTGAAGAATATTCTTTGGAAGAAGAAATTCATTAATGCACATTATCGTTGAAGAATATGTTACAGTATTATAATTTTACACCTTTTTAATACGTTGTTTTGGTATAAAGATCGAGAGATATCTAAAAATGTGTCCGTATCAATTTTCCTTTTTAATGGACTATATAAAATACGTAATTAATTACCTGACTCTATCTCTGGTTTACATACTTAGGTCATTCAACTGTATAAGCAGTACAGTGCAAACTGCTCAGAATAGAAATCTAATAATGCATGGAGTTTGAGGTATGTTTGTTGGTACCTATATCATGTTGGCATTTCCTAGGATAATATTCATTATAATTTCCTCAGTACATTGTGCTTAGAGCGGGCGAATTCACGGGCAACTTCTATTCCTATTTCAGGGGTTCCTTACATTAATCCACTAGCGCTACTCAACTAAACGAAATAATTCGCTGTTAGTAAAAAAAAAACAAATTATACGATTGTCTAATAACTCAAGTAACTTATCTATAACATATTAACGTAATTAAATTTATAAAGTTTGCAGTCTTTATAGCTAAACGTGCTGTAAACGGTTGTATCTGATGCTTTTGTTTCAAAAAAGTGCTCAATGTGCTAATAAGGCCATTTTTCTAAATCATTGCCGTTCATCTGTCGGCTCAACTCTCACAATGATGAAAGAAACCTCTTAGAAATATATTTTTACATTTTTGTACCTGCTTCTAAAACGACAGAAATTTGAATTTTTTGTAGCTTTAGATATTAATTTGATATATAAAAAGAAATATCGAAAGCAATTGTTTAAAAAAACGTACGAAGGTATCCCAGAACCCTATGAGATTAAGCATATTTTCCAGGTATTCATTTCAGTACGTGTTAAACATACATCTGTGAAAATTAGTATTGTTGTATAACATACAGATCACGACATATTAATGTTTTACAAATAAGCAGCAAGATGTAGAGTAGTAAAAAAAAAAATATTGTGGTTTAATGTATTTAAGGTATGCCAATTAAAATTCGAAAATACAGTGTTATTTTCATTTATTTTTTTAACTTTTTACGTCTCTTGGTTATACTTACGCAATTTTATTGTATTATTACTAGAAATTACTTTTATATTCGGGTATTTAATTTACAAAATCATAAATCTCAGGAATATTTATTATAATGTAAGGATATACAAGCGTGTACTATCTATACTTATAAATTATCATCTATCCTGTGGTATAACTAGATTGCACTTAATAAACTTGCATGTCAAATAATAGAGAACAGAAATGATTAAATAACAAAGTATCATATTTAATAGTGTATATTTGACTGAAATCTCATTCACAAATTTATTTAAAAGTTTTTTTTTTCACTTTTTTTAGTATCCTATCAATTCTTTATCAAAGTTACTGGATTACTGGGGTTGATCCTATTTGGACTTTTCTTTCTCACACCAAATCAAAATAAAACGAATATATGAAGTAGCGGTTATTTTTTTTTAATCTGAGACATATGGCCCGCCTTAAGCAATAGTCATAACTTTTTGCCGCCTTTGCAAATCAAAATTCTTATATTATACGAATGTAAACATTTATACAATAAAGTTCCACAAACAGACCAACTCATGGACACATGATATGGACAAAAGAATCAACACACGAATGATGTGACACCATTCATTACATTTTTTTTTCTATTCTATTATATTTATCTAATTTTTAATCAGTCATGTGTTGGTTTTTTTTAATTGTGTCATGTGTTGCTTAGTATAAAGGATTAAATGTCTCAATTTCGCTTCTATTGAAATAAATCTTTACTAGTTTGTTAAAATATAAAATAAATTTGAAAAACAATCACTGGAGACCAAGGTGCATTGATACTATAATAATTATATGACATTATATAATAATCTTTGAAATGAATTATGATAATGCGTGCATACAAATTTAATAGTGCAGTAACTCGTATTTTTATGATTACATCGCAATAACCTGACCCACATGAAAATTTGCATTCTTTTTCTTAATCAGCCCGCATATTTAAATTATATGCATTTTTTCCAATTAGAAACTTGCTATCGTGTATGAGTTAGTGACATTAAAACATCGTATTGTAATATATATATTTATTATACATATCATAATTTTTCAAATTAGGAATTACATTGACAGAGTTAGTCACAATAATCTCTGAAAATGTAAAAATTACTACGTAGCTCACTGGATTATGCGACAGACTTACTGTGAGAATAATAAAATTCTGACCGTGAAACTATAGAGGAAAGAACCACTTCTTAGGGAACGTTCCGATTTATTACTTATGTAGTACCTATAGATAAAATAGTAAATAGTATAGATAATCAGATAATATAACATTCGTTAGGTCTACTAAAAACCAGCTTCGGATGAAAACGTTTTTGAACGTTTAAGTTACAATGTAATTAATAATATAATAATAGCTACCGATTACCGATTAGCTAGGTTACCGATATCGTGATGGACAATAACTGTCCCAAACTAAAGTAATCAGCTGATGGAACAATTTGTATAAAAATTTATTGTTATTTTTCACGATTCATAACCAAGTTCTTTCGTAAAAGTTATTCGTTTTATGGAGTAGAAATATCTCCTCTCATTTTGGTCGCAATTTATTAGACAATCTACATAATAATCCCCTGGTATTGGAAACTGTAGATATTGGCAATCGATTCTCGTTGCGCAAAACATAAATAAGCTTAAGTTACTTCTTGGAAAGGGAGTATATTTGCATGAGTAATTAATTAAACCTAATACAGAGTCAACCTACATAGCTACAACGGAGTAAGTAGTTTTAAAGATGAGAGTGTTATTCTTTATACTATGCCTTAATGCAGAATTTGATTGGAAACCAATATAATTATATTGAATTAAATTTAAAAACAAAGGCGCACAGTAAAGGGGAAAGTGACTAGTCATTACAGCCGAGGCAAATCTCGCCTACACGTCGGTAGGGAGGCATGGACTAAAGAAGAGTATGCCACAATGATATTTATTTGAGGTTCTAGTAACCGTTGTACAGGTGACCTATATTACTGTTAGTCATTCAACACAGTAAAAAATATGTCAATATCATTGCGTACATTATTATTATTTTTATTCAGTATAGAGCTATGGTCTTTATAATGAGTTTTCGTGAGAATTTGCGCACTAAGATTTGCCAATAGAATTGCTTTAGAAAAAATACGTATAACTCTAATCTCTAATCTATAACTTCACGCCAAATCCCTTGCGGGGTAGGCAGAGAGAACCGATTGCCACGTGACTCGATCCTTACATATCTCACTCGCTTCTTTAACATTCATTGCTCTTCTCATGCACGCTCGCTGGTTTCTAGGGCTCCTGACATCACCTTCTGATAGAACACGATCAATTTGGTCATGGTAGGTAAGTCTTGGCCTTCCCCGGTTCCTACATCCGTCCACTTTTGCATTGTATATCTGCTTCGTCATTCTTTCATCTTGCATTCTTTCTACATGCCCGAACCATCGGAGCATGCCTCTTCTTATTTTAACACCGACGCTCTCTTTCAGACCAACTCTATTTCTAACATCATCATTGCGAATACGGTCTACAAGCCTTACGCCACAAATTTTGCGCAGCGCTCGCATTTCAACCGCGTTTATTCTACTTTCATGCTCTTTCTGCCATACCCAGCTCTCGCTTCCATAAGTTAGCGTTGGGATCAACACTGCATTGTGTATAGCGAGTTGTGCCTTCTGGCTCAGGTTTTTACTGCCAAGAAGTTTTCCCAACGCTCCGTTCACACTATTCCCAGCACTCACTCGTCTTTCCACATCTGCGGTGTACCTTCCATTCCTGCTGAAAGCACATCCAAGATATACAAACTCATCCACTTGTTCCAACACTTCATCGTCAATCGTAATCCTTACATTAGTTCTGGATTCTTCTCTTTCAAATACCATTATCTTTGTTTTCTTCGCATTCAGTAGTAAGCCCTTCTCCATACATTCGTCTTTCATCGTTGTGACCAGTGTTTGCAGTTTAGATGGTGTATCTGCTAATAGCACGGAATCGTCTGCATACAGCAGACAGTTCACCACTAGGTCACCCATGCGCAATCCCACATTCGTTGACCTTATTCTCTGCAGACAACTATCGAGATACAGGATAAACAGCCTAGCAGATAGCATGCAACCCTCTTTGACACCAATTTTGACATCAAACCAGGGTGACATGCCACCGTCTATCCGCATATATGCTGAGCAATCCTTGTAAGTGGACTGCACAGCACGGAGCAGTGAACCGTCAATCCCATATCTCGGCAATATGTCCCACAGTTCCTTTCGCACAACCCTATCAAAGGCTTTCTCAAGATCCACAAAACCGCAGAAAACCTTCCGGTTTATGGCCAGATGCTTCTCTACGATATTGCGGAGCGAGAAAACTTGATCCGTACATCCCCTTCCATTTCGGAAACCTCCTTGTGCGTCCCACAGCATTTCATCGGATTTCACCCTCATTCTCCTTTCAATCACCTTTCCATATACTTTTGCTGCTAAGCTGATCAAACTGATGGCCCTATAGTTGGCGCAGACCATGCGTGACCCCTTGCCTTTATACAAGGGCATGATGACTGCGCGTCTCCAGTCCATTGGGACCCTTCCAGTGCTCCAGCATAGGTTGCATAGGTACCAGAAGGCGTCCCGGACGTAAGTGCCACCTAATTTGATCATCTCAGCTGTGATCAGATCAATTCCCGCTGATTTTCCATTTTTCAAGCTTCGTATCGACCATTCGATCTCATCCATAGTTATGCCTTCGTCGGACGCCGTCAACGTGGAGTAAGCATCCGACTCACTCTCATTGCCAGCGTCCGAGGCATACTCATACATTTCCTCAAAATATTCACTCCACCGTTCTAACACTTCCTGAGTGTTCGCAAGAATGACACCAGCTTTAGACTTTATCTTATCCATTCTGGATGCCGACGAACCACTCCGAGACTTCTTTACCTCTCTCCAAAAGAGTTTGGTATTTGCCTCGAAGTTTTTCGTCAGCCTCTCTTCCTCATTCATAATTTGTCTTTTACGCTTCTCTTTCACTAAAGCCTTGGCTTCATTCTTGCATAGACGGTACATTTCTTTCTTCTTTTCTCTCATATTTTCATTTAAAGGCAAAGATGATACGTAATCCAGCCACGCTTTCCTCTTTCTTGCTACGGAGGATTCAACTTCCGCATCCCACCAGGCATCTCCTTTCGCTGTTTTACGTCTCTTTGCGCATCCACAAGCTTCTTTTGCACTATCCACCATACTTTCTTTCAAAACTTTCCAACAATCATCCACATCTAAGTCGGAGAGGCTTGCATTTGCAAGTCTCTCACTTACCAGATGCACATACTCTTTCATCTTGCAATTTTTCGCTCATTATCATTTCATGATCTCCGAAAGGGATACGCACTCGCCAGTGCCTCCACTTCCTAAAAAGGCCCACAAACCACCAGGTAGTGGTCCGTCTCAAGAGTGGGGCCTCTAAAGGCTCTTGTATCCATTAGAACATTTCGGAGACGTCTATCTATTAAAATCAAATCAATCACACTTTTTTGGTCATTCCTTCTCCATGTATACGCGTGAATATCCTTATGATGGAATAAAGTATTCGACACGAGGAGGCCTCGTTCCAAACCTATAACAATATATTCTTTACTTAAACCCGATTTCAAGGTATATTTCGTTCCTAGTTATTCGTGTATCAGAGTAGCGCGCCTTACATAGTGGCAGTATGGGAAACCCTAGAAGATCCTCTTTTTATGACGTTGTTGTGCGGACTAATGAAAACCGTATCTAGCTTCAAAGTCAATCATAGGAGACGTATAATCACAAACATAGAAAGTGATTTGTTAATTAAAATGTAAATTAACGGACACTGACACTTTTACCTAAATATTTATTTCTAAACATTGTATTTATTTCAGTTCTTCAACAAATTTGACATTTATACATGTACTCTAATAGAATACAAATTAAACTACAAAGCTAAATACTGTTACGAGAATGAAGGTATGAAACACCAGGGTCGTGATTTTCGTGACATTATTCATTAATATAATACAACAGTTCTTATTAGATTTTTACTAAGTTGACCATTAAGGAGATATGCCCCCCCCCCCCCCTTAGTACAATTTCCGATTTAAAATTAGTTTATTCATAAATGGAAAAATAACAGATATTTATTTTATAGGACATCGGAAACATACGCGATTCATGATGTGAAGTGGCTACCGTAACATATGAATGTTTTTTTACAGATTAAGTACCGCGCTCCCCCGATGCTACCCACAATATAGCAAGTCCTTAGGAGTTCACGGGTAAACTCACTCACTCGTAGGACAACAACCTTTCAATCTTTCAGGGAATTGTTATTTAGCAGCAAGAGGTGAAAGTACTTCCCCAGAGGGACTGCTTTGACGCTTTCCTACGCCTTACCTCGCTTAAAAACACTCAGACCAAGTCAAACAGACATGTTAATGCACACAAATATTTGTTCTCTGTGGGGATGGAACCTTGGTGTTAAAATAGCATTACTAATAATTCTCCTCAAAAATATTAATTAAGTGATAGCAGTGGAGAGTAAGAGTGCATTTACATTTGGTAATAAGCCTAATGTGCATACAACATTATATAACATTTTAATGCAATTCGTACAATTTCTACATTCTAGAATAAACCCAACTGGCAGTATTCAGCCTAGCGTAACGGCATGGAAAGTAGATGGTAATTCACGATACGACTGAAACTATGATTTAAAGATAAAAGAAAGAAATGAATTTCTTCATAATTTTCATTACCTTTTCCTGAAAATCATGGAAACATAATGATGCAGTTAAAGTCCTGGTTTTCACTATTTTATTATGATGAATAAGAGTTCGAGTCGACGCGCACTGTTCTTTCCTCAAACCACATAACAAAGTTTGTTTTTACCTTCTTTTATTATTTTGTGGAAATTAACTTTGTTTCTTTCATCCGTAATTTCTTTTTTTTCGTAAACCATTTTTCATTATTCATTTATTTCATCATTTAAATTTTTTATGTACTTTAGATATATGAAATATCATTCAGTTCTTGGTTGAGTAAGAACCAGTCTACTTAACATGTATAATAATTATAGATTTTTCGTTTTACATTCTTCGGAGTTAGGGGAAGGGGAAGAGACTTCTCTCCATGACAAACAGTCGAACAAATAGAGCGGCATTATAACGGTCCCTTTACTGTACGGAACCTAAAAAGTATTGCACAGTTTCGAGCGGGTCGCGGGTCCCGGCTCGCACCTAATAAATTAATTAAAACAAGAATTAATTACCCCATTAAAATGTGAAAACGGAACGCACATCACTTAAATACCTACTTGTCTTCGTTTTCTTCTTAGCGTTATCACGTTTTCTAATCTATTAAGACTAGCGGGGTTCGCTACTATCGAAGATTCTGAATTTACATGGAACGACTGCGTCAGACTTCCACAAATCAGAGGGTAAACCAGACCTTTCTGAGGTAATATGAGATTACACCTTTTTCGATATATAATTTCTTGGATGCGCGGGTTTCCTTACGAAGTTGAGCAAGTGACGTAATAATATGTACATAAATCTGAAAACACGAAATGGTACATACTACAGCTCGAACTGGGGACAGTTCTTTATCCAATGAGCTAGCACTGCCACTTAAGTTCCGACCTGTCTTTCATTGTCATATATCTTGAAAGTGTTTGAACCACAAATTTAAAATTTGATATTAGAGATAAATAGACAGAACATTGAGCGTACACCTGAATCTAACAAAATATAGCTTTCAATTACGAAACAGAAAATAAACATTATTAAGAAGTGTAAACCGACAAATTTAAATAAACAAACATGCCGTCGGCCGTCGGCTTTCATTAGCTAATACTTCAAGATTCTAGAACGAGATTTTGCATTGAAGAAAATGAAATTTATTTTCTGTTTAACTATTTTCTATCGCCAAGAAGTCACTCGATGTTTTGCAACTTTACGACATAATAATTAACAGTTTCGCGACTTTTATTTGTATATTCAGAAGGCCATAAACAGAACGACGGCGTGAGATGAGTAGTTTATGTATGAGATTATTAAAATGTAAATGTCGCCTTGCATTTTAAACTCGGATATGTGGTGATGAAATTGAAACGTCGTGACAATTGAACATATGCTGCAGTGAACATACATAATTAGATACATGTACCATTTTAGTAATATATGACAAAGATTGGAAATTATTGCTATGTACTGCAAGTGAATATTTATCCCCATAGGTCTAATAAAAAATAAAGTGTAAACTATAAATAACCATCAATCATCTCAACACAGTTTGGCGGTAGTCTAGTAGTAAGATGCTGTGCCGTCACAATTGTGCGTATACCTGTATGCACGTGCCAGTTGTTACAAGATTTTAGAATAGTACTAATTAATAAAGTAATTGTATAGTTTAGTATTCTTATATGAAATATAAAATAAAAGTAAAATGGATATTTCACTGAAATTTTTAGATAAGTATTTATTTTTAACTGCTCTGTATGAAATGCTCTATAGAAAATAATCAAGGTTTTAAATGCAGAGGTCTATATTTTATTGTAATGTAATTTTTAATATAGTTCGCTGTAATAATTTCGACACAAGAAAGTTGTATCGATTGTCATACACATATCTATAACTTCACGCCAAATCCCTTGCCTACACCAGGCAGAGAGGACCGAGCGCCATGTGACTCGATACACACCTTACTCGTTTCTTTAATTTGTCATTGCTCTTCTCGTGCACGCTCGCCATCTCCTTTCTAAGGCTCCTGACGTCACCTTCTGATATAACACGACCAATTTGGTCATGGTAGGTAAGTCGTGGCTCTCCTCTACTCCTACATCTTTCCACTTTTGCATTGTATATCTGTCTTTCGTCCTGCATTCTTTCTGAATGTCAGAACCAACGGAACATGCCTCTTCTTATTTTAACACCGACGCTTCTTTCAAACCAATTCTGTTTCTAACATCATCATTGCATATACGGTCTACAAGCGTTACGCCACAAATTTTGCGTAACGCTCGCATATCGACCGCGTTTATCATCCTTTCATGCTCTCTCTCTGCCATAAATTAGTGTTGGGACCAGTACTGAATAGCGTATAGCTAGCTGTGCCTTCTGGTTCAAGTTTTTACTGCCAAGTAGTTTTCCCAACGCTCCATTCATACTATTCCCAGCACTCACTCGTCTTTCCACATCAGCGGTGTACCTTCCATCCCTGCTGAAAGCGTGTCCAAGATGAACAATCTCATCCACTTGTTCTGACACTTCATCTTTAACCCTAATTCTACACATTTATACAAATATATATATATATATTCATATTTACACAATGTCGATAGGCATGAGCTGCGGTTTTCTGTGAGGTGAAGGTACTTCCCCAGACGCGATACTTTGATGCGCCCTACCTCTCTTAAAACATTCAGACCAAGACAAACAGACATGCACACAAATGTTTGTCTTGTGTGGGAATCGAACCCACGAGCGTTGGTGTCAAAGTAGCGATATACACGACTGAACCACTGAGCCACTGAGCTCGTCATTAGATATATATACATAATATATATAACGATGAGCTCAGTGGCATACATTATATATATTACATAAATTTAATCAATTTGTGTAATTTTTGGAAAAATGAAACAGACTCTACACGCTTAAAGTCATAAGCAACAACCAGTTGTTTATAAAATTGTGTATTAAATTGTATTACTCTATGGGGCCACGTGAAATTGTTGAAAATATTATTATACGTTTATCCCTTATTGGTCTAACGGATATTACTCCTATCTCAACCTAAACCAATAGATCCGAGTGTTTTTTTTGTACAGTGGTAACTTGCCGACTGCGTAGCGGGGTAGGCTTAAGAGGATTCAATTAAGAGCCTTAAAGTGCCCTTGATACGAAAACGTTGTGAAATCCTATTTCAATTAAGGATAGGATATCGATAACTTCGTTGCGCATGTCAGTTTTATTGAACACGGTTTACATTGCGCATGCTAGTCTATTTGAGTCACTTTAAGTCAACTACAGCTTGTGTATGGATGGATTTAGTCGTATTCCTTCGATATTGGTGGGCACTCGTCGGTTCTAATTTTTACCTTAAGATGAAAGTCATTAATCTAAGTTGAAGGACGTAGTGCGCCTGTCAGCAGCCTGACTGGGAAAGTACCTTCACCTGAAAACTCTCTAGAATGTCATTGTGATCGTGATCAAATTAAAAATTACAAGGATGGCAATGAAATTTGGAGCCAATCTATTAGTATATAATAGCAAAAATTTATGTATGTATATAAATCTTCACGCCAGGTGCCTTGCGTAGTAGGCAGAGAGAACCGAACACCATAAGACGCGGTCCTTACACACCTCACTCGCTTGTTTAATATTCACAGCTCTTTTCATGAAAGCTTGCTGGTTCCTAGGGATTTTTGACATTACTTTCTGAACAATAATACCAAAAATAATGTTAATTATTTTTGACAAACAGTATCAAACAACAAAATGAAATTAATTTACATAAAAACCAAATAAACATAACGGATAAAACGGATTTTTTAAACTATGTGTATATAAAAAGGGAGAAAGAGCGTGTTGATTTGAAACTTTTATGGGATTAAATACGGCTGTAAAAATGAATTATTAATTCTTTAATTAATCTGGTTGTCACTGCTGTATAACTTTAAGTGAATAAATATATAAGTATCTATGGCCATTGTTATTTTTAATCATTTACAAATAATCCTCTTGTATGTTTTCTAGTTTAACTGCGGTGGCAGAGTATCTGCTTGAATTCTCTGTTTTATTTTCCTTCATACTAATGTTGTCTGGAAGAGATTGCTATGCGATAAGACCGCCTTTTGTACTTTAATTATAAGTTAATTTTGGTAACTTAATCCAACTGCTCCGTACACAAATCTGCGTATACCTGAGTATGTTTCTGTCTATCCTGATTTTCGTTTACCAGTCGACAAGTCTAAGTACAGAATTTCTAAAATTGCTGCGCTTCCACCCCTTAAACAATCATATATTTTACATTATAGTTCACTTTAACAACTTCTTTAATTACAAAGCTCTATAAATTCGCTAATAATTTTGTATGTATGTAGAGTTTTAGGCAATATTAATAAACCCCTTATTTTCTCCTACTTCCAGGGACTTAAGTGGGTCCATAAACGGATTAGGATGAATGTGCGAAACCTTTTTACCCTCATTAGTGTTGGGCTTTCTTAGAGGATCATAACGCTGATTGTAGCGTAGCCACGCTCTTAATATTACGCTATTGCGTTCAAGATATACTACCTATCACTGATTGATAGCTATCCATTTTATATGTGCAGTTCGCTCTAACCTAAATTTAAGTAATACTTTTTTTTATTTAATCAATCTCATTGGCGGCTGCTATCAACCAACGGCGATGATTGCAGTCGTCTCAAATGACTGCTGCAAAATACTATTTGTACGTAACATTTTATACTATTAACTTTTGTGTGACTATGGTGAATATTATCAAAATGCACAAAACGGGGTGTAGTTGTATTGTAGATACGGCCGTGAATTTTATGTGAATAAGTGTTAAATAAGGTACAGATAGATTTTCTGCCCATATATGTATTACATATTATTACCAAGCTTATATAGTTCGTCTGGAAGAGATCTCTTACAGAGATAAATATACTCTATACTCATAAATTAAATGTTAATTAAAAACTCAATATTTGATGTATTTAGTTGCTCAAGGAGCGAATTTCATATAGAAGCTACAAAGTTCGCTGAAAATTATTAATTAATGATATGTAATTTGTCTCTTTTCGTTTCTTCATTTAAACACTGTTGAACGCATTGAATTTTTTTTAAATTTGTAATATTCAATACTGTGTATGTTTGAATAAATAAATAAATAAATCTGCCTCTGTACATACTACAAGTTTGTTACCTACTGTATCTATTATGTATATTTCAACAATAAAGATATTACGAAGACGTTGTTGTTACTGTAAAGATAGTTATGGACCGCGAACAAACTGTAAGAGTCGCACCATCACTGTAAGAGTCTAAAGTGCTAGCGTTGCACTCGCTCCCATGGTGCAACGGACGTTGCATAGCCATAACAATAGGTGGCATCATGCTCTCCCTTTGTTCAGTTTTAAGCTGAGTAGACTTAATTGTGACTAGCCAGAACATACGAGCATACGTCTCTGCTCGGTCGTGTAATTAAGTTAAATAATTAATATACCTACGTTTAAAATAGTTTTTTTGTTTTTAAAAACACTTTCCGCAGCCGCGTAAACTTAGCTAGATATTACGACGACATTGTTGTTATTGTAACAACAACGTCTTCGTAATGGGTAAGCGGAAGTAAGTTATACTAAAAGGAAATCATCTGATGCAGCGAAATGATCTGTGTTGCGTCACAGTCCTCAAAGTACTTAAAATACTTTGATTCTTTAGCTATCATGTGGTATAATTATATTTTGGATGTAAGCGATTGATATGTAGCTACAACACCAAACTCTATTCTCCGATTTTGTTATCATCAGTTTTCTGAACTGGTTGAAACTAACCAAGAGATTTGATAGGAGAACATCAGATTTTCATAGATAATGCTTTAACGTACAACAGAGGATGGTAACATATAACCTGTACAATAGAAGATGGTAACATATAACTAATACTTGTGCAACCGTTTATGGACTACGGTAGGCCCTTTATATGTCTTGAGTCGTCCTTCTAGACCGTAGTCTAGACCTACTAGTATTTGTAGACCGTATTCGCAATGATCATATTAGAAACAGAGTTGATATGAAAGAGAGTGTCGGTGTTACAATATGAAGAGGCATACTCCGTTGGTTGGGACATGTAGAAAAAATGCAGGAAGAAATAATTACGAAATAAATATACAACGAGAAATTAGAAAGATATAAGAGCCATCAAGTGGTAGAGGAAGACGATTACTTTTATGACCTAATTATGAGTACCAGGAATTCGATTGATTGTGATTTATCACAAGGGAATGACAGAGCCTTAGAAACCGACGAGAAAGCATGAAAAGAGCTATGAGTGTTAAAGAAGCGAGTGAGATGTGTAAGGACCAAGACATGTGTCGCTCGGTTCTCTCTGCCTACCCCGTAATTTTTGGCGTGAAATTATAGATAGATTGCTTGTTTTTATACTAATTCGCGTGGCAAACAAGTGCAGAGCCTGTCTTCTGCAAGTATACCTTTGTCAAAGCTAAATATGCCAGTTACGAGAGGGTAACGTGTGCAAGTGAACTTGGCTCTTAACTGTGAAACAAACTTAACATATGAAGTGTTTGTGGCACGTGTACACTGACCTACAGGTACACTTAAAAACGTTTGCTAAGTTTAATAAGCGAGCTAGAAAGTAACTATTGATCAAAGGAATAAAGATGCTTATATACTCGTACCTATATACCATTAAACGAATACATATGCCTATGACGCGTGTATCATATATCACTCGCGCGATGCCTCCTTTGCTGCTTTCACAGCAACTCCTTAGGAGCATACTGGTGACCTCACTCACACGCAGGAATGCAACGACCCTCTAGGGAGTTGTTATTTAGCTGCGGTTTTCTGTGAGGTGAAGGTACTTCCCCAGACGGGATGCTTTGATGCGTCCTACCTCTCTTAAAATATCCAGATTAAGACCAACAGACATATTCTTGCACACAAATGTTTGTCTTCTGTGGGAATCGAACCCACGAGTTGAGAGTTGGTGTCAAAGTCGCGTCTTTCACGACTGAGCCACCGAGCTCGTCGTGAAAGACACGACTCGTAGTACAAAATGAAATTGAAAAATATGCACGCTTTGTAGATTTTGTAGACCGCGTACTACCCAAATAACTTCAGTGAGCTGCTTCATAAAAAATGTAAAAGATCTCATTAATATATTTGTTTTTGAGGTTTGCTCCAAAATGTAAGAACTTACAACTTTATGATCCCACCACTTTGTTCGTTCATCTGACACAGATACCGTACCCCTCCCCCTGCTGTCTACTTATCATTTAAGTTTATAAAACAAAAAAATCTCAAATACTTGCTGATTATACAGGGTTTTAAAGATATTACATGATAAATGGAATAACGTTTTGTAACTAAGAAAGTTTTTTTTTTTAAATCATCAACGGTAAAGTTTTCAATAAAAGAAAAAATCCCACCGTTATTTCTGATGTTTGCAAAGCGAGAACTTTGAAATAATTATACTTTGAGGAAATTAGGAAACGTTGTTTCTAATTATCACTCTCTAATTATCATCAAAAAACGCACTTCACAAAACGTTAACATTTTCCCCTGTCCTATATCGGAAACGTAAAGTAAAGCCCTTCAGAAATAATTAGCTGTTGATAAAATAATTGGCATATATTACAAAGTATAATTATTTACCATTGGCACGCATGCCATCCCTCACGACGTCAAGCCAGCACTTTTGGGTTTGTCCCTTCTACCAGGACCTAGAGGAAGTGTCATGGCTAAACATTTGTCCCCTAGATAACTTGCTTTTTCATAAGACGTGACTATACTAGCGGAAGCGGCACTCCTGCAGTTTATCTGCTATCACGAGACCTTTCGGTACGGGATTTTTTCCGTGATCGGTATGCGGTAACGTAGGTCGGTGCAAATGCTCACAACACGAGGCGCCATAGCCTTCCAGACTTTGATGGAAACTCCATCGGCTCCGACTGTCTCCGATTCTTCACGCGACGAAGAGCTCATTGGACTTCTCCAGGCATTACACCTAATCAAAAGTAGGCCATGAGTTCGATTTACCTAACCTTATGGAGTGTGTTATGTTTAAACCAGGTTTGTGTAAGATTTTGACAATATGTTTTTTACATGCCCTTTTCGTACTAAGTACTAAAAATGGGAATTATAAATAGCCGTGTAATCTTTCACAATGATATAATAACCTTATATGCAGATTGCACCAGAATGAATCATGTATAATTAGATGATCAAAGTAACTTACCTGTAAGTGTCCTTCGATCATGATTGTATGAAGAAACGCCTCCTCTGTGTTAACTAATGTAGTCGTATTTTGACGAGCCAATATCCACGAGTTTTTAAAGGTAGAAAATAAAAAATATTCTGGTATCTCCAATATTACTGGCAACACCACGAGTCCGCTCCTGTCAAAGCTCATTATAAGTTTAAATAATTATGATAATTAAAATTGCTAGTAATCACTTAGGGTGGGATCGTGATTGAATCACCTAGAAGGGTAGGGTTGTACACAGAGGAGGCGTTTCTTCATACAATCATGATCGAAGGACACTTACAGGTAAGTTACTTTGATCATCTAATTGTATTCATAAACGCCTCCTCTGTGTTAACTAATGTAGATGTTCAAAGAATAGATTACTCAATTTTAATGATTTATTGTGCAACATTTATTTGTGTTACATCTTATATTATCATTTTTTTTTTTTTTAATTCTTGTACTATTAAGTACACTAGCACTAAACTCATATTTTTTTTTTTTTTTTTTTTGTAACTTTTCAATGGCATGAATGTAATCCTTTCAAAGCAGTGGCTGCACAGATACTAACATTTTGTTTAAAAAATGGAATGACAAGTAGAGGCTGAAAACGATTTCTTCTACTTGTTTTGATTGAATCAGAGATTTTAATTTTTATATTATCAACATTTATATTTATATTATTTAACTTAATTAAAGCCATTGTTTGTAATCGATGCCCTGTAACTAGAGTAAGAAGAATGATAACCTTCTTTGACAATATGCCTAAAGTCAATTTACAATGTGGATAATGTTTAGATACATAATTTAGAACAAGTGCAGGGTTTCATGTCTCATTGTATTTAGGTTTATTTGACCTTATTTTATAAACACATGCTAAGAATCGTTTTACGTCTCTTTGTGAGCCTAAATCATAATCTAAAAGAAGTGATAGCGAAGATCTTATAGAGTTAAGAGTTCCATAGGCAGAATCATTATTAAACTTTTCAGCTAAGTATTCTAAGATATTTGGAATTAATAGTACAAAAGGATCAATTTGTCTATTATTACAATATGTCCACCATTGTTTTAGGCAAGAATCATATTGTTTTAATGTGTTAGAGGACAGTGACTCAATCATAATTTTAATACTGTTTTCAGTTAATCCCTTTGTTTGAGTATACTTCGCTGAGAGCACTTCAGCAACCAAGATAAGGCTTTTATGTAAAGGGTGGGAGTTCCTAAAAGGAGAAGATAATAGAGTTTTCTTCGGATTAAATTTTAACAATTTCGATTTTTGAGTGACATGAAAAAAGGGGAAACCATGCCTCTGATGGCCAAAAAAGGCACAACTAATATACCTTCTGCTCTATCAACTTTTATCTTATTTAAACATTTGAGAATAAGAGCAAATGGTGGAAAAGCATAGAAAAAAAAAAAAAGAAGTACAAGAAATTGTAAATGCATCTACAGCTTCACAGGCAGGTTCCATGTGCCAGGAAACAAATCTTTTGCATTTTGTATTTTTTCTAGTGGCAAAAAAGGTCAATTTGTGGACATCCAAATTCTTCCACAATTTTATTATAGGAGTGAGCAGCAAGTTCCCACTCAGTCTCTTTGTTCAGTCTTCTGGACTTTCGATCCGCTAAGAAATTATCTTTAGACGCTATATATGATGCAAAAAATATAAATATGTCTTGTTTCACAAAACTGCCATATTTCTCGGCTCAGGTCATTTAAATAGGGATATTGTATGCCGCCCATTCGATTCACATATGATATTGTAGTAGTATTGTCAGATCTAATTAGTATCTCACATTTATTCATCTCTTTTGCAAAACATTGTAAACCAAAGTATATAGCTTTTAGCTCTAAATAGTTAATGTGATGTTTTTTATCATATTGATTCCAAAAACCATGTAATTTCTTTGAACCGCATACAATACCCCATCCACTCAGTAAAGAGTCAGTATAGATTGTCATAACATAAATTCCTTGTCTTATTGGATTACTAACATTAACCAGTTGACTCTTCCACCTAAGTAAATCCTGTACAATCTCATTATTCACTTGTATTTTAGATTCATAATCATCATTATTCTTATTTAAACATATGTATATATTTATACCGTTCCAAATGTTTTGTATAAAGAAGACCATAGGGTACAGCAGGACATATAGATATCAGGGTGCCTATTAAAGATGCAAAATGTTTAATAGTAGATACTATCAGTTTTACAAAAGATTCTAATTTTTTCTTAATTGTTATGTGTTTTTCCTTAGGCAGCGAAATTACATAATTCTCGCTATCTAAGACAAAGCCAAGAAATTTGCATCGCTTCGAAGGATGAAGGGTACTCTTTTTGAAAATTGTTATAAAACCAAGTGATTGTAACAGGTTACAAGTGATGTGAATGTTTCTTTGACATTCTTCTTCTGAATTACCGATCCACAGAAAATCATCCAAATAATTAACTGAATTGAATCCTCGCCCTCGGAGGTATGATATGACTGGTTTTATTAATTGTAAAACCATATGGAGCTGATGTCAAGCCAAATGGTAACACTTGAAATTCATACTCGTATATTGTATCATTAAAAGTAAATCTAAGATATTTACGGCTGCTTGGATGAATTTTTAAAAGAAAATATGCATCCTTCAAATCTATTGAACCTAGGTAGGACTGTCTATTTATCAGTTTAATAGCTGTCCTCCATTTTGAAATGAAAAAATAAGACATTTTCATTGAATGACTTTAAGTATTCTCTCATTAGGGCTAAACGCATTATTTGATGGAGGAGATATTTGCAATATTTTACTACAAAGAGGTATTTTGTAACCACATTTTATCCACTCTAAAATGGTTTTGTTTGTAGTAACTTTAGCCCATGATTGGTGAAAACAATGACAAACAACCGCCTGTGGGTACCTTTAATCCCTCCTTCTGGCAGTTGACTGGCGAGCTGGACGTCGCCCCCGAGGTGCTCGGCCACTCTCCTGCTGGTGAGCAATTGGCCGGCCTGCTACTGGCAATTGAGGCAGTGGAACTTGACCTACTGATTGTCTTCGGTACCTCTGCTTCATGCTCCTGATGTTGTTCAGATAATTGCCTCTTTGTCCACTCGGAGCTTGTTGCTGTTGTGCTGAAGTGGACGGGCCCCAGTAGTTTAAAGACTTCTGCCTTTGCAGATCCTTTGATGATTTTATTAAATCTTTAGATTTTTTAATAACTGATACTACTTCTGTCCCATTTAGTCCGGGCAGGATAACAACCCTCCTGGTGTGGGATTCTAGATTATGCAAATCGCATAATAGACGAATGCTGTCACTAATGATGTCAATTTTTTCCTGATCTTTTTCTTTTATTAGAGAAACTAAAATTTTATTTAGTTATAACAAGACCTATCTGGTCTTGCTTTTCACAATATTTTGTATCACGCGTTTTAGCACTTGTTAAAACAACCTCATTTTCTTTAATTGACTTTTTCAATTGCATGACCAACCCATGCCTTATAATATTTTAATATATCTATTTCCTCCTCTTCTTCATCGCTAGAATATAACACTCTTCGTCTTTTATCAGGAACTGAAAAGGACAGTAATATGTCACTTGTGTATTCCCACTTATAGCACTGCAGAATTAGCGTAATAATTGAATTATTTTTCCTGCACTTGAACTTATAGCAATGCACTACAAAAATCATATAAGTACACATGTAGGTGGTAGGTGCTTGAACAGTGACGTATAAGCTATTTAACCTATTGCACACCCATTTAAAATTTGTGTACCCGCTCGTGGTACCGCAAATTTGCATAATACTTGTGTTCACTGTTTGCAAAGCGATGTAAAAAAGCCAACATCACGCGGTGTTCCCAGGCGGTCACTCATCCAAGTACTGAACGCGCCCGACGTTGCTTAACTTCGGTGATCGGACGAGAAACGGTGTTTTCAACGTGGTATGAACGTTGGTAAAAAGAGACCAACGGTATTATCAAGTACTTGCATTTAGTAGGTTTTCACATTTATTATTACCACTGCCATATATAGTTTGTGCGCCCGCTCGTGGCACCGCAATACTGGCGTGCTAGTAAAACCTTTTTACGAGGCTTTAGCCGTACAAGGCTTGTTATGACAATTAATTGCGTGACACCGCGTGTTTTTTCACGTAGGTACAATTAGTTTTGTTTGCCCGCCCGTGACAACTCAAAACTATGTGATTAATGTAATTGCGTGATACCACGTGTTTTTTCACGTAGGTACAATTAGTTTTGTCTGCCCGCCCGTGACAACTCAAAACTATGTGATTAATGTAATTGCTAATTATTACCACTGCCATATATAGTTTGTGCGCCCGCTCGTGGCACCGCAATACTGGCGTGCAAGTAAAACCTTTTTACGAGGCTTTTGCCGTTCAAGGCTTGTTATGACAATTAATTGCGTGACACTACGTGTTTTTTCACGTAGGTAAATTTTGTTTTGTTTGCCCGCCCGTGACAACTCAAAACTATGTGCAGGTGCATAAGTTGCAAATAATACGAAGATACTCGCAGTTCAGTATGCCCCAAAAAACTGCCGCCATTACGCCGGTACCAATTAGCAGGAAATATCTGTAGAGTTATTTACCTTCGTCCTCGTCGTCCAAGAGTTTTATTAAGGATTCCAAGATCTTCCTCATTTTACTCATGGTGAACAATTACTTAAAAAGTCTTGTTATCGAATTAATGATAATAATACACTCGTGAGTTTCGCACGAAAAAACACAATGAGCTTTGACAGGAGCGGACTCGTGGTGTTGCCAGTAATATTGGAGATACCAGAATATTTTTTATTTTCTACCTTTAAAAACTCGTGGATATTGGCTCGTCAAAATACGACTACATTAGTTAACACAGAGGAGGCGTTTATGAATACAATGGGAAAGTAAATGAATGGAATGTGAGAAATATCTTTAATTCTCAAAATAATGTAAATATTATTACTGTAAACAGGTTGACTGTAATCGTATTACTTTAAACAAGAAATTCTTGTATACGTTTAATGTATCCCGGAACATGAAACGTATACAATTTGGATCAAATTTTGTATTTGAATAAGGTTGTGTCTTAAGTTTATCTATATAGGTGTTTTTCCAAAAACTATATAAAACGGCGAGCTAAGCTCAGTCACCCAGGTACTGATCCGTATAAATGGGTCTTAATTATTACTGGAAACACACTCGTACTTTGACATGGAATTGAAAAAATACATGTTGTATAGAGACATTGCACTTTAGCAGCAGTAATTTATCTCTTTTCGATTCGACCAATCTCTTAGGAATTATTTCTAGATTACATATTGTCTTGGTTTAGAACAAAAAAATCTGAAATTTCAAATAATTATCTCTGCTTATAATAATCGTCTCATAATAATTGTATTAATGTTATTTTAGTATATAATTTTTGGTGATGTTATTCATAATCTTTTGTATTTATTAATAATGTTTGTATGGAATTAATAAAGCTTTATTATATTATTATATATAATAATCGTCTATTAAACGTAATACGATTGCGTAAAACGTAATGTGAATGCCCTTGAAATAGTTTCTTTAAACATCTCTATATGCAGAAGAAGGTTACGAAATATCAAAGGTAAATAAATACATAAAGATCTAATAAATCTTTTTTATGTCTTGCAAATGACTGTGGTATTTAAAGGTTAATGTATTGGTTTAAAGGGTGAACATCAGTGAAGGGAATGAAAGTAATGACAGTTTTATTCATATTCAAACTATTTTACTTAACTACGTTAAGTTAATATCACTCGAGTGGCAAAAAGCATATGATCGGCTGATTGGATGCAGTCACCGTGACCTATAAATGCTTGCAACACAAATAGTGATAAATGCGCGTTTCGCTAACATCGATGTCGCACATTTATTCGTATTTTCGATGTGAATGCACTCGCTAGTACAAAATAATCGTCATAAAAATTGAAATTATTTTATTATTTGAATACGATCCTGTATAAAGTGAACGAACTTTCTTATTTGAGTTGATACTAATAGATATTGCTGTGCTTTACCTATCTTTTGACAAAGCATCGTTTGTTAATTAAAGAAGCTACGTGCTAGCTTCGGCTCAAAACAGTGGCCATCTTAAAATTATAAACTTCACATAATATATTGTTCTGTAATTTAAATAAATTGCCAATATGGCATAAAAACAAATAAGAAAGTACTCAATTTAATACCATGGCGAGAAAAAGTATTTTTCAACATTTGTCTTTATTACGGACAAAATTCTAATGTACTACTTTTTTATATTAATCTAATTATTAATTATATCTACGTGACAATTACAATAGCTCACGAAACCGATATTATAAGAAGAAATACTAAATATTCGGAACAATTATTATGAAGAAATATAAAAAGTTACTTCCTTTTCTATACCACAAGTTTCATAAAATGGTTAAGTCAATAATTTATATATTCTCAATAATAATTTTATTTATTTATTTTGGCACCATTGATTATATACATCTTTCTTTGTCTTGTAATGTTGCCACTATCTTGAAAGAATTTATGTTCTAAATGAGTGAAGTCACTGTCCCTATTGGATGTGTGAGACAACACGTTTTCCTCGAGTTCAGTGTAGTGCATCACCCCAATATTTTTTTTCTCAAAATCAAAATTATTTTAATACAACAGTATACAAAAATTTTAACATAAATGTTGTCATTATGTCAGTTACGTCAACATAGATACTCTCGAAGGTCGTTTGGGAACGGTGGGTTGAAACTGAATGTGGCGAAGAGCGAGTACTTGGCCTGCAATCGCGCAGATCCTATATTTTCTTTACATATTCTTTATTGCATAACATTACACACAGAGTTAGTTACATTAAAAATAGTGTACTCGTATAATGGTGAGCTTATCTCTTTAAGAGATCTCTTCCAGCTAGCCGTAGCGTGTGTGCAGTAATTTTATTTTGGCCGGGAGTTAAAAAGTTATGCGAAATTAAATATACAATATATAAATATATAAAATACATACATAGTCTTTAATAATATCAATACATATAAATATCTACACATATAAATATATAAGTACGATACATATAATATCACTTATTGTGAATAAGATAGTACTCTCTCAACCTTTACCTGAAAGCAACTAAAGTGCAACTGTCTCGTATTTGTAGCGGTAATTTATTCCACAGCTGTGCAGCATTAACAGTGAAAGAACGAAAGTAGAAGATAGTGTTGAATGATGGATAATTCAAAGTTTTGGTTAGACTAGGACGTTGGGAACGGATAGGAGTTGATTTAAGTGAAAACCGGGATCGAAGGTATTGGAGTTTTAGGGTTATTTAGGATTTTGTAGCAGATAGCATAATATGTGCACATTTCTGCGAAGGCGGATAGGGAGCCACTTCAATCTTGTACGAAATTCGGAAATATGGTCATATTTTCGCAAACCGTATAACGAATGGCCAGGTTTTGTAGGCGATCTAGTTTGTTAAGTAGCTCCATCTAAATAGCAAACATCAGCGTAGTCAAGAATATGGAGTAAAAGAGACTGTGCAAGCATAACTTTAGTTTTGAAGTGAATGAAAAGTGTAATGCATACGTATACTGACGTCATCGATCTTCGCTGTCCACGATAAAGTTTTATCGATGATCAAACCCAAGGTTTTTGTTTTGCTTGTAAAAGCAATCGGTAGGCCGTTGTAGGAAACTTGCGGCAAATCACTAAATTTAACTTTCTTTTTCATTTGGCGACTACCAATAATAATGGCTTGTGATTTCGATGGGTTGACTAGGAGTCCAAAGCTATCAGTCCACCCCTAAACTGCACACAATACATCATTCACATCCTAACATCCTACACCCATCCACTTGGTGATGACACGGTCGAGCGCAAGGACCAGTGTAAATATTTGCAGTCTGTCCTCCACGCATCCGGTGACATCGATTGCCCTGACAGGCATGTACTTCAGTAGCTTGGGCTAAATGGCGTGTCATCTACCACACAAAAGTGCTGGTTAATGGATGTAAAATGGTGGAAGGATATGTTTATAAATCCATGCTTGAGCGGCACAAGCAGGAGCTACTTATTACGGAGACGAACATGATATATGAACGTCACATAGCAGACATACTGAAAGAGCGTCATCTACGCTGGTACGGCCACGTCTTACGAAAACTGGTAACGGGGAACGAACAGTTGCGTGCACTCCATATAGACAAAAGCTCATCCTCTCAGCTTGTAGCTCGATCCATATAGACAAAAAGACATTGCCTACCCTATCAATTTGATAAATACCATCCGATGTTTCTTAACGCCACTGGGAACGAATATCTGGCCATGCCACCTCAACTGGGTTTCGGTAGAAGGGATAGGTCCAAGAAGTAATAGCTTGATGTCGTAAGGGATGACATGCGTGCTAATGGTCTCACAGTAAGGGATGCTGAAGACCGCACGTAGTGGAGAAGTAAAAGTTGGAAAGCAGACCCCGAGTTCCGAAGCGAGAGCTTGGGACGCGACCAGGACTAACGCTCGTATGATGATGATGAACTTATATTTTTAAAGCTACTTTTCAAAAAATATATATGCGCATAGCGTAAATCATATGTATAGGTATAAATAATATAAAATCAATTAAATTTATTCATTAATCCTAATTTATTTAAATGTCAAGGAGACATGTTCACATTAGTATCTAGAAAATAAACTCACAATCCATTCATGTCACGTACATTTGTTCCATGTCAATAGAATTTACGTATTTCTCATTTAAGTTCACTAGATATTCTTTGAAGTATCCGCAACTAAGGCGTGACATTGTTAATATTAAATAAGCATAGCTCGTCGTTATTCCGAGTAAAGAAATCTGTTTGAGTTCAAACCTTGCTGAAATAATTTTTGTTTCCTTCAGTTTTTGAACAAATAGTAGTGGTTAAAAGCAAATCGGGGAAACTCAATTCAATTTGGACTGGAATGTTTATTTCTAAAAAGTAAGGAACTTATTTGATTTTTATATAAATGAATATTAACTTAAGATGTGTTAGAACCGAATTATGTGATGTTCTTTCGTCCTATCCCGTAGTGCGTGAAGATAATGATAGAAACTCCATTGACTTTTAGGAAAAATTGTTGTATGATTGACATTTTATTATGCCAAGGCTACATGTCGAGTTTTACTTGTGTATAAGTATGTGTGTTTGTCTATGGGCACATTAGCAGCAGACTAGGAAAGTATCTCCGCTTCGTAGAAAACCGCAGTCAAATATTAATTTGCCGGAGGCTTCTTTTGTTCCTGCAGATTACTGAGTGCACTAGTAATCTTCTGAGGAGTTGTGTTAACAGCAGGGATAGAAACATCTAGTCTTGACCACAGTCTTCTTCCTACTAGACTAGATCAGCGTTATCTTATTTCCTAATCCCTTAGAATTAGCAAAGTCCGATTCCTAAGCCTAAGAATTTGGCAAAGTTACAGATATTGAAACGGAGCGACTGTCGTCAGATCTCCACGGAAAAGCGAGAAATCCAGACCTTTCTTGACTTAGGTCGCACGTCTTTCGAAATATAATTTCTTGAACTAACGGAACGAATTTAGTGGTGCATGTTAGAATTCGAACCAGGGACGAGTCGATCAATAGGTCGGTTCTTTATCCACTAGACTGTTGTAACTACTATATATCATATATAGTCGTATGCCTCTCGAATTTTCTTTCGAACCGTTGAAGCAATCGAGCTAATTCTATGAAAGTTAGATTGATTTGATTTTCAGCTTATCCGATTGGTAGGGATTCGATAATACCTATAAAGTTTTGAAATTATTACACTAAAATGGGAAGTTATTGGAAGATATTAATAAGTTGCCAATAGGCAAAATATAACTTCCTTTGTTTTAAAATGCATTTTTTAAACATATACATTAAAAATAATAATAAAAAGAGGATAAATATAGTATGTATGTATATCTTCACGCCAGATCCCTTGCAAAATAAGGCAGAGAGAACTGAGGGCCATAAGACGCAGTCCTTACACACCTCTAAAAATATTAAATATAATAGTTTTTCTTTAACGAAGCTTATATACCATTAAAGTAGGACGCGAGTGTATGAGGTGAATATACTCATGAATAATTATATATTTTATGTATGACTACTTGGACCGTGCGTATCCCGGTATCCCGCGGGTATCCCTTTTTCTACTATTCCCTCGTCTTCTGTGGGTCGTATCGTGATGATTAATAGCCGATAACATTCCTCGTGTATTGGACTATCAAATGGAATATCAAATAGATTGAAAAGATTTTTTAAATCTGACTGATAGCTCCAGAGGTTAACGCGTTCAAACGAACAAACTTTACGCTTAATATATGTTCTGCTTTTGTATTAAACTAAATGCTATTTATACCTTACACGAAAAATAATATTTTATAGTATTTGCATACGTACATAATAGGGGATCCACATATTTCGGCTATTAAAATGAGGGTCTTAAATATTTTAAGCAATTTCACATCTTACCAATTCAAACTCAACCCACTGTTGACATACGGATTCCCCATCAACTAAGGAAATCGTGGCAGTATGCTTAAAATACTAGATTGGCTGTAACCATTGTTTTCAGACTACTATTGTTTTCAAGCTGCCATTGTTTTCAGGTCACTAACTTAGAGCAATGAATGCCATCTGTTGACAACAGCCAGAACCGAATGCTGTATGAAATATTTCACACCTATAGACACTTAACTTGTGCATCCAATCAGACTGATACACGACAGCGCACATCGAGTTATTTTTATACTTTATATACACTGATACAGCAGACGAGTTTACAACCTAATGGTAAAAACTGTCAGTGACACTTACAACGATGTAATGCCCACCTTGTAAAAACCACTGCAACTTTTCGAATAACCTTATGCAGTAGTGCTATGGAGAAACCTCGCCACAATTAATAAATACCTTTTACCTATTGCCATATTATTAATTGAGTTTCAGTGGCCCACCTTTAGCTCAAAAACCAGAGCCAACCACTCCTAAGGTAGATAGGGTCTACCTTGGGAGTGGTTAGCTATGGTGGCTAGTATACCTCCCAATATTATATAAAAAGTTTAATTATAATCTCACTTCCGCACAGAAGCAGAACCTCCGAATTTTCCGTGAGGGCGTACTTATTTTTCAGTCGCGCTGGTTTTATCCGCACAACCTCTCCAATAATATCCATTCAGGAAGGCACACATATTGTGTTTTTTTTAATTTGATATGCGTTTTTTTAATTTTTATTACGTAATAGAGTAATATGCACTTGTTCTTTAGTATTTCATATGAGTAATTGATAATTAACCTAGGAGCTCGATGGTATCACACAGTGTATCAGTCTAATCGAACTCGTGAACCATGAGACGGCGACTATGCCCACATATACCCATATATCCCACCGCTGTTACCATGTTATGAACACCTCAGATATTAGACAACAACTGATTTATGTGGAGGTATACCATCGTTATTTACAATAATATATAACATACCCACAATAGCCAGGGTATGGCGGATTAGTTTATCTGGATTTACTATAAATTTAATGAAATAAATAAAAATAAATTCTCCCGGACAAATTACAGCGTCATCGAGTCCCAAAGTAAATAAAGCTTGTACCGTGGATACTAGACAATTGATAAACATACGTAAATATTCTTTTTTTTTTGTAAGTACATACTAACAATTCATAAAAGAACACCCACCGCATCAACCCTTACTCATGCCACTGCAGGGATACGGGTCTCCCTTCAACCGAAGGGGTTTAGAGCATACTCCACCACGCGGCTCAAATGCGGATTGGCGGAGGCCAGTGTTTTCAAGCCGCCCGAGGGCCACTGACTGACTTAGCTTAACGACTGTCATCTATCGACAATAGCCGGGACCGACGGCTTAACGTGCGCTCCGCCGGAGAAATTCGAGATAGAAAGACCCATCCATAGACAGGCTGCGGTCTGAAAAAAGTCTTGATGCAGGTAGCCGTTGCTAGTCATTCTACTACCGGGCTCATCTACATGTACACATTATTTTAAACAATGGGCTCTGCCTATGTACAGTGAATTGAACTAACGGAGTATGCTGGGAACCCTTTAAAATAAACAGAGGGTTGTATCCTGGCTGTGGGATAATTACTCGTACATTTTTTACTCGAGTGCTTTTTACTGTGCATAAATTTTATACCGGCCTACACCGCAAGGGAATTGGTGTAGTAATATGTAAATACGTCGCCAAGATTCAACGTTAAAAGCTTTCCACAACAAATTTAAATTAAAGTCCCTTCAGTGGCTTAGCCGAAAAGTTAACAAACAAAGTTGACAACAATAAATACAGTTTATAATCTAATACCATCGAAGCAAGTTAGTCCATCATTCTTAGAATTAGCAATAGCGGTTATAGCTTAACAAGATCCAATTTACTTTGATATTATTAGACCTGAAAATATCTAAATATATCTCATAAAAACGTCAGTTTTGAAGATAAGCCTGATTTCCTGTATTCTAAAGATGTATGTTTAGAATATTTTTTAATACGTTATGTAATGAAGAGCAGTGCCTTCTGATCAGGGCTATACATCCATGAATGTTCCGTAGCATTAAATTGCACGATTTCGCATAGTTTGAGTTGCTGTCGTCATATGTACATAAAAAACTGGCCAAGAGCATGTTGCACCACGCACAGTTTTCCATATTTGCTGGCTTGCGAAAAAAATTGTTGCCTAAAATAATGGGAAATCGAATCGAGCCTATTGGATTTTTTTAACATTCATCACCAATTTACTGAGCGTTGTCAAATATTGTAAGTATTTTACATATATACATTTAAAATTTGAGCCGTGTCAGTAACTAGTAATACTAGTATAATTATTTTTTTATACTTTACTACGAGTACTTATAAATAATTATGTATTCAAATGAACTATGAAATACTATGAAATTGCCTACGTGTCGCTATGGGGGAATTCCATTACTTGATGGTTAAAATTAGAAACTAGAAAGCAAAACGCCAGTGCACATAAGTGCAATGTCATAATATTCTATGACATTTGTAAGTCGTCATAAAAGAAGATACATTTTACAAGTTCGTCGACTTTTTTTTTATATGTCGGGACGCATACAAGCATACGGCCCACCTGATATAATGCGGGTACCGTAGCCTATTAACGCTTGCAATATATTAAGTATCACTCGCGCGCTGCCTCCTTTGCTGCTTACACAGCAACTCCTTGGGAGCTTACTGGTGACCTAACTCACACGCAGAAACACAACAACCCTTTAGGAAGTTATTTGGCTGCGGTTTTCTGTGGGGTGAAGGTACTTCCCCAGACGGGCTGCATTGAAGCGCCCTACTTCTCTTAAAGCATCCAGACTAAGACGCGTCATTCACGACTGAGCCACCAAGCTCGTCAAAACTATATAAATGGGTGGATCAACTATTCTTTGCAAAAAACATGTCCCTCCATCAATTAAAAATAGTTATAAGGGTTTCTTGTTTACTACAGAACCCTAAAAATCGGCCTGTGTGTGTGTGGTCACGCGCAGTTTAGGATACCTTAGTTGTTTGTTTATAATATGTCGACTTAGATAGGGAATTTATTTACTAACGATTTAATTTTTCCGTAATTTTCACATGATTTACAAACTTTTATTTACTACTTCTGTGACACAACTTACAGCTTTATCTATGTAATTTTCAATGGAATTGGTACGAATATTTTCTACTTACTTCTCAAACTACATTTTATAAGTTGGTCGACAATTTCTCGTTAACCTGTATAGCCTACTTAGCAGTGAAAGTTTTGCTTTTAACTTAGTTAACTTCGTTATAGTATGTACTACTTCCGTGATTTTTTTCACATATCCAAATATAGCCGTGTAGCTGGTAGCAGGTAGCGATACTAAACTTTAACGAAAATTAGCTCTTCAAAGCTTAATATTTTTGAACGACTATTTCTAGCCCATGGGATATATGAAACCAGCCACCAGAGGGAGACTTTGTACAAAAGTCGTCTGCATCTCGGTCGGTACTCTGTCTAACCTATTTCTACCGCCAAGTAGCTATATTCATATAGCAGCATTCCGATTTGAAGGGTGAGATATGGCAGAGAAAATTACAGGGTACTGTGACGAAATAGTCTTAGGTCTCAAGATTGGCAGGGTGAGAGTAACATTCCCGTGGTGTTGCGAGAGTCAATAGGCTTCGGTGATCGCTTACCATCTAATGCGGACCGCATGCTTGTTTGTCAATCTAGTTGTATAATTAAGTAACATCTTTTTTTCGTACGATCACTTGAATCATATTAAGATGCCTTTTTTACTTACACAACGTCGGGAGGCATACAAGCATACGGCCCACCTGATGTAATGAGGTTACTGTAGCCTATGAATGCCTGTAACACATTAAATATCACTCGCGTGATGCTACCTCTGCTGCTAACATAGCAATTCCTTAGGCTTACCTCCTCACTCGCATGAACATAATAATACTCCAGGGAGTTGTCATTTCGCTGCGGTTTTCTGTGAGGTGGAGCTCGGCGTGGCGCTCGGTTCTCTCTGCCTACCTCGCAAGGGATTTGGCGTGAAATTATAGACAGATAGATAGATCAAGACAAACAGACATGAGTTAATCCTATATAGGAATCGAACAATACAAATACAGCTCGTCATGCCTTCCTGCCAACGATGCCTGATTAGAGGTCCATCTATTCCTAGTTAATAATTTGATCTTAGCTTTAGTAAGTAGTTTCAATAATTAATAATTTATAAAAATAAAATTGATAAGCACTCATTGTATTTATTATATCTTATATACTGTTCATAGAGAATGTATTACAAATGTGTACATAGTTTTAGTGATTGGAAAGTTGTCTAAAAGTTTTTTTCGGACTAAATTCCGATATATGTACGAATATTTCAACCATACTCTATATTGTTTCAGATTTTCAATATCGGGACACGTGGATACGCATGACGAAATATGGAGAACGAAGGCAGCAATACCACATTATATGACAAAGATGCTCCATACCCTAGTGAGCACACTCTTCAAAGAGAGTTCTCCGCCAAAGATATATTAACAAGCAACGTGATATGGCCTATAGAAAAATGTATACAGGCTTCACTAATAGATAATAAGACTGAAGATTTAATTAATTTAACATTTAAATATAATGGCACGGAGCTAAAATGTTTAGAACATGCGCCAGTTTTGACTAAGAACACTATGATTAGAGTTAGTGTATTATCGGCGATGGCCATTCTTTCACTTTTTGGAAATATAGCTACAATAGTGAGTTTGAAAAGAGGTAAGCGAAGCAGAGGACGTGCCAGGCCATCTTGGACTGCAATATACAGTTTAATATTCCAATTGAGTGTAGCAGATGTGTTAGTGACAGTATTTTGTATTGCTGGCGAAGCAGCGTGGTCATATGCCGTCGAATGGTATGCGGGTGATGCAGCATGCAAATTGTTCAAATTCCTGCAGATGTTTGCATTGTACTTGAGCACATTTATACTAGTGCTAATAGGCGTAGATCGATGGCTAGCTGTGAAGTATCCAATGAAAAGCATGGCTACAGCAACGAGGAGTGGCAGACTAGTCATCGTTGCGTGGGTTCTAAGTTTCTTACTAAGTATACCTCAGGTTAGTTGATTTTTTTATTATTACTAGACGTAGTACGTACATCGCATACGCTTTTAGATCTAAACAAAATGTCACCAGCACGTGTCAACCTTCACCAGTTGGTGAGGGTTATCATGTGCCGGTGACATTTTAGCAAACCAGCAAACTGGGTTCCAATAAACGTGATGTATGCACAGTAATATTTAATAAATAACCCTGGCGAAGTATCACGCAAAAATCGCAATCGAATAAATTGTTATAAGGTTGTTGTATTTCTATGAGTGAGAGAAGTTACTGCATTAGCAACATTTTTGCTAAAATATTTGTTTAATATCACGAGGGTCAAATTCTTGAGTGCAGTCACAAAAAAACAACTTGGTCTAACATTTATTTATTTATTTATTCTAATTGCCCTAAAAAGTGAAACACAAGTTTTGTCGATAACACCATTTTTAGAGAAATTTATGTGTGTATGGGTGCGCATCTTTGTGTGTGTATGTATGTCCGTGAGAAAAAATAAGTGCTCTGTTTTCTTTGCAAAAAGAATTTGAGCTGATTTTTATAGTAGATGAGCGTATTTTGACATCACTTATATTTCAGCATATCCAACTACTTAAAACATTTGGAAATTTTACACTGCTCAAAATGGGAATTTACAAGATGTCATTATCGAGTTTTTACAACATGCTAAATAAACTAAGCGCGGTGGCAACTAAACTGTAATTAATTGCCACCAATATTTATTTAAGGACGTTTTTATATCAGCTCTTAACTGATATCCGTTAAGATTGACAAGCTCAGTGACGTAGTGGTTAAAAATGCTGGACCAAGATTTTAAGAGAGGTAGGGTGCATCAAAGCAGCTAAACTGGGGAAGTATCCACACCTCACAATAAACGTCAAGTAATATTTTCCCGGAGAATTATTGACTTCCTGCGAGTAAGGTTACCAGTAAGCTCCTAAGGAGTTGCTGTGTTAGTAGGAGAGGGATCGCACGAGCGATACTTAATGTATTGTAAGCATTCATAGACGACAGTAACTACTTTTCATCAAGTGGGCCGTATTCTTGTGGAGACATACAAGGACGACATTGAATAAGAACGATTCGTTTTTGTTGTAACCTTCGTAAACATAATCATTCGATCTGAATTTCTTAGAATAGCGGCTTACCGCTAGCCACGGGTTTTACGTTAAACGGACACCTTTAGAATATTAACAAAGTTGACCCTGTGAATTATAGGCATAAGTTCAAGTTATGCTACTTTTCTGTGATAACCTTCAAATTTCGATTTGGAATAAGACTTTCAGATACTATATCCGAATAATAATTTGTTTAAAATACTATTATCTATTCTCCAGTTTAGATATTATTCGGCAACGAATCCTAAATTAATTGTCAAATCCGCGTACTATCAAGTTTTGTTAGTAAACTGGCTAATATGCAGAAATTAAATGGCTATAAAATTAGTGAAATAACGGTGAATACACAAAATTAAAAATATATCACTGGGATCTTGTATTCAAGCCAAACTAAAATTCAAGTGCAATGTGGTATTGATACAAATGATATGTTCTATCTATCTAACTATCTATATCTTCACCTCAAATCCCTTGCGGGGTAGGCAGAGACAGGCGAACGCCACGTGACTCAATACTTACATAGCTCACTCGCTTCTTTAACATTCATTGCTCTTCTCATGCACGCTCGCCGGTTTCTAAGGTTCCTGACATCACCTTCTGAGAGAACACGACCAATTTGGTCTTAATAGGTAAGTCTTGGCCTTCCTCGGCTCGTAAATCCCTCCACTTACGTTATATATCTGCTTCGTCATTCATTATACATGTCCGAACCAACGGAGCATGCCTCTTTTTATGTGATATGTTTACGTATAATGTATCGTAGGTATCTTGATCCTTTTCTTTATGTCCGAAAAGTCTTTGCAAATTGCAATTGGAATGCTTAATATAAGTAGCGCGAAAGTAATATATTTAAATATTATGTACCTGAAATTGCATTTTGTTCGTTCTTCTATATAAAACATTCAACTTCATTGTTTTTGATGAAGTATTCCTTATCCAGTATGTTATTCAAATTAGATCTTTTGCTGAACAGGAAACTTCTGTTCTCAAGTAACTAGAAAACATAAAGAGCAAAAATACTTTTCTGAATGCTAGCAACTTTTCATGACAAAGGCAGCATAGAAAGCTAACGCTAACTTGGAAAACTTCATATTATATAGCATATTTTAAACGACATTTTACATTTTCAGTGCAATTAAAAGTTTGATCTAACTAACTTGTTGGAGAGGCGTCGACTGTTGAAACTTAAAGGTTACATCTTCAGTACAATTTTAGTTCATCATAAACTAACTAGTCTGGCCACAAATACACATAGAAACTTTTCTCTGTTCTATACTCTTATATAATTTATATAATCTTCTTACTCTTTAGTTACTTTGAATTTGGAATGCGTTTCATATGTTAAAAACTTCTTTCGGTTTCCCGCCGTTTTTTTTCGTGTTTATTATCAAATTACAATATGGAATGGGATGTTAAAGTAAGATTGCAGTAATTGTCTTGCACAAAGTGAGTGAGTGAGTATGGAGCCGTCGGCCATATTCAAGACACTTCAAAAGCCAGCTGTATGTTGTATATCGTACTATTGACAGATATCCCAACACTTTCCCTGTTGAAAACCATAAAAGATCGGGACGACTGCGTGTTGTTATAACTACAAAGGATATTAAAGTTGTTAAAGCCAGAATTCGCCGAAACCCCATTAGGAAAAAAATATGTTATCGCGAGAAAAGAAGATTCCCGCTAGGACTCTGTCGCATATAATTAAACGACCTGAAGCTCGGCGCTTTTCGTCAATATAGAGAACATGCTCTAAATCAATCCCTACAGTATGAAGAGAGTGGGTCGACCAAAACGCCTTCTGTCCCGATATACAGGTGAAAGGCACAAAAATATCCTCTTTACTGATGAAAAACATTTCACGATTGAAGATTACTACAACAAACATAATGACAAAGTGTACGCACAGAGTTTTACAGAAGCCACGCCGGCGGTCGCATTAATACAACGTGGTCATCATCCTGCGTCTGTAATGGTTTGGTGGGGGGTGTATAATCAAGGAGTTACAAAGCTTATTTTTTGTGAAATAGGAGTGAAGACTTCAAAGTGTATCAAGAGACTGTCTCTGATCATATTGTGAAACCTCTCAGCACTACACTTTTTAAAGACGTACCGTGGACTTTCCAGCAATACTCTACACCTGGTCACAAGGCACAAACTACCCATGCCTGGCTCGAAACCAACGTTCCGGACTTTATAAATGCCGAAGACTGGCCCGCATCTAGCCCAGATATGAAGCCCTTAGATTACAAATTATGATCAGTTTTAGAGGACATGGCCTGCTCGAAATAACACGCCGACATTGTGGAGCAAGTAGTGGCTAAATTTCCCATGGAAACAGTGCGTAAATCCATAGATTCGTAGCCAGACAGATTTAAACGCTGTATCAAAGCCAAAGGTCGCCATTTCGAATATAAAATTCGTCACGACTGCACTGCTACTCTGGGCCATGCGGCGGTGGGGGCCGCCATCCACCACGCAACGCCCATCCCAGCGGGTCGAGGAGAGCTGAGTGTCGTATAGGCACATGGAATGTGAGAGGTGGTCTAAAAGATAAGATGAATGAGTTGTTAGATATAATGAACGTGAGATGCCTAGATGCTTTGTGTGTGTCAGAGACCAAGCGAAAGGGAAGCGACACCAAAGATCTGCCCGGTGGCATGATGGCCCTGTGGTCCGTTCATGCCAGCGCTGGCATAGGTGTCGTGCTTTCATCTCGCTTGTCCGCTGGTGTAAAAGATTACGATTTAGTAGGTCCAAGACTTCTCTGGGTTAAGATAAAACTGGGGATTACGCGAGAGTTTTTAGTTGCAGCATATGCTCCTGTGAGCTCTGCTGATCCCCAGTAGATCGAGAAGTTTTGGGAGACTGTAAGGGGTATTCTGGATTTGGCCGAAACGAATGAACGGATAATTATGTGTGGTGATCTGAATGGATGGGTTGGGACCAATCGAAGCAGTTATGAGACTGTGCTTCGTCCATACGGAGATAAGAGAGTGAACGATGCTGGTAAGTTACTTTTAGACGTATGTATGGAACGAAACCTCCTTGTATCGAACACGCTCTTCCATCACAAGGATATTCACACTTACACATGGAGACGGAATGAACAGAAAAGTGTGATTGATTTGATTTTGATAGATGGACGTCTCCGAAAGTCGTTAATACAAGAGCCTTCTGATATCTGATCTGGTGATAAGCCGATTTGTTGGCCTTTTCAAGAAGTGGAGGCACTGGCGAGTGCGTATTCCTTTCGGAGACCATGAAAGAATAAGAAGTGAAAAATTTTAAGATGAAAGTGTGAGGAGTACGTATGTACGTCTAGTCAGTGAAAGACTTGCGAACGCGAGTCTTTCCGACTCAGATGTAGACGAATGTTGGAAAGTTCTGAAAGTTCTGAAAGAAAGTATGGTGGACAGTGCGAATGAAGCATGTGGATGCGCAATCCTCCGAGGTTCAATCCTCCGTGGAAAAAAATAGGAAAGCGTGGCTGGATTACGTATCATCTTTGCACCAGAGTGATGGTTTGAAAGAAATGAAGAAAGAAATATACCGTCCATGTAATAATGACTCCAAAGCTTTAGTGAAAGAGAAGCATGAAAGACTACGAGATATGAGTGAGGAAGAGAAGCTGACGAAGAACTTCGAGGCAAATACCAAACTCTTCTGGAGAGAGGTAAAGAAGTCTCAAAGTGGTTCGTCAGCATCCAGAATGGACAAGATAAGATGTAAAGCTGGTGGCATTCTTGCTGACACTCAGGAAGTGGTAGAACGGTGAAGTGAATATTTTAGAGAAATGTATGATTATGTCTATGCCGCTGGCATTGTGAATGAGTCCGTGATTGACTCGGCAGTGCCAGCGTACTATGAAGACATTACTATGGATAAGATTGAATAGTCGATACGAAGTTTGAAAGATGGAAAGTCGGCGGTAACAGCTGAGATGATCAAACTAGGTGTACCTACGTTAGGGACGCCTTCTGGTTCTTGAGCAAATTATGCTGGAGAACCAGGAGGGTCCCGAGCGATTGGAGACGCGCAGTCATCGTGCCCTTGTATAAAGGCAAAGGCTCACGTATGGTCTGCGCCAACTATAGGGCCATCAGTTTATGCAGCTAAAGTGTATGGAAAAATCATTGAAACGAGAATGAGGGCGAAATCCGATGGAATGCTTTGGGAAGCACAGGGTGGATTTCAAAGCGGCAGAGAATATACGGATCAAGTTTTTTCACTCCGCAACATACTAGAGAAGCATCTGGCTTTGGACCAGAAGGTTTTGGTTGCGGTTTTGTGGACTTTGAGAAAGCATTTGATAGAGTCGTGCGAAAGAATCTCTGGAACATTTTGCCCGGATATGGGGTTGACGGTGACCTACTCCGTGCTGTGCTTGAGGATTGTACAGCATGTGTGCAGGTGGACGGCAGCTTGTCGCCCTGGTTTAATGTCAACATTGGTGTCAGACAGGGATGCGTGCTGTCGGCTCGGCTGTTCATCCTGCATCTGGACAGTTGTCTTCAGAAAATAAGAAATATGAATGTGGGAATGCGAATGGGTGACTCAGTAGTAAAGTGTCTGCTCTATGCAGATGACGCGGCATGAATAGCAGAATCACCATCCGAACTGCAAACACTAGTTACAACAATGAAAGATGATTGTATGAAGAAAGGCTTACAATTGAATGCGAAGAAAACCAAGATAATGGTATTTGAAAGACAGACAACCAGAGCGAACACTAGGATGGAGCAAGTGAATGAGATTGTATATATCTTGGAAGTGCTTTTAGCAGCAATCGAAGGTACACCGCTGACGTGGAGAGACGAGTGAGCGCCGGGAATAGGGTAAATGAGGCGTTGGGTAAACTTCTAGGCAGCCGAAATCTAAGCCAGAAGGCACAGCTCGCTGTACACAACGCGGTGCTAATTATGGAAGTGAGAGCTGGGTATGGCAGAGAGAGCATGAAAGTAGAATAAATGCGGTCGAGATGAGAGCATTGCGCAAAATTTGTGGCATAACGCTTGTTGACCGCGTTCGTAATGAAGACGTGAGAGAAAGAGTTGGTGTAAAAGAGAGTGTCGGTGTTAAGATAAGAAAGGGCATGCTCCATTGGTACGGACATGTAGAAAGAATGCGGGACGAAAGAATGACGAAAGAGATATACAATGCAAAAGTGGAAGGATGTAGGAGCCGAGGAAGGCCGAGACTAACCTACCATAACCAAATTAGTCGTGTTTTATCAGAAGGTGATATCAGGAGCCCCAGGAACCGGCGAGAGTGCATGAAAAGAGCTATGAATGTCACAGAAGCGAGTGAAGTATGCAAGGACACCGCGTCTTATGGCGCTTGGTTCTCTCTGCCTACCCCGCAAGGGACTTGGTGTGTAGATATACATACACGACTACACCTAAAAAATTTAGTGATGTAAAGAAATATGTATCATTTATAGTCATTGAATGTAGTGAATTCACAACGTGAATTAATCATGAAAACTACAAATATTTTTATTTTTTATGAGATGAAGACTACTGCTTTCATATCTTAAAGCTAGATCCCTTGCTGAGGGAACCGAGAGAATTGAGGGCCACAAGACTCAGTCCGTAGACAGTTCACTAGCTTTTTTAACATCGTAGATCTTTTCATTCACAGCTACTCAGATCCGGTTAACTATGTTTCTCACATCTCTATTACTTATGCAGTCTACAAACGTTGCGGCAAAGACTTTTGCCTAATGCTTGCATTTCGACCGCGTTTATATTTGCTTGTGTTTATAAGCTAATGTTGGGTTAGCACCGTATTGTGTACAGCGAATTTAAGTTTTACCGCAGCAGTTTTCCTGATGCTCGATTCATACCATTCCTTGTACTCACTCGATCCTCCACATCAACGATGAGCCTTTCATCGCTATTAAAAGCGCATTCAAGATATACAACCTCATTCACTTGTTCAAATACTACATCATAAGTTGTATGATTTCCACTCGTTCAAACACAATTATCTTTGTTTTCAATTTATTTCGATGTATCTTATTTTCAATACAATATTCTTTTATCATTTTGACTAGTATTTGAAGTTCAAATAGTAAGTATGATGATAACATGGCATTGTCAGCATAAAGCAGTCAGTTCCCCATTAGGTAACCTATGCCTCATGCACAAACCTACATTCGTAGATCTTTTTTTTTTTATAATACGTCGGGAGGCATACAAGCATACGACTCATCTAATGTAAAGCGGGTACCGTAGCCTATTAACTCTTGCGATATATTAAGTGTCACTCGCACGATGCTGCTTACACAGCAACTCCTTGGGAACTTACTGGTGACCTCGCTCACACAACAACCCTCTAGGGAGTTGTTGTTTGGCTGCGGTTTTCTGTAAGGTGGAGCTACTTCACCAGACGGGCTGCTTTGATGCGCCCTACCTCTCTTAAAATTAATTATTCTTATTCTCTGTACATAATCTATACTAATACGAGTATATAAAGCGGAAGAGTTTGTTTGATTGTTTGTTTATTTGAACGCGCTAATGTTTGGAATTACCAGTCGGATTTGAAAATATCTTTTCACATTTGATAGCCCAATTCTTAAGGAAGGCTATTATTGGCTATTTAACATCACGATGCGACTCTTAGAAGCTAAGGAAAAAGAAAGAAAGTAGAAAAAGCGGTTGCTACGGGATACCGTGAATACGCTTGGACGATGTCGCGGGATGCAGCTAGTTATCGATAGAATAAAAAGTCAAGCCGATAGCACACAATCTTACTTGATACGAATATAGAACGTCAAACTAGGAAAACATGTAGGTAGATGTGGATGTGAAACTCCATGATATGAATATGTATCTCTACTAAGATATATATTAATAATTTAGTTGGAAACTTGTTTCATTCTTCTTGCAAGTGTAGTAAACAATACGTCAGTTCTGACGTTTTGGGCACACCATATTACTCGTATACTAGTTTTACGGGCCGTAAACCAAATAACCGTTCTGGCAACAAGGGCTTAAAGTGTCCTATGAAACGCAGGTGTCTCGAGATTAATAAACCTACCCACAGACAGGCCGTGGTCGATGCTGCTTAACTACTTGCGTATTTGTTTGCATTCGCTCACGCAACGACGACATTGAGCTCCCCAACTGGTATTTATCAGTATAAATATGGTATTTAAATAGGAATGAGTCATTAGTAGTCCATCATTGATTACTCATTAATATATGTTATATATTTTTCATCTTAACAAACACAGATGCCGAGATACTATCTACGACGCATTTGCTCTTAATTAGGCCTTTGTTTTTCCAGAATACTGTAAATCGACTCGTCAAATTTACTTAAGACAAAATTCTTCGCGCTTGTTAAACATTCTGCTCCGCGAAAAGGCGACAATGTTGAATATTATACGCGTTCAAAAGTCGATTTGTGGCAAACGAGTACAATAATTTTCCTTGAAGTGAAAAACACTACATTGTAAGATTTGTAAGTCCAATTTGAATTTCAAATGGCAGTGCCTAATGTCTAAATTGCGCTATAACATTGTGAAAATATATGCTTACTAAATAACGACCCAGAGCAGTCTGTCTGATTGAAGTATAGATAAGATGTGTACTATACTTTTAAAAAATATAGCACGATATATATACGTGTATATATACTACGTTGTACGTATATATGTATACACAACGTAGAGGTGTATAGAACCATACTGCTGACCTGATGTAGGGTGGTTACCACAGAATATGAACGGTTGCAAAAGTATTGTTACATAAAATACGCTCACGTGTTGCCACCCTGCTGCTAACACAGCTACTCCTCAAGAGTAGAACTACACTACTAACACAGTTACTCGAAATCTCACATATCTCACATTCCAGAAAGTTACTATGCGAGTAAGGTTTTCTGTTAATCGGAGTTACCTCTCCAATTGGGCTGTGCCTTACCTACGAGTATCTTACGAGTAGCTTAAAGACTGTTATCTATCGAAAATTTATGTTTTAACATAGCCTTCGAAGTACGGAAACTCAAGACGTCTAATTCCATCCGTAGATAGGCTGAGGTCTACGCTGCTTATCTTACGTGTTCAATTAGTACTTTTACTTATAGCTTTTGTAGTATAACGATTTAAATGTTAAATAGATCTCGCACCCGTTCGCCCCCTGTTTTCACCTCTTATTATCCAAAAGGGTCCATTTGCCCCTTTTTAGGGTTCCGTACCCAAAGGGTAAAACGGAACCTTATTACTGAGGCTGTCCGTCTGTCACCAGGCTTAATCTCATGAACCGTGATAGTTAGATAGTTGAAATTTTCACAGATGATGTATTTCTCTTGCCGCTATAACAACAAATACTAAAAAATAGAATATAATAAATATTTAAGTTGGCTCCCATACAACAAACGTGTATTTTTTTGGCGCTTTTATAGATAATGGTACGGAACCCTTCGTGCGCGAGTCCGACTCGCACTTGGCCGATTTTTACAGTACCCATTCACCCCTAGACACGGAGCCAGATTATTTTTGATATTACCCGTTCGCCTCTTGTAATAGTTATTAGCGAAAATTTGTTTTAAAGTCTTAATTATGTACAGTTGCATACACAACTTTGTTTATATGGTAATGAAGTGGTCAAAATACTTTATTGTTTGATATATTCCACTTTTATTTTTGTTCACGAGCTATGATTTTTCTTTGATTACGGTACAATATTCGGGTCGCTACCCTAATTAATGTCAAAGAAATCCGAGAAATGTATTTATGTAGTCGGAATATAAAAAGCCATTATTGAAAATGTACACGAAATTGATATATTTCAATTGTAAGGAAAAAATGAGAGAGCAATTTCTCGAAGTGGCTGCAAGACTTGCAACTTATACATATTATGTTCCTAATAGTTTCAGACAGAATGGTAAAAAGGAGGTTGGTTCGTTTATAACGTTGTTTCTTCTTCTAGAATGGGTCGAATTCCGCCTAAGTAGGAGAGGTAGTATTTCAATTGTAAAAAATATTTATGAACTACTAGAACCTACTGTTATTCGAAGGATTTGGAGATATGAGTATTTTTACGTAGAATGAGTGCTTTCACGAATATACCTATATATATATATATATATATATATTTACATACAACGTCGGGAGGCATACAAGCATACGACCCGTCTGATGTCGAGAGCCTATAAATGCTTTAAATGCATAAAGTATCATTCGCACGATGCCGCTACTGCAGCTAAGACAACAACTACTCTCTAGGCAGTTGTTTTTGGCTGCGATTTTCTATAAGGTGGAGGTACTTTCCCAGAGGGGCCGCTTTGATGCGAGGTACCTCTCTTAAAAACACCCAGACCAAGGGAAACAGACATGTTCATGCACATAAATGTTTGTCCCGTGTAGGAATCGTACACAAGAGCTACGGTGTCAAAGTAACACAACAGAGTGTTTAACCACTGCGCCACCGAGCTGGTCCAAGTATAACTGTGTATATGCACACATTGATGAGTTCTTAAGTACGTGCATGCACATGCTTTCTTACGCACGTGCATGCGAGTTTCTTACGCACGTGCATGAGTGCATATATGCGAACAAGCGAGTGAGCACGCGAACATGTATACGTGCATGTTTGTATAAATGTACTTCCAGAAAATTTTATGCCTAATTTTTTGTCTGATATTTGTACACACGTTTAAGAACGGGAACTCTATGCAACTTGCTAATAAGTGATATGCCAACGCGGCTAGTTAAATGCAGCAGTGCCCTGCCTCAATTTTTTACCGCGATTTTTGCTTTGGTTTTATATTAACGATATACCACCGACCTTCAAGAGAGGTATAAATATTTTTTGTGACAGAATTTGTATATTTTTTCAGACCGTAATATTTAGAGTAGCACAAGGACCTTTCGTGGAGGAGTTCTACCAATGTGTCACGTATGGTTTCTACACAGAACGATGGCAAGAACAAATTTACACTACATTGTCACTGCTGTTCATGTTCATACTTCCGCTGGTTATACTTGTTTCAACCTACGTGTCTACTGTACGGACTATAGCCAGTAAGTATACGCAGATACTAGATACTAAATATTTTTAAAAACGTGCGCATTACTTATATGTTTACTCCAAGGCACGGAGGACCGAGCGCCATATGAGATGGTTTTCACATACCTCACTCGCTTCTTTAACATTAATAGCTCAAAAGAAATGTAAATTCAATTTGTACTATTTCACGAAATGAAGACAGCTACTGTGTATTGTAGGCTTTGATAAATTTTCTACCACATCACGATAAAGCATGTGAATCACCTGGTGGGAAGTGGCTACCGTAGCTTACTTGTGACTAATGAGAAAGGACCAATGGGCGTGTAGTATTTAGTCATATGGTAACCTCAGTATATTTGCCTGTGGACTTATTTATTTATTTCTACAGTAACTCACATATACGTACGTAGGATACGATAAATTGATGAGTTACGAAAGTAAACAGTTGTGTATGTGGGGCCTTCAGTACATGAATGTGTTTGTTGTAGCAATAAAGGTTGCAGCAAAAACAAAAAGGCCATAGCTCAGTATAAAAATTTTACAATATGACTTGCAAAAACACTGATTTTCGGGCATAGCCAAGTGCGGGCACGAGTGCATCATGCAGGTTTGATGTGACGTAGCATGTTTGTTTGTATCTGATAAAAGAATCTAGATTATATAAGTAGGCATAGTGTAGAAATATAATGCAATTAATGCGTATCAAAGGAACCCGTCTAGAGAAGTGAAAGAAAAGCCAAATAACGACTCCCTGGAAGGTTGTTGTAGAGAGAGATCACGAGTAAGCTGTGTTAGCAGCTGAGGTGCCATCGCGCGAGTGATCTTAATGTGTTGGAAGCGTTCATAGGTAACCGCTTTACTTTAGGTGTCCTCATGGCTATATGTATCTCGATGTGGTATAAACAAAAATAGTAACATTAATTATTCATATGTTTTAATACCATTAATGTAGGTACGGGACTTAACGCGATTTGTTTTTATATGTCCCTGATATTTCGGCAATATTGTATATGCCATAGTCACGTGATGACTAGAGCCCGGCAAGTAGATAAAGCCGTCAAGGACAGACATAACAGACATAAAAGATTCTGTCTACCCTCTTTCTGCGTCACTTATTACTCGGCGCACTACACACTACACTCACGGTGTCCGGTTTGAGTTTGCTATTCGAAGCCAGCACATAACGTTTACATGACCCGACAACTGGGCTCCACGTTCCTGACAACTTCAAACCGTCTTCACGATTGAAATTATGATACTACTTTATTTCAATCGCTTCCCTGACTAGTCGCGGTATGAAGCGTCGTTCAGTTGAGAGTATCTTGGGATTATGTACCTCAATCCAGCGATTGTCATTCATTTGCAGAATGTGTTCGGCTATGGAGGACTTCTCAATTTCTCTATTCTTGACTGCAGCTATGTGCTCCTTGACCCTTTGTGTGACACAAAGAGTTAAGGAGTACATAGCTGCAGTTTTCGTTTCGTTACTGCTACTGTTAGCTTTCACAACTGTAGTTAATTTATAGACTCCAGAGTTCTCAAGTGGGAAAATTCCATTATCTTCCTGGCTGGCGTAAATGTAGTCCTGATGGAGTATTTTATCAGAAGCTTTCCGATTTTATCGGTCACTTCTTTCATGTACGGAATAAATGATGACTGTCTATCAACCGTCAATACCCTTCCACCTGCATCACATGTTTAATACCATCTAAAATTAAGTAAGAATTGTACCAATGATACTATATAATAATAATTCGCATCGAGGATACTATTGGATACATGAAGCAAGTCAGTGATATGCAGAAGAAACAGATGAAGTGATAATTTGATAGAAAGTTTCAGAGGGAAGTATCGGAGAAAGTACTCTCAAATATGACTTTGATCATTTGTGGGGAAAGTAAACTGGCATGCCGTGTACAACTAAGAGCAGATCACGCTGAACACTCAAAGTGTGATTATAACTCTCATTGCGTATGGCATAAGAACTGTACAAAGGTCAAAATGTAAAGCTTGGGGTGCACTTTGTTGTACATACCAGATACCTAGCTGTAAGAAATGAAGTTTCGAAAGTAGTAGATACACGACCGAATATATATGTTTGCCTTCACTATATCGAAATTAACGGATAAAGCGCAAAGCAAAGAGCGAAGCTATTTTTATCTAGGTACACTGAGTCGGTCCAATTCCAGAACACATGAAGGTCATAAACTAACCGGCCTTTTTAAATATATAAATAATATAAGACAAATATATGTATAATACATGTGATTTCAAAGAGAGAAGCGTTATTACGCTGGTAAGTATTGTGAAGGCCAAACGATCCACGTTAAGTGCGGTGCATTAAAAGACTATTTATTACCGAATGCAATAAAAATACGAAGTGAGATCATTTGAAAGCAGTATTCTCTATTAGTCTGCACGTTATACACGCATCATGGCTAACAACTAAATGGATCTAGAAGATTTTTTCTCAAGGTGATAGCTTATATTTCACTATTCACCGATTTAAGTTTTATTGGTCACTATTAAGGTAAGATAAGAGAGATAGAGCGCATCAAATCAGCCTGGAGAACTAACTGGAGAAGTACGTCCATATCTCAGAAAAACGCAGCTAAATAACAATTACCCGGAGGGCTGTTTTTTTTTTACGAGTGAGAAGAATCTGAGGCGGACAAGGCGATATCCAAGAGACTTGGTGTATTGAACAGAGCAAAACAGTACTTCAACTCGAGACAAAGATTCTTGTTAAACAAGTCTAAAGTGAGATCGCCCACGTAACCATCTCTGGGCGGGATTACTTGGATATCAGCTAGGACCTTGTGATTTGATCCAAGAACGAGAGAATTACTGATAATCCTAAGCTCATACACGGATTGAGCCCTTAAGTATAAAGAGAGTTTTTGTCTCCCTTATTCAAAGTCAGATTATATAATGGGTTGTGTTCCGAGGAGTTATTCTGTAACATGTTAATAGCCTCGTGTTACTATCGTAGTGCTCACTCCTGTCTAATAATTCATTGTCTCACACTGGAGCTGCAATGATCGCATACTGAGTAGTTCCAAAGAAATTTTCTACTGTTTAACTCAAAGTTGTTAAGTGAACTCCTTACCACACATTTTTATATGAAGTCTACCCAGCTATATTACATGAGATAAATGTTTTCCAAGAGTAGAGATTTTTACTAGCGATTAAAGTATGAGGGTTTTATAGGGGTTCACCTGGTGTTGCAACTGTCCGTAGGCTATAGTAACTGCTTACTATCAGGCAGGCAGTATGCTTGTTGGTGACCAAAGTCGTATAAAAAAAATGCTATATTAGCAGCATATTGTTGACAATGATCAACTGATATTTTCTGCATTGCAAGTGTTAACAGGCGAATTATCACTTTATATAAGGTAAACCGAATACTTGTAGGATTCCCGACGTTGTATAATAAAAAGTTATGTTTCATTTAAAAATGTTAATTGTTACTCGGATTTTAAAGTTTAAAATACAATTGTGCATTAATGAAGCCACAGACGATTATTATTTAATTAATCACAAGTTTCTTAACAGCAATCTTCAACAGATTTATTATTTAGGTCATAAATATCATAAATATCGACATTTACAAGTGAGGGTAAATGTTTAACGGTACTTAAATATTGCGTAAGCTTAGATAAAACGTACTTTACACAGTTTAGTTGAAATATAGCAAATAGTTTAATCTTATTTTAAATATATTCATTTGTTCGCTACTTTGATTTATTAAATACCTAAAAACAAATCAAGTATGTAATAATATTTATTGGGACAGCTAGGTATTGGTATTACATGGTTTTATATTTCAGAATATTTTCTATATATATAAAAGGATATGAATATGCATGTTCCGAATGGTCTCGAAAACGGCTAGACCGTTCTCCTAGCGGGTAATGCTCTGAAGTTTGGTAGTGCTTGGGTCACCCGTGCGAAGCCGGGGCTTGCAAGGTGTATACACAGGTTTTAATATATATCCGCTTTTGAAAATATTATTTTTTTATTTTTTCGCTCGCGACTGCTTTCAGATTGAAACGTCTTGATAACTGGGATCTCAATGTCCACATACAATTTGCAGATCATCCTTTTTGTGTCACGTGTCACGATTGAAGAAAAGGGACATTAGGGCTGACAGGTGCACAAATATCCACGTGACGAGTGTTATTCAGACACATGTCCGTACGTCCATCCGTTCGTCTGTTTTCTGACCAAATGTACATCTCTCTTTGCTCATTTCTCGATCCATCGATCTCCATCGCTCGTCTGCCTGTCTGTCTGCTTTTTACAAACATTTTAAAACATCTACAAAAATCTTTCACTGAGAAACTTATATAATATAACACACTGACCCCATAAGACCAGCAGTGAAGGGCTACGTCTCAGTTCTGTACGCATTTACTGGCAACACTCATTATTCGAAGACTTAGGTATTCGGGCGTTATGGTATTTTGGACGAGAAAATATGTAGAAGTTTTATGAATGCTGCCCAGCTAAGTTGGATTCGTCTATTGTCCTCTGCGGTCGAAGTTGGACTTATCTAAGTGAATAACCTGTCCTAGGTAGACATATTCACCAACAACTTCGAAGTTGTTGCTGTTAGTCCCAACTGTAACCGGTATAGGTATGACATGAACAATTGACATGATCTTGTTCATATTCATCTCGCGACCTATCTGGTTGGCAACACTATTGAGGTCATTTAGCATAGCAATGAGAACTTTCGGCCTTTTCGCCATGAGAACGATATTGTCAGGAACACACCGTATTATTTCTAGTCCATGAGCTTGAAGACACCTTCAAATGATGCTGTGAAGAGTTTCAATAATATAACGTCGACCTGTCGTACACCATTTTGCACTTGAATGTGTTTTGTACAAGAGTCCTGTACTCGGATGTGTATCCATTGTCTTACTGTACAAACACTTCAGCGCTTCAATGTACCATTAGTCAATTCAGCAGTCCTAATATCATATATATACATATATTCAAATTTTAAACGACAAATTTACGTGCCATTGTTGCGGTACGGAATACAAGATACCCGAGGCTTGACGGCTTTGTTCTTTGTGATTATCTGCTTTAGATGTAACGTAAGCAAGACTGTGTTAAAAGATAATGACATTCTTGCCCTAAAAGTTTCTCAAGCACCTCTTTCGGCCGTCATTTGCGGCATTGAACTTTGTACATCTTAAAGATAAGTATTTAACAAGTTTCCACCTTAATAATTTGAGAACTTTCTTTTCAGAGAGTGAAAAAGTATTTCAACCGGAAGTAATGCGGCAGGAGAAGTATTTAACTCCTGATATGAATCGACGGCGACTCATCGACAGGGCCAAAATGAAATCACTAAGGATGTCAGTTGTTATTGTAGCTGCTTTCATTATATGGTGGACGCCATATTACATTATGATGATCATATTTACATTCCTTAACCCTGATAAAAATGTAAGTATTTTTTGTTTACATTTGGATACTTCATGGTCATGATCATCGGGATCATGATGTTGACATTGTTTTTGTCTAGTTAATAGATTCAGGCGTTATTTTGCGAAAGTTAATTTACATGGAATTTGATCCAATCTGCTTTGTGTGCTTCCGCCATCAATTAGTTCTTGCGGCCTAGCGCCGGCCGGCACCCACCCACTGCTGTTAGTAAATGCAATATGCCGACGCTGCCATGGCTGCTCCGGTAGTCTCTGCCTCGGCTGCTGCGGTCGTCTGCCATCTGTTGATCATGTAAAATATGAGTTACAAAATAACAATACAAGCCGAAATTTAGATCGTGTTAATAGACAAAATTTCAGCTTGATATATTTCGCTGTAACTTATATGCATGGGCATGAAGGTAGATCTACTGGTATACATAAAAGAAAAATATTTTTTAAGATTTATTATTAGGTACTGTCATGAAACTTTAAAGTAGATAAATATTGATTGATTCACTTGTAAGCTATAAATATAAATAAATAATATTTTAGTGTCATCAGCGCCCAGTGATAGCCTAGTGAATAATATAACAGTATGTTAACCGTCTGGTGTTAGTTCGAATCCTGTTGTAGAACGTATATACTCGTATTAGGAATTATTGAGTGCTCGATGGTGAACGAAGAATATCTAGTGGACACGCACGTTTAAGAAGTTATGTTTCGAAAGACGTGTGGCCTAACCTAAGAAAGGTCTAATTTTCCCTGTAGGTGATGGAGGTCTGACGGCAGTCGCTCCATATGAAAGTCAGTATATTTGCCAAATCTTTAGGCTTTGTTAGCGGGCCCCGCCACTCCTAAAGGATTTGGAAATGAAATAACCTTAGAATCTTTAAATGTCAGCGTCATACATTTTTTTACACTACAATAGATATCAATATAACAATGATTATATATAATATGATCATTATATATAACTTAATGTCCAAGCACTGTGCGGTAGCTGAAGTAACATCCCCCTATCTAAGAGTGTTCGTAGTGAGTTGTTAATTTCAATATTCAGATACAGTAGGTCCTCATTTACACCATCTGCGTAGAGTTTTACTTGCGTTTTCCGGTCATAAAGTAGTTATAGGAGCAGACGTAAATGCATCATCGCCATTATGGTATGGTAAGCTGAAGGCAATCGATACTGACAGACGCTCTACTGTTGAAGAGTTCATTGTCAGCCCAATGGGCGAGTCTTCTATTGACGTCACACTTTCTAGTGTAGACGACCGAATACAAAACTGGCGCGATTTACCTAAGGCTTCTTGCAGTTGTCACCGTCTGATCGTTTGCATTTTCTCCCTGGTTGTTGGCAAAAGTATACGGGCTTTCAATATGAAACTAAAAATATCGATTGGGCAGGTTTTGCTTCCCTTTTCTCTTCTCGCGCCAGGGATTTCACCCGTGCTGAACTTACAATCACAGAAAGTGTTCAAATTACGTCTGACACATTCTGATCGCAAACGCTGGCTTTATATTGGGCTGAAAAATAATAAACGCTGTGACTGGTGGAATGATACGCTTGTCAGGCTGCGTTGGAGTCTCCGCTGTGCCCGACGTGAGGTTTATAAATTAAGAAAACGTAACATAGAAGGATAACCATATCAAACAGCTCTGAGTAACATGTGTATTGCTAGATCTCGCTATCACGCAGCCATCGCAAAACTAAATTAAAAACATTAAATTATGAGGAACCGTGGTCTCCCCTGTATCACGAATTCAATGCAAATAGGCTCATTGGTAAGGCCTTTGTTTCTAATATTAAACTTGATAAAATCCACACCCTCGGTGTAGAGGAGCCGTCACCAAGGGTATGGATGTCTGCACGCTTTAATTCCGGATGACTGTCCTGATAATGACAGTGACTACCATCGCGAGGCTAAGGCCGCAGTAGATCTGTGCCCAGCTTGTCAACTGTGGTGTCAATGAAGAGTTTCTACATGTTGTTAAAACATTATCAGCAAATAAAGCTTCTGGTGATGATAAAATCTCAAACAAAATGATCAAGGAAGTTTGTAAAGTAGCCGCTGTACCGATTTTAAAGATATTAAACCGGTGTATTGTAGAAGATAACATTCCTGGAGTTTTGCGCAGTGGTGTAAAGATAATATCAAAAAGCGGTGATAGGCAACCCGACGATCTGAAGTCTTAACCCCCCATTATCCTACTACCATCGCTGGGTAAACTGCTTGAACGTTTAATTGTACCACGTCTATTGCCCAGTGGTCCTAAATTTCATAAAAATCAGTACGGCTTTAACATCGGCAAGTCTACTATTGATGCGGCACTCGCGGTGCGTAAAATTGTGGAACTCTCGTATAGTAAATACGTTGTAGCAATTTTTTTACATATTTCAGGTGCCTTCGATAATGCTTTGTGGCCAATGTTGTTGCTGAAACTAAAGGCGAGAGGTTGCCATAGCAACATACTCCCTTATTCGATCATACTTTTTCAATGGCACAACTAAATTAAAACTTGGCCATTATGCTGCTTCGAAGGTGCTTACGCAGGGCTGTCCTCAGGGTGCGGTGTTTGGGGCCGTATCTTTGGAATATCGCTTTTGATGACTTTTCTAGCTTACTTACCGATGATGGCCTCTTATTAATAAAAGCTAATTCCAGATCAAGTATAGAAAAACTAGCTCATACTTGCCTTGGCCTGATTTCAGACTGGGGTTATCGTAACGGACTCGATTTCGCACTCCATAAAACACATCATCTTATAAAAACTCGGTTTGTTACTTGGGAAGAATGATGGGAAACTTCTACTAAAGAACGCCACTTGTCTATTCTTTCAATTCGTGCGATTAAATAAAGAGTGGTTAGAAGTCGATCATCCCGTTGCGCAATTTTTAACTGGGATGGAAACTTTAGGGCTAAGCTCTTTTCCTTTAGACTTGTACCATCGTCTTTATGTGAGTGTTCTACGACAAATCATGAATTCGAGCAAACAGCATATCATGTTTTGAAATTAAACTATTTTTAACGGAAGTATCGCGTGTTTTATTTATTTTGTTGAAACCTGACGTGACGAAAATAGTTTAATTTCAATGTGTAACAATCGCGAAAACCTAAGACAATAGCATATCATGTTGTATGTATGTCACATCCGGGGTAGTGTACTATTCTAATTTGGTGGTAACAGGAGAGAATTACCAGGTGTTTAGGAGGTTCTGTTATCTATATTATTGAAATCGATGTGTTAGGTTGCAACTCACAGTTTAGATCCGAATAGTGTTAGATATCTGTAAAACCGTGGTACACGGCTGTTGAGCTTCACTTGACTAGCCATCTCTTTGAGGTTTTTTAATACCTTATTTGTCATATTGCAGTCTCTCACTTAGCCAAGAGGGAAAGACAATTTTGAAACTTAATACTCCTATAAATTTCTTGTGATTAAATATATTGTGAGTTTCAAGCCAATTGTAGTTTAACCCCCGGAATAGCAATGAACTTCACTGTTTATTGCCTTTTTGGTGATCGAGCTACTTGTATTTCAAAAAATCAGAAGCAAAAAATTACTTATAAACCTAAAATTTGTACATTATTTACGATCTGTATGTAAAACACACAACTATATTGGAATTTAGACGAACTTTTGCATATTGCTTCCGATATAGGGTGTAAATATCTGCTTTTTAGGGTTCCGTACCCAAAGGGTAAACGGACCCTATTACTGAGACTCACTCCGCTGTCCGTTCGTCCGTCCGTCCGTCTGTCACCAGGCTGTATCTCATAAACCGTGATATATGACAGTTGAATTTTTTACAGATGATGTATTTCTGAGGCATTTATAACAACAAATACTAAAAAACAGAATAAAATAAATATTTAAGGGGGCTCCCATACAACAAACGTGATTTTTTTTGCTCGTTTTTGCTTGATATTGATAACGGCAACAGGTAGACGCTTGAAATATTCACAGAATATTTAGTTATATATTTACTTTTAAAATAAATACTCAAAATAAAATAAAACAAATATTAAGGGGGTTCCCATACAACAAAAGTGATTCTTTTGCCGTTTTTATAGATAATGGTACGCAACCCTTCGTGCGCGAATCCGACTCGCACTTGGCCGGTTTTTTATACCACTATGATTATGAATAAACGTAAAGGAATAGGAAATAAACCAAAATAAAAGTACGTAGTCTAATAGCAGGGGTATCATTCGCTGATTGCCCATTTTGGAAAACATCGTTAGAGACGCAAATTATGTAGTGGTCTCTTAGGAATGACCCGGTAGTGAGTTAATATCACATCTACTTTTAGTACATGGTAATTAAATCTGCCAAGAAATAAAGGTATATTAGATTACACGGGAACGTTGCAAGTTGCAAGGAACCTGTAGCATTACCCAAAAGTTACAACCATAAACAGGTATGTGGTAGGGAAGTACCTATCATACCACTGGGAGTTAATTATTTTTAACTCAGTTGACTCATTAGTGTTGTACCAGTTAACTAATAATCCCTTGACCTTTTTGTCCTATCATTTATGATATCTGTAAAATTATATCATCGATGAAAAATCAATATCTCGTGTCTCAAAAATGAGCAGAGATAGATGTTGATCTTTAAGAATTCATAAACCAACCCTCAATATCGCCTGTGCCAAATTTTGAGATGGGAGATATATTTACTCTTCACGGATTATATAAAATATAAATCGATAGCTGGGAAATTTTGATAGCGTTATAGAATAGAAAAATTTTTAGAGTTGGAGTACTTCTTAAGAAACGATTTTGAGCTATAATGCCCGGTGGAGCTATGCTTGAATGCTTATAGAGGAGAACGCGTTAACAACAAAAGTTTAACTCGTCCGCTTAAAAAGAGACGAACATATACGAGTACATATGTATGATTTGACGTGCGAGAGTTTGAGATAGAAATGTCTAAAGGATTTAATTGAGTTTTTTTATACAACGTCGGAAGGCACACGGCCCATCTGATGTAAAGCGGTTCACTGTAGCCTATGAACACTTATTATACGTTAAGTATCGCTCGAAAGAAAAATCAAAGATAAAGTTGAAAGTGAAGGCGAGCGCGAAAGCGAACGCGAATGCGAAAGCGAACGCGAAGACAAATATACGAAGCTTGATATATTTTTATGTACTATTAAAAATTATCAAGTGATTAAAGTGAAAAAAAAACATTGGAAAATATGGATGAAATTGATTCGAGTCGCAACAAAGAAGAATTTGAAAAACACGCAAATGCGGTTAATTCGTAAATCTGTAGGATATGAACTATAGTTCACATTTATAAACAGGAGTCACTTTGGATCATTGTAACGGAACAGCTGTGCGCAACCGTGTCCGGGTTATTTAATACGTTTTCGCTAAGTAAAAGTGCATAGTTCATATTGTGTTATATACCATTTTTTGGCCATTGACTCGATCTGCCCAATAGTGCAAACCAAATCACAATCCAACAAAGTATTAAACTGATAACAGTGATAACATTTCAATTATTTTAACGCATCTGGTATTCAACCGCCACATCACTGACCTGCGCAGCCCGCTCCGCCGCAGTGATTCATCGCACGCACTGCATTCTCTTCGCACGTGAGCTACACTGCAATAGACATAGGAGTGATAATTGAACGCCGACTATCCGTGGCTGGTTGAGTTACAATCATATCTACCCTGCGATCGCCGCTCAGCTCGATTGTAAGTGGACACAATATTCATAACAATGTCAGCTACTTGCGCTGCATGCTATGCTAAGATACTAAGCATAGAATTTATGGAATGCTACAAATGCAATGAAACATACGATTTGCAGTGTCTTAATCTAACTAGCGAAAAGTTCAAAGATCTTAATCAACAGTACAAAGAAAAATGGCTTTGTCCATCTTGTACGTGCGGCTTACCTAGGGGCGACAATTCCTCCACTCCAATTCGACCTGCTCCTGGTAATCTGAATGATACGTACAAGTCTGGTGACCGTAATGTCAATTTCGCGCGCGGTAGCCGTCTCAAACCCTCTACTAATGTCTCCTCAGAGGGAGATGACTTGGCTACCTTGGTTCAAGAAATACGCCACCTCAGACAAGAAATGTATGACATTAAACTACAAAATACAGAACTGGCCCAGCAGATATCTGCATTGACGACCTCCTACAATTGCAGACTAAGCGAATATGAAAAAGACCTGGAGGCACGAGATGTTATTATAGCATCCTTACAGTCCAGTTTATGTGAGGTGCAACTATCACTTGCGGCACGCGAACAAAAGCTCTTGATAAATGAGATTGAATTTGCGGGTATTCCGGAAGTGGAGAAAGAGAACCTGGTTGAACGGGTGGTAATGGCTTCGAGGGGAATCGGCGTGCAGCTGGAAGAGTCTGACATCGACACATTATTCAGGGCCGGCCCCAAACAATCTTCAAGCAATAGCAAAGCACCCCGTTCTATCGTCGTCAAACTTCTTAGAAAACAGAAGCGGGACGAGCTCCTCCACGCAGCCAAAAAAAGCCCGAACGACAAATCGGGGAATTCTACGAAATCCCTGTACATCAACGAACGCCTCACTAAAGAAAACCGGTTACTATTCAGCCAGGCTCGCCAGCGAGCGCGACTTTATGGGTTTCGTTTCTGTTGGGTACGTGACGGAGCAATCTACGTACGTAGGGAACATAAAGTCCCGGCTTACTGCATACAGTCCCGGGCGGATCTTGACCGGCGAATTGGTGCGGCGGCATCGGAGGCTGCGCCTACAACCGGACCCTGAGTGCTGTAACTTCGATGCGTACACCACAGCGTTGTTATTCACTTATATTACATTATACAGAATATTAGTATACCTCGATTGTAGCGCTAAGTGTCCTAACCAATGGTTTGAAAATGTTTTAAACGTAGTCTCAAAAATACACACACCCAACCACACAAATAACACACACACACCCGTCACGCCAAACAAACACCCAGAACCCTCACCCTACCAGATCAGGTTAATTATGTTATATCGCATACTTCTCAGAATAATCAGCTGCATGTACAAACATTCCCAACATAGGTTACATACACTACTCTCAAACATACAAGTGGTAACTCATCACCCATTCGGCCACAACATGTACCTGCCCCCCACATACTCTATCCATACTCACAACAACATAGTGTTAATTACAGTTCGAAAATGTGTTGTCTTAGAACGATACACTAGTAAACAAGACTCGTTGCATACCCTAATATACCAATTTAAAAAATGTCCGATTCAAATACTGTTTTTTTAGACACAGTAAATGACATTGACGACACATTTTCAATAAATTGTCATGAATGTGAGTTATTGGAGAACTGCAGAAGTATAATTACCGATTCCTACAACTTTAAATTATTAACTTTTAATATACGCAGCATTAATAATAATTTTAACGCTTTCCTGGTAGCCTTAGCTCGATTAAATATCTCCTTTGACATTATTATCCTAACAGAATGTTGGTTATCAGGTGGATCTGTAGTGGGTCAAATACCGGACTACAATTGTTACACTAGTACTTTGTATATTAATCGCTGTGGTGGTATTACAATCTACGTAAATGATAAGTGGGATGCCACTGTGGAGGAACTTCCTTTCCCCGAGGCCGAGTGTTTGTCAGTAAGTCTTCGCAACTCTATTTCAGTCTTGGGAATTTACCGTTCCCCTTCCTTCAGATCGCTGGATAGCTTCACAGAGTCTCTGAATAATGCAATAGAAAGGTTCAGAAATATTCCAACAGTCATTTTGGCTGGCGACATAAACATTAACACCCTAGCTGCTGACAATAACACTGAATATCTTAACCTTCTAAGTGAACAAGGTTTCCTTTCAGTTCAGTTATAACTAAACCCACACGAGACGAATCATGTCTTGATCATATATTTCTCAAATCAAGGTGTCCTGATGCAGTTGGAGTGGTGGGTAAAACCAACATTACTGACCACAACATTGTTATGCTAGGCCTTAGTTCTCTCGTCAAGTGTAATAAACAGAGAAATCGAACTTATACGAAAATTGACTTTGACTCCGTTGCAAAAGACCTCGCTGTGTCGGATTGGTCTGCTGTAACAAGTTCTGATGACGTTGACGTTGCACTTGACGCATTTAATAACACCATCTCTTCTGCAATTCGCAACCACTCCTCCGGAGCCCGTATCAGCAGATCCAAACTCACCCTAAAGCCGTGGATTACACCGGGTCTAGTTAGATGTATCAGACACCGTGATAGACTACACGCTGACCTGAAAAGAAACCCCCACGATTTAGTTCGTAAACACGTGTACACTCAGTACAGAAATTTTCTATCTAAAACGCTTCATAGGCTGAAAAGAGAGCATGATACTAAAGAAATCGAAAAGAATAGAAATGATCCTAAAAAACTCTGGCAAACAATTAAAAACATATGTGAACAAACAAATAATCCAAATACCCCCAATGAATTAACCAACATTAAAACAACGGTTAGAGATTCTTTAAATACCTGCAATGAATATTACGCAAATATTGGGAAAAACTTAGCAAAAAGTATCATACGCACTCAACAACAGAGCAATCGAGCACCTTCGCATCAGAATATCAACCGTAACAAATCCCACAGTTCGTTCTTCATGCATCCTACTGACACTCATGAGGTCAATAAATATATATGTCAAATGAAGTCCACCAGTGCCCCTGGCCTGGACTCATTCACGCCGTTACTGATAAAAAAAATCAGAAAAGTAATTCTGGAGCCTCTGACTTACATAATCAATCTAAGTATATTAACAGGAGTATTTCCGAATGATTGGAAGAAGGCTGCCGTCCTACCCATATATAAAAGTGGTGATAAAACAAAGCCCGAAAACTATAGACCCATCTCTCTCCTCAGTGTCCTCTCTAAAATTTTAGAAAAAATTGTTAACAAACGTCTTATGGACTACCTTGAAACTCAAAATTTGATCAGTAGTAGACAATACGGTTTTAGACGTGGTAAAAGCACCGAAGATGCGGCGGGACACGTGGCTGAATTGATTTGCGACTACTTGGATAAAGGCCGACAATGCCTTGGGTTGTTTCTGGATCTTGCGAAGGCCTTTGATACCATCTCGGCACCACTTCTCCTTGCAAAACTCGAGCATTTTGGAATCAGAGATCTACCACTGAAATGGTTTCAAAGTTATCTTACTGCAAGGTACCAATGTGTAAAAGTGGGGGAATCGCTTAGCGACACTCTACCAATTGAATTTGGAGTCCCTCAAGGAAGTGTGCTCGGTCCCAGTCTGTTCATCATATATATGGAAGATATACACACGGTCCCCCTAATAAGCGCAGAGATCATTTGCTACGCCGACGACACTGTGGTCCTTTTTAATGGAGAGAACTGGGAATCTGTCGTGAAGGATGCTGAAAGAGGTGTTAACCAGCTGAGTGACTGGCTGAATAAGAACCTTCTGACGCTGAACGTTCTCAAAACGAAATTTTTATGTTTCCATAAAACCCGAACATCCGAACCAAAGTCTCACCTATCTATTAAACTCCACTCACCTGTGTGCTCCATTCAAGCATGCCAGTGCGAAACTATAACTAGAGAGCGCTCCATTAAATACTTGGGTGTAGAAATTGACGAAAATCTGTCATTTAAGCCCCACATAATGAAAACGACATCCAGGATTAGAAAGGTCATCCACGTGATGAAGCTTCTTCGTGACTCAGCCGACCGCCGTATCTTACGTCTCGTGTACACGTCGCTCTGTGAATCCATTCTCACTTACTGCATCACAATATGGGGTGGCGTAAATAAAACTGCAATGTTGAAAATAGAGCGGGCACAACGATCGGTACTTAAAGTGATGCTCAAAAAACCCTTTAGGTATCCCACTGCGGACCTCTATAATGAGACACAAACCTTGAACGTACGACAGTTGTATATTTATCGTCTAATTCTTAAGATGCATCGCAAAATTGACCCCGGTACTCTCGATATCATGCTACAAAAGAGACGTCCAATGATACCCCACAATATGGTTAAAACTTCTTTTGCCCTGCACTTCTCCCACTTTCTGACCCCCCACATTTACAACAGGGCCATTCAAAAGTGTGACATCCTAACGTGCTCTAACTACCAAGCAAAAAGGAAACTGAAAAAATGGCTTCTCTCGTTGGATTACAACGCAACGGAATACTTAATTGCAATACAAACCTGACATCTGGTACTGTCAACTTGTCCTTCTACATTCCCCCACCTCACCTCCACACATCCCTCACTATCACATACATCTTCTCATATCACGAATGCACGTTCGTGAGAGGAGCTCACTAATTCTCACTCACAGCACACATACACATACATACACACACACATACACACACACACACAAACATAAAGACGCCTAACCTAAAATTATATTACTGAAAATTCTATGCCTAATATGTTTACTTAATTAATTTCTGTATTCACATCAAATTATTTCAAAGTCCATAAAAATACTTTTCTTATTTTTCTATGCTAGTGGGCACATAGTTTTGTAAATCGGCTCTGGTGCCCCAGAGACGGGTTCGACCCATGTTGGGGACCAACAGTAACATTGATGCCTTTTGTAATTATTTTGGAAATAAATAAATTTATTATTATTATTATACTCTATTATTCTCACGGGCATTATCCCGGTCATTTGATAGGCGTGCGCGGGGATAAGGATCCAACGCGTAGAGGCCCCTTTGAAAAGACTATGTAATGTTGTACACCCGCCGTGACCCACTCCAGGGGATATCAGTGGGACAATATACCAATGAACAGGTCACGGCAGGTATTGGGACTATTGCGAGTGTGTACGAAATGATTAGTCTATTGTAATGAGGTCTGGAGGGATTATTGGTACTGGGTTATTGCAGAAGAGGGACGGACACCTGCCATAACTATCATATCTGACTGTTATTTTTGGCAGGCGGTGGCTCGCCACTCACTAGATGGACCCCCGAAATGCCAGAGAAAGTCGGCCGGGGGCAACACCGGTGTGAGTGACTCAGGGGTGTCGAGAGGTGTGCTGCGCTTTCTCCGAAGTTACTCGCGGCGTTATGCCCTTTAACACTTCCACCCCTGGAGTATATCACCTGCTAGAGCAATATACTCTATCGACTCCTCTCTGGACGGCCAATGAAGGCAAGCCAGAGCTGAGAGTCCTGCGGGCCTTCTTGGATTTCCACTCCGACCGACGAAGACACGCCGGAGACGAAGGCCCTGATCGACTCTCTGGAGCACTCGGGTACCCGTGGTGTCGTTACGCACCAACAGCTCGCCACAAGCTGCCCTGCGGGGTTATTATTATTATTATTATTAAACAATATAGATTTTATTCTTATTATTTCAGAAAATGCATGCAGGCCCTCTTTTTCTATTCCATATAAATCATAATCATTATTCGTAAAGAGCATAAGCTCCAGTCGTGCGTCGGAGTTGACACACACACACACTTTTTTCATATTAACTATACTGAGCCACAGAAACGCGTCACTGGGGATAGATGGACAAACATATTTGAACTTGAAACGATACAATTAGCTTCTTTTGAGAGTATGTACATATCCGCAATTGAAGAAGCTTTGGGAATTCCCACTGGGCACAAAATAAAGTTGCGAATATATATGTATACAATATAAGTTTATAATTTATATCACTACGATGTAAGTGGATAACTATAATTTTAGAACTAAAGCCGACAAAACCTTGTGGTACACCTTACCGATTATCAAATCTAACTGTGACAAAAGCGACGCGGAATGTACTGATATTTAACAATCCAGCATAGCCAACACTCCTTATATGTTACACAGTATGAGTGAGGTAACCAATTAGGTTCTAAGGATTTGCGGTACGATGCCAATAGTACTTGAATTACAATCGTTCTAGACTATTCATATATACAGATATAACGCAAACTGCTTTATATCAGACATAACTTTTTTTACCACCGCACGTAGTATGAAAACTGAAATTTTATACTATCAATTCAGCACTAACAATATATTATAACTTCTAACTACAATAGAGTGAGGAGACTATCTCAGAAAATCGGTCATGAAAAATTCGGAAAGTCAACAAAGGGAAGACGAAATATTGATTAATGAATTAAATATTCATCTTTCTTATTTCATTCTTTCATTCATTTTATAATTTAGAAGAATGTACTTCGAAAAAATATTTTATTAAAATATATTATAAACTACGATTATGCCGTTTTCAATATATCGGTTATCATACACAGAAAAATTAAACACGCGATGAATATTTTTTTTTGTAATAACTATTAATCGCTGATATAACATGCTTCTCGAATGTCTTATATCATTGAAACTCGTCGTGAATCGTGAAAATTACACTGTATGTATACTATAACGTAGAAACCCAGCAGTTTGTTTCAAACTTCATTACATTTCCAGACAGACAGTCGCCACTTGTATTTGTATAAAATGAACACACTTAACATATTCGTATATGACATGTGTTTGCAGCTAAACAACTTGTTAATTCAACTACAGGACAAACAAGTAATCAAGTGCTGCTTGTGATGAATGTAAATACAGACAGTTGAGAGATTTAAAGCAATTGAATAAAAACTATAGTCCACGAGCCAGCAACAGATTTTCATGACCAAGTTCCTCTCAGCTGAAAACTCATAACATGCTTCAGAGAGTTGTATCATGAAACCTTGTGAACGTCAGCTGTGGTTCGTTTATTGGGTCGAGTAGATGTACCCTCCCACGCACGTACAAAAAATAATATTTTTAATCACTTCCTCCCATTTGAAAATTATCAACTTATAGTTGAGGAAAAAGTCAACTAACTATAAATTTGTAGATTATACGTCCGCTGATTGCACGAATATAAAGATATATGTCAAGTGGTTTATTTTCAATTGAAAATTTATCAGATGATAGTTTACTTGCTATTTTGAATAAATAAAAACGTCAGCTGGCTGTATCTCGGTGAAAAGATTGTCAGCTGATGTCGTGCAGGGTATAACCCTTCTTAGGGGCTGGCCAGTCGCAGTGGTGTCCTGTTACTGACAGATCCGGGGCACCACACCAACGCGGCCGATGGCATTTCGCGGGGTCGTTTAGTGGGTATACCGTCGGACAGTCGACGGGGAATCCCACACTACCACCGGAGGCCACCCAGGCACCGGTGGTGTGCATAACGCATTTATCCCCGCGTCACAAAAAAAAAAAAGGGATAACCCAGGAGCTAAAACGGAGCATTTGCCGTCTATTTTAATAAAGGATAAGATCACAATCAGCTTACAAATTTTCATACGACAGGAAGTAATGTATCCAAAGTGAATTACTTTGGATACATTACTTCCTGTCGTATGAAAATTTGCAAGCTGATTGTGATCTTATCCTGTATTAAAATAGACGACTTTACACAATGAACAACTTAAAGATGTAACTTTATTGTAATGTTTCGGTTAAATAAAATTGTTTAGATACTTTAAAATTGATAAAATTAAAAATAAATAAATGAAAAAATACTGTGATACGTAAAGGTAAAGGAGTAAGTGACGAAAAATATTTTTTTTTCTACGTGCGTGGGATGGTACTCGACCCACCCACGGAAATGCAGCTGACGTTCACAAGGCTTCATGATACAACTCTCTGAAGCATTTTACTAGTTTTCAGTCGAGAATAAATGATTGACCAAATTCGTCCCAGGCTCGCGGTCTACTAGTAGGATAACGTTATTACCCTTGGACTCTTACTCATGCAGACTACTATACTAAAGGATCGTATACTAAAGGTCGAGGCTGTGTCGGCGAGAATTGCGTACCTTATACTCACAATTATCAAACGGTATTCGCTGAAGGTCGTACAGGTCTACGCACCAACTTCGACACACTCCGATGATGAGGTGGAGGTTATGTATACGAATATCTCCAAAGCCATACATACCTCTAAAACTCACTACACAGTGCTAATAGGGTATTTTAATGCAAAGCTGGGCACGAAATAGAACGATCAGCTGAAAGTGGTAAATTTTTTCCCGCAACTTAAGTTTAATCCCGCACCGACGAGGGTGGATCGGTGCGCGTCGCCTCTGTGGGACGCCCTAATCCACCCGTCTATCCGGTTTGAGTTCAGAATTGCAGTCAACAGTATTGGACTGGCAGGGTCGCGTCGTGCAAGCGTCTGGTACTAAACCCCTAAACCTCCCCGAAAAAGTGTGATCTTACTTAAGGTCTGACAGTCGTTTCACGTAAAAATAAATAGCCTAATCCAAATCCTTAGGCTCAGGCAGTGTACCCCGCTAATTATAATGGGTTAGGAAAACAGGATAATGCTAGAAGAGAAGTCACATATGCAAAAACGTCTAGGCGCGCTAATTGACATACTATTCGAATATATTTACTGTTGCCGAGTTATTGCCATACATCGAACTACTATAATGGTAAATATTCTATCAATCTATCTCTATTCTCACAACAGGTCCCTTGCGGGGTAGGCATTGGAAACCGATAAGTACGAGACACCGTCCATCACTATTAAGAAGTTCCTGACTTGACCTTATACTAAAAACAACTAATTTGGGCAATAGTCAGTGTGACTTGACTTTCTTTGACTTCTACATCCTTCTATTTTCGCGTTGTGTACAAATGTTGCGTCATTATTTCGAATGTTGTTAAATCATTATTATTAAATGAATTTGGAATCGATTCTGAAATTCAAATTAATTTATCCACCTTTCAATTTAACGAACGTTAATATTCGTAATTGTAACCGCTTTGTGATGGCTGATCAATATTAATTAACGGGAGTATCTAACACCAGAATAACATAGAACTCTTGATTGATAAGCATGCAGTATTATATCAATGTCTTTGTAATAATTTTGAAAACTTATCTAATTAAATTCATTAATTAGTGACAACCTAAATACGTATAGTTATGGTATTATAATGTCTGTAGTATAGTAATAGTTTAATCTCAAAGTTTTCCAGTAGAAGTGGCGCACTATCACTAATAAAACCAAACTCACTCGCACGTGTTATACGCTGCCAACTAGTAAACAAAGCTCTGGCAAAATAGAGTACTTGCAGTTAAGCGACTGATTGTTAACCCAGTAGTTACTCAGCAGGTTCTAGATGTCATTATTCCGAATCGGGTACACACCAGCCTTCAGAGATGTGTAATTTTCTCTTGTCTTCTATTAGGTGGAAGTACTTCTCCTGTTCTGTCATATATAGTATAACTCTGCAATGATGATGGTGAGATTTCTACCGTAACTTACAGTAATATATCTTTAGGCTTTTATCTGAGGTCCTCCTTGCTTGGAGGGTACGTCAAGCTTATGGGTCCTGGCTGTTATCGATAGAGAACAGTCGTTAAGCTAATCTGAGTCAGATAGGGTGTGGAATTCAGTCGGAAATGTATTTTCATACATTCAACAACGCAATTTACTCCACCATTTGATGCGTGTGTTGTATGAAAACATGTCTGCACTCTACCCCTCTTCACTTCAATTTCAAATCGGTTAATATAAGCACTGTGAAGACAGCAACTCCTCAGCTGTGAGGATAGCAACTATCAGCAGCTGGCGTGGTTTTGATAATCATGGTAACATTCATCAGGCTTACCGTGTTTGTATGTTGTAAGATTAAATCTTATAATGTGATGTATAAAAATAATTAACAAAATAATTTAGAACCTCTGTATGGAACGAAACTTCCTTGTGTCAAACTCCTTGTGTTAAACATCAGCAGCACCAAAGGGTCATTGATTCGTTGTCAGTGTTTTTAGGGAAACATATGCTCTTTTCTTGAAGGCACTCACATTGTATTTGTTCGGTAACGCCACTAAGGGTAGTTGATTCCATGATTTCACCGTATGTGGTAGAAAATACCTCAAAAAGTATTTGAAGTGGATTGTTACTCATTAAGTTGGTGAGGGTGAAATCTTAGTTTGTGGCGAGTAGTACAATAGTGGAACTCAGCGGCTGATATCAAGTTAAACAGCTCATCTGAACACTTGCTATTATACAACTTGTACAGTACTCAAAGAGAAGAAACGTCCCTTCGTGTAGAAAGCAAGTTCAGCTGAACGGAGATTACTGGGTCGCCGACGATTCGAACTGTACTCTACGTTGTATGCGATCAAGTGGAGTATGCAAATATAGTGGCACGCCGGCATAAAGATGTGAACAGTATTCAATATTCTTATAAAGTAGTTGGCGATGTTGAGGTGTAAAGTGTCGTCTAGTTCTATTGATCACACCAATCTTCTTGGACGCCAACTTAGCTTTGCTCTTCAGGTGACGGTAAAACTATACATCGCTCGATATGACGATACCTACGTTACCGATACTAGGCATAACGCTGAGGAGTATACCTTCTAAACGAGGAGCTACGACAAATGAGAACTTTTTCACGGTTAATGCGCACTCTTGTATGTTCAGTAATTTAGTTGCACTAAATTCAGTCTACCCTAAACCGAGACCTAAAACGAGTTCTAGTGATGTTACAATTTCAGATACAATTCCTGATCGGCACTAATTGACGCAATCCCGAGAGATATTGGCTTAACCAATGTATCGTGCGTCTACCGTACTGTCATCCGCATGGCAATGAATGGTACGCACGTGCAACAAGTCATTGATATGCAGAAGGAACAGAGTGGGAGATAACACACAGCCTTGTGGCACGCCAGCGTTCAGGGGCAATGGATCCGAGCAAGCACCGTCAACTATGACCTTGATGCTCCGCCCAATAAGAAAACTGGCAACCAATGCACAAAATTTTTCGGGTTGCCCAAAAGACGAAGCTTCGAGAGAAGTGATCAGTGCCACACCCAATTGAAGGCCTTTGTTAAAACTAACAGCTAAAGCCTCGCCTTTGCTTTCTACTGACTTCGCTCAGCGGTGGGTCAAGTATACCAAAAGATCCAAGCGGCCACAGCGGAAGCTGTATTGGCGATCACTTATCAGCTGGTGATCCTGTAAGTCGTCTAAGAATTGGGAGTTGATGAATTTTCCATGATTTTGAAAAATATCAGAGTAATTGACTATAGTTGGACGCATCCGAGCAAGCACCTTTTTTAGGGCTCGTGTGTACCAAAGCCTCCTTCCATAAGCTAGAGACTACGCCAAGCGAATAGGTACACCGAAAAAGGCGCGTTAGAATCGGAGCTAACACCTCAGCACACATCTCCAACGCAATGGGTGGAATTCCATCCGGCCCGCTCTACTTATGTATGCCCAGGAAGATAAGGGCTTTACGAACAGCTTTTTGTCAGAAATGAATTTCTGGCATAGAGCTCTTACACCGCGGGATGGTCGGCGGTGTAAGAGGCTGGTCTTCAAGGGTCGAGTTTAATACAAAAGAGAGCCCAGGAGATCGGCTTTCTCCTTTGCAGTATGGGCCAGCGATTCGTCTACTTTGTGTAACGGAGAGATCGTCGACTGACAGAAGTTTGGTCAGCATGGCAGCGTTAACTGACAACACACTGTGTAGTCTTTTGTCAGTTGCAGTTGCGATTTGGGTTGCTCTTTCGCGTACCATGAGGCAAAGTGGAGCCACTATGCTGAACTTATATAAAAAGAAACCCTGAACTGCTTTGGCGAGAGACCAGAACGCGTGAGTACCGGAGGGTAAGCGTACGAGTCTCTCGCCAATTTTGCTAACGAATCCTGACTTTGCCTTCACGATCCAACCCTTCAAAAATACTCCACGCGATATACTCGTCAATATCTTCGCTATCTTCGCCCGCTCCTCTTATACGGAATTCAATTTACAAAAACCATATCACTGAAGATATATTTCTATACACAATAAGCCTATATACTTTTGTCAGGTGTTCCTTAAATCCCATTCATCCATCACAGAATAAGCGGATTTTCAATGACATATGACATTATGTTCTGAAATGTATTCTGACGTGACGTTAAACAATAGTAGATAATTTGCTTAAAAACTTTATAATACCGAAGGTACTGTGAAGTAAAATAGTCACGTTTTATCATAGTCGTATATCATGCAATTATCTGATATCTGCAGTTTCATCCACGTGAAGCGTTTTTTAGTTTTGAGTAGCAATTCTAATTTCCAGAATTTCAGTATAAAAGTTATTTACTCTGGATATATTCGGAGACTATTTATCTTGTAAGTAATCAGCTGCACCTTGGGACTTCTTCCGCTGCATTCTGTGGGAACCGCTTTTTCTCTGATTCTCACTTTTCTTCACTTGTAAGGGATGTACCGTTACTTTAAATATACTATAACCTTCCTCGAGAATTGGGCCATCAAATGCAAATGATCATCATATCCGACTACTAGTTCCAGAGATTAGCGCGTTCAAACAAATAAACAAACATACTCTTTATGTATTAGTATAGATTGCAAAATGTCGTCAGAGTTCAAAGTTGGAGTTCTTCAAGAAACGCGTGAAGAGGTTTTTAGAGGGTCGGCAACACATGAGTGACGCCTCTGGTGTTGCAAATGTCCATAGGCTACGGTGACTGTTTAACATCAGGCTTGATTGCCACCTTACAATACAACAATACAATATTCTTTAATGCACCACATGAAACAGTAAAATACATGAAATTAACTTATAATTAATGTACAAAAGGCGGTCTTATCGCATAGCAATCTCTTCCAGACAACCTTAGGGTAGAGGGAAACAAAAGAAAAATACAGGCAGATAGGTGGCGCAGTATAAAGTAGAAAACATAAAAGAGGATTAATAATCAAAACAATAATGACGATAGATACTTATATATTAATTCACTTAACAAAGTTATACAGCAGTGACAACCAGATTAACAAAAGAACGAAATTAAAATAGGATGAAGGAAAGATAGTGTGCACTAACTCGATCTTTAAAACTGAATATACTTTCTGCATTTCGAATTGTTAATGGCAGAGCATTCCAGAGCTGCATAGCTCGCACCGAAAAAGATTTCGTGTAATACTGGGTTGAGTGTGATGGCGTTTTAAGACGGAAGGCAAGAGCATTGCGAATAGTACGTCCCTGAGTTCCACTGTGGAATGAGAAACGTTCCTTCAAATATACAGGAGAAGAGGGACTAAAAAGAATAGAGTAAAGGAGAGACAGGATATGTAGATTACGGCGAAGTCGAATGGGAAGCCACTTGAGGCGAGAGCGAAATTCAGAGACATGGTCATATTTGCGGAGTCCAAATATGAACCGAATACAAAGATTTTGAAGACGCTCAAGCTTATCTAATTGCTGTTCGGTAATATTAATATAACAGGAGTCAGCGTAATCGAGAATGGGAAGGAGCAAGGATTGTGCGAGCGTAATTTTAGTATCAATTGGAAGAAAATTTTGCAATCTTCTGAGGGAACTAACAGCAGCAAACAGCTTCCTACTAACACTTGCCATTTGTGGTGACCAAGATAAAGTTTTATCAAATATGACCCCAAGATTTTTTACAGTATCCGTAAAAGGTATATCGGTACCATTAAAGTTTACTGACTGCAAATTAGACCAGTCAAGTTTAGTAATTTGGCGAGGACTACCAATTACGATCGCCTGCGACTTGGTTGGATTTACAACGAGACCATGAGAATTGCTCCATTCCAGTATACGAGAAAGATCATCGTTGACTGTAGAAATGACGTCTGAAATTGATGTAAATGGACCATGCGTATAAATTTGTAAGTCGTCTGCATACAGATGGTAGGAGGAGCGAAGGTTGGAAGTGATGGAGTTAATAAATAACGCGAATAATAGTGGAGATAAAACGCCACCTTGCGGAACGCCAGCCGTTAGCGCACTCCAAGAGGAGTATGAATCGTCAATACGCACACGCTGCCGACGCCCGAACAGGTAAGATCGAAACCACTCAATTACTGTTGGAGATATGTTGAGAGAACGCAGCTGCATCAGCAGTATGTCAAAATCAACAGTGTTAAAAGCATTGCTGAAATCAAGGAGAACCAAAACCGTTAGATGCGAATGATCCATGGCAAAACGAATGTCATCTGAGACTTTCAAAAGGGCAGTAGTCGTGCTATGACCGGGACGGAAACCAGATTGTAAAGGATTAAGGATATTGTTATTGTGAAGGAAAGTACTTAGTTGTTGTTGAATTAAGCGTTCAAGGACTTTAGAAAGAAATGGGAGGATGGAAATGGGTCGATAGTCAGAGAATGAACGCGGATGGGAATTTTTAGGTAGAGGAATAACAAAGGCATTTTTCCACGCAGATGGAAAAATGCCGGAGGCTATGGAATTGTTAAGAATGGAAGTGACAGTAGGAAGAATAATGTCAAGGATGGGTAAGATCATAGAACGACTAATGCCGTCATGCCCCACAGCACTCGAAGCCACAGAGCGTATGTTCTTCTCAACATCACAATCAGTGAATTGATTAAAGATAAATGGCGGAAAATCAGGAGTTGGGAGCGATGAAAGATTATTAAGGGTATTGGTTTTAATGCTGCTATCCAATACAGCAGAAGTAGAGAAGTGCCTATTAAGGTTATCTAAGTCAATATTAATGGGATTACGATTCGGCTGCTTCCCAACTCCGAGCGATTTTAGAAATTTCCATACTTTTGCAGGATTTTCATTATCGACGGATTTATGAATATGGCGTCTTTGAGCATCTCTACACATTCTGTTGCAGACGTTTCGCGCTCGAATATAAAATTCTCTATATCTGTCCGGATCAGATTTGTATTTAGCTTTGGCCCTATTTTTCTTGGCAATAAAACTTTTAATTTCATCAGTCAACCAAGGCGCAGGGAGACGTTTCACTCTGACAGGACGAACAGGAGCATGATGATCGAAAAGATTTAACAATAATGTATTGATCATTTCCACTTGGTCATCAACTGTAACAGCCAAATCAATGGCTGACCAGTCGGCATTGAGAGCATCCTCGCGCAAACGATTAATATCCATGTTACTAAAATTACGCTGCAACAGGATTTTGGGGTTAGGTTTAGGAGGGCGCACCTTATAGGACAAGAATATGAGGTCGTGGAATGAAAATGCTTCGGCAGGGCATTGCCCGTGCTTGGCAACATGATCAGGAGAAGAAACTAAGGATAGATCAAGAATTGAAGGCTGACAACTGGGGAAAAAGTGTGTGGCATCGAGAAGTAAAATGGTTAAATTGCAAGCATGAGTAAGGGTTTTTAGTGCAATTGAGCGATGGTCGTTTTTAAGGAGGCAGGTATTGAAGTCGCCCATAATTATGGTGTGATTGAAAGGGGGCATTGAGTCTTCAAGGAGTTTTTCCAAAGCGGAGAAATAATTAAATGTGGGTGAAGGGCTATACAACACCCCAAGAAGAATGCGAGTATGGGAAAGGGTAATTTCAAGAAAAAGATGCTCAGCGCAATCATTAGGAGGATCAGACATCTGAGAAGAAGAAATAATATTGAATGGAATGTGAGCCCGTAAGTAAATGGCAACACCACCACCGCCTCTCCCAACGCGGTCATTGCGAATCAACTGAAATCCTGGTAGCGAGTAAGAAGTAGAAGATAGACACGGTTTAAGCCAAGATTCGGATACAAGAATTGCATGAATGTCCCTTACATCGAACGAGTGAAGCATGTCAACGAAATGGGCTGGAATGCTTTGTGCATTAATATGGACTACATTAAAATTCTTTGGAACATCAGAAAATTTATGTTGTAGAGTTTCATTAAGTGATATTTGGGCACTATGGAAACTATCGGAACTGGAAGATGAAGAGGAAAAAGAAAGATAATGCTCACCTGATTCGTCACTCATTACAACTTATAAACAGAAATATGTATATATATAAAAATAAATGTAATAAATATATATAAAAATAAATTGAAATACAGTGTAAATATCCACCCGCCAGCAGAAAGAAAGATGTAAATATCGTAAGTTGCAAGAAAATGGAGACTTAATTAAAAGTTAAATATAGATTATAATGTTAAGTAATTGAAAACATGATATCGTAACAGCATTGCACAATAGTAACAAGTACATTACAGTATTACTAAGAGACAATTCCTTACAATGACAATTGGTTGCCAACAATTAAAAAAAGATAATTAATGAAATTATATCAACACTCATATTGTCAAACGTCAAAGTCAGTAACGTCATAAGCAAATTTACTTAGTCAAAATAAAATGTTTTAGCAATTATAAAAGTTACATTACAAAAAAAAAAAATTTTAACCGAGTACCTACTAATAGTAGTAAAAGAGACTGTACTTCGATATAATAAAGAAAAATGTGAATTACCTACTATTATGCAATGCTGAGATTCCATATCAAACTTATTTTTTATTGCAACGCTTGGAACGAGATGCTGCATTTTTGGATCCCGCAGTGTCGTTCGTCATGGCAGCAGAACGCCCAATCGAGGCTCCAGCTATAAGGCGATTGACGTCAGCGATGTTGAGAATGCGAGTCTTGGTCCCATCGAATGTAGCGACGATTACACAGCCGCCACTCGTCCAGCACCGGGTTATCCCAAAATGTTGCCGAGCCGCCATAAAAGCCTCATGCCTTACTTTCGTTAAGAACTCTGATAAAGTAATTCCGGTTCCCTTGAGGCTAGTTTTGGCAAACCAGATCTTATTCCGGACATCAATATTATTGAACTTGATCAATATAGGCCTCGGTTTGTCTGTGTTAGTGCGCCCCATTCTGTGACATCTGCGTATATCGTTAATTGTGAAATCAGTTAATAGGAGTTTTGCTGACATAATTTTTGTGACCTGGGCCCGTGTATCTTCACCTTTGTCTTCACTGACACCATGTATGAGAAGAATCTTACGTCGCCCACGCATCTCCAAGTTGTCAATTTGCTGGGCGATTATCTCGACCTGGCTTTGTAGGTTCTTGAGAGCTGTTGTTATGAACAACCTGAATGCGACAAAGTCAGCGGACAACGAAGCAATCGTCGGGGATCCAGTGGCCTTCTGGAGATCAGCCTGGAAGTCTGCCATTCTGGCATTAAAGAGGGCCATCATGTCAGACATATTCGCCTGGATGTTCTCCATGATATAATGATTTCAAGAAAGGAAATATACTGCTAACAGGTAGACTACACTGTTAAGTATGATAAAACATAAAAAGAATCTTGTATATATTGAGTAAAGTAATTTAAATTGTTTTTTTAGTCAGAGCTCTGTTTTTCACTTCCACACCCAACAACTACCCACCAACCAAAAAAAACCTTAGTGGTATAAAAAAAAAGTTCATAACGCAGACTAACATACGGACAGATGACTTCTTCTTTTCTTCGCCTCTTTGACTTCCCTTTCCTTAGGTTTCCAATTCATCACAGCTAATAAAACAATACTTCACAACTATAATGTACTGCATCAACTCAACTTTACTTTAATTGTACACCACACAGTTTTGTAGGTAGAAGATGTAAATTTATTATATGAACATTTGCTTAAATAGAAAATTAGGTAATATAAACTTAAACTTAACTCGCAATACCTTTTTATACATGTTGACTGTTTTATGTAAATGGAATAATTTATTTATTCCAATTTAATTAGTTACTTGCCAGTTACTTGTTTAAGTGCATTTTTAGAACCCTTAAAGTAAAGAACAGTAGAATGCATATGTATAATACGTATGAAATTTGATAGGAAATAAAACGGTCCACATACGTATAAATTTACGTACTTCGCTAACACACTTGCGTTTACCAGTACACTCGAGATCATTGCTTAATGTTAATCTACTTAAACAGTGAGTTTGGCAACGTGCGACTGATGTCTCGTGTTACAAAGTTAGACACACTAGACTACAGTAACCATTTCACACTTGTTTATTACACGCAAGTAGTATACAATAAAGATATAAATTAAAAATTAATGAAACCGCGAAGGAAAATTGTGAAAAAACACGAAAAAAAAACCAACGACATTAAAACGTAAGATGATTATTATGTAGAATACTATTAATAGTGGAAATAACAGGGACATTGTACTCGTATAATTAATCATATAATATATAATATATGATTAATTATACAATGTCCGTATTATATAATTATGTCCCTATTAATTAATCTAAGTGAAAATTATTAATGGAGTCAATAAACATATTATGTTTATTGACTCCATTAATAATTTTCACTTAGATTTTTATTAACCATATTACTGTAATGTGATTTTGAATTTTTTTCACGTCCTCAAATTTCTTTGGGGTTTTGGGATTATTTTTATTTGTGGTATTTTTGTTTTTTAGTATTAAATTCAATATATTTTCCGTTGGTTTGGACATGTAGAAAGCAAGATAAAAGAATGAACAAACAGATATACAATGGGAAAGTGGATGGATGTAGGAGCCGAGGAAGACAAAGACTAACCGACCCTGACCAAATTAGTCATGTTTTATCAGAAGGTGATGTCAGTAGCCTTAGGAACCGGCGAGCGTGCATGAAAAGAGCTATGAATGTGAAAGAAGCGAGTGAAGTGTGTAAGGACCGCATCTTATGGCGCTCGGTTCTATCTGCCGCTCTGTAGTGAAGATATACGGGAGACGTGTGAGCTAATCTGAGAAAGACCTGATTTCTCCCCTGATGTATGGGGCTCTGACGGCATTCGCTTCACATTAAAATTAGCTTCATGTTAAAATTAATATCTTCTCCAAATCCTTAGGCTTAGTGAGATAAGCCTAAGGGAATAACGAATGGAATAATGATTGGAGAAAAAAACAGGTTAATCGAAATCTTGTTATTACTTTTAAAGTTACCAGTCTACTTCATATTCAACTACTCAAATTTTATTATGTTTATTCGCATTGCTCATTAACTCATATATCATGTGAATCGTTTTTATTCTACTATAATTTTTAAACGTCTAAACAAATTTAAGAGATATTGAAACAATTACTAAATTTCATTAAAAAAAAATCTGGCTGTTTCAACTATCATTTCGTTGCACTCGATGTTTTAACTTTTAACTCACGTGTATAAAGGTACTGTATAGATTATGAATTTTTCAAATTATTATTTGTCATTACGGTTATGACTTTCTACTTGATATTATATTTCGTCGGCTATTTTCTTCTAATAATTTGATGTGGTACCTACTTTAAGTAAAAGATCCACTTTATACAACGATATGACGGTTTTTCATGGCATTTTGTGGTATACCAATTTTGACAAAGAGATCTATAAATATAAATTTTATGCAAACATTTATATCATATAAAGAACACAACTTGTCTGTTGGTAAGCTTGGCTAATAAACGCTTGTCAAACTAACCATAACTGTGACTCATATGTTATTTTTATTGTTTCGAATACTAGATTAGATATTCTAGATGGAATACTTAGTTGATCTAGATGGAATAGCCAACCGAACGCTTTCGTTATTTCAATCAATATAATTATTAGTCATACTTGCTGAAATTAATACAGTAACATAATTATGTACTAACTTCTTGCTAGAGTCAAGAATACTAGAGTCCTTGGTGTGAGTATCTTCAGCGATTTCTGATTCACGAGTGTGGTACGTTTGATAAAACTGACATTAAGACTCTATATGTGTTTAATCTTGTGTGTATATCTTTTTTAGAGCAAGTAAACGCAATCAAAAGATACGGATATAAAAGATATATATATATAATATATATATATATATATAATATATATATATATATACATATGTATATATATATATCTGTAACTTCGCGCCAAATCCCTTGCGGGGTAGGCAGAGAGAACCGAGCGCCACGTGACTCGATCCTTACATATCTCACTTGCTTCTTTAACATTCATTGCTCTTCTAATGCACGCTCGCCGGTTTCTAGGGCTCCTGACATCACCTTCTGATAGAACACGACCAATTAGGTCATGGTAGGTAAGTCTCGACCTTCCCCGGCTCCTACATCCTTCCACTTTTGCATTGTATATCTGCTTCATTATTCTTTCATCTTGCATTCTTTCTACATGTCCGAAACAACGGAGCATGCCTCTTCTTATTTTAACACCAACGCTCTCTTTCAGACCAACTCTGTTTCTAACATCATCATTGCGAATACGGTCTACAAGCCATACGCCTCAAATTTTGCGCAGCGCTCGCATTTCGACCGCGTTTATTCTACTTTCATGCTCTTTCTGCCATACCCAGCTCTCGCTTCCATAAGTTAGCGTTGGGACCAACACGGCATTGTGCATAGCGAGTTGTGCTTTCTGGCTCAGGTATTTACTGCCAAGAAGTTTTCCCAACGCTCCATTCACACTATTCCCAGCACTCACTCGACTTTCCACATCTGCGGTCTACCTTCCATCCCTGCTAAAAGCGCATCCAAGATATACAAACTCATCCACTTGTTCCAACACTTCATCATCAATTGTAATCCTTACATTAGTTCTGGATTCTTCTCTTTCAAATACCATTATCTTTGTTTCCTTCGCATTCAGTAGTAAGCCTTTCTCCATACATTCGTCTTTCATCGTTGTGACCAGTGTTTGCAGTTCAGATGGTGTATCTGCTAATAGCACGGCATCGTCTGCATACAACAGACAGTTCACCACTAGATCACCCATGCGCAATCCCACATTCGTTGACCTTATTCTCTGCATACAACTATCGAGATACAGGATAAACAGCCTAGCAGATAGCATGCAACTCTGTTTTACACCGATTTTGACATCAAACCAGGGTTATATGCCACCATCTATCCGCACACATGCTGAGCAATCCTTGTAAGTGGACTGCACAGCACGGAGCTGTGAACCGTCAATCCCATATCTCGGCAATATGTCCCATAATTCCTTTCGCACAACCCTATCAAAGGCTTTCTCAAGATCCACAAAACCGCAGAAAACCTTCTGGTCTATGGCCAGATGCTTCTCTACGATATTGCGGAGCGAGAAAACTTGTTGCGTACATCCCCTTCCTTTTCGGAAACCTCCTTGTGCGTCCCACAGCATTTCATCGGATTTCACCCTCATTCTCCTTTCAATCACCTTTCTATATACTTTTCAGTGCTTCCACTTTCTAAAAAGGCCCACAAACTGGCTTACCACCAGGTAGTGGTCCGTATCAAGAGTGGTGTCTCTAAAGGCTCTTGTATCCATTATAACATTTCGGAGACGTCTATCTATTAAAATCAAATCAATCACACTTTTTTGGTCATTCCTTCTCCATGTATACGTGTACTTATGATGAAATAAAGTATTCGACACGAGGAGGTTTTGTTCCATACATAAATCTAGTATTGACTCACCTGCTTCGTTCACTCTCTCATCTCCATACGGAGAACAAGCACAGCTTCATAGCTGTATCGCTTGGTCCCAACCCATCTATTCAAATCTCCACACATAATCACTCTTTCATTCCCTTCAGGTAAGTCCAGAACATCCCTCACAAACTCCCAAAACTTCTCCAGTTCTTGAGCACACGCTGAGCTTACGGGCGCGGTCACTCGGCTCCCCTCGTCCCGCCGGAATTGGCGCTGCGTGGTGGGTAACGGCCCCCACCGCCACATGCAGCTAAATTCGCACCGATGGGGGTCGCCTACGGGGGATACCCTAATCTGCACGTCGGTGCGCTCTTGGTCCAGATTTGCAATGACTGATTGGCAGGGGTCGCGAACGAGCACGCTTCTGGCACATGACCCCCAAATATATACGAGTATATATATATATTTTTTTTGACACTCGCAAGTGAATCAATACAATAATATATAGGGTACTTTCCGTTGACCTAGAATCGTGAAATTTGGTTAGACGCAATGCCATGTAGCACATGGAATAAGTTGAGCTCCACGTGGAGCTTTGTTCTTACATTTGAGCAGGAGCGCTAACGCCTTTTGACCCAATACAGAGTTGAATTGTGAACTATTTAAGACTTTGTTTTCCTTTGAATATTACAAACAAAATGTAAATTACCGTGTTCTGAGGGTTAATCAGGAGGCTATCCTGATTTACAGTGGTCACCGCACCTTTAAATGCTTGCAAAACAAGTGTATCACCTTTCCGTTCCCACCTCCAATTAGTGAAATAATTTCCTGTTTAGTTTTTCCCAGGAGCATTCATATCAGTTTTAGTTCTGAATAGAATAAGGTATTGATTATTCGCCAAATCAATTGATATAGTGAACTACTAAATTCCATTTCTATTTGTTTGCAGCAAAGTGAGGAGCTATTATCAGGTATTTTCTTCTTCGGCATGTCTAACAGTCTCGTCAACCCTGTAATTTATGGAGCATTCCACTTGTGGCCGAGGAAGAAACTTTCAAGACACAGTGACAGGTAACATTTTTTTTTTTTTTAACATTGTTATTTGATGAACGTACAGGCTGCTTTAGCTATCAGATATATGTAATGAGACCCAACATTAATTTAAAAAAAATATATTTTCTTTGCCAAATATTTGAAAATTTTTCACATGTACTTTTTTAGTTACGAATACTAGTTATTTAGTCACCAGAATCCTTCGACAAACATATTAGATGCTTACTGAATAGAATTATTATTTGCCGGGATTTATGACTGACACTTTCGAAATCATTTTTATGCCTCGTATATACAACAACGTAGCTTGACACAAAGATAAAAACATAGTAAGTTTAACAGGTATGTACTTTACGATTTGAACTTGAGAAAAATCATTTAGCATTATGTATACCTTCTTCTTCTGCTTAGAATTATCACATTTTCCTAATCCATAGGATTGCAGGATTCGCTACCAAAGTCTAAGGATTTAGCGAAGGCACTGATTTTTACATGGAGGGACTGCCGTTAGACTTCCACAACTCAGAGGGAAAACCAGACCTTTCTTAGGTAAGGTTACACGTCCTCTAAGGAATTGGGAAACGGGATAAGGCTAAGAAGAAGAAGTCTAGGAGAATTCCTATTTATGGAAATACTTTATTCTACATCATCAGATACCAGAAAGCTTGAGTTGCTGTGCCAACGTATCAGCGCCGACTAATGTAACCGCTTCACATTAGACGAGCTTACTCCGTATATATTTGCCATCCGATGTACCTAATAATCATAAAGGAATATATCAGAAATCATTAGGCAATTGATACATCGTCATTTTATTTCCTATTAGAATTTAATTATGTATTATTAAACAACCACATGTTCAATGATTATCATATTATCATGTTGCTTCTTATCACTGTCCGTTCACAACGCAAATAATTATTAACTTGATACGGATATATATTTTTTTCTATGATAATTCTATAAAGTGTAGTTTGAAAATATCCCTCTATTATCTAATTGTATAAAATTCTCATCGGTATAATTTTATATAAAAAATGTATCTACTTAAAATTAAAATTCATCGCAAATTTATTGCCAGATATTACAATATTGTGTTAAACGCCTCGCTTTTAACATGAAAAATAATTACTTTCTTAAAATACATCTGTAATATAATAAATACACACATCAAAAGTGTCTAGGGATCAACATATATTTTTGCAATAACTTTTCTCCTGATTGATATTAATTAAAATTTTCTTTAAGGATTCATCAAATAAAGTGTTTTCGTTTGTCTACAGTAACGATAAACCAAGTCACCTTTGCATTAATAAAGAAATTTGCCATTTTCATAATAAAGGGATTTTTGACATTTGAACCACTAACATTAAAGTTCGAAAAAAAGACTGAAATAACAGTTTTCTTTAAAATTTTATTGGGTAACTTAAACAATTAATAATCCGTGTTTCTACCGCGAACACTAACAACACAAGAACATCGGTTTGGCATACTCAAAATGAGTTCATCCAAATCACGCTGTGGAATGGCCGCCCATGTTCGTTGCAACAACAAAAAAAGGTCTTCTTGCGACTGGATACCCTCCATATTCGGCAGAGCTCTTCTCTGTAGCATATCCCATGCATGCTCAATCGGGTTCAAGTCTGGCGACTGAGCAGGCCAGGGCATGACATTGATGTTAGCTGCGGCGAGAGTCTGTCTTACAACTCTTGCGGTGTGCGGTCGTGCATTATCATGCATTAACTGAAATAAGGGACCGATTTGCACTTGTAGAGGAACGATGACGTCTGATACAATCGTCTCAGCATAAATTTGAGCGTTGAGGTTGCCTCTGATCCAAATCAACTCAGTTCTTCCGCCGATCCAAATACCCGCCCATACCATGATGGTTCCACCACTATAAGGATGGACTTCCTGGCAGGATTTTAATCGCTGTTGGCGTCCAGGGGTTCTCCAGTGTCGTATACGTCTTGTATCCGGTCTCATACCAAAACGAGACTCATCAGAAAAGCACACGAAACGCCATTGTTCTTCTGCCCAATTTCTGTGTTCAAGAGCCCATTGATATCGAATCCTATGATTGTGCATTGCTATAGGTGGTACCCTTAGCGGTCTTCGGGAATGAAGGTTCACTTCATGCAAGCGGTTTCTGACTGTTTGGTCGCTAATTAAGTTCCCTGAAGAGTGATGAAGCGTCACGGCTAACATCATGGCGGTTATTGTTGGAGCTCTTCGAGTTGTGATTTGAATGTATCGGTCTTGTCTCCGTGTGGTGCAGCGATACCGTCCTCCATGGCGCTCAGCCACGGTACCAGTGCTTCGGTAACGTGTCCAAAGTCGACTGATAACACTCTGACTTGTATTCAGAGCTAAAGCCACAGTACGTTGCCGGGAACCAGCTTCTATCATTCCCACGGCTCTGAGCATTTCTTCCCTGCTTAAATGACGTCGCCGCTCCATAATAACGTTGGTTTTAATCAGTAGTAGGGAAACAGTAGCACTTATAATGTCTTCAATGCGTTGTATGTTTTTATAGGGAAAATATTGACAGCTGATTTTCATCTTTTACTCGAATTTGATTGACAGTTCCTGTTTCAAATTATGAAATGCACCAAAAAGGATCCATATAAATTTATAAAATCATAAATTTATTACAAAGCCACATCTCAATCTCAAGAAATCCGCATAAAAATGCTTGATCCCAAGACACTTTTGATGTGTGTATAGTATATCAAAAGCCCCTAGGTCTATATCGTAAGCAGTTGCGTAAGTAAGAACAAAGAAATGAATAAACTGTTCAGAACTTACAATATTTGGATTACCTTTTATGTAACAGAGGATTTCCCAAAAACTTTTTTAATATAACCGTCTGCACCAATGGACCACCCACCAACGTCGCGTCGACTTATCTGGCCTGAAAATAAGCGCAGTACTAGTTAGATATGTTTTATTAGTGGTACTGTGAATATTTTTTGTACATTTATCTTGAGAAAGTATGACAATTTTGCTTGTAAATAAGTATCGAGATAGACTTACCGACTCCCGACTTACTGACAACGAACAGTTCATATATTTGGATTTTTTTTATACTACATCGGGAGGTATACAAGCATACGGCCCAACCTGATGTAAAGCGGCTACCGTAGCTTAACGCTTGCGATTGCTAAGTGCTTGCGCTTCCCCAGACGAGCTGCTTTGATGCGCCCTACCTCGCTTTAAATAGGATCTAGAAGTTTCGAAAAAAATATTTCATAATTATGCATGTGGCACTAGTGCGTGAAGACTAGAAACGGGTAGTCACTGGAACAAATTACAAACATCATTCAGTAACTATTAGAGTTTACCAGACTTATATTATTATATTACATATTTATGTTATTACAGTCGAAACAAAGGAATGTTTTGAAATCAGAACAAAATGTCTATTTATCTATATCTATCACTTCACTACAAATCCCTTGCGGGGTAGGCAGAGAGAACCGAGCGCCACATGACTCGTTTCTTACATACACGCTCGTCAGTTTCTAGGGCTCCTGACATCACCTTCTTATAGAACACGACCAATTTGGTCATGGTAGGTAAGTCTTGGCCTTCCTCAGCTCCTACATCCTTCCAGTTTTGCATTGTATATCTGCTTCGTCATTCTTTAATTCTGCATTCGTTCTACATGAACCAACGGAGCCTGCCTCTTCTTATTTTAACACCAACGCTCTCTTTCAAACCAACTCTGTTCCTGACATCATCATTGCGAATACGGTCTACAAGCGTTACGCCACAAATTTTGCGCAGCGCTTGCATTTAGACCGCGTTTATCCTAATTTCATGTTCTCTCTGCCATACCCAACTCTCGCTTCCATAAGTAAGCGTTGGGACCAACACTGCATTATGTATAGCGAGCTGTGCTTTCTGGCTCAGGTTTTTACTGCCAAGAAGTTTTCCCAACGCTCCATTCACTCTACACTCACTCGTCTTTCCACATTTGCGGTGTACCTTCCATCCCTGCTGAAAGCGCATCCAAGATATACAATCTCATCCACTTATTCCAGCACTTCATCATCAATCGTAATCCTTACATTAGTTCTGGATTCTTCTCTTTCAAATACCATTATCTTTGTTTTCTTCCCATTCCGTACTAAGCCTTTCTCCATGCATTCATCTGTCATCGTTGTGATCAGTGTTTACAGTTCAGATGGTGTATCTGCTAATAGCACGGCATCGTCTGCATACAGCAGACAGTTCACCACTAGGTCACTCATGCGCAATCCCACATTCGTTGACCTTATTTTCTGCAGACAACTATCGAAATACAGGATAAACACCCTAGAAGATAGCATGCAACCCTGTTTGACACCAATTTTGATATCAAACCAGCGTGACATGCCACCATCTATCCGCACACATGCTGAGCAATTCTTGTAAGTGGACTGCACAGCATGGAGCAGTGAACCGTCAGTCCCATATCTCTGTAATATGTCCCACAGTTCCTTTCGCACAACCCTATCAAAAAAAAATGTATGAACGTATTATATGCATGGCTTTTTCTTACAAACATGATTAGTTGATGGAAAATATTGTATAGAGATGTAGAATGTTTTCAAGATGGTTTCTCTTTTTTACGTCTCATTTCCTGAGATTATTAATTATCAAAAATATAATAGCTATAATGCGGTAAATATTAATTTTGTAACAAGGAGGTATATTTCTAAATGCAAAACCGCGACGCACGATATACTTAGACGATTTTCGCCACTATGACATTTGAATGGGTTGGTATGGGGTAAGGAGTTACCCAAAGTAAAATAGTTAACTAAGAATGTGCATGTCGATTCATCTTGTAGATACACAATAGAGTAATATATGTCCACTATTCGCTATACTAAGTAGAGGATTTTCTTTGTATATATTGTATATCTTGCTATAGCCCCTGTCATCAACTAAATAGATCTAAAGTTGCCACGGTAAAGGCGTAATTATTACATAAGAACGCTTCTAATGAACATAGAAAGGAAAATGGACTTTCTTTTTATTTATACATACACTTGTATTTACTGGTAATTACTATATTTACTGCCGAGACAATTTCTAAGTAGAAATAAAATGGATCAAAGCAAGGCTATTACTAATAAAATGTTGGCAAGAAGGTTCTACCAAGTTTAACTGGCTTTTCTTTATTTGTATTCGAGTAAATGGCCGAGGCGGAGCTTAAACCAAGTATTACATTTTAAAAGGTGCTCTATTAATAGTAGATAATGTTAATAGTAAATATTATTTTCGACAATGTATTCCCGATTCGTGTATTGGTGCACTTCAAGTACCTTTCTTAAGGTAATAGAAACTACTTTCCCATGTTAATTAGATTATTTCCTATTAACTTGCGCACAGAGTAAACGCTACAAGCTTTGTACTAAATGGCCTGTAATGCAATCTTAGCCAGCTATACGTGAACAGGACCCATACGCTACGGCTGTCTCACACCACGAGTTCAATAGTTCGTCCAATCTAGTCTCGGTCATATATATATATGAACTTGGTTGAATCTTACAAGTAGTTGGGTTTTGAGTGATCGTCTAGTTTATTTTATTTATTTGAACTCAAAGTATTAACGCGTAAATTTGCGGCATTAATAGCGGTCTAGTACAATTTTATAGTTAGAGCGACTGATAGTACCGTGTTGCGGCATCAGACGGTACTTGGATAGTTTATTTCAGTATATATGCTTCAGAACCCCTTACTTGACAAATTTCACAAACACCTTTCTATACTATATATATAATGACGAAACAGATATACAATGCGAAAGTGGAAGGATGTAGGAGCCGAGGAAGACCAAGACTAACCTACCATGACCAAATTGGTCGTGTTTTATCAGAAGGTGATGTCAGGAGCCTTAGGAACCGGCGAGCGTGCATGAAAAGAGCTATGTATGTGAAAGAAGCGAGTGAAGTGTGTAAGGACCGCGTCTTATGGCGCTCGATTCTCTCTGCCTACCCCGCAAGGGACCTGGCGTGAAGATATACATACATACATACATACCTTCCTATACTGAGGTATATATATGCGCAATATTTTGTTATGTATCATGGGTCATGTATTTCATATGCTCCTTTCATATGTACGTTAATAATTACGCGATTAATACACAAACTTTAATGTGAAGTTGTTTCCACATATATATTTTATTTTGGTCAAAGTAAATAATTCTGTAACTTTAGTCGATTTATCGTCTGTCTTGGATAGGGCGAGCTGTGTGAGCTTATTCCCTCCAAAAACCCCTGACTTCTCATTCCTCAGGCATGCACTCCTAAAGTCCCCAGGACTCTTAAACATCAACCAGCTCAACAGCGTTATAATTAAGTGGTGAGGTCCCACCGCTCATGGGGTGTTGGAGGATAGCTCTGAAACTCAGTTCTCATCCATCAATACGCCACACCCTATAGCCTCGGCTCGTCAGATAGGCATCTGAGTCTGCCTACAAGACCAAACCAGAAGTTAAATTTAATATGCAACAAGACCCTAGGTAGCCTTGGCAGACAATATCTACAGCAAAATCGTGATCGCATCAAAATTCCGACTGTAAAATAATAGCACAACACAAAAAGTAAACACATTTAACGTTTAATATAAAAGAACACATAAACCTCGTTAAAACAATGTATACACGAAATTGACGACGGAGCTATCTAAACAGAATCACAGCTGACTACTTCGATAAGGTCGCCGTCTCTAAATTGCACACATTAGTAATACAAATCGAGATGTAAATTTCAATCTAAACTTAGCTGTGGTTGGTGGCGCAGCTGTCCCCGCGACACTAGCTCGCTAGCAGGCACGCGCGGCGCCGTGCGGTCTCCGTCGATGCGCTGGTGGTGGCTCTGAGCTAGGCCGCGGACAGGCGCAGGGCAGACATACAGACGGACATGGTGAGACTATAAGGGTCCTATAAGGGGTGTTTACTACGGAACCCTAAAAACGTAGACATTTGAAACACAATTCTTGAAAAAATATGCTAATAGAAATGTTATCGTTTAACTATAAGCGTTATCAAAGACGTAACAAACACGGGGGGGGGGGGGGGGGGGAGATGCGGGGCATCAGGTGGCGTGGTACGCGGACCGGGCTGCAGAGCGTTTTTTCCATTAAAGCAGGGACGGTACACAAAGCAATTGTTTGCGGAAGTTGATGTCTATGAAGTGGCGGCATTGTATTTCTTCAAGTGAGTTTACCAGTACGTTCAAGAGAATTTATTTTAGTAGCACGACACGGAGTAAATCTAAATCGCTTCAATTTTAATGAAAACCGCAATGGTGTTTTTCTCTACTCCTAATGGTTGGCTGGTAGAAAATGCAATAGCATTAAGTTCTCCTTATGTATCCACTGTATTGCTTGTGTGCTTGTGTTTCGTACGACTTGACTAAATGTCACAGTCGTAGAAATATTTTCGTTTTATTTTATGTCGTCCGGAGATGTACAAGCATATGGCCGCCTTACATAAAGTGGTTACCATAGTCTGTAAACACTTGCAATACAGAAACTATCGCGTACTTATAGCCAACCTTACTGCTAATGCAGTAACTCATCTGGAGCTTTCACTGATAAGCTAACTCACTTGCAGCAACCCTGCAGGGCGTTGTTATTTGGCTGCGATTTTCTGTGACGTGAAAATATGGACACCTCTCTACATGTAGGTATTTTTGAATATTTATATACTTGGATATTATAGGGCTAAATAAATAATTTTATATAAAAAAAAAAAATTGAAACGACGAGGCACGCGAGGCAGGCTGCGGGAAACTCAAACGTATGGCAGCATATAGACCGTTCACGGAGATATGTGTTCTTGAATATCTTTATTTGATATATAGCATCGTGTGTGGAACATGCAATGCAGCAGTTTGCCGGGTATCGCAATTTTGAACACTCCGTACCACATGCCGTTACTTCATAGACATATACCCATACATATACTTGCTTTGTGCGAGTGACGCGGTGGGCAACAACACGTGCCGCCTTTGAAAAAAAGTAAAATTCGTTTGACGCTCCGCAGCCCGGCGTACGCACCACGCCATCTGACGCCCCGCATCTCTTTGGAAGTGCCCTTAGGGTTTCGTGTTTGTTACGTCATTGAAATTTTTTGTTTACATTAGAGGGAGGCAAACGAGAATGTTGGTCACCTGATGATAAGTGGTCACCATAGTCCATAGACATGAGCATCACCAAAGGATTACTGATCCGTTGCCAGCCTTTCTAGGGAAATAAAGGCTCTCTTCTTAAAGGCACCCATATCGTATTTGTTCGGTAAGACACAGCTGAGGGCAGTGCATTCCTTAATTTCACCATGCGTGGTAGAAAATGCCTCAAAAAGCGTACTATAGTGAATTGCCACTCATCAATATGGTGAGGTTGAAATTTTAGTTCTTGGGGAGTGGTACGATATTAAAACTAAGCGGTATAATATTGAACAGCTCCTCCGTGTACTCCCCATGATACAAGTTGTACAGTACATAAAGAGAAACTACGTCTCTTCGTGTAGAAAGCGAGTCCAGCCGAACACAGATCAGATATGCCATAAATTAGTTTCCTTTTCATCATCTTTTGTAATTCCGAGACCGAGACGAGCTCGGTAGCGCCGCGGTTAATAACGCGACTTTGACACCAACGCTCGTGGGTTCGATTCCCACACAAGACAAATATATTTGTGTACATTAATAACATGTCTGTTTATCTTGGTCTGGGCCTTTCTAAGGGAGGTAGAGCACATCAAAGCAGCCCGACTGGCGAAGTACCTTCACTTCACAGAAAACCGCGGCCAAATCACAACTCCCTGGAGGGTTGTTGGGTTCCTGCGTGTGAGTGATGTCACCAGTAACCTCCCATGGAGTTTCTGTGTTAGCAGCAGAGGTGGCATCATGCGAGTGATACATGACCAGCGTTCATAGGCTACGATGTCTCCCGATGTTGTATTAAAAAATAAATCCATGTCCGTAACATGAAATTTAATTGTAGGTGTTACTCCAGCTTAATGTTATCTTGAGGAAGAGTTAAACAAATAGCTATTAAATAATGCACAAAAATAAATAAAATGGGATATTCTGTTAAGTATAAAAAAATAAATATCTCAAAACTATTTATTATCGGGTAGGGTAGGTGCCACATGACATAATCTATCCCAAATGAGCTCTACTTTAACCCCTGCAAATGAATGTGTCAAATTTACTGTAGTATGTATGTAATTCTTTGATATGTGTGTAGTTTAAACTCCTCCTAAACGGCTTTACCGATTTTGGAGACGTTTTGTGCGTATTTTAAGGGGACCATTGATGATTTGAGATTAACATTTGATCCGTTAGATGACGCTGCACTTGGATTTTAGGATTTTTTATTTTTGGGTCTACCGAGTATACTCATTTATATTTGTACTTACGAGGGAACTGTCAATAAGCTGTCATATTATGATACTTGATATTTTTAATAGTCATTTGGTGGACCAGTACTAACATACTATTACACTACTCGTATATCTCCTCATAATATATCTTCGCATTCTTTGTTACAGAGATCATCACGCATCGCTTCTTCGACGCGGAGACCATACATCCTCTGTCAGATTGACGACAATAAGGTCTTTGAGGTCATCAGCGAAATATTCCAACGGGAATAACGTCAGCCTTTTATAACAAGGAAGGGCTACCACACACAGGCGGATTTTATGCGGATACTGCGTAAGGGGTGTAGATACTCACCAAACGGTTAGACAAATTAAGTGTATTGTGTGTAAGAACATAAAAGAATACAATGTAGATATGTACCTATAAGCTTTATGTATATGTCATTTAATGTTCAATGAAAAATAAATGTGTACAATTTTCTAAAAAAAATATTAATAGATGCAAAAAATGAAGGAGATTAGTAGTGTCATTAAAGTTTTATTTTAATCTTGGGTTTTGATTTGATTTCAAAGTTTTTCTCTGAGTTTAGTTTAAAACATTAAGAAATCATGTGATTCATTTTAAGCAGTAGCAATAAACATTTTCTATAGTGTAGCCAATATTTTTTCACAATTTGAGAATATTGAAAATAGAAAATTTGTTTGTTTGTTTAAAATACATTTTTCAATACTTAAATTGCACCTCAGAGTCATTTGGTTTGCAATATTGTGCAAAACATTTTAGTTTAAAACATTACCAAATCAAGTGATTCATTTTAAGCAGTAGCAATAAACATTTTCTATAGTGTAGCTAATATTTTTTCAAAATTTGAAAATATTGAAAGTAGAAAACTTGTTTGTTTAAAATATATTTTTCAATACTTGAATTGAAACTCAGAGTCATTTGGTTTGCAATATTGTGCCATCTCTATTGTCTGAAGCAAGTATGAAGTAAAAGATTGCTTTAAAAATTGTCTTACTGTTTTTTATACAACATCGAGAGACACACACACTCGGGCAACCTGAAGTAAAATGATAAGCATATGAATGCTTGCATCATGGTATGTATCGCTCGCTTGTTAGCACCTCTGCTGCTAATACAGTAACTCCTTTAGAGCTTACTGGTAAACTCACTCACTCGCAGAAACACGACAATCCTCCAGGCGGTTGTTATTTGGCAACTAAATTAATAATTTTAAGGTGTAAGTAGCTCACAATCAATCTTCAGAGTCAAAATCAACATCATCTTCATGTAGTGCACGATGATAATTAACAATCGAAGCTCTAGCGAAAGATAAGTAGGGCATCGAAGCGGTCTGACTGGTAAAATAGTTTCAATTTTCTTGTTATATAATAGGAAATGAGTGATGCTAATAGTAATCTCTTAAGGAATTGCTTTATTAGTAGGGTATGGCAACTCGTGTATTATATTATTTGTATCGCTAATATTCATATGCTACGCTAAACATTTGTTTGTCTGATTACATTGTGTAAAAAAAGAGGAATTAAATTGTAGTTCTAAACAAAGCTTGCTATCGACAGGGTATTTTAGTCTTGAACATTGTAGCTATAGTGATAGTGTATTGTTCAGAAAGGTTTTCGTCTGCGAACACATGAGTTGTTAAATGAAGAAGATTTTACTAATTAACATACCGCATGGAATCATTCAAAAAAGGTGTAAATAAGTTGTTGCTGGCCGCTGCTTAAACAAAACTTTCCAGGTCTTTTTTAGGGTTCCGTACCCAAAGGGTAAAACGGAACCCTATTACTGAGACTCCGCTGTCCGTCCGTCCGTCCGTCCGTCTGTCACCAGGCTGTATCTCTTGAACCGTGATAGTTAGATAGTTGAAATTTTCACAGATGATGTATTTCTGTTGCCGCTATAACAACAAATATTAAAAAATAGAATAAAATAAATATTTAAGTGGGCTTCCATACAACAAACGTGATTTTTAGGGTTCCGTACCCAAAGGGTAAAACGGAACCCTATTACTGAGGCTCCGCTGTCCGTCCGTCCGCCCGTCCGTCTGTCACCAGGCTGTATCTCTTGAACAGTGATAGTTAGACAGTTGAAATTTTCACAAATGATGTATTTTTGTTGCCGCTATAACAACAAATACTAAAATATAGAATAAAATAAATATTTAAATGGGCTCCCATACAACAAACGTGATTTTTTTGCTGTTTTTATAGATAATGGTACGGAACCCTTCGTGCGCGAGTCCGACTCGCACTTGGCCGATATTTTCTCATTTTTGCTTGATATTGATAACGGCAATAGGTAGACGCTTGAAATATTTACAGAATATTTAGTTATATATTCACTTTAAGAATAAATAATTAAATTAGAATAAATCAAATATTTATGGGGGGCTCTCATACAACAAACGTGATTTTTTTTGCTGTTTTTATAGATAATGGTACCCTTCGTGCGCGAGTCCGACTCGCACTTGGCCGATTTTTTAATTACGCTATCACTGTTGCTCCAACGTGTAAGAATACATTCCCTGTTAATAGCAAGCAAGCTACATTTAGACTTACAATATAATGCGTATTTTTTTAAACACTGACAGGAGATAAACAAAATATGTTTACCATAGCTTATGAAAGTTCGTGTGTTGCCAGTTATGTCATACGGAACAGAAACGTGGGCTTTTACTGTGGGCCGTATGGGTAGGCTCAAAGTCATTCATCATGCTATGAAAAGGGCTATAGCTATATATAGGGTTTGAAAGCGTAAAAACGTATATATAAAAACAAGTTTATGCATTATTAATTGTAAAGTGCGCGATGAATAAGGAGATACCCCACTATTTCCATTGATTAAAATGTTGTGCTCGTTTGTCCTATTATTTCCATTATATTGAACTAGATCGTCCCGCTATTTACATTGTGTTTTTCTATTGCGGGGAAAAAAAGTGTAAAAACTTAACACATCGAATATAATAGATACAAGCCAGATAATAAGAAATATGAATGTGGGAATGCGAATGAGTTACTTAGTGTAAACTGCCAGCTTTATGTAGACAACGCAGTGTTAACAGCAGAATCGCTATTCAAATTAAATTGCAAAAATTACTCGTAGTTACAACAATGAGAGACGATTGTATAACGAAAGGCTTACAATTAAATGTTAAGAAAACCAAGATAATTTGAAAGTGAGACAACCGAAACGATCATAAACATTACGGTTAATGATGTAGTGTTAGAGCAGGTGGATGTTCATATAGCAGGAATGGAATGTTCACCGCTGATGTGAAGACACGAGTGAGTGCAGGGAACAGCGTAAGTGAAGCGTTGGGTAAACTTTTAAGCAGCCGAAATCTAAGACAGATGCATAGCTAGCTGTACGTAACGCGGTGCTAATCCCAACGCTAACCTATGGAAGTGAAAGCTGGGTGTGGCCGAGAGAGCATGAAAGTACGATAAATGCGATCGAGATGCGAGTGTTGTGCAAAATTTGTGGATAATACTTGCTGACCGCGTTCGCAATGATGACGTAAGAAATAGAATTGGTCTAAAAACGAGTGTCGGTATTAAGATTAAGAATAGGCATGCTCCGTTAGTTTGGACATGTAGGAAGAATGCAGGATGAAAGAATGACGTAACAGATATACAATGCGAAAATGGAAGAATGTAGGAACCGAGGAAGACCAAGACTCACCTACCATGACCAAATTGGCCGTGTGTTATATTCTCAGAAGTTGGTCGTGTATATTTATCACAGGATGATGTCAGGAGCCCTTGAAAGCCCTAGAAAAGACCTATGAATGTTAAAGAAGTGAGTGAGGGGTGTAGTGTGAACCGCATCTTATGGCGCTCGGTACTCTCTGCATACCCCGCAAGGGATCTGTAGTGAAGATATACATACAGGCATACATATAAATGAAAAAAGAGGCCAAGTTTAGTACAAAGTACGTCAGAAATTTTCTGCCATGTATTATATATCTTAACAGATATAGAGCGATCATGTTGAGATATCATAGCCTGTTTAGAGAACTATCTCCACCTTACAGAAAAACGCATCCAAATGACAACTTTCTGGAGTGTTGTTGTATTGCTGTGAGTGAGTGAGGTTACCACTAAGCTAAGGAGTTACTTTTTTAGCAGCAGATGTACCATTACGAGATACTTAATTCACTGTAAGCGTTCATAGGGTATGGAACCATTTAACATTATTACAAAAAAACATGAACTCCGAGCAAAGTCCGGTCGCTCAGGTACTTTATAAATTTAAGAACCATTACGTAGTTATTTTTTGCACCATGTCATATACAATTAATAAAAGTACGACCGGACTTGATTCTCAATCGGATCTTTTATTGTTAACTCTTGACATTATTTGTATCGAACTTGGGTATATTTTTTAACATTTATGTTTTGTTAGGATTAAATTATACCCATACACTCTCGTATGTTGTATTGAAAATAACCACATTGCGTTCGTAACGTCAACGATCGTTTGCCAACATTAATATAGACTGCTGTTGCTCTTGTTTTAATTAAATTCAAAGCATATCCTGCATTGAATCAACATAAGAAAACAGTGTCCAGGGTTGGTCTGCTTGATGTTTATGTAAAATGAGAATGAGAAATAAACACGTTATGATAAACGGACAACCCAATAATATCATAACTGCGTAAGTAGTTTACCATTCGAGAATTCACACGGACTGTATTGCAAATGCATTCACCAAGAGAAAATCTGTATTTCTATTTTTTTTCTGTAAAATCGATTCATTGGAAATAATAAACGAGCTTAGGCAGTTATTTTCATAGTCATAATATTATTTATTCTGAACCACAATTCTATGTAACTATAGTTCGCTAGATAGCGATTAAGTACGAGTAACTATCAAATAATCCATATGTCTAACGTTTCAAAGGTCATATCAAGAGCAATAAAGTTGTCAAAGACTGTTATCATATACTCTTTGCTCTGATCAGCTACCTAACCGTAGTGCAGATATCAACCTAAGTATTATGTCAGCTACAAAATACCGGTACTGGTTGGAGAATCTATCGAGTGTTTTGGTACAGTTGGCGACCACTTGCATGAACATTTTATATTAAACAGCTGACTACTTGCCTATCAAAACCTGCATATAGCTGTAAGATCGACCACTACTTACCTAAATCATTTATGAATCCTTTACAATAGATTTTTTTCTTCTTCTCTGTTGTTTTTGATACGTATATGTATAAAGGGGTGACCCCTTTATACATATACGTGTTAAATAAAGTTTTCTGTTGGGAAATTTTAATCATTTTATTTTATTTCTTAAACATCAATGTTGCCATTTTGCATTTGATTTTTTATTTCGCACTCTAAATACAAATGTTCTTCAGATAATGCTTTATTGAGGAGTTTTTTTTGTCTCTCTCTTGCCCCTACAGTAATATACGAAACGTCACTCTCTCTCTTTCTATCTTCACTAACTTATATCTCCCTCTCAACTTCCGTTCGCCTCGTCCGATCAAACTTTTCATAACGTTCTCGTCACGCATTCACTAGCTTACTCGCCAAGTCAAGCGTGCGTAAAGAAGTTTTACTTTAAAAAATTCCAGAAGATTTCCAACAAGTGTATAATACATCGTTATGTGAATAGTACCTCGACAGTAGTGTCGGGCATTCGCTGCCGGCTCGACCGTTCATTCGTTGTACCGATAATTGGGCTAGTCTCCTATGCTTTAGATAGCTCCGACATTTGCTAAGGAAATCGTTTCATACAGCACAATGATTTACTGAATTTACATGCAATGTGCTCTAACCTGCTTTTGTACTTCGGCCACCAATTAGTTCATGCGGACTAGCGCTGATGGGCACCCACCGACTACCGTTAGTAGATGCAACATGTCGCCATGGAACATGTATAATCTGCCTTCACTGGTAGGAATATCAGTAATAAATTTTTGCTGTCTGAATAACTTATTGGCCAGATTACTTATGGAAGCGAGAGTTGGGTGTGGCAGAGAGAGCATGAAAGTAGGATAAACGCGGTCGAAATTTGTGGCGTAACGCTTGTAGACCGCATTGGAAATGATAATGTTAGAAACAGAGTTGGTCTGCAAGAGGGTGTCGGTGTTAAAATAAGAAGAGGCATGCTCCGTTGGTTCGGAGATGTATAATAAATGCAAGAGGAAAGAATTACGAAACATATACAACGCGGAAGTAAAAGGATGTAGAAGTTGAGGAAGGTCAAGATTTACCTACCATGATCAAATTGATCGTGTTTTATCAGAAGGTAATGTTTCTAAGGAGCCTTAGAAACCGGCGAGCGTGCATTAGAAGAGCAATGAATGTTAAAGAAGCAAGTGAAGTTTGTAAGGATCGAGTCATGTGACGCTCCGTGCTCTCTGTCTACCCCGAAAGAGATTTTTAGGGAGTTATAGACGGATCAATAGAATAACTTGTTAGTCTATATCTACCATACCTATGAGTATTAGCTATTAGCTGTTTGTGCAGCACATGTTACTGTAAAAATCGTCTGCAGCCTTTGGTTATGTTTTTTTTATACAATTGAGAGGTATACAACATACAGCCCATTTGATGTAGAACGGTTACCAAAACCTATGGATGCTTGCAATACATCACGTATCGCTCGCGTAATGCAGTCTTGCTTCTGAGGTAGAGGTACTTTTCCAGACGAATTGCTTTGATGCACCTACCTCTCTTAAAACACCTATATAAAAACTCGAACCCACGAGCGTTGGTGTCAAAGAAGCGTTATTAACCACTACGCCACCGAGCTTGTCAGATCTCCGTTATTATTCTTCTATTATAGACATTCAGTTGGTGCATCAATGCTTACTGTTCTATTAATTACTTCCTAATAATTAAATTTCAAATAATAAAACTTTACATAAAATACCGCTTTATATCAGGCGGGCCGTATGCTTGTATGCTTTCCGACGTTGTATAAAAACAAAAACAGAAAAATGAAATGATAGTTCGCTTTTAAAACTGTTTTGTTTAATTTATAAATTGAACAATACTTTCAACAACCCAGGACTAAAGTCTCTATGAAAATGAATCTATAGTGTAAAACTACATTACTTCAAAACTTTAAAGAAGTTTCTGATCGAGCAAACTTCTAGAGTCATTGAAATATAGTTCTTATTTTATTCTTGATAGATAAATTCTTTCTTAAAGTTATTCTGTTTCATCCAACTAAATTACTACAGAAAAGCTATTTACTGAAACTTTTCAATAAACTACAGTGATACAAAATGAAGCACTTCAGTATAAATTGGTATTTTTACAAGCTTTTATTTAACTTGCCCTATTAGTATGTGTGGGTCGAATCTTGGAAGCTTTAGAGTCACTTTCTTATGTTTAATTGGACTCAGATTTGGTATACTTGCCTATATTCGGTGACAATGCCATAACATGGTACCATAGAGCTGGTTTGGTGAAGGAATCGTAGGGTGGCAACCGGAACTTCTAAACTAAATAAGATAAACCCATCGAGTTTGAGCTCATTTGTTTTGTCTCGGTAAACACTCTGATGCTGCATGATATTCAGGGTCTGAAGTGGCATACACTCTAGCCGTAGATAGTCATAGAAACTTCCGAACTAAATAACGTAATAATGCTACATGATATCCCGGGCCTGAAGAGCCGGGCCGGGAAGGTGATCAAACGAAGTTTGTAATAAAACCACGCATCCCTATTGAGTTTGGGGTAATTGATTTTGTCTTGGCATACACTCTGGTCGTATGTTTGAGTGCACCTTAGTGGTTAAAAATTAAAAAAAAAAACTCTGTTCCTATATCCATTCCATATAGGTTCTGAAGATGGAAACGGTAGGTAAATATGGGAACTTCTGAATTAAACAAAGGACTACTCATCGAATAATTATATAGTTCGAAATTAACAGAATAAATACCTTGCAATAATCGTACATTACTAGAAATGATAAAGAAGATTATTATAAGCAAAACTAAAAAGTTGAAAATAAATTTATAACTCAATAAATTTTTTAAAAATAAGCTTCTATTTATTTAAAAATTCAGTTCTATTAAAACGAATTCTCTTAGTAACACGTTATTTGTTGATAGCTACGATACGAAAGATACTCTACGGCAGTAATGGATCTCTTTATCACAGAAATCCAAAGGAACTTTGAATTTAGTTCTCTTTTATATGGTTCCGTACTTGCATAAAACGGACCCAAGTTATATAGTTGAAATTTTCACAGATGATGTATTTTTGTTGCCGCTATAACAACAAATACTCAAAATTAGAATAAAATAAATATTTAAGGGGGCTGCCATACAACAGACGTGATTTTTTTTGCTCGCTTTGGCTCGATATTGATAACGGCAACAGTCTACCTGTTGCCGTTATCAATCGCTTGAAATATTCACAGAATATTTAGTTATATATTCACTTTAAAAATAAATAATTTTTGAACATTTGACAAAAAGGGAAACAATCATCAATATATATGTAAATAATTCTAATTACAGGGAAAAAGAGTAGTAATACTGTTAGTATATCAAATTAAAATATCATTACATACAACATAATAAATTAAATTCAAAATTTTAAATAATAATGTCAATAAATGCAGAGTAACCTATTAATATCATTGAATAGAAAATATACATGATTAAAAATGCATAAAGCGCTTTTAGCAGGGATGGAAGGTTCGCCTCTGATGTGGAGAGACTAGTAAGTACAGAAAACAACGTGAATGCAGTTTTTTACAAACTTCTAGGCAGCTGAAATCTAGATTAGAAGATACAGCTCGCTGTACACAATCCCAACACTAACTTATGGAAGGGAAAAGGGAAGGGAAATGGTTGAGTATGGCAGAGAGAGCATGACCATTGAATAAACGCGGTGGAAACTTAATGCTCACCGCGTTCGCAATGATCTATCTATCTGTCTATAACTTCACGATAAATCCTTTGCGGAGTAGGCAGAGGGAACCAAGCACCACGTGACTCGATCTTTACACACCTCACTCGCTTTTTTAACATTCTTTCTACATATCCGAACCAACGGAGCATGCCTCTTCTTATTTTAACACCGACACTCTCTTTTAGACCAACTCTGTTTCTAACATCATCATCGCGAATACGGTCTACAAGCGTTACACCACAAATTTTGCGCAACGATGATGATGATAATGTAAGATAAAGAGTTGGTCTGAAAGAGAATGTCCGTGTTAAAATAGAAAAAGCATGCACCGTTGGTTCGGACATGTAGAAATAATTCATGATGAAAATATGACAAAACGGACATAAAATACGAAAGTAGAAGGAAATAATGCAAGACTCACCTTGCTCGACGAAATTGGTCGTGTTTTATTAGGTGTTGTTAGGAACCCTGGGAATCGGTGAGCATGCATGAAAAGACTGTTACGAATGTTAAAGGAGCGAGCGTGTTGTATAACGGCCGCGTCTTGTGGCGATCGGTTTTCTTTGGACACCCCACATGCGACCTGACGTGAAGGTGTACATACATATATACAAAATGCGCTTGAAATTATTACAAAATATCAGGCAGGCACTTATTGATGCCGTAATATACGAGTACCTTATGCAAATTGAGAACACTACTTTAAATTGCGTACAATTAATAGATAGAATTCCGTTGACAAAAGATAATAGATGGGTCCTGTAGATAATGTTGGTTCTATAAATACGTATAAAGTTTCGATGAAAGTGTGTAGTTTTGATGTAGATGTCATTTGATGGATAACAATCTTTATCAGGGTATCTGCTACTGACACGGGTTCTCTATAAGCCTATCTCTTGTAGTAAATATTACATTCAAATATATATAAGAGATTTTACTAAATCCATAAAATACGTTTTACAACTATCCAATTGCCCTTCTGACTTGCAATTTGCCCGCACGCTTCTCTTTTGTATACTGAATATGATTTTCTTCTATGTAGAGTTTGCCCCAAATTATAATGCCATAGCGAAATAACCGATATACATTAATAAATGTCTTATTTTGTACTAATTTTAATGTTTTTGTAATAATTTTCATGAGAAGAAAAAATGTCACTATTTAAAAACACTTCAAATCAGGTGGGAATGCATGTTTACACGCTTCCTCAAAAACAACTAGATTGTATGTAGATAGACAGAATATACTATATTTGCATAATATAGATTGTAGAAAATACTTTCGAAAAGATTCTTATAATTAGAAAAACAAATCTATTCTAGTAATTTTCTCTTTTTGTTAATATGAAATCTATGCCGAAATTTTCAAGGGACTTACAAAAACTGACCTTAAATTATGAATATCTAATAACAATTGATATAAGTACCTATTTTCGATGACATAATGTCTTCTCATTCCACTGTCAAGTCTTCCATGATTAGGTTCATTAAGGTTTGACAGAGAGCCGTCCATGGATCACTGACATCGATTAATGACTATCGTCCAAAAGCAATGATCTCCGAAGTTACGAATAACTCAGGTACAGATTACAGCTCATGTTGGTTCACTTACGTACTTAAGATATAGTAACTGATACATATAAAAGACTTATCCTTGGTTTACGTACAATCTTATTAATATTTCAAACCCATGTTTAAATTGCCTTATTTTTCTTAAACATGTGAAAAATTAACTTCCAACCAATATATGTATGTATATTGGCTGTAAGTTAATATTTTATTTAATTCAGTAAATTGTCTAGTTTGTCCATAAATACTGTTCCACAGAATTTTTTTTTTTTCATGTCTCTAATCGTTTCGAATTTGGAACGCGTTTACTATATTAGAAACTTCTTTTGATTTCCCGCCGTTTCATAATTTTTTTGTGTTTAGTATCAAATTACAATATAGACTGGGGTGCCAAAGAAAATAGGATTGCAGTGATTGCCTTGCACAAAGTGGGTATGGAACCCTCGGTCATAGTCAAGACACTTCAATAGCTTGGTATCAGCCATATGTTCGTATATCGTATTATCGACAGATGTACCAACACCTGCTCTGTTGAAGACCTAAAGGATTGGCGTCACCACCTGCTGTTAGAAGTACAAAGGTTATTATTGCCAGAATTCGCCGAAACCCCATTAGAAAACAAAAAATCTTATCGCGAGAAATGAAGATTCCCGTTAAGTCTCTGTCGCGTATAATAAAACAAGACCTGAAGCTCGGCGCTTATAGTCGATATACAGGACATGCCACAAATCAATCCCTACAGTTGAAGAGAGTGAATAGATAAAAACGCCTTCTGTCCCGATACGCAGGTGAAAGGCATAGCAATATTGTATATACTGATGAAAACATTTTCACGATTGAAGAGTACTACAAAAAGAAAAATGACAAAGTATACGCACACAAATCTAAAGAAGTCGTCTAAGTACTCGGAAAGGTACAATGTAGTCATCATCATGCGAAAAAGGAGTGAAGACTACACTTTTTTAAAATATACCGTGGACTTTCCAGCAGGACTCTGCACCTAGTCGCAAGGCACGTACTATCCTAGCCTGGCTCGAAACCAACGTTTCGGACTTCATACAAGCTGAAGACTGGCCTTCGTCTAGCCCAAATCTGAACACCTTAGACTCCATATTAAGGTCAGTTTTAATGGACAAGTCCTGCTCGAAACGACACGCCGACATTGTGTCCCTTAAGAAATCTCTGTAATAAGCAGTGGCTAAATTTCCCATGGAAATAGTGCGCAACTCCAAAGATTTGTGGCCAGATAGATTAAAGGCCTGTATCAAAGCCAGAGGTGGCAATTTCGGATATAATCATTTAGTTTTTATTTTTTACTGAGACTTCCATAAATATGTACATATAAGTTTAATTAAGATTAGAACAGTACTTCATAAAAAAAAAATTGTAATTGTAACAAAACTTATGGCCGGACTAGGTATATTGGTTAATAGCCTTACATACTTAGCCAAAAATCCGGGGAAGCGGAATGCAATATCGAAGAAATGGCATTAGTAAATGTGCCCACCCTACTTCTATCGGCAGTCCACGAATATTGCTTTAGTTAGACATCGGTAGATCGAGCCTTCCGACTTCCAATGTGAATCGGCAGTCGTGTTTATTAACGGTTGCAATATAAAAATTAAGTGTGTGTATTGCTACTTTAGCTAAGAAAACGATAAAAAAATGGTTTTATAGGAATGTATATTCATTACAAGCTATTTAATTATTTTCCCAAACATAAAATCAAGTCGTGAGCTCTTAGGGGTCGTTGCATGTATTATTCTAACCGAACATACAGGTTAAGCAACGTCGACAGCCTATGGATGGGTTTAACTATGACGAGTTTCTGCGTGCCCGGAGGGCATGTTAAGCCGTTAGTCCCGGCTGTTGTCGATAGATGACAGTCGTTAAGCTAAGTCAGTGGCCCTCGGGCGGCCTCCGCCAATCCGCATTTGAGCAGCGTGATGTAGTATCCTCTAAACCCCTGCGGTTGAAGGGAGATCCGTATCCCTGCAGTGGGATGAGTATGGGTTGATGTAGTATGTGGTATAATATCAAGTTACTATTTTTAGGTACTGTGTTTCGGTGACGTTGTACGCCCCATAGTCACTGGGAGACGGCTAGTAGATGTAGATAGTTTCAAGTTGTCAGGGACGTGAAATCAAGTAGTCGAGTTATATAAATGTGGTGTCCAATTTACAATTATTATACAAACGTGACATTTAATAATATCAAAATAATTCCATATGACAATAATTGAGTCCGCAATGTCTGACCATAAGCAAATATATATGGAAATGAAAAAAATCAGAGCACCGTCGAAAATACAACATGAAGCCATTGATTATGACAAATTACATGCCTCAATGCAAGAAGCTGAACTAGATGAAACTAATACAAACTTTAAAACATTTGAATACACGATAAAACACCATATAGAATATTGCAAAGTAACAAAAACAAAGATTTTAAACCTACCACAAAATGACTGGATAAATTAGAATATAATACATATGTAGTATTACCTTTGGATAAAATTTAAAAAAAATCCGGAAAATAAAGCATTGTAAGAAGAGTACAAAACGGGTAGGTATTGTTCTATGTTGCGAAATTATTTCGAAGCACTAAAGATAATTACTATTATAAAGAATTCACGCAATAAACCAATAAACCAAAGAAGATGTGGGAACAACAAAATAAAACGAAGCTGTGTTCCTTCAAAATTAATAGTTGATTCTAAACAAATAACAAATCCGAAAGATATCTGTGAGCAATTTAACCAATACTTCGCTACCATCGCATCCCTTTTGGCTGATGAAATACCAGAAAGCTTTCATCTAAATTCTAAACTCGCCTTGCCGTGTGCGATGCATGATACAAAATTAACAATTCTCGATCCATGTAGTAGTGACGAAGTCATCAAAATCATCAATGACCTTGACGCAAATGGTCGCTAGCACTGGCCTGGACGGGATTAATACAAAAATAATAAAATGCCTGAAAATCTTATTGCCGAAAACTTGACTAAATGTATCAATGAGCTACTGCGAGTAGGCAAATTTCCTAATAACTTACAAGTAGGCAAAGTCACTACAAACTATAAATCAGGAACAAAAACTGACCCCGGCAACTATAGACCAATCTCAGTCCTTCCTTCCTTATCTAAAATAATAGAAAAAAATATCCACAAAAGACTTGAAACATATTTAAATTCTATTAACGTGAACGCCAATTTGGGTTTAGGCCAAAAAGCAACACGCTTGCCGCTACTATTGATATAGTTACTAAAATTAGATCAGATATTGATAAAAAGCATATAGCTCTATATTTATAGATCTAAAAAAAGCTTTTGATACCGTTAGTCATAATTTGCTATTAAAAAAAACCAGAAAGCATTGGTAACTGACATGTATCGATCCTACATAACAAATAGATCTCAGGTGGTCAGGATAGGTAATGATCATAGTACACAGCTACCCGTATCGTGCGGTATCCCGTAGAGTTCGATTTTAGGTCCGTTACTCTTTTTAGTATATATAAATAATATGCATGAAATAGGTTTGCACGGGCACATTACTTTATATACTGATGATGCGTGTCTATTCTACTTCGGATCTACAATACAAAAAATATTACCCAAGACCAGAAAGGCTTGAACACATTATTTTCTTGGTTACAGTACAATCTTTTGACTATAAACATATCAAAAACATGCTACATCATTTTTAAAGCAAAAAATTAAATAATTCTTCCACACAAACCGTTAGAAATAAACAATATTGTACTGCAACAAAAAAAGTCTGTAAAGTACTATATCTTGGTCTTAGAATGGATGGCGGTCTGACGTGGAATACACAGATCGAGTATATCAAATCTACTCTCTCATCACTAATTGGTTCACTTTCACATATCGCTTGATGTATTCCGCGTCAGATTCGGTATACAATCTATAATTCATTAGCAAAACCACACTTACTTTATTTAATAGAAATATGGGGCACTGCCAGTAAAACAATATTAGCTAATCTACAAATTACACAAAATAAAATAATAAAACTACTTTTTCAATATCCTTTTTTAACACCTACTTCGAAAATATACGCTGAAACGAAATTAATGTATATAATAACATATCAATTATATATGTACAATTCTTGTATCCTCATAAGATAATAAACAACTCTCTCCGTACTAATTTAGCATTCACTACAATCAAACACGTAACGAAAAGAAGCACGCGTTGAGCTAGTTTTCTGGTACTACCCAAGGTTCGAACGAACTACGATAAAAAATGTTAGCTTTTGAAGGTGCACAGCTTTACAACAAAATACCGTCTAATATAAAAAAATATAAAAACATTGAATGTATTCAAGTTGAAACTAGCTCAACATGTTGTTGAACAGTTCTAATAATTTGAACACTCTTGATGCAATAAATGGTTATAAAATCAGTGTGTGTGAACGACGAATATATCATTGAGCTATTATTAATATTCTCATGGAAGTGACTTTTTGTCTTTTTGGGAATAAAATTTCTTTAAACCTAAAATAGAATCACTATTTCCAGTAATCCTACATCCATACAATCAAATTATTTCTTTATATTGTTAATGTTGATGGTAACATGTTGATGTAAAGAGAAAATATAAAGTTTTATATATTTAACTACTAAAATCTTCGGATCTGATTAAACTGTAAATAAATGAAATAAGAGAAGAACAGCTCTTTAGTTTTTCGTGAAGAAATTGAGCACAAAATTGTTTACGCATGGACACACATATATACACGTTATAAGATATGCGTTCTGTAGTCATGCATATAAATACAAACCTATACGTACAGTATCATCTGAAAATGGGACATTTCAATACCTCATTACTTAAATGACGTTGAAACACATCAACAAAACTTACACTACTTTCACTAATAGTAAGCTATGTTAGCTCTAAGTACTAGAGGCTTTTTTTTAATAAACTCCCTGAACTAAAATTGAAAAACCGAACTCTACGCGGGCGTAGCCACGGTTTAAGCATAACTTTTATTTGCATTCACGGTAGTTTTCTTATGATAAATACCGGCTGTTTCACTAGAAAAGATTCTTTATGCCTTTGTACTCTGTTTTCATTAGCCTTGATGCAAATACATTATTGTAAATCTTGTTTAATGGAAATTAAGCGAGTTGTGTAAACAGTAATTTCTTTGAAGATAAAATATTAAGAATTTCCTTTAAACATTTAAAAGGTTTTGGTGAAAAAAGGGCCTTTTTCATTATGTAAGTATAAAAAACAAGATTCCTTGACACCGTTAGAGCCAAAGTTCACGCAGCGCAGCCTGCCGACTAGTAAACTAGGCTTTGGCGAAAGGGAGAAAGTTTATAAATAAGTAAAATATTTAGACCAAAAGCATAGCAAAATAACAACTTCCTGGCTATTATTGTGAAGCTCTGGTAAAGTTACTAGTAAAGCCATGGGGAACAACGTAACTCATCGAGAGCCTCATCTCAACAGCTTCAAAAAATTCAGAGTCTTGAACAGGGTGCACCGGTTCTTCATGCCGGACTAGCTTTGTCTGTTTTATTAGACTCAAGCGTCAACGTGTGTCTTGCATGGATATCATACACACGAGTCCTGGTGCTCAAGAAGTCTTTGCTAACAAACGATTTCCAATCTCGTCAAATAAATTGTACCTAATTTGTAAATTGTTCTGTAAATGGCGATCCATATAAAATTCTTTAGACTGACTTGGCTAACGAAAATGTTCTACCTAAAATCTAACCTACTTTTTGTGCTTCCGCCACCAACTAGTTCATGCGGCCTAGCGTCTACAGCACCTGAGATTGATCTGTTCCAGTTGGCGGATGACCACAGCAGCCGAGGCAGAGACTACCGAAGCAGCCATGGCAGCGTCGGCATGTTGCATCTACTAACGGTAGAGGGTGGGTGCCGGCCGGTGCTAGGCCGCATAAACTAATTAGTGGCGAAAGTACACAAATCAGGTTACATTAAATTGCATATTGTACCTTGTTGAGGATATCATATTTAGAAAGAATAATATAAACAAATATTGTGGTACAAATTACACAGTGCTAGACGAAGCTTTTGTTATGTGTACTAGACAACTGATAAACATGCGCAATTATAGTTTTTATGTAAATACATTACTTATTATACATGAAAAATAACCAGACTAAGACAAACAGATATGCTCATGTATACCAATGTTTGTTCTGTGTGGGAATCGAACCCACGAGTATTGATGTCAAAGTAGCGTTACTAACCACAGCGCCACTGAGCTCGTCTAGTATAAAGACTTTCTTATTGACACTTTGGCATTCGTAAATAGAAACAATAATATACTATTATATAAATAAAACATACATTAAAGTCAAATGTCAACACATCAGTCATAGCTCAGTGGAGAAAGAACCAGCCTATTAATCTACGACCCCTGGTTCAAATATTGGCGTGGGCATGTACCACTAAAATCATCTTTTCGGATTTATACATAAATCTGAAAAAATATATGTAATTATCACTTGCTTAGCCTATCCTATTACTAAAACGAAGGCTTGAAGTTTTGTGAGCGAGGGGTGCATTAATGCACAATCAACAGCTTGATTAGTTTGTGGTGTGGAGGCAGAAAGTAAAATGCCAATATTGCCTTTTTCAAAACGGCTATAATGTTTAGTTGGTATCTTCCAGTATGTGGCATCGACATGGATGCCGCTGGAAGATGTCATTTTATAAAAAAAGATATGCAGTAGAAAATGGCAAAAATACTCGGTTTTTACGAGCACGTACAATTTACTTGCGTTCGGCTACCACATGTAGCCAGTGAGGTCTTGTCTGGTTCGCCTTTAAGGATTACGGAGGTCAGCTGGCAGTCGCTCCAAAGTAATAACTGGACGCGCTATATCTTGGATCATGAGCATTGCGAACCCCGGGCTCCGTAGTGGATGCAACCGGGACTTACCGCTTGATGAGTGAGCGTGTGTATCTATAGGTGGTCGATTGTTAGAATTTTACTTTCGAAGCAATGGCTTCTATTTATTTATAACACGTTTGTTTGTAGATTTCGAATTTAGTGAGACCTATACATTAATAAACTTCAGTAATGGATTCAGGCGTTATTTGGCAAAAAAATAATTTACATGCAATCTGATCTTACCTGTTTTGTTTGCTTCCGCCACCAATTTGTTCATACAAATTAGCGCCGGCCTGCAGCCGCCCACTACCGTTAATAAATGGATGACAACCACAACTGCCATGGCAGCGATTTCATTAAGTCAGTTGGGTTAACTCTCTCGCATATACAAATTTGATAATTAGATAACCAATGAATGTTGCTACTGCATGCCCAGTCTACTTCAATTATGTACTATAATAAATTAATCAATTAATACAATGTCAGTGTGTTATCACGGATTATTCTGATAAGAATTGGAAACTTCGTCGAAGAAAATCCATTTCATTTATTACATGAGCCAGGGAACCTCTATTATGGAAGAAATGTATGAAGAAATACAATATAATGATAACGTTACTGTTAAATCTCAGTATATCAATGAAAACGTTATGTTTGCTCGTAATAATATAGACACTTTTCTAATATTCAATTAAAATTGGAACTTTGGAGCTTATTGGAACAGGAACGTCCAAAGTTAAGTGTGAGTTGACATAAACAATTATCAACAGATTTTGTCTATTCATTCATGTACAAACTTCTGACATAAGAGAGGGTGAATAGTATAACATTTTCTAATAATTTTCGATGACCTCTCAAACTGTTCTAGTTAGAAACATCATTTTATTTATCATATATTCCTCAGTAATTATTAGTACAGATTTTTCTTTATGAACTTAGAGGTAAAGGGAACGGTAAAGGTACCTGTAACATACATGCAGAGATATATAGGATGAATAGATAGGAGCATAATAAGCGTTCTTTTTTTATCTTTTATGACTCTATCGTAAAAAAATAGAAATTACAAAAAATGGGGAATTATAATTCGTTGTTTAAAATAATGTAAATAAGTTAGAACTGCACCGATTGACATTTCTTATTTTTTAACACCATTCTTATCTTTTTAAAACATTGTTCACAGTCTCTTTCTATGGCGACTGATATAACAAATAACAAAGTCCATTTGCAGATTGGGAATATACAATGATAAAGATAGACAAAAGAATGTCAGGGTCTGGCTTTTCGTAAAGGAACACTTTTAATGGGGGGTAGTTATAAAGCGATATTAGTGTTATTTATGACTAACCCCCAGACTGAAGATTCAGCTGGCATATAAGTAAAATATACATTTTTGTTTTAAAAATTTACCATCGTAGTAGCATCCAGCGCTATCACTAATGCAAAAAAATAATTATTTTTACGTAATATACAAACTATATAAATAGCTGGTAATAAGCTGGTATTGTAGCGCTAGGTTCATCAGTCTCATCACTTATCAAGATTGTGAGCAGTAAGCGGCACGCTGTATGAACTTAAAAGACCAAAAGGCCAAATTTGACGCTGAATTTAGTTTCGAATAATATAGCCTCTGTTCCCACTAGTTTCAGCTGCATTTCTATAGTAAAATAAGCAGAAAACAACTATGCAACGAGCAACGTACTACTATCAGGCCTCGCTGGTGTTTAACCTGATTATTCCAAAGCTAATGAAGTTCATGTCAGTGAATACCGGTGTCCCACAGGGCTCCGTTCTATCGCCCACCCTCTTTCTTCTGCATATCAATGACATGCTGCCATTTGGTAATATTCATTGCTATGCTGATTACATAGATTTATTTTTGTCGGCCTGGTGCTGGTCGTACAGAAATCGGTGAGAGGCGTGAGAGTCTAGTCGTTGAACTGAATCGGATTTTGGATCACATTAGTAAATGGGGTTCCAATAACCTGGTTGAGTTTAATGCTGAGAAAACTCAGGTTTGCGCGTTTACAACAAAAATATCCCCTTTCCTTCCCACTCCCAGTCTTCAGGACGCTTCCCCCAGTATGCGAGATAGCTCAATATGCTAGGTGTGAGTATTAATTGCGACCTTAACCAGCGTTATTACATCGAGAGCCTCAACTCTCAACAGCTTCAAGAAAACTCGGAGTCCTGAACAGGGTGCGCCGGTTCTTCGCGCCGGACAAGTCAACAAGTAAGTGGGTGAGGTTAACTGTGACCTCCTGAAAATTAAACTAAGCTCTCGTGAATTACTATGTAGCAGTTACTAGCAGCAGGGATGGTAACACGAGAGCACTTCTTTCTGTATTGTAAGGGTCCATAGTCTACGGCTACTAGTAACTTTACATCACGTCAGCCGTATGTTTATGTAGAGATAAGTTTAGTTAGCTGAACTTAACATCTGCTTACATCGAAACATAAATGTGATGACATCAGATTTCCATCGAGCGAGCGAGCGGATTAGTCCTCCCAACCCGATATGAGCCCCATTAAATATGAAAGTTTTAGGAAATGTTTCTTAAAATCGTTTAAAATAATAATTGTAATTTGTTTATACCTTCAATGTTAAAGACTTGCTCTATTACAAAAAAACGTATAGAAAATATAACGATACCTCACATTTCATATAATTTCTGAAAGAGTTACTAATCGATTTACTTAAATTGCTTTAGACCAGTACATATTTTGCATGAAAAGACGAAAACGTATAAATTATTTACAAACAAAACATCAACAAGCTGTTCTGTCAACTCGGGTTGTTTGCTACCTTATTAGGTTCCATTACTATTCAATGTTAAAGTTCAAATATTATATACAGTATTTATAACTAATAAATCATGTTATATATACTATAAAAAGAACATATATTTCATGACAAGCGATACATGACAGAATAACGCACACAGAAGAAAAAGCAACAAAATAATATGTAGTATTGGCATTGTCAAATAGTAGTGAACATAATACACCCATTAGTTGCAAAGGATAAAAAAGTAGCAAAATGTTAGTTAATTGATGATTAGAACTGCATTATATCATTTGTCGTGTAACTTCAAGAAGTAACAGTGAAACTACACTATCAGTTTTCTTGTTTACTCGTCAATGGACTTGTCCCTTATACCTGGATAGAAATGAGGAGGATATGAAGATCAGGCTTCTAGTCATAAAACTGCCTGTCTGCCATTTATTTGCCTAAATAACTAGAAAATTTTATGGGTACAATTACACATTTGCACTCTTCAACACTCACGTGTACGTGTGTATCTGTGAATTATTATTTGTTGCCACTTTTTTACGTGTTATGTATTATCGGGCCAAACAAGCTTCGATACCATTTCTTTGTATATGGACAAAATCTGCACTTCAACCTCAGTCTTAATAATTTGTAACATTTTAACCAACTGCCTACTTTAATGTTAGATGTTAAATGTCTCATGGTATTGCCAAAATAAAGTTTATTATCGTATTTGACATCTGTCACGACGTCTATAGTATTTGTATTTGACAGTTGTTTTGTCTGTGGTTACATTCCATTAAACATCATGGCACATACAACTCCAACGACGCTTTTAATTTTAAATGTACAAAACTTCATTTATCCCTCAAGCAATAAAATCACCGCACATTTGGTTATTCGAGCCGGATTTATGAAGAATCTGCTGGTGGAATATTACAAATATTATTTTCGAGATTGTGTAGCATTATAAAAAATAAGTTATTTCGGGCAAACCATTCGTTTCATCGAGATGTATGCTGTGGTGTATTGATGATGCTAAAAACAGCCTTAGTTTTCTTTGTCACACGTGAGAGCAAAGTTAGGTCCTTAGTAAAGCCGTAAAAACAAGAGCCAACTTCTCTATGCCGAAAGTTTGTAAATTGAGGTGGTATTTCTGTCTTATTTTTTCTAAGTGTAGGGACAGTAAGTAGGGCCTCTTTTCAACATCAATTCAATAGATGAAACCAATTATTAGATTTTACATTTCTATCCGTGTTTACAATTAGTTTTACGAGTCTAAGAACTGACAACCAATTTACATTTCGTCAATACAGGCACTGAAATTGTATAATTTTTCTGGAAATTATCGATAAAATTGTGAAAATCTCAGCGCAAAGTGGATATTCTTGAATTGAAGTCTCGTAGTAATGTCATCAAATCGCAAACATCTCTAAATTATTCCGAGTCGCTCATTAGGACCCGAAATATGTCTCAGCCACTACAATCGGTTGCAAACAGGATGGTTTATAGTAACAGACTAATAAAAGCTTCAACCTCCACTTGAGTGATATCTTTAAACTCGGATCGTGACGGGTTTACAAACTTCTCTCTAATATTTTGAAGCTTCCAATTAGTTAATTTCAAAGCTACAGAAATTGTGTGATCAACACAAAGCAACTTGAATAACAGCTCTCCGGCGCGTCTTAACATTTACGGTCTCAGCCACTACAATACGGTTCTAGATCAAATATGAGCTGGCATTCTGACATTTCTGGTAGACTCTTGTTTACTCCACTTGAAGTTGTTTTTACCATAGTAGTAGCCTGATCTCAAGTGATTCAAATCTGAATTTGGTGGACGACCATTACGTGCCAGGGTCTTTGAAATGTTTAGGCACAGTTTCCTACTCGGTATCAGACAGGCTGCACTCGGAACCAGAATTTGTCTGAACAGTTCCCATGACAAAATTTTCATCAAGATCTGAGTCGCCGCTTAAATCATTATCTTCTTCGTCTAAAAGCCACTCTTTTACTGTCGATTAAAAGGCGCTATCTGTCAATGCTATCGCAGCGAGCGACCAGACGTAGTTACTGATAAAAATTTCAAACATCGATATTTACCTTAAAAACGCGCGCAACGGCTTCTTCCGTTAGTAGTCCGTGGCACATTGAATAACTTGAAGGTACTCAAACGCATAATACTAAAAGGCACACCAGCAACAGTTTTATTTTCAGTTGGGAGTCTGTCAGACCTAAATCAGTGCTTAAGGGTTATAAGATGATTAATAAAATATTTTCTTATTGTTGTGTATTAATGTTTTACATATATATGACTAGCAGAAGCCCGCGGCTTCGCACGCATGAGATTTGGGCTTTTAGTAGCCTTTATTTCTCTGTAGACATGAAATTGTTTCTGTTTAAAAAAAAAACAAAGTTCAGGGTCGTAGATGCAACCATAGAGCGATTCAATTTTCGTACAGCGCCATCTATTGACCTTTACAGGAGGCAACGTATATGTATTTTATTTATATTACATAAAAAATACGTAGTTATTTTATGTTACAAAAAATACGTATTCTATGAAAATAATAAAAATAATATTGCAAAGTCCCCTGAAGGGGAAGATATTTCCCCCTAATTTTAACAGTTTTTCATTTTTTACGCAGGAACCCTAAATATTTACGGGATAAAAAGCCCTACCCTATATTCTGCTCTGAACAGTCCTCTATCTACCAGTGAAAGTCCCGTTAAAATCGGTTCAGCGATTTCGAAGATTAGCCCGGACAAACAAACAGACAGACAGACAGACAAAAAAGTTAAAAATGCGAATTTTGGCTTTAGTAACGTGAAAATAATAATATGAGCTTAAGATAAAGGCTTTATTTTGATATCACCGACAGACACTTCAATTTTATTTCTATGTATAGATGATATATTTTGGTAGTAGATTTCTTACTGTGGAGCATGTAAATTTACATCAATTTTCTTAAATGCAATTCTTATGCATCTCCTAGTGTTGTCTTAATTCTAAGTACTGCTGCGTCATGTATTAAATTTACATTGTGCTTCCTGTAAGTATAACGCTTATTGTCATATGTGTAAGTAAGTAATGCTTGTAGAACTTTGGGAATCAACTCACAAGCAGATAAGTATTAAAAATTCAATAATTCATGAATAATTTATTTAGTACCTACACATTAAATTTCATGTTTTATGTATGAATTTATTTTTATATGTTTTGATGTGGTATTACCTGCATTTACACTTAGGTTTGCTCCATAGTTCTGTGTATTTATTTGTTACTCACATAAAAGGAATAATGTGTTTTTTGCAATAAGTAATACAGTTCATACAGTTAAATATGCAATAGTTCAGTGTGCCTACTTCTGTAGTAAAAAAGTTGTGTAGAGTCATAATATATGTAATTCATTACATTTTACATGTAGGTACATATTTTATTGTATTCATGTTTCTTGGGTACAATAGATTTTATGATTTAATTTTTCGTCTCTTATTTTGCTTGTAGTTTTGTTGTGTAGTTGTAGTGTAACGTCCGGATGTATGGACAAAATCTGCACTTCAGCGCTCTCTGTATTAATAATTTGTAACGTTTTAACCAACTGCCTACTTTGCATTGTGATATTAGATGTTAAATTTTTCATGGTATTATCAAAATAAAGTGTATAATATTATTTCACATGTCACGACGTCTATAGTATTTGTATTTGACAGTTGTTTTGTATGTAATTACGTTCCAATAAACATAATGGCACCTACAACTTAGAACCACGCTTTTAATTTTAAATCCAACAAATCTTCATCATCCCCCCCGAGAAATACAACATCGCCTAGTGTGTAATAAAGTTGTTTTCAGAACAGAGTCCTAAGAGCTAAAAACAACTCTTTATATAAATGCAAATTTTGATCCAATCTGACTGATGATTTTTATAGCAATTTTCATAAGTGTGAAACTGTGTAAAGCATTTTATTTTAATGTACATTCATGCAAATTATTTAGCCGATAACGAGATGTGGGACCAGATTGCCTCATCAGCTTTTGATATTTTGTTTATCTCCCTATATAAAGAATTCACAAAAAAAAATCAAACAGTATAAAATGAATTCATTAATTCGTTTAGTAGCTTTTGACCTACACGTTATTATTACTTAGCGAGCGGTGTAATTCCCTTTACACTTTACGGCTTATTTTATTTAGTATCACCTTAACAAATTTTGTAATGTGAGAAATATTTGCCAATGAATAAGATTTGTCACATTTTTGTAAATTACATATACCTATATACAATTCAAGGATTCGTGAGAAGTCTAATTGTTATTTATACAAGATCGTACGAACTGTATAATTTTACATGTAACTGTAATTTAGATACAAGTCGATCGTCATATTTAGAGGATTTAAATGGTCGGAAAGGAGAATGACCAAATGTGGGCCCACCTTGCGTCTTAACCATTTATACTCTAAAAAACCTTTTCCAAATTGATAACGTTCATGATTTTTTTCCAGTTCTATTAGAATAGGGGTTTAAAAGTTAAATATTAAAAGTTATTTGCATTTCCGCTTATGATTACAAATGGATGAAATGACAGGTAAAAAATAATGAGTTTAGGGTTGCGATGATTATGTAATCGATTATAAAATATACTAAATAATTGTTTGTAATCAAGAACCTTAATAATTCATTGCTTATATGAAAAGCTTCTATTAAATTTAATAGCTAACTTTCATATAAAAATGTTTGTAAATAATCATGAAGTATCAATAACTCCACTACTCGAAATATTTCTTTAACAAATGTTGTTCATGATAACATAATCGATTTAACATTATTCGGTTAAAGCAGCGAGTGAGGGAATCATGTGGCGCTTGGTTCTCTCTGCCTACCCCGCAAAGGATTTGGTGTGAAGTTATAGATAGACAGAAGTCCTGTTAGTCCCATTAGTAGGAAGATACAGGCCTTTGTTTAAGCCCCGGTCATACTATGGCAAAGTGTTAGATTATTCGTAATTATTTAATCGATCGTTTTTTTACTTTTAAGTTAAAGTATTACGTAGTTCTCAGAAGGTACTTTACGTCGTGTCATCACAAACAAACAACTTGCAACATTATTGTATTTACGTGAAATGAAAAGAAAAAGGTAAAGGGATAACGGTATATTCCATTTTATTTCATGGTAGCACTGTATAGAAACAAACACACAGCAGGAATTGAGATCTATGCCAGATATAGTAAAAAACTGCGTACTATTATTATGTTTTTGATGCGTACAAATAATTGCATATTTCAATGCCGATTGAATCGATTTTCTTAACCCATTGAAATCGATCTCCAATCGCATCCCTATAGAGCGACATGTTCATAGACAAGAGTCAAATCTTGAATCTATTCTATTCCATAATATATATATTATTTTGTTTTGTTTCTGTACATGAGAAATTAATTGTGAAATCAACGTGTGGAAATATTATAAGAATCCATTCATTGATCATACCAACAATTAGTACATTCCTTGGGTGAACAACTAGTACATTCCTTGAATGGTGCTCAGTCCGGTAAGTGTTACGTTATTTTTAAGTTCATACATATATTGGTAATTTGGTAACCTTTTATTAAGTATATGAATAAAAGTATAGACCCCTCCTAAACAAGAAATGTGAACACATATCTACACTCGGCCATATTAGAAGCTGCACCATTGATTGTTTATAAAATACAGCGGTATATTATGTTATAATAACTGGGATAGTAAGACTGTATATACGTGACTTATGTTTTTAGATTATTATGTTTATCAATTAAACAACTATTTTTTAATTGTTACAGATCACAGACGGTAGCACCTTCTGCCGGGAATTATATATACATTTAATACGGGCTTAAATAACATTTGAAGTCAAACCTTCAAATGAATTTAGACATCAACAAGTATGCCTTGAATGTGGGATGTTGACATAATGATAATAAGATCTCAATTATACAGAGTTATCACGAGAATATCAAAAATCGAATGTTATAATTACATGGATTCCAGTTCATATGGTACTTAATTTCTTAAACATATTTTTTATGGTGTTTCCCTAAAATTATATATATTTTTTTAATAACTTTGTACATTGTTACTTTATCTAGCTGGGATCTTTATATTTTCATTCTAGTCATTTTAAGCTTTCTGATAGTCCTATAGTATATGTATATACATATTTAATTTTCTTCACCTAACATATATGTTATTCTAGGTATCAAGACTGGAAATAGTTTGTGTGGTCTGTTGACGAGCAGCTGAGTAATACAAAGACAACAGTACCATGATGATAATTTGACCACTGCTAGAGGAAATTAACTGGAAATTCATCGAGGCACCTCCAAAAAAAAAAGTTCCAGCACCTCCAGTGAAAAATATCACATATATATATGTCAAGCCGCAAGATCTATAATTGCACAGATTTCATTACATATGTATTTGAGGGCGAGAAACTGAATGTGTAAGAATGGTCCCAAAAACCATTAGAGATATATTATTAATGTACAACATATTATATGTACCTAGCTGTGCTAGAATATGCTGTCATCAGTTAGACAATGGAAATTAGCATGGATTGACATTAAACATATGTATTATGTGCCCTTGGGATAGCAGTTTTTACTTTGGAGAACATATTCCTAATGAACTGTATGCTGTGGAGATTAATTAAAAAGTAGAAAATGCTCCCCTTATATTAGGACAAAATAATTATCAGAGCTCATATAAAGTGGAGGCACATTAGTTCAACAACACATTTGTTTAAATGTCTAGAGATGTATTGGTCGGCTACTGCTGCAATTGCTTTGTAGGAAAATGAACAATACAGTGCGCACATAATGTTGGTAATTTGTTATTTAAGTTAGGGTAGATTTAATGATGTACAGGCTCCTACTCCATTTTTAGATTTTTTTTAATGTATTTATTGACGATGAAAATTCTAATAAACAATTAAAAAAAGATTTATTTTATATATACAAACCTAATAAATATAACTCAAAAAGTGTCAATATACTAGGTGTTGTTCTTATATCCAATGAATATTATGGGATTAAGAACAATGTAAGTAATTATATCAGCATGCAATCCGCCTGATGTTAAATAGTTACCATAGCCTGCCAATGCTTACAACTAAATAATGTAAGTCGTACATTGCCACCCTGACTGCCAATGTGCTATATCGTTACCACACTCACCCGTGAGAACAACAGTTCGCCAAAGAATCTTTTGTTGTGTTCTTCCCCAGTCAAGCTATCGTCACCATCAGTATTGTGGAGTGCACAATATGCAGGTAAGGTTTGTTTTAGTCAAAGGTGATGTTGAGCTACTTCACCCCAAACGAAATGTATAATAGATGTATATGAACATAAAAAGTTGAAATTAAATATCTACTTCTTATCCTGTGGTTTAACTTGAAGATGCATTTTACGTAGGTGTACAGTGCGATTGATCTATGCACATAGCATCGTATTTACAAATCCATATAATCCTTACTAATTACCTTACCAAGCCTTTTGGGTGCGGTAGTACTTGCTAGTAAGTACTACTCTATGTGACTATCTTTCAGATCTATGTCTGGTTATTCCTTCATTTGTTGTAGGCTAGATATATATAAAAAAAAACTATCCACAAAATATAACATGCCCTCTGTATAGGTAACCTTGTAGTTTTACACTCGCAAAACATAACCTCAAAATGCCCAATTTGATTTGAAAATACTCGATAACCCCTATTCACATTTAAATAATATTTCTTTTGAGTCATCTACAATATATGTCCTATGTTTTGTCGATGGTTTGGTCAAGACGCATGACTGACGCAAGTGGGCCGAGCTCTCATACAAGTTTGGTCATTCTCCTTTAAAGTATGTGTAGATATCGGTGTGTTGAGTCGTGTGGTGGTTTTAGAGTCGGCAACGCATGAGTGACATCCCTGGTCTTGCAAATGTCCGTAGGCTACGGTGACAGTTTACCATCAGGCGGGCCGTATGCTTGTTTGCCACCTTTGTGGTATAAAAATAAATGCAACGACTGGAGACATGCAAGCATACGGCCCACGTGACATAAAGTGGTAAACTTAGCCTATGAGCGCTTGCAATACAATTAGCATAACACGCGCATAGTTCCCACCAAACTTCTAGTTACCTCTAAAGATAATCAAACGGAAAGCGTTTTGTTAATAATGTGATGAATTTAAGTAGCAACAGTCCACTCCCTGTCGAGGTTTTCTAACAGACTACTGTATGATATTCAAAAACCAACTATTTGCAAGACGACAAGAATACAAAGTGTTCCGTAGGTACTATCGTAGTTATGGTTCCAAAGATATAGTCCAGTGACTGAATTGACAAACAGCAAAGCAAAGTATTAGGGCTCCGATGGCACTCTTTGAGTAGAGAACCCTAAATAAGGTATGATTAGGTTTTTATCCCTAGTGAGTCATTGTTCATATTTTAAGCTCTATAAAACATACAAAAGAATTCGTCGTAATATAATTTCAATAAAATTAGAGTTTCGTTATATATTCCATATTATAAATATATATATATATATTATACTACGTCGGGAGGCATACCTGATAAAGCGGGTACCGTAGCCTGTTTACGCTTGCGATATATTACGTGTTACTCGCGCGATGCATCCTCTGCTGCTTACACAGCAACTCCTTGGGAGCTTACTGGTGACCTCACTCACACTGTGAGGTGGAGGTGTTTTCTGTGAGGTGGAGGTACTTTCTCAGATGGGCTGCTTTGATATATACCTCTCTTAAAACATCCAGACCAAGACAAACAGACATGTCATGCACACAAATGTTTGTCTTGTGTGGGAATCGAACTCACGAGCGTTGGTGTCAAAGTCGCGTCATTCACGACTGAGCCACGGAGCTCGACAAATATTGAATAATATTTAACATTATGAATATATTATAACTGTAATTATTAAAATTGATGTTTATTTGACGTTTCTTTATTTTTGACTAGCTGCCCGGTGTCCACTTCGTTGGCGGAAAACATTTTTACTTCTGATGAAATTATGAGTTTAGTTCGGTTAGTACTGGTGCTATGATTTATTTCCTAACTGGCAAAACTGCAGGTTTTACTCATTGCTCCAATTGCTACTGCGCTCTGCTTAGCATAATCGATAGTGGGATCGTAATAGAAAGCTTACTTTTTTTACTGTGAGGTGCACTTCGATTGCGTATACTAGATGTTCGTTGTCTCTGTGCCACAACAGTAAGCCTCTGAGAACGGTGCTAGACTCCCTATCACGTTAAAACGATAAATTTCAATTTCGCCAACGTCCGCAGAGTAAGGACACAGCGAGCAATGCTACGCCATCGCACGATGTCGCGTTGGCAGAACATTAATAAAATTGTCTGGCGTATATGATATATTAAATTATATCTTAAACAATGCAACCAAAATCATATAGTAAAAGAATTTTATCTAAATAAAATTTCATTGGTGATAAAGCAATTTATTTCTAAATAAATAGATTGACGTGTTGTATATGAAAAAAACCGTCTAATAGAAATGTCACTCAATAGATTACGACACGGTCGCAGTTCCATACCTTTGTCGTATTATCTCTTTAACCATTTGTCTAAATTATATGCAGTAAAAGGAAAAAGTATTTTGTTTTAAACACTTGAGACGATAAATTTACTTGTTTTGATAGTAATTCATAATTGTTGATAATATGACCAATAAACATGACCCAACGATTTAGATTTAGAGTGACTTAAATATAAAAGTTAGACATAATGTTGCCACTGACTTTTTGCAGGCATTATCAAGCTCTACAACTTTTCTATAGAATTCAATCATATATCGCTCATCGTCAAGGCAGCGTTCGCAAGAAACGTTTTCGTTCGACCGTTTTTTCTCCGACACATCAAAAGTGTCTAGGGATCAACATATATTTTTGCAATAACTTTTCTCCTGATTGATATTAATTAAAATTTTCTTTAAGGATTCATCAAATAAAGTGTTTTCGTTTGTCTACAGTAACGATAAACCAAGTCACCTTTGCATTAATAAAGAAATTTGCCATTTTCATAATAAAGGGATTTTTGACATTTGAACCACTAACATTAAAGTTCGAAAAAAAGACTGAAATAACAGTTTTCTTTAAAATTTTATTGGGTAACTTAAACAATTAATAATCCGTATTCCTACCGCGAACACTAACAACACAAGAACATCGGTTTGGCATACTCAAAATGAGTTCATCCAAATCACGCTGTGGAATGGCCGCCCATGTTCGTTGCAACAACAAAAAAAGGTCTTCTTGCGACTGGATACCCTCCATATTCGGCAGAGCTCTTCTCTGTAGCATATCCCATGCATGCTCAATCGGGTTCAAGTCTGGCGACTGAGCAGGCCAGGGCATGACATTGATGTTAGCTGCGGCGAGAGTCTGTCTTACAACTCTTGCGGTGTGCGGTCGTGCATTATCATGCATTAACTGAAATAAGGGACCGATTTGCACTTGTAGAGGAACGATGACGTCTGATACAATCGTCTCAGCATAAATTTGAGCGTTGAGGTTGCCTCTGATCCAAATCAACTCAGTTCTTCCGCCGATCCAAATACCCGCCCATACCATGATGGTTCCACCACTATAAGGATGGACTTCCTGGCAGGATTTTAATCGCTGTTGGCGTCCAGGGGTTCTCCAGTGTCGTATACGTCTTGTATCCGGTCTCATACCAAAACGAGACTCATCAGAAAAGCACACGAAACGCCATTGTTCTTCTGCCCAATTTCTGTGTTCAAGAGCCCATTGATATCGAATCCTACGATTGTGCATTGCTATAGGTGGTACCCTTAGCGGTCTTCGGGAATGAAGGTTCACTTCATGCAAGCGGTTTCTGACTGTTTGGTCGCTAATTAAGTTCCCTGAAGAGTGATGAAGCGTCACGGCTAACATCATGGCGGTTATTGTTGGAGCTCTTCGAGTTGTGATTTGAATGTATCGGTCTTGTCTCCGTGTGGTGCAGCGATACCGTCCTCCATGGCGCTCAGCCACGGTACCAGTGCTTCGGTAACGTGTCCAAAGTCGACTGATAACACTACATTTGTTGCAACGAACATGGGCGGCCATTCCACAGCGTGATTTGGATGAACTCATTTTGAGTATGCCAAACCGATGTTCTTGTGTTGTTAGTGTTCGCGGTAGAAACACGGATTATTAATTGTTACCCAATAAAATTTTAAAGAAAACTGTTATTTCAGTCTTTTTTTCGAACTTTAATGTTAGTGGTTCAAATGTCAAAAATCCCTTTATTATGAAAATGGCAAATTTCTTTATTAATGCAAAGGTGTCTTGGTTTATCGTTACTGTAGACAAACGAAAACACTTTATTTGATGAATCCTTAAAGAAAATTTTAATTAATATCAATCAGGAGAAAAGTTATTGCAAAAATATATGTTGATCCCTAGACACTTTTGATGTGTGTACTTTGTAAATCAGACTACCACGAAAAGTCTTTTCATTTTTCGGGTTAATATATAGCATATGACACTCACTAATAACGTGGCTTTCTTTTGGTTAAAGAATTCTCAAAATTGGTGCAGTAGATCCAGAGATTACCCCCTACAACCTCACAAACTTTACCTCTTTATAATATTAGTATAAATAATTTCGGAGTGTCTAAGCGTGGGAAGGAGTCCCTCACCGCGCCGCCTCGCCGATGCCTATAATTTGCTCTTGCAACGACACTCGTCTCGTATTCAAAGCTAACTAGAAATTTGATACAGTCTGTACCACCCCTACTGCAATCACAGCAACCCCTTAGAATCCCACTGGTAACTCCACTCGCTCAACGAAACGAGCTCTTTAGCTGCAGTTTTCTGTGAGGTGGAGGTATTTCCCAATATGCAGCTTTGATGGGCCGTACCTCTCTTAACATCACCTAGATCAAGACAAACAGATATGTCCATCTACATAAACGTGTATTATGTGAGGGAATTACCCATGCGCCTTGGTCTTAAACTAGCATTGCTGACTACTCGACTGAGTTCGTCGGAAATACATTATGTTTTCATTTATATTCATTTCTTTGAGAAGACATACGCCAGATGTACCTTTGTTAAAATTAAATTAATTGTGATATTAAGAAACGTGCACACTATCGCCACATTAAAAAAATACGAATGAAAATAGAGCTTTCCTAATTGTCACCGTTTTATATCGATCTATAACTTCACGCCAAATCCCTTGCGGGGTAGGCAGAGAGAACCGAGCGCCACGTGACTCGATCCTTACATATCTCCATCGCTTCTTTAATCCCTCTTCTCATGCACGCTCGCAAGTTTCTAGGGCTGCTGATCACCACCTTCTGATAGAACACGACCAATTTGGTCATGGTAGGTAAGTCTTGGCCTTCCTCGGCTCCTACATCCTTCCACTTTTGCATTGTATATCTGCTTCGTCATTCTTTCATATTGCATTCTTTCTACATGCCCGAACCATCGGAGCATGCCTCTTCTTATTTTAACACCGACGCTCTCTTTCAGACCAACTCTATTTCTAAATCATCATTGCGACACCGTTTTATACTTATTTTAAAATGTATAATTTGAAATAAAGGCAAATTAATTTAAAATCTGCTTTAATCAACATATTACGACATCTTTGCTAAAACAATAATTTTATCTATACACATTTTAATTTCTTTAGTAAGTAATCTTTAGTAAAATTTCTCTTTAATTAACTATTTTCAGAAGGGCCTTTGAGATTCATTACCACTTTTTGTTTATTAAATTCGTCAGCAATTTCATATATACTATACAAGTATTATAAACGGATAGACATTTTAGTTTGTAGGGTAGATAAATGTGGGGTGTAATCTGTTGAACTATTGATCCGAATCTAAAAATTCTTCCATTATTAGGAAGATACATTATTCTTGATCTCTATAAGCAATTTTTTACTTAGGCTATCTAGTATGAATGTATATACTCCACGTTAGTAGGAAATCAAAAATAAAATCTCTCTGGATTATTAAGTCAATAATTTTTTGAATAGTATTTAATATGTGTGTAAAATATTTGTTTAGTGGATATGAACGGATTTAAATTCTTGGAGTTAAAAAAGCATAGTTGAAATATGTGTATTTATTTTAGGATATATTGTGAAATGATTATATATTGACACTATATTTTAATGGATGTGAAAGTCTAAGGAGTACACTTGCTTGATGTTAAAGATTCTAGTACTCGATCGAGTGAGCCTGTCAAACTTCGTAAACCAGGATACGTGTTCTTAGATAATAATTAACATCATATTTTTCTATAAAATATCGTAGTATGAGTAAGCGTACTTATATGTATAGCAGTGGACGTCTTTCAGTTGACACGATAATGATGACAATATATATATAGACGAGCTCGGTTGCTCAGTCGTGAATGACGCTACTTTGACACCAAAGCTCGTGGGTTCGATTCCCACACAAGGCAAACATTTGTGTGCATGAACATGTCTGTTTGTCTTGGTCTGGGTATTTTCTATGTATAATAAGTATGTATTTACAAAAAAAAAATGTATTTACGTATGTTTATCAGTTGTCTAGTACCCATAACACAAGCTTCGCTTACTTTGGGGCTAGATGGGTAGAGATGGCGCTGTGTTATTTGTCCGACAAATAAAAACAAAAATATATATAGAGACAATTCCGATTTTTGATACACTTTCCCAAGATTAATAAAAGATATGCAATTTGATCTAACCTGTGCTTCCGCCACCAATTAGTTTTTGCGGCCTAGCGCCAGCCGGCACCCACCCACTACCATTAGTAGGCTGCATGAACTAATTGTAGGCGGAAGCACACAAAGCAGGTTAGATCAAATTGCATGTAAATTTGACTTTCGCAAAATAACGCCTCAATCTATTAAAACTATTAATCTATTAACTAATAAAATATATGTTTACATAAATATTTTAAATGTATGCGGCTTATAATAATCAAGGGAATAAAATTTTAAAGCGTAACTTTTTGCTTAGCATTTTAACTATAACCTGTCTCTGAATAGTGTTTATATGTACCTAAATACAAGTGATGCCGCCGTCTTTTCCTTATGTTTTCGTCACAGAAATCGCATTTTCAAGACAATCCAATTCTTATGAGTTATAATGGATTGAAGTAAGTAGGTATTAATTACGTTTACGACTGAAATTCAACTCTCCCCAGCTGTCGCTCGGCGTGAAAAGGGTCGAACTATGAGTTATGTATGAAATGAACTAGGAGTTGTCCTTTTTATTATTTACAGATTATAGAAGCCATATCTAGAGATGGAACAATACTCATGAAAGGCTGGCAGAGTTGAAGCACATAAACCTCTTCATAGGAAGACTGCTACATCGTCAACTGTACTTAACAGCTACTGATCTAGAATTATTCGGCGAAGCTGTAAGAAATAGATTAAGGACAAACTATGTAAGAGTACACTGATCTGTGCGGGCCATCAACACAGATAAGTAAGCCGATGGTTCGCATTTAACTACCCTAATTGCAAATTGTAATGTAGGAGACTATTGATTGAGATTAATGAGTTAAGATCCCATTGGAGATACAGTTATGATCCACTTCATATCTACGAACATCGAGATAAGCAAGCAGCGGCTGTCTAGACATATTACAACTTTGGATATTTTCAGTGGTGGTTTGGGTACGAGGAAAGTTTGAACGGGCGCATAGATCTCATCGTTATTTCAGGGTCGTTGAGTATTCAAGCTTACACATCAAGAACGTTCTCATCGTTGAGTACGTTTTTGATGTAAGCTTGCACATCTTGCAGCAGCATACTATAAACTGGGAGCAAGATGCTATACATCGACCTAAAGTGTATTTTTATATAAAATAATGCCATACCACATACTGCAGCCATAACCAAATTAGTTACGGCATCATAACATCCATGTATTGGAGACTCATTTCATGTACGCTGACCTACATTCAATACATCACATTAGGAATATTCTTGTTTCCATGTCTCTAGCATGGGAAAAGATTCCATTGCACTTCCAACATTGTAGCAGTTCATTGAAGCATTAATCGAAGAATAGGAGAGAACTTGTAGAAAAATAGTATCATAATCATACCGCAGTGCTGTCTCCTTACTGAGAGTTTCCTGCGAGTGAGTAAGGTTATTAGTAGGTTTCTGTAGACTTACCAATAGCTTTACAGCTTACAGCTTTAAAGAAACTTTTGTCTTGTATAAGAATCTAGCCCACAAACACCTTGATGTTACAGATTTTAGTACTCGATCGAGTGAGCCTGTCAAACTTCGCAAACCAGGATACGTGTTCTTAGATAATAATTAACATCATATTTTTCTATAAAATATCGTAGTGTGAGTAAGCTTACTTTTATGTATAGCAGTGGACGTCTTTCAGTTGAAACGATAATGATGACAATATATATAGAGACAATTCCGATTGTTGATACACAAATACAAATATATTTATTTTGTAATAACAAAATAAACTACATACACTTTCCTTCTATACTCGATCGAGTGAGCCTGTCAAACTTCGTAAACCAGGATACGCATTCTTAGACAATAATTAACATCATATTTTCCTATAAAATATCGTAGTATGAGTAAGCATACTTTTATGTTTTGACAATCACGACTCTACATCATCACATCAATCACGACATGTACGTGTATATTTTAGAGCATTATTACTTTTTACTCTAAACATGCATACCTACAACGCCTGATGTGATGTAATTGCTCTGAAAGGTATCGATAACAATATGTACAATTAGGTGGCTATTAATGTTGATGCACGCGGATTATTCAGCGATCATAGAATTAGTTTATTCGTGTTCATCTTTGCATGATATTACTTCAAACTGTATAATTGAACTACCCTTGTAGATTCCATTATTCAAGCACAATGGAAGTTAACCTAAACGATGTTTGTTATGGTAATTTAAATTTGTGCCCATGTAATGAAGTTTCTAAATTTGAAATTATTTTGAAGGTTGGGTATTACTATTAATGTTGAATTAATTGTTAATATTTAATTATTACTTAGTATTGAAAGTATTACTGTTGATTTTCTTCATTAATCTTTTTTACTCAATCTAATAGACAAGTATTTATGAGGAATATACATTTTTACAATAATGTCAGCAATATTTTGATCTAGTTTATTGGTTAATACGAATGCTAATGCCAAGATTAAGACAAGCACATACCCCACCTTATTGTTTGCAATACACGTACCTAAGTAACCTCACTCTTTCACAGGCATTGCATGAGGTAGAGGCATCCATCCTTAGGCGATTTTATTATCTTCAGACTTATCATTATTGTCAATAATTAAAAGCTAAAGATTACTTTTGGCATCAAAAAGAAAAATAAATAAAATTCGACTAATTTTTTCTCGTACCGCTTAGTAATAATGTAGTGATGCAACATGGATGGCCTAATGGATAAGAAGCAAACTATTAGCCGACTAGACTGAAAAAAAAGTAATTCAAGTAATTGCACAGCGGTGAAGGAAAACATCACGAAGAACTAAACTGACCTAAAAAAAAGTTTGGTTACTCTAAAAAAGGATAACATCATGTAGAAAGCCACATGTCTAAGAAATTGTTAGTGTCGCGTAACCAAAGAAAGGACAAGTTTTCCAGCTGGAATGTGGAGAACTGACGGTAGTCGCTCAATGCTCAATGACTAACGAGTGTCTTCGCCAAATCCTTAGGCTTAGGTAGCGGATTCTGATCACCGGAGCGAAACCATAGATTATTATCGCTCGGATGATGATGACACATAGTTATAATCTGGGTTTATGTTCTCTTGTTTATATTTTTACAACGTCGGGAGGTATACAAGTATAAGATCGATCTGATGTAAATTAGTTACCGTAGCTTATTTCCAATACATTAAATATTTCTCGCGCGATACCACCTCTGCTGCTAACAGCAGCAACCTCTTGGGAGCTTACTGTTCCCAAGAGAGTGGAACCTCACTCACTCGCTGGAACAACTTATTGGTGTGTGGTTTTGATGCACCCTACCTCTCTCATACCTATATACAGAAAAGTAATCGCGTTTAATTTAAACAAGCATTCTTGTAAAAATATCATGTACGTCAAAGTTATTCGAATACCAGCATACTTTTTAAGCAAATCAACTCACAATAAGATACAATGTCATAAACTATGGAAATTTGTGAAACTCAGCAAGATGTGTTGTGTGAAATGTAGTGACGCAATCGGTCGCGTCACTCCAATCTTGCTGAGGGTACTGCTATAAATTTTACCCACTGGATGCTATAAATTGTGGTTGTCAATAAACAAATTTAAACACTTCATTTGCTTGCAAGTGAATAGTAAATTGGAAGAAGGTTTCATAAAAGAGAGCTTTTAAAAATTACAAGTGTTAATAATCATTCGCCTCAGCTGCCTCTGATCATCAATCTGATACGATAAATAGGGAACGATGGTGCCACGGACAGAAATGCAAACATACAGACAGAAATGGTCATTGAACTTAAAGAACCTCTATTTTTCATAATCGCTAAAAATACATATCTTAAATATATATCTATGTCACCCTCTTATTTAATACTAGCAGAAGCCCGCGGCTTCGCACGCATGAGATTTGGGCTTTTAGTAGCCTTTATTTCTCTGTAGACATGAAATTGTTTCAGTTAAAAATAAAAACAAAGTTCAGGGTCGTAGATGCAACCATAGAGCGATTCAATTTTCATACAGCGCCATCTATTGACCTTTACAGGAGGCAACGTATTTTATTTATATTACATAAAAAATACGTAGTTATTTTATGTTACAAAAAATTCGTATTCTATGAAAATAACAAAAATAAAATTGCAAAATCCCCCGAAGGGGAAGATATTTCCCCCTAATTTTAACAGTTTTTCATTTTTTACGCAGGAACCCTAAATATTTACGGGATAAAAAGTACCCTATATTTTGCTCTGAATAGTCCTCTACTTACCAGTGAAAATCCTGTTAAAATAGGTTTAGTCATTTCGAAGATTAGCCCGGACAAACAAACAGACAGACAGACAAACGGACAAAAAGTAAAAAATGCGTATTTAGGCTTTGGTAACGTGAAAATAATAATATGAGCTTAAGATAAAGGCTTTATTTTGAAATCACAGACAGACACTTCAATTTTATTTATATGTATAGATGATTACGTACCCCACCCATCCATCCCCTCGGATACCGGAACAGGTAAAGTTAAATAAACGTTTGCAGGTATCCAAGAGAACCTTACACAAACAAGTGATCGGACCTTATTTAACGTTGTAAAAGTGGCGCATTTTTGTTTCGACGGCAGAATATAGAAATAAAATAAAAACTTTTCATTGGACGGTAATATAGTTAACTGTAGCAAATAGGTTACATCATTATTTGTGATCCTGCTTCCTATAAAACGCAGAAAATAAACAGTTAAACATTACATATATATATAATAAAATTTCGCTCAAATTTAATAATTTATGTTATTCGTAATAGTGATAAAGCATGCTACTGTAGGTGATCGTCTAACTAATGTATCATAATGGTTAGATATATGATTAAAATGGGCGAAAGGTTGATTCTTGTGTAGTTTTAAATACTCTAATCAAATTGAACTCAATAACTTTACTTGATAAGTTGATGTATTTCTTTGCGGCATTGCCCCTGAACCCTCCTGTGAAGCATCCGGTGCCATTGAAGAATGAAAACCAGCAAAAATAAGAATCTGTAATTGTTTGTTACCCCAAGTAACAACATATTATTTCCTCGTATTCGTAATTAAAGTGTGGTAAATTTAACTCAAGGAAAAAGCGATCAAAACCACCCACGTATTTATCTCCTTAGCGTTCTTCCATTTCCCGATCCATTAGAATAGGTATGATGACAGATTTTGTATTTTTCTTCTATAATGAAGGTAGACGGCAACTATTTTCAGAAAAAATATATTTCAACAAAAAAAAACATTATGTTAATACTAATTAATGTATTTATTGCTATCTAATTTAAAATTCGCGCGGAAATGCTCAAAAGTGTCATGGCGTCGCTTGTGACGTAATGACTACGTAAATGCGGCATTGTGTCTATGCTGAATTAAGAAAGTGAACTAAATATTATTCTTTTCGTTTGTTAAAATGAATTCTAAAGTTTACAAATGGTGTTCGGTCCCTCTGTGCAAAAACACATCAATAGGAACACAGAACAAACTGTTTGTTTATGTTCCAAACAAGAAAATAATAAGAGATAAGTGGCTAAAGCTCGCAAGGCGAAACCCATCAGATTTTGTTACTAATTCGCCACTTTATTTTTGTGAGGACCACTTTGATGTAAGTATTTACTATTGATTAATACGTGTGTAACTCAAAATCTTCGAGATGAAATATGTAAATGATTGTTGACCTGTATTTTATTGTGGTTTACTTTGATCTTTGAGTTACTTCTTGATTACGACCGAGGTTGTCTTGTAGCCACCGGCAACAATGGAATCGTCTTCTTCGGTTTTCGACAATACGCTTATTTGTGTCCGAGCTTCCCACATCCGTGACACTTCATTTGCGATAGCGGCGTAAACTTGGGACATTTTTCGCTAGTGTTAATGCATGTTTCCATTGGCGTTTTTCGTTTTAGGTAAGAGAACGCTAGAAGTTCTTGCTGGAGCTTATGTCGAGTTGCCACCTCCATTGTAAAAGCAACACGTTACAGGCACGTGTTGATATACGGTTGATACTGCTATTTGCTCAATATTCAAATCCTTACATCGATTTAGCAATGAAGTGACGAGACAACTAGCGTAAGAAGCTGCATGATTCTCATTTAGTTTGTCAGTTTGTAGATTATGGAGGGTAGCTGCAGGTGTTTCAATGCTGACGAACCTAGCTACAAATATTTGCTTAAACTGAGCCCATATCTAACCTGTATAGGTTATTTGCTACAGTCACATGGATGCTGAGCCTTTTAATGCTTTGCTCAATATCATAACGAGTTGACCACCGAGCATCAATCTTCCATCGAAACAATTCCGTAGTTGAACATCATGACCTTGCAACCATCTCGTATGTGACGGGATTGAATTCTGGCCGAACGACGTTGCTTAACTTGACGCTCGAAGTGCTCAGGGCTTGCATCTGCCGATTTTGATTTTTGAACAATAACCGCCACTGTTAGTTGTGAGTGATTATTAACACTGCTACTGAGTCTTTTCTGTATTCTCATTTGCATAACTTGATCCCACATCCGATGTGATGTGCGTATTCGTGTGATTATTCGGTATATCCGATATTACGTGGGCGTATGGTGCGTAGTTGTGCAATGAGAAATCCAATGCAATTCGTATCACACTATAATTTTAAATCAACACTTGTAATCAATGTTCAGCAAAATACGAAACGAGAAGACAGTCCCAACACGTCGTCACTTGCCACCGTTTGCACTAACACTGACTGACTGACTAAATCCGAAATCATGAATTTAGTGATACATGCCGCCGGGCCTCGAACCGGGGGCCTGGTGGTCATAAGGTCATTTCTTTATCCACTAAGCTATCACTGCTCTGAAGCCGACCCAGGCACATAGCTAACTAAATATCTCGAGTGCAATTGCTCACTTTCCTTCGGTTCATAAGCTACTATTAATGACTCAAAAGCCTGTTTTAATGAGGAGAGTCTAGACAGGGAAATTATGTATTTCTATGAAATTTCCCAATAGTAAAACTCTGAGTACTATTGAGATAATATTAAATCGCTTTTAATGGAAATATTTTATGAGAGAGAATGCGATTACTAAAGCTCTTGTTCGACTAACAAGACGCTGAAGTACATAATACTTGGATCGATACTTTGCTGTATCGTAACAGAGTTTTGTACTAAGAGCAGTTGTCTGTATTTTAAAGATTATACAGAGAATGTTCTCTTGTCTTGTCGAGCTCGGTGGCGGAGTAATGCTACTTTAACATCGACTCTCGTAGGTTATATTCTCACACAAAAAAAGCTTTTGTATGCATGAACATGTTTGTTTGTCTGGATCTGGATGTTTGTAAGAGAGATAGTGTGCATTACAGCAGTTGGATCGGGGAAGTAACTCCACCTCCTAGAAAAACTACAGCCAAAATTATAACTCTCTGAAGGGCTGTTGTGTTCCTGTGAGTGAGTTAGTTTACCAGTCAGCTCCTAGGTGGCGAGTGATACCTAGTGTAATGCAAGTGTTCATAGGTGGGCCGTATCCAGACATTGTATAAAAAAATGGCATGATGCCGTAATTACTAGTACTAGGTTCGACATCTATACCTTTTCAGTTCTTAAGGTCTAAAGTATTAAAACAATTAAATTAAAAATTTAAAAAACCCCTGACGCAATAATGTTATACTCAAAAACACTCTCGATTAAGTGCCCTTTTAAATAAAAAAAAAAATCAAAATCGGTTCATCCATTTCGAAGCTACGATGCCACAGACAGATACACAGATACACACGTCAAACTTATAACACCCCTCTTTTGCGTCGGGGGTTAAAAATGTCAATATTACCAAATTATAATACTGACATTTTAGAATCTATATATTACATGAAAATTTCGACAATAGACATTAGACTTTCGTAAAACAATGGCTGAATGTAACGAAAGCTACAGTATTGTTATGGTCTAGTGTGATTTCTAACATCATTGCAATTTCTTCTTCTTCTTGGCTTTATTCCTTATCCCGTTTCCTAATTTTTTAAGGCTGGCGGGGTCAACTACCTAAGTCTAAGGATTTAGCGAAGATACCTTATTTGACATGGAGCGACTAAATGTGTTGAATCATCTTTGGGTTGGAAACGGAAGATATTTTGGGTAGAAACGGAAGGGAAACTTGTTCAATACTTATATATTTCCAGTCACATAATATATAATATACAGTGACACAAGCAAATATGTTATTTCCAATTTGAGCCGCCAATTAGTTCGTGGGAACTAGCGCCAGCTGGCACCCGTAGTGGACCACAGAAAATCACTACCATCAGTAGATGCATGCCGTCGTTGCCATCGCAGCTCCGGGGTCGTCCTCACGATTGTTCGTCATTTGGAACAGGTACTGCATGCGCCGCTACCGTTGCTGCCATGGTTACCCTGGCCGTCTCTCCAGATGGCGAGCAATCGCGAGGACGACCGCAGCAGCCGAGTCAGAGACGACCGTAGCAGCTGTAGCAGCGACGGCATGCATCTACTAACGGTGGTGAGTGGGTGCCGGGCGACGCTAGTTCGCGTAAACTAATTGGCGGTGGAAACACATGAAGCATGTATCAAAATTGCATGTAAATTTGACTTTCGCAAAGTAACGCCTGAATCTAATAACTAAATTTGTTACTGGCGTTGCTTACACGAAAGAATGCTACTTGGAGTGCGCAACTCAGCAACTCAACTCAACTGAGGAAGTAACTCAGGTCCACGCCAGCTACGCGTAAAGTTTGTCCGTGGGCTTTGTTTATTGTTGTTGTGTAGCATGTTTGAAGCGAAAAGGAAAATTAAAGAATTGAAAAATTCTGTAGGCTAATTTATAGCGTCTTATTTTACGTTATAATTGATGAGCTTGGTGGCGCAGCGGTTAATAACGTGACTTTGAGACCATCGCTCTTTTGGTACGCGAAGAAATATTCTCAACGGTGCAATGATGACATGCCAAGCCCGCACGTGTGCTTCTGTCACGGAAGGGAGAAGGTGGCATAAGGGAAAACAGTTCTTCAGAGGACTCGCCATGGTAAATTATTATTATTTGACTAAAATATTAAACTGTTTAAATGTTCACCGTTCTTTTGTATTTTCCGGTGAGAATAACATATTTTTTTCGATATAATAAGTTTCCACATGTTGCCCTAGATAATCAGTAATCACAATATCAAATTTCATCAAAATCCGTTCAATAGTTTTCTTGCGATGAGATAACCGACAGACAGAAAAAAAAAACAAAAATATGTTCTCGGCCTTTGAATTTGTAATATTATGCAAAAAAATATTTAATCCTCTCAGTTACAGTTTTATTATATGTATAGATGCTCTTTTTCTCTAGTTTACAAAATACCTATTTTAGTGTTAAAAAGTTACGAGATAAAATATTAGTTTTACAACATGTCAAGTTTTACATAAATTGACTCTTAAATTTGAATCTAGTAATAACTCACTTCAGATTTTCTAGTTACATTGTGGACATCAATCTTCTGTGAATTAGATTCTTGTATATTAGTTTTTTTACCTCAAAAAAATAAAATATTACAAAAATGATTACTTTATTGATAACTAGCTGTGCCCGAGACTTCGTCCGTGCGAAATAGTTATTTTTTAATTATTTATTTCTAAAATAAAAGTAGCTTAAGTTACTCCTTATTACATCAGCTATCTTCCAGTGAAAGTCCCGCCAAAATCGGTCCGGCCATTTCAGAGATTAGCCGGACCAAACAGACAGACAGGCAAACAGACAAAAATTGTAAATAAAATGTTTTGGTATATGTACCGTGTATACATCCATATGCATTTAATAAAAAGCGGTTATTTTAATATTACAAACAGACACTCCAATTTTTTTTTTTTTTATCTGTATATATAGTACTTTTGATGGTTTTGTGTTCTTAAATGGATTGCGGTGTCAGGTGCGGTGTGATAAAAAGGTGCATTTTGCTAAGGAAAAAATAAATAGTAGTGTTGACTCTTTAGCCGAGAACATGGCTGTGCTTGTTAAGTGGTCATAGATTACTATCAACAACTCTACTTCTTCTTCCTAATGTGATCCCGCGTTCTAAATCTAATAGGACTAGCGAAGAAGAAAAGCGAAGACGAGCTCGGTGACTCAGTCCTGAATGACGCGACTTTGACACCGACGCTCTTAGGTTTGATTCTCACACAAGACAAACATTTGTGTGCATGAACATGTCTGATTGTCTTGGTCTGGATGTTTTAAGAGAGGTACGGCGCATCAAAGCAGCCCACCTGGGGAAGTACTTCCATCTTACAGAAAACCGTAGCCAAATAATAACTCCCTAGAGGGTTGTTATGTTCCTGCGTGTGAGTAAGGTCACCAGTAAGCTCCCAAAGAGTTGCTGTGTAAGCAGCAGAGGAGCAGTAAGCTCCTCAAGTAAAAGTTGATGTTGTTGTTGAGAAGTGGCAAGACGTGAGCGATACCTCCTGTATGCTCTCCTCCTGCAAGCGTTCATGGATAATTGTAACCACTGCACACTGGGTGGGCCATAAGATTTTTGTTTGTAGTTGGCCGGCTTTAGTGCTACATGTCCACACCAGGATTTGAAGCAAAGATTAGTAATAAAAAAGGTTGAGTATTTAACAAGTCTATTAAATTACTTTAATATTAATGTTACGTGTAATATTTAAACAGTGAAATATTAAAATCTCAGAGGATCATTCGAGAATTTCAAATAAATTATTTTACTGTATTATAGAGACCATAGCTACACACTTAACCCTTATCTTTAATAGACTGGACATGTGTATGTTCCAAGATATATTAAAATTTTGTAAAATCATTCTATTATTCATTTCAGGTGAAAATATTCAATTGAGGAATTATATATCCATGAATGAAATTTTTCGGCGGGTAAATCGACTATAGATTTTTTTATACAACTAAGGTGGCAATCAAGCATACGGTATGCCTGATGGTAAATAGTCACCGTAGCCTATGGACATTTGCAATACCAGAGGTGTCACTCATGCAGTGTCAGGGGTAATTAAACATATCTTAGCACATGGGAAAGATCCTAGGGTGCTATTGGGGTATTCTGTTATCCCTCTAAAGTTTTCGATTGTATCCACCATCGGGCATTATTGCTCAAATTATGATATTATGCAGTTGGAGGTAAAGCCCAAAAATTTAATTACATCCTATTTCAACAGAAAACGAACTGTTGACATGAATCGTGTTAAATTTAAGGGCAGTAATGTTAATATCAGAATACTTTAGAGCTGTATTTTGAATCTCTTTTTAGTTTTAGTACATGTAAATGATCTGCCCTATATGGTGCATATTTTTTTTCGTAATATGTACAAGGTTAACACTAAGGTAGTGGTCTGTCTGTTATTCTAAATTAATTCACATGCAATAATCTTTTATAAATTCAACTAAAATCAAATGTATAAAATTTAGTTTCCCAAATGCGTCTCATGTTAATACAAATATTCTCATGTAGGTACTAAAATTTGTTAATAATACTGTATTTCTTAGAATTACAATATATTACAAATGACTGTTTCCCCTTCCTACAAATAAACTAGGCAGTAAGCGCAGCTCCACACAATTAGGAGAATCTGATAATAATTAATGGACATGGCTACAGCGCGTCTAGTAAATTTCATTTATTTTTACGTAAGTATTACGTATGGTATATTATTGGGGGGAAAAGCGGCTGATATTAAGTAATTTTTATGTTACAAAGGAGAGCTATCCGCTCTATTTATAATATCAAGGAAATCGCTTACAGAACTGTTCAAATATATAAATATTCTCATTTTACCTCTCAATATATTTATGACAACATAATAAAACATTAAAAGCATATATACATATATATATTGCGAATGCCGGTACATCGGCTTCTTAATCGAAGAATAGGAGATAACTTGTAGAAAAATAGTATCATAATCATACCACAGTGCTGTCTCCTTATTGAGAGTTTCCTGCGAGTGAGTAAGGTTATTAGTTTCTGTAGAGTTACCAATAGCGGGGAAGGCAACATATGAGCAATACTTATTCTATTGTAAGCGTTCATAGGCTAAGGTAATGACTTTATATCAGGTTACATGTTTTGTGGTAAATTCTGTTTGATTATACAATAAATTTACTTAAAAATTTCGGTCATTTCTTTAAAATATTTTCAAAGTGTACATCAAAAATACTGTTATGCCTTTGGATTTATAACAGTTTATTACAGCATTGATGATTATCTGATAGACAGAGATGTCTGAAAATTACCTTTAACAAGCAGCTATATTTATATAGCTATGTTCCGGTTTGAATAGTGAGATATGGCAGAGAAATTACTGGGTACTGTGACGAAATATCCGTAGGTCACAAGATTAGCAGTACGTGAGTAACATGTGGTGTTGCGAGCGTCAATAGGTTGCGGTGACCGCTTACCATCTAATGCGGGCCTCATTCTTGTTTGCCAATCTAGTTCCATAAAAAAGGAAAGATTTTGTTTCTTGTATGTTTGTATTTTTCTATGTTTGTTTGCAATGGAGAAACTCAATAAATAATTAACCGAATTAAAAATTCGTTCATAAATAGTAAGCTACATTATAAACGGATAACATTGGCTATATTTTCTTTAAAAAAATTGGAGATCCCTACCTAAACTTAACAGTTCAAAATTTCAACTCAAGGCATACTTTTGACCCCCATGCCCCTTTAAGGGGAGAAATTTTTGGAAACGCTTGTTTTGGATCTAACAGAGATTATCTCTACAAAGTTTCAAGTCACTAACTCAAGTCAGTGTTGAAATAATATTTCTGCTCCATACAAATTGTCAATCCCCTATTCACCCCCTTAGGAGATAAATTTCAAGAAATCCTTTCTTATCTCTCGTGAACATTACAAAAGTAACCTCTACGCAAAATTTCAGCTTTCTATGTTCAAGGCGCGTTGATGAGTCAGTGAATTAGTCAGGAACTCCATTTTTATATAGATTTACCTTCACACAGAAAATATGACGCGGACATTCGCGTGCATTTTTATCATTTGTGTATATACGACGACATTAATAATACTTCCATAACGATATACTCGTACTTCCTGTTATTGTCAATTATTACGACGACAAACACCGGATAAAATTCAATTATCTCTACCGTGTTCGAAAGAATGATTATTGTTTATTTTGAGAGATATTGTCAATCGATGATCAGTTATGCAGACATTGTTATAGAATATACTGTGCAAATTAATTCAATGATCTACATCATAGGTTCCCAACGGGGGTGGTACCGCCCCCTAGAGGGCGCTGGAGTCTTTCGTGGGGGCAGTACCGGGTCCATAGGCAAATGTATCTACCTAATTAGAAATTTTACTTAATAATATACCTTCAAAATTCCTCTATTTTCATGACAAAAATATTTTAACTAGCCGTTTAAAATGTTTATCTTATTATTATGACGTAAATAAATATTAAAATTAAGTATACTTCACGGTAAATCTTTCCTTCTTCCAAATATCATTGTAACTTACATACTTACAAGTTTACATACTTTGCAATATCTTAATAATTCTACTTCCAATCAGAATAACATTTTCCAATTGTTTATTCAGTAGTTCAGCATAACTTTCATCAGTTGAAATATAAAACTTACTTTGTATAATGTAACTCTACCAGCAGACTTGCTTACAGCTAAATGTAAACAATGAAACAGCATAATTCAGTATCATGCTTATTGCACAATGATTATGTTACATTGTACAAATATACATTGTTACAGTTGAATCGTGTAGGGTTGTCAATTATGGTTTATATTTCAATTTTTAATGTTTTTTTTTTTGTAAGAGGGAGAGTACTGTAACTGCCTGCCTCGTGCGGTCACGTTGCGCATTGTCAGCATTTAAGCAAGTGCGCCGTGGCAGCCCGCGCAGTCGGTATCCCTCCTTCATAGGGTTCACAAATGTACGCTTAGACAATAAATCAAGTATTAGTACAATTGGTTTTTGATGTTAATATATTGCCATAAATACACCGGACACGCGTATGAACTGTTAGATATATAGTACAATACCTAAATGGTACTAACTCATTTAATTTACTTTCCGCGTTTAGCATCGAAGGCGGGAAGGCAAACTGGAGGCAAGGCTGTATCTGTGATTGACGCACTGCACGTGTGCGTTGCAGGCTTCACCCGTACGGGTATTCTACGTATATCGGAACACCGGTCTTTGCCCCACCCCAGTCTTCAGGGCGCTACCCTCAATATGCGAGATAGCCTGATATGCTAGGCATGAATATTCGTTGCGACTTAAACCAATGAAATTACATCGAGAGCCTCATCTTAACAGCTTCAAAAAAACTCGGAGTCCTGAACAGGGTTTTTTTATACAACTAGATTGGAAAAACAGCATGCGACCCGCATCAGATGGTAAGTGGTCACCGCAGCCTATTAACGCTCGCAACACCACGGGGATGTTACTCGCGCGCTGCCAATCTTGTGACCTAAGGATGTTTCGTCACAGTACCCAGTAATTTATCTGCCATATCTCACCCTTCAAACCGGAATACAGCTATATAAATATAGCTGCTTGGTGGTAGAAATTGAGATAGAGGTACCCATGTAGACGACTTTTGTACAAAGTCACTTTACAATGTGGACTAGGATAGAAAGGACATTATTCAATATTACAAGGGCCATGATTCTACTTACGTCGTCACAGCCAATGGCTTTGGACGTAATAGAAAGTACAATTTTACGCATCTCATCCTCAGAGACAGGAGAAATTGAAAAAGTGCCATGGTGAAATTGGGGTCATGGAAGAGATATTGGAGATAGTGTTCGATTTAATAGAATGATTTAAAAGAGATGTTGACGAAAAATTATTATTTAAGTCGTTAGGAGAGAATAAGGGATTATTAGGTTTGGAGCATTTCCCTAAACCAAGTGAGTGGAGAAATTTCCATATATTGGCAGAAGAAGTATTTTTAACATTTTCGTAAAATATTGTCGTTTAGCTGCTCTTACCATTCTATTACAGTTATTCCGCGCTATTTTGTATAAATCCCAGTTCGGATCTGATCTGACACGCTTATAAAGATGAAACGCGCGATCGCGTCTATTCATTGCAACCCGGATATCTATTGATCCATGGAGCAGGTGGTCGCTTCACTTTGACTGCTCTTAACGGTGCGTGAACATCAAACAGTTTTAGTACACAGTTATTGAAGTTGGACACCTTTTCATCAATTGTTTCAGCTTCAAAAACTGAAGAAAAGTCCATCTTATCAGCATCCCGCCCTAGCTCATCGATATTTATACGTGCATAACAACGAATCCAGGTAACTGAAGGCTTAACCTTGGGTGGTTTTAATTTATATTGCATAAATTTTAAATCGTGTTTGGAAAACCCAGGAGCGGAAAGCTGACCATGATTAAGGACGTGATCTAAAGAAGATGTAATATGCAAATCAAGCCATATGTCATGAGAAGTAGGATTATGATGTGTGGGCTTAGATGCCAAAATATTAAGATTGACTGACTTGAGTAAACTTTGAAGCAGATGAGATCGCAGAGTGTTACACGTAAGATCAGTATTAAAATCACCCATGATAATGTGATGTGGGTACTCCGAACAAATGGGTTCTAGAACTGTCTCGAGATGAGAGAAATAATCAATATTAGGCGGACAATATACGACTCCCAGAACGATTTTAACACCCTTAATGAGTAATCTTCCAAAATCAGGAACTCGTCCGAAGAAGAGTACAAGGATGGAGAGGAAGCCAGAACTTTGTATGGTATATTGCTACGACGACAAATTGCAACACCCCCACCACCCTTGCCAATGCGATCATTGCGAATCAAAACAAACCCAGGTATACGATAAAGAGGATAGACATGGCTTAAGCCAGATTTGTGAAATGAGAATAGCATGAAAAGGAGTACATGAGAAACTATCAAGAAAATCAGAAAAGTGTGAAGGGATGCTTTGAGCATTGATATGACAAGTGTTGAAACAGTAGGGTGTAGCAACAACAGCTTTGTCTATTAAATTACGTAATGTTTCTGGTTCAACAAAACTGTCACTGCCTTCATTAGATGACAGACTGAGGTCCAGAGCAGAGTGGAAAGAATCATCCGACATTTATATATACACATGAATAAATAATATACAACAAATATAAGAATATACACAAACAATATACGCACATACAATATAAAAAATAAAAAAAAATCAAAACTATATAAATACCAATCAAATCACCTATCCTACCTATCAGTCCTGCCAGTTGACACTCTGTTTTAGAACACGGAAAAAAGCACAGCAATATACTTTGTACAACTAGGGCCAGTGCGAGAAAAAGAAAGTTTATCAAAAATTAATCAGTTGTCAATGTCAACTGTCATCAAGAAAAGTATGTTTATTCTTGACGTTAAAGTGATATCTTGTTATCATTGAACAAATACTTTTAGCTATATTTTTGTGAGTAGTTTACAAAAAAAAAAAAAACAAATAAACGCATCGTGAAAGTCAACTCAACTATGGGGAAGCTAAAATAGCGAACTTTATCGAATTAACGATTTGTTTTCTATGAAGATAAGGCAATACTTGGAATTACAGTTTCCTCGCCCTGGCTACCCGTTTTCCTCGAGAACGCTGTTCGGGGGATGCTACTGGTGTCGAAGACCTTGTCCCTGCAGTCTGCTGGGTTTCGTCTTCGGTTGCGGCAATCCCAGTTAGATCATCTTCAGTTAAGAGTCGACGCCGATTACCATCGTTCAGCTTTATAACAATGTCTCCATTCGCTGTCCAGCATCTTCTCATACCGAAGCGTTTACGTGCGGAAGCGAACACAGACTGCCTCTGCCGTGCGAGGAATTCGGCTACACTGAACGGTGTTTCCTTTAAAGCTGTTTTTTTTTCTTCCAAACTGCAGCCTTTACCATGGCGAGTGCTCTGAAGAACTGTTTTCCCTTATCCCACCCTCACCCTTCCGTCATAAAACCACACGTGCGGGCTTGCGATGTCATAGTTCCACGGTTGAGGAGATCTCTTCGCGTACCAAAAAGTTCGGCAACTCCTATCTTTGTCGTACCATTAAAAAGTGGAACGCCTTGCCTGCACATGTGTTCCCTCCTTCCTACAATATGGGATCCTTCAAACGAAGCGTGAAGAAGCATTTTGCGGGTCAGCATGGCAGCGTCAACTGACAGGATACGGGATGTAGTATATTGTCAGTTGCAGTTGCGATTTGGGCTCCTCTTTCGCTTACCATCAGGCAAAGAGGGGCCACTATGCTGAACTACTATAAAAAAAAAAAAAAAAAAAGCCTTCAGGTGTGCCCCAGAGAAACTTACAAGAACTGGTCAAGATCTTCCCACAGTCAATTTACCAAGGCGATGACATGCAATAATATTGTTTGGAGATAAATCAGACATACTTAGCTTCTCGCTCAAGATATTTAAGATACAATCTGTGAGAGTATAGTCTGTTGTGTCCTCGAATATACCACTGAAAATCAAGTATTTTCTTCGATGTCTCATCTCAATATCATCCACGGTCCTGGAGAGTCCTGCTATTTGCTGACGTAGCAACTGTAGAATCGACCACATCTGTGATTTAATGTTGCTAAATTCATCTTGCAAACGAGCAACTGAGGAGCTGGTGTGAGGTGCTACAGCCTTCAATTGAGCCTCAAACCCGTTCATTTTCTTCATAAGAGTGGATTCCAACGTTTTTTGTGTATCAATAACATCTGCCAAGTTCGCCATATTGTGTACAATTGTGTGACAAATATGTGTGAGAGAGTGTCAACAGGGCAGTGAAGTTGTTATACCATTAAGAAACTGTAGATAACACTTGTGCTTATTCCAATCACTTAGTATTGAGTAAATTTAGTGCAATTAAGGTATGTAACTTGTCTTGATATATGTTAATAAATAATTAACTCAAGATCACAAAGTGTACTTATTCACAACTACACGCAGAAAAAAATTAGCTCGGAGAAAAGGGACAGGTCATTCGGGTTTAATCGGTTCAAAGCAGAGGTTGTCTAACTGAAAGCCATCGGGTTGTTTAGATTTTGATACATAATTAATTTGTGAGTGAATCTTGAAAATAAAATAACTAATTATCGAATGCATCGAGCGTCCGCACGCTCTGCTAAAAACAATCGAGTGACAGGTAGACCGAGCTAACACGTCTGCTACGTCAGCGCGACAGCGTACGGCGGGCAACGGGCTGATTGCTGAGCCGGCTACATCATCACCCACAGCTAAGTTTAGCCTTAATTTTGTTTTAGACTTCGTTTATTGAGGTATAATTTGGAATTTGCGACCCCTATCGACGAGACTGGCTAGGGACCGCGTGTGCATAGCGCAAATATGAATTTATTGTGTTTAACTTTCTTTATAGGAGTTTATGTGTATTTTTTTTTTAGGATAATTTTATTGGTTGGTTTCTCTGTAGTCTTCGGCAACTAATCGCTAAGCTCGTGAAACAAATAGATTAAATATAGAGTTAATTTTATGTATATTTATAAACACAAGAGGTTTTAGGCGCGCGCTCGCGATATGGCTGTAAATAGTATTCGACGAAGTCTAGTCGGGATTTCGTTGCTGATTTAAAAAAAATTCTTAAAGTTTGGTTTGGTCTGGTAGTTGGAATCTGATACATTACAGAGGAAGCTGAGGCCGTCGTGGCGGGTCGTATTGATAGTGAGACCTGAATTTCTAATCGACCTACTAATACACACGAGTGGAGGAGACCTTACCATTATTCTTAACAATATTGTACCTATTTCAATGCGCAAGTAATTTCAATACTCAAATCGTCCATGCATGTCAAATTGATTAATCGGGGAACCCCGGGTTCTACTGATATTCCAAGAGGGAAAATCACGGCCGTCAGCCCGCTTCACATATGACACATAGTCGGCCTTAGAGTTACAGAATTATTTACTTTGACCAAAATAAGAATATATTAGGAAACAGTCTTATAATATAGCCATTCCACTATACACTGGAAAGTGTAATTAGCGCACGAAATTATACACAAATATATGCAAATATACACACGACTCCTTATCCTAACGTGTGATTGGTACTGCACTTGAACGGACGGAAACAGTTACTTTCATAGTAGTACTACGACCAGTGCAAAAGTATGCGAAGTACGGTCATGTTAGTACATCAACAAGCTATTCGGGAAAACCACAAAATGAGCTTGCATGCTACAAATCATCCTATGTAAAATTGGATTCTTATTATTATATATATATATATATATATATATATATATATATATATATATATAGAGTGGGCATAATTGTATTGACATTGTTACAACAAATACCATTTGTGGCGACTGTGAGAGACGCAACACTGAATTGAGCACTATTGTAGTTGTTTCACTACCAAGAAATTTATGTAGTAAACTCGTACTAATATTTTATAGCTTTATTTGTGAGTCGATCCATCACTTCTTTCTATGATTTGAGGAGATACCTTCCTCAAATCATAGGAAGAAGTGAAATACACCTCAAAAGTAGGTTCCTGTTTCTGAGGTGTGTTTTACGTCTATTACATTCAGGTAAGTTTGAGGTGCAAATGTCTCCCTACCATCGTTGGAGTGTAAGTCAAACTCAACTGAATCTGAATTTGTTCATTAACGAACAACGTTATGGAAAAATTGAGGTACGGCACTACGAAACAGCACGACTGGGAAAATATAGCGGCTGATTGAATTCCTGCGAGTGAGGGATATTATTAGTAAGATTCTGAGGAGTTACTGTAATAACAGCGGAGGTAGCAAAGGTGTGAGCGATATTTATTGTAATGCAAGCGTGTATAGGTTACGGTAACTACTTTAGCGGAAGCCCTAAACACCACCTTTTATCATATCACACGACCAATTTTATCATAGTAGGCAAGTTTTCGCCTTCTTTCTAGCTCCTTGGTCCTAGAAACTCGCGAGATTATACGAAAAGCTGTGAATGTTAAAGAAACAAGTAAGGAATGTTAGGACCGAGTCATTTGGTGCCAGGTTCACTTTGCCCACCCCGCAAGGAACTTGGCATGAAGATATAGGCGGATAGATAGGTAACCACTTCACATTAGGTGTTGCGTATGCTTTTTTGTCTATTGACAGTGTCTAAAAATACATAAAGAAAAGTGCCTGTCTGACCCACCTACCTAAGAATTTCAGTGATGTTTTTGTTTGAAAGTTGCGAAGAAATCTCAATTTTCAAATTAAATTACAATAAATTGTAGCTTCAACATTTGTCACTTAAATAAATTACAATGGTACATGTCGTACAAAAGTTCAAATTCCTAAAGTGTCCAAGACAGACTTTGTAACAGAAATGATATTTAAATATCCGTTTGGACGGGTCTTCGTTTATTTATTTTGATAGATAGAAATATCAATAAATACTTTTGTATTCTACTGAGCTTTAAACAATGACATCCTTTTTAGTAGAGGTAGGGTGCACCAAAGCTGTTTGGCTTAGGAAGTATCTCACAGAAAGCTAAATAACATCTCGCTGGAGAAAATTGCAAAATTAAATTACAATGATAATAATACGTACAATGGTTTCAACCGGTGATTCTGTTTTGTTCAGCATATAGAGCCAAAGCCAAAGTTATTTGCACGTAGCTTGAAGCTCTGACAAAAGAGTAGTAGGAATATTTAATTAATGTCAGTAATGCTAATGAACAATAGACATGCTAATATTTTAAGAAGAGATAGGTCGCTTTAAAGTATCCCGTCTGGAGAAGTATATCTACCTCACAGAAATTCGTAGCCATATAACAACTGCCTAGAGCACCTAATTAAGTGAGCTCCTAATTATTTGCAGTATTAGCAATAGAGGTGGCATTACGCGAAATATATTGCAAATATTTCGTAGGCTACGGTAACCATATTACATCAGGTGAGCCTTGTATATCATCCGACATTATGTAGAAAAATATCTATATGAAGGCAATGCTATATCTCAAAAGTTGAGAGAGGCAATATTATTAATTAAGGATTCCTCGAAGGATTAAAACCAATATCGTCTATCTCGACGTTTGAGACAAGAGATATTGGTTCTTTACCGACGTTATCCTTTGTTAGTTTTGCCATAATAAAATGTAAAGTTTATAACCGCACCGCTCGCCGACGGCGGGGAGTTCACCCTCACACGCTTGAACCGCTATGGTCGCGTACGGTGCGGTTCCAGAGAAGTTTTCTTCCGAGAACACTCAAGCTGTGGAATGAGCTCCCAGCCGAGGTTTTTCCAAGGAACTACAGCATGGAGTTCTTCAAGAAATGCGTGAAGAGGTTTTTAGAGGGTCGGCAACGCATGAGTGACGCCCCTGGTGTTGCAAATGTCCATAGGCTACGGTGACTGTTTAACATCAGACAGGCCATATGCTTGATTGCCACCTTAGTAGTATAAAAAAAAAAAATGTAATTCCATTTAAACATTCAGTTCTTATCCAAAAACAACGTAAAATGTCTAAATCTGTAACCCATTTTGCTTACGAGTAAGAAAATTGTGACGTCCGGGCGGTCTGACAGCGGAGTGACAGTAATACGATCTGTCTCTATCTGTTCCTTTGGATACAAAACGTTTGAATTTGTTGTTAAAACAAATATTATTACACGCATTGTTTTTACTGATATAGGTACGTCAAAATTTTTGATAGTAAACAAGAGAATCAGTTCTGATCTGAAGCATTTACCGTAGCTTACGAACACTTGCTGTACAAAGAATATCGCACACGCACCTCCACCCTGCCAATGTAGGAACTCTTCATCAGCTTTCTAATAACCTTATGAACTCGCAGAAAACCAACTCTTTTAGGAGTTGTTATCTGGCCTAAAAAAGCTAAATTATCTTCACATTACAACAGTAACGTTTTTTATACAACGTCAGGAGGTATACAAGCATACGGCCAAACTAATATAAAGCGGTTACCGTAGCCTATGACATGCTTGTAACACATTAAGTATTACTCGCGCGATGCCTCCTCTGCTGCTAACATAGCAACTCCGTTATCCGTGCGGTGACGGAGAAAGAATACTAAAAATCACCGCCTTCTCTCTTCCCGTGGGTGTCGTAAGAGGCGACTAAGGGATCTCTTGAGATTTCAGCTTCTCAGCCGGTGACAGGGTAAATAGTCGCCTGGTTGGCTACGACCGTACGTTTCGGGATTAGCTTGTGTATAACCAATGCTCGGGGAAATGTTGATGCTTGTTAGAGCAAAGTGTCATAATAAATAACTGTACGTAGATATAGTACTACTTGCGTCATTTTAAAATACAATAATGTTGGTGTATAATGTGTCTACCTTTTGATACGTCACTGCATTAAACATTCTACCATCTCATTTATCATTATCCCTTAGGTTGTAAGCAAATAGAACTAAGAAATATATGGAAAAGGATCAAATATATGATAAATAGGGAAAACTGATTGCAAATTCGCTCGCAGTCGGCGGGTATAAATACGACGCAGTCTCCGTCGACGGACACTCCCTTCCGGTGATGTAGTAACGGCCCACAGGGCCAACTACAAAGTCAGTATCAAAAAAAAAACGTCGACGGACACAGTTACAGCCTGCCCTATTGGATAAATACCTTCCGTCACTCTGCAAGCAAGTTATCGCCCCTCTAGAAGCTACCTCGCCCTCTAGGAAACATTACCTCAGAACTCATACAAGAAAATCAAGCATTTCTTCAGCCAAAGAAAAACTACGTGTACACGTCGTCAATCGAAGATACACTAACTAAAACTATCAGAACATACTACATGAATGATAATGTTTTTTTTTTCTCTTACATCAAATGCGCCTTTAGTGTAAAGCTTAAAGAGGCACGTTGCGTCCTTTTGTGTATTCTACTGATTATACAACGGGTTATGTTCCGAGGAGTTGCATGATATGATGTCTACAGCTTCATTCTATTACCGCACCGCTCCCCGTCGACAGGGAATTCATCCCCAGACAGTAGTACAATGATTCGGTTTGAGGTTTTTCCTACAATTTTAAAGTTGTGGATTGAACTTCCAACAGAGGTTTTCTCCGGGGATTACAACATTTCTTTAAAAAAAGTGTGAAAAATCAACATATAAGTAACCCCTCTGGTGTTGCAAGTGTGCATAGGTTACGGTAACTGCTTAGCCAGAACGTATGCTTGTTTATCCCGCAACATTTTTCTTATCATAACCTAATTGATTTAATGTAAGTAAATATTTCTTTTTTCATAATACGAAGGTAAATCTACTAACATTTGCTCAATTAAAAAATATTACGGTACCTAGTGCATTAATTTCGTGCACAAATATAAATTAACCGCACTCTCCTTTAGTGAAATGGTTCCATTCATCTCGCCGCCGCCGCTGAAACGAGGAAAACAGGTTGTAAATCATCCTCCTTGCCCACTCAGCAGCTGTCAAACGTTGAACTCGACAAAAAAATTGAACGTTGTTTTAATAAAAAAAAACCCGCGGCTATTTTAACGGATACTAAAAAGCTTTTTATTGGTAACCCTTATAACTTTGATGAATGGCGGTTTAGTGAAGGAACAATGAAAGAGATATTTCGAGGGCAAAAGCTTTTTTTTTTATACTACGTCGGGAGGCATACAAGCATACGGCCCACATGATAAAGGTAAAGCGGGTACAGTAGCCTATTAACGCTTGCGATATATTAGTTATCACTAGCGTCATGCCTCCTCTGCTGCTTACACAGCAACTCCTTGGGAGTTTACTGGTGACCTCACTCACACGCAAGAACACAACAACCCTCTAGGAAGTTGTTATTTTGCTGCGGTTATCTGTGAGGTGGAGGTACTTCCCCAGACGGGCTGCTTTGATGTGCCCCACCTCTCTTAAAAGTACAGTTAGCTAACACGATGACGTTTAATTCAGCGTTGAACATTGTAGATCATAGCAGAAATGTATAAAACATACCTTTATACTAATCGTTTGGAGCAACTACAAGTATAATAGTCCTGCGATATAATATCAACAAGAGCAAACTTATCTCACGGTCGTCAATTATTATATTCAGTCAGTTAGAAATCACGTCGATTGACGAAATGTTACATCACTTATATCACAATACCGCGCAAACAGATAAATAATCAATTTACGATGACATAAATATGAAAAAAAAAAATGTTTTTAAAACTAATCACAGTTAGCCTCAAAACGTGCACTCGCACAGTTTCCTTATTGTATTATCTGTCACTAAATTATCAATAATAATTAATTTGTTAACAGTATTTCTACTCTTGCCCTATTTTAATGAATTCTAATCCAAAAATATTTCGTCGTGGATATTGAAGCGTCAGATGCGTACTTATATCTGCTGTTATAATGAAAAGCAGCAGTGGTATTTAGTATACTTATTTTTGATTAAAAAATTATCATTTTAAAAACAAATGAAGTATAGCAAAGTAAAGTTTTATTTTTCTACTATTTTACAAAAAGACTTAAGAAAATAAAAAACATAAAAACGTAAAGAAAACATCCCCTACTTTCCCCTTTTGCCTAATTTGATTAACAATTTAAATGCAAACGTAAACAATAAATTTTAAAAAACATTTGACATACGCGAAAGTGATAAAATGTTATTATGCTCTGTTACATATATAGGTTGGGGACTATGATCATTTTAACTGATACTTCAAGTTCGTTTTGCAATGATAGTATAATAGATAGTATAGTATATATAGTATAAGTTTGAAAGAATGTCGGTGTTATGAAACATATATGCCACGTGATAGAAGTAGAATGTAGCAGACGAGGACAGCCAAGACTTAAGATCTCAGCATACGCGACGGGTTAATTCCTCGGACGAGACGGAGATGTGACGTGCATCGTTCATAACGTGAACGTGGTTTTCGCCAAAATCAAAATTTTACTCGCGTTATACATTTAAATGTGAATAGGTATTTAGTATGCTCATATTTTATATACCTACTGGTCATAATGAATGACTAGGATTTAAAGTCTCAGTATAAGTAACGTGTTTATTCACGTACCGTCCATTTTTCTCGGTACGTATACTCTGTTGCGATATTTTTATATATAAAGATATCAAGAAATCGTACCGTTCCTTCCGGCACGAGAAAAAACACGCACGTGTGCTGAGACCTTAACATATCCAAAGTGTTCATACTCTATCAAAAGGTGCAATCAGAAGTCCAAGAAACCGGCGAGCGTGCATGAGAAGAGCTATGAATGTTAAAGAAGTGAGTGATGTGTATAAGGACCGAGACATGTGGCGCTCAATACTCTTTGCCTGTTCTCTCCGAGTCTCTGCCTACCATTGCTGTCCTGTCTGCCTACCCCGCAAGGATTTTGGCGTGAAATCAGAGATAGATAGATTACCTAGGTACCACGACCAAATTTGTATTATTATATCATAAGGTAATATCAGGAACTTTTGAAATCAGCGAGCGTGCTAAAGAGAGCTATGTTAAAGAAGCGAGAGTGATGTGTACGGACTGCGTCATGTGGCGCTCAATTATCTCTGCCTGCTCTCCCTGAGACTCTGACTACCTTTGCGGTTCTCTCTGCCTACCCTGCAAGGTTGGCGTGAAGTTAGAGTTAGATTAATACTCACCTAGGTACCATGACCAAATTGTTCTTATTTTATCATAGGGTAATATCAGGAACCTTAGAAACCAGCGGGCGAGCTAAAGATAGCAATGTTAAAGAAGCGAGACTGGTGTAAGGACTGCATCTTATGACGGACGGTTCTTCCTACCTACTCCACAAGGGATCTGGTGAAAATACATACATACTGTTACAATGAAGCCATGCAATTCTCTAAGCGACTCGTAATGGCTGTGCGCGTCGCTGTGATCACAGATGTCACAGCTTTGGCATCGTTTACTGCGATCACGGCTTTTTATTTGGTCATTCTATAAGGCTGTAAGCGTACGCGAGGCTGTTTGCCTTGTAGAATTCCAATTCCAAATGCAGCCTTGCGGCGCTAGTGTCGCACAACCATGAAAAGCGACACTAAGAAATTGCAATTTTGTGTTCAAGGCTATAACAGCCGATGTTTAAGAGGATGTAAGGATGTTTGCTCTTACAGAATTGCATGGCAGAGGATTCAATCAGATTATTAAGAAAATTTTGTTGTACTGTGTGGTTTCAAGCTTTTCTACCCGGTCGATAGTTACTTAAATCAGAGGGCTCGTCTTTTTTGTGTACATGTCTTATTATACCAATTTTTAAAATGTCAGGGTATGTGGAAGTCGCTAGATATCGGTTAATGAGGTGATAACTAATAGCACCAGTTTGACAGAAGTGTACATATTTCATGTCACAGGCACTTATCTTGTCATATCGTGGACTTTTTTGTCATTTATACTTTTTGTTATACGATAAATTGGAGCCTTTCGAGCTTTAGAGTTCAAAAATGTACGATCTTGTATTTTTTCATGTGATTTTGTTTTTAATAAAGACATGCTACTATAGTTTGATGTTTTATTAGCTTTTCATCCAATTCATTTGCGAACAGATTTGTCGCTAAGATTTGGGGATTGTATGCAAAGGTCATTAGCAATACGTCTGCAATACACTTAGTTAAATTACCTTTTAATAATTTGCCACAGCTCCCGATAATTTATGTAATTATTAATCACCTCATTCTTGATATATTGGTTTTTGATGTCTTGGCCATATCTATTCGTTTTATTTCTATATTATAGTACAATATTTTTTCCGCGTTATTTTTTTATGTTTACGATGTACTTTATACAGCTCGTCACGCTTATGACAAATGTGTCATAAGTAGTTAATAGATTCAGGCGTTACTTTGTGAAAGTCAAATTTACAGGCAATTTGATCTAAACTAAATTGTGTGCTTCTGCTTAGTTAGTGCGAACTACTGCTGGCCGGCACCCACCAACTACCATTAGTAGATGCATGCCGCCGCTGCCATGGCTGCTCCGGTCGTATCTGCCTCGGCTGCTGCGGTCGTTCGCCATCTGAAATGTGAACCGCATGCACCCGCCACCGTTGCTACCCTGGTCGTCTCTGCGACACGCGTTTCGCCTTTCCACGAGGCATCCTCAGGCGCTGTAGATATTAGTCGTTAGAATAGCATGCTACGAATGACTTATCCATCGTAGTGCCGTCCTTTATATAGAGAAGGTGGAGAGGGTGGAAGGGGTAAGCGAAAAGATATTTATCAGATAAGTTTATATCAGATATTTATCAGAGGATATGGGATCAGAAATTATAAAAATACTTCGGTTGTAAGAAAAACTATTTATTTTAAAATTATCAACATTCACATTATTAGTTGGAAATGATATAAACTTATTTCATATGGTAAGGTATAAAACAATCACTGTATAAAGATTTTTCGCATTTTCCACAAAAAGTTAGAGGATTTCTTTTTTTACAACTTTGCTCTTGGCATAGTCTCTGTTTCACCATATAGTGATCCAAATTATCAAACTTTAGAAATTGAATGAGAACTTCGGACGACCCTGTAATAGGTTTACCTGCTCTGCCTTTTGATGTATTCGTCTAAGCAAAACAAAGCCTTCACACCTCTAAACTCTTCACCATAGATCTGTCTGTTGGGAAAAGTCAACTAACGAAACTGGAGACCAGCACTAGCACCATTATTTCTACGAAGACTGAGATTCTAAGTAAGATGGAGAAGTTCTATGGACAGCTGTAGACATCGTCGCTACAGCCAAACAATAGTACTACGAGTAGTAACGGCCCTAGAGCTAAACTGACTCAACACTATACCGAAGACATCCCGGACGTCAGTATGTACGAGATTCATATGGCTCTCAAACAGCAAAATAAAAATAGGAAAGCACCGGATGATGACGGAATTACGGCGGAGCTTCTGAAAGCGGGCGAAAAGCCGATAGTTGTAGTTCTGCGGAAGCTATTGAATTCCGTCATACACTCCGGTGAAACACCGGCAGCGTGGGGCAGAAGCCTGGTTCTTCACAATGGGTGATAGACCCTTTTGATATCGATATCGCTTCTAAACCGCGTTTATGTACTGTTTTCGAGAGTCATCACAAACCATCTCGAACGCAGTCTTGATGCATTTTAGCCTACCGTACAAGCCAGATTCCGAAAAGGCTTTAGCACCGTAGACCGCATACTTACATACTCTCCGTCAGATTATACAGAAGACTGAGGAGTATAATCTGCCCTTAAGACTGGCGTATGTGGACTACGAAAAAGCCTTTGATTTCGTTGAGACATGGGCGGTGCTACAGTCTCTCCAGCGATGCCGAAGTGACTATCAGTACATTGAAGTGCTTGTACGGTAGGGCAACGATGTGTATCCGAGTATAGGACCATATAACGAACCCGATCCATGTACAAAAGAAAAAGTGAATGTGTAAGACAGGGCGACTGCGACAGGGCTCTTGGACTGGAAAGGATACGGTATAACCATCAATGGCGAATATATCACTCGCCTACGATTTGCCGACGATATAGATCCATGGCTAAGTCGCTGGAGGAACGCTAGCACCATGGTAAATGAGCTCAATAGTGACCTGGTAGGTCTCAAGATGAACATGAGCAAGATTAAGATCATGTCGAATGTCCATATTACACCTATTCCGGACGGTTGGAAGCACTAAGCTCGAAGTTGTTGACGAATATATCTACTCCAGGACAGGGGCAGGTTATCTAGTTAGGTAAGTCCAACTTCGACCGAGAGGTCAACAAACGGATCCAACTCGGCTGGGTAGTGTTCGGAAAACTTCGACACATATTCTCATCCAAAATACCGCCTGAAGAGCGAAGTATTCGAACAGTGTGTGTTGCTAGTGATGACATACCTACAGAACTGAGACGTGGCCCAGTGCGGGCCGTATGGAAAAGCTTACGGTCGCTCGGCGTGGAAGCTGTGGAAAAAGCTAAGCTCGGGATTTCTCTGCGTAATAGAATCAGAAATGAGGATATCCGCAGTAGAACTAAGGTAACCGATATAGCCCACAAGACAAGCAAGCTGAAGTGGCAGTGGGCCGTAGTTAGTAGAAGTGACAACCACTGGGGAAGAAAGATTATCGAATGGCGTGCCCGTACTGTTACACCCAGTGAGGTATACCTCCACCCCACGGGTGGCACAGTATCGAGGCAAGTGGCACTCTAGAGGGGAGGGCTGTGTTCAGCAGTGGACAAATACAGTCTAAGATGATCTTGATATGAAAATAATTTTGGAATGTCGTTATCTATTTCTCAATCAAAGTGTATTCCAATTACGAAAACCATTAAAAGATTACATAATAATATGTTCATTTGCGATAAATGAAAAGAATTGCATGCAATTTGATCTAAGCTGATTTGTTTGCATTCGCCATCAATTTATTCCATCGCAACAAAAACACATAAAGCAGTCTAAATCAATATGCATGTAAATTTCACTTTTACAAAATAACACCTAAATCTATTATCTATTAAAAAGAAACTCGATAAAACCAAATGGTGATTTACTATCATAAATAAATACTGTTTACACATTTATATATGTGAAACGTGAAAAGTACGTTCATAGTAAAGTAATTGGAATTGATTACGAATTAATTGCAGAATATATCTTCCACGGGAATAATAATACCATTTCATTTAAGTATGTAATGCTTTCTGTCTGAGTTAAAGTACAAATTACTGAGGGTTCGATAATCGATGTCGGTTGCAAATTACTCCTAACGTATACTATCATTATGTGTTGATGTTTAATTTGATTTATGTACTATAAAAAAAATATCACACGGTACAGTTTACAAAAACCCTTTTTTATACATCATCGGTAGGTATACAAGCATGTGACTCACGATGCAAAGTAATAACCTATGGACGTTTGCAACACAGGAAGTATCGTTCACTCGTGTGTTACCATTCCTGTTGCTAACACAGAACAGGTACCATAACAACAATTGGTAACCTAGCTCACTCGCAGAGTCGCAGAAACACAAACATCCGGAGAGTTAATATTTGGCTGTGGTTTTCGGGTTTTTGAGGTGGAGGTACTTTCCCAGTCAGGCTGCTTTAATGCACCTTTCATCTCTTAAAACACCCAGTGCACGACAAACAGACTTGTTGTAACGGTTTACCGTTACTACCGTAAAACGGAGTGAATAGCAACAATTTCAAAATTTGGCTATCACTAGGTCTTCTGATTGTTTAGTTTTATAGGGTTCGGTAAATTATAGAAGGGCCCTGTTGCACTTTTAATAGAGTTGAGGTTCAAGTTTTTAATAAAATTAATAAAATATACATTATTTCTACTCACCCAGCGATTGGGTCAATAGAAATGTCGAATGGGGCAAAGAAAAACTGGGCTGGCAAATTTAAATTATAGATTTATTAACCAACTTCAAAAAAAGATAACGTTTGAAATGTTACACGCTGTTTACAATATTTATAATATACATATATACACGTCCTTTTCCCAGAAAGGAGTAGACAGCAAGAAAATTGCCAACAGGGAGTTTTCTATAAATATGCATTAATCCTTGTAGGTATCATTTCAAATATATATATGTATGTATATCTTCACGCCAGGTCCTTTGCGGGGTAGGCAGAGAGAATCGATCGCCATAAGACGCAGTCCTTACATGAAGCGAGTGAAGTACTCGCTTCTAACATTCATAGCTATTTTCATGTACGCTCGCCGATTCCTAGGGCTCCTGACGTCATCATCATGGTAGGTAAGTCTTGGTCTTCCTCGGCTCCTTAATCCTTCCTATCATATCAAATGTATTTTTTTTTTTGTTTGTGTCTCTGCATGTTCTATAACATTACGTAACATTACATATTTTAATGATTGAAATAAGATAACATTTTTTAAAATGTTATGTTTCCTTATAAAATAAACACCACTATTCTTATGTATAAATTCTGTTTTCTATCAAAACAACTGTAACTCATACGCGACAAACAAAAACTCAACAATAAAATTATGGGTAGGTTATCATATATACATATATAGCCCTATTACGTTTTTACTATAATCCCCTTATATGTTTCTATTCACACGTTTAGCGCTTTTATTCCCCCCTTTTGTGTTTACAGTAACACCAATCTAGCATTCTTTTTACAACTCGGTAGCTTCTATTCGCCCCGGTTTTTTTCACACAAAATACATGCTTTCATAACTCATAAAATTACTGTAAAATTATAAAGAATACTTGCTGACTTACAATTTTTAACATTAATTTAATAATATCCGGGTGCCATTATACATACCAAACAGCCTTAACACAATAATTTACCGCAGGTACAGGTTTATTTTTTATGTTTACAGATAAAAGATAAACATTCTTTATATGCCATTTGGCCCTAGCTGGCTCTTGGACACGTCTTACATTTTTTGAATTATAATCTTATAATTATCTTTTATATATCAATTCTCTTATTTTACTTTTTCTTTTTTTAATCTGCTAGCATTTCAGAAATGACCACTGGCGAAAAAGAAATGCCAATAGAAACTTGCCAATATGGCAACGGTCTCACAAAAAATCCACATAAGCATATTGGTACAATGATGATATCAAATGGTAAAATTAAACATTATTAAGGACAGGTCGTCTATGCTGAATAATTTCCAGACATCTTTGTCAGTTATATATTCATCAATTCTATAATAAGCCACTTTACAGAGAGTATATTTAATGTGCTTTTTGAATACATTGTCAGGAATGGGCAGATCTATTTCAGGCAACTTATTATAAAATCAAATACAATTTACAAGAAAAGATCTACCAGTTCTAGCAAGACCATGTACCGGTATACACAACTTATTTCTACTTCTAAGTTTTTCGCTGAAATTTCAAAATGGCTTTAAATATTTACGGTCATACATTATGTTATCATAAATATATTGAGAAGTAAAAGTGAAGATATTCTTTGAACAGTTCCCTGAGGGATTCTCTGAAGCCCACTTTCATGCAAAAAAAGTTATTAATTTCTTTTTTAAACATATTCTATTCTTTCCCTTCTGTATATCATATACATCCACGATCAAACTGCTCCTTACCGATTTATCATTCAAGTTATTGAGCATATTATCCTTTGATAGTTATAAGATGCTTTGTATGCATGTAAGCTACATTGCATGGGATAGAAACTATCAACAGATTAAAAAATAAAAATGTACGCATAGACTGTTTATGTCCTTAAGGATCAAATTAGGAATCATCCTATTTTAATTTGTCCACACAAATACTTCTGCGTATACTGCTAGACCTGTAAAATTAAAATTGTCTCATGACACGGCAGGGTGACAACAGGGGCCACTAGGGGTCGGAAACGAAAACAGTCTAGTCAAAAATTCTGAAATCCTAAGATTTAGATTTCCACTCCAATCCTAATGGATTAGGAAACGATATAATGCTAGGAAAAAGAAGAGCTGGATCGTAATATACAGTATTACAGTCTCCGTATTTGCTTATTATTGAGCAAAGTTAATACTTCACAATTCCTATAACTACGTCAAAGGCACCGGATCATGCGGGTTACACAAAAGTTTCCGAGGGTCCAGGTCGCTCATAAATAAACCCTCCAATGATTTCACCCTGATAAATGCAACGTAAAATCGACGTTTTACGAAAATACGTTTGCCAATATTAATTACAGTTTTAATTAAAACCTTGCAACATTTCTATTACAAATACGACCATCAACAAATTTTGCCCTCATGTGTCTGCCTATTCGAATAAGTATCTTAGCGATATTCGGTCGGTCGGTTTCGGTTCCAGAGAGTTTGTTGTCTGGCTGCGGTTTTACGCGAAGTACTTACTAAGACGGATGCTTTGATTCGCCCTATCTCTCTTAAAACTATCGATTTATTTGGAAAATAATCTAATATAATTTTCATTTGTTAATGTCACCACATTAATTATAATTTCAAAATAATGCAGTCTGTGTTACCTCGATCATTCGCAATATTAGATAATGAATCTATTGATTTCTCTTTCATAAAAATGGGTTTAGTACTTTAGACGCTACGATGAACATGCGTACGTAAATACAAACATGCATGTACAGATTGCTATAATTGTACCTCTTCCTTTTGGTTTTGGTGAATTGAGGTAAAATATGTATAAATATTTCCTTTATTTACAATTCCACAGCCTTAAACAGCTATATATTATATGTAGCTTGTTCCTAATCGACTAAAATAGTTGCGGTTACATGAACCGTAACTGGTACCCAATTTCTTAGTGCTGATGAGTTCGTCTTAAGTAGCCTGCCTTATATTCTTTATAACTAGTCTGGTCATAAATACTGTTACATAAAAACTTTTTACTTTTACAACTCTTTAATTATTTTGAATTTGGATTTTTTTTGTGGGAGAGCTTTAGTGATAGCCCCCGATTCAAATTATAAAGATTGCGGCCTCTCAAATTCGCGGCAATTATTCAAAGTATGTTACAACATTTCTGGCGCCATTGGTCTCTGGATCTTTACATAATTCTTTCATCGTCGAAAATGGCAAGAACAGATTCCTGAACCTACAATCGGCGACGTGCTATTAGTTTGCGAAGACGATTTGCCATCTGCAAAATGACTCTATGGCGCCATTGTAGACAAGCAAGACAGTTTAGATAATACTGTACGTGTTGGCAGCCTTAGATGTAAAGGAAAAATATTTCAGATACCACTATCTAAAATATGTGTTTTGCCTGTTACCGGTTTAGTTTTACATATACAGTCCATTGCTATTATTTGTATTGATCCAAAATCTTGCTTGCAATAAGTTTTAATTTATGTTTCTAATTTTGTTCTAAACTAGTTCTAAATTTTGTGTTTGATAATTGCTTCGAAATATATTTTCATTGTCAAGTCTAATAGTATTAAAAATATTGCCAGGGGCTCTATGAAAAGTTTGATTTGTTTGGTTCGGTTTTCTGTCTTGATGGACATAGCTTTCTTTGAACTTACGCTCACCATGGCGGATTGTTTAGGTTTGTTTTTATCCATAGTAAAGTAGTACATGCTACCTATCGATAGATGACGCTGATCATTGTTATAGTCAGTTCTACATAGCACTATTTGTAAATAGTAGTATATATACCGGTTGTATTTGTGTTTGAATAAGTACCCCAGCAGATTATATATTATTTTGTCAATAAATCCTACCCGAAATTCTGATTTAATAATAATGTTTGGCATCGTTACCTAGTACGTGTACTGTCGTAAACACTTAGGCTTTGATAGCGAAGCCCGCCAATCTAAAAAGATTAGGAAACGGGGCACTACTAGGAAAAAGAAACTAAATAGTTTATGGTCAGATTCATTTGTAGTTCAATAAATACTAATAGGACGTAGGATTAGTAATGACATTATATATCAAGGGTACTACATAAATTTTGTTATCATTTTGCTTCTGAAAAATCTAAAGCTGGCTTTCTAAGGTGTGAGAAGTTAATTTCCGAGAAGTCCCGTATCTAATATTGCTAGCTGCACTCACCTTTTCTTACTTCCTTTTTTTTTGTCGGCTTCTAAGGGTCTCATGATAAATGAATGAATAGCCTACAACCTTCCTTAAGAATTCGCCTACCAAATGCGAAAATATTTTTTCAAATTGACCGGTAGTTCTAGAGATAAGTGCGTTCAAACAAACAAACTCTTCTGCTTTATATAATTGTATAGATTTTAAAACCAATAAGCGCGATGATCAAGAATAATTAACACACGTACCTGTGCTTCAGAAAGAGACTAATGATAGTGAATGCCTGGAGTCCAGCGACTGTGTGGTTAATAAGATGATTGGGTACTCTAGCGAGACAAACTGCATAGTAGATATGTGTAATTCGACTTCTACGGTCGATTTCACCACCTGGTTTCATTAATATTGAATTATTTTCACATTGAAACATTCATTCGCAGTAAAAGCAGATTATACAAATAATATATAAATTCGCTTCAGATTAGACTGCGGCTATAGTAGTTGTATCGATATTGCGATAATCTTAACATATATTATCAACTGTTTTTGAAGGGTTTTATCGGGAAACCTTTTAATGGAATTTCTATCTATCTCTACACACCAGGTCGCTGGCAGGGCAGGCATAGAGAACCGAGCTTCACATGACTTGGTTCTTACATACGTCACTCGCATATTTTACATTCATAGCCCTTTCTTGTACGCACGCCGGTTCTCAGGGCTCGTGACATCACTTTCTGATACAATACTATAAATTTTGATATAGTAGAATAATGATCTTCCTTAACTCCTAGAGCCTTCTACTTTTGTATCATAATCTGATAAACATATTGATTAAGTGTTTAGGCATATGCAGGTTTTAGTCAGTTCCTTCTCGATAGAATTTAATAATCGTAAGGGCTCTAAATATTTAAATATAAATCTCACTATTTGAATACGGTGACATTATTACGTGTTAACTTCGAGAAAACTATCATTAGACATCTTTATAAATCAATTGTGTGAAATGTCCACAATGGACAAAGGAATAATACCACAGTTGTGATCGAAAAACTCAACATTCCCTCTGAACCTTCGAAATTCTGAATACTTCGGAATATGACATACTGAGATTATTAAACCCGTTCATGACCATTCCACATTGTTTGTGAGTCCAATTAAACTGAAGCGCTAAGTAAGTCTTAGTAAATGAACTAAGACGTGCGCACCACAATTTCGTAGGGTTTTAATAATAATCACGTTCCTCAATCAAAGCGAAATCCAAGACTATTTGTGTTCTCGAAATGATGGTTATTGAAATGATGGTTATTTAGTGATTACTAGCATGTGCACGTGGATTGCCTTTTGCGATAATTCCGGTATTATGATAAAAAGTGGCTATATTGTTTTGTATACGCAGCAAATTTTATGCCAATTGTTCTTCAGTTAGTTCGGTAACTGACAGATCAGTCTATCTGTCATAGAATAGATAAAGTAACTCTTACTTTAATATTTATAATACTACTAGCTTCCGTCCCTATTAATATTCGCATGTACGAGTAGATGGTTACTGCGTTAATGATTGTCATATCTCTTTCATCGGGTCACAAACTACCTCTGTACCAAACATCATTGCCATCTATTCAGTACTTTAATTATGAAAAGATATCAAATTCTGTCTATTTGCATTACGCAGACCAAGGTCTTATTCTTCTCCAAGTTCCAAATTGTGAATGAGTTGAAATATGGTACTGAGGTCACATTTCATTTCCATTCATTCAGGATTTTATAGCAACAATTGATAATCAGCTGTCGTTAAAATATACCGACAATGTTTCTTTCGTATTAATAATAGTTAGTGGTCGCCCAGTGGTCGATATTCGACAAAAATTCGTTCGTTAGTATACAACTAGAAAGCCCGTAAGTAATTCCTTTCGATAATGGAGTCTAATAATAATATTAAGCATATAATGAATTGGATTTTCGAAAGTTTCATTATGTTTATTACACTTTCTTTTTATAGAAGGTTTGTTTGTAGTAAGTCTATCATGCAGTTATTTAAAATGTTTATTATGACATCTATCTATCTATAACTTCCCTATAAAATCCCTTGCGGGATAGGCGGTGACATTTTAGCACCACGTGACTCCGTTCTTACATACCTCGCTCGCTTCTTTAACATTCATAGTTCTTCTCATGCACGCTCGCCGCTTTTTTATGCTCTTTGATTTTCACTTTTCTCATAAACCTCGATTAAAATGGTCTTTACAGGTCCTGGTTTTCCTCGCCTCCTATGTATAAGCTCCCTCTACATTCATGTTGTGTATCTGTTTCGTGATTTTTGTCACATGTCCAATCTAACGGCTCATGCCTCTTCTTATTTTAACACCAATCTTTCTCTTTTCTCTGTTTCAATATGGCACAAGACTGGTAATATTACTTAGCCCTTATGACAACAAACAGTGAATCTTCCACCCAGAGTGACTTCAGAATTGAAATGTGGGTTGATGGAATTAATAAAGCTCTTGCAATATTTGTATTGCAAGAGCTTTATTAATTCCATCAATCCCCAATGAAAATTATTAAAATTTCTTGGAATAACATCTAAATGTATCAAAAGGAAAAACGGAACCCTTTGTCCGTCTGACTGTCTGTCTGTGCGTCTGTCAAAACCCTTTTCTTAGGGGCAGGTGGAGCTACCAAGTTGAAATTAATACCAAATACTCAGGTCTACAATCCCTTCAAACAGTGAAAAAATCACACGTCTAAGTCAACGCAATCAAAAGATACGGTTGTTTGTATATGTTTCGTTTATGAGGATATTTTGACACTGGCAAGGGAATCAAAACTTGTTGGGTACTTCCCGTTGATCTAGAATCATGAAAGTTGGTGAGAAATAATGTTGTATAGCACAAGTAAAGGAAAAAATCAGTAAACCGTAAATTTGTAGTTATATATATATATATATATATATATATATATATATATATATATATATATATATATATATATATATATATGTAATATATTGCTATATCGTCTTTCACTCCGACCGTTCCATGTTAGGCCACAATGGAAGTAGTTAAAACGACTAAAACCAATATAATTTTCTTGAACCAACAATAATAAATAGGCAATAGTAAATCAATTCAGATTGCTGCTACAAAATTTTCTTTTTATAACAAATGTATTTTGATGAAGTTGTATTTCACTTTTATTAATATATTAGTGAAATACGGCTGACGCAATATTTTATATAATATAAGCACAAGTATTTATTACATATTTTATTGCACCAATATTATAAAAGTACACATAAATAAATATATCAAAAACCCACGACATTAAAGCTTAATATAATTATTGTATAGTATGTATGTATATCTTCACGCCAGAGCAGAGAGGCAGAGAGAAACGAGCGCCATAAGACACGCTTCTTGCACGCCTCACTCACCTCTTTAACTTTCATAACTCTTTCATAGAAGCACATTATGCAGAATATTATTAATAGTCGGGGCGAAAAAGTAAAAAAAAAGAAAAGTTTCTATGTAACAGTATCTATGGCCAGACTAGTTATAATAATCATATTACGCTCTGATGTCGCGGGTTTTGTTTAATTGTAGTTTTTTTCATGTCACTATATTCTGTCGCGTGTTATTAAATTTATAACTTAGGTTTATTTGTGTTTTTTTTTTTAATTTAAATGCAAATAATAAAAGCATTGTATACGTTTCTGTTTATATTCTTATTCCGTTTCACACAAAAAAACGACTTAACCGTTTAACCGGACCGGCTTAGCCGGAGAAACATGTATACTGTAGCGCCCCTGGCGGTCTGTAACATTAAAATTTAGCTAAGAACGTGCTCAGGAATAAGATTTTTTATACAAAGTAAAAAATCGGTTCAAAATCAGTCTAATCGTTTCGAAGAAAAACTTAACTAACGCACACACAAACACTTCTTACCCCAAACGCATATAGCTTCTCCGTGGCTGTCTCGAGTTAATACAATCAATGAGACTATTTGACCAAAGAATAATATATATTTGACATTGCCAGGGTTAAACAGATGTATAATATGTCCGTAAAAAAAATCATTTTACTTAGTTTAATTTTATATATTTGTAATTCATATTTTTTATTTTTCTGCACTGCTTCTAAATATGAACCGTAATTACGCCAAATTTCATACTCTTCGGTGCGCGCAATATGCTTAAAAAGGGGTACATTGTTTTCTTCTCGTAATAATAATATAGATTAAAATAAAGCTGGTTATATAAATGGACCTTGTCATCTGTTATGACCGCAAAGTATGTAGAACGCGCTGAAAATTCTGTGTGACTAATAAATGAAACAAGAATAAAATAAAGATTAGAGTATGGTCCAACCTTATCTGCACGTGGTGCATCATGCTAATTAACTAACGACTCTCTGGAAAAAAGTGATTGGACGCCTACTTGACTAGAGAAGTACCTCCACCTTATAGAAGACTGAAGAATTGTTGTATTCATACGAGTTGGTCCATCAGTAAACTCCTGAAGAATTACTGTGTTAAGATGGAGATGGAAATAAGCAATGTATAAACAAAAAGTATTTGTTGTTCTACAAAACAATCTCCCTTACGTTTTGAATATTTTTTCATTCTTGTGAACCATTTTTGAAAGCACGTAGACCACTGACCGGACGGAATGTTTTACCTAACTAATATTATAGTACTCGTAACTAATAGCATAGTAAAATAACAGTACAGCATAGCAATAGAATGTAGACTAAACTAAATACACCATTTATTGCACCCAACAAAATTAGAGAATCAAAAGTTACATCCACAATACGACCGCGTTTATTCTAGTTTCACCCTTTCTCTACCATACCCAGAAAAGCTTGAGCTAGAATCTTATCCCGACGCTCCATTGACACTATTCCCAGTACTCATATGTCTTTCGACATCAGCTGTACCTTCCATTTGTGCTAAAAGTGCATATTAATCATGCTAATGAAAAACTGTGATCTTGTTTACCTGATACCATAGTCAATTAACAAGTCCCTGGATGTTACTTCTGCGAGGTAACATTTAAATTGCAACATACGGCGACTGATAAATTTGAAAATGGTTTCCTATGGTTTACTCCCCATGGTCGATTTACTGCGTTTAATCGTTATAACATTTTAACAGTCGTGTGAAAAAATACTTTATTCTGAAGAGAAAAGATACAATGGATATTTAGTAGACACGCAATGGTTGTTACCTCCAAATGAGAAAGAAAATGCTAACATTACGAAATAACGGCTTATACGTGGTTGACCCGAAGGTCGCTTTAAGCTATGTTCGTACAACACGTCAATAGTACGTGTTCTGTGGTGATGACTATACTTTACGAATGCCCTTATACCTACCATAGTATTATTATATATGTTTATGGATGTAATCTAGCCTAGTCAATAAAGAACCAGGAAACTGGTTCCTGATTCTAATTCTGACGTAGGCATGTATTTGGAACTATGTATTTCGTACATATTTGTAATTATTATTTACTTGGAAGTAAAGTAAAACCTAGTAAGGAAATCAATATAAATTAAATCAATTTCACTCACTAATTTTTAGTAAAAATTACGCAGTTTTTTGTAACATAATACCCATGTTTTCATCGTATTATGCGTCATCATCATCATGTAATATTTATAAATTTTACAGGGTCAGCAACGCAAGAGTGACGTACTTGATGTTGCAAATATCCGTAGGCTACGGTAACTGCTTCGATCAGGCGAACCATACGCTTGTGTTGTCAGAGTGACTTCAGAATTGAAATGTGGGTTGATGGAATTAATAAAGCTCTTGCAATATTTGTATTGCAAGAGCTTTATTAATTCCATCAATCCCCAATGAAAATTATTAAAATTTCTTGGAATAACATCTAAATGTATCAAAAGGAAAAACGGAACCCTTTGTCCGTCTGACTGTCTGTCTGTGCGTCTGTCAAAACCCTTTTCTTAGGGGCAGGTGGAGCTACCAAGTTGAAATTAATACCAAATACTCAGGTCTACAATCCCTTCAAACAGTGAAAAAATCACACGTCTAAGTCAACGCAATCAAAAGATACGGTTGTTTGTATATGTTTCGTTTATGAGGATATTTTGACACTGGCAAGGGAATCAAAACTTGTTGGGTACTTCCCGTTGATCTAGAATCATGAAAGTTGGTGAGAAATAATGTTGTATAGCACAAGTAAAGGAAAAAATCAGTAAACCGTAAATTTGTAGTTACATCATAAAAAAAAAATGCGAAAATAATTTGCGAATTTTTTTTTACGGAACCCTCGGTGCGCCAGTCGGTCTCGCACTTGACGGCTTTTTTATAATACTTACACTATTTAAATTTGCATTTCGCCTATCAATATATATATATGTAATATATTGCTATATCGTCTTTCACTCCGACCGTTCCATGTTAGGCCACAATGGAAGTAGTTAAAACGACTAAAACCAATATAATTTTCTTGAACCAACAATAATAAATAGGCAATAGTAAATCAATTCAGATTGCTGCTACAAAATTTTCTTTTTATAACAAATGTATTTTGATGAAGTTGTATTTCACTTTTATTAATATATTAGTGAAATACGGCTGACGCAATATTTTATATAATATAAGCACAAGTATTTATTACATATTTTATTGCACCAATATTATAAAAGTACACATAAATAAATATATCAAAAACCCACGACATTAAAGCTTAATATAATTATTGTATAGTATGTATGTATATCTTCACGCCAGAGCAGAGAGGCAGAGAGAAACGAGCGCCATAAGACACGCTTCTTGCACGCCTCACTCACCTCTTTAACTTTCATAACTCTTTCATAGAAGCACATTATGCAGAATATTATTAATAGTCGGGGCGAAAAAGTAAAAAAAAAGAAAAGTTTCTATGTAACAGTATCTATGGCCAGACTAGTTATAATAATCATATTACGCTCTGATGTCGCGGGTTTTGTTTAATTGTAGTTTTTTTCATGTCACTATATTCTGTCGCGTGTTATTAAATTTATAACTTAGGTTTATTTGTGTTTTTTTTTTTAATTTAAATGCAAATAATAAAAGCATTGTATACGTTTCTGTTTATATTCTTATTCCGTTTCACACAAAAAAACGACTTAACCGTTTAACCGGACCGGCTTAGCCGGAGAAACATGTATACTGTAGCGCCCCTGGCGGTCTGTAACATTAAAATTTAGCTAAGAACGTGCTCAGGAATAAGATTTTTTATACAAAGTAAAAAATCGGTTCAAAATCAGTCTAATCGTTTCGAAGAAAAACTTAACTAACGCACACACAAACACTTCTTACCCCAAACGCATATAGCTTCTCCGTGGCTGTCTCGAGTTAATACAATCAATGAGACTATTTGACCAAAGATTAATACATATTTGACATTGCCAGGGTTAAACAGATGTATAATATGTCCGTAAAAAAAATCATTTTACTTAGTTTAATTTTATATATTTGTAATTCATATTTTTTATTTTTCTGCACTACTTCTCCATATGAACCGTAATTACGGCAAATCTCATACTCTTCGGTGCGCGCAATATGCTTAAAAAGGGGTACATTGTTTTCTTCTCGTAATAATAATATAGATTAAAATAAAGCTGGTTATATAAATGGACCTTGTCATCTGTTATGACCGCAAAGTATGTAGAACGCGCTGAAAATTCTGTGTGACTAATAAATGAAACAAGAATAAAATAAAGATTAGAGTATGGTCCAACCATATCTGCACGTAGTGCATCATGCTAATTAACTAACGACTCTCTGGAAAAAAGTGATTGGACGCCTACTTGACTAGAGAAGTACCTCCACCTTATAGAAGACTGAAGAATTGTTGTATTCATACGAGTTAGTCCATCAGTAAACTCCTGAAGAATTACTGTGTTAAGATGGAGATGGAAATAAGCAATGTATAAACAAAAAGTATTTGTTGTTCTACAAAACAATCTCCCGTACGTTTTGAATATTTTTTCATTCTTGTGAACCATTTTTGAAAGCACGTAGACCACTGACCGGACGGAATGTTTTACCTAACTAATATTATAGTACTCGTAACTAATAGCATAGTAAAATAACAGTACAGCATAGCAATAGAATGTAGATTAAACTAAATACACCATTTATTGCACCCAACAAAATTAGAGAATCAAAAGTTACATCCACAATACGACCGCGTTTATTCTAGTTTCACCCTTTCTCTACCATACCCAGAAAAGCTTGAGCTAGAATCTTATCCCGACGCTCCATTGACACTATTCCCAGTACTCATATGTCTTTCGACATCAGCTGTACCTTCCATTTGTGCTAAAAGTGCATATTAATCATGCTAATGAAAAACTGTGATCTTGTTTACCTGATACCATAGTCAATTAACAAGTCCCTGGATGTTACTTCTGCGAGGTAACATTTAAATTGCAAAATACGGCGACTGATAAATTTGAAAATGGTTTCCTATGGTTTACTCCCCATGGTCGATTTACTGCGTTTAATCGTTATAACATTTTAACAGTCGTGTGAAAAAATACTTTATTCTGAAGAGAAAAGATATAATGGATATTTAGTAGACACGCAATGGTTGTTACCTCCAAATGAGAAAGAAAATGCTAACATTACGAAATAACGGCTTATACGTGGTTGACCCGAAGGTCGCTTTAAGCTATGTTCGTACAACACGTCAATAGTACGTGTTCTGTGGTGATGACTATACTTTACGAATGCCCTTATACCTACCATAGTATTATTATATATGTTTATGGATGTAATCTAGCCTAGTCGATAAAGAACCAGGAAACTGGTTCCTGATTCTAATTCTGACGTAGGCATGTATTTGGAACTATGTATTTCGTACATATTTGTAATTATTATTTACTTGGAAGTAAAGTAAAACCTAGTAAGGAAATCAATATAAATTAAATCAATTTCACTTCACTCATTAATTTTTAGTAAAAATTACGCAGTTTTTTGTAACATAATACACATGTTTTCATCGTATTATCCGTCATCATCATCATGTAATATTTATAAATTTTACAGGCTCAGCAACGCAAGAGTGACGTACTTGATGTTGCAAATATCCGTAGGCTACGGTAACTGCTTCGATCAGGCGAACCATACGCTTGCGTTGTCACCTTAGTGGTAAAAGAATCAGCCTAGTCCTCAATATGTTCTAAGGACGTGTTTATTATTAATTAGTCGTAGGCGCAAAAACGTGGCTTCGGAAACGTGCAACCCATGCCGTAGGTGGCAAGCCAATAACTTGCGCGCGTTGTGACTGGAATCTACAACAAAATAAACAACGAATACACTCAGCAAACATGAAAATTTAATTTCACATACATACTATACCGTGCTTACTCAACACAAAATATATGAAAGAATTGCATTACCATGGTAATGCAATTCTAGCAATGCAATAATGCAAGCAAAATAGTTCCGTACCTCTATCACCGATAGCAATTACCACTTACCCTAAATCATTTATGAATAAAAGGCAGATTTATTCATAAATTATTTATATTATATAGATTTATGAATAAAGCAAAAATTGTTAGTATAATAGTTAGTATAGCTAAATAATGCCCACAATGGCTGGATTAGTTTTAGAGCCTACTAATGCTCGTGGCCACAAAAAAACTACTGCAATTCGCAGTTAACTTACTTTAATCATACAATTAATAAATCGTACACGCACTCAAAAAATGTTGGTCAATTAAGAGTAAATTTAAATACAGGTTACAATGATGACAACTTAGCCTTTACGAGTTAAAATTCAGCAGAACATTCACCAATAATTCTATTGCATCGAATATAGTGAACGTTTGCGATTGAATTAATGAACCCTTTACGCTACTGAACAATGTTCATTATTCAGTGACGTGGCCAATGCGCTATCAGTAATTGTAGCGTGCCAATACCACAGTAATAGCCAATAAAGAAGCATGGGTAACATTCTGAGAGTAGTCAACACAGCGAAGAGTCATTAACTAGTGCGACGACGCAGCCATCAATGTGAAATTGGCCATACCAGAGCAATAATCTACAGATATTATCTATATAATATTACGACTATCTTTTCTTTTGTTGTTGCATATATAGTTTTCGATTCTCAGTTAGCAGGGAATCAAAAAGTAACGTATCATCAAATACGTTACTTAAGTTTGTGTTATTAAATCGTTGATCTTTACCAATGTAGATACGTCGAAGATCATCGTTGTATTTGTCAATCGGTAATATCGATATAATCCTCAGTACAATCGATATTATTATAAGAGAATATTATAACACTAATTCGATGAAAACGTAAATGAGTGGAGAATGTAGATCGTAAGAAGGCACGGACGGACTACGGAAAACACCTATTTGTGACGACATCTAAATAGATCACATCCATAGATAGATCGAAAACGTAATCGAATTATACTAGTAATAGCCTAGATATAACTACCCCCCAATTCGCGAAAGACTGTCGAGTGTCAATGCCAGGTTTCAAAAAGTCATGTCAGTCAGAGTCATGTAAACTAAAAAACGGACGAACGGGATCTTTTTAATTTTTAATAGTCATCACAATAAACAAACCTAAAGGGAAACCAAATCTGCCATAAAGACAGTTGTTGCTCGTGAACATACCGTAAATTTACATAAATGTCTTCATGGTGTTGGTTTTACGAAACACGCACCACGAGTTATCAAAGTAATTAAAAAGTTTCCCGAAAAACAAATGGAACTCCTGATGTTCGAATGGACACTCGTCTGAATAAGTTACTTTCACCTTTAAGTCATAGTAAGGGTGTCACGGTGTATATTATGAGGACTCAGCAAACAAATTGTTCACGTTTGTAACATGTACCCCTTTGCATCTATCAAGGGTTTCAGACTCTGAATGTTGACGCTGGACAAGAAAAGATCATTGAAAAAACTAAACCAGTTTTTACTGTGTCGCTAATGCATTTTCTATACCTCTGGTGATGCAAGTCTCCATCTGCAATGGTAACTGGTCCCCATTAAGCAGACCGTTCACGTTTTTGCCACTTCAATAGTACAAAGACATTAATCTCCTCGCCGTATGACTATTTATAAGTATACCTTGTAAAATGATCTACCCATGTCCATTTAATTCTCGCAATTCAATCTCTCGCATCGTATAAATATTTGGCGACCCATCAAAGCATCAAATCCATACCATCAAACACCGCGACATTTAACACCGTCAAACACATTAACAAAATATCAAGTAACCATCCGGAACGAAGTGTCGGTTAGCTGGAACGGCCCCGATTGTGACTTGACGAGACATGTTCAGGCCAGTCATTACACCTTATATTTTATTTTTTGATGTCAGATCCGTGTAAAAACATATTTGCAGCTTCTAAATCCAGCGTGGTGCTCGAGAAAACTCAGTTTTTGAGTTATAATTTCTAAAAGTACTTATGTACGAGTATTAAAAAGTTATTGTGTACAATTTTAGTAGATAAAATTTGCAACAATATTAGTGCGATAAAGCACTTCAAAATTGACAATTTCCCCACAGTCTTTCAGTATTTTCGGTAAATGAAATCTGATAAATTGCAGAACCTTTATGGATAATAAGCAATAAGTAAAACAGTTTGTAGATAACATTTTATGTCGTGCGAATTGCAACTCAGTCTAACAATAAAGTACACATTCTTGTAAATTATAGAAAAAATATATTCCTAGTTTGGAAGACCAGTACATAAGAGATTAATTCCAATTATCCGATATGTTGGATTTGCTCTCCAGAGTAACTCTACTGGGATGTGATTTTTTGATTAGCAATAACTAGCCTTAAATTGACCATTGCGATAGGAATTAACCATACTTTAGTTTAGTTGTATATTCGTTCACTCGTAGGCGTGATCCGGGATTAACGTGTTTGATAAGTGTTTGAAATCAAGGGGAAACCCCTCAATTTCAGATTCGAATGAACAAACGTATTTTGACTGATTTCTAACTGTAGTAAGGTGTAGATAGAGTGAATAAACAATAAAAACACATATTTTTAAACATTTATTAATGAAATCTAAATTAAATCGAATATTACATACAGTCAACAAGCAAAAATGAACGCTTTTAGTGGGAGGGATGAACCTAGTGCTTTAATAATAAATTTTCAATATTTGGCATTAATTTAGTGAGATTTAATCTTAAATCTCCTCGATTAATAATGTTCAGTTTGTTTCTTTTTTTTTGTTAATAGATTGGCAACCGTGATGAAACCTTTTGCAACTAAATATGAAAACTGAAATGCAATTAAAAACTTTCTCGCGATATTCTGTAATATGAGATAAGTAACAGGTATATCTTTTCTTGCCCCAGAAGAGCTGATATCCGTTTCTAATTTTTACCTTAAGTTATTCCTTAGTGCTTATTCCGATCAGTTTCTCTTGTAGCATGACATTGATTTCTTTAACATCATCATATATGTAGAATGATTATCTATTGTGGTGTTACAATATTCAAAACTTCCTCTTATTTCAAAATCTGCATAGAGGGCATTTAATTGTTGAACATAAGGTAAACCATCATTTCCCTGGCAGTTTGTCTGTGATAAATTGGAAAACTGGGAAAATGCGCCCAGTCCAATGTTTTGTTAATTAGTTTAATTCTGACAAGAAATGCTGAAATTATGGACTTTGTTTTGTTCAAATTTTGGCTGTTACTTTGTAAATGCAAATTAACCTCATTAAATTTACGGAATAAATATATTAAATAGGCAATGTCAGGTTTGCAGCTGATTTAACTTTGTTTTAAAATTCGATCATTAGCATCCAAAACTCCAAAACAGTGTCAAAAAGAGCAAAAAGTCCTATCAAATCTTTTGAAAGCATACTTCAGTATAAAGGAGCAATTGATAAAAGTTCTCATCGCATTTTCAAGCAAATGCTACCCAAAATGGAAGTGAAGTGATTACATAAATCTCTTCAATATTGACATATTGAAGAGATTTATGTAATCTATCACTCAGATTTTTAACTGCTAAATGTTGCCGATGGATAACTCTGAGTATTGCTGATACCCCGATACCCTGGGTATATTATGATTTATGTGGCTTACAAATCCACGACAGCGCCCAACCATGGCAAATGTTCTTTGTGCACTTCTTGATCTATAATAAAATTAACAATGCTTCATTACCTGGGAAGTTTGATTCATTCAGTTATATAGAGAAGTAGGTCATTTGCAAAAAAATGTACAAGAAGTCTTCAATTGCATCAATACCCCTTTGCACTGCGTTGCTGCTTAAAGGCATTCTTGTTACAGGTTTGTGCAATACAGTTTTTAAAACTTCTTCAACTGCTGGCAATTTTAATTTTTCTGCGATAGTATACGGTTTTCCGAATTTTGCTGTAAGTAGTGACATATTGTAATACACTCGCAAACCATCATCATCTCTTTGTGACGTCGAAGCGAATGTTTTTTCCACTATGCGTCTCTTCTGATACTTATCATTGAGCGTTATAATTTACTTCAGATCTTTACCTATTTTATCAGGGCGATATCTTCTCAAATGATTCTCCAGCTTAGATGGTTTCCTAGTGTCATTGCTTAAAATTTTGTCGCATAAAAGGCAGATATGCAATTGCTTGCCCGACAATGAAGGAATGAAGCCGAATTTCAAATATTCAATAGGTACTATATTATCTACGTTTCTTTTTAGATTCAGCTATGTTTAATATCGGTTAGTAACCTGCGAACAAATTTGAGCTGTTTAATATATTTATATTAGTTACATAGCAATAACGTAATAGAGACCGGGCGGAAAAGCTTATGAGAAAATTATGCAAAAACTCACGCTACTAATACTATCTAAACTAAATTCGACGTTTGAAATAAGAACGTGTTTTCTGTCCATCGTCTGTGCAATGCCTAATAAATAAAGTTACACCAATGGTTTATTTGTCAAATCAACTTACTATTTTCAATGTACGATACTAGGTTGTCTGTTACTTAATTAAACACATAAACTTGAACACTGATGTCATATATTACCATACCAAGAGATTTCTTAACTATCAGTAAAAAAGAAATTTTATAAAAAAATATATACTTACTTTCTTCTGGCATTCCCAAACAAAATTACATTGATACACTTACATTCCAGTGTATACGAACTAGTTTATACTCTAAAAATATTTTCTTAATAAGAAGTAGTTCTTTTTCAACGCTCTGAAAATAATTGAACGCGTTTGTTCCTGACTTACATTATTGCTTATTGATTGATAAATTAAACAAGTCAGTGGAAGTCAGTCTTCCTATGCTATCCTTGCGCATAAGTAAAAAAATGGACAAGTGCCTCGACTTCGCATACGCGCGTCATGTACGAGTATATATGCAAGTTTTTAGAAGTTCAATTTTATTTCTGCAATCACGCAGCGAACATCCTGCTAACTTACACAATTTTATGAAATAGGTATATTAATTCCCTACTAATATTTTAAGATATCGAAAATAAGTCTCTTTACGAAACCTACAATAGTACAAACAATCATCGTTGCGTGTTGGTTATTCCATCAATGGATCCCAATTTCTTTTTCGCTTACAAACACCCTTGGCCTTGGTCAATATAGACCACTTTGGGTATCACTATCAACTGTTTAGATCAGTGGATCTAACTATATAGATCAGTGAATCTAAATAGTTGTAAAGTACTAATTTATCTTTCCATATGTCTACCCATGCAAAGCCGAGGCGAGCTGCCAGTAGTTATATTAAATTTATTATGTTTTGCGTATGCTATCTTGACGAACAGAGAGACAGAAGAACAGGACGACAAAACGTACCTTGAAGGGTTCCTTTTGACTACTGAGGTATGGAACTCTTATAAAAGCATTTACGTTAAAATAGGAAGCAACGTCATTGACGTGACGATTACAGATACATTCAAATCTTAATGGTAACAGAACTGTCGTCTACGCCAATAAAATACATTTCACTTATTTCAAAGTTGGCTAAAAACGTAATTTTGTGAAAGCCCACGAATCTACAAAACGGCGAGTGATACTCGCCGTTTTGTAGATTCGTGGGCTTTCACAAAATTACAAAATGAGATTATCGTCTCCTCGTATTTGGCTTACATATTATATTATAATAAATATATTAGATATTTATAATAATATATTAAATGATATGAATAATTAATATGAGCCAAATATTAATAAATGAAGATATTTATATGTTTATGTGGGACAAGGTATAGCGTAAGTCTTTACAGCTTACGCCATCTATACAGCCGCAAAAGAATTAACATGTCAGCGAAGTCGTTAAAAGCAGACGTCTGATTTTCTTTGTGAAAATTTCTGGGTGGAAAATTTCAGGTTTTAGTTTGCCGTATTTCATCTAGATGGCATCACTATTTTCTTCCATATGGTTAGTATTTACTTTAACTAAACCATGAACTAATAGTATTATTTCTGTTTTTAGCATGAAAATACTTTAATTATTTATTTATTTATTTAATAATATTTGTGGATATTTTAGGCCTTAATTTGTTTTTTATATGATGCGTGAAAGGTCGTAATCATTACTAACAACGATCCCTTGCAGAATGTGCCCTGATTGTTGCATATACACTACACTTACACTACACTTTTTATTACTCCGTTAAAAACTTAAATATTAAATGTCATTGATAATATTATGATTGTATAATGACTACGCAGGTAACAACCTAAATAAACGTAATAAACCTAAAACACTATAAAATAGAAAATGTGAACAATTAAGTACTTGCATTACTGCATAGGCTGTGAGGTTCCGGATTATATTTAATTCGTTACAGTTTAGTGTTCTAAGGAAGAGTGTTTAACCCTTCGAAACCAGGGTGGTCATATATGACCGCGAAATGTATGGGAAAACGTATATAACGGGTTCTGACTGGTCACGATTATTGAACGAGTCTAGATTAGCAGAGTAGCTACGAAAGATTAGAAAAAAAATAACTAATCGCTTTGAAAATAGATAAAATCGTAATAATAAGTTCTCGTTAGCCGTGATATAAAATAAAAAACGCAAAATAATCAACATCAGCCTCATCGGGTTATGGATGGGATTATTCGTTATATTGTACATATCGTATTGTGTATGTTACAAACATGAATAATCCCATCCATTACAATTTGCGGCCGACGTCGCTTTGCATTTTTATTTGATAATCACATACAACGACATCATGAAGCTCAATGTTTCGAGTTACTGTTTTCAATGCGGTTTAAAATTTTTTTTTTATTTTTTTATACTATTAAGATAGCTAAGTACGCCACCTCCAGTAAGCAAGCAGTTACTATGGACGCTCGTAATACCTGGCATATTATTTGTGTTTAGGGAAACTCCTCCAAAAATGCGCGAATTGGCGAGCAGTGGTCGTTGCAAAACAAGGGTGTTGGCACAAAGTATGTATTTTTAGCATCATATGGAATGATTCCCAATGAACGATAACGACGCTGGTATTTATGTATATCTTCACGCCAGGTGCTTTGAGGAATAGGATAGGTAGGGAGATCTGAGTAACAAAATACGCGGTCTTTACACACCTCGCTTACATTTTTTTTAAATTCCTAGCTCTTTTCATGCACGCTCGATACTTCTCGGAACATTTTCCATTTTACAACCGGTAGAAAAATAATATAATATTAATACTAATTATTATTATTAATTAATCCTACGTAAATTTATTACTTGGATTTATTACTTGAGTTGGAGGTCACGTGCCACGAACATGATTATCGCGACCCCTGTCAATCCAATGGGTTACAATTCTGGACCGCAATCGTGCTAATATTATGTGTTCGAACGCCTTCTGCAGGCGATTCACACCGATGAGCCTCCGTTGGTGCGAATTTAGGTGCATGGTGGGTATCGCCGCCCATCACGCAGGATAGAACCAGGGGTGTTGAATGTACGATAAATGTGAGAGGTGGATTAAAAAGGTAAGATTAATTAACTGATAGATATAATAAAATATGTAAATGAAGACTGCATAGCATGCGCTTGCGGCAGCTCGTACCCCTAGTTTGACGTCAACATTGTTGTCAAGCAGGGTTGTGTGCTGTTGGCTCAACTGTTCATTCTCTGTCTTGATAATTGTCTACAAATAAAATCTGGGAATGTGCGCATGGGCATTTGTAAGTTATAAATAATAATTTAATTTATCTTAGGTTTTCGCGATTGTTACACATTGAATTAAACAATTTTTAACGGAAGTATCGCGTGTTTTATTTATTTTGTTGAACCTTACATTTAGAACGCTTTGCAGCGTCTGTGGTCGCAGGAAGACTAAGGTGATATTTGTCTTACATTAGTTATTCAATTATTACATCTTAAACTAAATAAAATAAACTTTTATAACAAAATTTACTATTAAAAAAAAATTCTCTGTCGGTACCGGCGTAGAAATATATAGTCTATATTCCATTAACTGTTGTGAGCCATCTTGAATGTACTATCTTGCCCGGGCATTTCTTATACAAACTTTCACTTCAAGATCCCAAACAGACAGATTCGCAAATGTAATACAATAAAAGCTGATCCGTGCTCAAATCAGTTTTATTTGTGTTTTCAGGCAAAGTAGACCAAGCCAACCAAAAACCAAATTTTCAAAAAGCCAAAAAAAAGACGTCAGAGGAAGTGTCTCACAGTCTTTCTGCGTTTTACCTATTTCTCCTGAAAAGCTTTGAGGACCAGTCGTAGTGCCATCTAGAGTCTCAATAAATGACGCAAATTTATCTCAATGGCGTGTAGTAGGCATATAATCTAATTTCGACTCCAGATATCTTACAACACCAAATTTGCTTCCTAGAATTCGAACAGTGGACCAGTTGCTCAATAGGCTGGTTCTTTATCCACTGGACAATGACTGCTCTTAAACTCGCGTAATTTTTAGTATATTATTATAAATGTAGATATGCATTCTCATACATACATTTATAGTTATACATTAAACATTGCAGCGTGTGCAATTTTAGTATTACGAATGACTTTTATTTTATTTTAGAACACAATAGTTGGAAACAAAGCAAATAGTTGAATTACTTAGCGCACTACTTAGTGTTGCGTCCGTATTAATTTGTCTGAAGCGGAATCCTGTTGAAATTAAGTAAGAAAGGATTTTAATTAAATTGCGAGAACACTTTGGAATCAGTATTTGTACCTGTTTTCCTTTAAGCCAGAGATTTCTAGCTAGGGGAATGTTTTCAATTGCATTGTAACTTTATTTCATAATAGTGTGAAATTGAACTGGTTTTTAAGGTTTTTAAAAATAACAACGGAATCGTAATAAAAAAAAACTTGCCTGTTCGTGGAAGACCACATACTAAGGATTCCATATTATCAATTGAAATTTACGTTTTTTACAGAGTTACTATCTATAATTTTTTATCATAACCAGGGCATCAGATAAAGATACATAAATAAATATATATTTTTTTTCAATTCAATTTACTTTATAATAATATATCTATAAAAAACTGGCTGACCCGGCAAATGTTGTTCTGCCTTTATAAAACATTTTATAAAAATCGGTCGAGTAGTTTCGGAGGAATGCGACACGTGACACGAGATTTTTTATAGATATAGATGACCACTTATTCTAATTATAAATATAATATTTTTCACTGTCATTATTAAAAAAAAAACTTTAGAATTTTCCCTTGTACCATATTTAATTAAATCTTTAAAATTTGCTAATTTTCATGATCCCAGGTCTTTTTTTATTCAGATGTAACTTGGAATTTAAAATTTTGTATGTGCCTATACTTTTTAGATTTCATTAAAAAAAATTTTAGATTACCAATCGTAAAAAGTAATGGTGACACTTTGTCCATCCGTCTGTCATAGGCATATTTCAGAAACTACTCCCGCTTTGAAATAATAAAATTTTAGGTATAGATTAACCCAAATCAAGTCTATCCAATTAGGGTATTGGGAATTGGGTAGATTTGATTTGGGTTTTTTAAAGTCCTTCACAATCAAACTTTGCTTCTCAATAAAGCGAACCGTAGCTCTTGACTATAAGGCCGTTTTATGTCATCTGTCTGTCTATCGGAACAATGATCATTGAGTCTACATGTCATATGACAGTAACTTTGTGACCCGAATCTAAGCACATTGACGGGGTCTCTTTCTCGATCCTCGTGAAATGGTGAGGCCAACTAGAATCGCACAGAATGTATCCTGGTCTAGCAAGACATTGGGGCCAAGTGGCGACAGCAATCCTAGGTGTGATACTAGACCATTCCCAGTAGAGTGTGATACTTCCATTCTCTAGAATAGAGCAGTTGCTATTGCTATATTATATTCCGTAGACGTACCTAGCGTACCTAGCGACTCTCGCGCGGGACTCGAATCATGAAAAGACAATAGTCAACATGAAGAATAACGAGCATGTAAATACGTTACCATACGTTTGTAAATATATACGTAGAAATTATATATATATTTGACGAGCACGGTGGCGCAGTGGTGAAACGCGCTGTTACGCTACTTTGACACCAACGCTCGTGGGTTCGATTCCCACACAGGACATACATTTGTGTGCATGAACATGTCTGTTTGTCTTGGTCTGGGTATTTTCTATGTATAATAAGTATGCATTTACAAAAAAAAAAAAAAATGTATTTACGTATGTTTATCAGTTGTCTAGTACCCATAACACAAGCTTCGCTAACTTTGGGGCTAGATGGCGCTGTGTAATTTGTCCAACAATATTTATTTATTTATTTATATATATATACTACATATATGCTGTGCTACATGTATGTGAGTTTTCATAAATCAAATTCCTGTATAATTTCGGTTTACATAGTTATCAGAAGACGTTCCAGTTTCAATGTTTGGTATAATCGCAAACGGAATACAATGGGTTTTCAAAATTAAACCAAAGAGTAAAGTAACCTTAAAAAAAATGTCCCCTATGGCACTGTTGTTGTCCAAACCACTTTACGGTGTATTACGGATGCCTGCGATCTTCACCAGATCGTCAGATTGGCTTATTACGTAGAACTTAAGTCTACCAGGGTCATAGTTTAGATCTTTCAGCAACATCACTTTGGTCGACTGTCTTTCTTCGGCAGCGAATAAGCTAACCGATGCACATATATGGACGCTGCTGACAAATGTACTTGATTTAGCGTATTTACTGCAAATGATAGGGTAATGATAACCTAGTCGATAAAGAACTGGTCTAGTGAACAACTGATCACCGGTTCGAATCCTCACGTATACTACTAAAATCGGATTTTCAGATTTATATATATACCTATATATGTCATACATATATAGTATTGTAATTATCACTTGCTGGGCAATGTAGGAATTAATCGTGAGGAAACCCGCACGTCCAAGAAATTATATTTCGGAAGACGCATTACCTAATCTAAGAAAGGTCTTGTCTTCCGTCTGGGTTGTGGAGGTCGGACAATAGCCACTTCATGTAAAAACCAGTATCTTCGCAAAATCATTAATCTATGGTAGTGAAACCCGCCAATCCTTATGGATTATGAAACTTATGAAAATTATGAAACGTGATTACGCTTAGAAGAACTTCTAGAAATTATTATTGAGTAGAAAAATATAATAAATTTTTCTAAAATTTATTATAAAATGACTTCTAAAGTATTTTATTCAAATATAGGTAAAGCATTTTATATATAATCTGGGAGTACAGTTAATAACAAGGGTCAACACCAAAATGTTTTATGTAATAGAACATAGAACATTTTGGTTAGCGTATTTATTACTTGGAGCATATTGAAAGTTTATTTTCTTATACAAACTAGGTTTTTTAGACAAGTGTCATAATAATACAAGTTCGTTTTGACAGAATGTTGCTTAAAATGTATTTTAATATTTCAAAAGTATTTTACAGGGTGACTGATGCCCCTGGAATTGCAATTTGTACCTAGGCTACAATACCTGTTTATCAGGTCTATATCAGAAACGGGTAGTAGGTATGTTTGATTATCACTTTTGTATAATACAAAAAAATACGTAGCAATTGTAGAAAAAATAGTTTTTTTGATTTTGCCACATACAGCTCGTTCATTGACGAGTTCTGGGGCGCAGTGGTTAGTAAAGCTACATTAAGACCAACGTCGTGGGTTCGATCCCCGCATAGTACAAACATTTGTGTGCATGAACATGTCTGTTTGTCTAGGTCGGGGTATTTTAAAAGAGGTAGGGCACATCGATGCAGCCCGTCTGGGGAAGTACCTCCATCTCACAGAAAACCGCAGCCAAATAACAACTCCCTAGAGGGTTGTTGTGTTCCTGCGTGTGAGTGACGTCACCAGTAATCTCTTATGAAGTTGCTGTGTTAGCAGTAGAGGTGGTACGCGCGAGTTATACTCAATATTTTGCAAGCGTTTATAGGCTACGGTAACCGTTTTACATTAGGTGGGCCATATGCTTGCATGCCTCCCGACGTTGTATAAAAAGAAAGCTTCATTTTAACTTCAATGCTATTTTGAAACAACTATAAAGGCGTACAAAATTTTCTTTATTTCCTTCGCTTCCCTTAAATTAACAAACGTACAATTCACAGAGAGCGTACACGGTAACGTTCGATCTATCCGAGCGCTCCACGAGAAGTCGCGTCCGACTGCCAAGAATCCGCCCTTTTTTTCGCAACGAGTGGGGATATGCGTTATTCGTTTCGCATACCGGAATCACTAGTCAAATCAGAGACTTTTATATAGAATATTAAACGACTTTTGTGTGTTTTTTATTAAGAACTCTTCAATATGGATACAAAGACTTGAAACTAAAGAAACAAGTGTACAGTATCGAGCACATTACATATAATTTCTGAACGATATTGTCTCATTAGCTTTAATATTCTACCACATGTGCAGTCTAAAGGAGCCACAAGTCGACTTGAGAATAACGATAGTTAGCACTGTTGGTGTTTACGGATTATTGGTTCTTGTTTTCACACAACGACGGAAGGCATACATGGATTCATTGTAGAAAAAGCGGAGAGTGCCCGACGGGCTGCGAAAACTCATTAGTAGGGGAGAGTAGGGTAATGGGAGTCAGCGGGTAATGGGAGTCACCTTCACATCTACGAAACAGTACTTGCAAGCAACGCGTAAATGGCGTCCCTACCCCCGCACTGGCTCCCCAGCGCCGCCTGGAACGGCTCGCGACAGTCAGCGCCCGCGCCATTGAAATATGCCCGTTTTTTGTTTTTGTGCTCCGCTGATGTAATTTTACGTCAATACAAATTAGAAGTTAAGTGTCGAATATTTTGCAGTATGAGATTAAGACTTTTAAACGGACTTAGTTAGACGTTCGAAATTGTGATATGCAGTTCAGATAGGGCGATTCACAAGGCAAAGCATCAAGTACTACAAGAAAGGAACAAAATTTCTGTATCAGATGTTGGCACTGACGACTTATGCCAGGACGATGAGGATGACGACGCAGAAGATGCTGGAAACAGATGCCTAGTGTGACTTGATTTTGGAAGAAATAACGAAATGTGGTTCCGTTGCACCTCATGTGGGCTATGGGCTCACGCGGAATGCACTGGGAGAGACTCCGCTGAGGGTTATGTCTGCGATTTCTGCTAGATTTTCTTTGACTCCGATTGCCCCCAGGGTGACCACCATTATCCCCATGTTGGTGTAATGGGAGTCAAATCTGTTTTTTTTTTTAACTTTTATAATATCCAAAGTTCATTGCCAAAGTGACTGAAAATTATTTCTAATGATAGTTAATTAAGTAAATAATGTTTAAAGGCGGTTGCAATAAATAGTTTGTTTATGATTAAAATTTTATTTGAGTTCTCGCTTAAGTGACCCCCATTACCCTCTTTTACCCTAACATTGTAAATCGGCGAGAGATGTCTGTTGGGCTACGAAACAGCACTAATTAAGCTGCACTAACCTAAGAGGTTTTAGTAGGTCATGATGAGGTGTCTATGAATACGTTGAATGTTGTTACAATAGCAACACTATCCGTGCGAAAAAAAACGTGCAAAGTAATAAAATATTGGTTTAAAATGAATTTGTACGCGCATATGTAACATTTGTACACGTATTAATAGTTGCGATTAGTAGCTCAGGATTAGTTATATATAAGAGCGCAGAGAAAGTGTTAAGATCAGTCAGTCATATATTATGTCGCTATACCCATTGTCACGTATGGAGCGATCCCCGTCCGTGACTCGCGTGCTAAGCTGCGTGAAGTAAATATCTATCAACGGAATGACTCTTTAGGGGAATGATATATATCACGGTACATGCGCTGTGAGAGCTAAGTGTCTACTGTTTTCAAATGTGAAAATTTCAGTCATTTCTTACTGAAGCATCGGTTTCAGTACGAAGCAATAGAATTTTTCTGTCTAGAAATGCAATACTACGCTGTAGAATAAAACTAAATTCCCTTTGTTTCAAATCTTCTTTCTTAAATAAAACGTTCCGAAGAAAGAAATACAATTATAAGCACGTAAGAATATAAATTTTCTACGCATCTTAAAGATATAGTTATTTTATTATTACAAATAAGTATAATAACACGGAATAAAAAGTAACTACATGTATAAGAAGCCATCGAGAAGTCCAATAGTTGGCAAACTAATTTAAGCAATCGCATGGAGTGGTTCGCTTGGAGTTGTGAGCTTTAATTATATTTTTATTGGGTATATGTGATAATTAATAGGAATGCACGTAAAAGATAATGAGATACTTAACGAAATGAATGTTGCAAGTATTGTTTCGTTTTTATATATTATCTTGTTGTAAGCCATGCATTCGCTAGGCATATTTTAATTTTTAAGGGCTGGAATGCAGTATTTTATGGTACTAATAAATGACAGTGATACTTGTTCAGATAATAGACTGTCTGATTATCTAGGACTTGACTGTACATGCAGATTAACGGAGTGGCAATTCACTTTTGAAAAAACAAACTTATATTTCAAACAATATTTTTATTATTTTAGAATGGTACAGCTAAAAGCAGATTATGCTTGACACTTTTTTTATAGAACTATGGCGGGAAATAAGTATATGGTTGACGTAAGCAGTGAACATAACCTACAAACAGCAGGGGTATCAGGTAATTTCATGTAACCTACTTTGTGTACTTCCGGTGCCGATCTTTTTTTTTGACACGTGCTTCACGAGGTATCCTCAGGCGGTGTAGTATTTGTCTTTAGAATAACATGCTACGAATGACAAATTCATTGAGTTGTCATCCCTTATATATACCACAAAATATCTGGTTGTAACCTCTGGTCTGATGGTGTCGCTCTATGTAGAATCGTAAGCTTCACCAAATCCTTTAATACTGATAGTGAATACCGTAAATCTTAATGGATTGGGAGACGGGATAACGCTAGGAAGAAAGTCTTTCTGACTATATTTATGTATTTATATTCACTTTTTTTCATATTGGAAAACTATATATATAGTTACTTCTTAGACTTCATATCAAGAAAGCACATTTTTAGTTAATTTTACGCAACCGTATTAGGAAAGTAATTTAGTATCCGCACATGTTTCCGATCTTTTGATAATAAGATTCAGTTAGGATTACAATTATATAAAGAGTGATATGCATAAAAAACAAGTGCAATATACTTTAGGAAGCAAATCAACTCAAGTTTTGATAATAATAAGTTCAAATTGAAAAATATTGTTTTCATGTAAAATGTGCTTGCTTCCGGGTATTCACTTTTATGTCACATTAATCTTCGTAAGCTTGGTAACACTAAAAGCTATTGCATATTAGTACAACTTTTTAACGGTATGAAATATGTATAGTATGCTTGTGTGTTCTCAAATAGAACAAGAAAATTTGACTAACCAAAAATAACTGAAGGAAAGCTAAGATTTAAACATCTGTTATTTTTTTAGTTTAATTTAACTTTATTTAATTTTGCACGATCCGTTATTGAGGGTCATAGGTTGTACGTGGGTGCAACTCTTTTACATACTGTAACAATGAGCTGAGAGGATAAGAGACCGAATTATTGCTATCTCTTTCACTCTCGGTGATGAGAGGGGCAGTGGGCAACCGAAGCCAACGCAAAACAAGTCGCCTCAGTAGTGCTCACTTTGTGTTTACTGCTATGCGTATCCACATTTTGCCTTTACCACACTCACTTTGCCCACGGTCCGCGCTTCCATATTTGTTTGACTACTTTGCTCGTTTTTAGGGTTCCGTACCCAAAGGGTAAAACGGAACCCTATTACTGAGACTTCGCTGTCCGTTCGTCCGTCCGTTCGTCTGTCACCAGGCTGTATCTCACGAACCGTGATAGTTAGACTGTTGAAATCACAGATGATGTATTTCTGTTGCTGCTATAACAACAAATACTAAAAAATAGAATAACATAAATATTTAAGGGGGCTCCCATACAACAAACGTGAATTTTTTGCTCGTTTTTGCTCGATATTGATAACGGTAACAGGTAGACGCTTGAAATATTCACAGAATATTTAGTTATATATTCACTAAAAGAAAAAATAAGTAAATTAAAATAAAACAAATATTTAAGGGGGGCTCCGATACAACAAACGTGATTTTTTTGCCGTTTTAATAGACAATGGTACAGAACCCTTGGTGCGCGAGTCCGACTCGCACTTGGCCGATTTTTTGCACTGTGTTTTGCATTCTATTTTGGACTTTGTTTCGTTGGAATCGTAATAGATGAGTTACACGTTAAGTGAATATGCGTTATTTTTATGTAGTTGTACGCGGAAGCGGCGGTGAAGCAGCGCGACTGTATCGCGAACACCTTTAACATCGTCGTGGATCCCAACCTGAGCGATATACCGACCATAGTATTTTTATTAGCACGCACAACAACTTAATGATAGGCGACATTCCTGGTCGACGCGGCAGGCGTGAAGGAATACCCAAAGCTGACCTGCATCGCAGAGAAAATGTGCTGGATGCAATGCAAGTCCAAAATGACTTAAATGAAATATACCTCAATAGATAGACCTAATGCAGCGGACCAATAAGGTGGCCTGCACGCTCACCTGACCTCAACCCCATCAATTTCTTCATTTTTTTTTAATACTAGTTCAACATAGTGGCTCCTCTTTGCTTGATGGTAAGCAAAAGAGGAGCCCAAATCGCAACTGCAACTGACAACATACTACATATCGTATCCTGTCAGTTGACGCTGCCATGCTGACCCGCAAAATGCTTCTTCACACTTCGTTTGAAGGATCCCATATTGTAGGAAGGAGGGAACACATGTGCAGGCAAAGGGATCCACTTTTTAATGGCACGACAAAGATAGGATTTGCCGAACTTTTTGGTACGCGAACAGATATTCTCAACCGTGGAATGATGACATCGCAAGCTCGCACGTGTGGATCATTCGGGGCTATTAGAAAGAAATAGCATACGCCCGATAATGTTCGAGTGAACAAGAGCCGAGGCAAAAGATAGCAGAAGCTGAATAATAATTTAATACGTAGGTGCAAAATGTGCACCACTGCTGGAGGTTTGCACTTTGCAAACCTTTTGTAAATTTTAAAAATATGTTTTATTAAAAAAACCACCTATTACTTAAAACTTTTCTTACCCAACCTCTGAAGCTGTTTGTTTCCAAAATTCTCTATTATTACTTAACCTTAGGAATGATAAAATAGGCAAAGATTTTTGAAGTGAAAACTACTTTAGCATTGTAGCAAGGCATTGTGCACTTTTTGGGATGAGTAAAAAATACTAAACTCGCGTCAGGCCGTCCGGCCGTCAGGACACGTGACCCTGACAGTAAGATTATGGTGAGAATTGGAACTTAAGTTCGCTGTAGCGCTAAAACATTAGTTCCCTCTAATTAAACAATTAAACATGAAGCGCTAGATCGTTCATATGGCATTATTTTCTCGCGACCAAAACGTTGTTAGCGCCATGAAATTGTTGGCGTTTACATACGCGTTTCTTTCATCGTAGTTTATCACCATCGCTGTTTGGTTTAAGTGTCGCAGGGCACTTGCGCGAGTGTGCGTGTGTGTTTGAGTTTTAGAGATTGGCGATAATGATGCTGGTAATGATGATGGTGAGTCGTTGAAACTATGGATGAAAGCTGATTTTTATGAGAGATAAACTTTTTAATGTAAAATAATTGTAATAGTTCTAAAGTGTTAAATTTTTAATGTAATATAAATTGTCATATTTGTGTACGATAGCGCAATAAATGAATATTGTATTTTACCACATACATGATAGTACTTTTATACTGATAAATAAAACAATTCGTGCGAAATTATTCCCTAATCATTCCAAAATATTCAAAAATGCACAACGTTAATGTTCAAGTTTTCACTTCCGCCGGCACTCCCGGAATGCAAACCTTTTTTTTAACCTGATGGCTAATTTTAAGAGTTTTCACTTCGCTTAGCCAAAGTAGCCATATTAAGTACTATTATTTTTTAATGAATATAAAAGCTGACAGTCTGTGGCATTCTTGAGGCCTACATAGGAACCATGAAGTCACCTACTTAGATTTTTAATTTAAAGTTGAAAATTTAAGTCATAATACACCGAACGTAATTTTTCACTTTAAACCAACATTTTTATAGCTTTCATCTAAGTTATGAAGCTGATTATGCATAAAAGTACAACTACAATTTTAATGATAGTCTGTTGCAAAAAAATCTAGAAAAGGTTTTCTACTTTCTTTTTGAATATTTGAATTTTCTCAGGTCGAAAATTGTCTAAAATTAAAAAATAAATTCATAACTCGAAAACTATGAAACGTCGCGGAATATACATGAGGGTGATTCGGATACCCCACTATACGAGGTTTGTATTGGACGTCAATGTTCCGCCAACGTGTATAGTAATTACGATATATGAGAACTGCTACTAAATAGGTGTAATAACTCATGACTATTAGTGTAATGATAAACAACATGCGGTTAGTGAGGCGGAATGGCCAGCTGCTAGTATAATAAATGTCTGACAGTTTGTTAACCAATGGGACACTACGGTGCTCATAAAAGTTATTTTTTAAGAATAAGTTTTGTAAAGAGGGCACTTAGGTCTCTGGCGCAACTATTTATCATCAGACAGGCCGAATGCTTGTTTACCACCTTAGTGGTATAAAAAAAAATGTTGCAATTGGTCAGGGTAAAAGACCCCTATATCATATCTGGTACTTTCTAAAAATAGGGCTAGATATTTATCTAGCACAAAATGACTGCATCGTTGTACTCGTAAATCATCCGTATGTATGTAGAAATTTGTTGGTGAAGATATTTTTTTTTATACAACATCGGGAGGCATCGAAGCATACGGTCCACCTGATATAAAGCAGTTACCTTAGCCTACGAATGCATGTAATACATTAAGTAGTAGAGCAACTCTTTAGCAGCTTTCTGATGACCTCACTAATACAAAGGAACACAATACCCCTCCATAGAGTTGTTATTTGGCTAGAAAACCGTTTCTGCGAGGTGGAGGCGCTTCCACATACGGGCTGCTTTAATGCATGCATCTCTCATCATCTCTCTTCATCATCATGGGCATACATCAAAAGCTATGTACATGCATCGAGCTAGAGCTCTTCGCTCGGTTGAGGCTCCGGGGGCGTAGCCGCCCCCGCGTAAATACTTCTGCTTGTGGACAGGATAGTGTGATGTAGACTTTTTCACTTAGTGGTGAATGGAATGGCGTGGTGACTGCACTCGCTGCACTTCGCAAGAGGCATACTCGGTGCGGAAAAGAAATATAAATTGTTTGACATAACTTGAAAAACACAGTAGATATAAAAATGTAATAACAACAATTATTACAGGAAGACCAATAATGCTTCGCTTATTGATTGCAGAAAACAACGCCGGACAAGATGGGCTGCGCTGCACGGGTCCTACACTTCCTCTCCCCTGGCGCGCTCCCTCCCACGCGGTCCAGACACTAGATTACCATAGCAAGACTGAACCGCGGGAGAGGGACGCGCCGGGAAAAGGCTGTGCGGTATTCCGCCAACACACCCGACTGAACGCACAGGTGCATTACAGGAAGACAAGCAACGTCGCTCCCCGGCAGGCGTCCACTACGTGAACCCACACACTATATTAACTTAGCAAGAGTGGGCCCCCGCAACAGAGTCCGCCGAGAACGAGGCGCCGTTCATCCTGCGCTGAACCCGCGCAAACCAACAATAAGAAGGTAGGTCGTGCGCGCGCGGGCGAGGGCACAAGTGCCACCGCCCACGCACACAGGCCCGCGTTCTTCAACCAAAAAACGAAGACACACTCGGTGGCTATCTCTCTTAAAAACATCCAGATCAAGACAGATATGTTCATGCAAACCAATGTTTGTGCTGTGTGGGAATCGAAAACACGAATGTTGGTAACAAAGTAATTCTACTGGCCATTGCACCACCGAACTCGTCGACATAGAGAACAGTATTAACACACAGTTCTTTGGTATATACACCCAACAATATTCGTAAATCGAACACTATTAGCTAAGTTTATGAAAAATAACGTTTAAACTGTTTAATAAAAAAGGAGCGTATTATCCGTTCTGTTTCTAAAAAAACCAACAACTTAATTTTTATAGTACATATTTAAAACGTCTAAGCCGCACTATGGACCTCTCACCAACAACTAAACTTCCTGATAAATTGCTCTCCTTTCCAAAAGTACCTACTATGTTTGCATAAGTTTCCTCACTACCTAAAGTATAGTTAAGAACGTGATTTCAAGTGCAAATTTTAGTTAAATTGTTCCTTAGCTCTATTGTATTGAGCATTGATTCAACTTTAGATAACTTTAGAATAATCGAAAGTAATTGAATTGTCAGTAATTGATTTGTAAAATACTGCGAACGTATTCGCATGCAATAATTGTACATTATAGAATAATTTCTTGGCAACGATAATATTTACTGCTATTGAGTACAAGAGAATAATTTGGGTAGCAAACCATTTTAATGATTGTTATATATTATACGTTGTACAATGATGCCATATTCATAAGTCCGTAGAAAATGGAGATCCAGTTAAAGTATTTTTTTTTTAATCTCTAGGAGTTGAAAAAAAAACATAACAACAATCCTGTAAACGTTGACATAGATAGACTCAACAGGCATTTTTCATCTTAAACCACATTTGATGCCGGTACCAGGGCAAATACCATTGCATATCTTTTATTACTTCCAACTCCAGATTACCCACCTCTTTAACTAGTTTACCGATTGTGATGTTGAGAGGAATATACGTTCTGTGACATCGAACACTGTGGTTGATAAGTGTTAGTCGTTTAATGATTTTACCTATCCTAGACATCATCCTTCCAACTATCTCAATGATTCTCAACAGTTCAATTATCTCTGCTGCCTTTCCAACTATCTTGAAAATTGCCCAGGTTGCCACTATCAATTGCCCACTGTCTAAAAAATCCAATCTGTCATCTTTTTCTGAATTCCGTCCCATCTCCAATCTTCCATCCCTATCCAAAATCTTAAAACGTCTAGTGCAACACCAATTACTTGATTTATTGAACACACATCACTTTGTCAATCCCTACCAATCCAGTTTCCATCTCGGTCATAGTACAACCATTGTTCTTATCAAAATTATTGATGACATCCGTTGCAATATGGATAAATCTCACCTCACAGTTTTGACGCTTCTGAACGTCAGTAATGCATTTAATAAAGTTGATTTTGATGTTCTACTGCAACAGTTGCATTCTCTCAGCTTATCTAACCAATGGTAATTGATTGATTTCATTTTTACCTACACCTACCTACCTACAAATTAAATTTATATGCATGCCACCCTTAGATCAAATTCTTAATGCTATTTCCACAATAAATGACGATTGTATTTCAAAAGTGCGTGTCACGTTGTTTTCTTTCACCGCCGAGCTGGTGATAATTATAAATATATTTAAATCCAAAACACAAATTTAGTAGTACATACCAGGATTCGAACTGGAGATCAGTTGGTCAATAGGGTGGTTCTTTACCCACTGAGATATCACGGCTTTCCATCTTAATTATTTGTACTATGTAGGTACTGTGTAGTGATCAATTCCCAAAACAAAATTATACGCTATACCTCAGATCGTCAACCATTTAAAAGAGGAATATATTTTAATATAAAGTTATTATTCTTGGCAAATATCTTGAATAAATCTCGAAGTTAAAGAGATGATTTTAGAATAAGTATGATTTCGCAGTGACAAACCGTATGAGTTTGTGTAATAAATAATACATGTGATGTGGGTAAGACGCGAATCCTACTGAAATAATCAAATTGGTTGTGAACACAATCTACCTATTATTTAAGCACGTAATGGCTTAATGTAATTTGATGATTAGGTAAATAACAATACATTGTGGTATCTCGGTCTTGTTAACGGTAAATTAGTTGTGTATATTAATTATTCGGGAATGTTGCAGCGAAATAAACTGTTGATGTAACTATGTTTACGTGTAAAGCTATGCTAATTACAAGCTTTCTCGTATTAATATGATAAAGAACGACGAACTTAAATTAGTATTTTATTTAAATTTTCATACTAAATCCATTGCGGGTAGTCAGAACCGAGTGTCACATGACTCGGTCCTTACACATCTCACTAGCTTCTCTAATGATCATAGCTTTTCTCATAGGTTTGTAATGCTCCTGACATCGCCTTCTGATGAAACACGATCAATTTGGTCACGGTAGGTAAGTCTTGGCCTTACTCGACTCCTACGTCCTTCTACTTTCGCGTTGTATTTCTTCTGTCTTCTTTCTGTATTCGAAATTAGTATTAGTGAGGTAGGTACTGAATATGTAAAAACAGCACTGACATATTGCATACTAATGTTTTATATTCTTAATACACAAAGGTACCGTCACTTGCATGTGGTGTACCCTACTATTTTACAAAAGAAGCTCTGGCGAGAGAGAGAACAGTAATCTGACTGCTCCTCATAGATCGCAGTCAAATAATTATTCTCTGGAGGATTGTTGTGTTCCTGCGAGTAAGTAAAATTACTAGTGGGTTTGTGAGGAGTTACTGTATTAGCAAAAAGGAAGGCTATGGGTGAACGATAATCCTTGTATCGTTACACACGCGTTATAGTAACTAGTTTATATATTTTTTATATTAGATGAATCCATTGCATGAATGCTTCTAATGTCGTATGAAGAAAAATACTTAAAACCCTTGAGAGGCATCATCCGACCGTTATCAACTACCTACGAGTATGTGAAAACCTCTTCACAACCTTTTCGAAAAACACAATGCTGTACTTTTTGGGGAAAATTTTGTCGCACGCTCTGGTTTCTAGGACTCTTGATATCACCTTCTGATAAAACACGAAACTAACTTTTCTGGTGTACAGTATGCAGCTGTTACATGAATTTTTCTATTTATTTTACTTTTTTAATTTTTTCTTTACAAATTACACAGCGCCACCTAGCCCCAAAGTAAGCGAAGCTGGTGTTATGGGTACTAGACAACTGATAAACATACGTAAATACATTTTTTTTTTGTATTTACATACTTATTTTATATAGAAAATACCCAGATCAAGACAAACAGACATGTTAATGCACACACATGTTTGTCCTGTGTGGGAATCGAACCCACGAGCGCTGGCGTCAAAGTAGCATAACAGCGCGTTTCACCACTGCGTCACCAAGCTCGTCGATTTATATACGCATAGTATTTGTATTGTTATATAGCTATATTTTTTGTACTGTTATTTATTTATGTCTGATGATGAATCGTTCCATTCCGCTCTCGAAATGTACCTCTGATAGTAGCACTAATTCTTTAAATGAACCAGAAACATTGGGCACAATCCTAGATATCGCTATCCTTCCTTATACCTTGCTGCTTCCATAACTGTCATGTCAATGGCCACAGTATATCCTCTCACTACTCTGAACTAGTAGAAACCTTTACTTCAGCATCCTTTCATGCTATTCTCGTCTTGGAGAGCTGGCTCAAGCTGTGCCTAGATTCTATTTCTTACTCCCACCCTGGATATGTTTTAATCCGTAATGATCGTACCGGTAAGGATGGTGGAGGTGTTGCCATTTACTTACGTAGTGATTGATATACCACATTAAATTTTATTATTGTTTCCATCACAATATTCTGGTTCAGCAGAGTATCTCTTTCTTGAGGTCACAGTTACGAGTGCCAAAGTCGTTCTCGGAGTCGTTTATTGGCCGCCAGCGACTCATTATTACTGTCACTTTGAATCCACCATAGAGATTTTTCTGTGAGATGTTTGGCGTAGTGCAAACTTTCTGGGCGATTGTTTTTATACGAACATGAATCGGCGTATAAAAACAATTGCCCAGAAAGGTCGCACTGCGCCAAACATCTCATAGAAAAAGGACATACTTTAACCCCCACTAATACATATCAAAATTTACACACCATAGACAAAGGTTTAAAACTTAATATTAGGGAACAATTAGAAATTATTAAACATAAAAATTCTAAAATTACACTCATGAACAAACAGACTGACGTAAACAATTCCCCTCTATTAAATATCTTTTTACTCACACCATCCACCCCCACCCTCAGTTCAATATAAGGGATTATATTATATATTATTATTATATTTTATTACATTATATATTCACTGCGATGGATTTGTCACTTGTAGTATGTTGTGCTAACGATTAACATCTACAGCGCTTGATGATGCCTCGTGGAGAGGCGAAACACGTGTCGCAGCGATGACCAGGCCAGTCGTGACAGCGACGGTGGTGGTGGAGACATGCGGATTCTGTTCCAGATGGTGGACGACCGCAGCAGCCGAGGCAGAGACTACCGGAGCAGCCATGGCAACGTCGGCATGTTGCACTTACTAACAGTAGTGGGTGGGTGCCGGCCGGCACTAGGCCGCATGAATTAATTGGTGGCGGAAGCACACAAAGCAGGTTAGATCAAATTGCATGTAAATACGGTATCATCATTTTCTTCTGAATTTAAATTGAACATATTTGGTCTCCCACAGGGAACTGTTATTGGTCCAGTGTTATTTCTGCTCTACGTTAACGATATCCCTTCAATTACCTCACACAAATGCACCTTGTTTGCTGATGATATTTCAATTGTCGTCACGTGTAACAAAAATATAAGTATAAATGAGTATGAGACCGATGTTAACCAAACAATCAAATCTCTTATAAGTTGGTTGGAAATAAATAATTTACATATAAAATTATCGAAAACTAATTATATACAATTTTTAACAGAGGTAATGCAAAACTAAAATTAAAAATACATCACAACAATACAATAATAAATGAAATAGATAATGGGAATTTCTTAGGTATTGCAATTGATAGTAATATTATTTGGAAATGTCAAACTAATAAAATTTGTAATAAAATAAATCGATTTGAATTACAATATATATGTACTTAGGCGATTGCGAAATATGGCAAATCAGAGTACTGCGTTAACAATTTACCATGCTCATGTAGCCTCGATTTTAAGATGTTCTTGACGGTGTTCTTATGAACAGAGTATTCATATCACAAAAAAAGTGCATAAGGGCATTGTGTGGGGTTCCGCCGTGGACTTCATGTAAAACACTCTTTCAGAAACTTAGCTTGTTGACAGTTCCATGTCTATACATATTTGAGGTATTCGTCTTTGTCAAAGAGCATCCAGAACTATACCTTAAAGCATCTCAGACATACCCTCGAAATACTAGGAAATACAGATAGATGGATGTAGGACTGTACTGCTGTACTACTGTACCGCGGACGACCCAGTTTCAAAGTAATTGTTTAGCTATGCATGTTAAAATATTTAATAAAATCCCATATGACATAAAAATATTAAATGTGAAACCTTTTAAGTTAAAATTATTCCAATGGCTAAATAATAAAGTATTTTATAATGTAATACCGAGTTTAATAATAAGTTTACCGAGTTTAATACCGAGTTTCTAAGTTACAGATGATATATTCATCTAATATCAATTTTGTATGTAAATAAGTTCATTGTGTCAGAATTAGAGTAAATATACATTGTATGTCATGTTTGACGAAGCATGTTTGATCACAATTATATACGAGTATTGTAACAACTATCTTATACCATGTTTCTGCAATGAATAAATGAATTATGAATTATGACCATGACATACAGCTTGTTCCAACACCTGAACTTCTTATCCAACGCGTTGGATTGGTTTTCTTCATACCTTAGAGGTGGTTAGTAGGCTGTACGTGTAGGTCGTGAATTCTCCGACAGGGTGGACTTGATTGCTGGCGTACCACAGGGCGGAGTCTTGTCTCCCTTAATATTTTCTATCTTTATTAATTTTCTTTTTTTGTCTTTGAGCTGTTCTTGCCATTTATATGCTGATGAACTTCAAATTTACATACAGTTCTATTTTATATGTGATATTTGAGAACTGCATTGTACATTTCAGCAATCATGTTGAAGACTTTGTCCTCTGTGATATCGTGCGCACGGCACGTAGTGAAACAACGAGTGCTGGACAATGGCTGATTTATTATAATATAAATTCGAGAAGGTATTACAATATTTAACAGCGATGTGCTATTCATGTAAGTACCCACAACGTCCCCTTTCAAAAATAATATAATAAATAAACTGTACATAACATGCACTTAAATACTATAGTTATTACATTAAAATGTAGCTCGAACACTATACATTATCTAGTTAACAATGCCATCACAACACAACTATATTTTTAAAGAATATTCAATCAATTTACATTTTTATTCATTCGAGTTACCTATTACATAGTTACAAGTCTCGCACAAAGTGAATATAATTATAGCAAATGATCATTAACATATACTTTAAATTAATTATCACTTCCAAACTTATCTTTTTGTATATTAGTAACATTTTATCTTAACAATAACAATATATGATAAATACATTAAAATGTTACTTTGAAGATTTACAAAGTGGATACATATTTTATGTTTAAAGAAAGGCTTCTAATATATATAAAGCCTGCTGTAACTGTGTTCAGCAAATAAAATTGAATTTGAATTAATGCTTCCCCTTAAAGGTGACTACCGTGGGCCAATTCTGCTAAATAACTGCAACTGCACGTTTACGCCTGTCACTTGAGTCGTGCAGGAATAGTGCAGTGTCGATAGGTGTATTCTACTAAAATATCCTGCACTGCAACTGCGCTGGAACTGCGCGTATGCTGCACTGCAACGGCACTGCAATTACGCTGCAACTGTGCGTATCCTGCAAGTAAACTACTTAAAACCTGAAATGTTGCCATATTTAAATCTAATAAAACTGAACTTTTATTTAATGTTGACACCTATAGTTTCACTATTGACCTTGGTTGCCGGAGTGGAGGTATTTCTAACCGAAAAGAAGCTTTACTTAATTATATTTATCCACAAACATCTCCCAAAACAAAGCAAATATAATTCACCGCCTCAGAATATTAATTTCACTTCGCAAAAGTTGCTCAAGAGTAACGTTAACAAAACTGCAAGTAAACTCCTTCAAAACATCTGTCACCGGTATACAAATGTCAAAACAATTTATCAGAATACGATTATATTGCAGGAAACGTGCAGTTGCAGCGCAAGTTTTTTAACAGAATAGCGATTCATTTACTGCAACATTCCTGCAACGTTGCTGCTGTCAGATCGTTTAACAGAATACCGAAACGTCAAAATGTACGCATTTTGACACACACCGCGCTGCAGTGCAGTTGCAGTTTTTAGTAGAATCGGCCCACTGTACTTCATGACACCCTACACAGAGTACACAGAGTTCATCAAAATGTTAATCTATGAGGCTAACATTTTAATGAGCTTCGTGGCGAAGTAGTTAGTAATGCTACTTTGACGCCAAAGCTCATGGGTTTGATTCCCACACAGGACAAACATTTTTGTGCATGAACCCTACGAATATATAATGATTTATTCGTAGGCATGAATATATCCGTCTATCTTGGTCACGCGCATTATAGAACTACCTCAAACTTACAGAAAGCCATAGCCAAAAATAAAGACAGCCTGAAAGGTGATAGTATTCCTGCGTTTGAGTGAGGTCACCAGTAAACCCCTAAGGAGTTTCCGTGTTAGCAGTAGAGATGGCACCGCGCAAGTAATACTAAATGTATTGCAAGCATTCATAGGTTACAGTTACCGCTTTACATTATGTGGGTTTTTACGTCCCTATGTTGTTTAAAAGTTGTTTTTTTTTAAAGCTGTGGAATGAGCTCCCAGCCGAGGTTTTTCCAAGGGACTACAGCATGGAGTTCTTCAAGAAATGCGTGAAGAGGTTTTTAGAGGGTCGGCAACGCATGAGTGACGCCTCTGGTGTTGCAAATGTTCATAGGCTACGGTGACTGTTTAATAGTATCAGGCAGGCCGTATGCTTGATTGCCACCTTAGTGGTATAAAAAAAAAAAATTAGTACGCCAAATTTCTTGTATTACCACAGCGTTCTCTGGTTTTCTCTTCTAGGTGATGTTGGAAAAGAACTTACTATATTCATCTTTCTTGAAAAGTGAGAAAATAAGAAATGAGAAATAGAAACACTAAATGAGTATATCATATTAATGACATTATGTGTTTGTATTTCTCAATTCTGAATCTAGTCTTTATAGTTAGTGTTTGTATTTTCTACCTGTTCAAGTCTTCATCAACAATTATAACACATTATTTTTATTAGTGACGTTTCACATTTTTTATTAGTGATGATTGACTCTTGACTCTTAAAGTTCTTTAATATCTCTGATTAGAACTTTTTATGTGTTCAGCCACATGAGATACGAAGATGTTACCAATTGCTCCAAATCTCAGGAAAGCAGACGTCAAAGGAGATTCCTTTATACTGGATCTCGTCGCGGCAATACAATTTTCTTTTACGTATCGGTTATTGAAACTCGCAATAATTGGCTTTGTATGCTCGTTGTTCCATGTCGGAACTCTGATAACAAAGATTAGGTAGCTCTCTGTGTCTAGTGGTTCATCGTAGGTAGATATAATATCACGTACATTTCCATTTCGTATCAGCCTTGTTCTCGAAATTGTTTAGTAGGGATTATTGATCTTTATACCGAATATGATTTCCGAGTTATATAAAATTATTACGCATATGTATACGAGTGTGGTAATAGTATAAAATGTTAGCGATACCTCAGACGAAACCCTTTGTCTCATGTCGTAAGCTTCACTGTATGCATTTAGATATTTGAGGATGGATTAATCTCTCAGAAGGTACTCGTATGTTGTTGCAACCTTTATAATTTCTCGGATTTAGATAACCACGAGCTAGTTAGCAATTCAGATATTCTTTGAAGGGATTTGGCGTGAAGTTATAGACAATAAGTGTGATTTTTTCTTTGAAGGGAGACTGATGTAAACCGTTTTGAAGTCGACCTATTGATGTACTCTTGCAATGTACCTCATAGTCAACCATATGTGGTTAATATATCCTGTATAGTGAATCGTTGGAGGTCGCCGAAGAACCAGAGATCCCGAGAAGGATATTAGTAGAAGAGGTTTTTTTCATTGTTAAGGTAGTGCGAGCGAGGAGCGCATGAAAAGAGGTGAATAATCCTTATCAAGCGGCCTAGAGAAATTTTGGCGTACTATATACTCGTATTACCTCGGTAGTACAAAAGTAATAAAGTATACGCAAAACTCGGTCCTTACACACTTCACTCGTTTCTTTAACATTCATACTTCTACGCACTCGCCGGTTTCTAGGGCTTTAAGAATGAATAGTAGATACATAAATAAAGTTCTCAGTGGAATAGTGATTTCATACAATTAAACTGTTAGGTTACGTAGCACTCGTTTAGGAGCAACTACGCAGTTAGCTATCGGATGGCGTATAACCAAGGCAACAACTAGTTAATATCACTCACTGGTTGTTATCTTGATTATACGAAACTTGCTTCGGAAGTACTAATAACCGAGAGCATCAAATATGAAACGGTTGCTAACAAACCACTTGCTGTCTATCGATATCTTAACGCCAATTCCCTTGCTAGATAGACAGAGAGAAACAACAACTGATTAATCGATACCAACTCTAACCTCCCACTGCAGGATAACGATGCTCCTTTCAATCGAAGGGGTTAAGAGTATACTCCACCACGCTACTCAACTGTGGATTGGCGGCGAACAGTGTTTTCTGACTTCCCGAAGGTCACGGATTTAGCTTAATAACCGACGGTTTAACGCCATCGAGTTCTCCACTGATTGACCTCACCTGATATCTAATAAATACACTATAAATTTAAAAAGGTAAGCAAGGTATGTTGTATGTATGGTATTGTTTGGGCGCTTCATATGATGCTAGCAAGATATTTTAATAATTGTTCGATAAGTTCTAAAATTAAAACTCTGCAGATGAAACAAGTGAGGCTACGTGTGCGAAGTGTTAGTGTGTCGGAATGTGTTAGTGTTTTGGTGTGTGTGTATGTGTGTGGGTTATCACTTATCATAATACGGTCTCTATGGTACCGTAGTGGTCGATAAGCATGTGTACACAGCGGTTAGTCTCTATGATTTAAATATAGTGATTTATCTGGCAGAAATAAGTACTTTTTCACATTTTTATTGGGCTATCAAATGCAAATAGATACTTTCAAATCCGACTGGTAACAAAGATTAGCGCATTCAAACAAACAAACAATCTCATACACTTTATATATTAATATAGATTACTGGATTAAAGTATTTGTCTGCTTCGTCTGTATCTTGGAAGACAGCCTTAGGAATCGAATGGTGCATACGATGAAGTTTTAGAATGTACATAAGTAAGCTATAGATTGAGCGTATCTCTCCGGCCGGATGTGCCGATCGTAACCATTTTTTTGTATATATATATATATATATATATACATATATATATATATATATTACCGAGCTATTTTTTGTACTATAAAAGTGACAAACAAGCATACGGTATGCCCTGATGATAAGCAGTTACCGCTTCCTATAGATATTTGCAATACTGTCAGAACCTGTTCACGACTTTCTTGAAGAATCCCATGCCGCAGTCCTCTGGGAAAACTTCGGCAGGGAGCTCTTTCCAAAATTTAATATTTCTTGGTAGAAAACTTCTCACCATTGCGACTCCGTGCATGAGAATTAACTCTCAGCCATCAACGAACTGTGCGATTGTAAAACGAGGCTGTTGGCATCATGTCGAACAACTCCCCACAAAATAACCCCTTGTACAATTGGTAGATCACGCAAATAGATGCAAAATCATGTGTGAGTTCAGGATTATCGACGACAGCTCGTCTTTGCACCGAGTGACAAAGTCCTAGCTGGTATTTGGACTTTGATAACATAAGTCTTTGCCCCGAGCTGAAGTACTGTTTTGCTCTGTAGAGCACACCGAGTTTCTTGAACGTCAGATTGACCTGCTCCTCCAGCTATTATAGTGATGTTCTTAACATGACGAAATTTCTCGCCTATACGTTACAGTAAAATACAGACATTCCTACAGTCTCGTTCATAAAAAGACTTATATCTGATACTAGCTAATCCGACAAACTCTGTACCACCACAGAAACAATAAATGTTGCGTTAACTTATTATCTAAAGTAAATCAGCTTTTTATCAAGACAAATTGAAAAGTCAAAATGAATTAAGTATAATAATTTTAAAAAAATATAAATAACAAGTATTTTAATTATAATAAAACTAATCTCGCATGGTAGCAAACTTTTATAGAAGCAAACGAAATTAATCGCATACTATTGTTGTACTACCTCAGTTAGCAGTTTTCTGGATGGGTTGCATTCGAGTCAACTCCCTTCGTTGAGTTGACTGTCTAGCTAACTTTCAGTTCCAAGTTGTGCGATGGCAAGTCTAGCTGATCCAATGAGTTTAAACATTCAGTTGTATAGGTGATTACTTTGTCTTGGTATGTTACATAATTGGTAGATTTGAAGGCATTCATTAGACCAACGATTTTAAATTGTGAAATGTTTGTTGACATTGCTATTTTTGTTCTTTGCCGCAAAAAATACTAGCTCACTCAACCAATTGTGATGTTTCGTGGTCATCAAAGGAGGAGCACTTTGTTGGTGAGCTTCATTGAAAATAAATTGCAAAATTCGGCGTAAACCATATCAATCCGTTAGATTCGTCGACAGGGATTAATAGTCGGTAAATACTTGGGAAAACCTGCAGCAGATGGATCGTTTAGCAATGCAACTCGCATGTTTGCCGTCAGCTGAAGTTGCGTATCATAAGCCCCACTGACTCAATGATTTGAGGCAAGCGTTTATTTCGACGGTAACGGTCGATCTTGAAATGGTATAGTGGTTTGGCAGAAATCGCCAGTTAGTAGAATCATTGCTCATTCAAAACATCTAATATTGCCCAGATTGTTAAACTTTCAATATATATACGTTTTTGTTCCAAAATTTATGTGGTTTCCGTGGAAAGCACTTGGAAATATAGCAACTACTTCAACGATTGTCATGTCCCAATGAGTATCGTTTTCAAGCAAATTGTGCTATTAACATGAACCATGAAATATTGGACACACTACACTATTGACAGTTCGAAGTGATTCAAATGATGTCGCCCGCTGAACATTGTCACTCTTTGAATAAACTTTGTAAATACGATAAAAAGCATCATCAGAATGCACCAGGAACCATATTGCCTTTGCTCCCGACGTTGAAGTATCTGGGATGAGCGTTCTAAGTGTAATAACGTGGCATATCAGAAGCAACGTTCATTTAAATGAATCGCCTTGGCAAATCGAAAAGAAACTGGTAAACGTTTTCGCAGGAGGTGATTGAGCACTCGCCAAGATGAACAAAAAAATATTAATTGAAATTTGTCAATTCATTCTTGAGATATCATAAAAAAGGCGTTCCATATAAAATGTACGAGAAAACTAATTTTCTTAATAATTCTTTTGAACGTTAATTTTTTCCATGTTTTCCAAGCATGTTTTTCGGAGTGTTTATTTATTAATTCTTAAGTTTTAGTAAGAATTTTTGCCGTGGGGTGTTTGTTTACCTTTTTATAAGTAGTATCATCCGACAAAAGTTGTTAAATTTTACTGATATATTCGGATGTGATCAGGCTCTCCCGTTTCTCCTATTATTGCCGACATTTTCATGAAAGACCTTGAAGAGAGAGCGCTGTCGATGGCACCGGCTGTGCCGAAGATGTACAAACGGTACGTAAATGATACTTTAGCTGTCATACCCAAAGATAGTGTCTATATTCCTACACCATCTTAATTTCATCAACAATAAAATCAAATTCACCATGGAATTAGGGGCAAATAATTCACTAGCATTCCTTGATATATTAATTACCAGGAAACTTGACAACTCACTTACTTATACAATGTATAGGAAACCCACCCATACAGACAAATATCTCAATGGTAACTCACACCACCATCCATGTCAGTTAGCTACCGTAGGCAAATCTTTGTTACAGAGAGCACACGGCATCTGCGACGCTGAGCATCTAGAGGAGGAACTCCAACATGTCAAACAAGTACTGCGGAGCAATAGTCACAAACTCCCTCGCGTGCGTCATAGAAGCCGCCCGAAGCCACCTACAGTTGAACGTCAACCTGCCATCTTACCATACTTAAAGGGAGTCACATACAAAATTGTCAACATCTTACGGCGAGCTTCAATTAAACTTATTTCAAGCCCCATAAAAAGATCAGTCAATTTCTAAGACCTATCAATTTTAATATCCCCTTACAAGATGCAGGAGTATACAAATTAGAATACGAATGTAGTTTATCATACATAAGGTAAACAAAGAGAAGCTCGAGTGAAAGAACACATTGCTGATATGAAGAATAGGCATGATAAAAACTCTGCAGTATGTGAACATACACTAGACCAACCAAACAATTACATACGGTTCGATAAACCACAAATCCTTGCCAAGAAAAATCACTACATACCTAGAATGCTACGCGAGGCTATTGAAATAAGAAAACACCCCAATTTCAATAGAGAAGATGGTTGGCAAGTACCACCTGCTTGGGATCCAGTTCTAAAAATAATCAAGTCACAAACCCAGAGATCTACTCAAAAACGCTGCAAAGCATTGGAAATGTCAGGTTTAACAAAATAAATAAAACACGCGATACTTCTGTTAAAAAATATTTAATTCAATGTATAACAATCGCGAAAACCTAAGACAAAATTATACTGCTATTTGTGGCATGGACAAATCTAATAAAATAAAGATCATACATGTATAAATCGGTTCAGCCGTACTCCAGTTCCAAATAGTGTAACTAACCCGACTTTTTATATATATATATATAGATTATTAAAACTTAGCCCCTTCACAATTTTATTACGTATTAAAAAATGAAATTTAGATTTTGATAAAAATGAAAGTAGTTGCCAACGATAACATTTCTATACTAGCCTATACCTACCATTATACGACGTACCAAATATTTACGTGCGGTCTAATGATGTCAGGCTGATGAAATAGAAATCTTTCTTGTAAAGGTAAAATAATTCATGTTTCAATCGTCTGGTTTTCTGTTCAATTTACATAATCGTTAAATAAGTACGTGCAGGGCCCATAAGGGCGAGATTTATGAACCACACAGTGCCTATACGTAAATTGCAGGCTTTGTTCGACATCAAAAAGATAAAAGAAGAAAAGGTCGATTTTGTCGCCGTAATTTCTTTGACTAGATTTTTATCGGAGGGTCTTTTCTCGTTTGAATCTCGTGTTACTCAAGCTTCCTAAATCTTCAGCCTTTGTGTTGTTGTATAATATATTACCATCGTCTTCTAGATATTTTTTATATATGCTGAAATAATGATTCAGTTCGAGTACGTACAGTGCGTTATTTAAAAATGTTTCTTATACGTGTGATAAAAATTCTGGAATAAACATCTCTGAAACGTTTTCAGGAACATATTTGTTGTAAAGATCTTCAAGAAAAGAGCTATATTTCACTTAAAAGGTGTACAGGGATTTGAGATGCTGATCTTGATATTACTGATGCCAATGACAGCTGTAGACACTTACCATCATATAACAGCAGCCTAATAAGAACTCCCTGGTTATTGTATTCCTGCAAGTGAGTAAAGTCATCAGTAAGCTCCTAAGGAGTTGCAGTATTAACAGCAGTAATGACAATGCGCGAGCAATACATTTGTATTTCTAGCGTTCAGCGACTATAGACAGAAAATTATTTGCATATATAGAAACCTAATAACGATGAAATGATGAATGAAGTTTTTACAATATCGGCAACGCACGCCGAATATAGTGATAAACCTAGTTTTGTTACAGTCCATATGCTAAAGTTTCTAGACTGTATAGTATGTTGGGTAGTTCATATCTAAAAGACCTACTAAATATTCTACCTACGACTAAAAATTAAAAGATAGTTTATAAACTACTTGTCTCCCGAAAGACCGGAGCCAAATGACAATTTCTATTGTAATGTTTCTTTTTTAATCTTAATAAAATAACACGACAATATTACAAACTCTGATTACTTGATTAGTTATCGGGTTTTTTAAATACAGATGATATGTTAATTTAATTGTATCTTATTATGTTACATTCTATACACAATACGTGTAATAATTAACAATGAAATAAAAACATTCAATTATAACCTATTTAGTTTAGTGATTGTTGTCTTTGATTTTGGTGGCATACTAGCACACGGCCCACCTGATTTAAAGTAGTTACCGTAGCCTGTAATATTATAAGCGTGCAATATAATAAGATTACTCGCGCGATGCCTCCTTTGCTGCTTACATAACAACTCTTTAGGAGCTTTCTGGTAACCTCACTCACACTTAGAAATACAACAACACTCTAGGGAGTTATTTGGCTGCGGTTTTCTGGCAGGATGCACACAAATGTTCGTCTTGTGTGAGAATAGAACCTACGAGCCTTGGTGTCAAAGTCGCGGCATTCACGATTGAGCCATCGAGCTCTTCAAATATGTATTATGAAGCTCCAAATGAGCAGTTTTGTTGGCAGCAAGAGTAATCCAATTATTATACATAGTCTGGCCATAAATAATGTTACAATTAAAAATAAACAAAATATTACATTTTAATTTGGAATCTGTCATTTTTATATGATTGTTCATTGAGTTTTCTCATTTTGGCGCCAATACATTGTACAATAATTTGCAATATTAAAATGGAGTGGCGTGATAAAGAGAACCGAATCGCTATGATTGCATTACACAAAGTAGTTATGGAGCCAAATGCAATTTTTAAAACTCTCCATACGCTTGGTATTAGTAAAATGTTTGTGTACCGGGCTAATAATAGGTACAATGAGACCTCCTCTGTTTGTGACAGAAAAAGATCTGGCCGTCCACGTAGTGTTCGTACGAAAAAGGTGGTCAAAGCAGTAAGGGAAGGATTCGAAGAAATCCTGTCCGAAAGCAAAAGATTTTATCTCGGGATATGAAGATAGCACCTAGAACCATGTCCGTATTTATGCTCAAAGCTCTAAGGAAGTTTCCCAATTAGTCGACAGAGTGCAACGTGGGCACTATCCGACTTCAATGATGGTTTGGTGGGGTATTAGCTATGAAGGAGTGACTGAGCCATACTTTTGTGAAAAAGGTATCAAAACATCGGCACAAGTGTATCAAGATACCATGTCATAAAGCTCGGTCTACGCAATCTTGGTTGGAAACGAACGTTTCGGACTTCATCAGAGCTGAAGACTGGCAGTCGTCTAGTCCCGATCTTAATCCGCTGGATTATGATTTATGGTCAGTTTTAGAGAGTACGGCTTGCTCTAAACGCCATGATAATTTGGAGTCCCTAAATAAACGATTGGCAGTGAAGAATTTTTTCACGGAAAGAGTGCGTGCTTCTATTGATAACTGGCCTCAACGTTTAAAGGACTGTATGGCAGCCAATGGAGATCACTTCGAATAAGCTTTTTATATTTTAAATTGTTTTATATTTATGTATTAAACTAACACACTGTAAAAGTAATAAATATTATTTGCAATAGAATTTTGTTTTTTCTTTGTTTCAGTATTTATGGCAAGACTAGGTATATATATAAAATAAAACAACTCTAAATATATAAAAATAAAATTAAAATAATTCAATGTATAAGTACATACATTAAAATTATTCTATGTATTTATTACAAACAACCGGTCTACTCCCTGTTACTCGGAAGATAGACTCAGAGTAAAAGAGAGTGTACCATGGAAACACGAATTGTTTACCATATCTATTCCTGACATCATAACTAAAGACAAGTATATTAAAAATGTATTAAACATTTGCTTCTACGTCTATCTTCATCTTAAAACATATCATAAATACATGGTAGGCGATTTGCTAAAGTTACAACATAAAAAAAAAACTTTGAACATTTACAGATTACAATCATAGCTCATATTTAAAAACTCAAATCAAAAGTATGATGTTGTATTTTATCGTAAATAACGAAATCAGTTGGTATTATCCTAGTTGTATTTATACTTATGTGCTACAAAAATCCTTATCTCTTGTGACTTCGTCACAATTATTGTATGCGCAATAGACACTTGATCTCACAGCGGCAAGGGTCCAAATCCTCTTACAATAGGGATTTCCGTAGAAAGTCCTAAGCAAATATTTAAAAAGAATTTTGATGATGTCGATAAATTGCTTGTATAAAACCTGAGTGCTGAATGTCCTGCATACATTTAACTCAGGACCTTCAATTGAATATATATTTTTGTGATATAATATATAAATCTGCTTCTTTAAATAGAGGTGTGATGCCGAAAATCTACGTTTGTCCTAAAAATGCCCTCTGTCTCTTACCAAATTGTGTAAAAGTGTTACTTGGTTGCTCTGCGTTATATTGAATGCATCTCGACTAGAAACTGTTGAAATCCCAATTACCTTAAGATCGAAACAACATCACCTGTTGTAACATATACGTTTATGATTTGGAACAATAAAACTGAAAATTCGGACCGACTGCTAAATTTATTTTAAAAGTTGTTGTTTAAATTTATTTTTTATAGTTTAAACTAATACTTTTATTATCTCGTATTTAAAATAATAAACAAAAATGTAAGTTAAAGTTTTTTATTCAGTTTAAATTAGCTGACAAATTGGAGTTTCAAGATTGGTTATCATTAGGTTTATTTATGGCTATGATTTTTTTTATATTTAGTCGGGAGACATACAAGCATACGGTCTACCTAATGTATAGCGGTTACCGTAACTTACCGGAGATCTCACTCACACGCAGTAACACAACAGTCGTCTAGGGAGTTGTCATTTGGCTGCGGTTTTCTGTGAAGTGGAGGTACTTCCCCAGATGGGCAGCTTTGATGCGCTCTACCTCTCTTAAAATATATATCATAATCAATCAGAACTTTGATAAAAATATCGATAAGAATGCTTCGTTTTCCATTAGGATCTAGCAGGCGCTTAGACATGTCTGACATATTAAAAGTATAATTATGTTGTGTCTTATTTAATTCTCTTACAGTCATTACTTTTCTTTATTTTAATCTACTAGCATTTCTGAAATGACAATTGACGAAAAAGAAACGCTAAAATTTGCCATAATTATACGTCTCTTTTCAAATTGTTTATTTGATATTACAATAAAATAATGGTATCAAGTGACGAATTAAAGTTGCCTGTGCTGAATTATTTCATGACATCTTTGTCAGTTACATATTCACCAAATTTAAAATAAACCTTTTCACAGAGAGTATTATTGAAGTCCCTTTTAAAGACATCGTCCGAAAATAACAGAAAGAACTATTTTAGGTAATTTATTAAAGAATCGAATACAATTTACAATAAAAGATTTATTAGTCTTAACATACCGATGTACTGCATGCGCAACTTATTACTTTTAATAACAACTTATTTTATGGCATAATTCATATTTTATTACATTTGCGATTTGTTTGTTTTGTTTGAAAACAACTTCATATTTTTACGAGCGTGCATTATTTATACAGATAAATAAAATTGGAGTGTCTGTTTGTAATATTAAAATAACCGCTTTTTATTAAATGCATATGGATGTACACACGGTACATATACTAAAATATATTTTTTTACAATTTTTGTCTGTCTGTTCCGGGTAATCTCTGAAACGGCTGGACCGGTTTTGACGGGAGATAGCTGCTATAATAAGGAGTAACTTAGGCTACTTTTATTTTAGAAATTTAATTTATTTTTATTAATATTATTAATATAAATAAATAATAAAAAATAACTATTCCGCGCGGACGAAGTCGCGGGCACAGCTAGTATTTTTATATAAATACTGGGAAGTAGTATTTAAGTATGCAAGGACCGAATCACGTGGCGCTGGGTTCCCTCTGCTTACCCCGCAAGGGATTTGGCGTGAAGTTATACATGCATACGTAACATACTTACTGAGAAGTAAGGAAGTAAGTGTGGATATTTATATTTTATACATTTCCCTGAGTAATTATCTGAAGCCAATGATATAAATAAAGTATAATGGCTCTTTTATATTTGATAAAATATCGACTTTGAAATAATATTGTGGATGCAAGGTTAATGGACCACTACCTGGTGACAAGCCAGTTCCTTGGCTTTTTTATGAAGGGGAGGCACTTGCGAGTTCTTACTGCTTTTGGAGATCATGAAAGGATAAAGAGTGCAAAATTGAAAAACGAAAGTGTAAACAGTACATATCTGGTTAGCGGACGACTTGCAAAAGCGTATCTTTCCAACTTATATGTTAATTGTCAGAAAGTTTAAAAGAAAGTGCGGTAGATAGGGCAGAAATAACATCTTTTTGCATAAAAAGGCATAAAACCCTAAAAGATGACTACATCCTCCGTCGCAAAAAAGAAACAAATGTCACTGGAATATGTACCATAGTTGCACCTGAGTGAGGATGTGAGAGAAACCTAGGTAAAGTAAACTAGTGGTCGCCCAGTGGTCGTACCATCGTACATTGTACCGTCGACCATAATTCATTTAATTTTTAAGTTTGAACGTTATTAAGATTCTATTGTCAAAAACTATTACCTGTGTAATCACATATTTCGCCACTATCTATTCAAACAAATTATATAACGCTTGAATAAAAAACAAATACAAAAAATGAAGACTGAAATAAAGCATACTTTTTATATATTTTTTATTGAAACAAAAAACCAAGCGATAAAAAAAATGTTAATTATTAAACTTGACATACATATTTAGTACAATTATTTAATTAATAATTCGAAATTTTTCTGTAAACGATATTTTTTAAAGTATTTCAGCGTTTGCTGTCTATGACCGTTATATTCGGAAATATAAAATCTTAAACCATCAAATGATCGAATTCTACTTGCTGTGTATATATTAGACAAACTATGACTATGACATTATCATAATTACGATTATTTCTGACATTCAATAAGACTATAGGCAAAATTTGCCTATGTTCTACTACTATAACGTAGTGTGTGTAATGTTTTTTTTTATTAGTTAAATGTACTTTAGAGCATTATTATAAAAAAAAATTGCTTTCTGCACTTCTTCGCCATTTAAACTTTGACTGTGCCAAATTTCATGCTCCTTCGTCCGCGTAATTTTCATAAAATACCTATTTAGCAAGCATTTTATGGTTGATTGGAAGAGACCTCTATTGGGATGAGTCCGCCACTATACTATAATGTCGTCTAAGTCTTTGAGTTATTATATTAATATTCATTATTATACAGTAAAGTTTTATAAACAAACAAACTATATTTCATAATTACAAAAAATATTTGCTGAATTATTTACAATTTACGTAAATTCTGTTCTCATCCCATATTGGATATATACGTCACAGATTTTTGTAATTATATAAATTATCTGCGTAACCTCGAAACATTCTATATATTTACTCTGGTACAATTACCTTTATAATTACATTTCTTTGTTTTGAACTATGCATTACTTCATTATTTGTGTATTACTTTAATAATTCCTCAACAGTATTACTCCGCTTGGCACACACGTGATATTCAACAATACAGTCCCAATAAAACCATAATTTCTATCATTTTGTGTGGAAATTACCACCACACATTTCATATTGAATATTTTAAATTTACTTAGTACGGAGTCTAGTCTTCCCTTATTACTCCTCGTATCATTTTCGAGCATGGTAGAAAGGCTTACAAAAACAGTATTTATTGTTCTGGTTCATTATAATCCTATCTCATAGTGTAAACAGTTAATTAATTGCATGTTAATTACTTGCGTACCGTGGAAGATATTCTGTAATTAATAAATTATAAACATGTTCCTTCATTTATATTTTATAATAGTAGCGACCTTTATCACGTAGATCGTACCGCTATAAATATTGATTTTAGTTTTTGGGCTTTTGTAACCGTCGTAATATATGTGCCTACCCATTTGATGAATTACTATACTAAGTTTCTTCGATTTATTTTTATACTCTTTTATTCGTACCTTTTACAGCACTAGAAATAATTAGTTACGCAATTTATTAAAAGCTAACTTTTGCTCGTGTTCGCCTTTTTGGGCAACCCATTATCGCAGGTCGAGATAGTAGTCACCTTTGAGCGGGCGCACCTGGATACTAGCTACGAGTAGGATCATGTCATTCGGTTCAGAGGCCAGCTGTGCGAACTGTTGGCGATTCTAAGCTTACAGACAGTATTGAGCACTTAAGTTTAAGGCGAGATTTTGCATCCCTTTGTGTGTTCTACATATTGTATAACGGATTGTGTTCTGAAAAATTGTTCTTTATGATGCCGACAGCTTCTTTTTACAATCGTACCGCTTGCCAATGGCAGGGAGTTCACTCTCAAGTACTGGAATCACAATGGTTGCGTACTGTGCGGTTCCAGCGAAGTTTTCGTCCGAGAACTCTCAATTTGTGGAATAAACTCCCAGCCGAGGTTTTCCCAGGGGACTGCACTATGGGTTACTTCATAAAAGGGGTAAAGAGGCTTTTAGAGGGTCGGCAACGCATGAGCGACACCCACGGGTTCCAAATTCCATAGCCTATGGTAACAACTAACTATCATGCAAGCCGTACACTTGATTATCTTAGTGGTATATATAAAAAAGATGGGAGATAATAGTAAAAGAACTAACATTTCCTACTCCTAAGCTACCTTCATTCCTAATTTTAATTTTAGCAATAAGACGTAAAGAAGGAACAAGAATTAATGGTCAGACACTTATTTCTCTACTACTATTACTACTATAGCTTAACGACATTTATTGCGGGGTAGGCAGGGAGAACGGAGCGCTAAATGACTCGGTCATTACACACGTCAATCGCTTTTTAAACATTCATACATATATCTTCTCATGCAGGCTTGATGGTTCCTAAGGCTCCTGACATCAGCTTTTGAAAAATACGATAAATTTGATGACGGTAGGTAAATCTTGGCCTTCCTCGGCTCCTACATCCTGCTATTTTCGCGTTGTATTTGTTTCAAAAATTTTTCTTCCTCCATTCTATCTACATGTCCGAACCAACGTAGCATGACTTTACTGTTTTTAACAACGGCGCTCTATTTCAAAGCAAGGCGCTCTGTTTCTAACATCATCCTTGCAAACACGGTCTACAAGTTTCTCTGATATACTATTAATGTGCATTTTTGAGTCGGTACATACTGCATTAAAATTACTAATATTTCTAATCACGTAAGTCGCTATACTTCTGGTTCCGCTTTTGCTTCCGGTTTCCTTGACATGTATTTTTATGTCTGTTTATATTATTTATTTAGTACTGCTGATTTTTATATCTAGGTAAATACTTCGCTATTTGTCTTGGACTTTAACTGAGACAATCCTTTCACTTGGATACTAGAATGTAAAGATCAACCTCTTTACACCGACCTGTAACAACACTACGACCGAGATTATTTACTCCGTGTCAGCAATTCTTTACAAGTTCGTTTTGAAATTGACTGCTTGTGATAACTGTTTTGTCCACTCCTCTTTCATGTAGTCTCTAGTAAAAGTCGCGGAGTAATTATGAAGACAGTTACATCTTATTAAATATAGTATCTATATTTAATACGATATCTGCCTTCATATTACAGATGACCCCAGCAAATGAAAATTCTGGAGGATTGGTGTCTACCTGCGAGTGAGTGAAGTAAAATATGCATGCAACATCTACTAACTTCCATTAATGTAATGAACTCACTATATCCATAAGGCGTGAGTTCTTTCTCAAATATCATCATTATTTAGCATTCGATGTAATCAAATATTTTAACTTAAGGTAATCCACCCAATTATTGACATTTTAAGAAGCTTGAAATAATTAGAAATATTTAATGTTAAACGGAATCTAAAAAGGAATAAATTACTTATAATGAATGTAGATAAATCTTTTAAACTCTTCATCAATATATTATTATTACTTTCAGTTCTAATACCAACCAACCCAACCCAATTATTAGCGCATTTTATCCAAGGTATTGAAATGTTATTATTTGTCTACACTACATTTGGATGGATTGCGGTAATTTCATAAAGTTCCAGGTATGCATTTGTGTTGTAAATTAGCATAGGTACCTTGTAAGTCAAATAATAATGCAATATCATAACTGAGTTGATAAAATAAACGGATGGAATTTTTTTTTTAATTCTAAGTCGAGATACACTCATAAAAACTGGTCGCCTGAAATAAAACGATTAACAAAACCTGTGAGATGATAACGCTCGAGCGATACACATCGGAAGTATTGCTCGAGCATTGCTACCTCCACAACTGCACAGAAATTAGCTGGTAACTTTACTACAAGTGGTAGTTCTTCAGTCGAAATGCCTACAAAATATACCTCTCTTTTAATAACCAATTTTACTTTATTTTTTATTAACATTCATGAATGGAGGATGTTCGACTGTATGTAATTTTTATACGTATGTTCGCCAATTTCTCCGACAATTGTATATATTATATCATATACATGTATATATATATATATATATATATATATATATATATATATATATATATATATATATATATATATATATATATATATATATATTACATACTTATATGATTGTCAACAAATCATGACCTGATTAGGGAATTCCGTGGAAATCAAGTAAAATGGTCAAATTATGCAAATATAAATGTGTGTTTGTTTTCGCTCTCAAATTATTCAGACGTAGTATTGTCTTGGGTTTTCGCGATTGTTATACATTGAATTAAATAATTTTTAACGGAAGTATCGCGTGTTTTATTTATTTTGTTGAACCTGACGTTTTGAATGCTTTGTTGCGTCCGTGGTCGCAGGAAGGCGACCAGAGAGATTCAGGAGAGATTCAGATATTTGATCCAAGAAGTAAATATTTTTCGTGCTTTTGGGCTAATAATGGAAAAACACATTTACAAAGCACGTTTCTTCGTGTGTTTGTTTTATTGACGGTGCGATATTAATTCTCCTCATATGTGTATAGGCCTTTGACAATTTCATGTATTTTTAGTGAATTTGATGTGAATACTACGAAGATTTACGAAATAAAACTTTTTAAATGTAAAAGTGGAACGGAGCAGTTATGTATAGGCGTCGATTTCAATTAACGTATTGTTGTCGACGCCTATTTACATAATTGCTTTATTTGTGTTTCAGTCAATTTCAATGAAGTCGATTCTACTTTTTTACTTAAAAAGTTTTATCAGAGTAGCGTTTGCTGATTCACAGGATTCAGCAAGTGCATGTGAGGTTGGCTTTGGCTTTACAGCTGAAACCTCAACGAGTTCGCGCTCCTTTATATCCTCCTTTATCCTTTATATTATACTCAGAACTCCAAAATATTGACTTCATAATTGTTAAAACTAAGCCGGCTTTTAATTAACCGACTTCAAATAATAAGGAGGAGGTTATAAATTCAGTGGTTTTTTTATGTTTGTTACCTCAGAACTCCGTCATTTATAAACCAATTTAAACTTTTTTTTCACCTTCAGATCGGTCCCATAGAAATGTTATCGAAATCGATTCAGTATAGTTTTTAAATCAAAATAACCGGAAAACACATGTCTTTCAGTGGTGTCTTCGGTCACATTTTTTTTTCATACTACTAATATAGCAAACAAGCGTACGGCTTACCTAATGGTAAGTAGTTACCGTAACCTATGGACACTTGCAATACATGCGTTGCCGACACTGTAAAATCCTCTCCACGCCCATCATAGTGGGTATATGTACTTCAAGCCCTACTAATAACTTCTTGAAGAGCTCTATTCTGTAGTCCACTTGAGAACCCTTCGGCTGAGAGTTTATTGCATAACTGGACAGTTCAATACCGTGTGTAACAATTCTCACGGGTCGTCTCTGAACTGAATCACATGATCCTAGCTCGTATTCAGATGCTCCCACCCAAAGGTAGATAGATAGATAGATAAATGATTTATTTGTACTCACACTAACACACATGCTACAAAGAATCACACAAAAAAAAAACCACGTACAAAGAAAATAAAAAATGAACTTTACACACACAGATAAGACAGTAGACATGCATGCGTGTCGCAGTGGTACAAATAGGCTGCAGCTCAGTGAATCAATTGCTCATAGAGCAAGTCACTGGTTTTCAGCTACGGCCTGAGATGGATACACGCGGGGCGAGTGCAACAATACTGTAGGCATATCAGACTATAAGCCATCGTTAAAACACCGAGGATTTGTCTTCAGCGTTATTATAAATAAATAAATATAAATGCGTACTAATTAATGAAAATGGATTAAGAGTGATAAAGATAAATTAGTGATAGGAATATAATCACAACATACAATACAAATAATGTAAACAAATAATAATAATGCATAGAGAGGGACTATGAGCGCACAAGATATCGAATACCAAGGCGACCTATACCCAGTTTCTGTTCTTCCAATAATACAGATTTCAGTTGCTTTTGAAATGTGTACCTTGAAGTTGCGCGTCTTATTGGTGGAGGTATATTATTCCAGCACTTGGTCGCCTGGTAACGGAAACAGCCATTGAAAGCCACAGTTCTGTGCATTTGAGTTGACAAAGGAACTCGCACCGATCTAAGATATCCGGACCCATATTGGTTTTGAAAAGTGGGAAATCTCAGCTTAGTATACAAATACTCTGGATTCTTATATTTCATGAGATCGAACATGAGTGTTGCGAGATGCAACTGTCTACGTGACTCCATATTCAACATAGATGCTGCATTAATGAAGGGTGACACGTGGGTACATGAAGGAACGTCAAAACAGAAACGATAACATGCATTTTGAATTCGCTGTATCACTCTTTTGGTCTTGTACAGTAGTCGCGGCCCATACACAATGTCTCCGTAATTAAGCCTTGAAAGAATCAGAGATTCACAAACGATAATGCGTGCTTTTTCAGAAAGATAGTAACGTATTTGATAGAGCAATTTCAACCTGCAGAAACAGTTTCTTACTAGATTCAGCACATGGCTTTCGAAACGTAACTGGCTATCAAACACGACACCAAGATTCCTTGCCTCACTGACACGCTCAATACTCTCGCCCGAAATTTTTAGAACAGGATCCAAAGTCAAAATTTTTTCAACCTGTCTTTTATTATCTAGGGCCATAAACTTAGACTTAGGCGGGTTGAGCACTAGACCATTATCAATGGCCCAAGCAGCAATCCCGGATAAGTCCTCGTCCATGGCGCGCAAGGCTTGAGAGGTACTTTTTGGGTTAACAGCAATATACAATTGAACATCGTCAGCGTAACAATGAAACCTGCAGTGCCCAATCACGCTAGGAAGATCTGCACTGTACAATACAAACAGAAGCGGTCCGAGTATAGAGCCTTGAGGAACTCCGCGTGTGACCGGCTTGGGCGTTGAGATCATGTACGATCCGTCGTCTCTTTTGATTTTAACGCACTGAAATCTGTGCCCTAAATAACTATGAAACCATTTTATCGAATGGCTATCGAAACCGTAGTATGCCAGCTTGGAGAGAAGTAGTGGGATATTGAGACAGTCAAATGCACGTGAAAAGTCTAGCAGTGCTAATAAAATTACTTTTCCATCATCTTGGTCAGCGAGTATGTTATCTGTAACATCCAGTAAGGCTGTAACAGTACCGCGTCCTCTCGGAAAACCTGATTGTAAACTTGGCAAGATACCATATGTTTCCAGATACTTTACTACCTGTTCATATACAGCCCTCTCTAAGATCATAGATAAGAACGGTAGTATGCTTATAGGCCTCAGGTCTTTAAGATCGGTAGGGTTGTTAATTTTGGGCAAGGGAGTAACCAACGCCGTTTCCCATTGAGGGGGGAATTCTCCAGTGATGATTGACCTATTGACTATATCAGTAATAACAGGTAATGTATGTGGAAGTGTGAGCAGGACCATATCTCGGCTTATACCATCATTCCCAATGGCGTTCGACTTTATAGACATGATGTACCTAGAAATATCGCTTTCACTAACTGGTTGCAACTTAAACTGCGGTATGTCTTGGTTAAAACGATGATACTCAAAATAGGTCAATCGTGACATGGGAACCGTATCTGGTCCAGGGACTTTAACGAAGTGGTCATTAATTATGTTGGGGTTATTAAAACAGTCAGGCAGTGTTTCGCAGTAACTTGGATCAATTAGTATTTTTTCCTTCAAGTTCTTCCAGAAAAGTTTTCCATTATTTATATTTGAGTTTACGTAATGGTTGTAATAAGCTCGCTTTTCATTTTTTATGCTAGTCACTACTAATTTTTTAAGTTCTGTATAATATTGTTTATGAACGCCAATCTTCGTCCGTCTGTACCGTTCATGAGCCTCATTTCGCAACGTAATCATAAACTTAATTATATCTGTGATCCAAGGCGGTGAGTCATTTCTTTTAATTTTTTGTGATATAAGGGGAGCATGCCTATCCAGAAGATTTAATAATAATGTGTTAAAACGATTAACCATGCACTCCACACTTGTCGACCGAGTAACATAATTCCAATCCATCTGCAGCAGATCAGTGTTAAATTTCGTCAAGTCTATATTTTTAATAGGTCTATAACTAATAAACCGTGGCGGAACTTTGTCTTTTTTTTAATAGAAGACTTACGTTTATCATTGCATGTCCTAAAGAGGCAGCAATGTTGGTCACAGTGACCTCACGAATTCCACAGTCAGTGCAGACTAGATCTATTAGTGTATTGCTCTGAGCAGTGGAGTGCGTAGGTTTGTCAACCACTTGTTGCAAGTCAAGGTAACTTAAAAATTGATTAATTTTCGAAGCATTACTGCTTCCCCGATCAAGCATATTGACATTGAATTCCCCCAAGAGAGCGATACGGTCATATCCCGAAAAACTAGCCAGGTAATCTCCCTCTTGACTTCACTGACTTGACTTGACTTTTTTATACCACTAAGGTGCCAACTAAGCGTACGGTCTACCTGACGGTAAGCAGTTACTGTAGTCTATGGAGATTTGCAACCAGGGGTATCACTCATGCGTTGCCGACCCTAAAACTTACACAATATAAGGCAATACAATTATACTTATACAATATAACAGACGATATCGAATCCTGCGCGACTGCGGTAGCTACGGCGATATTGGATGGCATGGAATGCTACATTCCCAGTCGCTTAGTGGCTGCTGCGGGAGCTAAAAAGCGACCGTGGTTTAATCGGCCTTGTAGAGAAGCCAGACTTCTCAAACAGGCTGCTTTCGAGGCTTGGACCACGGCGCATGCTAATGGAAATCCTGATGTCTCTGTTTTGAAACGTAAACTCAACGCTGCCTCGAGGTCTAGTAAGAGGGTAATTGCCAGAGCAAAGTTTGATTTCGTCGGTAGAGTTGGCGAGCGGCTTGCAAGCCTTCCGTCTGGCAGCCGTGCTTTCTGGTCGCTGGCTAAAGCTGCCGAGGGAAACTTTTGTCAAGCGTCTATGCCACCACTGCAAAAACCGGATGGCAGTCTGGCCTACAGTGCTAAAGAGAAAGCCGACTTACTGGGTAATCTCTTTGCCTCTAACTCGACTTTGAATGACGGGGGAGCTGTGCCACCTACCATCCCGAGGTGCAGTAGCTCAATGCCGGAAATCTCAATTACCCAGCGAGATGTCCGGCGGGCGTTGCTCTCCCTCGACATTCATAAGTCGAGTGGGCCAGATGGCATACCAGCAGTGGTGCTAAAGCAGTGTGCTCCTGAGTTGTGTTCTGTGCTAACGCGCCTTTTCGTGCTTTCCTACTCCACTCGGCAAGTCCCGTCTTCGTGGAAGACCGCCAATGTGCACCCGGTGCCCAAAAAGGGCGATAGATCAGATCCGTCGAATTACAGGCCTATTGCCATAACCTCCCTTCTCTCCAAGGTGATGGAGCGTGTGATAAACACACGACTCCTAGCATACCTAGAAGATCACGACCTAATCAGCGACCGTCAATACGGCTTTCGCCACGGTCGTTCGACTGGTGATCTTCTAGTGTATCTTACACACCGCTGGGCTTCGGCGATTGAGAGTCAAGGTGAAGCATTGGCTGTTAGCCTAGATATGGCAAAGGCGTTCGATCGGGTCTGGCATCGGAGTCTTCTATCGAAGTTACCATCGTACGGGCTGCCCGAGGGTTTGTGCAAATGGATTGCCAGCTTCTTATCCAGCAGACGTATAAAAGCCGTGATAGACGGTAGTTGCTCCGATAGCATGGATATTAATGCTGGCGTCCCACAGGGCTCTGTGTTGTCCCCGACGCTGTTTCTGCTGCACATTAATGACATGTTGTCAATCGACAGCATTCATTGTTATGCGGACGACAGCACCGGCGACACTTATTATACAGGCCGTGCTAACATCCCTCGTTCCCTTGTAGAGGAAAGCCGCGATAAACTTGTGTCTGAAATGGAGGGTACATTGTCTAAAGTATCTGACTGGGGGCGATTGAACCTAGTCCAATTCAACCCTGCCAAGACACAAGTTTGCGCGTTCACCGCTAAGAAAACCCCATTTGCTGTGGTTCCCCAATTCGAGAACACGCCGCTCACAATTTCTAAGAGCATTAGGATTCTCGGTATCGAGATCTCCAGCGATGTTCAGTATCGAGGTCACCTGGAGGAGAAGGTTAAGCTGGCGTCCAAGAAACTCGGTGTGCTCAACAGAGCTAAACAGTACTTCAGCGCGGGGCAAAGGCTTATGTTATATAAGTCCCAAGTCAGACCGCATATGGAGTACTGTAGCCACCTTTGGGCGGGAGCACCTGGATACCAGCTAGGACCTTGTGACTCGATACAGAGACGAGCTGTGAGGATTATCGATGATCCTGGACTCACACACGGCATTGAGCCCTTGAGTTTGAGAAGAGATTTTGCTTCCCTTTGCGTGTTCTACCGGCTGTATAATGGGTTGTGTTCTGAGGAGTTGTTCAACATTATACCAACAGCCTCGTTTTACAATCGCACAGCTCGCCGGCGGCTGGGAGTTCATCCGCACACACTGGAACCGCAATGGTCGCGCACTGTGCGCTACACGAGAAGTTTTCTACCGAGAACTATTATGTTGTGGAATGAGCTCCCTGCCGAGATTTTCCCAAGGGACTACAGTATGGGGTTCTTCAAGAAAGGCGTGAAGAGGTTCTTACAGGGTCGGCAACGCAAGAGTGACACCCCTGGTGTTGCAAATGCCCATAGGCTACGGTAACTGCTTACCATCAGGCAGGCCGTACGCTTGTTTGCCACCTTAGTGGTATAAAAAAAAAAAATATAAGGTTTAAACCCGAACTGCTTTGTCCTGTAGAGCACACCTAGTTTCTTGGACGCCACTTTGATCCTCTCCTCCAGGTGATTTCAGTATTGAACATCACTGGAGATGTCGACACCGAGAATCCCAATGCTATTGGCAACGGTAAAAAGTGTATTCTGGATTTGAGGCACCACTCTAAGATTGTAATATTATTACTAATTAAAAAAGGGGATACTAAAAGGGGAATAACAAATTTATTTAGGACTGTATTTACTATAATAGTAAATTCTAAATATATTATATGGATTCTAAAGTTCGGCTATTTTGTCTTTGAGGACTCGCGTTGGTTCGATCTAACCAAAGTTCACTGTTTACTGGTCGGCAGCATCTGGTCACGGTTCGGATGGGAATGTAGGTCGTCAGCTGTAGAAGAGCTCGCCAGCGAACATCAGCCAGCGAGCAGGTGCAAAAGGTGCCGCCGCTGAAGTACACCGCGTAGCCCACACACCAGGGGCAGGTCACAGGCTCGGTAGTCAGTACACCGTGCGTTGCTTATCAGATCTCAGCGTAACTGCCGTTGTTTCTTCTGGTCGGTCGTCGGTGAGCGCGCAAATTTGTGTCTTCATGGCGTTAATTTAGCCAGATAGTTTAGTTAGAGTAGTACCCTTAATTTTAGACACAAGTTCATCGTCCAACTTTCCTCCAGTAGTGAACTATTCTCTAGATTTTGTACTTCGAGCTATCCGTTTCTTCCTTTTTTTGCTTATCTCATTTAAACGGCGGTATCTCACATGGGCAGCACGGTAAGTCTACTCATGTTCACTTTCGATAAATCGGTTACGGAACACAATATTCACTAAAAACCAAGAAACATTATGTACCAAAAAACCACGGTCCCCAAAACATCTGCTATGAAAAACGGACTAAAAGTTGCAAAATAAAGAAATTGCTTCATTTCTTTAAAAGACCATCAACAAATATTATTGTGTCTATTTGTACTTAAACAGAAATCAGATATATATTTTTAGACTACTTAGAATAAACTCATTGTCTTAGGACAATAATATACATTTATTGTTATTTTTGGCCAGCGCATTTGTTATATATGTTTGTAAATAGGTTTAATTAGGCATTGTTACATTATCGCATTAACGTTACGTAACATAACAGTTAAAGTTACATTAACAACAAATGTATGTTGTTGTCTAAATACATTGATTTTATTCTAATCTATATAGTCCATAGTTTAAAAATATATATCTAATTTCTGTTTAAGTACAAATAAACACTATAATATTTGTCATAGAAATAAAGCAATTATTCGGTACCTTTTAGGAAATTCATATGTTTTTGGAGTTTCTTTTAGTCAGTTTCTTTTTTTGTAAAAAGAAATATTATGAAGTGAAATAAATGAAATGAAAATTATATCATATTAGAATGATATTTATAGTTATGCGGGAGCAGTTTTTATATGCTCGGCATAGTGGCTCCGCTTTGCTTTGTAAGCGAAAGAGGAGTCTAAACCACAACTGCAACTGACAAAAGACTACACAGTGACCTGTAAGTTGACGATGCCACACTGACCCGCAAGATGCTTCTTCACGCTTCGTTTGAAGGATCCCATATTATAGGAAGGAGGAAACCTATGCAGGCACGGCGTTCTACTTTTTAATGGTACGACAAAGATACGAGTTGCCGAATTTTTTGTATGATAAAAATGTTCTCAACAGTGGGACAATGACATCGCAAGTCTGCACGTATGGTTCTATAACGAAATGGAGAGTGTGAGATAAGGGAAAATAGTTCATCACAGCACGCGCCTTGGTAAAGGCGGTAAAATACGCAAAAATTTAATTGAAGGGGGTGGCGGTCAGGTTGGATTTAACTTTAATTTTTGATGTTGTGTCGCTTTAAAATGTGGTATGGTGGATTAGTCCGATTGAGGAGGAGCCTATAAATAACATAGCAAATAATTCCACTAAAACGTATCAACTCCTTTTTACATAATTTAAGCGATGCATCCTTTATTGTCAACGTTCGTGATCTACGGTAACTGCTTAACATTGGGTGTGATATGAGCTTGTTTACCATCAAAAGTAGTGTAACAAGATTGTTTTATATCACGCTTCATGTTTTCGTTTTTTCGTGAATTACAACAAAACCTTTACAATTTACTTCATAAATGCACTACATCTCTTTTGTCTTATATAACATTATTAAGCATTTCCTTCAACGTAACGTCTATGGTAATGGGACCGTTAGACCCTTTGTCACTCAGAAATAGGTGCAAGTCGCTGGGGATCTGCTTTATGAGACCGTCTGAGGCTCTTAAGCCTTCTGGGTGAGAACGGTTCTCACTGTTGTATTCAAATGAAAGGTGTTTGTTACCGAGTTTATAAAGCGTTATAATTTCAACAACAATCTTAATAGGTAAGAAAACATCTTCTGTAAATAGATCTCTGTCTACGTATAACTCGAATACCTATGGTTTTGTATGGAAACTACGAATAGCAGTTAGTATGTATGTATGTATATCTTCACGCCAGGTCCCTTGCGGGGTAGGCAGAATAGAATAGAATAGCAGTTAGCTATAAATATAAAACTCTACTGTATACATTATAACTTGTTGAAAATATTCGCTACCGTAACAAAATAATAAGTTAATGCTCCGTTATAAATTGGCCACCTGCAGCGTGACATAGTTACTTATTTAGTTTTTAGCTATGCTGACTTAATAGTCGGCATACTAAAAGTTTTGCGTAAATCGTAAATAAAACAAGGTAACAGCAAAATATTGTATTTATTCTTATAAAATACTAGCTGTTGTCCGCGGCTTCGCTGGCGTTAAATTTAATCTTCATTAGTAAGTTTTAACGTCAAACGTTTAATAAAATTGCATACTTATTAAAAATATTATCTACAAAACTTATTTGTACACAATATTCTTCACTAATTTGTTAGTAGGTAGGTACTAGAACCATCAAGCCTCTGGGCGAGCTTACGCGTGAGCAAGCTGTATAGAATGCAAACTTCACAGAATGGCCATGCGAAATGCAGTTTTCTCTCAAATATATTCTGCAAATTTGGGAGTCTGACCTGGAAACTTGTTTTTAGAGAACTAACTTATGCTCGTATCTTTAATCGCATGAGTCACGATGACAAATAGCTGTGTATTCTCTAGATACGAGTTTAATTCCATTTCAAATTTTATTAAGATCAGATCGGTTCATGCTGATGTTTGCGAAAAGAAAACAAACAAAAAGACAAATATCAGTTGAAACTAACTTCTGCATGCGGGTGTCAAATCGATCTTAATAGCTTATGTCCTGTGTCTTCTCCAGAAAGCAGTCTTCCTCAATATCAAATTTCATAATAAAATTTAAGTCGTGCAAAGTTGTATGACATGTATTGACATGTAGAGTTACCTTTATTTTTTCTAATGTGTATTGTAGATAATTCTTATATAAAAAAATATTATTATTAATTAATTTGCAATTTATTATTTTGATAATTATTTATTTAATTATGTTTTTTCCATGAACTAATACAGGAGGTTCTTTAAAGGCGTGAAGAGGTTTTTACAGGGTTGACATTGCACGTGACATGTCATTCGTGCAATGTCAACGCTGTAAAAACCTCAAAACATACCGGTGGTGTTGCAAGTGTCCATAGGCATAGCTTACCATTAGCCAAAGCGTATGGTTGATATTTACGGCATCGGAGGCATACAAGCATATGCCCTACCAGATGTAAACTTGTGACCGTAGCCTATGAACGCTTGCAATATATTAAGTGGCGCTCGCACGATATCACCTCTGCTACTAATACAGCAAGTCCTTAGAAGTTTAGAAGTAACCTCCCTCTCTCGCTCGCAGCAACACAACAATTCTGATGGTAGAGAGTAGAGGAGATATGCAATATATCGGTGGTTTTCTGTGAGGTAGAGTTACTTCTCCAGTCGCGCTGCTTTGCACCCTACGTCTTTTAAAAACACCCAGATCAAGACAAACAGACAAAAGTCTTGGCGTGAAGTTATGTTTACGAACATTTCTGAAACATTATATTCATACGTTTGCACACGTTTTCATTATTTTTTATACACATTTTCATTACATTTCACTTTGTGTAACCTTAACGCTGGATACAATACTGTTACTACTTGTACAACTCCACCATTGTTGGTAAATGCACGATTATTTTTAAAGCTAAACCTAAGCCAAACCTAGAAGCCTACTTTCAGGAACAAGGCTCTGTCTAAGACGTAAAACATAGCAGACTCAGGGTATACTTAGTCGGGTATACAGGGTATACTAACCATAAGTTCTGTTACGAATGAATATGCATTTTTTTATGAAGTAATGTAATCTTAATAAAACCTATATGTACATATTCATGGAAGTCTCAACAAAAAACAAAAAATTATCAATTCGAAATGGGCACCTTTGGCTTTGATATAGACTTTTATGCTGTCTGGCCACGAATCTATCGATTTACGCACTGTTTCCATGGGAAATTTAGCCACCGCTTTTTCCAGAGATTTCTTAAGAGACACAATGTCAGTGTGTCGTTTTAAGCAGTCCGTGTACTCTAAAACTGACCATAATTTGTAGTCTAAGGGGTTCAGATCTGGACTAGACGAGGGCATGTCTTCAGCTCTTATAAAGTCCGGAACGTTGGTTTCGAGCCATGCTTGGATAGTTCGTGCTTTGTGACCAGGTGCAGAGTCATACTGGAAAGTCTACGGTACATTTTTAAAAAGTGAATTACTCTGAGAGTTTTCATAACATGCTCTAAGACAGTCTCTTGATACACTTTAGCTGAAGTCTTCACTCCTATTTCACAAAAATGAAGTTTTGTGACTCTTTGATAAGTTACCCCCTACCAAACCATTACAGACGCAGGATGATAACCACGATATACCTTTCCGACCAACTGGAGGGCTTCTTTAGAACCATGTGCATACACTTTGTTATTTTGTTTGCGGGGTAGGCAGAGAGAACCGAGCGTCATAAGACGCGATCCTTACATACTTCACTGAGTTAAGTATTTTATGATCATCTAATTCTACTATTATTATTTAAAACTGTTTCGTGATGCTTATATTGAATATTTCTTTATTATGTGGTTTTTAAGTAGTTTCTTAAACTGAAACATTAACTTTACGTCTTTGATAAGATTTGACAGTTTGTTACATGTTTGTGCACCTTCGTAGAGTTTTTTTATCCATAATAAGTCTTTGGAAGTGGTATTCTACTACTAATTTACTTATTATTTGTTAAAGTTATTTGAGTGTGAATATCCTTGTTTAAGATTTTTCGTAATAATATGCATGTGTTATATATATGTACGTGTTTAATGTTTAATAGTTTACTTTTAAGTTTGCTATTGGTGTCAAATAGTCGTAATGGAAAAGAGATTTTATTATTTTGTTTTGTGGTATTTATATTGCTTTGAGATTACTTTTGGTAGCTATGCCCCAGACACAAGTCATTTTGTAATTCAGAAATAACTGCATTTTTATATACGTAAATACATTTTTATAGACAATTGACGAACTCGATGGTGGAAAGTCTAGCTATGGTAACTTTACCCTAAGGGTCATCAGTTCGATTCCCACATAACATAAGGCAAATGTTTGTGTGCGTGAACATGTCTTTGTCTTGGTGTAAATGTTTTCTACATATTTAAATATATAAAAAGTGTTAATGTATGTTTGTAAGTTGTATAGTAACCATAGCACAAGCTTTATTTATTTGGGACTAGACGGCACTGAGTAATTTTTTCGACAATATTTATTTATATAGAAAAACACTCAGACTGACACAAACAGTCAAATGCATGCACACAAATTTTGTCATTGAATCGTAGGTAATCGTAGGAATCGTAAGTAAGTATAGTAGTAGTACTAGTAGTGCATTTTAATAAGTAACAAACGAAGCTCTATCCAAGTTGGGCTATTTACTAAACATCGCTTTAAAAGACAGCAGCTTAGTGACAGGTCCCTAGAGGGTGATTTTGTCCCTGCAAGTGAATGAGGTTTCCGGTAAACATATGAGGGGTTGCTGCGTAAACAAAAAAAAAAGAAAAGTGATACTGTGCTGGCGATACTGATTGTATTGCAAATATTCATATGGTATGGTAAGCGATAAGGGTCAGACGGGTCGCATTGTAAAAAAAATTACGCCAACGAATTCACTGGAACTCGCTAGTAAATTAAAGTGACTTTACTAAAGTCGCCTTAATTAATTTAATTTCAATAAGTCCCCCCTCACAAATAAGTTTATTCGTTTCGCTTTATTGAAACGGGTTTCTATAATTGGCAAACAAAAGGCGACCCTGTTAGTATAATTAATCAATTTACTGCAAAACACAAAGAGAATTGTTTCACGGCGCTTTAAATTCATACGTGCTAAATAATTTTATTATGAGGAACCAAATTACGGTAATTAAATAGGATTCAGATCTTTTCTTTTTTCTTTTCTTTATCCTCAAACGGATGTTGGAAAATGAGGTATTATTACACGCAGTAATATTCATCAACTTATACTGTATATGTAGCTATCGTACTTAAAAAAATATTTAGATTTTCAATGCTAAACAAAATAATACAATGTAATGCAATATAATACAATTACAATACAAAGTACAATACGATACAATACAATACAATACAAATAAAAAGAACCGTAAGTAATAGTACACAATCTTAAGGTAAATATCCGGTTTTGCAATCTATTTCAAACCTATTCAAATTCTTATTTCTGTATTTAACAAATACACTGAAAACTACGATCAAAGCTTAAATTAAATGCGATAAAAGTAAGAAAATAAAAGGAAAATAGGAAGACGGAATCTACTTGGATTGTTCTCTTCAATCGAACGGGTGTGGAGTGCAAACACGTGGCTCCTCGACGGATTCGCAGAGGTTTCTTTCAATATCAACAACTACCAGACACAATGGCTTAGCCTTTTCTTCAAAGCCGATGGAGCTTTGGCTAAACAAACCCACCCATGGCCAGGCTATGAATTAGACTGAAACTATTATGTCAATTTTAACTAGACTGAGCTTGTTAGGTAATTGGATTAGCTTTTAACGATTATTACGAGATTTCAACTAAGAGAACATCCTCTGTTAAGTACCTAAGTTTGCTTATTGCATATTTAATAAACATTAATTATCTAAAATTGGATACTAAGTAGGTGACAAAAAAATAACAAATTTATTAAATGTATCAACAATTTTGTTGTCATACATGTCATGAATTCGACTCTTATACTGATTAAAAAAGTACAAAGACCTAAAATATTTCTAATAAGTTCGGAAATGATATATTAGTAACCATAGTTATGTTTAATTATATAAAAGCTTTGTTGAGGTTCAGTATATATAAGCAGTATTATTGCTAACTGTTCCAAGAATTACTTGTTAGTACATGATTAAAAATTAATTTATTTTCAACCAGCACAGGGAATTGCCATTGTTATAAAATTTGCTTTATTTCCGAGCTTGGTAGCGTAGTGGCGAATGTTACTTTGGCACCGACGCTCGTGGGTTCGATTCCCACATAGGATAAACATTTATATGCATGAACATGTCTGTTTGTCTTGGTCTGGGTATTTTTAAGAGGTGTAGGGTGCATCAAAGCAGCCCGTCTGGGGTAGTACCTCCACCTTACAGAAAACCGCAGGCAAGTAACAACTCCCTAGAGGATTGTTGTGTTCCTCCCTGTTAGTGAGGTCAGCAGTAAGCTCCTGAGGACTTGCTGTATTAGGAGCATAGGTGGCATTATGAGAATGACACTTAATGTATTGCAAGCCTCTATAGGCTACACTTTACAACAGGTGGGTCGTATGCTTGTTTTATTACCGAATTTCATAAAAAAAAAATTAAGATACTCGTAGTTCTTTCTATCTGCAAGATAAATGGAAAACATACTTATTTTTTTTCGTAAAACAGAGAAGCCCCGTTAGGTTCGTGCGACTAAATTGCATAATCTTCGCTATGTATTATGTCTTATTTACTAGAGCAACCAGTCAATTTCCGTGGATATTGTGAGTAAATCGAAATAAAACTTTTATAGGTATATGCAATATAAGTTTCATTTCGATTTACTCACAGAATTCACGGAATTAGATTGATTGTGTAGCGGGCTGGCGACTCGGTACGAAAGGTGCATGCTCGGCACTTTCGGCACAGCGAGCCGGTTGCCACGCGCATGCGGCTCCAGTCGTCCCCTGTCGCCCGCTCGCGCTAGGTCACCAGATAAAGACCTTTCAAAGACCTTACAGTGGTGACTCTGCTATTTTATAGTGGAACTTTAATATTTAAAATAATTATTTATTAGCTAAGCAAATGTAACAAACACATTTTCTGTGATGCATGATCAAATAAAAAAAAAGAAACTAGACAGACAGAAGACAGATAATAATAATTCTGTAAATGTTATTTATCTTCTAATTACGGCCAAGCAACTTCACTGACTGTTTGACTGATAGCTTCTGTCTATTTATATATTATCTAATCGCCAGGTTCCTTGGGCGGTAGGGCGAGAATAGCAGAGTACCGAGCACCTTACACACCTCGCTCTCTTCTTTAACTTTCATGCACGCTCGCTTGCATTCCTAGAATTTTTAACATTATCCTCTAATGAAATGCGATCAATGATATGGTAGGTGACTATTAGTCTTCTTCGGATCCTACATCCTATCACTTTCGCATTACGTATCTGTTTTGTCATTCTTTCGCCCCGCATTCTGTCAACGTGACAGCACCAATAAATATGGATATATAAGGTATAACATAATAAACCTGACAAACTTTACAGGGTTTATTGTATGTGTTATACCTATTACGATATATAATATAAAAAATTAAACATTTAATATTACAGACTTTATCAAAAATCATAATTTACAAATTAAAATTTGCGAGTTCTACCATTATGCACATCCCTTTTACTATGAACAGACTTGCGATTACTACGTAATGGCCACCGCGGATTGAGAGCAAATCATTTGGCGGAAAAGAAAGGTCAAAAAACTATATCTCTCTGTGTTACATTACGAAATAGATACTATGTGAAAGAGATAGTACTATGCTATGACTGACTAAGAATTGTGCTATCTCTTTTATTTATAATTGGATGAAAGAAACGTTATCTACGAATAAAACGGAGTAATTTAATTAACGCACGCATTTTCTCATTTTTCTTAAAAAGCAATTTATAATTTTTTTTAAGCCATGAAGGTGTAACTACCAACTTTTGCAGGATACATTTTGTTACACCCTATATATCCACTAAACTGTACTGTTCAAAATGCTCCGAATACATAGAAAACATGCACACGAAGATAAACAGACATGTTCATGCATATAAATATTTTGACTAGAACCAGACCCTTAATTTTAGCCTTAGTGTTATAAAAACATGTGACAGGCAAACTTTGATACTTATACTTAGCATTGACGTTGTTTAGATAATTCATTCATTTGTGTTAAAAGTATTAGCACTGAATTTTCTGCTCCAGACAGAACTCCAAATAACGATAACATTTAGTACCATTTCGTGATCCTATTTAGAATTAGGTGCCACCTAAAACTTATTCGTAGAGGTCATTAACAAAAATGTTTCATTAAGCCTAAAAGCTAGGGGTGGTTTAATGTAGTTAGGCGATGTGCAGACACAGCAGCTTTAAGTAAAGCGACTGTCAACTTTTTGAATGTTTTTTTTTTTGTGTTGTAAGGGTGTTAGGTTATTAAACCAAAAAAATAGTTGATGCTAACTCCAACTTTCTTCGATGTATTAGTGTGACTATACAACTCGGGAATAATACTTATAAAGGCTATGCAAATGTATCCAGCATGCTTCTGTAATAATTTCTTCAAAGTTTTGTATCAGCATCCGTAGGCATAAAATAATTAGAACTATTTTTATTCCTTAAGACCTTCTATTCGTATATATTGTCTACCAATGGGTTAAGAAAAAGAAGGAGGAACGTAGACCAGTAGACGAGTTGCTGTTGCCGTTTTAAGAAAACCAAGGAATTAGTAACTGGAACCAAATTGTTCTAATTTGTGAGTCGTTCCGTTATTTAAAAAAAATATTGAGTCAACAACCGGTATTTGGAAATAGTGTTGCTATGCCTGCGTAGCTCTTTAATTTGTATGAAATTCGTAATATATAGCTAATTGCGGATTGCTTATTGCCGAAACTCGAAGTGTGACGATACCAGAGCCACTGTAGCCTATGTGTATAATTTAACCAATTAAATTAAAAGCGACTACGATGTGATGTGTTGATTTCAAGCGGTTGGTCTTCGAATTGTGCTTAGCCGTAGCCTATGTCACTAATTGCTTGGGTGATAAGGGGTTTATGGCTTGCGGTCAGAAATTGGCATGTGGACATAGCACGATTTGAATATAGCATGTGATTAGATGGATTATGTGAGTAAATAATTTGTATGTTGAAGCTTAAAAGCGGCGTGCTGGTATTGTGTTGATAGTAGATATTGTTTAAAATTTTATATTTTAAACAATATCTACTATCAACAAAATACCAGTTTAAAAAGGTTTTATTATGTGTTGGTACCATGACGGGGATGCAGGATGTAATTTAAAATAAATGACCTGTTGTGAAAAGACAGTGAGCTTCTTGATGAAAATGAACAAGCGTAGTGTGCGCACGACGGTTGCCAACAATAAAAATCAATCAATAAATCTCTACAATTGATGAGACGAGTTTCTAAAATATCTAAAAACAATAGGAGCGAGCAACTCATTGTCTATCGAATTGCAGGACAGGATTTATTATATTCGAACCGAGATATAGACAAAAGGCTAGGGTGTAGAATTACTAAGTTACGACCGGGTAGCGTGTGAACGGGGTTTTTTTTGTGAATAGAAAGCCAGCGCGAACGCATATGGTGTGCGTATAGATACCATTGTCGCGGGGTTTTTAGCTGGACCAATAGCGTAGTGCGGATGCCTCGTGGAGAGGCGAAACACGTGTTGCGGAGACGACCGGAGCAGCCAGGGCAGCAACGGCGGCGGGTGCATGCGGTTCACATTTCAGATGGCGAACACCGAACACTCGCAGAGACGACCGGAGCAGCCATGGCAGCGGCGGCATGCGCCATGCATACTAACGATAGTGGGTGGGTGACGATCGGCAGGAGTTCGCACGAACTAATCGGGAGCGGAAGCACACAAAATAGTTTAGATCAAATTGCCTGTAAATTTGACTTTCGCAAAGTAACGCCTGAATCTATTAAGTATACAATAGTTATGTTAATACAAATATATGTTGATATTTATTCGTATATTCTACAGATAACACTTTAACCTTTGAGCGATTGTGCGCATGTGCTATTTTAACACTAAAAAAAGACTCAACTAGTATCATAGATACGATGTCTTTGTTTACCTATTTAAAATTGAGGAAGTTACATAAAAATCTATAGATGCAATAATAAATACAGATGAATCTTTCATTGTCCATTGAGATTTTAAAACAATCAATCTCCTATACTACAACCTAAGATTTCATGTTATGTACCCGGTATGTGTTATAAATATTTAGTACCCCCTTAACTGTGAAACAGGACCAAACAAAGCATCAAAAACGTTGCATTGTTACTTAATTAAAGTCACTACATGAACCGTGTCTTCAAAAGAAGACTCGGTTTTTGGTGCCACGAATCCAGTTGAATCTTAATTATCTCCTAGTACGGATCACAGGGGCATAGTCTCAAAGATTAATGGCATGTCCCCTATAACATTTTACCTGATATTAATTTATAGCGACTAACATGAAAAACTATTAAAACGATAAGACTACTTAACATACACATAATTACAAATGTTAATTATACGAAGAGGCCACAATCCAAAGATAATTAATATTTTATAATGTTATATGGATACGTACATAATTATTACAATTATAGACGTACAATACCTAGGAATACACAGTATAAATCGATGTTCTACTTTTGGCTGATACAAATAATCGGATTATGTGTGGATATTTAAATGGATGGGTTGGGATCAAGCGAAGCAGTTATTCGGCTGTGATTGGTCCATACGGAGATAAGAGAGTTAACGATGCGGGTAAGTTATTTTTAAACGTATGTATGCAACTAACCATCCTTGTGTCGATCACGTTCTTCCATCACAAGGATATTCACACGTAGACATGGAGACGGAATGAACAGAAAAGTATGATTGATCTCATTTTGATTGATGGACGTCTCCGAAAGTCGTTAATTGATACAAGAGCCTTCAGGGGTCCCACTCCTGAAACGGACCATTATCTGATGATAAGCCGGTTTGTGGGTCTTTTCAAGAAATGGAGACACTGGCGAGTGCGTATTCCTTTCGGAGATCATAAAAGAAAAAAATGTGAAAAAATGGAAGATAAAAGTGTAAGGAGTACGTATGTACGTCTAGTAGTACGTGAAAGACTTGCGAAGGCGAGCCTTTCCCACTCAGAAGTAGACGAATGTTGGAAAGTTCTAAAAAAAAGTATGTTGGACAGTGCGAAAGAAGCATGTCGATGGGCAAAGAGACGTAGACGAGATATACAATGGGAAATTGGAAGGATGTAGGAGCCTACGAATACCAAGTCTAACCTACCATGACCAAATGGGTCGTGTTTTATCATAAGGTGAAGTCAAAAGCCCAAGGAAACGGCGAGCGTGCATGAAAAAAGCTATGAATGTTAGAGAAGCGAGTGAAGTGTGCAAGGATCGCGTCTTATGGCGCTCGGTTCTATCTGCCTACCCCGCAACGGACCGGGTATGAAGATACACATACATACATATATACTACTTTATTTCTTACCACAGTTTTAGGCAATTATTTATTTTTTCAATAAATAACAAATACAGCTAGATAAATACTGGATAGAAAATGGCAACATTTATTCTTCTTTTTCTGTTATCGAAATCATCGTAGGTCTGGATATTGTACGACCAATAATGTTCTACAAGATAATGCATAATCCAGGAAAGGTACATAGTCAATAATTCATATATAAGTATATAACTTCTAATTAATGATCTGCACATTATTGTGTGGGGTCAAAAAATCACCGTCAATAATGCCTGCAACGATAATCAAATGATATCCAAACGGACAGAAATACTTGGGCCAAGTCTTATTAGCTATGTTTTACTGGTCGTGTATTACTATCGCTTCACCATCATCAGACTGTTGGATATAGACCTTCCCCAATGCCTTCCACCGTATGCGATCCTGCGCTCTCCGCATCCAGACGCTTCCGGCCGATTTTTTGATGTCATCGGTCCATCAAGCAACGCCTCGTCATACCATGCGCGGTTTCCACTCCAGGAATTTCCCCACCTGCCATCGCTGACTCAGCAAATGTGGCCGGCCCACTGCCACTTCAGTTTGCCGATTCTGAGAGCTATCCCAACAACTTTAGTTCTCCGTCGAATTTCTTCCTTCCGGATTCGCTCCCTTAGTGAAATTCCGAGCATAGCTCTCTCCATCGGCTCGCTGCGCAACCTGCAGCCTGTAAACTAGCCCGATGGTAAGTGTCCAAGTATCTGCATCGTAGGTTAGTGCGGGGAGGACGCACTGATTGAAGACTTTAGTCTTGACTTTCGACTTTAATCTTCAAGTATTGGGGTATTCGTGTAGTGAGGATGTGCGAAAGCACAGCTCAGTCAAATGCATCTGTCGATTTCATTGTTGATGTTATTCCGGCCGAGCTATATGGCCTGCCCGAGGTAGACTTTAACCACTGCAATAGTTGCATTCCGTACAACAACCGGGCTAGGAATGACTCTCGTCTTATCATAATTCATCCTTAGCCCCACGGATCGAAAAGCAGCAATGAGGTTATTTAGTATTCAACTGAGATACTCCAGCGATTCCGCAGTTATGGCCACGTCATCGGCAAATCGGAGATGTGAGATATACTCGCCATTCACTTTATGCGCTGTGTCCTCCATTATAGCGTCATGAACACGGACAGTCATTGTTGCAGCATTATACAGGCATTTCTGCACCTCGATGTAGCGTTGGTCCACTAGACATCGTTGTAAGGACTCCTGAACAGACCAAGTTTCGATGGAATCAAAGGAGAACCACACAGAATGGCAGACTGTATTCTGTTGTTTTCTGCGCAATCTGACGCAATGCATGTACGTGGTACTCCAAACTGTAGCCTGTACGAAACCCAGCCTGCTCCGGTGGCTGATAATCATCGAGCCTTCGAGCAAGGTGATTCATGATAACCCTTGAAAACAATTTGTACAGGTGAGGCAGGAGCGAGATCGGTCGATAATTTTTCAAAAAGGTTTTATCACCTTTTTTGAAAAGAAAGACAACCAAACTCCTGGCCCACGCGACCGGTAATTCGGACCTCACCAGGAACCTTACCTGTTTTTGTTTGAACAAGGGCTATTCTATTCTTACTCATGCTGATGTCGGGAATGTCATTGGTGTATTGTTGGGTTAGCGGGGTTCGGCCATCATTTCTGCGAGCGGAGTTTCACCCGGATAATGGCGGGACAGGTGCGTGAGAAGTATAAATCTTACCGTAAAATCTCTCCACCTCCGCGAATCCATTTCTGGTCTCGAAGAGACGACACGACTATCCTCTAGCTTGAGCGTCGACAATTGTGCCTTTCCAGAAGGCCGAGAAAAGACTTTTAGCACTTTGTTTTGTGCTATCGCATCTTCAACGCATTTAGTATTGTAGCTTATCATGTCGTATGAGCCTTATTATGCTTATTCACAGCCGCATACTATGTCCAAGCTCTTGCAGATGACGCAGTCTCTCGTCACTTCTCCATAAGAACCAGAGTTCCTTAGCGTCATGAGCCTTATGCTGTCAGTAAGTATTTTCCGCCAACCTCGTATATAGCCTGTGTTATTTCATCTGATGCCTCATCCACATCTGCAGTAGTTTCCAGCGAGCTGATTCGGTTGTGAAGTTCCAATTGAAATTGAAACTCAGCCATTTGCTTTCAATGTGTAACCAGTATACTTAAGTTAGAACTTCGTGCCCTAAGATGAGCCCTAGAAGAAGTCTGACTATAGAAAAATGTTTGGATTGCGGCTTTTGCTGTCTTCATATTTACTGTACGGGTTGTACGAGTATATTTACGTGTCCGCGTACTATGTGCCATGTAAGTGCAGTAGTAAATTAGATGCATGTGCTACATTTTCCTTGAATGCTTTTTTATGGTGATATATTTTGTTGCAATATATCTACGCCACCCATGTTTTATTGTATTACCGTATAAAATTGACGTAAGATACAGATATTTTCTGTTTTTTTTTTGTTATTGTGAACACTTGGTGAAACGATAATTGTAAAAGTCCAACTTTTTCGTTTTTTGCTTTGTTTCCTAATGAAGAGCATTTTTCAGACCTAATTTCGCAGGGAATCCCCTCTCGATGAGTTCCTAGACCAAACGCAAACCAGTAAATACACTATCTATATATTCATAATTTATAGTTTTTGCCGTATTCCAATTGTGCTAATCGATCTGTATAAGTCAAAACCACACTCTCCATAAATGTTCAGCGACTTGATATTTGGAGTACATATGTATGAATTTATGTTTAAACATGACTGCAGTAATCAAACGTGATCTAACCTGCTTAGTGTTCTTCTGACAGCAAATAGTTTTTGCAAACTAGCGCCTGTCTGCACCCACCCACTACTATTACCCACTACCAAAACAGAGACGACCGAAGTAGCCATGGCAGGGATGGCATGGCTACTAACGATAGTGGGTAGGTGTCGGCCAGCACTAGTTCGCATGAACTAATTAATGGAGGAACCAAACATTAACCAGCAGGTTAGATCAACTTGAATGAAAATTTGACTTTCGTAAAATAATGCCTGAATCTATATAATAACTAATATGGACTTTAGAGCAAATAATTTTGTTTCTAGGTGTTTCATTTACGTAATACTTTGTTTGCTTTACGTTTCCTCTTGTTAAAAGTAATTATACTGTTTGCTTCCACTTATATCTAAAAAGGACATATTTAGGTTAAGTTATAAAGTAAGATCAAAAATTATTGCGGTACCAATTTCCGATCTATTAAATAATTGTGTCGACATGATTTTAAAGATGGTACACGTCAAAACCACAGAAAATAGACACGACCACGTTAATATAATATGGTTCAAAGCGAATAATCCCTTGGGTGTCGCCGCATACATTTAAATATATTTTCCGGCTGATGATCCTGCTTCGACACGTTATACATTATTCAAAAGAGTTTTTGGTGGCAACCCTATTACGAGATGTTACAGGTCTAGTTTCAATTTATTCTTTTGTAAGGCTACAAACTGATTTGAATTATGGAGTGGGGATGGTCCTACTAAGAGAATGTTATTGTGTCTAGCCTTGAATGTGATTGTATTTGTACTTACTCTAATAGTGTACCATTTCAGTAGAGCGGTGCACGAATCCAGTATCCAGTATTAATTGAATACAACGCAGACTTAATTTGATAATTGAGGTCTTTGAAAGTTATATTTTAAAAAACAAACAGATTAACATAATAGATGATATTGCAGTTCAAAATAGCTTCTATTGGATGTATCATAAGAAAGCTACAAATGTTTTGTTATTAAGCTTGTTACGGAGTTAGTTATGTCTATTAATTTGAAATATTACAGTTTACATTCAACTAGCAATCCCGACAGATGATATTCTGTTCAGTGTGTGAATCTAAACTATTCAGAGACTTACTCTAGTTCCAGTCTTACAGTGAGATGCTGTGTACAGGTCTCGAGCTCTTGTTACTCTTTGCCTAGGCTCGTTCTACGGGCGTAGTCTCGCTCCCCTTGGGTGTAGACTCGCTCAAATACATACAAAAAATCATTAAAATCGGTTCAACCGCCTAAGAGAAGTTCAGCGATATACACACATACAGATTATATTTATATTCATCATCATCATCGTTGCAGCCTACGTGCATCCCCTGTTTTTTTTTTCATATAACGTCGGGAGGCATACAAGCATACGGCGCACCTGATGTAAAGCGGTTACCGTAGCCTATGAACGCTTGCAATATATCAAGTATCATTCGCGCGATGCCACCTCTGTATCACGCCAGGTGTACCAGTACGAAGATACTATTCGAGAATCTTTCTTACCCAGCGATTATCGGTTCTACAAACTATGTGGTCGGCCCAATACTACTTCAGCTTGCTTATCCTTTGAACTATGTCGGTTACCTTAATTATACTGCAGTTATTCTTATCTCTGATTCTGTCACGCCAAAAAACCCCAACCACATTGCATCTTGCTTGCACATAGCATGATGAACGACCTTGAGGTTCAGGTTGACCTCGATGTCAACACGCACTGTACGAAGACTTTGCTCTTGAGGCATTGAGTTATTTTGGACAAGAGGAGAGAGAGAGAGAAGATAGATGTGTCGAAGTTTTTCGAACGCTACCCAGTCAAGTTCGACTTATCTGTTGACCTCTCGATCGAAGATGGACTTACCTAATTTAATAACTTGCCCTATATAGAAATATTCGTCAAGCTTAGTCTTCCCGATGACCGTTATAGGTGTAACATGGACGTTCGACACGATCTTAGTCTTGTATGTATTTAATTGAGACATACCTGGATGGTAACACTATCGAGATCACTGAGCACAGCGCTTCGCCTTAAGTACTTTATAGTCAGTAAATTCTAAATCAGAACTTGGTGTAAATGTACCACCTTGGAAATGGTAGTCATCCTCCCGATAGTAAAACAAGTTGTCGGATTTAAGGATGAACGTGTAGGTACTCTCGCTGTCTTTTATATGTAAAAATACTACATTAGACGAAAATTTTAAATTTTAATTAAAATCTAAACAACCCAAATACATGCTTGGATATTATACATGTACATGTATTTTACACTTATACGTATTTAAGTTGTAGATATTAGCACAAGTGACTCTGTAAAATGGACGCAACTCAACGTTTTAAATTTCTATCACATATACCTTATGAGTTATGAATGCTCCTGCTTGTGAATGCTATCGTTTCGTCGTGTGTAATATTATACAAAAAATATTTACATTAGCCAAACTACACAGATTTCTCTTGTTGTATGTTTAACAGTTTTGTACATATAATTCAATAACATAATATTATATAGCTTAATATAACAGAATCGGAAGAACCAGAGATTAATAAACCCATTTATAGACAGGCTGTGGCTAACCATGCTAATATTTTGTATTCGTCATGCGCATAAACACGTAAATACATTGAGCTGTTCATTCCGCTCAACAGCAAGATGCCTTTGAGATGCGCACAAGACGCAAGATCCTGTCGATGAACGGAGTTCCAGAGGAGAAGCAGGAGGACACACCGGCTATTGTAGTCAATGTGGTAACGGAGAAATAAAAATTCACAAATTTCACTGCAGATGTCATTAAACGGTGCCACCGAATGGGACGGTCTTCTGATAGGTCGAGACCTATCCTGGTGAAACTCTAGGATGCTAGTGTGAGAGGTAAACTCTGGTTTTCGAAAACATCTCTGAAAGGCAGTGGTATTACTTTCTCAGTTTTTGACAAAGCCAAGACATGAAGCTTTTTTGGCAGTTCGTAAGCATTTTGGGGTCTCGCAGTGTTGGACGGCAGATGGCTGTGTTATTGTTGCGAGTTCTGATGGCACAAGATACCGCATCTACACTATATCTGATACGAACCATCAAATAGAATCTTCATCGATTGTGGCGGCCCCGACTGCGGCGTCGCCCCCTAACAAGCAGCCTGGCGGTGGAGCTGTGAGCCGGATAGCAACGACTAAGGCCAAACGACCCATTAAGAAGTAAGCAAACGTTTTGTTCCTCATATTCAGTAAGTCATCTAAAGTATGGTTTTCACAATTTTTATAATACGTAGTATAATACGTAATTAATACGTAATACGGCTATATTATGAATAGTAGCGATACCATATCGCTACTATTCATAATATAGCCAATGTCGGTATTTAAAGTTTCACTTTTAACATTATCAATTTTAAGTCAGTATAAACTTTATTTTATTTTTTCACCCTCAGTATTATTTGTAACAAAATTTAATGTCATTATCGTATGTAATGTCATTAAATATATGGTAACGTATGCCATGTTTTCTATTCGTTCTTTCTTTTTAGTTGTCCGTACTCATTTAATATGGTGGACAGATTCGCTGCCACTGGAAGGCGACACGTACCGATATCCTCCTATCGATCGTCACAGGCTTCATCCGAATGTGACGAAATCTCAGATTGCTCGATGGATTTTCTAATACGGGACTGATTACGCTGACTAGGTACAGCTATGACATCGTAACTTTCACACGGCTCCTAAACTACTAAAGGGTTTATCATTAACTTCTGTCTGACAGTATTATTTGCGTTCATAATCTGATTTGCATGTCGCCTCCAAACGATATCCGAACTGCCTCCAGGCACATCATTCGACTTTATCGACCCTCGCTACTACACGCCCTAATATGCACTTAGGCTTTTGTAGACTTCCGCAGTAATCTTTAATCCAGACTTTATTGTTCACGGACCGTTGCTTTTTTATTCCTCAAAACTTTTTTTTATTCACCTTGGTATGAACACACTCTGTTCTCCATACCCGCTGATTGTTGAGGCTATGAATATTGTGTCAGTAAGTGAGTCGAGTTTACTTCCGAGGTGCCTGCCGAACATTAAAGTCGCGGACGACAAGCCGGTGGTACAACGAGGGAAGCTCCGGTAGTGAAAAAAATACTGATTAAATTGTTTGGCTATTTGTTTGGACGGTCCATCTTTTATTGCGTTAAAAATAAAACTCTTAAAATTGCTAACAGTATTTTCGACCAAACCATTACATTAAGGCGAATGAACTATTGAAAAAAATTCTTTAATATTTATAGCGGAGTTAAAACTTTTAAAATCCTGCGATATGAAGATTGTTACTTTCATATAGGATACAATACAACACGGTAAACCGAAATGTCTAAACATTGTTTGTAATTTACCAATGAATGTTCGAATATTTAAATTTAGCATACGATGCTCTCTATTTTGTATGTGCATCAATTAAAATAAGGTAATTTTAACTACGGAGGGGCACTATTAAGTCAAGGTACACTTTCTCAAAGCCTGAATTGGGCCATTGCCAGTTCTCAAACAAGGTTTTTGCATGGGATGCTGTATCCTGTGACATTTCTGGTCTACTAACCATTGTGATTCGATTCAGAAATGAGCTGTGTTGTGCGTGTGACGACGATCCTAAGCTTACACAGGGTACTGAACCCTTATGTTTACGGAGAGACTTTGCCTCCCTTTTTGTGTTTTACCGATTGTACATAACGGGTTGTGTATTGAATAACTGTTCGATATGATGCCGACAGCTACTTTATGTAACCACACCGCTCGCCGACGGCACGGCGTTCACTCTCAAATGGTGGAACCGCAATGGTCATGTAGTGTGCGGTTCCAGAGAAGTTTTCTTACGAGAAATCTCAGGCTGTAGAATGTGCTCCCAGCCGAGGATTTTCCAAGGGACAACATCATGGAATTCTTCAAGAAAGGCGTGAATAAGCATTTAGAGGATAGGTAATGCATGAATGTTCGAATCCCTGGTGTTGGAAATGTCCATAGGTTGCAAAGTAACCGATTCCGACTAGCGAAGTGGTGTTGAGTTTTATATTTATTTTGATATAAGTAGTAATTATAATCTCGCAAAAATATTCTTTGCCACTTGACCGACTGGCCTCACCAAGGAGTTGTTATCCGCACCTGTAGATAACCCCAAAAGAAATAAAGGAATTTTGTCCGGTAGGGAACAAAATCATGGTTCGTATAATGTAGGTTATGTCAACATATATCTAACTTCAGAGGTTAGAGCAATAAGATAGATTAGCTTATGAAATTGTCTATTTCAAATTTAGATTTCATTGGATCACATAATAGATTGAGATATAGTGTAGCAGTTATAGTAATTTAAAATTATTTAATAGATATAGATTAAAATTTAATTATAGGCAATCAAATATTTATTTAGAATTTGATTAATGATAATAATTATAAGGTGTCAGATGTGTTGACGTTAAGAATTTTAGAATTGAAACGCTAAGAATTGTTAATTTTAAATCTTTTATATGCCTAGTTCCTAAATTATTTATCTATGGATGGAAATAATTTAACAAATATGGATCTGCCAATACAGATTTAATTTGAAGAAAAAGACAATTTATAGGAAAAACCATTTAAAAAAAATTAAGGTTAAAAAATGTGCACGATAAGTGTTTCATAAAATATTAGATGTTATAAAGAATTAAGAAATTTTTGTCTTAGGTTTTCGCGATTGTTACACATTGAATTAAACAATTTTTAACGGAAGTATCGCGTGTTATATTTATTTTGTTAAACCTGACGTTTCGAACGCTTTGCAGCGTCCGTGGTTGCAGGAAGACTAAGATGATATTTGTCTTACATTAGTTATTCAATTATTACATCTACCGACATGGATGGATTAATTATATTATGTTCCGATTCACACAAAAATCGCTCACAGCGTCCGAACATTTTTTAGTAGATCTTTGGGTTTGTGACTTGATTATTTTTAGGACTGGATCCCAAGCAGGTGGTACTTGCCAACCATTTTCTCTATTGAAATTGGGCTGTTTTCTTATTTCAATAGCCTCGCGCAACATTCTCGGCATGTAGCGATTCTCCTTGGCGAGGATTTGTGGTTTATCGAACCGGATGTAATGATTTGGCTGGTCTAGTGTATGTTCACATACTGCAGAGTTTTTATCGCGCCTATTCTTCATGTCAGCAATGTGTACTTTCACACGAGTACCTACGCTTCTCTTTGTTTGCCCTATGTATGATAAACCACAATCGCAGTCTAATTTGTATACTCCTGCATCTTGTAAGGGGATATTAGACTTGATAGGTCTTAGAAATTGACTAATCTTCTTATGGGGCTTGAAATAAGTTTTAATTGAAGCTTGCCGTAAGATGTTGCCAATTTTGTCTGTGACTCCCTTTAAGTATGGTAAGATGGCAGGTTGACGTTCAACTGTAGGTGGCTTCGGGCGGCTTCTGTGACGCATGCGAGTTTGTGACTATTGCTCCGCAGTACTTGTTTGACATGTTGGAGTTCCTCCTCTAGATGCTCAGCGTCGTAGATGCCGTGTGCTCTCTGAAACAAAGATTTGCCTACGGTAGCTAACTGACATGGATGGTGGTGTGAGTTACCATTGACTTATTTGTCTGTATGGGTGGGTTTCCTATACACTGTGTGAGTAAGTGAGTTGTCAAGTTTCCTAGTAATTAATATACCAAGGAATGCTAGTGATATATTTGCCTCTAATTCCATGGTGAATTTGATTTTATTGTTGATGGAATTAAGGTGGTGTAGTAATATAGACACTTTATCTTTGGGTATGACAACAAAAGTATCATCTACGTACCATTTGTACATCTTCGGCATAGACGGTGCCATCGACAGCGCTCTCTCCTCAAGGTCTTCCATAAAAATGTCAGCGACAACAGGAGAAATGGGAGAGCCCATAGCTCCGCCATCGATTTGGGTGTAAAATTCGTCATTCCAAAGAAAATAGCCAGATGTTAAGCAAAGTTCTAGAAGTTCTCCATATTCCTCAGGCATGTCATTTTCACGAAGCTTCCTTTTCACAATTTCTATGCAGTCTTGTACAGGTAGGCAGGCGAATAGTGACTGTACATCAAAACTGACCATAGTTTCAACACTAGTCAATTTTAGGTCTTTTATTTGGCTAATGAAACTTGTATGTCCACGAAGTTGTGATAATACCTTCGATAGATATCGAGCCAGTTTGTAGGTTGGTGTGTCCATCTGGCTAACTATGGGTCGTAAAGGAATGCTGCTTTTATGTATTTTAGGTAATCCATACAGTTTTGGTGGTTTAACGCAAGAAGGTACAAGCGTGTTTACGTCTAGATCCAGTTTCCAGTTTATTTTGCTGTGATACACCTCTCTATGCTACGCTTATAGTATCTCCACATCTCAGAAGAAGGCCCCAGATAAGTGAGAACTTTCTGAAGAGGTGTTGTGTTCCTGTGATAATAGAATGTATCATTAGTTGCCTTCATTATCTACCAATATTTATAGCGATTATCTAATGCTCTGTGTGAGGTGTTGTTGTGTGGTCAGGTGTTGATTGATTATTATTAGGTATTGATTAGTGCACTTATCGAATTCTGTAAAAGTTTTTTAAATTATAGATATCAAAACAATACTACGTCATTAAAATAACCAAGGAAGACGACTAACTAGTAGTTTTTATTATGACTATGAGCTCCAACCCTCTACTCTCTGTTATTATTATTTAATTGTCTCGCTTTTCAAATTAAAGAGCGCGCCGAATTTGTTATAATTAGTAAAATCATCTAAATAATCAAGTGTGTTCCCGTCAGTATCAATGAGAACTTATTGGAATAAACAAAACTATTATAGTTTTTTCAGAGTCGGGATGTTTTGATGCGCCCAACCACTTTTACCCAGTTTCAGTTGTTAACTTGTTCACAGAGTCGCGTTAATTAATTAGCAGGTGATGTTGACTTATGCTTTAAAGTGACTACGTAACCTGAAAAATAGATTCAGCAGCTATGCGAGGAAGCTTACTGACGATGAATGAAATATATATGTACAGAACAATTATGGCAAACAAAACTGGAACATGAAAAAAATATATTTGTGGGTTCCATACCAAATATAAGATCCTTTTCTCTTACTATTCTGTCTATCTTGCGTTTATTTATTATTTACCTTGAGAATTATTCAAGATAATATCTATAAATTTATCTTAATAACATAGCATGTATATCAAACATAATACGTTACATAACCTGAGGAAAAGGATGTTGTTACATAATTTTGATTTCTGCCTGTAATATTTAAAGGTTGGGATTTCAAACTGCTTTGCATCTTTCTTCTTTTGCTTCTTTAGACTTAGATAGAAAATACCTGTAATACAAATTTAGTGTATCTTGCTTAAGTTTATGTTGAATGTCACTTTGTCAAATTCCTGTCTACTTATCTGAATTTCTCATTTTACGTCTGTTAAACCTAACACAATACAGGAAATTTATTTAATTATATTCCATTCAGTTGTGGGCCTCGGGAGATAAATTTTCAATCAAACACGTTTGACCGAATCTTTATTGCCTGAACCAATGAAACACAAAGGGTAATGAAAATGCGAACGAATGATGAATTCATACGGTTATTAGCATTTTACTCTACAGGCAATTAAATTAATTTATCTTTTCTCGAGCATGTTGAACAACGTATGCTTTGATATTAAAATTAGGAACATATTATATAGAGATTTTTAGTTGACTAGGCGATGCTAAGTACTTGTATAAATTCTCTCTTTACTTGCAGTAGCCGATGTGCAAGACATTTTACGTAATGAAAAATAAGTATATGATTATGTCGGGCATGCATAGGGTCTGTGCCCTATTTACAGTGTGTATGACACAGTGAGTATGACGTCCGTAACGTGATGCAGTGATGCGCCTAACAACTAATGTTCTATACGCATTAGAGCAAAATTCCAGATGGTAAGCATACTCTTATCAACTACTACTGTAACTTTTGCATTAGTAGGTATCTTTTGTATGAGGTGAATATAACCTCAACAACTGTGACAGATATTTAAGCACGATTGATGCTCTTGGTTTTGCGAGTCCCCGCAGGTGACGAATACTTTATATTATCAGGCAAATCGCACGCTTGTTTGCAACCACTAGAGAAGCGAAAAAAAACTTTTGCTGATGGAGAACAAATGAAGCAACAACCACAGCAGCTGACAGCATAGAAATCACCTCAGCAGTCATGGCAGCAGCGACGGTGTAATACAAATGGAGTACAAACGGCAGGTGGTGCAGGCAGCACAAAATTTATTGATACCTTACCCACACCGTATATTCACTTTTTAATGTTACAGATAATGAAAAGCTGTAGTTGAAATGGCTTGAATTATTCAATATTTCATGAAATTACTCTAACAATTTGTTTACATTCGAAACTTTGACAGCAGTTCGTGAACTAATTAGTTGTGTTGTTTGTGAAGTGTTCCCATATTATTTGTTCAATTAATAAGATAAAAGATAAAAAGAAATAATAATAAATATATTTTTTGGCCCCTTTAGGACCTTTAGGACCCTTGCGGGTACTTAGACATGTCTTATATTTTTTGTACTATAATCTTATTGTATTATTCAATTCTCTTATAGTATTATTTTCCTTTTTTAATCTGCTAGCATTTCGGAAATGACCATTGGCGAAAAAGAAATGACGAAGGAAACTTACCCACATAGATTGCTCCTGAAATTGATAATTAAATATTACAATAAAATCACATCTGCATATTGGTATAACAATGATATCAAATGGTAGAATTAAAGATAACTAAAGAAAGGTCGTCTGTGCTGAATTATTTCTAGATATTTTTGTCAGTTACATATTCATCAATTCTTTAATAAGCCCTTTTACAAAGAGTATTTCTAATGTGCTTTTTAAATACATTGTCAGGAAAAGACAGAACTGTTTAAGGTAAATAATTATAAAATCGAATACTATTTACAAGAAAAGATCTACCAGTCCTACCAAGCCGATGTACCGACATACAGAACTTACTTTTAATAGAATACTTATTTACATGACTATTACCTTGAACATGTTTATATATTGTAAATGCATTTAAATATCACAATATTTTTTGTAGAACTTCGGCAGGTTACCTCTTCTCCATGCTTTGATTATGTATGCCTGCATAAAACAAGAGGAGTTTAATGGTGTGAATGTGCAAGTCTGTAGAATATCCTAGTTGAGCAAGTTGGACCACCGCATGTCGGTGAATTGGTTTACTTACCTCCAATTCCTATAAGCTTATCGGTTCGGGATGTTGTCGCTTCATGACACACGTTAAGCCAAATTAGTGGTTGTTGGATTTATATTTCGAATTACGCTCTAAACCCGTTCGACTAGAGAGCAATTCATATCACCGCAGTAGCATACGTACTGCATATTTTTTAATTATATCTTGTTTTGTACACTAGTCTATATGCTTCTGCCATAGTCTGGCTTGTTAAGTTGGTGGCATGTAAACAGCCAATTGCAAATACTATCTACCTGCTACTTTTAACCATTTCAGATCGTTCACGTTATTTCACGCAACTTGAAACTTCTGCGAACGCAAATACGACTAGATAGTAATACACAGTACAACGCACGCCCTCTCTTTGTGAAACTTGAGTGCTTTACTATTTTGTATGACCCATTTTGATCCTTGTGTTTTGTTTATGGGAATAAATTTTTAAGGTAATATTCATCATCAAAATATACGTTTTGTGCTGATTGTAACTTATTTCTCTGTCAAATATCACACTGTTAGTTTACGCGTTTGTGAGAGCGTATATTTTTATCTTGTTATCAGTAAACGTACCATGAAAAGACAATATTAGAATTGTATTCCAGTTTCAATAGTATATTAAGATGTAAGTGAGTTACTATAGCCTTCATAGACAAAGCAAACCTGCACGCAGTGCACCCTGGCGAGATAGGGCACAGCGATATTTCTCTGAAACTTCTTGTGTCGTAATCGTTCATAGTTTATGATAAGTACTTCATGTCAGTCAGGTTGTATTCTTTTTTGCCATCGAATGTGGTATTAAGGAATGCATATTTATATAAATGTGAAAGTGTGTTTGTTGGTCCATATAAAAATGTGTTAATGACCTTTTAAATGAACATCGGCGAAGGTAGCTTTCAGACATCTGATGTCTTGTACGAACGTACTAACGTCGACATATTCTAGGCTAATTGGCGGCAGCTTCTGTAAATCTTTCGCTACGAAAGAAGACACTTCGTCTGGATCTGCCTCCTTCGAAATACTGACTACATCTTCAATAAATTTCTCCCCATCCTTCCTGCGTGACGGCATCTCCACGGTTTTGCCGAGCGTCTTGAACAACAGCATCTTACTACTTTAAATCTCATTTACACTGAAGGTAAAATTGTGATCCACAGTGTGAATCGCGCATTGTATGAACGCCAACAACTCGTGTGCTATGAATTGTTTGGTGTAACTTATATTTTACAGTACTAGTCGTGGTAAGTATTAACTAAGCCATCCGTTTTCCAAAAAATATATTTTTTACTTTTCAGTATACATATTGCGTATCGAATATGAAAACTTCATTTCAATGATCCCTTCTCCATTATATAAAACCTAACATACGATTCCTTATGGTACTCATCAACAGACATTCTTGATCCTATCGGGGCCGATCTAATAACACTCTACCGATAATAAAAGAATCATAAATGTTTCATTCATAAATATTCTAAGGTAAGTATCAAATAGTTACGATCGTGCTATATAATTTACTCGCCGGCGGGCACGAATCCCTAATGTTGGTCGGTACTGGACAATGAGAGCAAGAGCTACGTCCTATCGCTGGGAGGACCCATCGCATACTAAATGAAAAATAGTTAAATCCTAAAAATATGGATAAAAAAAATATCATATGTTACACAATACTTCTTGTTTCATATATCAATAAGTATATTATTTATAAATATCGCTGGTCATCGATATTCAGCCATTTTGTAATCAGGCTTAACCATATTAAAACGCAATATATTTTAAATTTTGAATCTATGACTCACTATCTGTTATTTTACATAAAAGTAAAAAAAATACGTACTTGCATGTTATAATCGTCAAATCATACCTGAAAATTACCTTGGACATAGATTTTTGATGTACACCGTAATTGACGTCTTATTAATAAACAGTCAATAAAATTAATGCTTTTACTCTACTGCAATTAAGGAAGAGTTTATCTTTCGAAGGGAGCTTTTTTTAACCAATATGATCTCATAGCCACGTTATCGTGTAAGACAAATGAATAAAACACCGATATCTCGGATACACCCTCTTAAGGATAAAACTTGATAATGGAGTGTAGTTCAGCGCCTCTACAATATAAAATTAGTTATGGAAATACAATGATACATCAACTTCTCAACAGTTAACAGTGTGTCTATTCAGTTGAGACTCATTTTACTTGACATCATTTCTGGATATAATCGTCTAATTAAAAAAAAAATACTTCACTTGTTATTGTTGTTCGAAGTTTATTATATTGACTATAAGGAATACTGCATTCTTAAAATCTATATATTTCTCCAGTCCTGCTGCCAGAGATATGCTTTTTTTAAACAGGAGCGATCCATTAAATCCCATTTTTTCATTACCATTTTTCACAATATTTATTTTATATGAAAGTTACTTACTTACATACTTCTAAAAAGTCAAAAATATACGTTAATTCAAAAATAACAAAATAATACGTGTCATGAAAAATTTAAACGTTCAAAGCCTATTTCAAAGGAAATTGGAAAATCTAAACCAAACATCCTGCAGCACAGGATATTGCTTCACGGAAATGAAAAATAGGTCATGAAGTGTTGCCAAATAAAAAATCAATTTGAAACCGCAGGTGAAAGAAGTGACTGACATGAATATTTCCGGAACCTAAAACAATCTCAACCTATACATTTTACGACTTCACTAATAACATTTTACGAATTAAGGAGAAGACATCCTAGTACAAAGTAAATTCACATCTCAATTGATAGAACACTGGATTCCGAAAGACTAAAACGGCGGTCGACGCTGTGAACTAGTGAGTAATACACCTCCTCCTTCTGTGTCCGGGGGCGCCTAAGTCTCCTGTAGTGGTAGGTCGCAGGGCGATCTATACACTCTTCGGACTTCATCACTGCCCCGGTCTCCTGGAATGACCGGGATCGCCTTCATTTCCTACAGCGGTGATTCACATCCTACATCGATTTTCGGACCGCCTGCCGGGTCCGGAAACTACTACCGTATCCACTGGGACCTCCTACCGTATCCGGCCCCATCATTCGAAAATTTGGTTAGATCCATCCTCGCAAGACCTTAAACCCCGTCCGAACCCATCATTTATTTTTAAATTACGCATTTTTTAAATCATTTTTGTAAATACAATTTTTTATTAAAATTTATACTTATGTATTGTTTTAATCCATTGTGTAAGGTAACTAGATAAAATCTAGTACATTGTCAATCAAATCGTTACTAATTATCCAAACTTACGAAACCAGCAACCTTTAGGAATATAATATTTGCCTGCATATTTCTCTAAATTGAAAGCTTTTTCCCACCAGAGCACGCGACGTGCAGGTGCAGTGCAGTTTGACTTTTTGACTAGGTAACTGGATAATGAGATGGTAAGCCACATTTCTCACGGACAAGTTACGCCAATATTGCTTACCGATACATGATGTACCAGCTGTCGGTGCCTAAACACATGTTGCGACTATCCGACCATAAATGCTGAATGAAATCTTTTATATAAAATCTCAACATATTTTTAAAATTGAGAACATTAAACTCTGAAGCTGATACATATTACTTCTTTATGTTTTATGAAAAATAACACATTGAAACTTTACTACTATTGTTGCTATTTGAATATATATGGATGTATATAAGTGTATATACATATATGCACCCATAATACGCACACCACCAACGCTCAATTTATTTTAAAAAATTGGAAAAAAGCGTACTGATGGCAGGCGGTTATCATAGCCTACGGACATGTATATTGCGGACCTTCTAAAAACCTTTTGGTACAATACATAAATGCAACGTATCCCCTTAAACTCAAGAGTATACCGTGTGTAAGCTTAAGATCGTCTACATTCTCATTGCTCGTCTCTGATCCAAATCGCAAGATGACTTGAGCTATTGAGCATACCAAGTCAAATCATGTTGTAGTTTCTTTAGTCAAAACATAAAGAAAATTTTGACTAAAGAAACTACAATTTATTTCGCACAAAAGTTTATAGCGGCTTTCTTCAGTTTAGAACTATTAGTATAGTAAGCATCCCCGGTGCTGCCATTCGAATAGCAATGAATGGCATCCATTGACAACATATCATTATTTTTTCTTCTACCTAGCATTATCCCGTTTACTAATTCCTTCGGATTGGCCGGGTCTGCTTTCTAAGCCGATGACGACGAACGAGGACTTGACGAAGACACTGATTTTAACATGAACCGACTGCTGTCCTTCACGAACTAAAAATAAAATCAGATCTTTTTTAAAATTAATTCACATGTTTTTCGAAATGTAATTGCCTGGTCTTGGAGGTTTCCTCACGTTTTCCTTCATCGTCCAGCAAGATATAATTACAAATTTATTCGCAAATTAGAAAACACAAATTTAGTGGCACATCCAATCCAGAATTCAAACTAGGACCAGTTAATACTAAACTAGTACGCTATCACTGCTCGCTGATAACAGACAACTTATCATTAATAGCAGAAATAGAGTCGAGGACAGTATTAATTCTGTGGTCCTCTAGATATCCAAGGAGTCGCGTGTTTATCACATGCTTTATCACATATAAATATCTATAATTCCGATGATTAGGATCTAACGTCCTTTTTAGGTACGTGCACTTTATGCCCAAAAAGGGAGATAATATTTAATACGTAATACTTTCTGTTACTTTTTATTTTCTAATGGTACAATGGCATTCGACATTTCAAAAATATATGTTCATCTATGGTGAAATCGCTAAAATAACTCTTGACTGAATACAGTGAGCTTTCAACGCCACTATAGTCATTGCACAATTGCAGCACTGGACGAGATCTATTCGTTTGCCCCACCAATATTTATTAATTTAATATTTATTTTATTTTATTAATTTAATATTAATTGAATAGTTATTCTGTGTCTCTGACACCACTGTCACGTTACTACAATATTTTATTTACGTGCCTTCCCCCTGTGATGGATTAATAAGTGACCTTCCAATGAATTACCTTCATTCTCCCGTGACTTCCAGTTATGCCCAAGCTAATGCTGTACCAACCCGAATAGCAGCCTACTTGAGAAAATTGGCATTCCAAGGCCGATTAAACCACGATCGCCATTTAACTTGATTGGTGAGCCCAGCGATCGAGTGGCTAGAAATGGCGGTACGAGGCTAGGCTAACATTATGGCTCGTAGATTCGATACTCACATAATACAAATATTTGTGTGCATAAACAGGGCTACTTATCTTCTTCTAGGTATTTTTAAGAAATATAGGCCCTATCAAAGCAGTTCGTCTGGGGAAAAATCTCTTCTCCAGTCTCTCCGCGGCTTTCTGTAAGTTTTCTACATTTCAGATATCCACAGCCAAATAAAAACTCTTTGGTGGACTACTTCCTCCGAGTGAGGAAGGTTACCAGTAAACTCCTGTTGTATTAGCAGTAAATGAGGCAGCAGGAGCAATTAATAAAAAATTAATTGCTCCTGCTGTAACCATTATGGGTATATAGTATATCCATGCTGTCCAATATAGCCCCAGCCCAGCCACTACGGTTACACAGGCCTTAATGTAATAAATGGAAATATATTTATTACTATCGTTCTTCTATATGACATAATAAAAATGGTACAACCATAAAATGGTATTTCATTTGTTATCTATAGGAAGGTTCATTATAGCGAACCGATAAGATCTATCGTTTTAATTATCATAATGAATATATTACTAAAAAAAGAAACGATTAATCTCGTAATCAAAATGTGTATCCATGGGCATCATGAAAAAGGAATACTTTCTTCCCTTAGGAGGTCAAAGAAATTTTCCATCATACAATGATGATGAAAAAGAATATTTAAAATGAAGTTGCCAATAACGGGAGTTCAAAATATACAGAAACTCATACTTAACTATGATCTCATATTATTAGTTAAAGAGAGTTAATCAATTCGATATCTATGCAGTTTAAGTTTTAAGGTAGGTACTAGATTTTGCCCGCTATTTCGCCCGTGCAGAGTACGGGAAAATAGCCTATGTCCTTCTTCAAGCTTCCAGCTACTTATCTACAAACCAAATTTTAACAAAACCGGTTCAGTAGTACCTATATCTGTGACACCAAGAAACAAACAAACACATTTCACATTTATACAATAGTCGAGCCATAGTCCACGGTTCCGCCCGCGTAGAGCTCGGGAAAGTAGCCTATGTCCTTCTTCAGCCTTCCAGTGATCTCCATACCAAACATCTTTAAAATCGGTTCAGCGCTTTAGCCGTGAAATGAACAAACAAACAACACCACTTTCGCATTTATAATATTAGTGAGAATGAAAATTCGTGACTGTACTAAATGGCAGGACGCGACCGTATTCGTAAGCTCATTGCACTGCCCGGAACGGATTTCAAGTTTTCATAAATTTCACTAAGTCAAGGATATTTAAGTTTATAAGGAGCATTTAAGTTTACACGCCAAACTTTCGGTCACGTTCCTTTTCGATTTAAGGATTAGTATCGCACAATAGCGTATACATTATTGTGCTTAAAATTCGGAACCTAAATCTTCTTCGATGGATCGTACTACAAACCACAGGCCAAAGAATAAAATCGTATCAAATTTTATTATTTGGCATTCAGCACACCCTACGTGAAATTACGTTCAAACGTACCATTTAGCCAATATCACGTACAGGTATTCATTTTCATGAATACAATAAGTAAGGTTACATGAAGGACACTTACTCGGGGTACTTGCGACCGTAGAGGGTTAATACACTATTGCAGGAAATAAGATCTAAATATAACTTAGCTGCAGCTTAAGATTCCATCCGCGCGATGTCTGATATCCCGCGGAAACCGCTTTTTCTGCTGTATTTCTATTTCTTTGGATTTTATACATAATATATATACATATATAGTTAAGTATGAGTTTCTGTATTATATATATATATATATATATATATATATATATATATATATATATATATGGTCACATCGTGAATAATAAAGAATGACGAAACAGATATACAATGCAAAAGTGGAAGGATGTAGGAGCCGAGGAAGGCCGAGACTAACCTACCATGACCAAATTGGTCGTGTTTTATCAGAAGGTGATGTCAGAAGCCCCAGGAACCGGCGAGCGTGCATGAAAAGAGCTATGAATGTCACAGAAGCGAGTGAAGTATGCAAGGACCGTGTCTTATGGCGCTCGGTTCTCTCTGCCTACCCCGCAAGGGACTTGGCGTGAAGATATACATGCATACATACATACATACATCGTGAATAGGTTATAACCGTCCTCAGGAATTAAGCTAGCAAATATAGAAATATTTTGACAAATCCGACTGGTAGTTCCAGAGCTTAGCACGTTTATACGAACAAACTTTTCCGCTTTATATATTAGTATAGAATTATATGAGGTTTTGAATCAAGTTGGAACAGGGCCCACATATTATTAACGTATAAATTTATACTCGTATAATGTTAAAATAGCATTAATAGTATGTATACATATTACATGCATGTGTATTTTTGAAAATACATCTTGTTAATTTGTATAATTTTAAACTTTCTGCTATGTTTCTAGTGTTTGTTTACATACATACGTTAATATTTTTGTACCCAACTAGGCAACTTCGTTTCTGTTCTAAACAACTACATACATTTAAAAGCCAACTGTACGATTATATAAATAACTATAACAGGCACTGTTGTCACTGGCAGACAATTAACGTCGCATTCACTGTGGACGCCACCCATGTATGTTCGGATCTGACAAAACCAAATGTCGAAAACCACATTATCGAAAAACAATAGGTATTATTCACATCGAAGGACACTATGACGAAGGGCGACGTTTTAGGGTTAAATGACTCGATGTACAAAAAGGAATAGCCTTTTGTACGTTTTGCTCTCCTGTTTTGAATTTCAGTTAGTATTATTTGTAGGACAACATTATGCAACGTCGCTTTTTCTTAACCATGTATCAATTGAAAAATTTGATCGATTTGTTTTTGATAGCTGACAGATCCCAAAATAATATTATGCTTACAATACCTCCTCTCTATTAAGTAATAAGCCAGTTTATTGGCCTTTTCAAGAAATTGAGGCACTGGCGTTTCGTCAATTTAATTCGTCGACTGCTGAGCATAGGCCTACCCTCTAGAGTGCCACTCGTCTCGATCCAGTGCCACCTGCATCCATCTACCCCCTACAAACCTCTTGAGGTCGTCGCTCCCTCTTGGGGTGTCCCACACTGCGTACACCAGTACGAGGACGCCATTCGAGAACCATTCTTTCCCAGCGGTTGTCGGTTCTACGAACTATGTGGCCGGCCCACTGCCAATTCAGCTTGCTTATCCTGTGGGCTATGTCAGTTACCTTAGTTCTACTATGGATATCCTCATTTGTAATTCTATCACTCAGAGAAACCCCAAGCATAGCATGAATATCGACGACAAGCGCCGAACTTCAGGTCTTATTTTATTATACGCGACAGTGTCCTAGAAGGAATCTTCATTTCTCGCGATAAGACTTTTTGTTTCCTAATGGGGTTTTTGAATTCTGGCTTTCACAGCATTAACAGTCTTTGTAGTTCTAACAGCACGCGGTCGCCCCATCTGGTCTTCAACAGAGGAAGTGTTGGTGTAATTGTCGATAGTAGGATATACGAACATACAGCTGATACCTATTGCAATTTGATAATAAACTCGAAAAAAATATGTAAAACGGCGGAAAATCAAAATATTTTTTAACGCATTCCAAATTCTAAATAATTAATGAGTTGAAAAAAGAAAAGTTTCTATGTAACAGTATTTATAGCCAGACTAGCTATATATTTTCGTATATATTCTGATTCAATTCATGGCCATGTTTGCTGATATAATCCCAAGTACGCCTATTACCAACCCCGCTGTCAGATTGCGCATGGAGTATAATCACGTGGAGAGGGGAGCACCTGTAGGAGTAGCACCTTGTGATTCAGTGCAAAAACGAGTTGTGACAATTATCGATAATCCTGAACTCATACACGGTATTGAGCCCCTGCGTCTATGATATGGAATGGTTGTATACGGAACAGGTCAGCCGGGATCTCTATATTATGCTGACTGTCCGCGTATCTTACAATATGAATTCCGGTACACTGCATTTGCTGCCCTGATTTTGTGAACTCGGTGGCGCAGTGGCGAAACGCGTTGTTACGTTACTTTTGACACCAACGCTCGTGATTTTGATTCAAACAAGACAAACATTTGTGTGCATGAACTTGTCTGTTTGTCTTGGTCTATGTATTTTAACCTCCTGAGACCCTACGTACTCAAATGATGACATAAACTTGTAAAAAATCGTAAACAAAGTCATAAACACAAATTTGAAATAGGTACAAAGTTAATAGTGTTGCTTAGTGTAAAATAAATGTTTGAAGTGGTTTTCGATCACCTATCTGTCATGGCGACAGTGACCGTGTAGACAAGAGGAGCCATCATGCCGCGAAGTAAGTATCAATATTTTTATCTCTTGACATAAACACATTATATACTTTATTTTGATTGTTTACTGAGTAAATTATTTAAAGAGATTGTTTGTTCATATATAGATATTGTTATTTCAACCATAATATCAATACCATTTTTTTACTATAACTTTATTTCTCTATGTCATTATATGATTACATTCGTCCTCAACTCCAACTTTTTAATTTTAGTTATGTCATCGTTCGATGACACCAGTTCTGACTAAATTATTTTTTTTAGTTTCGGCGTAAGAAGAAATTTTGCACGAACCGAATGAATCCGATGGTGAGGCTTTGTCAGACGAAGAACATGAAGACTTTTTTATTATACCAACATGTTCTAGAGGAGAATCCAGTACGCGATATCGCACCAGTACAGGCTAGAAAGTCACCGTCGTACAATGAAAATACTGTGTATTCGCGTACTCCTCGGCTTCCATCGAGAAGATGGAAATTTGGTAATGAAATGCCAAGCAATGCGCCAGTATATTTGCTCTCTTCTTGCTATGATTCTGAAAAGACCGACACTTATCAGCATTGGTCGAAGACAAACAAAATACATGAACTGTGACTCGTCTAAAAGTTATAAAAGAGTACAACTTGTCAATGGGTTAAGTCGACTTAGTAGATTGTTATTTACCAATCCATCTCGAGCTACGATTAGAACGAAGAAGTGGACCATAAGATTTATATTCCACATGTTCGATATTGCTGGCACTAACTCCTGGTTTGCACATCGCAAAGAATCTATGATGAAAGGTGTAGCTCCCAAACGCATAATACAACTGCAGGAATTCAAAATCAGCTTAGTGCTTACTCACTTGACACTTGACAAAATAGTGAATTTTGTCAAATGACGTGTCAAGTGATAGCACAGTTTTGGAATCTGAAGGAACACTGGAACCAACACAAAAGAAGGAAGTTTTCCATCAGGCACCACGTGGTCTCAGAAAGCCGACCACATACCGATAAGGACTACCGTACAGAACAGATGTCGTCTACTAGGCTGTAATCAAAAAAGTAGCACCAAGTGCTGAAAATGTAATATTTACTTTTGCAACACTTTACACCGATTGCTATCAAAGTTTCGACAAGTACACATTTTTTCATAATACTCGTATTTTAGAATTTATTTTTCGTTTTTCAGAGTCAAGCAATTAATTAATTTGGTTGGTTTAGTAGTTGGTATGATATCAAGTAGTCTGATTTTTGTGATGAATTGATAATAAGCTAAATATGTTTAATTATGCAACTGTTGGTTATAAAATTTATCAAAAAGGTGTTTGTTTTGTTTTATATTCGTTATAAGTATTTCTAATTTACTGAAAGTAATATAGATTGTTTACGTCTTCGTACAAGGACAGGGCCTAGCGTCCTTATATGAGCAGGTACGTAAAATTTTGGGGGGGAAGGGGAGGATTTTTTAAAACATTATTTTGTCTAACATTGCTTTATGATCTTTCAGAAAAAGATAATTAAAATTTTGTAAAAAGTCGGTCTTTGTCTCCGGAGGTTAATAGAAGTAGGGCGCATCTAAGTAGCCCGTCTGGGGAAGTACCTCCACCTCACATAAAACCGCAGCCAAATAACAACTCCCGAGAGGGCTGTTGTGCTCTTGCCTGTGAGTGAGGACACCAGTAAACTCCTATGGAGTTGCTGTGATAGCAGCAGAGCGGGCGTCGCGCAAGTGGTACATAATGTGTTGCAAGCGTTTATAGCCTACGGTAACCGTTTAACATCAGGTGGACCGTAAGCTTGCATGCCTCCCGACGTTGTAAAAAAAATACTAATAAATGTTCCCAAGTTACACATAAAGTATAATTGGTCTGAAAGAGAGTTATAGTCTAAGTCTAACTAAGAGAGACTAAAGCTCGTTTGCAGTGGTACTGATGTTATAACTATTATTTGGTGAACAATGTATCTAACGGCACTGATTTGCATAAATTATGGAGTAAGTTTGCTGTGTAACTACTAAGTTAGGTTGCCGTGGAGAGAGCATGTTTCTTGAAGCAATACTTAATCACATTATTTTCATTAAATTCAAACATTCAGACATCCGTCTTATAATGGTAAAATCTTTTGGTCCATTCGTTACCTTCTCATGACTTCCTCCACCTTTGGAAATTATGTTATAGCAGTAATAGGTAGTCTATATACGGCAATACGGACTTAATGTCATATTTAAAATACTTTGTAATACTTAGGGGTCGGTACCAGAAGCGTGCATGCCGCGACCCTGCCAGTCCAACACTGTGGACTGCAATTCTGGACCCAAACCGCACAGACGCGCGGATTAGGGCGTCCCCCGGAGGTGACGCGCACCGATCCGCCCCCGTCGGTGCGAAATCTAGGGCATGCGGCGGTGGGGGCCGCCACCCACCACGCAACGCCCATCCCGGCGGGTTGAGGAGAGCTGAGTGTCGTAAAGGCACATGGAATGTGAAAGGTGGTCTAAAAGATAAGATGAATGAGTTGATAAATATAATGAACGTGAGATGCCTAGATGCTTTGTGTGTGTCAGAGACCAAGCGAAAGGGAAGCGACACCGAGGATCTGCCCGGTGGCATGATGGCCCTGTGGTCCGGGGTGGACCAGGACGTTCATGCCAGCGCTGGCGTAGGTGTCGTGCTTTCATCTCGCTTGGCCGCTGGTGTGAAAGATTACGATTTAGTAGGTCCAAGACTTCTCTGGGTTAAGATAAAACTGGGAATTACGCGAGTGTTTCTAGTTGCAGCATATGCCCCTGTGAGCTCTGCTGATCCCCAGGAGCTCGAGAACTTTTGGGAGACTGTAAGGGGTATTCTGGATTTGGCCGAAGCGAATGAACGGATAATTATGTGTGGTAATCTGAATGGATGGGTTGGGACCAAGCGAAGCAGTTATGAGGCTGTGCTTGGTCCATACGGAGATAAGAGAGTGAACGATGCTGGTAAGTTACTTTTAGACGTATATATGGAACGAAACCTCCTTGTGTCGAATACACTCTTCCATCACAAGGATATTCACACTTACACATGGAGAAGGAATGAACAGAAAAGTGTGATTGATTTGATTTTGATAGATGGACGTCTCCGAAAGTCGTTAATGGATACAAGAGCCTTCAGAGGTCCCACTCTTGAAACGGACCACTATCTGGTGATAAGCCGATTTGTGGGCCTTTTCAAGAAGTGGAGGCACTGGCGAGTGCGTATTCCTTTCGGAGACCATGAAAGAATAAGAAGTGAAAAATTGGAAGATGAAAGTGTGAGGAGTACGTATGTACGTCTAGTCAGTGAAAGACTTGCGAACGCGAGTCTTTCCGACTCAGATGTAGACGAATGTTGGAAATTTCTGAAAGAAAGTATGGTGGACAGTGCGAAAGAAGCATGTGGATGCGCAAAGAGACGTAGAACACTGAGAGGAGATGCCTGGTGGGAAACGGAGGTTCAATCCTCCGTGGGAAAAAAAAGAGGAAAGCGTGGCTGGATTACGTATCATTTTTGCAACAGAGTGATGGTATGAAAGAAATGAAGAAAGAAATATACCGTCGATGCAAGAATGACTCCAAAGCTTTAGTGAAAGAGAAGCGTGACAGACTACATATGATTGAGGAAGAGAAGCTGACGAAGAACTTCGAGGCAAATACCAAACTCTTCTGGAGAGAGGTAAAGAAGTGTCGAAGTGGTTCGTCAGCATCCAGAATGGACAAGATAAGATGTACAGCTGGTGGCGTTCTTGCTAACACTCAGGAAGTGTTAGAACGGTGGAGTGAATATTTTAGAGAAATGTATGATTATGCCCATGACGCTGGCATTGTGAAGGAGTCTGTGATTGACTCGGCAGTGCCGGCGTACCATGAAGATATTACTATGGATGAGATTGAATGGTCGATACGAAGTTTGAAAGATGGAAAGTCAGCGGGAATCGATATGGTAACAGCTGAGATGATCAAGCTAGGTGGTACCTGCGTTAGGGACGCCTTCTGGTTATTGAGCAAATTATGCTGGAGAATCGGAAGGGTCTCGAGCGATTGGAGACACGCAGTCATCGTGCCCTTGTATAAAGGCAAGGGCTCACGTATGGACTGCGCCAACTATAGGGCCATCAGTTTGATCAGCTTAGCAGCTAAAGTGTATGGAAAAATCATTGAAAGGAGAATGAGGGTGAAATCCGATGGAATGCTTTGGGAAGCACAGGGTGGATTTCGAAGCGGCAGAGGATGTACGGATCAAGTTTTTTCACTCCGCAACATCGTAGAGAAGCATCTGGCTTTGGATCAGAAGGTTTTCTGCGGTTTTGTGGGCTTTGAGATAGCATTTGATATAGTCATGCGAAAGAATCTCTGGAACATTTTGCCCGGATATGGGGTTGACGGTGACCTACTCCGTGCTGTGCAATCCACTTATGAGGATTGTACAGCATGTGTGCGGGTGGACGGCAGCTTGTCGCCCTGGTGTCAACATTGGTGTCAGACAGGGATGCGTGCTGTCGGCTCGGCTGTTCATCCTGTATCTGGACAGTTGTCTTCAGAGAATAAGAAATATGAATGTGGGAATGCGAATGGGTGACTCAGTGGTCAACTGCCTGCTTTATGCAGACGATGCGGCATTAATAGCAGAATCACCAACCGAACTGCAAACACTAGTTACAACAATGAAAGATGATTGTATGAAGAAAGGCTTACAATTGAATGCGAAGAAAACCAAGATAATGGTATTTGAAAGAGAGACAACCAGAACGAACACTAGGATTATGGTTGATGATGTAGTGTTGGAGCAAGTGAATGAGATTGTATATCTTGGAAGTGCTTTTAGCAGCAATGGAAGGTACACCGCTGATGTGGAGAGACGAGTGAGTGCCGGGAATAGGGTGAATGGAGCGTTGGGTAAACTTCTAGGCAGCCGAAATCTAAGCCAGAAGGCACAGCTCGCTGTACACAACGCGGTGCTAATTCCAACGCTAACTTATGGAAGTGAGAGCTGGGTATGGCAGAGAGAGCATGAAAGTAGAATAAATGCGGTCGAGATGAGAGCATTGCGCAAAATTTGTGGCATAACGCTTGCTGACCGCGTTCGTAATGAAGACGTGAGAGAAAGAGTTGGTCTAAATGAGAGTGTCGGTGTGAAGATAAGAAAGGGCATGCTCCGTTGGTTCGGACATGTAGAAAGAATGCGGGACGAAAGAATGACGAAACAGATATACAATGCAAATGTGGAAAGATGCAGGAGCCGAGAAAGTCCGAGACTAACCTACCATGACCAAATTGGTCGTGTTTTATCAGAAGGTGATATCAGAAGCCCCAGGAACCGGCGAGCGTGCATGAAAAGAGCTATGAATGTTACAAAAGCGAGTAAAGTATGTAAAGACCGCGTCTTATGGCGCCTAGTTCTCTCGGCCTACCCCGCAAGGGACCTGGCGTGAAGATATACATATATACAAAATATTCTTCCCAGAAGGTAGTAGAAAATGCTTTCACACAGTTTGTCGAATCTAGATGCCCAGAGTTCTATCGCAAAGGCATAAATAAACTACTAGTTAGATGACAGAAATGTATAGATAATGAGAATAAATATTTTGATTAAATAAACATGTTACATCTTAGTAAAAAAACGAGTTTTAATTTTTCAGTACAAATCGGCAATTTCATACTTTAACCCCTAATATAATATTGAGAATGGAAGACATGTCTAAGCGCCCGTGAGGATCTAAAGGCAAATAAAGAAATTTTTTTATTGTTAATAGATTCAGGCGTTATTTTGCGAAAGTCAAATTTACATGCAATTTGATCTAACCTGCATTGTGTGCTTCCGCCACCAATTAGTTCATGCGGCCTAGCGCCGGCCGGCACCCACCCACTACTGTTAGTGCGTGCAACATGCCGACGCTGCCATGGCTGCTCCGGTAGTCTCTGCCTCGGCTGCTGCGGTCGTCCGCCATCTGGAACACGTTTATATCGGTCAAACGGGACGTAACTTTGTAACACGATTTCACGAACACGTATCGGCGTATAAAAACAATCGCCCAGAAAGATCACACTTCGCTGAGCATCTCATAGACAAAGGACATAACTTGTCCCCCACTAATACATATCAAATTTTACACACCATAGACAAAGGTTTAAAACTAACTATTAGGGAACAATTAGAAATTAATAAACATAAAAATTCTAAAATTACTCTCATGAACAAACAGACTGACGTAAACCATTCCCCGCTATTAAATATCTTTTCGCTCACACCATCCACCCCCACCCTCAATTCAATATAAGGGACGGCACTGCGATGGATTTGTCACTTGTAGCATGTTATTCTTACGATTAACGTCTACAACGCCTGATGATGCCTTGTGGAGAGGCGAAACACGTGTCGCAGCGACGACCAGGCCAGTCGTGGCAGCGACGGTGGTGGTGGGGGCATGCGGATTCTGTTCCAGATGGCGGACGACCGCAGCAGCCGAGGCAGAGACTACCGGAGCAGCCATGGCAACGTCGGCATGTTGCACGCACTAACAGTAGTGGGTGGGTGCCGGCCGGCGCTAGGCCGCATGAACTAATTGGTGGCGGAAGCGCACAAAGCAGGTTAGATCAAATTGCATTTTTTATTGATCTTACCTTTATGTCTTTTGAATAGTACAATTTTCGAATGGTATACTATTTGACGTGTATACCCCACAAGTTATATAGCAGGTGATATTTAGTTTACATTAACGTTATAAAAATGATTTTATGTGTTTTTAAAATGATTTTTTTTTTAATATTATAGCCATTACAAATATATACTGTAACGATCAAATCAACATTAATACGAGTATCTTACGAATGTTAAAACAAAAAAAATACTTACGGTGTACGCATTACAAATATCATCATAATAAAATATCATATTGCTCATTACTAAAAAAATACAAGCTTTTAGATTTAAAATCTAGACGCAATCAATTGGAAGGTATGTTACTTTACGATCTGTGTAATAACAAATATGACTGCATAAATCTTACTACTAAATTATACTATTCAGTGCCACCGCGACCTCAGATGCGCGCTGCCCGCCCCAACCCACTATTTGCCATTGCTACATCTCGTACTAGTGCTGGAGTTCGATCTCCATTAAACCGCATGGCTAACACTTTTAATAAGAAGTTTAACGCGGTTGACATTTTCGCATGTAGTGTCGTATTATTTAGAAAACAAATACGAAATCTATTGATTAATATATAACCACATTAACAAAATTAAAAAAAAAGAAGTTTTAAGGGGTCGGCATTGCACGAGTAGATGTTGCTTTTGCAAGCGTTCATAGCCTACGGTAACTGCTTTACATTGGGCGGTGCGTTTCCTCGCTCTTAACCTTAGAACATAATGATAATTTGCCAATATAAATAAACATAATACATATGTATGATTGTTGGAGCAGCGTGCAGCCATGTCTTCGTACTATCTCTCGCACCATTCTCATTCGCGTACTACACTCACATACCACACTACTTCATATCTCCCGTTGTATACTATTGTACCATGATATTTCACACGCATGACTCGACACATACCACAATAAGTGGATTTAACTTACACGTGCATTGGGTTTCCCTTTATTTACATATTAATTTAGCTGTCACCTCGATGTGGAGTTTGCAATAAGTAATTTGCAAGAAAGATGTGTAATTCAATTGTGTATTGTAAACTTGTTTGTGGTGTTAATAATAAATAAAAATAAAAGTTATGGAAATGATTAAATATTATTATACGAAACAAAACGCACGCTAATTATTCTACCTCCCACGTACTCCTCGGCGCTCTCATTTCTACGGTGCTTACTTTCATGCTTCGTCTCTCATGCCTATGTTTCACTACCGTACATCAATGTCGGGCTTTATACGCCCTGAATAATAGCAAGCTGAGCTTTGCTCGATCTGTTATCGCTTGTTACCATGGAGTACAACGCACCGTTGATACGATTTCCTGCTTTCATTTTACTTTCACTATCACTCTCAGATTGACCATTTCTCGTAAACATAGAACCTAGATAAATAAATTCATTCACTTGTTCCACTGTTCCATCTCTGTTCACTACAATTCTGGTCTACACTCTACCACTGTCTAAAAACCATTCGTAAAGTTGTTTAAATGCTAATTAGTTGATACCAGCCATTTCACGCTGCTCTTAGGCCATTCATTTAGCTTAACGACTCCCACATACCGTCTGTAGATTTAATATGCCCAAATCGGAAGAACTCGAGATTAATGAACTCATTTATAGAGAAATGTTGGATAACCGTGCTAAATTTTTGTGTACGACATGCGCACAAACAAGTAAATACATGGAGCTGTTTATTATATTAAACTAAAATTTTTAATTAAACGTTATAGTTGGTCTGAAAGTGAAAGGCGACGACTTATCTACCATGATCAAATTGATCATATTTTATCAGAGCCCTAGAAACCGGCGAGCGAGCGTGAGAAGAGCTATGAATGTTAAATAAGCGGGTGAGGTTTGTTTGGACCGACTCATTCAGCGCTCGATTGTGTCCGCTTTCTCTGCAAGGGATTTGGCGTGAAGTTATAGATATGTATGTATGTATGTATATATATCTTCACGCCCTTGCAGGGTAGGCAGAGAGAACCGAGCGGCATGAGACGTGGTCCTTACACACTTCACTCGCTTCTTTCACATTCATATATTTATAGAAAGATAGTGTAATATGCTGGAGTTTAGGGATTACAATGAAATATGTGCACATACAAGGCACTTATTCTCAACAGCCGTAGGATGTTAGGTAGGAGACACATACATATTTTGTAACTACTACCTGAAACAACATATTATTCCCGTCCACCATTATTTGTATACCATTATATGAAGTTACAATAGGTAAGTACATACAAGTAATAGTAGTACTATAATATAACATATGGCCATATCCTACCACAGCTATAGTACTTTCAAAGACAACACATAGCTATTTATTGTGATTGTTTAGGAAGCACTATAATATGATCAGACTGCATATATTTCGGTTTCTGGTGAGCAGATTCAGCACCGCTGGAAAGCGACGTACTGATATCCTCCTGTTCTCCTGCCGAAGCACATTTCTTGACCAGGTGACGAAATCTCAGAATGCTTGATGGAATGTGAGCCCGATTAAGCTGATTAGGTACACCTATGTCATCGTAACTTTCACACGGCCGCGAATTACTATTGGGTTTATCATTAACTTCTGTCTGACTTTATGAATTTGTTTCCATAATCTGTTTTACATGTCTCCTACAAATGATATCCAAACTGCCCCCAGACACATCATACAACTTTATTGATCTTCGCTACTACACGCTCCAATATGTACTTAGGCTTTTGTGGACTTTCGCAGTAATCTTTAATCCAGAATTTATTGTTCAAGGATCATTGCTATTTTATTCCTCAAAAACTTTTTTTTGTTTACCTTGGTATGAACGCAATCTATTCTCCACACGCGCTTATTGTTGAGGTTGTGAATGTCGTGTGTCGAGTCGAGTGAGTCGAGTTTACTTCCAAGGTTCCTGCCGAATATGAATTAAATAATATGAAACATATTATCAGTTTTAGTTTTGAGTGCAACTAACGCCACATTAAATTTTGATAAAAAATCTCTACCCATTAAAGTCACTGGACACTTTTCTCTAAATAAAACATAACATCACAAAATTTACTAGCGTATGAAACTGGTACCGTACTGGTACTAGTACCTGTAGGATGTACAACCGATCCGACATAAGAACGTATTATTTTGTGGGACTTTCTTATAAGTACATTGATTTTTTTGATTGATAACTACTTAATCACGTAACAACGCGGCGTGCATCACTGATACCACAACACCCGTCCACTTCCATTTTAACAGCTTTGCCCTAAACGCAAACCTCCACAATCATGGGTTTTTCGTCTGAACAACGAATATTTTTTTATTAAGGAACGGTATAGGTAATCGGTATCAATGCAGTCGCAAAAAAATATATTTACATCAACCACTGTCGTTATCCTTTTTAATAAACGCATTATTTTCGAATAAGGATCATTTGAAAAGAATGTGTTCACTCTACAAAAATCACAATACAAATTACAATAACTAGAATCTCGCACACACACCACAGTGGTGGTGTGGTGGTACATTAACGGTTCAGTCTTCACACAACTCGTTGAACATACGATTCATTGTGAGCTTTCAATGACAGCAGCCAGCTCGAGTGCCTCATCATCTTTAACCATGTTTCATCTTCCCGATACAATCTCTCACGTACCTACCACTTTCATATCGATACCTACCACAAACCCATGCATTAGTCACATTTCAAGCGCGTATGTTGTAAATTCGCAACTTAGAGACAAACCACGCCGCATACTCCATCATGGATTAATGGGTTTCCATGTTTGCCGAATAAAACTTCTACCGTTCCGCATAAATGTACGAGTACTTTTGGGACCAAAATGACCGTCTAACTTTCCAGCAATAGAGTTCTCTGGTATTTCGGGAAACAAAAAAATCACGTGTCAGGCGGAAAGAGTCTTGTGACATGCAGTACAACAGCATCACACGTCACTTAGTTTCTTTTGTATCCGAAACATTGGTTATAGCATTATGAAACTTCTACAATAATTAAGATATGTATGAGAGAAATAGCTAATTGCTTAATTAAGGAAATCAATCAATGCAAGGCTATTCTACTGCACAGATTAATTAGTGCGCTCACTGTTAGTTGATGACATAGAAAGGCCCTTTATCTCATTTCCCAGATATTTGAATTGACATAATGGAATAGCTGTAATGTGATCAATAACTTTAATATCATGCATGCTAGAACTGACCGCAGATAATATAATTAATGCATCCATTTCTACAACTTGTACTCAAAGTAGTACTAGTACTAGTACTCTCACTGTTTCAAATATTTTTAAAATTGGTTCGAATTTATACATGAATTGGGAGAGTTCGAACATTATTGGTAATGACTTCTTTACCAATAATGTAATGTTCTTTTCGAATCTTCTAGTAATTAAATAATTATTAGGTATTATCAGGGTCGACGAATCGTAACATTATAACTAAGCATTATTAGACTCGACAGTGTTATAATGTCTGTAAATATGTATAAATATGAAGAAGTCATTAACGAAATCTGAAGGCGTACTCTATCCGACGATTTATCTGGTTGTTATAGAATGCAGTCAAATTATTAGAATTTAATTTATTTTGTACAACATCGGAGACGTAAAATACAAGTACTCGTATATGAATGTAAAATAAAATGATCTAAAGTGGTTACTGTAGCCTATGAATGTTTGCAATACATTAAGTGTCGCTCGCGCGATTGCACACCTTAGGAGTTTCCTAAATTCAGTCGCAGGAACGTAACGACCCTCTAGGGAGTTGTTATTTAGCTGCAGTTTTCTGTGAGGTAGAGGTACTTCCCCAGACGAGCTGCTTTAATGCGCCCTACCTCTCTTAATCACTATTTTTAAATCTTTTTTTCATATTTCGTCAGATAGTAAACACGTATAACAACCTTCTTGATTGATGCAGTGATTGTAACCTACGATTGCTCGGCATCGCTCGAGTGATACTTAACGTATTTCAATTTTTATACATTACAACCTTCATTGAATTCCCAGTTCCCTAAATTTTCTAATCAAAATAAGTGATAAAGGAACGTAATCAAACTAAATTCATTTAAATCTTATCTTAAAACGTTACAACTAGCGCCATCTAGTCGGTAAAATGCACACTTTGTATTATAAATCTGTGCTAACTACTACAGAGGTCACTATACTATAAGTTACGCCTATTACTTTTCAGGAACACCGTTCCTATATGAAATCTATGTTTGTCTGTCGTTTTTTTTCGAATATTCGAATTTTGACTTCAGATTCGGATTGAGCATAAAAAAGTAGAATAGGGATGTTCAGGAACACCGTTCCTATCTATCCTATTATATAATTGATGAGCCAGGTGTTCCTCTGGCAATGCAAGCTTGCGCATTCTCAACTGGTTATTAATTAGAATCCATGAAATTACTTTAAGCAATGTAAAAATCAAATATTCTGTTATAAAAAATCCCGATTTAGGTTTTACCTCTGGGAACTTTCTGGAAGGACGGTTTATTTTCAAATTCAAATCTCGACTATTTTATTATTCGGTCTGTTACCCAGATCCAGTCGATTCTGGACGTGTGCGTTACAGGGTTCACCCGCACGGATATTCTATATCTGTCCTGTGCTGCCGGATCTATGCTGCGGAACACCTGACCTTCACCGGAGCTGCTTGCTCTGCTGAGTCACGCTCATCGCATCTGGACTTCTGCTGATTTTTATTATAAAATATTAAATTTAGGGAAGCAGACCCTGAGGTCCGAAGCGAAAGCACAGGATGCGACCGGGATTAATGCTCAGATGATGATTATGTACTCGTACATCCTAACGTACAGAGTATTTCAGCTTAGTAGTTACTAAAATACTCGCACGTAACAATAGTAGATTTATAGTAGAGTCTATTATGTACATATGAATTAAGAGAAGCTAAGGTAGAATAGTAGCTGGGTTAGGCTGTATATTTGATAAGTGCTTATTTAACAAGTTATCAACCGCTCGAACAATTAGGCTTATTTTAAGGAGTTGTTATCCGCTCCTTTAGATAACCCAAAAGAAATAAAGGGATGTTGTCCGGTAGGGAACAAAATCATTATTAGCATTACGTATGTTATTCCAACAGATACTCTAACTTCAGTGGTTAGAGCAACAAAATAGATTAGCTTCTGAAGGTGTCTATATAACATTTAGATTTCATTACATCTCATAATAGATTGAAGAATAGTGTAAAATTATAGTAGTTTAAAATTTAATACTACTTAGAATTCAATTATAGGCAACCAAAGATTTATTTAGAATTTAATTAAAAATAATAATTATTAGGTATCATATGTGTCGAGTTTAAGAATTTTAGAATTGAAAAGGTAAGAATTGCAGGTAGTTAATTTTTAATATGCCAAGTTCCTAAATTATTTCTATATGGATGGAAATAATTTAACAGATATATATCTTTACAGATCCAATACAGATTTTTGAAGAAAAAGACAATTTATAGGAAAAGCCATTTAAAAAAAAAATAAGGTTTAGAAATTTGCACGATAAGTGTTTCATAAAATATTAGATGTTATAAAAAAATAAGAAATTTTTGTCTGACTCAAGTGCTGTGCCAAGATAATTAGGTGTTACCTAGGTGTTAGAAATATATATAATATAGTTCTCTATATTATCTACTCTATGTTATTTTTTCTCTCCTAGCCCTGTGTGAAAGTTATCGATTTTTTCGATTTTAAAGCAGTAGCGGATGCTCTTCTGATAATACTAATATTGTAGAGACCAATACATAAAATTGATTAGTGAAACACTTTTCAACGTGATTGTAAAACAAAGTGATTGTAAAAGAAACAAAGACCGACTAAATGGCATTAGTTTTAACGTTTCAAGATAAGATTTGAATGAATTTCGTTTGTTTACGTTCGTTTATTAATTATTTGGTAGGAAAATTTTTAATTCAGGGAACTGGGATTTGTATAAAGGTTTTTTTTTCTGATACATCTTAACTTCAGTAAACGATAATAATATATAGTGCCGGTAATAATAAGTCGTATAATTCTGTGCGTGCATAATTATAATCGAAGTGAGACGGCAGTCATTGTGAAATTTGTGTGTCTGTCGTGCATCTTGTGGCTGTTCCTGCGGGGAGACTTCATCTACCAATACTCCTGCGTAGCCTGTGGCAGGATGGACAACGAACAACTACTCAATCCCACAATGAGACTACAACATACTCCACCAAACAAGTATTCATCCGAAACAGACCTAAAAACTCTAAAGGCAATGGCTGAGAAGGAAGATATTCGTAATTTTATGAATATTCGCAAGCGCAAGTTTCGGGAGAGTGATAGTGTAATGGAGGAGAGATTGGCATGTCTCGAAGAGAAAATCCATTCAGAAATGACAACATGGAATGCAAAAATCATGGAAAGTATATCAAGTACTGTTACGTCCGCAGTAAATTTAGCACTCACACAGGAGCTATCCAAAATATCATGTACACTGTCTGAAATTAATACCAATATGCTAAAACTTAATACAGATAACGCCAACATAAACAAAGCTCTGATTGAAACTAATAATAGGTTAGCGGAAATGGAGAAATCGATAAATTTTTCATCAGAGCGACAGGACGATTTGGACAACCGCCTTAAGGCGATCGAAAGTAATGCTGTTCGTAATGATGTGCTTGAGGAACAAATCAACTCCCTTCAAAATAAAATATTGGTTATGGAGCAGCAGGCACGACAGTGTAATATCGAAATATCAAACATGCATGAACGTCGCGGAGAAAACCTGATGGACATCTTGAAGTGCCTAGGAAATGTTGTTAAGCAGCCAATAGAAACAACTGATATTGTAGCGGTCCATCGAGTTCCTCATGCTGACCCCAAGAATACACGTCCAAAAAGTGTGATTGTCAAATTTTCGTCTAGAGTGACGCGCGATAATGTGATTTCGGCTTATCGGGCGACTAGGGGGCTCGATTCGGCTATGCTGTCAATTCCAGGAACTCCCACTACTATATATGTCAATGAACATTTAACTCTCAACAATAAAATGTTATTTCGCCAGTGTCAAGAGGCGGCAAATAAATATGCATATAAATACGTGTGGGTCAAGCACGGTGTTATCCTTGTACGAAAAACGGACAATTCATCTGCATTTGCGATACGTTCAATCCAGGAGATCGCCAGGATTAAGTGAAGAGACTGACTATATGGCTTATGTATATGTTTGCACTCGCTGTTATACTTTATTGCATCATCTACCAAGCCAAATCAGATGTTATGCAGGTACTGTTGGGTTTGTAAAAATAGAACGCTTTCATACATTTTTATATGCTCTGTATAAAAAAACGATAGCACGAGCTGTAGTAATAAGAAACTAACATTTTATTATATTCATATTTTTCATCTTAAACATTATCTTAATAATAAAAAATGTAGTGTAAGAAAGTGGGTAATTCGAGGTGTCATGGCAGCAATTCTATTTATGAAGTACGCATTCATAACCTACATATTCTTATTGTCTTACTTTTATTCCAAATGGGCACAAATAAATAAAATACTAACTTATGTAAACAAAAAATTTAATTTTAATTTAATATACAATTATAATCACTTTTCTTCCGATTTAAATACTCATACTAACATTTTACAATACCACATATACACAACACTTTCTTATATTTCAGTCATACGTAATGGATAAACAAATATTATCTGTATTCTACCAAAACTGCCGGGGACTAAGAACAAAATTACACACTATGTACATGAATATTTTATCGCACAGTTATGATGTCATCATTTTAACAGAGACCTGGTTGCATGGGGATATACATGATAATGAGTTTATAGATGGTAGGTATCGGGTATATCGTTGTGACAGAGACCGCACTGGCAGCGGGCGGCGGGACGGCGGCGGCGTGCTGGTAGCGATTCGCCGTGAGCTGTGCACAGCACCGCGTGTGCTCCGTACGCGCGCCGATGCGAGCGCTCCGCATTCACCGCTAGTCGATCACGTACTTATCGAACTGCGATCTCGCAACTACTGTTGCATAATCAGCGCAGCGTATATCCCTCCGAACTTAAGGTGTGACGTATATGCGCCACACTTTGATGCGTTGGTTGACGTATTGCAGGCGCCTGATGTAAACGATTTTATTATAGTAGGTGACTATAACCTACCTACAATGGAGTGGCGCGAGTTTCCGACACACTTAGAGCCTATTATTAGAAGTAATTATAATCAATCTAATAAACATTTAATAAATTTTCTAAGTTTACTTAACTGCCAACAAATTAATAAATGTAGAAACATAAAAAATCGAATACTAGACTTTTTTATTACTAACATTAACAATAGTTCTGTGTCGCTCGCGCCCACTCCACTTGTACCGACCGATGAGAATCATCCTGCTTTATTTGCTCTTCTGCCAGTTAATGACAACTTGTCACCCATGACTACGAAACCTAGAACGCAATTTAATTTTTACAAAGCTAACTACGAATTAATTAATGAGAATATTTCGAATATAAATTGGGAAGAACTGTTGTTAAAATGTAAGAATGCTGAAAGCGCAGTTTCTGAATTTTATGAAAGAGTATATGATATCATTACAAGACATGTACCACAAAAAGTAATCAAAAATACTCAATATCCCATTTGGTTCTCGCCAGCATTGATACACATATATAAAAATAAAAATAACTATTGGATAAAATGGAAAAAATATCAAAATAAATCTGACTACGAGATCTTTGCTATGTATAGGAAACGCTTTCAAAAAGAATCACAAAAATGTTATAAGAATTATATGATTAAAACTGAAAACAGTATTAGAGATAATGTAAAATACTTCTGGTCGTATATTAATAGTATAAATGTCCAAGCTGGTATACCTAACAGTGTATCATACGCGGGTGAGAATTCAGATGGTCCTGATGATATTCCACATCTATTTTCTTCATTCTTTCAATCAGTCTTTGAACTTTCTTGTATCCCCGATGGCTACGATATTAACGAGATACCCGATACCAATCATACCTCTGATCTACTTATAAGTGATATACAAATCACTATTGAAGACATTGTAAAAGAGTTACGTAACTTAGATTTAACAAAAGGCCCCGGACTAGACAATATTCCTCCTATTTTCTTGAAGTCTACAGCTTTGGCAATTGCACCACCTTTAAGTATATTATTTAACCTATGTTTACGAGAAGGTGTATTCCCGTCAGTTTGGAAGTCAGCGCGTATCGTGCCAGTTTTTAAGGATGGAGATAGATCTAGTGTTGAAAATTATCGCCCTATATCTATACTTTCCACTCTGTCGAAGCTTTTTGAAAGGCTTGTCCATAACTATATTTATCCATCATTACATAGTACTATTATAGAAGAACAACATGGTTTTGTGAAACGTCGATCTACTATCACTAATTTAATAACGTATACGTCATATCTTTTTGATGCGCTAGATGCTAATAAGCAAACAGACAGTGTATATACCGACTTCCGGAAAGCCTTCGACAGAGTGGATCATAAATTACTACTTGATAAACTTGCATATAACGGGATACGGGGTAACTTATGGCGCTGGTTCAAATCATATATTACCAACCGTACACAGAAAGTCTTTGTCAATGGCTATGAATCAAACTTCATTAATGTTACTTCAGGAGTCCCACAAGGCTCCATTCTAGGTCCTTTATTATTCGTACTATTTATTAATGATATAAAGCATTGTTTTAAATATTGTAACTTTCTCCTTTATGCAGACGATTTAAAAATTTATCGTTTTATAGAAAATCTTGATGACCACCATAGATTTCAGCAAGATCTCCATCGATTCTCTGCATATTGTCATAATAATAAGTTAAGTTTAAATGTAAGTAAATGCAAAATTATCACTTTTACTAAGAAGATAAATATAAGTAAGTTTCCATATAATCTATGTGGCGTAAATTTGGATGTGACTGAATTAATAAAGGACCTAGGAGTCAATTTAGATAGTAAATTACATTTAAATGTGCACATTGACAATATAATTAGTAAATCATTTAAAATGTACGGACTCGTAATACGTTCCTGTGTAAAGTTTATAAGACCTTCAACATATGTTCATTTATATAAAGCTTTAATTCGTTCTCAACTTGAATATGCTGTGCCCATTTGGAATCCTTACTATAATAAATATACTGACGCTCTGGAAGCTGTGCAGCGGAAATTCTTACGATGTATGCACTACAAATGTTTCCATAGTCGTTTGTCCTATGAGCAGCTGTTAGATAAATACAATATTCTAAACCTTAATCTTAGACGCACCCAACTGGAGGCAAGAATGCTCTATGATCTATGCCATAATAGATATGATTGCCCTTCTATAATTAATAGATTATGTTATAGGGTTCCTGCCAGGACACATGCCCGTAGACAATGTCAATTGTTTGCTCTTGTCCCTTGTCGTACCAACGCTGGCAAACGTTCTCCTCTTTACCGAATTACTCAATCTTACAACCTGAATTTTAATAATATAGATATCATGGTTACACGTGTTAGTACCTTCAAAATAAAAACGTTCGAAATTTTGAATAGAGCCTAAAATGCTAAAAAAATAAAAATATCGACTTGCCTACTTGTCAATTGTATTCTATTGATTTTAATTTTAAACAGCAAATATGTACGTTTTTATAACTATCGTTTATGGCATAATTCTCAGTATTTACTGAAGTGTATGTAATGTAAACCTTACTTATTTTTCCCTTTAATTTGTAAAGTAATCTGTGGTGAACGGTGCTGATGGCACAATTATTGGGTGCTGATGGCACAATTATTGTTATCACAATGCTATCTTTAAGTAAAATATATTGTGTCGTTGTTTGTTTACCTAAATAAAGTAAAAAAAAAAAAAAAAAAAAAGGTTATAACGGATAAATCTTATACAAGCGCTCAATGGCTACGGTAACCGCTTAAACTCAGGTGGGTCGTATACTACTCGTATATTTGCCTCCCGACGTTATATAAAAAAAATAGGCGAAAAATGCAAGTTTGTTATACTTGCATTTTTTTTTTGTTTTACGTGCAATTTGATCCAACCTGCTTTGCGTGCTTCCGCCACCAATTAGTTCATGCGGCCTAGCGCCGGCCGGCACCCACCCACTACTGTTAGTACATGGTACATGCCGACGCTGCCATGGCTGCTCCGGTAGTCTCTGCCTCGGCTGCTGCGGTCGTCCGTCATCTGGAACAGAATCCGCATGCCCCCACCACCACCGTCGCTGCCACGACTGGCCTGGTCGTCGCTGCGACACGTGTTTCGCCTCTCCACGAGGCATCATCAGGCGTTGTAGACGTTAATCGTAAGAATAACATGCTACAAGTGACAAATCCATCGCAGTGCCGTCCCTTATATTGAATTGAGGGTGGGGGTGGATGGTGTGAGCGAAAAGATATTTAATAGTGGGGAATGGTTTACGTCAGTCTGTTTATTCATGAGAGTAATTTTTGAATTTTTATGTTTATTAATTTCTAATTGTTCCCTAATATTTAGTTTTAACCCTTCGAAACCCGTGTGGTCATATATGACCGCGAAATGTATGGGAAAAGGTATATAACGGGTTCTGAAGGCACCTTTGTCTATGGTGTGTAAAATTTGATATGTATTAGTGGGGGATAAGTTATGTCCTTTGTCTATAAGATGCTCGGCGAAGTGTGACCTTTCTGGGCGATTGTTTTTATACGCCGATACGTGTTCGTAAAATCGTGTTATAAAGTTACGACCAGTTTGCCCGATATAAACGTGTTCACATTCATCGCAGAACAGCTTATAGACGCCGGATTTTTTATTGGGCGGGATTTTATCTTTAGTGTTACAAAGTGACCTGAGTGAATTATGGGATTTGAGAGCAACATGTATGTTATTTTTTCTAAATATGTGAACTATTTTGTCAGTGATTTTTCCCAGGTATGACAAACTCGCAGTGTATTTATTTGTCGAAATATATGGAACCGCGTACAATAGTCTGTTAACGATCACGACGGCACTGCGATGGATTTGTCACTTGTAGCATGTTATTCTTACGATTAACGTCTACAACGCCTGATGATGCCTCGTGGAGAGGCGAAACACGTGTCGCAGCGACGACCAGGCCAGTCGTGGCAGCGACGGTGGTGGTGGGGGCATGCGGATTCTGTTCCAGATGACGGACGACCGCAGCAGCCGAGGCAGAGACTACCGGAGCAGCCATGGCAGCGTCGGCATGTACCATGTACTAACAGTAGTGGGTGGGTGCCGGCCGGCGCTAGGCCGCATGAACTAATTGGTGGCGGAAGCACGCAAAGCAGGTTGGATCAAATTGCATGTAGATTTGACTTTCGCAAAATAACGCCTGAATCTATTAACTACTTGCATTTTTAGCGTATTTTTACCGCAGTCCTTACACCGCAAATAGTACAATTTTAGAAAAATATTTAGGGTTCCGAGGGATAAACATAAAAACCATAAAGTTGTGAAAATATTTCAATTCCCGCAGGCGAAGCTACGGGGTAGGGCGATAGCACTGCATAAATTAAGTGCTAGCATACCCATACTGGTAAGGAATATTTTAAATAGTGTACTTATTCTTATGTTATTATGTTGACATACGATTGCCAAGTCATTATCGTAATTATTATATATATGGGTAAAGTTGTCTAATGTTCACACAATCGCTATAAATATTGATAGATAATAATGGTAACTAATGAGACACTCAATTATCGCAGGGACACAACACCTCTTCATACAGGTCTTATTTATCTGGGGCCTTCTTCTGTGATGTGGAGATACTATAAACGTAGCGTAGAGAGGTGTATCACAACTAGCGGCCCACCTGGCCTTGATTGGTTATTGCAGTTATTGAATCCTGTAAAAGTATTTTAAATTACAGATATCAATACAGTACTATGTCATTAAAATAACCGAGGACGACAACGACTAGTAGTTTGTGTCATGACTGTCAGCTCCAACCCTCTACTCTCTATTGTTTTGGATTAATTCTCTCACTTTTAAATTAAAGAGTGCGTCGAATTTTCTTATAATTAGTAAAATCAACTAAATAATCAATTGTGTTCCCATCAGTGTTAATGAAAACTTATTGGAATAAACAAAACTATTACAATATTTCCAGAGTCAGGATGCTTTGATGCGCCCAATCACTTTTTCCCAGTTTCAGTTGTTCCATTGTTAACAGAGTCGCGTTAATTAATTAGCAGGTGATGTTAGCTTATTATTAAAGTGACTACATAACCTGAAAAATAGATTCAGTAGCTATGCGAGGAAGCTTACTGACGATGAATGAAAATATATATGTACAGCACAATTATGGAAAACAAAACTGGAACATGAAAAAATATAAACAATATAATATATTTTATATTTGGTATGAAACCCACAAATCATATTTACCATTCCAAATATAAAATCCTTGTCTCTTACGTGCTACTCCGTCTATCTTGCGCATTTATCTTTAGAATTATTCAAGACAATATCTACAAGTTTATCTTAATAACATTGCATGTATATCATAATACGTCACATAACCTGAGGAAAACGATGTACATAATTTTGATTTTTGCCTGTAATTTTAAATATTAAACAGTTGAGATTTCAAACGGCTTTGCATTTTTCTTCTTTTGCTTCTTTAGAATTAGATAGAAAATACTTGTAAGTCAAATTTATTGTATCTTGCTTCAATTTATGTTCAATGTCACTTTGCTAAATTCCTGTGTACTTGTCTGAATTTCTCATTTTATGTCTGTTAACCCTAACACAATACAGGAAATGTATTTAATTATATTTCATTCCGTTGTCGGCCTCGGGAGCCTAAATATTCAATCAAAAACGTTTGACCGAATCTTTATTGCCTAAACCAATGAAACACAAAGGGTAATGAAAATGGGAATGAATGGTGAATTCATACGGTTATTAGTATTTTACTCCACAGGCAATTAAATTAATTTAACTTTTCTCGAGCGTGTGGAACAACGTATGCTTTGATTTTAATATTAGGAAGAATCACTTGACTAGGAGATACTAATTAGCTTACGTCTGCTAAGTAATTGTATAAATCCTCTATTTACTTGCAATAACCAATGCGCAAGACAGTTTACGTAATGAAAAATAAGTATATAATTATGTATGTCTCCCAGGCATATATTCTCCTGTCGAATCTGTACCTGCCGCTGCCAGTTTACCCACTGAGTGAAATTTTCAATAATTAATTACGTAGTTACTTATTCTGCTACGCCCTGTTCGGGTTATCGGTATTGTCACTGTATCAAGAAGAGCACTATTGTGATACTGTAATTACGCCAGATTGGATAAGATTAGTTTTTGTGGTTGCCTTGGAACAATTAATTATTTTTTATTTGTAATGTAACTGACTTCATGGGCCACTGCATAATTCTCAGCATTCATGCACGGCATCGGGCATGCATCGGGTCTGTGCCCTATTTAACACAGTGAGTATGACGTCCGTAACGTAGTGCAGTGATGCCCTTAACAGCTAATGTCCTATACGCATAACGGCAAAATCCAGATGGTAAGCATGCTCATATCAACTACTACTGTAACTTTGGCATTAGTAGGTAACTATTGTTTTAGGTGAACATGCAGATATGCTTTTGATTTTGCGTGTCCCCGCGCTCTTGTTTACTTTTTGTGTACTAGAAAGGGGAAAAAAATACTATTACAGATGCATAGAAATCACCTCAGCAGTCAAGGCAGCAGGGACGGTTTAATAGAAATATAGTACAAACGGCAGGTGGTGCAGGCAGCACAAAATTTATTTATACCTTGAGCACAGTACGTTTACTTTTTAATGTTACAACTTATGAGTAATAATGAAAGGCTGCAGTAGAAATGGCTAGAATTATTGTAATTCAATATTTCATGAAATTTACTCTAACAGCTAGTTTTACGGTCAAAACCTTGACACCATAAAATTGACAATCAGATATTACAATAAATTCACATAAGCATATTGGTACAATAATGATATCAAATGGTAAAATTAAAGATAACTAAGGAAAGGTTGTCTATACTGAATTATTTACAGATATCATTGTCAGTTACATATTCATTAATTCTAAAATAAGCCCCTTTTACAGAGAGTATTTCTAATATACTTTTTGAATACATTATCAGAAAAGGACAGAACTGTTTCAGGCAACTTATTATAAAATCGAATACAATTTACAAGAAAATGTCTACCAGTCTTAGCAAGCCGATGTATCATATACAATGTATTTCTACTTTTAATCGAAATACTTATTTACAGGCTTATTACCTCCAACATATTTATATATTGTACATTTTTTTAAATTTTACATATTTTTTGCAGAATTTCGGCAGGTCGCACGGCACGCTTTTGATTAGGTACGCCTGCATATAGCAAGAGGAGTTTTATGGTATCATTGCGCGTGCAAGTCCATAGAATACCCTAGTTGCGCAAGTTCGACCAAAGCCTGTCAGTGAATTGTTTATTTACCTCGAATTCCTATTAGCTTGCCGATTCGGAATATTGTCGCTTCAGAACAGTTTTTGCATCTATATTGCGAATTAATTGCTCTAAACCCATTCGACTAGAGAGCAATTCTTATCACTGCAGTAGCATACGTTATGCAAATTTTTAATTATATCTTGTTTTGTACACTACATAACATTACGTTTTTTCCCACCAGCCACTCCAGGTCGGAAGAAGAATACATTTATTTCGTGCATATATATATATATATGTATATATATATATATACGAGTATATACATTAAAATAGCAACAATAGCAATAAAGTTTCAATATGTCATATGCCATAAAACATACGGAGACAATATACATCAGCTTACGGATTTAATGTTTTTAATTTTAAAATTAAAGTCACATTTTATGGCAAAGATTTCATTCAGTATTTATGGTCAGATGGTTCCAACATATGTTCAGGCACCAACAGCTGTCACGTCATGCATCGATAAGCAATATTAGTGTAACTTGTCCATGAGAGATGTGGATTTCATCATCCCGTTACCTAGTCAACAAATTTAAATTCGAAGTCAAACTCCCCTGCAAATCGCGTCCTTTGCACTTAATCGTTTTTGCGGAGTTTTCATTTCGACTAATATTCGGTAATCCTTGGAAATAAAAGTTGATACCCAATAGTAGCTTAATATTTCCTCACGATTTCTTATTTTCACTGTTTTTTCTCTAGTACTAAACTACTTGGATCTGGATACTAGCTCTTAAGAACGTTAAAAGGGTAAACAAGAATCATCCCTAGGTAAATTTCTTGAAATAACTCAATAACACTTGCAATAAAATCTATTTCACTTCTATTTTGCAGTGTTTTTGAAGTCCGTTACACTTACTTTCGGCCTTTTAAACATCTCACTTGATATATAAAATGCACTATCACGAAGTTATACAACAAATAAATAATCTACTTAAAAATCTTTATAATAATTATCTTATGTAATGGTCATAGGTTGTACAACGTAACGAAAATAATTGAATTATACGTTTAGTGTATTCTAAAAAATATAATTACAGACGTTATGTATCTATTTTAAATTCTCACGTTTGTAATGAATTAAATGTTAAATAAAATATGTATTTGTTTATAGTAATAAAGAAGGAAACAAGTTTGTCTGATAGCAGGCGTTTATCGTAGCCTACGGATATTAGCATCACCGGTTAGGTTACTCGTGCATTGCCGACCCTCTAAAAATCTCTTGGTACAATACACAAAGAAAGGCAAAGTGTCTCCTTAAATATAAGGGTTCCTTATACCTTGTGTAAGGTTAGGATTGTCTACATTCTCATTGTTCGTCTCTGAGCCAAATCACAAGATGACTACAGTAATTTCATGTGCAGTCTGACTTGTGACTTGTATATCGTAAGTTTTTATACCGAGCTGAAGTACCGCACTACTTCGCTCTGTCGAACACACTAAGTTAAAACATCTTGTATTTTGTTCAGCCAAAACATTATCTATTTCATACACAATTTTTTTTTTATACTTGCACCCCTGCCATGGGCAAGGTTTTTATTAATACTTATTCACTTATTATACAATATTTAAAATTTATTTCAATATCAATAAACACATCGACTCTCTTCCATTCGACAATTCATTCTTGCATTCATCATCTTTCACTTTTATTCTCCAAAATTATAATTTTGCCAATTTTTTGAACGCCGGTGAAATATCTTCATATGTTTCCAAACTTCTCTCCCCATACTGCGTCAATCCAGCCACGGGTGACAGCGAGCTTCACAGCTCCACCTAGCCACCGCGATCCCATAGGCTATACAGACTATAGCCGAGGTATACAGCATTTGTCCTAGGTGGAGCTGCTCTGCTTGTTCCGATTTATGATAGCCATGCCTAGACTGACACAGTATTTTAAAAAAAAATCTCGACTTCTCCCCACCATTATTTCGGAGACTGATTTTTCGGTAACCCGCATTCCCAACTCCAAATCGTACCTCTGTTTGGAGAATGCGGGACACCGAAACAGTATGTGCTGCACTGTCACGCCGGGCTCGCAGAAGCACGATGGGTCATCCGCCTACTTGAATCTGTGCAAGTACGCGGAGAACCCACAATGCCCCGAGAGGACCTGCGTACTGATGCTCGATGGCACCATTTTGCCCACGATGCCCTACGCCGCCGCCGCACTCTGCACTGTACCTCCTGTCCCATTCGTCAATGGTGCCCTTGCGGATCATACCCTTGACGAATGAGACAGGGCAGCGGTCGTAATCTGGCCTCCTCCGCCACCCCAGTGCGGCGCTCCTGGCGTGTTCATTGGTACGTTCGTTCCCCTCCAACCCTGTTTGCTTTAATCCAAAACAACGCGACGCTCTTACCCTGGCTTTTACACAGTTTAAGAGCGTCCTGTGTCTGCACCGTCACGGGATGGGGGGACTCGACATTCGCCACCGCCTGGAGTGCCGCCATGAAGTCGCTGAAGATGACAATGCTGGGTCTATCGCAGCTCAAAGCACACTCGGCCGCTGTACAGATAGCCAGGAGTTCCGCCTGGTAGACGGTACAATAGGACGACAAAGCAAGCTTGACGGCCTTGGTTTCTGCGTCTTCGTTCCATATGGACATAGCAGCGCCAACCCGGTCCTCAATCTTATTGCCGTTCGTGAAAATTCGCAGGGCAAAGTTGGAATATGCCCTGCATTGTTACTCGTCCATCAGGCTGCCGAACTCCAAGCTATCTAGCTCCGCGGGATGCGGGGCCTCGATCTTCGAGGCCATCCGCTCGATCTCCCTGTCCTCGAGCAGCGGATGGGGTAGCTCCCTCTTGGCCTCGTATAAAGAGGCGACCTCGCGCACTTTGAGGTCAAGAGGCAGCACCACAGCCAGCAGCAGAACGTAGATCAGGGAGGCCGTGCGGTAGGCTCTGCAGATCTTTTGCGTACGCTGTTGAGCTGTTTCTGGATGCCCAGCTTATTGATCGCTGGAGCCCATGCAGTGGCAGCGTACAATATCGTAGGCTCCACTACGGCTGAATATATGATCTTCACTACTTCACGGTTGAGTCCCCAACTGACGCGGGCCGTACGCGCAAGGTGCCTGTATTTGGCTATTGCCCTTTTACAGACAATAGCCACATGCGCGTTGAACGTCAGACCCGCGTCAATCGTCAACCCCAACAGTTTGATCTGCCGAGACATGCCAATGTCTATCCCGCCCATGGTAAGACGCGGGGTGTCATACCGAAGTTTGCCTAAGCCTAAAGACTTGACGAAGATACCAATTTTAACATGAACCGACTGCTGTCAGAGCTCTCCGAACCAAATCGAAAACCAAATCTTTGTTAGGTTAAGCCGCATGTCTTTCTAAATATAATTGTCTGGGCTTGAGGGTTTTCTCACGTTTTCTTTCACCGCGCAGCTTCACATGCTTTATTACATTGAAGAGAAGAAAAGATACGATAGTCCTCTAATTCCGATGATAGGGTTCCTTTTTGGGCATGTGCACTTAATGACCAAAAAGGACGATTGATCGGATCCATTGAATCGGTGGTCTGTGGTGGAAAATGATAAAACTATCTATTCTAGCATTGTTCCGACTTCTTCAATGTTTTTGTGTAGAAATTCTACCTGCAAAACAATATTTAAAATTTGTTTACATGTACTCTCGGAAATTTATCTTATTGTTTTCCATGTTAAAATCGGTTGCCACAAACAGTGTTATATTTAATACGTAATATTTTCTGTTAGTTCTTATTTAAAATGTTAATGGCAGTCGAAATTTAAAAAAATATATAATTACTCATACAAGGTGAGATCGCTAAAATAACTTTTGTCTGAATACACTGAGCTTTCAACGCCACTACAGTCATTGCACAATTGGAGCACTGGACGAGATCTATTCGTTTGCCCCATCAATTAACTATTCTGTGTCTCTGACACCACTGTCACGTTGCCACAATACTTTATTTACGTGCCTTCCCGGCGTGATGGATCACTAAGTGGATTCATTGGAAGGTCCAATGAATTATCTTCATTCTCCCGTGACTTTCAGCTATGCCCAAACCAATGCTGTACCAACCCGAATCGCAAGCTACCTGAGAAAATTGGCATTTCTAAGGCCTAGTCCACGATTCCATTTTAACATGATTGACGAGCCCAGCGATCGAGTGGTTAGAAATGGTTATTTTAACGCTATGGCGTTAACGCTATGGTTCGATACTCACACAAGACAAACAGTTTTGTGCATAAACAGGGCTGCTTATGTTGTTCTAGGTGTTTTTAAGAAATATTGGGCCCATCATAGCAGCCCGTCTGGGGAAATACCTCTTCTCTAGCCCCTCTGCGGAACTCTGTAAGTTTTCTACCTTACGAATACCCGCAGCCAAATAATCCTGCGAGTGAGGAAGGTTACCAGAAAGCTCCTGTTGTGTTAGCAGTAAATAAGACAACATGCGCGCGATTACAATAATATTGTATTGCAAGCATTTATAGGCTACTATAGCCACTTTATATCAGGTGAGCCACATACCAGAATGGGAAGCATAAAACATAAAAAAAATTGCTCCAGCTGTAATCCTTATGCGTATGTAGTATATCCATTCTGTCCAATAGTGCCCCAGCCCAGCCACTACGGTTACACATACACAGGCCTCAATATAAAAATGTGAATGTATTTTATATTATTTATACTTTCATTCTTCTGTACGACATTATAAAAATGATACACGATAAAATGGTATTTCATTTGTTATCAATAGGAAGGTTCATTATAGCGGATCGACAGGATCTATCGTTTCTATTATAATAATGAATATATAAAAGAAACGATAAGTCTAGTAATCAAAATCTGTATTCATGGGTATCATGAAAAAAGAAAACTTTCTTCCCTTGGGTGGTGAATGCAATTCTCCGTCATACTAAATTGCTTTCTTTCCGAAAAGAAGAGATGAAAAATAATCTTTAAAATGCAGTTGCCAATAACGGGAATTCGAGATATACAGAAACTTATACGTAACTATGTTGTCATATTATTAGTGAAAGAGAGTTAATCAAACCACTTTAAACTGCATAGATATCGAAAAGCACATTGAATCTAGTAACATACTCTGGTTAAGCACGCCGAAATGCCGGATGGGTTTCCCACGTCCAATTTATTGGGCCGGTTGTAAACAAAATCCGCTCCAGTCGGTCGGATTGTTTGTAAACAAAATAATCAATTAAACTCTAATAAACAATATGAAAACGGTGATAAACGTAGTAGTAAACCATCAAATTAACGTGGTAAAATGTCATAACAGATTTTATGACAATCTGTTTTATTGCTACACATTTGTTTTTTTATCATTAGATATTTGATTTTTTTTTATACTACCTGGGTAACCTGGCATACGGGGTTCAGATGTGAAAGGCAGTTGCTGATATGTTGGCAACCCCGGTGTTAACGTAGTAACTATCGCCCGTTAACAGGAGAATTTCATTGTTTACTCATGCATTTGCTCTTACTAGGTGGTGGGTGGGGATCAGTCCAGCATGAATGAAGTCCCACCACCTTATTCAATATAACACATTCTTATTAAATATAAAAGTGTGTTACTTATTACTTTATATCACAAACACCCAAATTTTGACAAGCTCGGTGGCAAAGTACTTTGATACTCGTGGGTTTAATACCCACACGGGGCAAATATTTTGTGCGAAACATGTCTGTTTGTCTTAGTCTGGGTATTTTTAAGAGCCTCATCTCAACAGTTTCAAAAAACTCGGAGTCCTGGATAACGTGGGCCGGTTCTTCACGCCTGATCAGCTTCGTCTGCTTTATAAGACTTAAGTTCGGGCTTGCGTTGAGTATTTGTCACATTTCTGTGACGGCTCCGCACAATATCCGAGTAATTGATGACGAAGAGGTACTTCAACTGATATCGAATATTGGTTTTTCCAATATTACGCCTAACGCCTATTAGATGATATTAATTTATAACAGATCATAAATATTTTACGACTATATCCTTTTTTGTACTGGCTTATAAATGCCTCACGAAATGAACAATTTGCATATCTTTGTGACGTTATACTTAGACTGGTCCTGATAAGGGAGTAAAGTGAGTTTGCTGTTTATAATATAACGATAATTGAATTGCCTTATACTAAGCTATGTATTAAAGAATATAGTTTTATTTTTTCATCTATTTGCATAAAGTGCGACTTCAACTAGCTAAAGTCAATCGTCAGCATAGTGGATGGTACGTGCTAACAAGCCGACAAAGTATAGACTTTTTTAACTTTAAGACTTAAGTAAGCTATGGCAAAGTAATGAATAGTAATATTTTATAGACAGGTCAGTGTCTTCGCCTTCCAGAAAATCCAGTCAACTTTTTGAGCAGCAATTTTATTATTGGACGTTCTTAAAGAGTTATTGCGTTATTTTTTCATTATATTGCAAGTATTTCCATGATAATCGCCTATTTTGTATTACTAACAAGTACGTATATTGTTATCTGATTTCAATTAAACTAAATAACCTTACTTTACCCCGGATAGCACAGAGGCTATTCTAATAATAATAATAATTTGTATTTTTTTTGTAATGATATATTTAAAAATATATTTAATAAGATTATAATTTAATAAAGGAAATAATAATAAATATTGTCTCACAAATTACACAGCGCCATCTAGCCCCAAAGTAAGCGAAGCTTGTGTTATGGGTACTAGACAACTGATAAATATACGTAAATACATTTTTTTTTGTAAATATCATACTTATTATACATAGAAAATACCCAGACTAAGACAAACAGACATGTTCATGCACACAAATGTTTGTATTGTGTGGGAATCGAACCCACGAGCGTTGGTGTCAAAGTTGGTGTTAAACTACAGCTGCCTTGGAACTCACAACGAATTTAATCAGAAGAAATTTGTAGCAGTAGGAAGTTTTGGAATTGACTTCACCTCTTGGCAAAGTGAAAGACAGCAATATATGTGACATATGTGGACTACGAAAAGACCTTTGATTCCATTGAGACATGGGCTGTGCTACAGTATTTCCAACGATGCCGAATTAACTATCGGTACATCGAAGCGTTGAAGTGCTTATATAGTAAGACAACGATGTGTATCCGATTACAGGACCAGAGTACGAAACCGATTCAAGTGCAAAAAGGTCTAAGTCAGGGAGATGTTATATCCCCGAAACTCTTCACCGCAGCATTGGAAGATGTCTTTAAGCTCTTGGAATGGAAAGGATACGGTATAAACATCAATGGCGAATACATCACTCACCTTCGATTTGCCGACAATATAGTTCTCATGGTGAAATCGCTGGAGGAACTTAGCGCTATGCTCAATGTCCATATTACAGATACAGGTCTCCCTTCAACCGAAGGGGTTCAGAGCATACTCCACCACGTTAGCCAACTGCGGTTTGGCGGAGAGTTCTACGCAAAATGCAGATTCTTATATATTATTTTAGAGTCAGCAATGCACGAGTCGGAGTGTTTCTCTTATGGTATAGCAAATGTCTTTAAACAGCAGTGTTTATGTGATAACCATCAGGCTGTCATCGATTCTATGATAATAAATGATACAAAAGCTGTAATTTCTGCAAAAAAAAAATTAAAATAATTTTCTTCAGGAATTATTCCCTACCTATCGTAGTCATATTTCTAAAATAATTTTACCTGTTCTATTCCACTTACAGGAGTCGCTTCTGTACTAGTAGGTATATCACTTTACTGTTTTAACTTAATAAATTATGTAATGTAACTCTGTAAATATAGAAACAAGTTTACTGTAAGTAGAAAGTAAATTAAGGGAGGTAGGGTGCAACATAGCAGCCCATCGGGGCAAATACCACCACCTCACAGGCAACCGCAGCAAAATAACAACTCCCTAGAGGGTTGTTGTGTACCTGCATGTGAGTAAGGTCACCAGTGATCTCCTAAGTAGTTGCTGTGTTAGCAGCAGAGGTGATATTGCGCTAGTTAGGCTACGGTAACCGCTTTATGCCAGGTGGTCAGGTGGGCCGTATGCTTGTATACCTCGCGACGTTGTATAAAAAAAGAAAAGTTAGTAGTACTACCTTAGGTTGAAAGTTCTTCTGGATGTATAATTTATAAGCTGAAACAGATATCGATTGTACAAATAATGGTCGCTCTGAACTAAATATACTACATTGACAGTAATTAAACAAAAATCTACATTTGATTAATGTAATAATATTCGCAAATAATTGTATTGGCGGTGAGACAAGGCTCTTCGTTTAAATCCAAGACGCTTTATACTTAAACTAATATCGAATATTGGTCATTCGAATTTTACCCCTAATGCCAATACTATCGGATTCATTTTAGAAATAATTTTAAACAGATCATAAAAGTTTAACGGTTATCTCGTTTTATATTGGCTATTTACATGCCTTCCCAAACGTACAATATGCATATTTTTGTAACGTTACACTTCGAATGGTCATGATAAATGAGTTAAATGAAATGGTCGTTTATAACATAACGATAATTATTTTAGATTATACTTAGGTAAGTATATATGAATATAGTTTTGTTTTTTCATATAAATATAGATTGTTATACACGTGATAATATAGATTATGAAAAACTTCATTAAGGCGATAGTTTCAAATTATCACAAGCCTTAAACATGACTGTGCTGAGCGAATATTTCAAGAATTTTATTTTTTCTTATAATATAATGTTACGTACGTTACGTATATAACATAATGTAACGGACATGTAGAAAGAATGCGGGACGAAAGAATGACGAAACAGATATCCAATGCAAACGTGGAAGGATGTATGAGCCGAGGAAGACCGAGATTAACCTACCATGACCAAATTGGTCGTGTTTTATCAGAAGGTGATGTCTGGAGCCCCAGGATTCGGCGAGCGTGCATGAAAAGAGCTATGGAAGGTACAGAAGCAAGTGAAGTATGTAAATACCGCGTCTTATGGCGCTCGGTTCTCTTTGCCTACCCCGCAAGGGGCCTGGCGTGAAGATATATATACATACGTATAATATAATGCAGGCAACAAAATTGGCATTGACACTTCTCTAAGGCTCGTAGTACACTGTGTCTCAGTGTAGGTACTATGCTGATATACGTGACGTGACAAATTACCCAATCGAATTCCAGTAAGTAGGTGCACGTGTATAATGCTCCTTTTGGCATTGGGGTTTGGTGTATTATTCAAATTCAAATAATTTTATTACAAATAACAGGTTCTCAACTCAATATATATGTGATATTAAACGAATTTCACATAGAGTCGGCGACAGCAAATCTCATATTCGCTAAAAGTATGCTGGCAGGTGCGCTTGATGCTTACTTTGTCCATAATATCGATGACGTATTGTATAAACGTGTAGGAGTTTTTTTTTTACTTTTTGGCTATACGTTGTTCGGAACCCATAGCGACTGTAATGTGCAGTGGCTAGGTAGCGGCAGCTTAATTCGAGAATTAAAATTCGTACTGAGTGGCGGGACGCGACCGCATTCATTAGCTCATTGCACTGCCCGGAACGGATTTCAAGTTTACATAAATTCCGCTCAGTAAAAGCATGTTTAAGTTTAAAAGGAGCATTTAAGATTATACGTCGAATTTTCGGTCACGTTCCTTTTCGATCCAAGCCTTCAGAACCCGTTATATACCTTTTCCCATACATTTCGCGGTCATATATGACCACACGGGTTTCGAAGATACCTTTTCCCATACATTTCGCGGTCATATATGACCACACGGGTTTCGAAGGGTTAATATCGCACAATAGTATATACATTATTTTGCTTTCGGAATTCGGAAACTAAACGTAGTTTCGATGGATCCTATGTCAAACCACACGCCAAAGGCAAAATTGTATCAAATTTAGTTATTTCGCATTCAGCACACCCTATGTGAAATTACGTTCAATTATTGTCCATTTAGCCAATTCCATTTATATTCACCCAGGAATACAATAAGTAAGGTTACGTGGAGGACACTTACTCAGGGCACTTCCGCCCGTAGGGGTTTTTACACAATTGCAGAAAACAAGACGTACCTATATATAATTTAGCTGCAGCTCACAACTTCGTCCGCATGAATTCTGATATCCCGCGGGAACCATTACTACTTTCTTTCTTTTCCCTCGGCTTCTATAGGTCATTCCGTGACGTTGAATAACTTATAACCGTCATCAGAAATTAAGCAATCAAGTACAAATATATTCTTTTCAAATCCGACTGATAGTTCCAGAGTAGTAGTACGTTTTCCGCTTTATATATTAGTTAAGATTTATATGAATTTGGAGGTTTAATCAAGTTGGAATAGTGTTTTAAATAAAAACTTATGCTTTTTCGTTTTTGTGATTGATTAGACTATTTATAACCTCGTATTTAAATTCCTGTTATGCTACTGTATATAGTTTATGAAAAATATTTTTTTAAATTTAACTCTTTTTCAGTCCGGGAAAACGAAAAAAAATTTTATTTGCAAAATGAGGCGACTGAGATACATTTCAATTATAGATATGTCGGAACGTGGATATAATCGTCGTCAGGTGGCTCGTTGTTCATGGCGAATAAAGCGAAATACCAGCGTAGTTAATCTTCTCAATATTTAATCAGTCCATTACAATAATAATCGTAATAAAAGTTATACTCAGATCGCAGATTACAACGGATTCAAAATGCGGTGGACGCGACACGTGCGATTGGCTCCATTGCTCGATCCGTAATGCCGCTCCCAATGACGGTATCTCATCTTGACGTTTTTGACAACTGACAACAATCGACATTTCGAGCAAACCATAACAAACACAACCGGTGTTGCCAATTCAACGATGTCGATTCCACCCAAGCGCCGACTTGATATTTTGATCCGTTATTATTAAAACTAGCATCACGGGGATTGATTTCTTCCGGGCTTCTCAATATGATGTTGCTACCTTCTGCGACACGGCCATTCTGATGCATCACACGTCCTCGTGTGCGTAATCTGTAACCAAAAAATCTGAGCAGAAACAGATCTTACTCCAGCTCGGCCAACCCTGACCAAGACTGGCTTTAGTCAACATTTATTTCAAGTAAAGCAAATTTCAATTAACCAGTAATATAGTACAATTTGCACTTAACTCTAAGTTATAATTCACAATCGAGACCATTGTGCAATTATCTGCCAACATTTAGTTTAAAGTTAATTCAACATTTTTACTGGATTCTGCTATCATGATATCATCGCCTCCATCCGGCGGATACTCCCTAAATCATCGCCTCCATCCGGCGGATACTCTCAAAATCATCGCCTTCATCCGGCGGATACTCTAAAAATCATCACCTCCATCCGGCGGATACTCTCAAAAAAGCCATCGCCTCCATCCGGCGGATACTTTCAAAAAACCATCGCCTCCATCCGGCGGATACTCTCAAAAAAGCCATCGCCTCCATCCGGTGGATACTATCAAAAAAGCCATCGCCTCCATCCGGCGGATACTCTCACAATTTGCATGAAAACAGAACTCTTAAAATTCTAAACAACATTATTGCTCAATAGTCTTCGATCGATTATCATCCACATCTAATTGAGGATCATTAGGCATTTTTCACAAGCAATCATGAGCGTACTTGTAGGTACGGTCACCACTCAAAGCCTTTAAACGTAATGGTCTCCTTCAAGCACCTCAATGACGCAATATGGGGCCTTTGTACTTAGGACCGAGTTTCGTTTGGTTTCGCTATTCATTTTTCAATAATACAGACTTTGTATTTAACAAACAAACCAACTTTTAAGTTAACAAATTTAGCTTTTGTACCATCAAAACCTGTTTTGTCATAGTCAGCGCTTTTATCAATATTCTTAACCGCATCAGCTCTAACCTGTTCGATATCAACAGTCTGTTCTTGGATATGGACATCGTCATCATAAAATTAAATATCAAGAGGTCGTGCAACCGTACCTATTAGAAGTTCTAGGAGACTAGATTTTGTTACACGATTCTGAGTACAATTTAGAGCTAATTGAACATCTGAGAGAGCGTCCTGCTAAGATCGCTCGGTCGTTTCGACTGCAGTGAGCATGTTTTTCAAAGTGTTCATAATACGCTCTACTTGTCCATTAGCACGAGAGCTTCCAGTCGCTATCAAATGTAACTTTATGTTCGAAGTTTCACAAAACTTACGAAATACCCGGCTTGCAAAACATCGACCTTGATCAGCAATCAATCTCGATGGAGTACCAAACAACGAACCGCTGTTTTTCACAGCTTTGATGCTGCCCATCGTGTCAATATTCGGGCATTTGAAACATCACATGCGCAAACAACAGTCGTCCTAGTAAACTGTAACTTATCAGGAGTCATATGAACTGCTAGACATTGTTTTAATAGTTCGCGGCCTACTTTAATGTCATATCGTAAGTAAGAGTCGGGCAGTACGTGAAAGAGGATTTCTAACTGACAGATATATATATTCGAAAAAAGGCGACAGACAAACACACAGACAAACATATAGATTTCATATACGAACGGTGTTCCTGAACATATAGGTTTCATATAGGAACGGTGTTCCTGAAAATAAAAATGCATGTTTGGGTATTTGTGAAGTGCGATAACCAATATGAGCTTAAGAAAAAGCCTTTCGAATTGCGGATATAATAATTATCATATTACATATGATAGTATCATAAACTAGCGTATTACTTAGTTCACGGTAACAGATTTTCACATTTTATTCTGGAATCCCTAAATATTTCCAAGTAAGAAAGTAATTAAAATGTTTACATGGAATAAAAGCTATTACTGTGTAAAGCTTTTGCGTGATATGTTCAGAATGTCAGACAAACAAACAGATAAAATTAGAAATGTCTGATTTCCCTTTTGTATCGATTATAGAATCCAGCTGCATAACTATTTCAAAAAAATAATCTACGTACGTACGTACCTTATTAAGATTTTATCATGTTATGTATATTATATATGTATAGACAGAAGATGTTTAGATTCTTTTACTTTCACCAATTGTATAAAATAGTACATAACTAGCATACTTTTTTTTTATTGTCGGACAAATTACACAGCGCCATCTAGCCCAAAGTAAGCGAAGCTTGTGTTATGGGTACTAGACAACTGATGAACATACGTAAATACATTTTGAACATTTTGATACTGAAAAATACGTTATGCATAAAAATCGAAACTTAAAATAAATCCGGAAGTCCAGGGTTGTCCCGGACCTCGAAATTTGGTTAATTAGTAAAATTGTTATACTGAAATACTACTAAAGTTATGACGAACGTTTTTGTAAACTACCCCTTAAAAAACGCCATATCTTTATTATCATTTTGAGAGTTCTTATTTTACATCAATTAATACCAACAACGGTATTATAGGTATATATATATATATATGATTGAAATTTACCTACGTCGCCTTATTCTGCAAATTCATATGTACTATTTTTTTTCATTTTTTCGGAGCTCAAAATTAGTTAACTACAAAAAATATTTTTGAAAAACTATGTACAGTAGCACAATGGAGGTTTAATTACGAGGTTTTAAACAGTTAAATCTATCTCGTAAACGAGAACACATTTCACTTTTTTTAGCTTCTTAAAACACTGCAGTGCCCACATGTCATTGACGTATAAATTTATACTGATATAATGTTATTGAAAATGTGTATCCTTGTTATATATTATATAGCATTTTTGAATACACATTTCGTTGTATTACTAGTGTTTGTTTATGTGTATTTTGTGGTAATATTTTTGTACCAAACTACAACTTTGTTTCTGTTCTATACAACTACATACATTTAAAAGCCAGCTGTCCGATTGTATAAATAACTATAACAGGCACCATTGTCAGTGACAGGCAATTAACGTCGCGTCCATTGTGGACGCCACCCGTGTTTGTTCGGATCTGACAAAACCAAATATCGAAAACCACGTTATCGAAAAACAATAGGTATTATTCACATCGAAGGACATTATGACGAAGGGCGACGTTTTAGGGTTAAATGACTCGATGTACAAAAAGGAATAGCCTTTTTGAACGTTTTGCTCTCCTGTTTTTAATTTCAATTCGTATTGTTTCTTGGTCAACATTAAGCATTATCGCTTTTTCAAGAAACTGCAATTGTCTGTGTTGAGATTAGTTAACCATTTATCTATTGTTTATTTAAAATCAAAAGTTTGATTAATTTGATTTTGATAGATGCCCAACCCCAAAATAATATTATGCATACAAAAGTTTCTAGAGGCCCTCCTCTTGAAACAAGCCGGTTTGTTGGCCTTTTCAACAAATTAAGGTACTTTTTAATAGAGGTAGGGTGCGTCAAAGCACATCTGGGGAAGTACCTCCACCTCACAGAAAATCGCAGCCAAATAACAACTGCCTAGAGGGTTGTTGTGTTCCTGCATGTGAGTGAGGTCACCAGTAAGCTCCTAAAGAGTTGCCGTGTTAGCAGCAGAGGAGGCATCGCGCGAGTTATACTTAATATATTGCAAGGGTTCATAAGCTACGGTAACCACTTTACATCAGGTGGGCCGTATACGTGTATGCCTTCCGACGTTGTATAAAAAAACCTGCTGTAGTAGTCAAGGTGGTTATGGAGAAATTAAAAATCACAAACACTGTACGGTTCTGATGGCACAAGGTATCACATCTTAACCTAATCTGATGCAAACCATCTAAGAGAATCGTTATAGATTGTGGCGGCCCCGGCAGCGGCGTCGTCCCCTAACAGGCAACCTAGCGGCTAAAACCAAATGACTCAATAAAAAGTAGCAAGTTGGTAGACGTTTTGTTTGTAAGTTATCTGAAATCTATGGTTTTGTACTATATTTATAATACGTAGCATGGTACCACTACTTTTCATAATATTGGCAATGTTGGTAAAATAGTTTCACTTTTAATGTTCTCAATTTTAAGTCGGTTAATTATTAATATTTTTATCTTTTCACCCTCGGTATTTGTATACAAATTTGTAAAATGTGAAGATACACAACAGAAGCAAAACTAACAAGACGTCATGTTTATCATATTTTTATTGCGTTCTTTCTTTTCAATTTGTGTCAATCAGGCCTCATTTAATTAATGACTTTTCTGTAACACTTATGTGCACAGCGTGCTTCATTATACATGGCCTTTATAATCGTACAAACAGCCGCTTTAATGTTTACTAACGGTGGCCTCGTCATGGTTGCGTCTTATAAAAATTGATGTTTCTACTTATTTCTTCTTCCCTGCGCAGTTCTGTTGTTACTGCTTTAATTCAGTTCCTCTGTATATTTTCCTAACCACTTAACAACGATTTTGGACTTGAACTATGTATGTTAATTACTCGTTTTAATAGATTTTATTTTGTTTTCAATATTTTTATTAGTAGTAGAAATACTGTTTAGTGCTGGCGGGTGGCTTGCAGTATCAATTTTATTCTGTTGATATGCAGAATGTGTTTCGCATGGATGAAAGTTTTTATAGTCTGCATACTCCATTGAACGAAGGGTTAGAAAGCATATTTAACGACCAACCTAAAAATTTTAATGCAGTACATATTAATGCTGAAAGCATTCCAGCACATTATCGAGACCTTTTAAGTAACATTGATGTCAAAAACGTTCATGCCATGCCTACTAGTATCAGAATCTTGGCTTAAAACTTGTCTTCCGTCTACTTCATATTCCTTGAATGGCTTCCATCTCATACGAAACGACTGAACAGGGAGAGTTAACGGTAAAGTCGCTATTTATCTTCACGCTTATATTCCTTTTAAAATGGTTTCTCTATCTAACGGCTCTAATCCTTCTTGTATGTCTGAATATCTTATTTTTGAAATCTATCTCTCTTACACCGAAATCCTTCTCGGGGTTTTCTATAGTCCCTCATAGGCAATAAATTATTTTTCTTCTCTAGAAACTCTTTTAGAAAATCTTACTCTGTCCTTTGATCACAACATAATTATGGGTGATTTTAATACTTGCCTTTTAAAAATAAATCCTTTCTTTTCTTGACATTATTATATTTCTATCGTTGAAACTGCGCTCTCCCAAATACAGACCTAAAATTCTACTGCAGCGGAATTTAGAGCTATTAACCTGGAAAGATTACGGCAAGATGCTGCAAATTGCTATTGGGAAGCTGTTGTTGGAGCCCATTCTCTGGACGAACTAATTAGCTTATTAAACAACACGTTAATTCGTCTTTATGAACAACATGCTCCGATTCGGCCAGTTAGAGCTAAATATCTTCCTGCTACTTGGTTAACTGAGGATGTTAGGGCGGTTTTTAATAAGAAAAATAATCTAAAGTCGAAATATAAAACTGATACTAAACGTAGCGTGACCGTTATGTCTATGCCCAAATCGCTGTAATAGGATGTGCAAGGAAGCTCAAAGTCGCCACATTCACAAATCTATTAGGAAGGAGACCCAGCAAGGTCTGGAAATTCCTTAAAACTTTGGGAGTTGGAAGAAATCGTTATAATATTACCCCTAATAATATAGGTTCACTTTATAAACATTTTTCTCCTCCTTCTACCCTTAGTGGTAGTATCAAAACTAATACAATAAATTATTTATCTTCGCTTCCGACTCTTGATTTTCCTAATTGTGATGTTAAGAGGAGCATACTGTCTATCACGTCTGATGCTGTGGGTCTTAATGGGGTAAGTCGTGCTATGATTCTTCCCATTATTAATATCGTTCTTCTTACTATAACTATTTTGTTAAATAATTCAATTGCCTCATGCACTTTTTCCACAATTTGGAAGGACGCTTTTGTATTACCGCTACCTAAAAAAGCAAAACCTTGTTCCTTTTTTGAATATCGTCCTATTTCCATACTCTCTTTCCTCTCCAAAGTCATTGAACGTAAGCACCAGCTTAATAGTTCTCTGTTCAAAAATAATGTTTTGAATAGCACGACTACCGCACTCATTAAGATGACATTCGTCTTGGTATGGATAAATCTCAGGTCACCATTCTTACGCTCCTTGACTTTAGCAATGCGTTTTATTTCTGTCGATTTTGATATACTCATGCATGCTATGTTCCTTTAACATATCTTCAATCACAATTGACTGGTTTCGTTCTTACCTGTATATGTAGGCAACGTATTAGCATCGGTGATACTTTCTCAGCATGGTATAGTACGTCTGCCGGCTTACCTCAGGGTGGCATATTGTCTTCTCTTCTATTTGCTTTATTCATTAATTATATCACTTAGCAACTTCACTCTTCCTACCATCTCTACGCCGATGGCCTTCAAATTTATTATCAAGCTCACATCGATGATCTTTCCTTAGGTATTGATATCATAAATTGTGACCTATCAAGAATATCTACTTGGAGTAAATTGCATGGGCTTACAGTTAATCCAACAAGAACTCAAGCTACTCGTATTATTATTGGTAGTTCTCGGTTTATCTCCAAGCTAAATTAGTGCTATTATTTTCCATGGAGTTCAAATTACGCTAACTGAGAAAGTCAAAAACCTTGATATATATTTCGATCGATTCGATCCTTGTCTTGGAGTCCTCAGGTGGCCGAAGTCAGCAGGAAGATATTTGCAGCCGCTGGTTCTGTTCGACGACTTCGAAATTTTCCCATTTCCCATTAATACTAAAATTACACTAGTACAGTCCTTACTCTTTCCTATTCTGGATTACGCAGACTCTTGCTAACTAGATCTCACCGATCAGCAGTTTAATAAACTTGAGCGTCTTCGAAATTTATGTATTCGTTTCATTTTTGGTCTTAAGTATGACCACGTTTCTGAATTTCGCACGCAACTCAAGTTTTTTTTTATACCACGCCGGAAGGCATATAAGCATACTGCCCACCTAATGTAAAGCGGGTACCGTAGCCTTTAATTAACGCTTGCGATATATTAAGTTATGTCTGTTTTTCTTTATGTTAAGATTGCCTGGAAGAAATTGCATTAGCGATATGGCCACCTATTGTACTTTCTTGTATAGACTATGTTTATTTTATATATTTTATTGGTGCAATAAATAGTTTGTATTGTATTGTAAAAGCGTTCCAAATTAAAAATAATTAATGAGTTGACAAAATAAAAGTTTCTGTTACAGTATTTATGGCCAGACTAGTTACATATTTTCGTATTGTTTTCTGATTCAATTCATGTTTCTTATATATTCCCAAATACGCCTCTTACCAACCCCGCTGTCAGATTCCACAGAGTACTAGTAAGCATGTTAGTTGTTCGTATGTTTATCTTAGCATTTAATCATTCGATATTGATGACCGATTCCTTATTATGGTCTAGATTACATTGGCTACATTGACGTAACTATGACATTACCAAAAGGAACAAAGAAAATCCGGCCAAGTGGGTTCCGTAGTTGCTCTTCGTAATATTGTGGACTAAGAAGACGGTTTTTGTTGTTTCATACTATGAACTATTCAACGTTAACTGTTTGGTTAAAATGAAACTGACTGGTTACTAAAACAGAGTTCTAAAATCTAACTTTACTAGCGAAGTTACAAGAAATATTATCTATTTGAGCACTACCGCAAATATTTGTAATTAAGAGCCTGAGAGAAATGTTTGTGTCGGCGGCAAAATTTGTTCCCTACATTATATTATATTGTAAGAAGAAGGCAAAATTAGTAAAACGTGCATTATCATGAAAATAAGGTATATTCTTAAATACATACCTAAGTGTAAGGTAATATAATTTTCATTATATTGTAAACATATTTGATTTTACTCCCTTATCAGGACCATTTTACCCTTAACGTCACAAAGATACGCAAATTGTACATTTTAAGGCTTTTAATAGCCAATACGAAACAAGATAGCCGCTAAATTTTAATGATCTGTTTAAAATTATTTCTAAAATGAATCTCATCCAATAGGCGTTATGATTAAATTTGGAATGACCAATATTCGATAATGGTTAAGTACAAAACGTTTGGGATTTAAACGGAAAGCCTTTTTGCCGCCAATATTTATTAGCAGATTTTATTACATGAATGATATGTTGATTATTATTGTTCAATTACAATCTACGTTTAAAATACATCTTTCGGTCTATTTAGTACCGAGCAACCATTATTTATAGTACAGAATCAATATCCATTTCAGCTTATAAATTATGAATTCAGGAGAACTTTCAATCATCATTAGTAGGTATTAGTAGAAACTTTACTCTTCGCTTACAATAAAATTATTTCTGCATTTAGACAATTACATTATTACCTACATACGAGTAGTAAAGTTAAGTGATATATTGGTGTAGAAGGAACTCCAATAAATGGAACAGATTTTTTTTTAATTAGTCTCCACCATGGATAGGGACTAATTCAGATGTAGTTTAATAAAGAAAATTATTTTTATACAATAGTATTTTAATATAGGCGCATAAGTTATAACCTTTATGTCACATAAATATTATTAAAATAATTTCTACAGTGAACCTTAATATATTTTTTTTAAGTGCCAAGCAGTCTGTTTGATGGTTATGTCATAAATGCCACAGGGACATTTGATATACCATTAGAGTAACACCCCACACGTTGCAGACTCTAAAGTAATACCTGTATAAGGATTTACTTTTTGCGTAGAACTGCTAGTTAAATGTTATAGTTAAATGTAAATAACGAGATTATCCTGTTTGTTCATATTTACTACTACTAATTAGCGTGACATCTTGACATGACGTCTACCCGTTATAAAATTCATCCAATTAAAAATGTAACAAGGTAAGATTCCGCCAATCGCACATCAAATATAACCATTGCACTGAAAATTCGTCACTATTTCGATATTGAGACTATCAGGTAAGTCTGCGACCAATAGTACTCAAGCTATCTGCTGTCTTCTGTCACAAATAAAAATACATTTAACAAAATATAAAGGAACTTTCTTAGGTTTGTTTCGTGGCTATTTTATCAAATTTAAAATGACTTCCTCGTCCTATCACTTCAGACATTGTCGCAACAAAATATTAGTTATAATAAGTAATTACATTACTAATTTAGTTAAGATATGTTATAGGAAATTTCATATCAACATTAAAAGCCCGTTTAAGTAATATATCATACGATATTGATAAAACATAATACTCGTATTATTCTTAGGGTTCTGTATTCAACACGGAACCCTTATAACTTCGCCATGTCTGTCCACCAGTCGGCGTGGCCGCAGCTTAGCTCTGAGACTCTTAGTACTAGAAAGCTAAAATTTGGCATGGATATACATATTAGATACGCACAAAAATTGTTAAAATAAAATCTTAAACAAAAAATTTTGGGTAGCTCCACTACACATAAAGTTTTCTTTTGTGTCATCTACCCCATGGAATTTTTAATAGTACCTCGGCGATTAACAAAAAACGTGACCTCCTAATGTGGGGTATTTAATGTAAATTAATTGAAATCGGATAACAAAATTCATATTTGTTAGTAATATAAACGAGACAAATTATCGCAGCATACAAATACTTGCAATATAATTAAAAACTACCGCAGCAACTCCTCAGAGCCTTATTGGTAACCTCACTTGCAAGAATAAAACTGCTGTTCAGAAAGCTATTAGTTGCCTGAATTTTCTAGAAGATGGTAGACATCAAGCTGTATAATTATAAAATATCACTATTCATTAGCTTGCCATAGTATGCTTGCTAGTTAGCAGGTACTACCGCACTATGAAGGCAAAGTTGACTTTGGTTTATAGGTGAAAGTGAGCTAATCGCACTTTATACAACCAGATGAAAAAATAAACGATACTATTTAATGCACAGCTAAGTATAAGGTAATATTATTATCGTTATATTATAAACAGTAATTGTTATTAAATTAGGAATTATTATTATTAAGAATGTTATGGTTTTGTTGTATGGCAAATTACAACGTTGTAGAAGTAATTTTTAATATAATTTATCTTCTGCAAGTACATTTTCTAACTTGGTGGACTATTACTCGTAAACTTGTAAAGCTCACTTAGTTGTAATAGTTTCCCTTTTAACTTCTCACATACGCCACTACTGTAATTTTTTTAACACATAGAAAAACAACCATTTCACAATCACAAACGAATCTCTTAATTGAAAAATTATTTCCATAAACACGCAATATTTTTGAAAGATCTATCTAACAACAACCTACACCATGGGGTAGATGAGAACAAAAAAAAACAACCGCACTTTATGTGTAGAGGAGGTGCCCCAAAAAATATTTCACAAGGCATGACAAATTACAGATTTCTAGTACGGTGGCGGGATGGGCAATAATGGGCATGCGAAGTTATAAGTTCTTATTGACAGAACAGACATTGACAGACAGAACCTTAAGAATTATAATATTTTGTAGCACTGTCGTACGAAATATTATTTTAACGGGCTTTTAGTATTGATATGAAGTTTCCTAGAGAATTTTTTAAATAAATTGAATAGTTAATAGATTCAGGCGTTATTTTGCGAAAGTCAAATTTACATGCAATTTAATCTAACCTAATTATCACCTATCACTAATTGGTGGCGAAAGCACACAAAGCTAGTTAGATCAAATTGCATGTAAATTAAAGAATTTAATAATGTAATTATTAAAATAATATTTTGTTGCGACAATGTGTGATGTGACAACTCTAGAAAGTTATTTTAAATGGCTTTTAAAATCTATATGAGATTTCTTAGTATATAATAAAAATACGTTATATTTCGTTATATACGGCCATTATTAATAAAAAAACGTAGAATCATAATTAATTACACACAATATGAGGGGTAAAGCCGTCCGTATTGTCATGTTGTCATGAATATGATGGCAAGGTACAAATGATACAATACAGCAATTGACCATAGGCTACGGCAACTTACTTACTATCAGCCAGGTCACATATTTCACATTCGTTGTATATACAAAAAAAGATATGAAAATTTAATTTTTTTATGTAGTTTTTCTAATAACGAATACACAGCCGATTGGATATTAATGTAAACTTGTAAAGTAAAAATTTTCCAAAATTTTCATATATAAATATATGAAACATATATATACATATATAAATCAAACATTAAATTGTAAATATCAATCGTTAAATATATTAATATGTTATACTGATTTATGATAGAAAATTTCATTTCACAGCTTGTGTTAAAACAAACAAACTTACTTATTAATTTTCAACAACAACAAACTTAATAATTTTCGTCAACTTTTAGAACAAAGCACTACAATCATTCACTACTGGTAACCTTCTACTTTGACCGCTGTCAAATGCAAACTTCTTTGTTCTGTATTAACTGTTATTTAGAAAATTCGTATACAACTTTGTATATTTCATTTTCATATATAAATTGTTATGTATAGGTGTATATATTTCGTTCACAAATATAAATTGCTGTCATAATCGTCAAAACATCATTGTAGGGCTTGACAAGCAATTAACCTCCTAACGGTGGGCGGCTATTGTCACGAGAACAAAGGTCACTAATCTGGTGGAATGGAAACTCTCAGAAAGCTTTATCTTCGTTGCTTGCAAAATTTCAAACACTCTTTTCACACGTTGTATATATAGCAATGATGATAAAATTAAATTATACTATAACTAATATACTTTGTATATTACATTAAGTATCTCTCGCAGCGATGCCTCCACTGCTGCTAACACAGACACTCCTTAGGAGCTTTCTAGTAACCTAACTCTCTCCCAGAAACCTATCAACCCTCCAAGGAATTGTTATTTAACAGCGGATTTCTTTAGAGAGACAGCCCCAGATGGGCTGCTTTGATGCGCTCTACCTCTCTTAAAATATCCAAGACAAATAGCATATTCATGCACACAAATGTTTGTACTGTCTGGGAATCGAACTCACGAGAGTTGGCGTCAAAGTAGCATATTAACTACAGCGCCACCAAGCTCACCACATTATAAGAGCGGGGAATTAAAAAAGAGGAGAAAGTGTGTAAGGGGGGTCATGTGACGCTGAGGTCTGTTGCGGCAAAAAAATGTTGTGTAAAGTCTATCTATTTGTAAACAGATAGACATTACACATCATTTGTTTGCGTTAAGTGGATATACCATTAATTTACAGATCTTTATATTCCTATCATATAACAGTACAAGTTACTATAGGTTCAATATAGAAATTTATTTAAGGTTTGTTATGAAATATTAAAACAAGCGCAATCTCAACTACTATATCTTGTACTGGTATACTGCGGATATCGTTTACCAAAATACAGCGATTTGTTAAGGGAACTCGTGTGGAATAAACTAAAATTGATTTAGAACTTTCGAGTTCGAATGACGATAAATTCTAGGGTAAAGTGATGATGAAATAATTGAGTACTGAACGCATTAACTTTAGTTTGAGAAAAAATTATACAGAAATTATTTTTCCTTCTTATAGCTTCTCATTTATCTGTTTGTACTTTGTTTACCGATTTTTATGGACAATTATAAATATAGTTTTCAGTTAACTTTTAACAGCTTCTAGAAAACAATTTCTATTAAAAATTGAATAAAGATCTAGTTTCATAAAAAGCGTTTGAATTATCTAAATTTATTAATCCATTTCCAAACAAATATCAAATGTAGCGATCATAGACCATTTCCTACTTAGAATATGATTAATATATATATATATAGCATTTCGTAAATCTAAATATGACCAACGACTTTTATTGTCTTTTTAAAAGAAATATCTAATATGCCTACAACTTTCTTATACCGCTTTCCATCGTTAGGAAACTTATCGTCACTTATTGGAAGTAATATGATCGCGTATTGCAAGCTGACTTTTGAAACAATCGAATTAGGATCAAATCGATTTAGACTTGAATATCGACACATTCGACACTTGCGATCGCAAGTCTATCGAGTATCAAAACTATCATTTTACTATTATGGATAACGGTGCTGGTTGTATTACAACTTTATACGTCATTTGACATGACTATACGAGTACAATTGTTTGTTTTCCTCTATAACTAAAATAAAATAAACAAAAAAAAATCTGGGAAATTTCTATTCCGTTCTTGTTTTGTTCTCGTTGTCGTAGCATCTTGTTCGTTAATTAGTTCTTAATTTGGTAACGTTTTGATAGTTTATTGTATAGTGTATTATAGTTCAGCCAAGTTAGCAATAGTACGACTTGGTGTAATGTGTTACATAGGAAGAAGGTAATCACATCGATAGATGACACTACAGGTTAACTACGGTCATGACTCGTTCCGTAAGTATGCTCTACTTGATTGACCTTGAAGTTATAAAAAAAAGCATCAACTTCAAAAACATCTGCTATGAAAAAATATACTAATAGGTGCAAAATATGCTTGCTTTATTTATTTACTTAAATGACAAACAAGTATTCTAGTATTTATTTATACTTTATGTACTTAACTTAGAAATATAAACATATTAGACTACTTAGAATAAATCACTTTTTTAGAACAATAATATACAATTATTGTTGTATTTAGAATCAGTGTCAGCGCATTTCTTATATTCATTTGCAAATAGGTATAATTCGGTATTGCTACATTATCACATTAATGTAACTTTAAATATATTTTGTAAATTTGAGCAAATTTCCTAAAAATATTGAAAGTTTGTCTGCTACCGACACCAAAAACAACAATAATTATTTTATGTATGTATATTTTCACGCCAGGTCTCTTGCGGGGTAGGCAGAGAGTTAAATTCATCAGGCGAGACCTTTCTATTTAAGGTTCAAGATCTTATCGTACGGTGATCGCTTCCGGTTTTCAACCTGTTGGTTACCGAGACATTATTGAACAAATGCCGGTTGGTCATCAAGATGAAGTCTATATTGTTTTTAGCTGAACCATCGGGGCTACTCCAAGTTGACATGTACTGCGGCTGCTTCTTTAAGAAGGAGTTCCTCATAAATAGTTCCTCCTTCTCCATGAAGCCGACCAGCAGTTGCCCCCTTTAGTTTCGTTGCCCAATTCCAAATTGCCCCACTCTTCAACGTTCTGTTTCATGCCTAGCTTTGCATTGAAGTGTCCCCATCAGCACTGTGTAGTAAGTTTTAGAGGTATATATGGCATTGGAGATGTTATCGTACATAGCCTCCACCTCATCGTCAGGGTGCAAAAGTTGGTGCGTAGACCTGACCTTCAACAAATACCGTTTGATAATTCTGAGTATACGTATAGATACGCAAACCGCACCAATACAGCCTCGATCTTTAGTACATTGCTGACGAGGGGCTTCCGAATGATAAACTCGATACCACCTTGGGACATATGGTCGCCCTTCCGATAGTAAATCAAGTTGCCGGATTTAAGGATCACCGTGTCCTCCCCCTATCTTCGGACTTCGGACAGTCCTATTATATCCTAATGCAGCTTGCTTAGTTCCTCTTCCAGCTCCACTATCTTGTCATCGGTTCTCAATGTACGCGTGTTGAATTTTGCCAGGGCCAGTCCGTTCTGGTGGTGGCCGCGGCATCGGAGCCGGGGATTCCTTGCACCCCCTGCCCTGCCAATACCCTGACCGCTACCGGAGTCAGGATTAGCAGGGCTGCCGGTGACTGGGGGGCGTCGTATTCTTGTACGCATATAGAGGGGGTTTTGCCATAGTTGTCACGCTGGGCAGGTGGGTTGGCAACCGCAGTATGTCATTAAAGTACGCAGTAGACGCTGCTGCCCGTCTCGTGGATAATTCCCTTAGTCACCTTTTACGGCACCCACGGATTATATGTGAGCCTATTCATACGCCGAGGCCACGCGGCACTAAATAAATAAATAAAAATTTCTAATTTATGTACACAATTATTGACATCAGTAGATAATGAACGAGCATATTAACCTATTGTCTCAGGTTCGAATCCGGGTGGGTATGTACTACTAAATTCGGAATAACGCTAGAAAGAAGAACGAGTTTTTTTTACAGGTGAAGAACAGTTACAGGTGAAGCAACTTCATCATTTTTACCAACAGGCAACTATTAAAAGGTTGGTGGATGTAGTACGGGACCAGTTATTCACAACAATAATAATCCAGGCTGTTAGTAACTAACATTGGTATTTATGCCTTAATCCAACCTCACATGACAGACAGACTCATTTTGTAAAAAGAGTGATACTCATAACATAAATACTAGATATAAGCATAATCTTGTGTTACATGCAAGCCGTCTCCACAAAATAAGTAATTCTTTTATGGGGCAATGTATACGGTTCTATAACAAACTTCCCAGCAATATAAGAGAATTGTCAATAAACAAGTTTAAAACTACTATTAAAGCCAAATTGTGTAGCAGGGCATATTATAAAGTATCTGACTATATTAATGATAAAAATGCCTGGGATTGAGTCGATCCAATTATAATGTAATTAATAAATTATGTAAATTTGTTTGGATACCAAAAGAGGGATGCCTGAGTTTTTTGGCAGTATTTTTATCAGTGCTCACCTAGTCATGAACTGCACGGTAGGGAAAAAAATTGTGACGATTCCAAACAAATGTAGCCATTTTTACGGAATAAAAAGATTTTGACTTTGACTTTGACATGCACGTGGTGTAAACTGACAACTAGCAAATGACACAGTAGGAAAAGAGAGATAAAGTACAGCAATATTTAAATAGGAGTACATTGGGAAAGTCATTACAAAATACCTCTGTTAAATTACAAATTCGTGGAGGGCTGTTATGTTCTCACGAGTTAGTGACGCAAGCAGGAATCTCATCAAAAGGTTTTGCATTAGCAAGAGGTAATAATTTTCGAGTGATTTATATTTGAAACTACAGTAACCTTATGACCTATAGGTTATATATTTTTTTATTACTCACACAGTAGAAAAGATATGTACATTAACTTCACCTATCAATAAGTCCACTAAATAGACTGGCTTATAATGCTTACAGCGTCAGCAAAGTTAAGAATGAGATTATGTATGTATATCTTCACGCCAGTCCCTTGCTGGGTAGGCAGAGTGAATCGAGCGCCATAAGACGCGGTCCTTACATACTTCACTCGCTTCTGTGACATTGATAGCTCTTTTCATGCACGCTCGACGGTTTCTGGGGCTCATGACATCACCTTCTGATAAAATACGACTAATTTGGTCATGGTAGGTTAATCTCGGTCTTCCTCGGCTCCTACATCCTTCCACTTTTGCATTGTACATCTGTTTCGTCATTCTTTCGTCCCGCATTCTTTCTATATGTCCAAACTAACGGAGCATGCCTTTTCTTATCTTAACATCGACACTCTCTTTCAGACCAACTATTTCTCTCTCTTCTTCATTACGGACGCGGTCCGCAAGCGTTATGCCACAAATTTTGCGCAATACTCTCATCTCGACCGCATTTATTCTACTTTCATGCTCTCTCTGCTATACCCAGCTCTCACTTCCATAAGTTACCGTTGGGATTAGCACCGCGTTGTGTAAAGCGAGCTGTGCCTGCTGGCTTAGATTTCGGCTGCCTAGAAGTTTACCCAACGCGCCATTCATCCTATTCCCTGCACTCACTCGTCTCTCCACATCAGCGGTGTAACTTCCATTGCTGCTAAAAGCACTTCCAAGATACACAATCTCATTCTTTGCTCCAACACTATATCATCAACTGTAATCCTAATATTCTTTCTGGTTGTCTCTCTTTTAAATACCATTATCTTGGTTTTCTTCGCATTCAATTGTAAGCATTTCTTCATAAAATCATCTTTCATTGTTGTAACTAGTTTTTACAGTTCGGATGGTGATTCGACTATTAGTACCGCGTCGTCTACATAAAGCAGGCAGTTGACCACTAAGTCACCCATTCGCATTCCCACATTCATATTTCTTATTCTCTGAAGAGAACTGTGCAGAAACAGGATGAATAGCCGAACCGACAGCACACATCCCTGTCTGACACCAATGTTGACATGCTGTACAATTCTCATAAGTGGATTGCACAGCACGGAGTCGGTCACTGTCAACCCCATATCTGGGCAAAATGTTCCAGTTCCAATGAGTTTATTATTATTGAAACCTAGTATTAAGTACTAACTTAATACATACATTAAGTCCGTACTTGTATATTATGTATATGTATATTAATTATTTTATTATTTATAACAATTTTTCAATTGGTAGATAGATACGTAACTTGGAGATTGCGTTATTGTTTTTAAAATATTCTCCTTTACAATAAAGTAAAGCACAGGAATATTTATATAGGAGCAAGGTTATGTACTCGTGAGTTAGTGAGGTAAGCAGGAATCGCGTCAAGAGGTTCTGCATTAGTAATAGAGGTAATAAAATGCGAGCTTTCTTCACATCGTTTCATGTACATGCCGTATATGTTTTTTGTCAGTAGTATAAAAGTCCACAACACAAAGATGTATGTAAATTTAGTTATTTAGTATGTAATTTAGTATGCCCAGTATTCTGAACCGAGTAGTTACCAGTAAGCTCCTAAGGAGTTTCTGTGTTAGCGGTACTAGTAATGACGCATTAGCGATACATCATAACGCTTATAGCAAACGCTTATAGTACTTAGTGATTTTCTTTAGACCGGATCTACTATAATTCAACATTTCATCACGCTCATATGGCTAAAATCAATATTCTATGATGTGGTCTAGAGTTGCTGTAAGCAGCAGAGGAGGCATCGCTCGAGTCATAATTAATATATCGCAAGCGTTAATAGGCTACGGCTTTACCTCAGGCGGGCCGTATGCTTGTATGCTTTGCGACGTAGTATAAAAAAAGAAAAAAAAGTGGTGTTCGTCTTAATTCTTGATTTGTACGAAGAAATTCGATATTGTTTAATTAGTCAGTATTTAATTTAAATTTAGCTCTAATATCTAGTACACACATACATATCCATGATATTTATAATTCCCTTAGGATGGCATTACAACTTTTGTACATACGAATTCACGGGCACAGGCAGCCCGCTAAAAAAAAATCGTTCTTTACAACCAGATCCAATGCTCTAGTTGAAAAGCATTTTACTTTTTACTGTCAGAAAATTTCTTGAGCTGTTAACAAAACGAGTTTCTTCGCGAAAATCTTCATTTAAGCTAACACCATTTTACACTTTCTTAATTAAAAATCTCCAGCATTTCGACGAAGTCCTATATTTTTACTGGTATTTTATTTTTTACACTCTTGTTTTATATTTTTCTTTCTTGCACTCATTCTTCATTTGTCTTTATTATAAACATAGCGAAAACATGCTTCATGTTAAAAGTTTTAACGATGGAAACGAAAAAAAAATATATTGTACATCTTTACTTGTCCGACTTAATTACCTATTGCTGGTACGGTATATATAACATTAAAAGTTTGTATGTCGTTTAAATATACATCCGCTGTAATGATGTAGTGATTTAAATTTCACACTACAGTACACTTTCGTCTTCATAGCGTTATACCGTTTCCAAATCTTTTAGGACTGGCAGAATATATAATTTGGCAAAAATATTGAACTTGACATGGAACGATTGCTACCAGATCTCCACAATCCACAGGAAATAATAAGACATTTCTTAGGTTAGATCACACAAATTTTAGAAATATAATTTATTGGACGTGATGTTTTCCTTTGCCGTAGAGCAAGTGTATTTTACAAATATGTGCATAAATCCGAAAAGACGAATTTCGTGGTACATAATCACACCAGGAATCAAACCTGAGACCGTCGGATAACAGGCCGATTCTATATCCACTGAGCTATCACTAGTCAAGGCAATATAGTATCTACACTTTTCCCTTTTTCCTAGCGTTATCCCGTTTCCTAATGCATTAGGATTGCCGGGGTTCGCCACCTAAGCCTAAGAATTTCGCGAAGATACTGAATTTTACATGTAGCGACTGCCATCAGACCTCCATTACCCAGAGTGCAAACCAGACCTTAGGTAAGGTCACACGTCTTTCACACGATGTTTTCCTTCACCATCGAGACAATCACAAATATGTACATAAATAAAAATTATGTACATAAATCAAAAATACGAATTAGTGGTACATGTCGGGATCTGAACCTGAGATCTGTTGGTCACTAGGTCGGTTCTTTATCTACTAGAGTGTCACTGCTGAATGCAATACAGTACACTATACATCCATAAAAATCCAAAGTAAGTGGCTACTGTACTTGAAAGTTGCAACGTGTTTATGGTCGTAAAATGACAAGGCTCAGTGTAAACAAAGATACCGGGTCCATTATTTTTATATATCTATATAGTAATAAGCAAAGAGAAATCATTTCGGTAACTTTTTTCCTTAGCTTTTCAATCGTTTTTTATTTGTATTAGTCCTAAAACTATATTGAGAGATTTTATTTTTAAAAATTGAATACAGTAGAATAGTGATTTCGAAACATGCAAATTCGTTTATATTTCCATAATGTTTGAATTATGTTTATACTTTCCATAATGTTTGAATTTCGAAAAATGGGGCGAATATATAAATTCATATCATATGTCAATATACAAAATACAATGTAAAAAAATATATATGCAATACAATTTTATTTACAGCACGCAAGTCTCAAATAATTATGATGTATGAGAATTATACATAATACGTTTATACTAGTAATTGACCTGACTGAGACAGAGAGAGTATTTTTAATACATATAATGTAACAAATAATGTAACACCTATACACACAATAAGTACTAAACCTATTGTTGCAAATTACAGTGAATAAATGAATATGAATATTAATAAAACTCGTTAAAATTTCTATAATAAAAGTAGCCTAAGTTACTCCTTATTACATCAGTTATCTGCCAGTGAAAATCCCGTCAAAATCGGTCCAGCCATTTCAGAGTTAAGCCGGAACAAACGGAATATTCATTTTGGTATATGTACCTAGTATACATCCATATGTATTTAGTAAAAAGCGGTTATTTGAATATTACAAACAGACACTGCAATTTTATTTATCTGTATAGATATTGCCTTCAAGAGACATTTCCGTAATATTGGTAAATCTCTTAAGTGTACACTGTACACAACGTCAATTCATATTCTCTCCTTTCTCTCCATATTCAATATTAAACTCACTGATTTTGAGGGTCGGAATACAAGAATACCATGACCAACGGTTATGGCCCAAAAATGACAGTGGAAATTGGAGACGCGAACATGGAACATGATCACGCTTCTATGATCGAGTAGGTGTTCGAATTCCAGTTCAAACTTTTTTTTTTTATACGAGTATAATATACAATCAGATTAGTAATCAAGCATGCGGCCCACATTAGATGTTAAGCGGTCACCGCATCCTATTGACGCTCGCAAAATCACGGGGATGTTACTCGCGAGCTGCCAATTTTGTGACCTAAGACTGTTTCATCACAGTGCCCAGTAATTTCTCTGCCATAACTCGCCCTTCAAACCGGAACACAGCTATATAAATTTAGCTGCTTGGCGGTTGAAGTAGGTGAGACAAAGGTACCCACGCCTTTTGTATAAAGTCTTCCTCTGGTACATATGTAAATGATCTGCCCCACCTTGTAAGGAAAATGCCGGATATACTACTGTTTGCTGATCATACTTCCTTAATTTTTAATGTTACTCGCCGGTGCGAATATGTTGACAAGGTAAATAGTGTTCTGCCATTCTAAATTGGTTCATAATAATAATCTTTTATTACAACCAAATGTATAAAATTTAGTATACCAAATGTGGCTTCTGCCAATACAGAAATTCTCATTGACAATAATGTAGGTACTAGAATTTATTAATGATCCTGTATGTCTAGGAATTACAATATACTCCAAATTTCAGTGGGGTCCCACATACAATACTGGCCAGTAAGCTTAGCTCCGCCACATATGCAGTTAGAAGAATTAGACAATTGACAGATATGGCTACTGCGCGTTTAGTCTATGTCAGCTACTTTCACAGTATTATGTCGTATGGTATACTGTTATGGGAAAAAGCGGCTGATATTGAAACTATTATTAAATTACATAAGAGAGCCATCCGCTCTATTTATAACATGAGCTTCAGGGACTGACTTAGAGAATTATTCAAAGAAATAAATATCCTCACGGTTACCTCTCAGTATATTTATGAGAACATAATGTATGCTCGTAAATATAGTCATTTTCAAAATTTTGTGAAAATTTTAGAAGCAGGAATAGATTGCGTATGCCGTACATTGGCTGTTGTAAATTGTATTCGATTCTATAATAGATTACCTGAAACAGTTCTGTCTTGCCTGATAAAATGTTCAAAAGGTACATCAAAAATAGTCTGTGTAAGAAGGGTTATTACAAAATCAATGAATATTTAACTGACGGAAATGTTTGGATAGTTGGTAAGTTTCTTTTGGCATTTCTTCTTCGCCAATGGTCATTTTGGAAATGCTGGTAAATTAAAAAAGAGAGATAAAAACTATGGAAAATTAATAATATACAATATGATCTAATTTAGAGAATGTAAGGCGTGTCTAAGTGCCCTTAACACTTCGAAACCCGGGTGGTCGTATACGACCGCGAAATGTATGGGAAAACGTATATAACGGGTTCTGACTGCTCAAGGGCCTAATGGCAAATAAATGATTTTTATCTTTATCTTTGGCGTGAAGTTATAGATAGACAAAATATTAAATGGATTTTGATGAAATATAGCTCACATTGCGCATTGATATTTAGTGTACATTCTATACTAAAAATGTGTAGCGCTTATAGTAAATATCAAAATCATTATTTATAAGCAGCTAAAATATCGATAATTCAGTGAAAAACTAAATAAAATCTACTTTCAAAGCAACACACTTAAATCTTTATGTCACCAGTTACGAACTTATTAGGAAATGCTTATGATTTCGTTCACGCCGTATGACTAAATATGAACATGAACTGATATGAATCTTCTTTAGGCTCAAAGTCAACCTATGCTTGGTGTATCCTGCTTATTACAGAGAAAGCCTTGCTGATACAGAGGTAGGACGGAGACTAACTGGAGAAGTATCTGTACTCTACAGAAGGAAAATAATAACTGGGTTGATTGTACATAAGAGCTCGATGGCGTCGTAGCGCGTGTCATTCTAACCGAACATGCAGGTTAAGCAATTTTGTCCGCAGCCTGTCTATGGATGAGTTTTTCTATCTCAAGCATCTCAGAGTACGTTAAGTCACCCGTACTGGCTGTCATCGATAGATGACAGTCGTTACACTAAGTCAGTGACCTTCGAACGGCTTGAAAGCATTGGCTTCCGCCAATCGCAGTTAAGCAGCGTGGTGGAGTATGGACTAAACTCCTTCAGTTGAAGGGTGACCCGTATCCCTGCAGTGGGATGTTGGGATGGCATGGGAGTTAGGATTGATGCAGTAGTAATTCTAATTTTTTTTCCAAGTTCAATAGAAAATATTCCCATATTATTCCATTAATATTCCTGGACTGAGCGGTGGCAGTGATGTGCCGATCGAAAGACTGGGTGTCAAAGAGATTTATTATTATTAATGATACAGAACTGCTTGTGGGGAGCTGCGGTGGTACCGAATGCTCCAGAAAGTGGATCGGGGTTATCGTCTTCGAGGTGTTGTATTTGTTATGTCTGTTGAACTAATACTCACCAGTTGCAGCTTTGCTCAACGAAACATCTTTTGGTTTCACCACCCTTCTAAAGGCCTTGAAACACAATTGTTTTAAGGATATTATTTAACAAAATAGTTATTAACGTAAACTAACATGCGTATTCCGTAGCGAAATTTTTGATGTGAACATCGGTTGGCACATAAGCATACCCACCTTACGTAAGCATAATAAATCGTTCGCGCATTGCCACCCCTACTGCTGCTACTGTTTACTGGTAAACATCCTCACTCCCAGAAACGCAACAACCCTCCAGGGAGTTATTTTGATGAGGTTTTCTGTAAGGTGGAATGCTTTATTACTAGTTGGATTGCTTTGATGCACCTTATTTCTATATTTTTTTTTTAATTCATTAAAATTACCCAGGTTAAAACAAACAGACATGCTCATGCACAGAAATGTTTTTCTTGCCATTGCTAACTACTCTAACAGAGAGTTCATCAAATTTCAGACTCAATTTCCGCTTTCTGTGACACAAGGTTAAAAGCAATGCATAGTACGGTGATGCACAAAGAGTCAACATATCGCATTGCGACCGCACGAGAGCATAATTGTGGGACTAGATAGAATGGTGGGAGCCATTAGCCATTTGCCTGCTACGAGTAGTTCCTCTTTAATTAGGAGTGCTAAATATTTTGAGATCAAAAATATTCTGTTTTTTGATAGACTTGATGATGAAATGGTTGATATTTAGACTATTAAATACTTATGCTTAGATGTTCACTAACTTTCAGTCAATTAAGTGAGATATCTTGATATTGTTAAAAATATTGTTAAAACTTGCCTACGCTGCTCGCCATATATACGTATTGTATATCTGGCGAGCAGCGCAGGCAAGTTCTGCGAGCAATGGCGAGCATATGCCGTTTCCTGAATGCCGAGTAATAATCTATAAGATAGTACGAGGATCCGTGAGCAAAACGAAGATTGTCTAGAAAGATAGCGGACCGTTTGTAATAAATATACAGTTTGCAGGATTGAGGGCTGCATTAGTGTAGTATTGTGTATTCCCCGTGCCATCGCGTAGTAAGCGAGGAATGTATTTGATAGACGTGTTGTTGTAACTTTGTTAAATAAACTATGTTTTAACAATATTAAAAGGGAGAACGGTGAAGTAAATAACTTCAAAAAGTTACACTGTAGCCTTACCCCGATTAAAACTCTCTATTTGTGATTCTGCTGCCCTCATTATTGGAAGCGCGGTTTCTTATAGTCGCTAAGTCAACACGAGAAGGGGGGGTCTGAATTAGAAGAAATTTATGAAAGCACTAAAGATTTTGCAAGTACACCAAATATTAACTCGGTGGGTGTGAATCCTGTGACTCTAGATGTGATACTGTTCAGAGCTAGCTGAACCTCATCTATTTCATCTCGCCAAATTTTCGCATCGTTCTCAATGATTGTCAGCAAGCCCTTAAGTATGCGCATAACCCTCTCCACTTGTCCTTTAGCTCCCTCCCTCTCCACTTGTCCTCCGAGCTCGGAGAAACTCGAGATAGATAAACCCATCCTTAGAGAGACTGCAACAACGTCATCGAGCTCTTAGAATATATATGAACTTAATAAGGCGTTCATACACATGAACTTAAAAGGTTAAATTTAACTAAATCACATCATTATAGTTGTTTGTCGAAATGTACAAAACAAATTTACCTTATTAAATTCTCATAGTTTTCATTTTAATATTTTTTAATTTAATGACATTACGAAAATTACAATTAGCGAAGAAGAAACGCCAAAGAAAGTCAATTGATATATTACAATAAATTTGTGACAGTATAGGTTCAATAATTTTGACGTCAAGTGATATAATTAAAGATTATATTAATATTCGCACTGAATTATTTTCAGATACCTTTCATCATCATAATCATCATTTCAGCCCGTATTCGTTCACTGCTGAACATAGGCCTCCACTCTAGAGTGCCAATCGACCGATCCTGCGCCACCTGCATATATCAACTCCCTACAAAACCTCTTGAGGTCGTCTCTCTTGGTGTCGTCCCACACTACGTGCACCAGTACTCGAGAACCTTTTGTTTTCCAGCAGTTGTTGATTCTACGAAGTATGTGGCCGACCCACTGCCACACAGCTTGCTTATTCTATGGGCTATGTTAGTTACCTTTGTTCTACTGCGGATATCCTCATTTCTGATTCTATTACGCAGAAAAACCTCGAGCATAGCTCTTTCCACAGCACGCTGAGCGACTTTGAGCTTCCCCATACGGCAACGTCACAGTAACATAATGTTATCATTGGCACCATTACCAGACCTTTATCAGTTTGATATTCAACAACACTATAATTACCATTTTGCAAAGATTATTTTTATGTGCCTTTTGATGTGTGCTAAGATATCATCACGATAGAAATGTACCATGCAACATATTATAGAATCGAATAATATTTATAATAAAAGACCTGCTAATTTTTAAGGCATACACAACCAAAATTGATGAGCTCGGTGGCTCAGTCGTGAATGACTACTTTGACACTGGCGCTCGTGAGTTCGATTCCCACACAAGGCAAACATTTGTGTGTATGAACATGTCTGTTTATCCTGGTCTGGATGTTTTAAGAGAGGTGGAGCGCATCAAAGCAGCCCGCCTGGGGAAGTACCTCCACCTCACAGAAAACCGCAGCAAAATGACAACTCCCTAGAGGGTTGTTGTGTTCCTGCGTGTGAGTGAGGTCACTAGTAAGCTCCTAAGGAGTTGCTGTGTAAACAGCAGAGGAGGTATCGCGCGAGTGATAATTATCACAAGTGCAAGTGTTAATTCGCGCAAGTGTTAATAAGCTACGGTACCCGCTTTACATCAGGTGGGCCGTATGCTATTATGTGTCCCGACGTAGGATAAAAAACCTATTTTTGCTTCTGACATTTGCACTGATTTTTGAAGCCGACTTTATATTTTTACAATAAAAAATAAAATTTATTTTTCTTATTATACTCGCACGATTGATAGATCAGAAGTGACAGTGAGGACATTTATTCCTATCCTATTCATATAAAGAGGAAATTCAAAGGCATATCAAAAAATATTACACTACAAGTAGTAAAAAACGATAATAACTTTTTTGTTTTAAGAATCACACTTTTATTGCATATACTTTTATTGTTTTAAATTTTATACAGTTTATTTGTATACATTATTGAAAAAGTATAATTTAGAGATCAATGTAGATTTATGTATCATAAACAGAAATTTGTTACAATTATAGCAATATAGCAAATATTATGTGTCCCAATAATTTCATTTTGCTAGAAAAAGTAATAAATAATTATCCAGGCAATATAGTAAAGCTACCAAGCATAGTTGTTTACGGCTGAAGGATCTTTAATTAATTAACTTTTCATATAGGCAGCCGGAGCTTTGTATTAAATTTCTATTCTCGTCGATATCACAGGTTTCAAAATATATACATTATTAGATCAGGTTAATTGGAACTGGAAAGGAAATAAAAAAAAATACTGCATTGAAATTACTCCACTCTTATTTTATAGCAAACTCTTAATCTGGTGTGTTTGTTTTAGGTATGTGTTGCATATAGAAGTTAGAAAAGTCTTTTAATTAGTGTCACATGCTTTTTATTGTCCGTCTGGACATAATATATATTTAATTGACAAGCTCGGTGGCGCAGTGGTGAAACGCGTTGTTGCGCTGCTTTGACACCAACGCTCGTGGGTTCGATACCCACACAGTACAAACATTTGTGTGCATGAATATGTCTGTTTGTATTAGTCTGGGTATTTTCTATATATAATAAGTATGTATTTACAGAAAAAAATGTATTTACGTATGTTTATCAGTTGTCTAGTACCCATAATACAAGCTTCGCTTACTTTGGGGCTAGATGGCGCTGTGTAATTTGTCCGATAATATTTATTTATTTTTTAATGGAATTAAAGACTCTGTACTTTTTTATACCCAAAAGCCGCTGCGAAGCTCTGAAACTAAAAAAGCAGCGGTGCGCTGCTCTTTCAGTGAGAATTGGTCCTTAATATTGCTTTCATACAAATTTACCCAAGTGAAGGTATCTGACACGATGAAGCTGTTGTGTCAGATATCTATTAACAGAATTTGGGTTAACGGTCCAGCTGCCAGTCTAAATAAACCATTGGCTGTCCGAATCCGGCTTAAGCCATTCAAATAGCAGAGTTCGTGTTAGCCAGCTTGTGTAATTGTGGCTTTTTTGCTGCATTGAGATTTAAATTCTTTAGCTGGCAATTTATGGTATACAAGCATAATCAGGAGGATTACCTCATGTAAAGTGGTTACCGCAGCTTACGAAGGCATGCAATATATTAAGTATAGCCACCTCACCATGAGCTTATTGGTAACCTTACTCACTCGCGGGAATACAACAACCCTCCTGGGAGTTGTAATTTTGCTGCGGTTTTCTGCGAGGTATAGGTACCTACTTCCCTAACCAAGCTTCTTTGATGATCAGACAGTTCATACAACGCATGCAAACTAAGTGAGAGCTAAGTTAGGAAACATATTGTTAGCAGGTTACACAGGCATATAGAGGCAGAATAGATTATAAATTTTACATACGGGTCATGTCTTGGACTTTTGGTGTTCTGACGTGTGAATGAATGTGATTATATCTGAAACTTTCTTTTATATTCAAAATAGTTTTCTATTGTATTTAAAACTTTACTTACAGTCGTATAAAGATGTAGGCACTTCATGTTAAGTTGACTAATTATTTTAAACTTGAACCTTCATGGCATCGCATATAATTTTGCTTGTCTACTCACTTTATGGCGTGACTCAATATTATCACATTTTTGTTAGATAGATAGATAAAATAAGCTTTATTTACATACAATACAATAATTGTTACAGGAAATTTCTTAAAAAAATAGTAAAATATGTATACTTATTATGCGACAAGGCGGCCTTATTGCTAAAAGCAATCTTTTCAAGGCAACCCTAAGGTAACGATTCGGCGTACAGAGAAAGTTTTGTTCTGATTTACTAGACTATAACTTCACGCCAAAACATTTGCAGGGTAGGCAGAGACAACCGAGAACCACAGAACTCGGTCCATGCACACCTCACTCGCTTCTTTAATATTCATAGCTCTTCTCATGCACGCCGCCGGTTTCTAGGGCTCCTGATATCACCTTCTAATAAAGCACTGTTTCTGTAAAACATGTTTTGATTATACTGTTAATATTTAGGTAACGGAGAATCATTTTTCGAATATTACAGCAATTTTAAATAAATTTCAATTTTTGCTGTTAACTTATAGTTGGTTTCTGTTCTAAATATTTTTATGATCATTATTTGGTACTAATCTTATGTTTGAAAATTTCTTAAGCATTTGGATTACTCAAGCGATTCTTAATTATGATTTTTAGTTCTATGACAGCATTAAACACTTTTGTCACATCTCAAACCACTTCTCTAGTGTATGTAGTGTATCTAGTGTAGTGTACATTAGGTAATTTAGTAGTAATAAAAATAGATCGATCTTTAATTTTTTTTCAATAACAACCGATCAGGCTGAAACAGGATGCATTCGATGGGGAAAAATATGTAGACAAAAGGACCCCAAATTATTTTTGTCCACAACTTATTCTCTCCCCCGCCCAATAAATAAAAATTAGGGAGTTGTGGACAAAAATAAATTGGGGGTTGACTCCACTAATCTGACCTGACCTCCACAACCCAGAGGGAAAACCAGTTCTTTCTTAGGTTGCGGAGACATGTCTTTCGAAATATAATTTCTCGGACTTGTGGATTTTTTTTACTATGTTTTCCTTCACCGTCGAGTAAGTGATAAATATATAAATAAATTTAGTGGTACATGCGGTGTGGTCAATAGGCCGACCGGTATAAAATATAATTTTATGTGTTCGTTCAATAGAATTGGAAACTGGTACCTAAGCTAGACTAGATCTCCACTCCTAGGTTCCTTACATTATTACTATGCAAGACCTATACATATAGCAAGTTCACAAAACAAATTATACATCTGAACATCAAAATATTGATACGTGATATGATGTTAAGTACTAAACCGCGGTAATAGTCTACTAAGAGGTAAACAGAGTAATAGATCATAGTATGTCACAGAAATGCATGATAATCCATGAATATTTAATCTTTAAAAAGAAAAAGCGTGAACAGCAAAAAGCCGGAAGAAAATGTGAAAAGGCGAGTAGTTTGCAAAGTTCCCACGATGACCGATCTAGTTTCAGGATGATTGATGCGCTCAACTTGGAACTTTTATCTTGTGTTATATTCAAATTTAAGTTCAACATACAACATATAATGTAGTTAAATATTTTATGACGAGGGCATTACAATCTGACTCTCGTGGAATCTAATTCATGTTTCTTTTTTAAAAATAGATTGAAAATATAGAAAATGATCATAATTATCGTGCCGTACATGTTCTCTCATTTTTGACTGAAATAAAGTAGTAAGAATTTTTTTATTTTATACCTATAAAATATATATTTTTTTTATTTATAACAAGGTACGACTTTATTGCAATGGTGGTAGGGTTTTCAAACACTATATATTTTTTATTACAATCATTATCTCACAGATAACCGAATCCAAATAACAATACCCTGAAGGATTGTTGTGTACTTGCGAGGAGTGAGGCCGAGGTAGCCGCAGAGGTGGCACCGCGCGAGCGGAATTTATTGTCTTGCAAGCGTGTATAGACTACGGTAACCACTTTACATCAGGTGGGCCGAATACTTGTATGCCTCCCGAAGTTGTATATATTTACAGATAAAAATTGTTAAATGTAAAAAAAGTTAAATTATTGAAGTATTTGTGAAAATGAACAATAACCATGCCTTTACTGGCTTCTTATAGAAATAAATTTGTTAGTATCAAAATATACTAAGACTGGTAATTATTCAATAGGCTTCTTTCCGTGTGAAAATTAAGGTAGTAATAATGGAGTTCATGTCTAAATTTGCTAAAGCCTCATGTATATATAGAAATCAGGTGGTCTTGATTACACAAGCACGCATCGGAACCGATTTACTTATTTGATTTTTCTTGACCACAAAATCTACTTTTATACTGTGTGGTCCTTCTTTTTAAGGATGCAACATAATGTATATATATGCAATTAAACTTTCACGGTTATTTACACTATTCATGTAGGTACGCCCTCTCGTGACCATGACGTCTGCAACGTCGCCGAAATATCGGGGAAATAAAAATCGTGGTAAGTCCCGTACCTATAGTTTCTTATTGAAGTTACATGTACAATTTGTTGTTTGTTTGTATAACATTATTGCATTATCCATAATTACAGAGTATAATACTTACATAATTTGCAAAGGCGGACTTATTTCTTCAAGGAATCTCTTCCAGCCGACCATTGCTTTCGAGTACTTGAATGGACCAATGAATGGCGGTGGGGAATAAAAAAAAAGGTCGATGAGATGGATGATAAAGTAGATAGAAAAAAAGCATGACAACATTATGTGATTAATAACGAATTCACCAATAAATACACACATTATATAAATACATACATATTAAATACATAATAACTACATACGTAAGCTCAGCTTAACGAGAGCACCATAGAATCCGTATAGTCGCTTAAAGGAGCCTATAGTCTGAGAATCCCTAATTTCTACAGGAAGCGCATTCCATAGGCGTGCAGCTTGTACGGTGAATGAGTTCCAGAAAGTATTTGTCAGTGAGCTTGGGATCTGCAATGTTATCGAGGTGGTCAAAGCACATGTATATGAACAACTTTTATCACATAGATAAAGAAAAGTTGATGCAAGGATCACAATAATGTTGTAAATAGAAGGATCATGATAAAAGTAAGTAGAATTTGTGCTCTACATTTCGGTACGATTGTTAGTGTTTTTGTCCATAGCAGTGATAGCTCTGTGGATAAATAACGACCTTATTAGCCAACTGGTCACTAGGTTGAATCGTGGTGGCCATATACAACTAAAGTCGTGTCTTCAGATTTATTTATATATTTGTACTTATACTTGCACGGCTGTCAAGGAAAACATCATAAAAAAATTCAAACGTTTAAGAAAATATATTTCGAGAGACGTATGACCTAACTTAACAACGGTCCGGTTTTCCCGCTGGGTTATGGAAGTCTGTCAGTATATCAAAACTTAACAGAGCTAATCTATAATAGAAACCGGTTGTATCAAAAATTAACATATTGCTATTAAAATTTTCGCCATTTGAAATTTATTTCCGTATTAAAATGTTACACGCTACAAACTACAACCTACATAAAAATATTTTTGAATGATTGATTTTTTATAAGAATTTTTATCGCTTGTAATTAACACCTCAGTGCCCTCGAAACTATGTTATCGAAAAAAGTGCGTATCTGTAAAATAATTAGGCGGCGGATATAAATCATGCTATCTTCGTGTGGGCCACGACAGCCAATAAGCGTTTTACGCGAATTACGCCAAGATAAATTGCTTGCCCCTGACATTAATGCGAATTTTCTTCCGAAAATAAATTACCTGTATCAGACGGCTTTCGACGCTGAGACGTCCACAGCCCTTAGTATTTTTCTACAGGGTAACTTTGTCAGTGTCGCTTTCAAAAATGTGACACTTTTTTGTAAAGGACGCCATGAACCTGGTAAGTATGAATTAATTTACCTTTATTTGTATCACAATATAGTACTTACAAATCGTGAATGTTTATTGTTTTAGCCACAGCTTTCAATCTACATTATGAGTGCATATTTTTAGTACTTGTTGATGTGAAAAACTAGCTGATGTGAAATAATAATAAATAAATAATCTATATATATAAAAATAAATGTTCGTCTGTATGTCCTCTATGGACTCAAAAACGGCTGGGCAGGTTTTGAAAATTTCAGGGTCAGATCAGTCCAGCGGGTGATCCTATGAAGTTTGGTAGCGATCAGATCACTCGTGCGAAGCCGTGGCGAGTAGCTAGTATTTAATAAAATGAACTTTGAAATGTGAATAAATTTCATATTTGCAAATAAGCGTACAATATTATCGACAGGTAAGTTAACGTCGAACGCAGAGTGGCGACTGCACGCGACAGCCGGACTCGGAAGGTTATGACTAACTTCTAATCAGCTCCCAAGAAAGTGATGTTACGACAGATCGTCAGAAAAATACTGTAATTGTATAAAATTAACGTTGCCTACTATCAGTTATTTTAATTTACGAGTAGTAATTATACATTCAATTCCTTCAATTTATTCGACCCGAGTTATGTTATGTCTCCAAAATATACCGTGATAATCTTCATAAGAGATATGCAACGCATATCATAAAGTAAGTAGAAAGTAGAAGAATGTAGGAGCCGAGAAAGGCCAATGCTTACCTACCAAGAACAAATTGACCGTGTTTTATCAGAAGATGATGACAGGAGCCCTAGAAACGGTGAGCGTGCAATGCACGCTATGAATGTCAAAGAAGTGAGTGAGGTATGTAATGACCAAGTCATGTGACATTCGGTTCTATCTGCCTATCCCCCTAGAGATTTGACGTGAAGTTATAGATAGATAGAAAATCTTTTAGTTTTTTTCTTGTAGTTGTTGTTCTAATTCGTGTAGATACGATGGAAACATTTTGTGCAGCGTATTAAATATTTCATTTCTTTAGTCGTAATAGTTGCCACATTAAATAATTGTTACATATGCTTGGTTAAAAGTTTTCTCTTTTAAAAGATATCAACTAATACTACATACTACAAGCTGATACTACACACTTTAAGCATTGTACAGTGTAGTACACGCGACGATAGGTCTAGTTATATAAAACCATGAAAATTTCACTTTTATTGCTACGACATAAGATGAATGCGTGTATAGCTTGGTCTGTCGTTATCTACATATCAAGGATTTCATGAATATGTATTTATGTACAGAAAAAATATCTGTAGTTAGTTTAACATAACTTAGTGCCTCCCGTGCACTTGTACGAAGTAATCATTTATTTATTCGATCGCAATAACTCACATTCAATAAAAAGTTCATATGCATGAATACGAATAAAAATATTTCATAATATTTTAAAATGAAGGACGAAAGTCAGTTTGATCCAAGAAAAATATCGTAAATTTTGATAAAATACATTTTTAATGTTACCCATTAATTATTATGGTAATTGGAAATATACAAATGGACAAGATAGCATAATAAGGGAAACCATTGTTTAATTGTTATGTACGGAACATTCACTATAATTTGGAAATATTAACAAAAATAAAAAAAAACACAATCAAAGCATTTCAAGTTTTAAAAAAAATATTATTATTACAGAAGCTACGGAAAGCGGAATTAATTACAGACATGTTAAAAATACAAAGTCATATTTTGTGTAAAGTAAAAATACTCTTTTCGTAAAGCATTGAAGCAAAATATAATAATACGTACCATATAATATAATAATCATAGATATGAACAATTTACTACCTCTGTTGGAACTCCTCAGAAGTCTTCCTAACAACAACATGTGTGAAGCCGTAAAGGATTCTTTAAAAAGATTTTTACAGCGTAGCGTATTCGTAAAATATTAATTTGATTGTTAATAAAGTCACAACCTTTTTGTTCACAAAATATACGGTTTATGTCACGACTAATTCGAGACAAATAACGTAAAGATACCTCTAAAATAAATATATTTAGAACTATTTAATACACAAAATAATATTCCAAATAAGCAGTGAATTGCATGGACAGAAGGTGAAGTCAGTAGAAGTAGTTAATTCCATTGATGTGCATATTAACCCTTCGGGACCCGGGTGGTCGAATACGACCGTGAAATGTATGGGAAAACGTATATAACGGGTTCTGACTGCTCAATAGCTTGTTGACTTGAAAAAATGGACTAAGATATATTGAAGCTAAAAAAACAACTCTAGAGGGTTGTTGTGTTCCTGCGTGTGAGTGAGGTCACCAGTAAGCTCCCAAGGATTTGCTGTGTAAGCAGCAGAGGCATCACGCGAGTGATACTTAATATATCGCAAGCGTTAATAGACTACAGTACCCGCTTTACATCAGGTGGGCCGTATGCTTGTATACCTCCCGACGTAGTATATAAAAAAAACTTTGGACTTTACGTGTTGTAGCAACAAACATGGAGATTGGTGGTCCAGTTGGTAGCAATAGCGAGTTCAAAACAAGAATTGTGAATTCAATTCCCGCATAATACCAACATTTCGTGGTTATAAACATAAACCCGACTGTTAATCTTTGTATGGGCGTTTATTTGCATTATCAATATGTCTATCTATCTATGTATATCTTCACGCCAGATCCCTTACGGGGTAGGCAGAGAGAATCGAGCGCCACATGACTTGATCCTTTCATACCTCACTCGCTTCTTTAACATTCATTGCTCTTTCATGCATGCTCACTGGTTTCTTAAACCGAACGTGTATATTATAATATCATTTTATTTCAGATTCATTATATTTATTTTTATTTCTTTCACCGCTGAGTAAGTGATAATTACAAATATGTATATCGCATCCGGTCATGAGTATGGATGTGTAATATGATACGAAAGCGCGTGAACGGTGGCGCGCTTCGGCAGAATCAAGAGGTCTGCACTGGGAGAAATGGAGTATTAGTACAAACGGCGGCAAGTGACTACGTCTTGGGACTGTCCTCTCGCTTCGTATTTTCCTGAACATTGATTACAAGCGTTGATTTAAAATTATAGTGCGATACGAATTGCATTGCAGTTCTCATTGCACAACTACCCACCATACGCCCGCATAATATCGGAGAGACTGAAAATCATACGACCACGACATGTATATAAAACGCGAACACATACAATAACATACTCAAACTAGGATTCGAACCACGGACTGTCTAATATAAGGTCGGTTCGTAGGCTTCCGTACCCAAAGGGTAAAACGGACCCTATTACTGAGACTCCGCTGTCCGTCCGTCCGTCTGTCACCAGGCAACGTGTCTGTCTCATGAACCGTGATAGTTAGACAGTTGAAATTTTCACAGATGATGTATTTCCGTTGCTCTAATAGCAAATACTAAAAAATAGAATAAAATAAATATTTAAGGGGGCTCCCATACAACAATTGTGATGTTTTTTGCTCGTTTTTGCTCGATATTGATAACGGCAACAGGTAGACGCTTGAAATATTCACTTTAAAAATAAATAATTAAGTTAAAATAAAACAAATATTTAAGAGGTTCTCCCATACAACAAACGTGATTTTTGTCGTTTTTATAGACAATGGTACGGAACCCTCCGTGCGCGAGTCCGACTCGCACTTGGCCGGTTTTAAATTCACCGGGCTACCACTGTGCACGAAAATTAGTATTCTAGTTATCGAATTTAGAATAGAATGCATAGTTTTTAGTACTCATATGTCTTTAAATATAAACACTAATAACTAAACAGGAGTCTCATAAGTATAAAAAGCTATGGTCGACATAAATAACTCAATTAAGATATCGGAAACATATTTTTTAGAGTGTCGTAAAACATCTACAAGTGACATTTACGAGCAACGTTATACTTTATTTTAGATTAGTAAAGCACTTTAGAAATACTAATATAAATGACATACGGCCATATTACATACAATGCCTGAGCCACCGAGCTTTGCTTGATTATTTTTTCCTTTCAGGAAAAAGACATCTTAGATAAACATAAAGAGCAAAACCAAATCTAAACACAAATTTTAATCCATATCGATAAAGCTGTTTCCAAGGTACAGTAAATACCAAAATAACTCATATAAATAAATAGGGTAGTCCAAGACAAATATAGTACAACATATTATCTACTAGATAGATTTGTTTAACTACTGGAATAGATTTCTGCCTTTTACCGAGGGGTTAGAGTTTATTTCTCTTCGCAGATCCTACTGATAATGAAATTGTACAAATCAGTATAGATCAAAATCCCTGGATATGTAGCATACATTAAATAATACTTGAATATATTAAATCTATTTTTTTATTACAATATAATTAAACAGGATGTAAATTACAGTGTATAATTTGAATGGTCTTTGTTCATGAATAAACTATTGAACGGGAAGAAATTTTATGTCCCATATTCAACATTAAGACTACTTTTTTTAACCTACTTCTAATTACTAGTAAATTTTGAACCGAATTTATAATACTTTTTTAGTGAAGGTGTAATGTAATAATAATAAGTTAATAAGTTATGAAATAAAACTTTTAATAAAATTGTGGAACTAAGTTCATAGAAGTCGACGCCTATTTACATAATTACCATATATGTGCCGATGTCGATTTATATGGTGTCAGTTCCACTTTTTTATTTAAAAAGTTTATTTTTTGTAAAAGAATTTCTTACTTATCACTCAAAATTTGAGGGGAAAAACTACACTTGGTTAGAGTCGTGTAGAGCAGCTAGTGAATAATTAAAAGTTAAATTATTTAAGTCTAATGTAGATGAACTACCTACTAACTACCTTTTGGTTACAAGATAATTTTGATAGATGGACGAACGGAGAGATGGATAGACAGAATTTTGATATAGAACACTTAATAAAATTACTTTGCCAAAGAAAAATTAAATAAGTAAGCGTATAAACTTTTGTTTTTGTGTCACACACGAGTGTCATAAAGAAAAATATTAGTTCTAAATTACACACGAACAATTGTGTTTCGATATTATGTAAACAGTATAGATTGCCTTCAGATTGAAATCGGCTCTATTATCACGTTGTTTAGCCTTAAACATGGACAGGGATGTCAAACAACGAGGGGACAATCCAATTTTCCCGTCCGAAGATCACCTGAGAACTTTTAGAAAGTTACTATGAGTTTCGGTTCACTTTTTATTTGTTACTTTGAAGTATTTTCTATTTACCATGAGATTGTATCTTTGAAGTTGAAACACTCAATCAAATATAGGAAACCAGTTTAGTAAATTGTATATTAAGGGTGGATGAAGAAATTACATAAAAAGGCTTACTTGAGATTGTAAATCCTATACCGCTCGTATTACACACAGTGATTTTCGTCACAGTTACTAGGATCTATATTACTACTCGAGAGCTCGATGGTACACGCAAGTTAAGCAACGTCCACTGTAGCCTGTCTATGGATTTATCTAACTCGAGTTTCTCCGTTTTCGGAGGGCACGTTAAGCCGTCGGTTCCGGCTGTTGTCAATAGAAGACTAAGCTAAGTCAGTGGCCCTCGGGCGGCTTGAAAACACTGGCCTCCGCCAATCCGCATTTGAGCAGCATAGTGGAGTATGCTCTAAAGTTGAAGGGAGTTTGTTGAAGGCCTCCCTTCAACAAACTCCCTTCAACTTTAGAACGTATCCCTGCAGTGGAACGAGTAAGGTTTGAAGTGGTGATACTACTACTTCTATATATACGAGTACTACTACAACTACTTTACATCCAGTCACGTCAACAAAAATATAATTCATAGACTTTTCTTTCTTAATAATTTAAATATTAAGTATATTAAAATAAGGGAAAATTTCAATCTTGTGCTCATCTAACAGAGCGACCAGAAAGATTTGCCATGGTGGATCGCGCTAACGCAGCATACAGTGTTCCAAAGAAATGTATAAATTGACAATCACAAATATAGTAGCTCATTAGGAAGAGCACACGACCGGCAGTCGAGAAGTCGAGGTTGCGGACGCTGTCTAGGCGGTAACTTTTTCATTTTAAATATATTAACGGTGCATACTAACTATGACTGCATGTTGATGTGTATATCGAATTTATTTATTAAATTTATTTTATTAAGGCCGTGATAAATTTAACTTACTTTTAGAAGTAAGGACTTAGTGCTCTTAACATTCTCCACCAGATAGCTTTTAGAAAAATTAGATATTCTGTAATACTCGTACATGATGTTGTTTGAAAGATAAAAACATTTGTCAGCGGCAGCCCTAATTGTATATACCAGAGGGTCATAGCTGTTTATTTCTTGGTATTGCGAATAAACAGGAATTATCATCCAATACTCTTTCAGGCGATTCTGAATGACTCTTTATGGATGTGGCTCAGACTTTTCCTTGTGTTACGTACCCAATATCATTAGATAAGGGGACTTTTTTATCTACCGTTTTCGGGGAGAAATAAACGATGCGTTATCTATTTCCTTTGTGTAATGAAGTTTATTGTTATTTTTATTCGTCGTATCCAATCAGAAACTATGTAATACAGATGGCATCTTGATAATAATCAAGATATCATCTGTAATAAGCTCAGTAACTTATTTGCCGATAATATATATTACACTTTTTATTCTACTACGAGTACATTGAATCTCTAATTGATATGAAAATAGACATCTTTGTATTCCGCTCTGGCTGTTGTCGATAAATAACAATCATTACTAGCAAGTGCAATGTTCTCTTTCACCGCCGACCAAGTGATGATATTCGTGTGTTCAGATTTATGTACATATTTTTAATTATCACCTCTCATATATCATTATGTTCGGCGGTGAAGAAAAAATGGTGAGGATATTTCAAAAGACGGGTTATCTAAGATAGATCTGATTTTGTCCCCTCTGAATTGTGATTTGTGAATTGTGGAATAAAACATCGTATATAGTCAAACATTATTCTATATTTGTATTTATGATTCATAAATAGGAAAGGCACATATCTTACGTACTTTTTGACATAGAGATCAACTTAACATAAACTTTGTTTGAAAATATCTTAATTTTGGGTTATCCTAAAAACTAAAATATTGTACTGTACTAAAAGAAAGAGATTAAATGTAACAAAGTCACATATGCAATTTTGAAACCTAAATAATATGCTACATACTTCACAAACTGCTACATATTATAGGCACATAATTTAAGCACAAGATAGCAAGCACAGACATACATCCTTAAATTTTCAGATAAATCAAACTCTATATTATGTTTTCTATTAATAAAATCAGTTTCGTCGTTGTCGGTTGTTGCTTAAAATCTAGTTCGGTTACCGTAGCCTATAAACTCTTGCAATACATAAACGGAAACGTAGAAAATGCAACAATTTAGGAAAACGAGTAAATCAAAGTTAGTTGAAAACAGATGAACACGCTTATTAAACACCACGCTGTAAATAACCTTTCGAGTGCAATCTCACATTAAATGCAAATAAGTAGGAATGGCTCCAAAATGTGATAATTCATGAATGAAAATACATTCACACTGACTACGTAGACTCGGGAGACAATTACTACGCGTGAGATAGCCTGAGACGAAGGTATTTCTGCCTTCTGAATTGTATAAAAGAAATAGTGATGGCTACTTAATATATTCAGATCAACCTGACAGATGAAGTCCAAGGTTGATGCCTTTCACTTGTAATAAACCCTTGTCGGTAATTACACATAATATTTTTTCTTCTCTAGTAAATACCGGCCCTTCTTGCTCCAGGAGCACTAACCCCTGCGACAAGTGGCGCCCTCCTCGCAGTTCAAGGTTTTGGTTACATTTATTTCTGGTTAGCTGGTTCTGTAGTCCACTCACCGGTCACTAGTTCACGCATTCACTCGGACCGTACGTTCAAACCGGACATATATCGTCTATTTCTTGCATGCTTGTAGCCAACGGCGGCCTATTTAGTATTCCTGTTTTAATAAATATATTATACTATCTACATATAGGCTACGCAGTAGCCGTAACAGTTATCACTTAGTGTTAACAAATAATACCAATGCTCGTAATCGAATTCTACATTTTGGGGTTCCTCTGTACGGGTGGAAAACGCCGCCAGTGCTGTCAACCTACGATACAACGACCCTACCGACTTTGAGCTTTACTCTTTTCTTCTTTCTTGTATTTAACCCATGTCGATATTTACACCTTGAATTTTTTTCTTCTTTATTAATTATCGGCCCTTCTTGCCCCATCACTAACCCCTGCGATACGCTTTAAAATGCGTGATGTGGTAAAACATGAGAAGTCGGGAACGGACAGCGTAAAGGACACAAGCGCGATATCTTTTACTGCACTACAGTGGGGGTTATGCGGTTTGCTGGCGCGGCAGGCGGAAGGGTACAGTACAGTAGCCAGGTCCACGTCGGTATTCTTCTCCGGCACGACCACGAAAGTACATAGATAATAGTAGTACTCGTACATATTTAGATTGATTAAATATATAATTTCATATATTTTTATTCGTTTTACTTTTTCCATATAAAACGCCAATATCATATTTAAGGACCTGATAAATATACATTATTTCCACCTTCAACACGTTCGTTTCAGGCTCTAGGAAACGGTATCCTACTATATTCTGCGACCGAATAGTAAACGCCTCGCAACGACGAGGCTTGTTGCCCTGTGTGAACCCACTTAATCTCTACCACTGCATAATTGCGCTCACTAAGTAATTACAACTTTTTGACGAGGCTTTACTAACCACTGGGTCACCAGTGGTTAGTAAAGCTACTTTGACACCAATGCTCGTAGATTCGATACCCACACAGAGGTAGGCATTAATCGCATCAGAGCAGCCCACCTACCTCTATCTCACAGAAAACCGCAGCAAAATAAATACTTTCTAAAGGGTCGATGTGTTCCTGCGATTGAGTGAGGTCACCAGTAAACTCCTAAGGAGTAGCTATGTTAGCAGCAGAGGTGGAATCGCGCAATCGATACTTAATGTGGTACAAGCATTCAAAGACTACGTTAACCGCTTTACAGCCTGTGGGGCTGTATGCTTGCATGCCTGCCGACGATGTATAAAAAGAATAAAAACAAAGATGCAATAATTAATATTTGCATCTTCAAAATATACTGACTTTTGGTACCACGACGATTCCATTAACAGTCCGGTATATAATATATTTTATATATTTGTATTGTGTTGGGAATTTTATTCTCATTTTATACACAAGATTTCGTATAGTACTGTATGTATAATCTTAAAAATGCTTAGTGAATATTAAATGATACAATTTTTTTTTAACAATAATTACACCTACTAAAGTATCTGCAATGAAAAAATGCACTGAAGTATACGGAATAATTGCTTTATTTCTTTAAATTGCATATAAACAAATATTATTGTGTCTACTTGTACTTAAACAGAAATTAGAAATATATTTTTACTATTTAGAATAAAACCAATGTATTAGGACAATAATATACATTTATTGTAATTTTTGGAGTCGTAAGTTGATAGGGTTGTGCGAAAGGAACTGTGGTGCATATTGCCGAGATATGGGATTGACGGCTCACTGCTGCGTGCTGTGCAGTCCACCTACAAGGATTGCTCAGCATGTGTGCGAATAGATGGCAACATGTCACCCTGGTTTGATGTCAAAATTGGTGTCAAACAGGGTTGCATGTTGTCTGCTAGGCTGTTTATTCTGTATCTCGATAGTTGTCTACAGAGAATAAGATCGACGAATGTAGGATTACGCATGGGTGACCTAGTGGTGAACTGTCTGCTGTATGCAGATGATGCTGTCCTGTTAGCAGAAACACCATCTGAGCTGCAAACACTAGTCACAATGATGAAAGACGAATGTATGAAGGAAGGCTTACTATTGAATGCGAAGAAAACAAAGATTATGGTATTTGAAAGAGAAGAAACCAGAACCAATGTAAGAATTACGGTAGATGATGAAGTGTTGGAACAAGTGAATGAGTTTGTATATCTTGGATGCGCTTTCAGCAGGGATGGAAGGTACACCGCAGATGTGGAAAGGCGAGTGAGTGCTGGGAATAGTGTGAATGGAGCGTTGGGAAAACTTCTTGGCAGTAAAAACCTGAGCCAGAAGGCGCAGCTGGCTATACACAATGCAGTGCTGGTCCCAACGCTTACTTATGGAAGCGAGAGCTGGGTATGGCAGAGAGAGCATGAAAGTAGGATAAACGCGGTTGAAATGCGAGCGTTGCGCAAAATCTGTGGTGTAACGCTTGCAGACCGTATCCGCAATGATGAGGTTAGAAGCAGAGTTGGTCTGAAAGAGAGCGTCGGTGTTAAAATAAGAAGAGGCATGCTCCGTTGGTTCGGACATGTAGAAAGAATGCAGGATGAAAGAATGACGAAGCAGATATACAATGCAAAAGTGGAAGGATGTAGGAGCCGAGGAAGGCCAAGACTTACCTATCATGATCAGATTGGTCGTGTTCTATCAGAAGGTGATGTCAGGAGCCCTAGAAACCGGCGAGCGTGCATGAAAAGAGCAATGAATGTGAAAGAAGCGAGTGAGGTATGTAAGGATCGAGTCGCGTGGCGCTCGGTTCTCTCTGCCTACCCCGTAAGGGATTTGGCGTGAAGTTATAGATAGATAGATAGATGCATCATTTTGTTTTTGCTACAAACCTGCACTTGACTTTCAAATACCTACTTTTATTTAATATTGTACCATCACATATTTTAGTGAACGTAAATAAGTTTTAATTTTAAGTAACATATACAAGTAACTCAATTCATGTAAACTGTCGAATTCGGTTGTCAGTTACACTTTTGACATTGACAACTGCGTTCCGATTTGCGCAGATTGTTGTAATTGTACTCAAAGACGACTTCAACGTATTATATTAGGTAATGGGTTTTGTTAGTGCACATTTTATTTTTATTTTATTTTTTATTACATTTACATAGCAGTTCTTATTATTATTATTATTTTTCGATCTTCCGTGAACGTTCACTAAGATAATGTCAAATTATTCTGATTCAGGTTTAGTTAAAACGAGTTGTGCTTGTATGCTTACCTACATTGGATGATTCTTTCGACCAATGCCAATGAGAGTGGGGTATTGTTGTATACCTAGTTATTTAAGCATTTTTCTCGGCCTGTATATTATATTATTATAACTTATTAGTTTATAGCAATATCTATTAAGTATTTATTATATATGTCTTTCAATAGTGATGACGATTATCTATCATGCTCTGGGTCAAACAGTTACGGTAGTGCTTTTGGTGATGACACGAACGATAATGTTACTGATCTGAGTGCTGACAATTCTTCTCTTAACGATAATTTGCATTCTGCGTTTTATAGGTTTCTTTTAATGTTGTACACATCAATGCGCAGAGCATTATTAGTCATTACTCCGATTTCTTGGCAGCATTCGAAGACGGCGTAGTCGATTGCATCCTTGTTTCTGAAACGTGGTTAAAACCATCACTTCCTTCCACTCTTTGTTCTCTTCCTGGCTATAAACTTTTCCGTAATGACCGTATTGGAGCTAGGGGTGGTGGTGTATGCATATACATTCGCGGCAGCATTCCCTGCACTATTATTGCTCAATCACCTAGTGACTACACTGGGTCTCTTGAATATGTTTTCCTTGAAGCTGTAGTACACCATACGAAAATTCTTCTTGGGGTCGCGTACAGTCCTAACAATACGGTCAATTACTTTAATCACTTTGAAACTGTCCTTGAGAGCCTTTCTCCTGGTTATGATCATGTTATTGTTATGGGTGATCTTAATACTTGTCTCCTGAGGGATGATTTTAGATCACGGTCCCTTAACGCCACAGTCTCCTCGCTAAATTTAAGCATACTACCTCTTTCTGCTACTCATAATCCTCTTCACTCTAGACCTTCTCTACTTGACGTAATGATCTCTAATAAGCCAGAATTTGTCAATGTTCACGGACAGTTAACTGCTCCCTTCTCCTATCATGACCTTCTTTTTCTGTCCTATAAAATGCGCTCTCCAAAACAAAAACGTAAACTAATATTTCAGCGCGACTTTAAAAATATTGATCTGGAACGCTTGAGAGAGGACGTGAGCCGTATTGACTGGTCACAGGTCTGGACTTCTGATAACGTTGATTCTAAACTTGAAATCTTCACACGCCTGCTTACTGATTTTTACGACATTCATGCTCCAATAAAACCAGTACGAATAAGACATTTTCCGGCACCCTGGCTCACGCCTTCTATCAAGAAAATGATGAAAAGGAGAGACAGAGCTAAGGCTGCGTACAAAGGTAAACCCACTGATGAGAATCTCATTGCTTATAAAAAACTGCGTAACATCTGCAACAGATTGTGTAGGGATGAAAAACGTCGTCATATTCACACAGCTCTTCGTGACAAGTCAACTTCTAAAATTTGGAAATTTTTGAGGTCTATTGGCGTGGGCAATAATTCAACTTCAACTAACGTAATTCAAAACTTAGATGCGTTAAACTGTCATTTCTCAGAGCCTCCTATAACTCTAGATGATACAACTAAAAGGTCATCCCTCCGTAAACTGTCCAATACGCTGCGACCTAATTGTACTCCATTCTTGTTTCATAGTATTGCGGAGGAAGATGTTAAGAAAACCATTATGTCGATATCAACAAAAGCTGTGGGCAGCGATGACGTAAGTCTTGATATGCTTTTACTTGTCTTGGATGATATTCTGCCGGTTCTTACACATATACTTAACTTTTCCTTGACATCAAATATATATCCGATGGCATGGAAGAAGGCTTACGTTATTCCCTATCCTAAAGTAACTAACCCTTCTTCTCTTTCAGAGTATCGCCCTATATCTATTCTTCCTATTCTCTCTAAATTATTAGAAGACGCTGTCCACAAGCAACTTCATTCATATTTAATTGCAAATGATCTTCTCTGTCCATTTCAGTCTGGATTTCGTCCCTCGCATAGTACTGTTAGTGCCCTGCTTCATGTTACAGAAGACATACGTAAAGCAATGGACAAGCAAGAACTTACAGTTATTGCTTTATTGGATTTTAGCAGCGCTTTCAACTCGGTGGATTTTGATGTCCTACTTGGCACACTTCGTGCACTAAATGTTTCTCCTACCGCAATCTCATGGTTTGACTCCTATCTCCGAGATCGACAACAGTGCGTCAAAGTTGATGACACCTTCTCATGTTGGTCTACTTTGAGAGCTGGTGTGCCACAGGGCGGTGTGTTATCACCACTTCTTTTCTCGATTTTTATTAATCAAATCACTCATACTATTTCTTCTCCCTACCACCTGTATGCAGATGACTTACAAATATACCGCCATTTTGTACCAGCGGATATGTGCTCAGCCGTCCAATCTGTTAATTCGGACCTTAATGCTATTAGGGACTGGGCTGCATCGTTTGGTCTACTTGTTAACCCCCTAAAATCACAGTCGATGATTATCGGTAGCAGCAGGATGATGCCTAATCCTAGTCTGTTCCCTAAAATTGTATATGATGGCACCGATATTCCATATACTTCTAAATCAAAAAACTTGGGCCTCATCATGGACTGTAATTTATCTTGGTCTGCTCACGTCAATGAGGTTAGCAAACGAATGCACTATTCATTTCACTCTCTTAGGCGTCTCCAGAACTTTCTCCCTTTCTCCACTAAAGTTATGCTTAGTAATGCCCTTCTTCTACCCCTTCTCGACTACGCCGACGTTTGCTATTTGGACGCAAGTGAGAAACTCTTAAATAAACTTGAACGATTGCAAAATCTTGCAATTAGGTTTATTTTTGGACTTAAAAAATATGATCACATTACTGAGTACCGCAACCGACTAAACTGGCTCCCTATTCGCTCCCGTCGTAATATCCACACTCTAATTTTTCTTTTTAAGATTCTCCATGATCCTGCTGCTCCTGCGTACCTCCACAGCCGATTTAACCTCTTTCCCCCTACCAACCGTTCTCGTCGTTCCTGCCATACCAAGACGCTGTTGCTCCCAACTGCGCAAACAAATTTTTTTTATAACTCTTTTACCTACCGTGCTGCTCAGTTGTGGAATAAATTACCTACACGTATTCGTGAAAGCCCATCTGTTTTCTCATTCAAAAAGAAATTGAAAGATTACTACTTATCCATTCAGAAATGACTATATATGTGTATGTATATGTATATATATATATATATATATGTGTATCGTATATGATTATGTATGTAAGTGTGTGTATGTATGTATGTATAACTCTTATTCAGGCACATACAGCTATTCCACTACTGACAACATTACCCACTGTTGGAGGTTGGCTGGAAGAAATCTCTTTTAGAGATAAGCTCGCCTTTGCGAACTATTTATTTTAACGATTGTAACTTTTTAATTTGTTGTGTGCAATAAAGGATAATATATAATATAATATAAATGTATATGTATAATAAATGTAATAGTTCCTCAATTCCAGAATACACTTTTTACCATCGCCAATAGCATTGGGATTCTCGGTTTTGACATCTCCGGCAATGTTCAGTACCGAAATCACCTGCAGGAGAAACTGGCAGCTAAGGAGTAGGTGTGCTCTACAGAGTAAAGCAACACTTCAATGCGGGGCAAAGACTTATATGTTGTAAGTCTCAAGTCAGACCGCACATGGAGTACTGTAGTCACTTTTGGACGGGAGCACCTGTATACCAGCCAGGACTATGTGAATTATTACACATATTATTGAGCCCTTCGGTTTAAGAAGAGATATTGCCTCCGTTTGGGTGTTTTCTCGATTGTACAACGAGTTGTATTCTAAAGAGCTGCTCGATATGATGCCGACAGCTTGTTTTTACAACCACACAACTCGCCGACTCGGCGAAGAGTTCACCCTGACACTCTGGAACCGCAATGGCTTCGTACTCTGCCGTTCCAGAGCAGTTTTCTTCCGAGAACTCTCAAGTAGTGGAATAAACTAACAGCCGAGGATTTCCCAAAGGTCTACAGCATGGAGCTCTTCAAGAAGAAGTGATTTTACAGGTGCGTTAACGTATGAGTAACACCCTTAGTGTTGCAAATGTCCATAGATTACGGTAACTACTAACCATCAAGTAGGTCGTACGTTTGTTTGCTGTATTAGTAGTACAAAAATAGTGACCGTAAACACCACTGATTTCAATCAATAAATAACGGAATTCTGGGGTAATAAACAATAAAAAAAAGAATTGATAACCTCCTCCTTTTTTTTCATAGTAGGTCAATAATTATACATGTATGTATGTATGAATGTCTTGACGTCAGGTCCCTTGACTAGAGAGAACTGAGCGCCATAAGACGCGGTCCTTACATACTTCACTCGCTTCTCTAACATCCATAGCTCTTTTCATGCATGGTTAATAATTAGTATCTTGAGTAAAACATAGGCGTTCCTTCTTTGACTTGTTTCGATTCCACCCTTCACTTTCAGCTGTAGGATGCTCACCTATCATATTTAGAGTATCCCAAGTTAGTCTCACCTGTACGCGGTTCATCCTATCACTTAAAGAGAGGTGATGTTTATTAATAAATAGAACAATAAGTAAAAGTACATTCATCACCAGAAGGCAGTAACCAAATGACAACTCTCTGGCGAGTTATTGTGTTCCTGCGAGTGACTTCATCAAGCTTCTGAGCAATGGCTCAACTTCCTCAGTTTCCTCAATCTCAAAGTGAAATAGGAAGCAGCAGTTGAAGCAGAATCGACCGTAGCAGCCATGGCAGCGACAATATGCATCTATTAACGGTAATAGGTGGGTCCCGAGTGGCGTTAGTTCGCATGAACTAATTGGTAATAGCAGTACATAAAGCACGTTAGATCATAAAGTACTTTTAGACGTTTTAGCATATAAAAACTCAATAAGAGACTCTATTAGTGTTTTAAGCTATCTGATTTAATCAGAGAAATACAATGTAATATTAGTGCAAAGAATTAAGAAGAAAATGTATCAATCAAATTCTAAAAAGCCACAGCCCGACACCCAATTGACTTATTTTTTATTTCATTTTTGTATATCCTATTACTAATCCAATTGCAGGTCCTCACTACAAAGTTGTAAAGTGCCATAACTCAAGAAGTAAACTTTACGAACTATCGGTAAAATCGGAAAGCAATCAATTTTCCACGGATGAGACTTCTGCAGTTCAAAATTAATTCGTGCTAGATTTATTACACTTTTCAACTCATACATTCGTCATTATTTGTGCTGTTACTGTTGTTTATTGTTCAAAATAATGGAATTTATTAGAATTGATGTGTCTTTGTTGTAAATTTTATTCGATACTGTAATAAATTGCTTTAAATTGGGTTACCACTACTACTATTGAGAGAAGAGCGAGTGTATTATATAATATGAATGGAACGTTGGAAGACAAATTAAGTGGTAGGAACTTGAACCAAAAACCACAGTTTACTGTACAAAATGCGCTGTTGATTTTAACGCTAATATATGGAATCCAAATATGCCAAAGAGAGAATGAGTATAGATTAAAGGTGCTTGAGGTGCGAGCTTTGTGCATAATCACACGATTTTGCGCAACGCTCGCACCTCGAAAAGCCAAAACAACGACATAGGTGGTTGGGTTAGATATGTACGAGTAGGATGCCATCGAAACCCAACGTGAATGTGGAAGTACGTATGTAGGAAAGGAGGAAGCTCATAACTCATTTATCATGACATAGTTAGTTAGAAGGTGATATTAGAAGATTTAAAAAGTAGAATAGATTTCAAGTATTAGTGACGTGTGTAAAGAACCGTGTGTATGTGTGTCCGAACCAACCAAAAAAATTTTTAACACCGACGCTCTCTTTCAGACCAACTCTGTTTCTAACATCATCATTGCGAATACGGTCTACAAGCCTTACGCAGCTTAAATTTTTCGCAGCGCTCGCATTTCGACCGCATTTATCCTACTTTCATGCTCTCCCTGCCATACCCAGCTCTCGCTTCCATAAGTTAGCGTTGGGACCAGCACTGCATTGTGTATAGCGAACTGTGCCTTCTGGCTCAGGTTTTTACTGCCAAGAACTTTTCCCAACGCTTTATACACACTGTTCCCAGCACTCACTCGTCTTTCCACATCTGCGGTGTACCTTGCATCCCTGCTGAAAGTGCATCCAAGATATACAATCTCATCCACTTGTTCCAACACTTCATCATCAACCGTAATACTTACATTAGTTCTGGATTCTTCTCTTTCAAACACCATTAGTTCTGGATTCTTCTCTTTCAAAAACCGCTAGCGAACTGATTTTATAAAATTATAACTGAATTACTTATATAAAATCAAATGAGGACAGACGCGCAGCAAAACGCTCATATAGTGAAATATTGTATCCGTACAGTGTTATAGAAATTCTTCTTTTCTCTTACCACTGTCGTATGACTTTGAATTTAATGCTTTTACCAGGCGCGAATAAAGTAGTAGGCTATCTCTGGTAAATCGAAATGCAAATTTATATCGAAAAGACATCAAATATTCGTCCAATCGCAGACAAATATCAACAACCCAATTCAATTTAGCATTCTGCAATTATGCGAGCAAAGACCATTAAGCGACCAAAATATATTATCGATAAAGAGAACGTAATGACCACACAATAAAATTCAATTGTTCAGTCTAGAACGGCTTGTTTACTGCATTATTTCATTACAACTCATTAACGCAGTGTACATACAAAACCTGATGATACACAAACAAATCATTATCAGTTAGGTTTAGTTTGTAAAATATTCATGAAACTTATGTCAATGTGATTTAAAATTCATCGTGTTTTATTGAATGACTAATTATTTTATACAAAGATAATGAAGGCAAAGCTATTATGAGTTCGTTCAAATAGGTGCGGTCTGCCGCATATCTGCCCTGCGTATAATACAACGGTGTCAAATATATTACGTTATCTCTTTATGTCTATGTCGCAGGCAATTTGTATGATTCCGCCGTTTACATACGGCGTCGTCAGTTTAAAAACGCTCGCAGTTATGTAATATGCCGAAGGCAAATTGATAACTCGTTCAATTGTTATGATTTCGACGTTGGTTGTAGTTTTAGGGTGACAATAATAAAACACAGTTAGGACAAATCAGACTTTATTTCAGCAATCAGGTACTAATGAAGAATTCAAGTAAGACTAAAATATACTACGTGCTTAGATTCTTTTGCATATAAAAAGTAGACCAAACATACAGTTGGCAACAGTGAGGTTGGAAAATAAAACAAAATTATACGAAAAGTTGGCATGGCGTGTTATAGTTCCCCCCTCTGGGGTCCCCCCCCCCCCCCAATCCCTCGACGGTGTTACTTAATCTAAAGTGCTTCCAAATCGTATTCTGAAGTCTTACATTTTCATCATACTTACAAGATATTACACAAATAAAGATTTGGTAACGAAAAAATTATATTAATACTCTGGAGGAGTCCTCCGAGATCCAGATTCTATGGATACCTTAGCATTTTTTATCATCAGCGACGCGCGTGGCACAAAATAGAACTAAATACTTCAATTTGCCGTGGCATTATGTAGGTAGCGTTTGAATATTCAGTGAAATGTTTTGGCATATTATATAATGACAAGGCAATTTACATTTTGCCTTCGGCATATTACATAACTGCGAGCGTTTTTAAACTGACGACGCCGTATGTAAACGGCGGAATCATACAAATTGCCTGCGACATCTACACCATGTCACTGATCTGCGACTGAACGGGTACCAGAAAAGTAAATTAACTGACAGAATCAAACGGTTATACTATAGCAATATGTAAATCAGTGTAAATAACTTATTATAATTTTCATAAGACCTCCTCAATTTGATTAAATATATTATTTATACGACATCCGTTGACAAATAATGTTCCAGCACATGGAACCAAATTTCACTGTGCACTCTTTCAATTAATTGCGTTAGCTAGTAAGTTGGGTTTGTATTGACTAGTTTATGGTTAAGTTGACAAATAGAATAAAATGAGGTCTATTTTCTTGCTAATCTTTTCGTTTTTTCTCGCTAGTCCCGAGTTCCCGTGCGGTATGTGTCTGTAAATTTATTTGTTCATTTTATTTTTATTCGACTAGGTAGGAAACAAACTTATTGCATGATTTATGGCAAATAGTAGTACCTGTTGTAAGTACCTTTGTGTATCGATACTTGCAACACCAAAGGCATTATTTCTGCGTCGTGGATCTTTTCAAAACATCTTTATGCCTTTTGAATAACCTGTATTTTCTTGCGTAAGAGTCGGTAGGTAGTTTACGAAACAGAATCTCGTTCGTGAAAATAAACCCCTTTGGAATATTGAATAACTAGAGAATTGAAAACCGTAATAACTTATTATGTTTTTATAACTTGACATTTGGGCATATTATATCAAAATCGAACTTGTACTACGATTTTCATATCAAATTTTCGCTTCAGTCGATTGATATCTCCAGCGTTTACGAACTAGGTAGCATAGTGCGTATAAAGCGACATTCACAGCAACACTCGTAGGATAGATTCCCTCACAGAACAAACATTTATGTACATAAATATGTCTGTTTGTCTGGTCTGAAGTACAACTTCACTTCATATGTCTGCCTGCCAACTGCTAAATAACAAGTACCTGTATGGTACCTTGCAAGTAATTGAGATCATCGGTATGTATCTTGTTAATGTAACACTTGTACCGATTCCACTTCACAATGTTATTTTTTAATTATTTTTATTTTACCGACCGGTTTCGCCTTTACGGCATTAACATGGTGAAGTGGAATATGTACAAGTGTTAACATTAACAAGATGTGTTCAAAATTCCACCAAGCGCCAACAATCAACAGTATCAACATCGGTATGTATATTGATCTAACCTGTGTTTTGTGCTTCCGCTACCAATAAGTTCGTGCGAACTAGCCCCGGTATGCGCCCACCCACTACTGTTAGTAAAAGGATCATGCCGTTGCTGCCATGGTTGCAGCGGTTACCGTAGCTTTTGACCTCTTGCAATACATTAAGTATTACTCGCGCGCTATTATCTCTCCTGCTAACACAGCTTATTCTTAGGAGCTTACAGTTGGACACAACATCCCTCCAGGGAGTTGTTATATGGATGCGCTTTTATGTAAGGTTGAGGTACTTTTCCAGATGGGCTACTTTGATGCACCCTACCTTGTTTGTGTGTGTAAAAATGTATATAAATTCCCTGATATTTATAACACTAATCATCCAAATTAGACATAATATGTTATGAAATTATTATAAACATGATGTTTTCCGAATTCAATTGTTGTGATTGCAAGAGGACTTGTGTAATTATGTAAACCAGCATCTTATCCAATAGATGCATAAAAGTCGTTTAACATAGTATTTGCTCCGATAGCATAGACATAAGTGCCTGCGTTCCGCAAGGCTAGGTGACACACCGACGCTATTTGTGCTCAATGATTTGTTGTTTTGCAGTAATAGCTCAGTGTGCAGTGATAGCTCGGTGCATAAAGACATGACCTGTTACCCGACGTTCCCGGTTCGTATCCCGATGTGGTATATGCTCAGTAAAATCGTGTTTTCGTATTTATTTACATATTTGTAATTATCAAGAAATTGTATTTCTACCTAAATAAAAACTACTGACCTAACCTAAAAGAAGTCTAATTTTCCCTCTGAATTGTGTAAGACTGATAACAGCCTGCTCATAATCTCAACCTTGCGGAAAATCTCATCAAAAGATTTAACCAATTTTAACACTGTTGGCGATGCTTGAAGAATCTTAGTGGTGAACGTACACATTTGTGATACAAGTATGCGCGTTCACTGCTTTTAGAACTCATAGGTTTAAATTGGACCATATTCAATCGCCTCTAATGGGATATCTTTGGTCAAAGTAACCTGAAATTAATACACAAATTTATCGTGACATTTCTCAACAAAGAGTACTGTGGTCACCTCTGATCAGGTGCACTGGGATACCAGCGTCCACATTAAGATATGACTTTAACGTACATATCAGTCATGTGAAAAAGTAGTAATCACTCCGGCTTCGCACAAAAACGCTCAAAATACATAAACATAAGCCCGTAAGCCTCCATTTTTATAAAATACTTACTATCATCATTACAGCTAAAGTAACATCACTTGCACTTGGTGTACCCTGCTGGTTAACTAACGAAGCTGTGATTTAAAAGAGATTGGACGTATCTTAACAGTCCAACTAGGGAAGTATCTTCATCTCACGTAGCCAAATAACAAAGTCGTATTAGTATATACTGAATTATAGAGTAGCCTGTAAACGTTTTAAATACAATAGGTATCGCTGGCGCGTAGCCGCACCTGCTACAAATAAAGCAACTCCTGAGGAGGTTTCTAGTAATCTAAGTCTACACAGGAACACAAGTTCCCAAAAAGATTTTTATTTGACTGCGGTTTTTGGTGAGGCCGTGATAGTGGACCCCGGGCTCCGAAGCAAAAGCGTAAGACGCAACCGGGAGTAACGCTCAGATGATGTTGATGATGATTCTGTAATGTCGGGAGAGTTCCGCAGTCGTGCTGGTGTTTTGATGCGCCTAACTCTCTTCCAATATTCATTCATTCTGAGCAAAATTTAAGAAGATTCCCTTTTGCGTAAACGACAATAATCGTTAAAAACAATTTTCCGTACATTATGAGCACAAACAACATAAAACTTATCTTTCAGGACGGCAACCACCTAATTGGATCAACCGAGTACTCTTGGTTGAATTAGTTTCATTCATTGCTAAGTACAGAAGGAGTTCTATCCATTGTTGGAGCTAGTTGGATTACTACTCGACTTCAATGCCGTCGAATACAATAGCTATGGACTCATACACTCGTTGTCAATTAATAGTTAGAAAGCGAACGAAGAGCCAACAATAACAATATGAATGTTTCGAGAAGTCTCTTGACGAGCTTGAGAGTTGCTTTAGCTAGAAACATACTAGAAGCGTAGTATGTCATTTGGTGCCAGAATCATAACGGGCTATATGTACGCACTTTATATATCTTATTTGGGATGGTTAATGTTATAACAATAAAACGTAGAGTGTTATGTCATCGACTTTTTTATACCACGTCGCATGGCAAACCAGCATACGGCCCGCCTAATGTAAAGCAGCTACCGACGGCTATAGACGCTTGCAACAAAAAAAAAGTATCGCTTACACGAGACGACGAGCTCGGTGGCGCAGTGGTGAAACGCGTTATTACGCTACTTTGATACCTACGCTCGTGGATTCGATTCTCACACAGTACAAACATTTGTGTGCATGAACATGTCTGTTTGTCTTGGTCTGGGTATTTTCTATGTATAATAAGCATGTATTTACAAAAAAAATAATGTAATTAGGTATGCTTATCAGTTGTCTAGTACCCATAACACAAGCGTCGCTTACTTTTGGGCTAGATGGCGCTGTGTGTCCGACAATACTCGGTGTAGTCTAGTTTTTTATATAGAACTACAGAGAGTTGTTATGGGCGGTATTCTGCTAAAGGTAAATCCCTGGCCGGACTACCTTAACGCGCTCTACCTCTCTTAAAATGCCCAAACCCAGGCGAACAGAAAATGTACATGAACACAAATGTTTGTACTGTGTGGATATCGAACACACAAGTCTTGGTGTTAATTTTGCATTGACTTAACACTACATATTGCTATTCTATTGGATATTCTATTGTTATAAGTACCCATTGTCTTGCCCACTTATACATGTATATTCGTTAAGAAACACTCAGTGTTATTTATAAAACATAGATAATTATGTATGTAATAAAGACATTTTCAATTAACATTAAACCTTCATGGTGTGAGATTTTCAATTTTTAATTGTTTTTTTTATTCAGTATTAATGGTATCAGTTTGGTGGTCTCTTCATGGCGTTGTTCACTTTAGCTTTCTCAGGTCCAGTCAAGCAATAACTGCAGATGTTTACTGTGCCGAACTTCAAACAATGATGGCGAAACTGGCAGTAAAACAGCCTCGACTCGTGAATCGATTTTCACCATTATTAATAATAATAATAATAGCCCAATATTTTCCAACACATTTGCAATAGTCCCAATATCTGCCGTGACCTGGTTCATGGGTATATTATCACATTGATATCCCCTGGAGAAGGTCACGGCAGCTATACAACATTACATCAAACTTCTCAAAAGGGCCTCTACGCGTTGGTTCCAATCCCCGCGCACGCCTATAAAATGACCGGGATATACCCGTGATATAGGATCTATAATAATAATAATAAAGCAGGGCAGCTTGTGGCGAGCTGTTGGTGCGTAACGACACCACGGGTACCCGAGTGCTCCAGAGAGTCGATCAGGGCCTTCGTCTCCGGCGTGTCTTCGTCGGTCGGAGTGGAAATCCAAGAAGGCCCGCAGGACTCTCAGCTCTGGCTTGCCTTCATTGGCCGTCCAGAGAGGAGTCGATAGAGTATATTGCTCTAGCAGGTGATATACTCCAGGGGTGGAAGTGTTAAAGGGCATAACGCCGCGAGTAACTTCGGAGAAAGCGCAGCACACCACTCGACACCCCTGAGTCACTCACACCGGTGTTGCCCCCGGCCGACTTTCTCTGGCATTTCGGGGGTCCATCTAGTGAGTGGCGAGCCACCGCCTGCCAAAAATAACAGTCAGATATGATAGTTATGGCAGGTGTCCGTCCCTCTTCTGCAATAACCCAGTACCAATAATCCCTCCAGACCTCATTACAATAGACTAATCATTTCCTACACATTCGCAATAGTCCCAATACCTGCCGTGACCTGCTCATAGACATATGGTTCTATCGATATTTTTAGGAGGGAGTCTCGGTGGGTGTACAACATAACATGAATCTTCTTAAAAGGGCCTCTACGCGTTGGATCCATATCCCCGCGCACGCCTATCAAATGACCGGGATAATACCCGTGAATAAAAATAAAATAATAATAATAGTTTATTTTTCTCTTAAAGTTTACAAATTTGTTCCTTATATCTAAATCACTTAATTTTTCTATATTTATACACAGTGACTATATGCCTAATTAGTAAATTTAGATAAGGACAGCGGCGACAGCCGTACTAGTATCAACTGTATGACAGCTGTCAGTCGCCTCCCTTCCAGAATAACAAGATACAAACTTAATTTACGTGTAATTTATATCATTTATATTACAACTTCAGCATACAAGCAATCAAACCATCGCTACATATTACACGAAAAGATATTCATATCCCTTCGTGCTACATGCATTCGTGTTATTTACAAAAAGTCATTATATAATGCTCTGGTAAATGGATCATCTACCAGAGCATCACACAACCCTTACTACTATAATAATAAATATTAATGCCATTTAACAAAACTATATATTTACCAACAGTATGCAAGTGTATTCGAGTGTGTGTTCGGTTACAGTTATTTTAATATATTCTCTGTATCGTCATAACTCAGGTTTTTCAGCCACTTGTCAATCATCTTCTTACATTTCTTTAAAACGACAGGATATATGTTTAATTGGTGGTTAGCCTTATTGTACAGATGTGAACTCATTGCATAATATTGTCGTCTGGCCTGAGCAGTATTGCATTTTATGGTTTCGCAAACTCGAGGTATTCTGCGCGATTGTGGTCTAGGTACATATGGTAAGTGTGCATGCTTTCGAGTTATCACTTGTGTAATGAACAGTTGCCTAACCGTTAAAACCATGCATTCTTTATACAGTTCATCAGTAGCATAACGACGAGGCTTACCCAGCATAACTTTGAGTACAGCTCTCTGTGCACGTTCTATGCGTATCATATTAGTTTTTCCCATTCCACCCCACGCAGATATACAATACACCAAAATTGACTGAACCAAAGCACAATAAACTATCAATAATGTTTTACGATCAGCTATGTTTCTCAATTTTTTAAATATTGGCAACAGTCTTCTAACTCTGCCAACCAATGCATCAACGTGTCGATTCCAATTCAATCTACTATCAATTATTACCCCTAAATATTTTACACTATCCGATCTAGCTATGGGAGCGCAATAACAAAGGTTGTTTTTTTTATTACATAAGTGCGCTCTGATACAGAATGTTTTTGGAGGGAGCAAGTCGTTTCGCAAATAAAAAGGGATAAATTCTGTCTTTTTTAAGTTTAGAGTTAGTAGGTTGGAGTCCAACCACTCCATAACTCTAGCTATAGCCAGTTCGGCATTACGGCGGACTCCTTCCCAGTCCATACCATGTACTATCAATGCTGTGTCGTCAGCGTACGAAATGATTTTGCAACTGTCAACATTTTCGTTACATAGGCTATTGACGTATATAAGAAAAAGGGTAGGCCCTAGGACGCTTCCCTGGGGGACCCCATGACCAGGACTTAGAGTGTCACTTAGATAATTATCAATCTTCACGCATTGCGTTCTATTTGTCAGATAATTACGAAACATGTCATGAGCAATACCCCTGATACCAATGGTATTCATTTTACAAAGTAGTAACGGAATAGAAACAGTGTCAAAAGCCTTCGATAGATCTAAAAAGATACCGACAACTTTACGTTTGTTATCTAAATGTCTTGCCACTTCTTCTGTTAGATCTAATATAGCATCTTCTGTCGACTTTCCCTTAATGAATCCAAATTGGTTTTTTGAGATGATGTCATGTTTCTTTAAATAATTTACGAGTCTTTTATTCAATATTTTTTCTAAGATTTTAGACAGAACTGTAAGTATCGATATAGGCCTGTAATTGGTGACACTGTCTCTGGCCCCTCCCTTGTGTATAGGTCGAACAATAGCCCTTTTAAAAACCTCAGGGAAGATACCCGTATTAAGACAAAGATTGCAGATGTAGGTTATATGAGGAACAAGAATGTTTTTTGCTTCTTTTATTAATTTGGTAGAAATATTATCAATACCAACGGCGCATTCGTTTCGGAGGCTATTAACTATACCATAAAGCTCAGCCTCATCCGTTTCGTATAGCACCATAGATTCACCTATAGAAATAGACTCTAAATAACTACTGTTTGGGATAGAAAAGGATTTACGTTGAATTTCAAAGGCTAGTTTTGTACTAATTTCTGAAAAGAACTTATTTACTTCATTGATGGAATCCTGTGGTGTGTTCATGTTTTTCAATAGTTCAGTTGGAGGATAAACTGTAGAGTTCATGTCAGTAATCTTTTTAATAGTCGTCCACATTCCCTTCATATTATTTTTATTTTGCTGAAGTTCTTGTTCCTCGTATGCCCTTTTGAGTTTTTTTAACAGATTAATGCAGAAATTGCGGTAACGAGTGTATGTCAGTTGCATATTAGCATTATTTGGATGTTTCTTAGCCTGCTGATGCAGCTTGTCGCGATGTTTTATACACCTCAGAAGTCCAGGTGTTAGCCACGGGTTTATACATCTTTTACGATTAGGAGTCTTAATTACTTTAGAATTAGCATCGACAGCACTGCTCACCAAATCTACAAAATTAGAAGCTGCAGCATTTGCATCGGACGCAGAGTAGACTGGGCCAAAGTCTAATCGAGATAATTCAGCTAGCACTTTCGGATAATCTGTTTTTACAATATTACTTTGCAGTACCTTTTTATGTATCTTCGGTGATATAAATAAAACGAGTGGTGCGTGGTCCGTTATAAAAGTATCAAGCACATATGTCTTGGCTGCTCTATTAGATTTTAGCATTACATGATCGAGGCAGTTGTTACCCCTTGTAGCTAGAGAATGTGCTGGTAATAGGCCGTGTGCAGCAGTGAGATCCAAATACGTGTCCGTAATGGAATCACTACATCCAGGTGAAATATTAATATTTATATCACCAATTAGAGCAACTGTTGCACAGGAAGATAAGGCTGTCAGAACATGATCTAAGGATTCTACAAACCCATCACCCACTTTGTAAGATGGTGATCGGTATATTGCTACGATTGCAAATTCATTATCATGCTGTAGAATAAGACAATTTCCATCATTGAACAGAGGTTCCGTACAATTATGATAAACCCTCGACTGCACATAAATGACAACACCCTCATTTTGGTTACGGTAACTAGACTGATAGGAAATGTAGCCATCCATGACTGGCAGATACGTAAGTTTGCTCAACCAGCACTCCGTTAAGACAATAACTTCGAATTGGCAATCGATCCTAGCCAATAATGCAGTGAGAGCATCGTAATTACAGCTTATACTACGAATGTTTACATGTAAAATTTTTAAACCATTTACGTTTTGATGTACGTGAAATTTCAAAAGATCAGGAGAGCATATTCGCGATTCACATACAGCATAAGAATCTATATCCTCAGTGATGTCATTTATAGGACTTTTAATCATTGTGAGGAGTGAATGGACACATATTCCTTCTGATTGATATATATATATACATACACACACATATGCACACAGGTGCGTTCAGCGGACCCCAGGCTCCGAGGCGAAAGCGCAATACAAAACCGCGAATAACGCTAGGATGATGGTGATGCACACTCATAACATTATTATGCATATGTCCAATATATACACCTAAACATACACACACAATCACATACATACACCCTTGTACATTAGTCATACATATGCAGCCGCAGAGTTTAGTTATTTTGATTTGTACGTTACAGCTGTTATTTAAAGGTACGTACACACTCACGTTTCCCGTATTGCAAAACATACATATTTTTTTATAGGAAAACTCACATACACATAAATACATAAATGCAGCGATATTGGCTAATTGTATAATAAATAAGGATCGGATGGTAGCTTGTTTGATTATTGCTTGTATTAAGGATGACGTGTCTATATTCTTAATATATACGATTAACATAATGTAATTTCTCTTCCCCCCGGACCACTGTACAGTGCACACGTCTAAAATCTGTGTCAATTTTGTTACACCTTTATTTTATTAAATAATACTTTAAAATATTTGCCATAAATATTAAGTGAAGTACTAGGAGTGCAATAGAGCGAGGAGGTAATCTACCAAGTTCGAGACTGCAGTCTACGCCCACCAGGTGCGCCACACTTGTTGATTCTCAATCAGGGACCGCTGCGTCACATTTCTGATTGCTGGACTCCACCCTCGCCACACCCCAATTTGTTACGTCGTGCGCCGGCGCAACTCCCTATTGCTCAGGGCTCAAGACGCCATTTTACACTGCCAGGGCCGTACTTGGATATACGTTTTATTACCGGAATTTTCAACAGGGACGAATTCAAATTTTTGATATAATTACTCCTTCATAATTATTAAACATAAATATGCCTCTTAAACGCACCCCTCCGAAATCATATGCTTCCGATCCTGAACTATCTAGCGTTCGTTCGGGTGACGGTAGCTCACAGAAGATCCAAGATTCCTTACAAAATGTAAATAAAATGCGTATTAAACGTAAACGCGAATGTGAACTAGAATCATTTATGACGGAGGTCCGGACTCTGTTGACAAGTTTTACTGAGGACAAAATAATAGATTGCAAGACCTGGAGACATCTTTGGTACAAATTAAAACACAGAATGATGAAATACATTTGTTTATAGATACTTTGTCACAGAAATATGATGAAGTACATAGAGAGTTAGACACTATACGGAAAGAACGTAAAGAGCAAACTTCTTACATAAAATCTCTAGAAAATAAAATAGAATTATATGAGCGTCAAAATTGTTTTCCAAAAATCACGATCAGAGACGTACCTAAATATGACTCAGAGACAAAAGATGTTCTGTGTGAAACTATTGCAACTATTGGTAGGGCTCTTGAACTACCAATCAAAAAGGCAGATATTAAGGATGTGTACCGCACGTTTGCTAAGCCCGGTATGACCCAACCTATTAATGTTGAATTCACAACTGTAATGATGAAGGAGAATATATTAAGGAAGGTTAGAAGTCTTAATGCCAGCTCAAGGATCGAAAAATTAAATACGGGTCTCTTTAAGCAAAAGGGCAAAATAAATGATTCTGCAACAGATCATTTACATCAGCACAAAATAAAACCAATATTTATATCGGAGACTCTTACGTCGAAAAGCAAACGTTTATTCTTCCTAGCTCGCGACTTTGCTAAGACTTTTAATTATGAATTTTGTTGGACATCGCTGAACAAAGTCTTTATACGTAAAAAGGAAGGTTCACAGCGGATAAGTATTGATGAAGAATCTGGATTTGATTAAACTAAAAGAGGGAAACAGCACATGACTATATTATACTACATTCAAAATCTTCCAAATTATGTACAGTTTTATCCTTTTCATCCAAGTTGCACCTTCAGTATTTTACTGCGCATGCATATTGCGTTGTATTGTATTACGTTTGTCCTATACATTATAAAATATTGCCAAATATTTTTACGCACTTTATACACTCTATACAGACAAAACTTAATCTACTATACGGCCACACATACTCTTTAAAAATATATTTCTTCATACAAATTAAAATCATGAAGCTTGGACAAAGCGCGACATCGGATAATATTCATAGATTTTGTCTATACATTTTCAGATACAGCTGTCTTTGCTATGTTCTAACTCATTTAAATCTATATCTATAGAATTAAGACGTTCCCAATTGTATTTATTTTTTACATTCACTGATACTTATTTTTCTTTAACCTATATAAATGGATGACTTGGGAAACGAAATAGATATGGTTTCTGTATCAGATTCCAAATCCTGTGACATTGAAGAATGCGTAAAATTGCTACCTGACTCCTCTAAAGGTCTTACCCTATTGACACAAAATATTCGAAGCATCTCTCATAATTTCGATAGTTTCATAATATTATTGGATAGACTTAAAGTAAAATGTGACATATTGATTTTGACTGAATGTTGGTTGTCTTGTACGCCTGTACTTCCACAACTGGATGGGTACAAACGCTATGCCACTGTGAATGTCTGTAACCAAAATGACGGTGTAACTGTTTTCACTAGAAGTGATCTGCGTGCACTTGTCGAGGAACCCGTCTGTACAGAATGTCTGCTTTGCCTTGTCATAAAAATTGGTTCAGAAACTGCGATAGTCGCAATTTATAGGTCTCCTTCGAATAAAAGTTCATTCATTCTTTAAGGCGTCTTCAAAACTTCCTCCCTGTGGAGACCAAAGCGATGCTGGCTCGTTCCCTTCTTCTGCCCCTTCTTGACTATGCTGACGTAGCTTTTCTGGATCCTTCAGAAGAATTACTCGACAAGCTAGACAGGCTGCAAAATCAAGCAATCCGATACGTTTTTGGTCTTCGAAAGTATGACCATGTCTCTCAGTTTCGTCAGCAGCTTAACTGGCTACCTATAAGGCAGCGTCGCATAATTCACATTCTCACCTCTCTATACAATGTCCTTTTCAACCCTTCTTATCCAAACTACCTCCGGGAGAGGTTTCACTTTCGGCAAGTGGACGAACGTCTTCGGCGTAGCGGAAATCCTATTCTGAAGGTCCCAAGCTCTCTTACAAATACTTTCTGGAACTCATTCACCGTACAAGCAGCACGCCTATGGAATGCGCTTCCTGTGGAAATTAGGGAGTCTCAGACTATAGGCTCCTTTAAAAAGCGACTATACGGTTTCTATGGTACTCCCGCGTTGAGTTGAGCTTACGTATGTTTTTATTATGTATTTAATATGTATGTACTAGTATTTATATAACGTGTGTATTTATTAGCGATTTCGTTATTAATCACATAAGTTGTCCTGATTTTTCCCTTTCTACTTTATCTTCTATCTCTTCGATCTTTTTTTATTTTTTTTTATTATTTTTTTTATTATTATTATTTTCCCCACCGCCATTCATTGCTCTATTCAAGTACTCAAAAGCAATGGTCGGCTGGAAGAGATTCCTTGAAGGAATAAGTCCGCCTTTGTAAATCATATATAAGTTGTATACTTTGTAATTATGGTTAATGCAATAAAGTTATACAAACAAACAAACAAAAGTATTGATGTTTTCCTGACCTCTCTAAATAATATACTAAAGAGCTTATCGTCCTTTCAAAACATTTGTGTCATGGGAGATATCAATATTAATATTTGTAATAATTCAATTGATACAAAAGCACAGGACTATTTGAATCTATGTTCGTTTCACGGGCTACTCCCTGCACACACTCTAGCTACGCGTAATAATAAAACTTGTATTGATCACGTGTTTTTAAAAACAAAGAATCAAGCAACTACACTAGTCGTGAAAACTTCTGTCACTGATCATGACACAGTGTTATTAGCTCTCAAACTTAAACAGAACAGGATCTTTGCGTTTAGTACAATACGTAAAGTTAATACAGAGAGACTGGAGAGGGATATGAAAGCTCTAGATCTACAGCCAATATTTACCAACAATGACGCTGACCAAAGTATGACCTATTTAGTTGCTTCTATTAAATCTTGTATCGAGGCAAATACAGAGGAAACAATAATACCAAAACGAAATAGAATTATTCAACCCTGGATTACGCCTGGCTTAATACGCTGTATGAAAACCAGAGATAAATTGCATATGAACTCAAATCGCTCTCCGGAAAATGAGACACTGAAAACGACATATAAGCGATATAGAAATTTTTGTACTAAGCTTTTAAAAAAACTGAAAAGGGCATATGAAAAATCTCAAATACAATTAGCGGGTAAAAATAATAAAAAAATATGGGATGCAATAAATGTTATAACGAATAGAAAAAATAATAAAATTAATAATTTTGATTTGATTAATCTTACTTGTCCACAAGTATCTATTGATAAAGTCAATGACTTTTTTGTCAATATTGGCCCTAAAATAGCTGCTAACATTAGTTCTAGTCACAAATATCGTAGGAAAGATCAAATTTGCGATCAAACATCATTAAAATCATTAGTTATGAGTAGTATCGATGAAAATGAGGTGGAACAGATGATTCTGACCTTAAAAGATGTTTGTGCTGTGGGATGGGATGGGATACCTAACTCACTATTAAAGAAATATAAGGACATTTTAACCCCACCCCTCACGCATATATTTAATATCTGCCTAAGTGAAGGTGTTTTTCCTAAAGTACTAAAGAGGTCCGTAGTTCATCCTATTTATAAGTCGGGAAATAGAGACTGTATCAATAACTACAGGCCTATTTCAATACTTCCATCTATTTCCAAACTTCTTGAACGTATCATAAACACAAGATTAATTAACTATCTCGAAAAAAATCAACTGCTATCACATAATCAATTTGGCTTTAGAGCCAAGAAATCTACTAGTGATGCAGTCCATGAGCTTGTGGATTATGTGGTGACAAACATTGATGGGGGTAAAAAGACTATAGGTATATTTTTGGATCTTGCTAAAGCCTTTGATACGGTCTCTATTCCGCTTCTTCTCAAAAAACTGGAGAGACTTGGAGTGAGGGGCCTGCAACTTAAATTGTTCCAGGACTATCTCTCTAACAGGGTGCAAAGTGTTAAAATTAATGAATATGAGAGCCGGACCCTACCTATCTCCTACGGTGTCCCGCAGGGTAGCATTTTAGGTCCTAGCTTATTCTTAGTCTACCTAAATGACCTGTGTCGAATGAACTTATCGCATGGTAAAATTATATCTTATGCAGACGACACAGTGCTTCTGTTTTCGGCTGACAAGTGGCCTGATGCATTTGCGGCTGCTCAGGCGGGTTTGGACAGGATTAAGCATTGGTTGGCGAGTAATGATTTGTCGTTGAACACTGAGAAAACCCAATATATTACTTTTTCTATGAAAAACTGCCTTAATTCAACATCTAATTTAAATATTATAGGACACAACTGCTCTAGCCAACTAGGTTGTTCCTGTCCTATATTAAAAAAATCCAGCCATCTTAAATACCTCGGTGTTATCATTGACAAACATCTTTCCTTCAAAGAACATATTAAACTAATGACTTCCAGACTCAGAAAATTAATATTTGTTTTTAAAAACCTACGACATGTGGCTGATTACAAACTAGTAAAACAAGTATATTTTGCATTAGTACAGTCAATACTAGAATATTGTATTACTATATGGGGTGGGGTCCCAAAAACAAGTTTAAAACCCTTAGAAATAGCTCAAAGAGTAATTCTTAAGGTAAGTACGTTCAGACCAATCCTATTCCCTACTCACATGTTATACCAGTCTTGCGATGTATTGACAGTCCGGCAAATTTTTATTCTAAAAACAATACTAAAACAACATTCTAGAACAGTTTACAACAAAAATTCAATTCATAATAGAAAACGCCGCAATTACAAAGTTTGTGTAGAGACTAGTATATTTAAGCATAAATACGCAAATAGATTTTTTTGCTACTTAGGTCCATATTTGTATAATAAAATTAATAAATTACTAAATATTTATCAAAGAAATAATAAAGAATGTAAAGATAAAATACTGAATTATTTAAAAACATTAAATTACGATAATACGGAACTTTTACTTCATCATTAATGTACTTTTATAACCTTATGATTATTAGTATGTATGTGGGTCAATTAGTGGCTAAACTCTTCACACACCCTCTCACACGCACTCAGTCGCCACACTCATAAATACACTCATACATTACACAAGGAGAGGAGAACACGATACACTACTACAATTTCTTCATTTATTTTGCCTTTTTTGTATTTTATGTATTTTTGCCTTTGTTTTATTTTTGTATCTGATTTTAGATTAATACAAATTGTATGTATTACCTAGAATACCCTAAAAGTATCTTACATTTTGCTATTGTTTGTATAAAATTAAGGAAGAGCACTGTCGTTCGAAATACAGGTTTATTGTAACCTAGTTCGGACACAGATGTTTGCAAATATTGTACTATTTAGCAATGCACACTTTAATTGTATTTATTATGTTCTCTTACCTTGAAATAAATTTCATGGCGCTTAAAAAAAAAAAAATTAGCATGAAGTATAACGTGGCAATATTTAACTCTAAAGCAGAGATTCTGATTAATAGTAATGATGGTAAGTCTAGTATTGTTGTAATTTTTTTTAGTTTGAACACTTAGGTCTAGTCAGTATGTCTTACGGATTTTTAGTTTTTCCAAATCAGCTTCAGAATTTATTCGTATTGCTGGCGTTTTTTCTTTCTTACGGAGAAGCACCCGCCCGTGAGAAGTCCAACAACTGGTAATCGTGGTCTTTTTTAAATTGTTTAGCTAAGAACAGCAGTCTTCTCGCTTTGGGTGTTAGAACTCCATAATAACGCAAGACATCGCACTGCACGTGAAACCGTTTTAACTCTGCAGTTGGAAACCATACGTATCATCCTCCATACTCGCCAGACTTTGCTCCAACTGACTATCGTTTTTTTTGTGATATGGACAATTTTCTACGTGGTAAAAAAATTCTTCCCAGGAGGCAGTACAAAATACTTTCAAATAGTTAATAGATTCAGGCGTTACTTTGCGAAAGTCAAATTTACAGGCAATTTGATCTAAACTACTTTGTGTACTTCCGCTCCCGATTAGTTCATGCGAACTACTGCCGGCCGGCACCCACCCACTGCCGTTAGTAGATGCATGCCGCCGCTGCCATGGCTACTCCGGTCGTCTCTGCGAGTGTTCGCCATCTGAAATGTAAACCGCATGCACCCGCCACCGTTGTTGCCCTGGCTGCTCTGGTCGTCTCCGCGATACATGTTTCGCCTCTCCACGAGGCATCCTCAGGCGCTGTAGATGTTAGTCGTTAGAATAATATGCTACGAATCATGATTCGGCCAAGCACAGTATTATTATTTATTATTATTATTTATTATTTCTTTCTAAATATTTGTAAATTTCAATATATACGAGTATATATACTTTCAAATATCTTAAAAAAATTGAAATGAGTACTACTGGTCTATAAAAATCCTCTAATTCTTTATTTTCTTTTTAAATTTTCGTTTTACTATAGTCGTTTTTAGTGCTGTGACAAATCTGTCCTCCATTATACATAGATTATTTTTATGGCTTAAATGGGGACTAATTAGTTCATTATACAAACTTAATGATTTTAGTTGAGAAACCATTATAGCCTACGCTATTTGTGGTTCTCAGGCTTTTTATTTTATGCACAATATCTTGGAGAATATTAGGAGCCATAAAAATTGACTGTATAGGTTGCTTTATATGCTCAGTTTCGTTGATGATGGCGATAGCAATTATGGATGATGATGGCGATAGCAAGAATGTCACCAGATTTAGACTTTATGTTTTTTTTTTATACATCGTCGGGACGCATGCAAGCATACGGCCCACCTGATGTAAAGCGCTTACCGAAGACTATAAACGCTTGCAATAGATTGAGTATCCCTCGCGATGCTACCTCTGCTGCTAATACAGCAACTCCATAGGAGCTTACTGGTGACCTCACTCACACGCAGGAACACAACAACCCTCTAGGGAGTTATTATTTTGCTGCTGTTTTCCATTTTTTTTATTTTGCGGAGGTACTTCCCCAGACGGGCCGCTTCGATGCGCCCTACCTCTTAAAATATCCAGACCAAGACAAACAGACATGTTCATGCACACAAATATTTGACATGTGTGGTAATCGAACCCACGAGCTTAGTGTCAAAGTAATGTAACAGAGCGTTTGGCCACTGCGCCACCGAGCTTGTCAAAAATGTTGTCCAATCTGGATACTGACAAACCACCCCGTGACTTTTTACCTCTCTCCAGAAGAGTTTGGTATATGTCTGGAAGTTCTTCGCCAGCTTCTCTTCCGCATTCGAAGTACTCGTAATTCTTCACTGACGCTTCACTGTCACGCTTTGGTTTCATTCTTGCATCGACGGCATATTTCATTATTCCTCTCTTTCAAACTATCACTCTGGTGCAAAGATAATACATAATTCAGGCACGTTTTCCTTTTTTTGTCATTAGAGGATTCCTCCGCCGCATCCTGCCAGGCATTATTAATTAATTAGTGCTTTAAGTCATTGAAATATCACATAGATCTTTAAGGTCACATACGACCTGCGGAAATAAAAAGATCTGTGTTATATAATATTTCCTAACTTTATTTATTATTACAAAATTTAACTTTATTTATTCTCCCGCTTCCCAGTGTTATAGTTTTAAAACTTTGTAACAATTACAAATCTTTATCTTAACACCATGAAAACATTACTATGGATGAGATTAAATGGTCGATACGAAGTTTGAAAGATAGAAAATCAGAGGGAATCGATATGGTAACAGCTGAGATGATCAAGCTAGGTGGTACCTACGTTAGGAACTCCTTCTGGTTTTTTAGCAAATTATGCTGGAGAACCGGAAGGGTCCCAAGCGATTGGAGACGCGCGGTCATCGTGCCCTCGTATAAAGGCAAGGGCTCACGTATGGACTGCGCCAACTATAGGGCCATCAGTTTGATCAGCTTAGCAGCTAAAATGTATGGAAAAATAATTGAAAGGAGAATGAGGGTGAAATCCGATGGAATGCTTTGGGAAGTACAGGGTGGATTTCGAAGCGGCAGAGGATGTACGGATCAAATTTTTTTCACTCCGCAACATCATAGAGATGTATCTGGCTTTGGATCAGAAGGTTTTTTGCGGGTTTGTGAACTTTGAGAAAGCATTTGATAGGGTCGTGCAAAAGGATCTCTGGAACATTTTGTCCGGATATGGGGTTGACGGTGACCTACTCCGTGCTGTGCAATCCACTTATGAGGATTGTACAGCATGTGTGCGGGTGGACGGCAGCTTGTAGCCCTGTTTTGATGTCAACATTGGTGTCAGACAGGGATGCGTGCTGTCGGCTCGGCTGTTCATCCTGTATCTGGACAGTTGTCTTCAGAGAATAAGAGATATGATTGTGGGAATGCGAATCGGTGACTAAGTTGTTAACTGCCTGCTTTATGCAGATGACGCGGTATTAATAGCAGAGTCACCATCAGAACTGCAAACACTAGTTACAACAATGAAAGATGATTGTATGAAGAAAGGCTTACAATTGAATGCGAAGAAAACCAAGGTAATGGTATTTGAAAGAGAGACAACCAGAACGAACATTAGGATTATGGTTGATGATGTAGTGTTGGAACAAGTGAATGAGATTGTATATCTTGAAAGTGCTTTTAGCAGCAATGGAAGGTATACCGCTGATGTGGAGAAACGAGTGAGTGCCGGGAATAGGGTGAATAGAGCGTTGGGTAAACTTCTAGGCAGTCGAAATCTAAGCCTGAAGGCACAGCTCGGTGTGCATGCACACACAACGCGGTGCTAATTCCAACGCTAACTTATAGAAGTGAGAGCTGGCTATGGCAGAGAGAGCATGAAAGTAGAATAAATGCGGTCGAGATGAGAGCATTGCGCAAAATTTATGGCATAACGCTTGCTGACCGCGTTTGTTTGCGTTTGCGTTTGTTTTATCAGAAGGTGATGCCAGGAGCCCAAGGAACCTAACCTTTAAAAACAGTTACAAACTGATAATAACATTTGTTGACTTTTTGAATTATTATTGAATTAAACTAAACAGTTTCGAACAATTATATGATCTTCGATATCGATAATATGATCTTCTATTTGGGAGCACCTTGAGATAAGTTCGATTTTAATAATATACAAATATAGAGACATATATGCAAACATTTATATTTTTCAGAAGGACTGTAATCAGTAAATCATAGTCAGGCAATGTTCAATCAGTTATTGTGTGTGATAAAATATTCTGTAACTAATTACGTGGTCACAGCTTTTTTGTTCATGTAGCACTAACAACTTGTACGTAGCACCTCCGTAGATGGTGTAAATATTTTTTTATACAAAGTATGAAGCAAACAAATATATGGCATATCCAATGTAAAATATTCAACTAACTATGAATGTTAGCAATTCATAACGTATCGCTCCTGCATTGTCACTCCTGCTGCTAAGATAGCAACTTCTTAGAAGTTTAATGATAACCTCGTTCGCTTGCAGAAATACATCAATCATTGTTATTTTGCTACGATATTTTGTATGATTTCAGTCGGCCTGCTTTGATCCACCCTATTTCTCTTATGCAACAGTGAGCAAGTAAGTTTGATTATGATACACACCTGTGTGGTAGCTCAGCCGTCAGCCACAATCTGCAAGTAGATTGTGGCTGACGGCTGAGCTATCACATATATTCAACACACTATGGTCAAATCCACAGGCAAACAACATCATATTTTGTTTTATATTTTTGAATTTGAAATATGTTAATTAATAGCTCGAGTGCACGTCCATGCTAGTCGTCAGCAGTCCGGACGTCCGGTGGGAAGAGGAATCAATTAGAGTTCATTAAATACATAAGCTAAGTGGTCAATTTACGTCTAAGATCATATTAATAATTGATGAACTACTTAACGAGGCGTTAAGTTAATGGATTTGTAAAGGAAATTACATATTTATTAAAAAATAATAATTAGGCACTGAATCATGCATGTCGAGAATATAAGCAACCGAATAAGCATCAGAAATAACAACAACAATAATCAAAACCAACTGCGGCGAAATTTTCGCGAATGAAAGCGCAGGATTTAGGTGTACGTTCAATACCATCATTTCGCAATTAGTATAAACCAGTACAAAAGGCATAGTATTAAATAAATATACATATTACTGAAATTCTAAAAATGCGATTAGTGCCATATGACGGGCAATCGCGGGGACGACTCCAACAGCCGATGCAGTGACTATCGGAGAATTCATGCAGCGACGGTATGTATCTACTAACGGTAGTGGGTGGGTGCCGGCCGACGCTAGTTCACATGATATATTTGGTGGCGGAAGCACAAAAAGCAGGTCAGATCATAATGCATGTAAATTTGGCTTTTGCAAAATAAAGCCTGAATCTATTAACTATTATGTCATGGCTTCGGAAAATATATGGAGGTAATATTTCTTCTTATAATATTTTCATGCTATATAACCACATAAACAATTTGATGAGATATTTTGTGACCTAGTGGCATGACATCATATGGAATACTACCATACAAAGGCAGCACAGCACAATCTTAAACATGTCTATTCTGGATAACATTATAACTTTCTGATTTTAAAGGCGCTTGCATCATATTTTTCTCTGGCTACTGAGTAACGTTCCTTTTAATTGTTGCAATCGCGAACACCATTTACATTGTCTGTGAAAAAAAATGACAACTACCTGAGGATTGTTTCTTCCTGCGAGTGAGCGAGGTTACCAGTAAGCTTGAGAAGAATTCCTTTGTTATTAACGGAGGTGAAGGAGTGAAACGCGCGAAAGGTATTTCTTGTATTGCATGCCTATATATGGCGACGGTAGTCACTTTAAATGAGATTGGGCATATGCTTGTATATCTCTGGTCATTATACTAGTAAATAACAGCAAGCTGTGTAGGCAGAGCTGATATTTTTTAAATTTAAAAAATATTTAAATATTTTATTTTTAATTTTTTAAAAATATATGGAACCCTGTACGACATCTAGCGACGAGTGCTGTTACTTTTTCTGTTGATTTGAGTGCAGTGCAGACTCTGCACTGCAGAGTGGCCGGCCATACGTTTTCCCATATGTTTTTTTTTCTAATTGGAACGATTTTGGACCGTTCTTCCTCACCAACGAACATTTAAATTTCAAATTAAAGGATACAAAACTACAATATGTTAGCTATTAGTGTGTCGATTTTGGAGTTTCTCACTATTACCGTCTAAACGCTAGCTGGATGACATCAGTCTACCCCAAACGACAATTTTGAGGGTAATGTGGCTCCGCTGGCTATCGCAGCTCTGCTAATTAAATGAGACAAAGCTCATAATTATCATAATTACTCTACTTAGTTAAAGAAATAAGTATGTTTCAGCTTCAATTCAGTTTTAGATAGTTGCCTAAAATTATAGGAAATAAAACCGATTTGTTTTTGAAGCAAAATTTCTTTGCGCACGCTTGACTTGGGGAGTAAGCTAGTGAATGCGTGACGAGAGCGTTACGAAAAGTATGACGTTAATAAGTATAAGTTAGTGAAGATCGAAAGAGAGAGAGTTACGTTTCGTATTTCGTAGCTATGTTAGTGACACTTTAAATGCTAGTATTATATATATATATATATATATATACTTTTCTACTTTTTGAATAATGTAACTAAATATCTAAAGGCATAATACAAAGTGCAATCAAAGCTACGATTTCAGATCCAAAACGCATAGGCACATGAATATAGGGTCAAAAACCGGTCAAAATCGCTATGTAATTGTGAACAAAATATCGGAACTAAAATTATTTAGAAATTCAAATGAACTATGAAAATCTATGAAATTGCCTATGTGTTAAATTTGGGTGGGAATTCCACTACTTGGCCGTTCAAATTAGAAACTAGGAAGCGAAGCGCTTAGTGCAGACAAGGGCAATTCTAGGATATTTGTACGTTTTCATTAAAGAAAAAAAAACATTTTATAAGTTCGTTGGTTTTATTACTCGTTAACCTGTAAAGTCTGTTTAGCCGTGATAGATTTCCTTTTAAATTCTGGACTACTACCATGATTTTGTTTACATTTCCAAATATAACAGTAACGGTTGCATGGGGGGGGGGGGGGGGGGACACTTGAATAATAAAAGCTTACACTTTTAAAATTTTTAAGTATTTCGCAAACGGATCACTATATTGAAAAATGATGTTCCACGCCCTCAAAGTTTAAAAAACCTATCTAAAGGCGGATTTTCACAGGATTTACAAGTGATTGCTAATGGAAAAGGCTGTAAAATGGAATTGGGGATATTCATTTTAAAGATCAATTATTTAGATGTAAGTAGACCCTTTTCCAAATGACGGCAGTGTACTGGATTAACATAGAGCACCCAAATGCCCTAGGAACCGGGGAGCGTGCATGATAAGAGCTATGAATATTAGAAAGCGAATGAAGTGCGGTTCTCTCTTCCTACCCCGAAAGGGACCTGGCATGAAGATATACATACGTACACACCCAAATGCTCATGAAACACCTGCACATCGTTGGTAACACTTCGAACGTAAAACACTGACTACTTATTTGATCAGTACTACTACGACGGTACGAGATGGGGCATCTCGTACGTAACTAATAGAATAAGATACATTCAGAGATAATACGAGTAGATACTATACTGTTTAAGATATCCCGTTAGATTATATCCTGTTATATATTTGTTTACTAGGCACATAGGAAAAATAAACTTGACGAATTTAATACCTTTTCAGAAATAAAATAATTTAAGTACGGTACAGGTACCAAAGCACACATATTAATGACGTTAATTATACTTTTTCGTAGAAAAATAACAAGGTTAACATTTTATGACGGGGATAACTGTGGTAAGAGTATACAAATCTCGCTGTGCAGATAATAAAACCAGGACACGTTTTCATACTAATTTAACTTGCTCTGACATTGCTGTAAACAAAGAGACAAAAAGAATTAATACGGCTGGATGCGTTAATATCATTATATTTAATTAATATTAACGCATACAGGAAATCGCCTATAAATAATATTATGTGTGTAAAATATCTATTTGGTAGAAAAATCTTTCAAAGATTTTAAAGTTATAATTAAGAGCAAGGAAGATGAAAAAATAAATACATATTAAAAGGGCTATAATATAACCTCAATTTTCAATGGCAAACAGTGTAGTAACAAATAGCAATAATACACTATAGTAATAAAGTTCATTGTAGTCCTAAGTCACTCTGCGTATTCATCGCTAAGAAATCCCTGTTTGCTGTAGTTCTTCAATTCTAGAACACTTCTCTTACTTTGCTTAAGAGCAGTAGGATTCTTAAACTCTAGATTTCCAAAAAAAATAATTTCAGAATTCAGCTTAAGGCGAAGGTCAAGCTGGTGTTTAGGAAACTTGATCTGCTTATTAAAGCGAAACAGTACTTCAACTTGGTGCAAAGTATTGTGTCATACACCCCTCAATTTATACATTGGACTACTATAGTAGGGCGAGGGGCGCCGAAATATGAGCTAGGAACTTGTGATTCTGTTCACATTCGAGCTATGAGTATTGTCGACAATCCTCATAGTCAAGTTTTCACTCGATATTGAGCTTAGATAGTATTTCCCATATGAAGATCTCGACACCAAGTATCCTAATGCTTATGATGATGGATAAGAGGTGTGTTCTGGAATTAAGAACCACAGCATGTGGAGTTTCCGTAGCGATGAACGCGTAAACTTGTGTTTTCATGGGGTTGAATTCGACCAAGTTAAGCCGCCCCAAGTCATATACTTAGCTAAAGTACCCTCCATTTCAGACACAAGTTTATCGCGGCTTACCTCCTTGTGGTGAACGAGGGATGTTAGCACGGCCTGTATAATACGTTTCCCCGCTATCGCTGTCCCTGCTGTCATCCGCATAACGATGAATGCCATCAGTTGACAACATATCATTGATATGCAGCAAGAACAGCATCGGGGACAGTACAGAGCCCTGTGGTACACCAGAATTAATACCCATGCTATCGGAGCAACTGCCATCTACTACGGCTACTATGCATCTGCTAGATAAGAAGCTGACAAGCCATTTGCATAAACCCTCGGGCAACTTGTATGATGGTAACTTCGATAAAAGACCCCGATGCCGGATCCGATCGAATACCGTCACCATATCTAAGCTGAAAGTCAATGCCTCACCTTGGCTCTGAATCGCTGAAGCCTAACGATGTGTTAGATACACTAGAAGGTCACTAGTCGATCGACCGTGATGATCGTTGATCAAATCGTTATCTTCTAGGTATGCTAGAAGTCGTGTGTTTATCACACGATCCATCACCTTGGAGAGAAGGGAGGTTATGCAATAGACCTGTAATTCGATGGATCTGATCCATCACCCTTTTTGGGCACTGGATGCACTATGGTGGTCTTTCATGAAGACGGGATTTGCCCCGTGGAGTACGAAAATACGAAAAGACGCGTTAGAGCTGAATACAACTCAGGAGCACACAGTTTTAGCACCACTGCCGGTATGCCATCTGACCCACTCGACCTATGAATGTCGAGCGAGAGCAACGCCAATGGACATCTTGCTGGGTAATTGAGATTTCCGGCAATGAACTAATGCACCTCGCGATGGTAGGTGGCATAGCTCCCCCGTACTGGATCTCGAGGCAGCATTCAGTTTGCGTTTTAAAATAGTGACATCTGGATCTCCCTTAACATGCGCCGTGGTCCAAGCCTCGTAAGCAGCCTGCTTAAGAAATTTGGCTTCCTTACAATGTCGATTAAACCACGGCCCCTTTTCAGCCCCCGCAGTAGTCACTAGACGATTGGAAATGTACTCGTAGCATTCCATGGCATTCAATATCGTCGTAGCCATTACAGTAGCACAGCATTCTATATCATCTGATTTGAAACACAGCTGCCTCCAGGGGTACGATGCGTAGAATTCTGTCAATCCATCCCAGTCTGCTGACCTATAGTGCCATACACGGCGCTCTCCGGGAAGCCGAGATGGGTCGCGGCTGGTGCAGGGCACTTGGGTCCGGATGAGACAGTGGTCCGACGAGCCAAGCGGCGTATCTATTGAGATGTTATATTTATTCGAACGTGTAGTCAGCAGAAGATCCAGCAGAGAGTTTGCATGGTCCTCTATATCGGGTATTCTCGTTGGAGAATGAACCACCTGAATAAAATCATCGGCCGCTGAGCTGAGAGAAATATCCTCCTGAACGAACACACATACGCCGGCACTACGCACAAGTAAATGCTCTAGTTTGTACTCGGGGTAATGTAAGTAAGAAGTGTTTAGTTTGTACTCGGGGTAATGTAAGTAAGAAGTAAGAAGTGTGTGATATTTGTGTCTCTGTGATGACAATAATGGTTGGCTGAGCGGCCACTAGATGGTGATGGACCGCGTTGATGGTCGAGTGTAACCTTGAGTTGCGAAAGTCTACATATATTGTGGAGGGGGTGGCCGCTGTGAATCTACATTATTTTATCCTGTTAGGCATTCTTTTTGAGGTTATTTCGAAATAAGAAATCGTTGGATGGGCAGAGTGAAGAACAAAAGCGTAGTGTCTTCCACCACAGTATGCGAAGCAACCTAATAGCCTTTTATCGTCGGACCCTATAGGCTACGGTCGTCTCACACTACGAACTGTATGAGTTCGCCTATTCCGTACCGTGTACTTGATATTTTTTGAGAGTTACAAGTAGCAGTTTGAATGATCGTCTAGTTTGTTTCTTTTATTTTGAATTTATAGTATTAACGCGTAAAATTGAAAACTCTAAGAGCTGCTCCGTCAAATTCTATCGTTAGTACGATTGGAGATTTTGTATTATGGTATCAGCTAGTATCATGGAGAGTTTTCTCAGGATGTAAGCTCAGAACCCTTTACTGACCAAATTTGTCATCAGTTTACACCTGTGCAAGCCTCAATTAAGCGCAATATTTGTTATTTATCATGGCCAATATATATTCGTATATACGCTCATCTCCTGCTGGGAAAAGACACGGAAATACACCCTAAGCCTCATCTTATATAAACATTACTGTGTGTAGCTCTCGCTACAAACTAAATTTAACACAACATCGAAGACGTAGTCACTCACTTGTTCCGCCAAGTCGCCTCCCTAAAACTACACACAACAGACAATACAGGGCGATTCTCTAACTTAGTGTCCTGACTTATCTGTTTGCAGGTCGACACACTAGGTCAAGCTGCGTCTCGCATCGTCAGGTGGTCTTGTGCTGGGCCGTGCGGTGTCGAGCTGCCTTGTGCTGGGCATGCGCGAGGCGTCAGGTAGTCTCGTGCTGAGCCGCGAAGTGTCGAGCTGCCTCGGGTGGCTTCGCAGGCGTCGTTGCTTATGCCGGCCCTAGCGTTCACGCGTTGGCGGAGTAGCGGACTCTACGCCCTCGTAATTCACAATTCCAATTTACTTACTGAATATGCTAGTACTAAAACTTAAATAATTTACTTTAAAAACACTCTAGGTTATTTCCCCAAAATAAAATTATAAATTATGATTCCTCGCTGATTTTCCGAACGACCAGTACGCGCCGCGCTAGCTAGCGCTAGCGAATGAAATGCGGATGACTGGGGGGACCCAGTCATCCGCATCAGTAATCTCCACCATTACCTCCAGAACATGCTGAATGACGCTAACTCTGAGTGGTCCACACATTTATCGCGTGTAAACAGGCAACGTGCGACCGCGCGCTTTTTTTTTAAGTACAAAAAATTAACTCTCCCTGCGTTAGCCCTGGCGGCCACATCTGCGAGCCATATAACTTTCTAAAACCCTTGTATAAGTAACGAATAGACCGCTTCTATTGTTTTTAACATCTTAGAAATCGGCCCTCATCAATTGTAGACATTTGCCAAATAAATTTGTCACGCAACCGCCCGGCGCCCATTATAAACAATTTTATGGCCCAGCGCAATGGGATATCCATCTTAGGGTTCCTTCATGCCCCACACAAAACCTTATGAACTACCAATCAATGTTTTATCATTAGCGATCAACATTCCAAGTCCTTTTAACATGCTAATACGTCCTTATCCATATAACACACAAGCATATAAGCACACGTCATGCTAATTAGATTAGTAAGCCCATAGATAACAGAAACAACCGTTGTTTCTGTTATCTATGAGTTAGTCCTACCACGATAGCAATCAATTGAATTTCTTGATCAAGATAGGCTAGATCAAACTACCCTTCGGAATTATATTAAGGTCATACGACAATCGCTATAAACTCCATAAGTAGGTAATTTGTATCCATAGGCTACATTTACTGGTACATCGTTACTAGTACAGTGCAGGTTGTGCGATTTGCTGGCGCTGCGGGGAGAAGGGATAATATATCTAGAAATATATAATGTCCTTCTCTTTCGAAGTTGGTTGTTAATAACCATTGATACGAATTTTGGCCCCAATCAAAGCAAGCTGGAGATTTAGTACTAATTTGTTGTACTTGGTCTTTAAGTGAATCAGACCACGTTAATATTTGGAAAGAGAATCACTTTAAGCAGGCTCACAAGATAAGCCGTCGTCACTTTAATTATCTAAGGAAGGGAGAGAGTAGGGACGGATCGTAATAGAGTCTCGTTGATAATGCCCGTCCTATAATAGTAAAGATTCTTGCATCTTATTCAAGTTATGAATTTCTGGGATAGTCTTGCATTTTCCTATAAATCCTTCGATCATTCACAATACCAGATTTCATTAAAATCCGTCCACTAGATAACAAATGATGTGCGCCTAGACAGACAGAGAAATAAGGTTTTAAAAAAATCGTGGGTGACTGAAGGCATTTTTTCTTGTCAGTACTATGTTAGCTACAGACAGGGCCACGTTTCTGTTTAATTTGAAGTAAGCATATCAAATATTTAGCGGTTGACGTTTTCGGACAATTACATATAAGTCACGTCATTCGTAGCGACAATATTTCGATATCCTATACTATATACTCGTATGTGTCTGCGTGATTTTGTTGCAAAGATGCAGTTAAAAGTTTTGAATGATGTAATTAAATATAGCTTTCGGTTATAGCCCAAGTAGTTACAGCAACAATCTATAAATACACCTATATAAAGTAACAATTTTATTATGATATCGTAATTTTGTATTTAATATAGAATTCTTTTTATCCGTTTCGAATGCAGAAAAAAACAACTAATTTATAGTTAATCATATTGTAAAAAAATGTCACATTCTAAAGCCATTAATTTTGAAAGCATTAATTTTGAAATTATATATATTTTTTTCAAGAGCCAGGAACGCAATAAACGAAAGTTGCCAAACTTTACAATTATCGATAAATATACGTTTCATGAAGTGCGTCTCTAATATTTTCAACATAACAAATTTATAATGCTTTGTGCTATTGTATGAAATGATAATAAAATACATGTTAAATTATTTATAGCCATGTATATAAACATGACAAACGTGTAGAATGCGAGGTTTTCAGTTTTTATAAGAAAATAAATAGAACCAAATAGACAGGTATAGTTATAACATAGTTTATTAAAAAATAACAATACAACACACACATATACAATAAGTTAGCATTATAAATTTTATAATTTAAAATATTAGTAGTGTATAAGTTACACGCTACAGATAAACGCAATCGAATGCCATTTTGATAGATATTACTGTTTCCATTTGAGCCATACAAAACCGACATTAGTAAATGAGATTTTAGTGCTATATATGGTCGATATCTCTGAATGTATTTTATTGCTAACCATTATGATTGCATTTATATGGAACCACCACGTTTTAACTATTTGGATATGTTTAATTTGCAATCTTGATATGACTATGATATGATGATGATAGTCTGGATTGAATAAAGAAACTCGTCATACTATTGCGTTATCTTATCTTTTTTATTTCACAATATCTTTGTCATGCTTTTAAATATCCCATCAAGTAATCTTTCAGGCCATATTTTACTTATACTTTACAGTTTTTTTTAACATCTGTAGTGTATCGTCACATGACTCGGTCTTCACACACCTCGCTTACTCCTTTAACATTCTTAGGGTTCCTGTTACCACTTTCTGATAACACACGACCTATTTGGTCATGGTGATATGTCTTCCCCTGAACCTATAACCTTCTACTTTCATGCCGAATACATGTTTCGTAATTATTCCTTCTTGTATTATTCATAAATGTTCGAATCAATGGAGTATGTCTCTTCTTATCTTGACACCGATACTCTCTCTTAGACTAATACTTTTTCTTATTTCGAACTCAATCTACAACAGTTATGCCGCAGGTTGTATGCAACACTCGCATCTCGACGACGTTTGTTTTGTATTTTCATGCTCTCTTGCAAACTTATCTCTCACATACATACATACAAACGTTGGGATCAGCATAGCATCGTGTATAGCGAGCTATATCTTTTTAGCTCGTTCGTTAATTCTTTCCTATTGCATTATTTTTACATGTACGAACAATACTAATACATATATAATGTTAAGATTACTATATATATGCTATTACTATGTATATAATATGCTAAATTATCTAAATGTCATATAAAATTGATCTAAAATACCTCCACATAAATTTAGTAAAGATTGTTCTATTAGGATATTGGGATCTACGATATTACAATAGGATTTGGTGAAGATACTAATTTTTTCATTGAGCAACTGCCATCAGACCTCCACGTCCCTCAGGGAAAACATTCGATTAGGTCACACGTCTTTTGAAATATAATTTCATGAACGCGTGGTTCTCTTCACGATGTTTTTCTTCACTGCCCAAAAAAATTAGGTCTGATACGCATGCGTATATGATGTAATACGTAGCAAGCACCAAGATCAAAAAAACAGACATTTTTTATACACATATGTCTTTCATTATCAAGACAATTCGTTTTACAGAATAGTCGAACCCACAGCCGCTCTTGGTGTCGAAATACGCCGAATACGAGAGACGCAAATACTCGTAATATTAAAATTATATTTATGTACTTACGTATACTTGACGTTAATTTCCATTTGATCGACACAAATAAGAAGACTTAATCTGTCTACTAGAGCCGCGCGCTTAAGCTACTTTGTTCTAGGACTACAATGCATTTTACTGTTCGTTGTTTTTGAGTAATAAGGAAGGTGGGTAGAGTCGCGAGTAGCTCGAAATAGTTTGTATAGCAGTTTGGCGAAATAGTAACTCGAATACTGTACCCGTAAAACAAAACACACGTAAATTAAGTGACCAATATATTATCTGTTATGTATTTTATCTTAATGTAAGTTATTCGCTATGACTATTAAAGCAGGAACCAATCTCACTAATCACATATGGTGCAGCCTACTTATCTGCGCACAATACTCTCTCAAACGGCTAGGGACATAATTTCGATCTTACTAAAGATCGCAGCACCAAGAGACGCAAACATAGTATAATATAGTAAATAAAAACTGTAAGTTTATCGTTAAAGTTCTAAAGTTCAGTAATTTTATAGCAAGCTCTATTTTTATATGCATAGCAATATGGTTTTAAGTGTCAGTCAAGTGACATCTTTAATAAATTAGACAAGTTTGTTGGGACATAAAAGGCGTTAAGCTAATTTAAAAGCAATTTAAGAGCTAAAAGTAAACCGTGTTTAACAATGGCCTAATGACTAATAGAAATATGTCAAAATTATACTAATAATAGTGACCCAGATAAGAACAAAGGATGTTGCTGGAATGAAGATGCGATGTCACAAGAACGACTTTGTCATCCCAGACAGACACTTTCATACATTATCCCACGTATTGTTACAACAATTTTAATCTCGTTTACCGACAGAGATTTTTTTAATAAATACTGCATGTAATTATTTCTTGATTTAATACGAGTATGTTAATTTAGTCATTTAGTTTCATTTTTGGTATGTTAGTTTAGTCATTTAGTTTCATTTTTGAATGAAAATAAATTTGTTAGGATACTACTCGTAACGACTATTATCTACTTTTTACTATTATTTTCTTTTATTTCGAATCTTTTTATATTGGGACAAGATCTTGACATCGACTTTAATATAAAACGTTTATTTTTATACGACGTCTTCGGGGACCAAGTCAACATTACCTGCAAGTAGGTGCACCTGCTGTTCGACAGATAAGGCTGGCGCTGACTTTGTTTTAGGCGTTGGGATGTCGGACAGCCAGGGCCTACAGAATTGGCGGACGTGCTCTCCAGGCAAAAGGTAGCCATCGAATTCCTGCAGAAGACTCGGTGGAAAGGGAGCAAATCTCAGCTCATTTATAATGGCTTGATGGGGAGAACAATCAACTCGGTACAGTGTTTTGTGGTATCTCATTGTCACAGGGGATTGTTTCGGGTGGCGATCCTAATGGTCGCGTGAGTGAGGCGTCGGAGGAGTAAGAGTGTTCACGGTAGCTTTGGATACGGTAGCGTACGTGTGCGGTTGATCTGATATTGTGTATACGTACTTCAAAACTAAATTAGAGCATTTAGTCACCTACTAAAGCAGAAAACATAATAATAATAATAATTTATTTCCATAATATTTTTACATGTTTTTTAACATGTTACCCAAATCGATTTCTTACTCACTAGGAGACATCACATCAGCAAAATAACCCACTGTAAGATCATACCCGGCGAGAATCTCACTGCACAACTACTCTATAGCCACGTCTCAGTTAGCCTCAGCAACTTGCGACATGTGCGCTGGTTCTGAAGGCGAACCAGTTCAGCATAATTAATTCCGGCGGTCATGACTGTCGCGGCCCAGGCAGTGCTTGGATAAAATAACGGGGAAAGCAGGTGTGACAAGGAGGCTTAGTGGTGGAACGACACAGTCCTGAAGGAGATTAATATGAAAGAAGCTCTCTTTTAAAAATCGCAAGCGTCGAAATCTTTTAAAGGCCAGGATGCATGTAGGACTACGAAATGTGTCACTGAGAATGCTATAGCCAGAGTCAGATGAGACCATTTACAACCAATGTACGATAAATTGGAATCATCTGAGGAATAGAAGCTCATCAGTAAGTTGACATGTTATAGGGTCAAAGCGGCACAGGTCATATCGAATTACCGATGTTTAAGAGACCTCCGCGCCAATCTATTCTACGAGAACCTCGTGATTAACGAGAGATGAGGTTCATATTTTTACGCGTGGCATATTTGAATAAGTAGCGTACAGAGGTACTTTCACCGGCTCTCCCTCCTAATCAGGGACTAGTGCCACTTATAATGAAGTCCAGTATGCTTTTTGTCGTACGAAGAATTGGAAGGCAGTGCAAGCCGACAAAGTTCCATAAGTCTGGAAAGAGATAGAGCCTTTAGTGAAGAATCATGAGCAACCTATGTGACCACATACCCCTCACCAAGTGAAGTCAATTCCAAAACTTCCTACTCCTACAAATTTCGTCTGATTAAATTCTTTGTGCATCCCAAGGCAGCTGTAGTTATCCCCCGGAACAGCAATGAACTTTACTGTGCATTGCCTTTTAGGTGGTCGCCGCTGTTAATTCTGGCTACATAGGAGACACAGTGTTGGATATGAGTGGTGGGTTTGTCCCGTTGAATATCCCTCACTAGAAAAATTACCAATGAAGATTGAGTGTCACTTTTCAAAGGACATGGATCGTTGCAGGAGTGTAGTAGTCACCGCGGTATAAATTCTTCGTCGAGCGAATAATTGACTTCCGAATCCAGCAGTGGTGCACAATCTCGGAGTATCAGTATACCTTCCAGACCGATCACGCGCTATAAACTCAATTTCCGCCCTAAGGGTAGTCATTGCGAAATACAGTATGAACAACCAACCTTTGCATCTTCTGTTTGTACACATGGTGAAGGTCTTCGACTGTATTCGTCATGTGATGATCTGAAGGGGCAACAGGGTACCTGAAGTCTATATTGACATTTGCTGACACATGTATATATCTCGATTCCAATTTTATAGTTAGATATGCTATTGGCATCACACAACCCGATCACTGTCGGGGTTCACCAAGGATTCGCCAGACGGTTCTCCCTTGTTTCGCCGAAAAAGATTTAATATACTCGTATATTTTTTATGTATGACGTCGCTTCATATAGAGTCAGTTAGCATAATTATCCATGTCACCTCATATTCATTTACTTTGTAACCATTTGACATAAATACTCAATTGACGTAAACATATTTGACCGAATTTTCATTTCTAATAATATTATTTGAACACCTGTATTTCCTAATTTAACTATGTTCAAATGCATGTTGATTTTGATGGTCACAATTCTAATCTAACCTTAAATTAGGAAAACGGAGATTATGACAAATGAACGTTATATAAAAAGAGCAATAGGACAAGGTATTATATAAAATGAAATTAGGTTATGTGTTTTTATATAAACTAGAGGTCACCTAATGGTCAAAGTTCGACCATAATTTTTAATTTTTTTTAGTTTGAACGTTATTAAGGTTTTATTGGTAGAAACTATAACATCTATAATCACAGGTTTCATCAAAGCTACACAGGTAATTTGCCTATCTTTTTCAAGCAAATTATGTAACATTACAATAAAAAATAAATACTGAAAATGAATACTGAAATAAAAATTACCTTTTTTACAATATTGATTTTTTTTTTAATGTTTGTTACTTCATAACTCCGTCATTTATAAACTCATTTGAAAAAAACTTTTTTATTTGAAAGTATACTTCCAGATTGGTCCCATTTTTTTTATATCATAAAATTCAGTTCTGATAGTGAGGTTCATGAAGGTTTGAGAAAACTCCTCAAATATCATAGGCACACATATAACGATTTCGGTATTTATAGCAAATAAAAAAAATATCGAGAATTCGCATTCAGAAGTATCATTTGTTTAGTTAAATAGCTGATAAAGATGGCCATCGAAACTTTTCAATGTTGAGCCGAAGACAGATTGCGTAGCTTTATCATTCCCACCAATGATCGGTCGTCGTGTGGCCGATTCAATAATTTGTTGCCGCCTAAATCTGACAAAATTATTGTTGGAGTCTCTTTTTTTGTTAAAAATTTGTATATATGTTGAAACAAAGAACCAGACGATAAAAATAATATTGTTTATTGAACTTGACATACACATTAAATACGATAATTCAATTAGTAATTCAAAACTTGTCTGTGAACGACGTTTTTGTAAAATCTCTTTCATCGTTTGCTAAACGTCCTTGACCGTTATATTCGGAAATATGAAATCTCAAACGGTTGAATGATCGGACCTTTACTTCCTGCGACGTATAACTAATGTAATATGTGATATAACGTGTAACTAATATATAAAGCACAGATATCTATTTATTATGATAATTTTTGACATTCGGTTAGACTATAGACAAATAATATTATAGACCCATAATATTAATCTCTTCTCAGCTTGATTACAGACTTTAACCATAAACAAAAGAAGAGGTATATATTTGTTTGTGTGTCAAATGCATGGTAGTGTGTGTAATGTTTTTATTATTAATTTAATGTATTTTATAAGCATTATTATGAAAAGTTTTTTACTTTCTGCGCTTCTTCTTTATATAAACTTTTACTGTGCCAAATTTCATACTCTTCCGACCGCGTAATTTTTGTAAAATGGGGTACAAAGTTTTTGCTTCAATAATAACTAGAGGTTGCCCCGGGGTTCGGTCTTCGATCGACCATAATTTCTCGATCTTTAAGTTTAAACATTATTAAGGATTTTTTGTCTAAAAATATACCTGTGTTATCATTGCACATATGTTTCTTTTTATTTTAATCTATTGCGTAAGCTGTCCGTGTCTACAAGTACGTCATAGGAAGAATATGATATAGATTGGCTAAGCCCCATTAAAAAAACAATAACGAGTTGTTTGGCATTTCCTTGGGTTTTTTTTATGTACCAGCCACTTGCTTTGCCGATGTACACAATTAATTTGTCTTTATAACAGTCAGAGTAAGTCACTTAAAAAAACGATTGACAAATAGAAAAATAAATTGAATGGCTCGAAAAAGGGCCAAATCGAAAGCTCCCATAACCGAAGAGCAAGCATGAAGAGGTTGATGAGTCCGAAAGAAACGGAATACATTTGTTTGTATGCCAAACGCATGGTAGTGTGTGTAATATCTTTTTTATTAATTTAATATATTTTTCAAGCATTATTATAAAAAAAATTGCTTTCTGCACATCTCCATATAAACTTTAAGTGTGCCAAATTTCATACTCCCCCGTTTCGCAAAAAGGGGTACAAACTTTTTGCTTCACGTATTAAAATTATGATATATTGATTGATTAAAAATTATATAATTTAGGCGTTATGACAAGTAAATGTTGTTATGTTATGACAAGTAAACCTGTTATTATGTCATACACTACCCCGTCACACAGTGTATCAGAAATCTAAATGAGGAGCCTCCGTGGTTGCACATCTATGCTGGCGATATTACTCTGGCGGAGGCGGGGACGCCTGATGCGACGAGTAAATGTATGGAGAAGGTCACTTGAATACAGCAATCTAAAAATGAATATGGCAAAGACCGAGTATCTGGCCTGCAATATCACAGATGCCACACGCGTCCATATTGACGAAGACACGGTCGAGCGTATGGGCCGGTTCTATCCGATTTTGGATCTATTCTCCATGCTTCCGGTGATATTTATTGCGAAATCAAGGCTCATATTTCAGCGGCTTAGACCAAATACAGTGAGATGACTAGTGTAATCAGTGACCGTAAAATGCCAGTTAGTCTGAAAGTACAGGTTTATAAATTCATTATTGGACTTGGCCTTTTATATGGCGGGGCCGGTACTCGAGCAGTAGCTGCATGGTACAGAGATGATTAAGATGCACTGTAACTGGATCGCGAGAATGATAGTTTTCCTTTTAACTTTGTTATGTATACTACTACCGTGAATATTTTATATATTTATTTATCTAAAAACTACCACCTAGCTAGTAAGTGGTTGCGACACTTGATTCTAACAAAAAATAGCATTTAAAGTTTAATATTTCAGGAAAAATTGTTTTCACAAACACGCAACATTTTTTGAAAGACCTATCCAATGATACTTTATACCATGGAGTAGAGGAAAAAAAAAATTCTCACTTTAAGGATACAGGAGGTACCATAATTTTTTTTTACCATAATTTCATTATACTACTTTGTATATCTATGCTATAAATTATAGTTTTCTAGTATTAAGAGTCACTGTGCTAAGCTGCGAACAGACGGACGGACGGATATGGCGAAACCATAAGAGTACCACCTGCTTGGGATTCAGTTCTAAAAATAATCAAGTCACAAACCCAGAGATCTACTCAAAAACATTCGGACACCGTGAGCGATTTTTGTGTGAATCGGAACGTATATAATTAATTTAATCCATATGTCGGTAGATATAATAATTAAATAACCAATGTATGACAAATGTCACCTTAGTCTTCCTGCGACCACGGACGCTGCAAAGCATTCGAAACGTCAGGTTCAACAAAATAAATAAAGCACGCGATACTTCCGTTAAAAATTGTTTAATTAAATGTATAAGAGAAACCCTTATTGACTATGGAACCCTATAAAATTATTCCTCACCCAGAAACGCAACACTATACTACGAGTACTATGCTTCTATGTATGGGTAACATACCTACACCGCACTCTACAACTTGTTACTTATCATACTAATATCTCTAAATACTCATATAAAAACAAATTACGGTAAATCCCGTATTTCCAAAAATGATAAAAACTAATTTAAGAGTATAACTTATATATATATATATATATATGATAATATTTTAAGAAATTGTAAGGTATGTTGCCCATACGTAGAAGACTCCTTTACAATGGTGCGTCGCTTTTATATAAAAAAACAACACTGTATGAAAAAGGGTCTTGACAGACGTTGAGACTGACAGAGAGAGATAGAGAGAGAGAGAGAGAGAGACAGATACAGACAGACAGATAGACGATAGACAGACAGACGTACAAGAAAGTGATCCTATAATATAAGGGTTCCGTTTTTGTTTTGAAGTACGGAGCCATAAAAAACCAAAATTTTATTTTTATGTATCTCCACAGCGATACTATTTAATTTAAAAAATATGTTGTTTACAACGTGTAACAGTTCACACCCTAATCTTGTGGTGTTGTTTACAACGTATAATAGTCGACACCCTATTCGAGCAGATGTGAATCGCGAATAAACAGTAAAAGTTTTCTGAAACACTCTATCGAAGTTCGGACCCGAAGGTTAGAAAAAAATAGGGTAAGGATAATTGAAATCAGTAAACAACAATAAGTTTTCAAGACACGTAGCCATCTTTGTAACCACAAACCGCAATTGAAATCTCAGGGTAAATATGCTTTGTCCCTAACAAAGGACGTCCACTCGATTGAAATGGCATTCTATCGTCGATTAAGAGATAATTTCCCTTCTTTTCATGGTACCCAATTTTGGAGAAAACACGATGGTTTGACCAGATTCAAATAATAAATTTTAGTGAAATTGAAATTTATGTTTTCAAAGACTTTATTACATAATTATAATTGGGCAACGGTTAAGTGAAAGTTGTAGCTTTTGAATAGGTTCTTTCATGTATATTTTTTTATTAAGTATATTTCAATATTTTAAATTAGTAAATATGTAAGTATTTTAATGGGATGAAGTTTGTGTATAGACACAGAACTCTTTGATTAGTAGTTTCTTCCATACCACTACAAACTTCAACAATATTGTATTAGTATATTTCATGAAACGGTAATTAATTGTCTGGACTTTCATAAACTTTAAATACAACAAATGTTTGGTTGGCGGTTTGGTATTGGTCTGTATAAATAAGTACATATATTTTTAACCCTTTAACATTCCATGAACAGTTTAGACGAAAAATGTTGTAGATTTATCTACACACCATTTAGCAGTGGATCGACACAGGCTAATGACGATGATATTTCCAATATTATGTCGACGAATTGGCCAAGATAAATAGCAGATAGTGGCGGAGGTCCGTAAGGGATTTTGGCATTAACCCAAAATAATGATATAATTTGCGCAGTATATAGCTTATATTAATTTCTTCAAATAATATCAGTTTCTTGATAAATTAAATACGTATAAATTAACTAGGGTAGCATGGAAGTATTATTAAAGCAACGTTTGCAGCGAATTGCATTTTATTTATAAGCCAGGATTTAATTCTGCCAATAACAGCACATTATGATACAAGTGCTAAGTTGGTCATTACAGTCGATTAGGTGGGATTACACTATGGCAGCTATGGCAGCGACGGTATGCTAACTACCAACAGTAGTGGGTGGATTCCAACCGGCGCTAGTACCTACGTATGAACTAAATGGTGGCAAAAGCACAGAAATCAGGTTAAATTAAATTTCATAATTAAATGTAATGAAACCTATGTAAATTAAAGGTTATAAGAAAGTTGGAACGCGTCAAGGCAGACCGTAGCAGAAATCCTCAGCCAAATAATAGCCGTCTGAAAGGTTGTTGTGTTCGTACGTGTGAGTGAGATCATCAATAAGCTTCTAAGGAGTTGATGTGATAGCCAAGCAGAAGTGGCATCGCCGCGAGTCATGTTTAATGTATTTCAAGCGTTTATAGGCTACGGTAAGCGCTTTACATAAGGTGGGCCGTACGCATGTATTTCTCCCAAAGTTGTATAATAAAAAATGAAAAATAAAATAAGGAATCGTGAATTTAATTGCCACGATTCTTGAAACATTAAAGTAATAATGATTCAGGGTTCAAGTAATCCAATATCTTTGTGTTTAAAAATAGATTCTTTGAAAAACGAATGAGAATACGGTTTGCATTCCGGACTTGCCTGAATAAATCCCTGCGATTGGTAACCCAATACGTGAGCAATGTACTCACTTTGATAACATTTTATATTCCATTTTATTAAAGGAATTCCAGTTATAATTTTATTTCTGCAGGATTCTGTGCCAAACGCCCGAAGGCGCCGTCTTATTAAAGTCACTTATTGAAGTGATAATGAAGACCGTGCCTGCAGCCGAGAGCATTGTGAGAAGCCTGTTTATATTTCATTAAGCCCTGGTAATTTTTATATAGCTCGCCCTAGGAATGCAAAGATAGAAGAAAGTTGTACTGCCGATATCTCACTATCAGTTTTATATGTGTTATTGAATTTCACGAAATACCCAGCCTCATCGTTAAGTATGGAAAATATTTTTTGACTTACACTCTGACTGACAACTGATGCATCAGATCTCCCTACTCCCAGTTAGATTTCACCCGTAGAAATGAAACCCTGCTGAACCAGCGCTCCATTGACTCGTCTTGACTTGATCGTATTTGTGATGGTATTTTTCGGGATTGAGTGAACCATTTTGTGTATGTCAACATATTCTCGATATTACACCATCAAGCCAGTTATTCCCTGCATACATATAAATAAAAATATATATTTTTTAATGTAAGAAAATCATTCCTAGCAGTTTCAAAATTAACTTAAAATATTTTTTTAAGCCACTTGTATGTAACTACATGTAAAAGCATGGGGCACTCAGATTTGAGTATCTTTCGAATCTTGATTCATCGATGGTAGTAATTGTATTTGACTTTGTCTCATATCTTTTATTATATATATTTTCAATAAGTCAATACAGAATTGTTTTATATGACCTAATGTTATACTTATACATTTATTTTTTACTTTTAGTCTATTATATTTTACAAATCTGTAGGTTTAATGCTCTAGTGTTTGATGTTAAGAAAAAGATAACTTTTTAGTATTTTCGGTTCATAAGTTTTGTAATGTCTGTTGGTAATGTCTAACTACATATTAATATAATTGTGGATACGCCATTGTGGAGCACAGAGATCCTTACTTAAAACTTTATTTTAAAATATATAGGTTCCAAACTACCAGTCAATATTTCAGAGGTGAGATTGGTATTCCTGCGTGTGAGTGAGCTCACCAGTAAGCTCCTAAAAGTTGCTGTGGTTTGCAGCAGACGAGGCATCGTGAGTGATATAGAAGCATTCATATGCTATGACAACCGCCTTCCGACATTGTATAAAAAAAAAGGATGCGAGCATTGCGCAAAGTTTGCGCACATGTAGACGGAGTTCGCAGTGATGATGTTACAAAGAGAGTTGGTCTGATAGAGAATATCGCTTTTAAGATAGGAAGAAGTATGTTCTACAAGAAGCAAAACAAAAGAATTATGAAAAAGATATAAAACGTGAAAGTGTAAGAATGTAGGAGCCGAGAAAGATCAAGTCTTATGAACCACACCCAGATTGGTTGTTTCTATTTTGTATCACTAAGTTGGCAAATAATGGCATGGGATACATGATGGTAAGCAGTTACTGTAGCCTATGGGCTCTTCACCTATCAGACGTATCACCCGTGCATACAGGGTCGGTAGCCTGTATAAACCTCTTAAGAACTCATGCTGTTATCCCTATGGAAAACCCTTGGCAGGCAGTTTATTCAACTTCTCTGGAGTTGCATAGTACGCAATTATTGGCGTTATAGTGTATGAGGATGAAGGATGACATTTTTCCAGTAGATGCTGTCCCAGGAAACAGGGAGCGTACTTAAAAAGAACTACAAATGTTGAAGAAGCTAGTGGAATATGTAAACTATTGATCAATATATACATATTTGACATGCAATAATTGCTCGTATAAAATAATGTGCAAAAAGAAAAACAATGCTGTGAGTGAGATTAGAATCGGGACCCTTTGTTACAATATAAAATTATGTGACTAAATACGTAAACCTGCTATAATAATGGCCAGTATCTGATATTAGTTCTTAACATGATTCGTAGTATTCTATGTTTTTTGTTTAAAACGCGAATCCAAATCGAGTTTAAAATTACCTGTTAAAAATAATTGAAAATCAGTACTTCAAATGACATTGAAGTAAAGTTTGATTACATTATTTCTATTTTATCGAACGTCCGATTATTCTATTAAGAATCATAATGTTGTACGTAAAGCAAATTAAACGTAACAGAAACAACCAGAATAAAATATATACATATCCTTAAATTCGAAAGTTTATCCGCAATAGCGTTAAACTTCTTCAATTCGCAAATAGTACGGGTTCCGCGCGATAAAGGTCAAACACGGGAACCCTCATAAATTCACTCGTTTGTTCGTCAATTCACCCTGGCAGCACAGGTTCATGAAATTGAATCTTCCTGATATAGAATAATATAACCCTATGATGAAATCTGCGCACCAACCAAAATTGTTGAGCTAATAAATAAAGGACAAAGACCTAAAAATTAGGGATGTACTGATGAATTGAATAATCCAGTAAATAGTTTTAGTATTACGGGACACAATTGCTTCCGAATTAAAATTTGGTTGGGTGTGCATGTGGCTCACAATCATCTTTGGAGTCAAAGCCTAATTAATCTATATGTTGTGTCAGGGGTTAATGGGTCTGGTACAAAAAGATCGGTACGGAAAGAAAGAAAGAAAGAACAATGGTTCAATCATTGAATTATTATGTACCAGTGCACTAGAACCGACACCGTGAACCAAATGTTGCTGTGCTTTGTTGCCGGTCGGCAACAACTTATTTCTGTACTACGTTGAACGAAACGCGTAAGCGCTTTGAAAATCACGGCGCTATTGACCTTTTGGTCGCGAGAAAAGCGCGCCTTAGAAGCGATTTAGTGCTGTATGCACGCACACGACTACGCGCAACCATCTGGGGACAACCAGTGGCGACCAGTATTAAATAAGTAAATAAATATTGTCGGGAAAATTGCAAAGCTTCATCTAGGCCCAAAGTAAACCAGCCAAGATAAACAGGTATGTTCATGATCACAAATGTTTGTCCTATGTGCTAATCGAATTCACGAGCGTTAGTGTAAAACTAGCATTAAGCACTACGCTCTCGTCCAAAAATTAAACATATTTTTGCATGTTTTATTTCTGTAATTTGTTGAACGTTTGATGGATGAGTAATGCTGATAAAGAATCAATTTGCAAGAAAAATATTGTAAATAATATGTTAATAACCTATAAACTGGGCTATGAAAATGTATACGCGAGATCCTGTAATCTATTTTATTTAAAAGATACTTTTCATTACAAAAACAGCACATAATTAATATTATAACTATATAATTATATATTTAATTAGTTTAAAGTTTATTTCAAATTTAAATTCCAATAAATCGCTTGAGGGATATTTCAGGATTGAAATGTCTATCTAGAGAACTATTCTAAATTGGTTCAATGAGGAATTACAGTATCCTAAGCTATTAAATATTAAATATAAAACAATGTTATTTTGAAACATGTCACGCTTGGCCAGTATTTACAATCATCAGAAGACTGCGGCCCTAAGCCATGTAATTTCGTTAAGGTCGGACCCCGCACGTACACAGATGTTAACTGTCCATTTGTGACTTTTCCGACGGTCACCAGCTGCGTAGCATTTACGTAGCATTATTATTATTGGACTCAAAGGTTTGAGAACCCAAATTTGTTTTGATAATAATTTCGATATGTATCTTCATTATTATAATTCTACTGTATTCGTGTATGCCACTAAACTCTGACCCTATACCAACACGACTGAACGAATTTTGATATTTTGAAGTGAACACTTCTTTAACATCGGTGTAATTTTAAACTCGATGAAACGAAAAAGCACCAGAAAAGAGATAACCACATACATCTATAGAATTTGAAGTGCGAGCGAATGAGATAGAAGGCAATATGCAGTGTTTATGACAGAGTTCGAGCGTTGTACGTGTGTGCGTACCTGCGTGTTAGCTTCAATTATCCTACTCCTCAAATTCTACATTTGTCTTATTATCTCGAAGTTCACATTTCTAAAGGTTTAACTTCTATCGCGTGTGAACCGCACATATATATATATATATATTTCGCTTACCCTTGCGAAGAACTATTGGATAAGTGTGAATGACTACAAAACCTTTGTATTCGCGCATCTCTGGACTGCGCAAATACGATCACGTGTCGGGGTGCCGCAAACGTCTCAATTGGTTAATGATGAGAGATCGTAGGAAGCTGTACATTCTCAGCTTACTTTTTAATATTTTATTTAATCCATCTGCATCTTCCTTCCTAAAAGAGACTATTCATCTTCGTGATGTGGACGATCAATTGCGCTCCTGCGGTACCCTTGTCCATATTCCGAGTCAGAAAACAATTTCATATACACAGTCTTTTTCTACTAAGTCCGTTAGTCTCTGGAAAGCACTTCCTCTAGAGGTTATGTTGACTCCCTTCATATATTCATTCAAACTTCGGGTCGGAGTTTTGAATTGATACTTCTTATGGGAGGGTAAACCGCTTCGTTACGTAACGCATTACGGCGCCAGTCTGTCTGGCTTCCCTTTCTCTCACGCATTCGGCAGCGGATTTTTTTTTAAATGGTGAATTGTGAGCATTTATGGATGCATACCTAAGAATGTATTTCATTGTTTGTTTTTAGCTTCTGTATTTAATGTATGTTTATATTTGAATTTCTTTTTCATCTATGCGTATTGTTTTATTTAACAGTCAATTCGTAATATGTATAAGGTAAAGTTGATGTACGTTAATTCATGAAATTTATGATATTGTTGTAGTAAATTGGTGTACGTGTGCTCTCAGCTCATGTATATTATCCTGTCAATAGCTCTAAGTTGGCCGGAAGAGATCTCTTTTAGGGATACGTCCACATTTGTAACACTAGATTTAATTTGATCGTATGTTATTTTTAATTTTTCGTTCAATAATGATATTACAACAACAATTTCTAAACCCGGTTTTCACCTAAGAAAACTTCTATTCATTCCCAATGACTTTGTCTTACCAATCCTTTAAATTATTCCTCGTCAAAAACGATCTTTTACTATTATTCTAATGTCAGTTAAAACAGCACAGCTGTGGGACATATTACCGCTGCAAATATGAGATAGTTCCACAGTAACAATATCCAGCAAGAAGTCAAGTGCGCACTATCTTCCTTCCTGTTATTGTAATGCAACAAAGGTTATCAATTATACAGGAATATGTAGTTCCCGACTATATAGCTGTAACTTTTCACAAGAACTAAAGATATATTACTGTTCCATTAAATAATATGGTATTTAATGGTAATATAATATACTTTTCAGAACCTACATATCGCGTGTTAAATAAGATTAAATTCTAGAGTGTCATTTATCAGATTTTGACAACGTGGCAAGTGCTATCGAGTAATTTTTTTGCTACGTAAACAGCATCCTTTAGCGCGTCAGTGAGTTTTAGATTAAATAAGTTTTTAATGATAACATTTAGTTCTTTTTATTTCTAGAACTCCAATAAATATTCACTCTATCTGTAAAGATAATTTGAAATTTAATATAATTTATTAGCCGTAGCCGTTGAACACTTGCATCACAAAGATTATCACTTGTAATCTTCTTCCGTGATTGTATTAACGTATAACATCGTCTATATTTTGTGTAAGTTGTTATAATTTTATACATATATAATGACGGTTTTTGTTAATTTTCATTTATGTTCAATAATTTGAGTGTATAATATGGTTTTTTTTTTAATTTTCATTTAAAATTTCACAACAATGCAAGACATCCTTCAGAATAATTTTATGAGTCTCATAAATTCCGAATACTTAACCTGAGGTATGCTACGTTTCTTCCAAAGTTACTGCTGGCGTTATCCTTTTTAATACTTTCACCTGTTTTACCCACTTTGGAGTAAATAAATTTTTGGAATTCTCTATAGACAAAATCCTACGGCCCTTCATGGAGTTTTACCCCCTACTGACAAAGACACGCCATACTCGAAGACCCTGATTTACTCTGATGCCTTATTATCACTACTGCTGTAGCTACAGGTCGGCACGTGCCATGTGTTGGTGATATCACATGCTAAACTGCAGGATTAATATTATTATGTTTCTAAAGTCATAGGCATTTAACCCAGTCCTTTGATAGGGGTGTGTGGTAAGCACATGAATTCAACATGTACTCAATTTGTATATTTATTCATCTCAATTTAAACATAAAAAGTATAAAAGTGCATTTATAAATATGAAAAGAGAAGGAACATATGCCTGTAATGGAGAGAAAACTCAATCTACCGGTGGTTAGAATACCAGTATGAAGAAATTTTACAATGCGGGCCGTAGCCAAAAGAACTGCCTTCTGTATTTGGTTTTTTGACCCAACTACTGAGGAAGAGCCTCTCAATACCCGTTTATTGTGACGACTATTGTAACAATAATCACTGAGTGCCATATGACGGTAATATCATGAGTTAAGTTCGAGTATTAGGGGTTAAAGTACGAAATTGCTGATTTAAACTGAAAAGTTATAACTCGTTTTTTTGCTAAGATGTAACATATTTATTTAATCAAAATATTTACCTTCATTATCTATACACTAGCTGCTGCCCGCTGCTCCGCCCGCGTGAAGTCAAATATCGTAGCCTATGTTTTAATCCAGATCATAATCTATCTACGTGCCAAATTTCATTCAAATCCGTTCAGCCGTTTAACCGTGAAAGAGCAACAAACATCCATCCATACATACAAACTTTATCATTTATAATATTAGTAGGATTGCTGCCATCTAATCGGAAGTTTATTTATACCTTTGCGATAGAACTCTGGCGATCTAAATTCTACAAACTGTGTGAAATTATTTTGTACTACCTTCCTGGAAAGCAAATTTTTTACCACGTTGAAAATTTTCCAAATCACGAAAAAAATGGTAGTCAGTTGGAGTAAGGTCTGGCGAGTACGGAGGATGACGTATGCTTTCTAACTGCAGCTCCTGTAGAGTTACAACGGTTTTCGCGCAGTGTGAGGTCTAGCGTTATCATGGAGCAATAATAGTGAAAATCGATTAAAAAGTCGGGGCTGTTTCACTGCCAGGTTCGTCATCGTTGTTCGAAGTTCGGCACAGTAAACGTCTGCTGTTATTGCTTGACCAGACCTGAGAAAGCTAAAGTGAATAACGCCATAAAGAGACCACCAAACAGTTAGCATTACCTATTTATTGGTAAGCTTTGCATTAGGGCACTGTTGCGGCGTTTGACCTGGGGTCAGCCATTACATTTTTCGCTTACAGTTATCGTAAATAATCCACTTTTCGTCATATGTCACAATTCAATCCAATATTCCTTCATTTCAGTACCATTCAAAAAGGCAACACAAATTTCAATACGCGTTTCTTTCTGCAGATCAGTCAAATCATGATGCACCCATTTTTCGTATTTTTTTTATCTTATTGTTTTGATACAAATGAGTCAATATTATAGGTAACGGTTTCCACCATCTCCTTCAATTCAACGTTATTCACCTGTGTGGGTGGGTGGTTTTCCACGCGATTCGTTCTTCAAGTCGAAGTTTTCATTATGAAAGTGTTTAAACCATTAATACTCTGTTGATAAGACAGCAATTTCTTAGGACCTTACTAGCGATTCAAGGGAGCTGTTATTTGACCGCTGTTTTCTGTTAGATAGAAGCACTTCCTTTGAATTTGCTTTGATGTGCCCTACCTCTCTTAAAAACCCCAGACCAAGACAAACATGTTCTTGGATATAAATATTATTGTGCTGTGTGGGAATCAAACCCAAGAGAGTATAGTTACTAACGACTGCGCCACCGAGCTCCTCAAACTATTCGTCATTATAACTTCATTCATAAGACAATACCTTCAGTTTCTACATCTATCCCGATCCCACCTAATCAAAGCCAGGACACCGACGCGAGTTGAACTACATCAGGTTCAGTACCTTCCATTTGGATGTTTGTTCTTCCATTTATTCTTAAATCTCTTTGCTGTGGACAGTGACGTAATACACTTAACTACTATCACAATATTACTATGCATTCCATTTTCACAGTAGGAGAAGTATAGTTAGTGTATGTGTAGATTCATGGAATTCAAAAATAACACTAGTATTACACTTGGGATATACAGTCTCCTCACTCACTCCTCAGATAACCATAGGTAATGCGGAAGGTGTAACAGGGGTAATATATCAATCATTGAATACACACATTTTATTGTCACTTGACAATTTTTTTACCACTTATGATCAAAAATACACCCAGGCATTGACTGTTTCGTCTCACTGTCGTATATACATCATAAAGAATCTGACATACATTGGTATTTGTACGTTTTGAGGTCGGAGAGAAACATCAGTACACTCTGTCTCTGAGAGTTGTAAATTATTAGAGTTTACAACACTATCCCTCTACACATGCATGACCGCACATTTGTCAACACTAAATTTCATACAGATGGCGTTACTGGAATTATCAGTTATTTATTATTAATACCATTTCATTCTTTAAAACTAAGACTGTTTATATTATTAACTAGTGTATCAAAAATAAATACAAAGCACATGTTACTGTGAAAATATCAAAATGCTTACAAAACTTAACTTTTAGTATAAAAAATAACAAGAAATACTTTCTTTCACCATGCAGTTTATTAAATATTGCTTGTACCTACTTCTCAGTGGGGTTTCTTGTGAAAAACTTTCATACCAAACTACAATAACAAACGGTTCCGACCATATAATACTTTATGCGTAATACTAGCCATATTAAATATTTTGGTTCGAATCCTGACATGTACCGCTAAATTCATCTTTACAATTTTATGTTCATATTTGTAATTATCTATTGCATGGCGGTAAAAAAAAACATGAAGAAACCCGCACGTCCCAGAAATTATATTTCTAAAGATGTGTGATCTAACCTAAGAAAAGTCTGGTTTTTCCTCTGGGTTGTAGAGATCTAATAGCAGTCACTCTATGCCAAAATTAGTATTTTCACCAAGTCTTTACGCTTAGGTAGGAGCTTCCACCAATCGTTATGGATTAGAAAAATCGGCCAAGTGCGAGTCGGACTCGCACACGAAGGGTTCCGTACAATTATCTATAAAAACGGCAAAAAAATCACGTTTGTTGTATGGGAGCCCCCCTTAAATATTTGTTTTATTTTAATTTAATTATTTATTCTTAAAGTGAATATAGAACTAAATATTCTGTGAATATTTCAAGCGTCTACCTGTTGCCGTTATCAATATCGAGCAAAAATGAGCAAAAAAATCACGTTTGTTGTCCCCTTAAATATTTCTTTTATTCTATTTTTTAGTATTTGTTGTTATAGCGGCAACAGAAATACATCATCTATGAAAATTTCAACTGTCTAACTATCACGGTTCATGAGATACAGCCTGGTGACAGACGGACGGACGGACGGACGGACAGCGGAGCCTCAGTAATAGGGTTCCGTTTTACCCTTTGGGTACGGAACCATAAAAAGGAACAACGCTAAGAACAAGAAGAAGAGTAGCCATATTAAATAATAGCTGTGCCTAACTCCTCTTTGAATATCCAACTTAGGGAATATTATAGGCGTATCAATTCTCTAAGGGTTGTTCATGTGAAGCTAGTGAGGTAAATCTAGTTATAAGTCCTAGTTGGTAAAGTGTATGTTATAAGCAGTTTATTTTAAAATTTTACTCATGCATAGGCTACAGTTACTTTTTCATACAATGTAGGTCGGATGCCTGTTTGCTACAGACTAAGAATTTCTTGAAAATATAATTAAATTGATATATTTTGCTTTTAATATTAGTCTAAAATTCAATGTTTGTACCTTCAAATGAATCCTTTGTGAGCTTATAATTAAAGTATAACAAAGCTTCATCCGATCACGTTTCATGAAAAATATTGCTTTTGTTTCATTTGTTTTGCGTGGGGGAAAGTCTAATTATATTTATGGGAACAAACAATTCGTTTCGTATTAATTGAGAGTAATAAATTATGATAATAAATGGTAAAAATAATCATAACATTATGCAAATTACTTTTCTTTTCCTAATTTAACGGTATAAGTGAAACGTAAGTCAATGTAAAATTTAATAGTGTAAATAATATTTTGTAGTTTGCCAATAGGAAATTACTACGGCGTCTATTTTAACTCTTTTATTATAAAGTGAAAATTGTGAACATGTTGCTACAGTAAAAATAAAGATTTTATTATTTCGCTTTCAACAGTGCATTATTCGTTTCCCTGCAACAACGAAGTAGATTCGTATCTAATGTTATGAACTCCTGACTAAACTAAACTGAAAGTCTCTTCCTTTTGCCAAGCTTGCTACGAAATTGAATATTATAACAATATCGCTTCGTAAACTATTGTGTAAGTACACGGTTCGCGTTTCAGTTTTTATATTTGTTAGGTGTGAAAGATTTTAAACCTCGCCCCCTTTAGCAACTAATCTTTTCTATTTGAATACATGCCTTATTGGATATATATATATATTAGTAAATATAACAAATTTAAAGGAAGTTATGATCAAGGAGCTTTACTAATTAATTATTAATAGTCGACCAATTAAAGCATACTTAATTAGTGCCGACATAGATATAAATTTTATACAATCGGAACTACAAAAATATCTGTGTAATATAACATACAACAGCAGTAGCTATTTTTTATCACTAGGTAGTGTAAGTAATCACAGAGGTTAGGTCGCGCCCTATTAAATTTGAAATAAATTGTATACGTAAATGCATCCATGTTGCTTACAAATGTAATTCACTCATTCATATTAAAACATTAACTTTTAGGGCACTAAAATAGCCTAACTGGCCTCAAACTTACAGAAAAACGTAAATAACTACGCCGTGAAGAGTTGTTCTGCTCTGCGAGAGAGTGAGGTTTCAATTCCGTTCCATAAATAAGTTTCATATATAAAATCAACATTTATTTCCCCCTTTTATATGTTTATCAACAGTTTTTTGCAAACGTCTCCTACTTTTAAACTACCTACTTTCAAAATTTCAGCTTTATATGTTGGTAGAGCGCATCAAAGCAGCCTGTCTGGGGAAGTACATCCACCTCACAGAAAACCATAGCCAAATAATAACTCCCTAGAGGGTTGTTATATTCCTGCGTTATTTTTTTATACTACGATAAAAAAAGTAGTTTTTGAGACTTCGTGTTTAGTGAGTCAGTGATCGTTCGTTTTTGTGATTATAAAAGATCTACTTGTATGCATAATACATAATTTAATATTACACTGACATCATATACATATATTATCAAACTTTATTATGAATTAAGACACGTAAACTTTCGCAACAAAACTCATTAGTTCAACATTGTATTACTCGTACATACAGTGCATTATATATTAAACAGTATGTATGCGACACGGGCAGTCATTGTTTAGCCAATGCTATGTTTGCGAGCAAACAATCTCGGCTGCTTGTTTAGACCCTCCCCTAGATTCGGGCAGATACCATTTCTAACAATTCCCTACTGTTCTACTATAACTTAATGAAATTGTGTTTGTGGCTACTAATTGCTGTCTTGTTTAATAACAATAAATTCAAAGTAGTTTTCCTTTTGTTGTTAAGATTACATTGGTTATTAAGGTTCTGTGTCAAACTTAGAAATACTTTTAATATGCTCCAAGGTATTTTCGCATTGACTAACATTGCGGTATAACGTTATAAAATATTCAAAGATTTTTGATAGCATGTTACATAGCATGTTGATGATCCCAGTGGTTGAGTGGCAATAGCTATTTTGACATCAAGGTCGGTTCGATTCCCACACAGGACAAACATTTGTGTTTACAAATTTGTCTGTTTGTCTTGGTCTGAGGTAGCACGCACGATGCAGCTCGACTGGGAATGTACCTTCACCTCACCAAAAACCGAACCCCAAAGCTTTACACACCTCGATCGCTTTTTAAATTCATAACTTTGTTTCGTGCACGCTCGCCAATCCCTGGTTCGAATCCTGGCATGTACTAACTCGCACGTCCGAGAAATTATATTTTGAAAGACGTGTAACATAACCTAATGGAGAGCGGAGATCTAATGGCTTCGCTTTATGTTCGAAATCAATATTTTCGCTAAATTCTTAGATTTAGGTGGAGTACCGATCCAGATTAGTAAACAGGACAACGCTAGGAATACGAAACACTTACTTAGATGTTGTCCTTATGATCATATTATCACCTAGTTGCTACCCAAGTCTCTACCCCATTATAGTGGGCTTCTGAAGTTTTCCTGAAAAATGTCTTACATATTTTCGGCATAAAAGCAGCCCATGTATATCAGAACGTATTCTATATCTCACGGTTCACCAACTACACGTACATAAACTTGAACCGTGTAACAAACTTTTTAAGAGAGGTAGGGCGCAACAAAGCAGCCCGTTTGGGGAAGTATCTCCACCTCACGGAAAACCGCAGCCAAATAACAACTCCCTAGTGGGTTGTTGTTCCTGCGTGTGAGTGAGCTCACCAGTAAGGAGTTGCAGTGTAAGCAGCAGAGGAGGCATCGCGCGAGTGATACTTAATATATCGCAAGCGATAATAGGCTACAGTACCTTTACATCAGGTGGGCCGTATGCATGTATGCCTCCCGACGTAGTATATAAAAAAAACACTTACATTAATAATATTAATGGGACATGTTACAGTCTTTAGTATAATAAAATGGTTACTTTAATAAATGTGTTACATACATTTTTACTTTAAAAGCATCAAATCGGGTTCTTCACGAAAAGAGAAACCTTTTTACACATATTGTATGGTTCATAAACAACTGCGTAACAATAACTTGAATGTATTAATGTAGGTTGTGTCAATTCAACAAATTAAATGCAAAATCATTTTTTATTATTCCGTAACAAAAACGTGAATTAGGTACCATCTGGTGCCGCTCTATCTGTCCGTCCGTCGTCTGTCCCAGAAACAATTCGTACCTCCCCCCTACCCCATTTTATTTCTGAAGGACGAAAAACGAAAAATCCGATGTGATCACAGTTGATAAAGGTTTATGTAAATGTAACTCGGCTTCTAGGCGACGTCGCGGATTTTTTGCGTGATGTGCATGCACAATTCTAAATATAACTGTTTTAGCTTTTATTGCTCTCTCAATACCCCTCAGACATCGGTCAGTCCCAATTTTATTACGTGTATAGTTAAGTTCTGAGTGTTTCTAAGTGTTGTATAAATATGGGATATGCACCAAAGTCAGACAAATTTAATCCAGTAAAGCAAATGTGACAGACACGTTCTATTTCATGAAGTATATTTTGGATGTGTAAACAAAATGTATTATGCTCAAAATGTATGCTACGAGTACTATGTACATCTCGCGTCCACTGGCGCTGCTGAGTCGCGATCATGGATTGCCATTCGGAGATTGTAGCCTTTATTTTAACCGTTGTGGTATGCAAAGGGCTCTATCGGCCCTTTGGATGCGTTAGGTATACTTCCGTACAACAGCGACTTTAACTTCTCTGAACTCACAGTAATCACTTTGTCACTAGTTGTTACCTGTGATTCATGAATCACGTATGAATGTCATGGACGCGAAACCGTTAGTTACCGTTACCTTTACCGATCAGGCATCCCTTCTCAGCTTGAGTCCTCAAACAAGCTGAGGAGGGATACCTGATCGGTAAAGAGAAAACAGATAAAGTGTGATTTGTTCTTTTGGGAAACGCGTCGTCTCGCATGTTTCCATGTACATGTGTACGCTTTGGACGAATATATACCACTGTAGATCTCGTTCAGGGTATATACAACGTCTATGAGATTTCTGTGAATGCAGGCTGCTTGGTCCATAGTTGTAATGGCATTTGGTCTAATATATCGCATATTAAAATAAAAAAATTCCCGGTTAATGTATGAAAATTGGTGCTGGTCGCCCATCAGCACAAGTTCTCTGGTACCCGTTAGCCTTGATGAACCTTCGGAGCCGTAGTGATTATCCTCACCATAGCTCCGAAGTGGTTCGCCAGGGCCTCTTCGTTTATCGGTATCTAGAAACCCTTATCCAGTCTTATACTATTAATTAAGGAAAACAACGTGGTGCGCACTCTGTACCGTATGTCGGGCCCGATTTTGATTTTCAGCTTTACACTGAGTTCCGTTCCCTGATATCCATTTCAACGTTGAAGTTTCTCACCACTCACGTCGGTTTTCCACAGCCTGGGACTACGTTTAGCTATTTAATGTTAGGAGTAACAAAACCCATAGTGTCGCCATCGCAATTGTACAGTATAGCTAGCAGCTATACTGTTCAATTGCGTTTTTCAGTATTATTTTCGTGTATATTGCGATTACCACTATGTGATCATCAAATTAAGTCTTGAACTCGGGTTGACTTTTCCTCCCGCTGAGTTTGTTGTTCCTCCTCGATTACAAAGCCTTCGACTATATGCTGACATGTACTTTTCCGTCATTTTCCCTTTTAATACGTGGAGGGAGTCATTGTCGTACACGGCTAAGTCTGGTTGGCAATAGGTCTACAAGATGGACTAACAAGTTTTTCATTTCACCATTTGCGTGGCTTTTAAGAGTGCTATCTCTATGGTACTATGTATGCTTAGGTAATTTAAGTTTCAATTGGTATAGACGCCAAAGTTTTGCACAACCAATTTGATCTGGGTCTTTGTTGAGTGAGTAATAATGTTAGGGAATTTCAGTAATACCTAATGATAGTTTGATGGCGCATAATATTCTGGAAGCTGCAAGACGGTAATGTACACAAGAAAGTATCACAACTTGTGATGTGCCTTACCTTTATTTGCTAAATTATTTTGTACACTAGTGTATGTAAAATTATATGGCATACTACAGTATGACTACAGTGGTCATAAGTTCGGTCAAAACTTTATTATTTTAATTTTGGAATATGGCCAGAAATATTTTAACTATATTTTAAAATAGAACGCCAAAAATAAAGAAATAATTCATTTTAATTCATTTCCAAATATGGAGTGGTCGAAGAAGGAAGATAGAGTCGTGGTTATCGCGTTGCACTGCTGTGGTTACGCGCCAAAAGAGATTTTCAACATTCTACAAAAATTGATAATAACACTGGTTCATTTATCGCTCTATTAAACGATATACTAAAGATTCAAGCTGACCTTGCACTGTTAGGACATCAGCGCAGTGAAGGTGCAAATCCAAAGAAATCCCGTACGTAAACAAAAAATCTTAACTCTTCAGATGGGATTAAGTAGAACCATTATCAAAAGAGTATTAAATCAAGACCTGGGACTACGAGCTTATCGTAAAAAACCGGACATTTTTTGAACAAGCGTTTGATTAAAATTTGTATGTAAAGATCCCGCGCTTTGTTACGGCGGTACGCGGGAAAAATACCGCGAAATTTTGCTTTCGGATGAAAAAGTTGTTACCATCGAAGAAAGTTATAACAGACAAAATGATAAGGTGAATGCCCACAGTTGTGAAGAAGCGAGCGCGCGTATTTCAAGGATCCAGCGAGGGCATTATCCTTCATCACTCATGGTTTGCCTTGGAGACTCATACTCAGGCTTAACTGAGGTGTTTTTCTGTGAAAAAGGTGTGAAAATCAGTACCGTGGTTCTCCAAAATACCGTCCTAACAAACATAGTAGAACCACTTTATCAATCAATGTTCAAAAACAGACACTGGATATTCCAACAGGGCTCTGCCCCAGCTCATATGGCACGAAGCACTCAAAACTGGTTGAACGTCCGTGGAATTAACTTCATCAGGCATGAAGACTGGCCCTCTTCTAGTACAGATTTAAACCCACTGGACTACAAGATATGGCAACATTTGGAGGAAAAAGTCTGCGCTAAACCTCATCAGAATTGGGAATCTCTCCGAGCATCTCTGGTTACAGCAGCGGCTGAAATAGACATAAATGTGGTGCGTGCTGCAATCGATGACTGGCCGCGTCGATTAAGGGCATGTATTCAAAATGGAGGAGGACATTTCGAATAAGGTAAATATAATTTTATTGTACATTTAATTATCTTTCGTTTCATACATAACTTTTACATAATTATCAAAAAGTGGATCATTCATTACATCAAAAGTGTTTGACAGAACTTATAACCTAACTAGGTATACATATAACTCATATATGTGCTTTGGTTTTGAAGCTCACATTCATGTTCATCAAATTCTGTTTTATTAGAGATTTAAAATCTACATGTGAACTTTTAGTTATCTGCTTCGTGACCACTAATAAAATATAATATAATACGACACTAATAAAAAATGTATTTAGATAACTATTACAAAGGCTCGTAAATTTCTTGGCAGCAAAAAATTGAGCCACAAGGTACAACTCGCCAGGAGAGATAATATGAATAATATTTTTGATTTTGGACTTGGACCATTGGTGGGACCGATTATAATATTATATCTAAGCTATAAATATTGTCATCACTAGGGGTCGTAAAGTTTAATGTTAACGCATGTTTAAAACTTCTCACTCAGGTAAGACTCTTGAGGTGTAACCTCTCCTGAGTATTTTTGTATCGTTGTTTACGGTCTGGATGTTGTAACGCGTAATGGGTCGTTTAACACCACTCTACGTGTAGTAGTAAATGGTAGAGACCAAACGTATAATATGCGTGATTACAATTATTGGATATTGTTGTTTTTTTTTTAATTGCCTCAGCATAGTGGCTCCACTTCGCCTATTGGTAAGCGAAAAGAGGAGCCCAAATTGCAGCGGCAACTGACAAAGGACTACAGTGTCCTGCCAGTTGACGCTACTATGCTATCCCGCAAGGTGCTTCTTCACGCTTCGTTTGAAGAATCCCATGTTGTAGAAATGAGGAAACACATGTACAGGCAAGACGTTCCACTTTTTAATAGTACGACAGAGATAGGAGTTGCCGAACTTTTTAGTACGAGAAGAAATATCCTCAACAGTGGAATGAAGTCATCGCAAGCCTGCACGTGTGGTTCTATGACGGAAGGGAGAGGGTGGGATAAGGGAAAATAGTTCCTCAGAGCACTCACCATGTTCGGATATCTTATATCCATCTTATTTTCGTTCATGTTTTTTTTTAAATAAAGAGAAGCGATTGTAATCTCAAAAAACAATTTTCTTTTCTTTATCACCACGAAAAAACGTGCCATGTACTATATCGCCCTATACTCACGCAACCACCCTACCTGTGTGCATCCTGTCGTCAAGTCCAAATACTATATTAACCTAGCTAACCTAGAGGTCGCGCGGTTTATCGATATTTTATAAGTCTCATCTTCATGATCTTTTTTTTGTATCTTTCTGTGAGCAAAAAAAAAAAAGAAAATAAAGCAAATCTGACCATTAGTGTATTTCCGAAATAAACAATTTGACTTATACGATATCCTACGAGACATATTTTTTGGTACTTGTGCCACTAGAAAAGAGAACGGAGAAATAAATTGAACAAAACACTCTTTTTATTAAGATGTACCCAAAGTGAAGTCTATTTCTTCAGTGACTCGGGAGGTTCTGTGATACAGATAAACTCTCACAAAACACAAAATTGTATGGACTTCTTCTAGGACTTGGATATTTTGAAGTTCTGCATGCACAGACATTTAAAGTACATTGCTACGTTTTCGATTGATCTAACCTGCTTTGTATGCTTCCGCCACCAGTTAGTTCATGCAAGTTTGTAGACTTTAATCGTGAGAATAACATGCTACAAGTCATTCTTACGATTAACGTCTACTACGCCTGATGATGCCTCGTAGAGAGGCGAAACACGTGTCGCAGCGACGACTAGGCTAGTCGTGGCAGCGACGGTGATGGTGGGGGCATGCGGATTCTGTTCCAGATGCCGCAGCAGCCGAGGCAGAGACTACCGGAGCAGCCATGGCAGCGTCGGCATGTTGCATTTACTAACAGTAGTGGGTGGGTGCTGGCCGTAGGTTAGATCAAATTGCATATGTATATATATATATGTTATGTATATATGTAACGTGAGGTGTATAAGAATTGAGTGTTGCGCTCGTTGCTCTCTGCCTACCCCGCAAGGGGTATCGCGTGAAGTTATAGATAGATTGATATATACTTGTATATGTTATTTATGTTACGTATATATATGTACTCGTAGCTTGCCTCATATAAATCAGCTATTATGATAATAATTCCTGACGGACCATGTGCTGCAGACATTTGCGAGTATAAATCACTCATAACAACCATCAAGAGCATTATACTGAGCGCACTCAGAGGCACGTCCTCCTCCTTATAATCTACAAGAAATACAATTCTAAATATTTCAATCAACTTATTTGCTTTGAAACTAGCTATTTACGCTAGATATTGCCTCAAATGAACCGTAAACTCAACGGATATTATCTCGAAAATCGTTCGAAGAACAATTGGATGATCATTTTCGTCGTTATGTCACGCATTCGGAATAAACAATCGAGAATTTATCAGTAAGAACCGCCTCTCTTAGTTTTATTATATCCTCTTTTTGGAAGTATGCCAAAAAGCCACCTAAATTCTTATACAAAATGGGCCTTTTTTGATTCACGATATTATTTTCTTCGATAATAAAACTTTCCTTTTGGCTTGAAAAGCTTCTGTTTTTTATTTTCACGTTACCATAATATGTGTTGGTTGTCTTTTCTTTTCATCGACTATAAGCGAGTAAGTTCAACAGAGTTCTTAGGGAGATATGTGTTGGCGCAAGGGTCAAATTGTACTTGGTGCAGTTTTTTAATATAATTACTAAAATTAAGCAATAGAAAGATAAACAAAAATAAAACGAAGTTCCAATTCGACGAAACCAATTCAGATTGTTTCTAAATTCTCTACTGCCGGACGCATAAAAGATGTTACTTTTAATATATATTTTTGTGTATTTTTTTAGAATTAATGAAGTAATTAATACTCCATATCAAATCATGCACAAAAAAGAACTAAAAAGAAGCTGGAAAGTTTAATTTAGAATTTGTTTAAAAACCATCAATTCTCCCCAAATTTTTGTTAGTCCGAATTCGTATATGGTTGAATGTGTTCACATCAGCTTAGTTACGAGATTATCGTGATATTGGTGAATATTTTTCTTATACTATGTCGGAAGGCACCGGATATCGCTTTCTTGATACGGTGCACTTAACATAAAGGAACTACCATAGCGTACGAATACCTGTATAATCAAGAATATACATTAAAAAAAGAATATAAGAGAATATATAGTACACTCAAATCAAATTAGGTGGCACTTACGTCCGGGACGCCTTCTGGTACTTATGCAACCTATGCTGGAGAACTGGAAGGGTCCCAGTGGACTGGAGACGCGCAGTCATCGTGCCCATGTATAAAGGCAAGGGGTATGGACACGTATGGACTGCGCCAGCTATAGGGCCATCAGTTTGATCAGCTTAGCAGCAAAAGTATATGGAAAGGTGATTGAAAGGAGAATGAGGGTGAAATCCGATGAAATACTGTGGGACGCACAAGGAGGTTTCCGAATTGGAAGGGGATGTACGGATCAAGTTTTCTCGCTACGCAATATCGTAGGGAAGCATCTGGCCATACACCAGAAGGTTTTCTGCGGTTTTGTGGACCTTGAGAAAGCCTTTGATAGGGTTGTGCGAAAGGAACTGTGGGACATATTGCCGAGATATGGGATTGACGGTTCACTGCTCCGTGCTGTGCAGTCCACTTACAAGGATTATAAATAAATAAATAAATAAATATTGTCGGACAAATTACACAGCGCCATCTAGCCCCAAAGTAAGCGAAGCTTGTGTTATGGGTACTAGACAACTGATAAACATACGTAAATTTTTTTTTTTTTTTTTTTTTGTAAATACATACTTATTATACATAGAAAATACCCAGACCAATACAAACAGACATGTTCATGCACACAAATGTTTGTACTGTGTGGGAATCGAACCCACGAGCGTTGGTGTCAAAGTAGCGTTACAACGCGTTTCACCACTGCGCCACCGAGCTCGTCAGGATTGCTCAGCATGTGTGCGGATAGATGGTGGCATGTCACCCTGGTTTGATGTAAAATTTGGTATCAAACAGGGTTGCATGCTATCTGCTATCTCGATAGTTGTCTGCAGAGAATAAGGTCAACGAATGTGGGATTGCACATAGGTGACCCAGTGGTGAACTATCTGCTGTATGCAGACAATGCCGTGCTATTAGCAGATACAGCATCTAAACTGCAAACACTGGTCACAACGATGAAAGACGAATGTATGGAGAAAGGCTTACTACTGAATACGAAGAAAACAAAGATAATGGTATTTGAAAGAGAAGAATCCAGAACTAATGTAAGGATTACGATTGATGATGAAGTGTTGGAACAAGTGAATGAGTTTGTATATCTTGGATGCGCTTTCAGCAGGGATGGAAGGTACATCGCAGATGTGGAAAGACGAGTGAGTGCTGGGAATAGTGTGAATGGAGCGTTGGGAAAACTTCTTAGCAGTAAAATCCTGAGCCAGAAGGCACAACTCGTTATACACAATGCAGTGTTGGTCCCAACGCTAACTTATGGAAGCGAGAGCTGGGTATGGCAGAAAGAGCATGAAAGTAGAATAAACGCGGTCGAAATGCGAGCGCTGCGCAAAATGTGTGGCGTAAGGCTTGTAAACCGTATTCGCAATGATGATGTTAGAAACAGAGTTGGTCTGAAAGAGAGCGTCGGTGTTAAAATAAGAAGAGGCATGCTCCGATGGTTCGGACATGTAGAAAGAATGCAAGATGAAAGAATTACGAAGCAGATATACAATGCAAAAGTGGAAGGATGTAGGAGCCAAGACTTACCTACCATGACCAAATTGGTCGTGTTCTATCAGAAGGTGATGTCAGGAGCCCTAGAAACCAGCGAGCGTGCATGAGAGAGCAATGAATGTTAAAGAAGCGAGTGAGATATGTAAGGATCGAGTCACGTGGCGCTCAGTTCTCTCTGTCTACCTCGCAAGGGATTTGGCGTGAAGTTATAGATATTGTACACTTTTTTATGGAACAAATCTAATTAACAACATGGTTACTTTTATACACATCAAGGTACAATAATTATATACTCGTGTAGCGATATGCTTTTCTAGTCTCTTGCTTTCAGCAAGCATATTGATACATCACAAACGCTATTTACAAACCTCTGAGAGAAAATTATATGTTAATCTACCATGGATTACAATTTTTCCTTTTTCGTATGAAATCCTAAAAAATACCATCACCAATTCTAGGAAAAGCAAATTTGCGCGCTCGTTGTGTATACATACATGTTGAATTGTACTAATAGAAAACTGGCTTGTACCGCGCCACTCATCACTCTCTGGCTTTATACATGTTCGTTAAACCTATGTTAATGTCAATATATTTAATTTTATACATCAGGTTTTGTTGTGTGTAATCAAATAGAACATGTAAGTCAAGGGAAATCAGCTGTGGCTGTATGGTGGATTAATTTATCTGGACATCATCTGTACTTTTCGAAGCCACTATAAGCTGTTGATTCAGAATTAATAGACGATACTTATTAAGCCCATATCAATTACCATTGAGTAGATTAAACACACTGGCATTCACCAATATGCATTAGAGCTGAGTGGCGTAGAATGTTATAAAACTGTTTTGGTTGAAAGGAGATTTGGATTTGGCGTAACCTACTAACGAAGCGAAGACAAAAGAGTGATCAGGAATATATAATGAATCATAATATATTACATCTCATCAGATCAAATTGCATGTAAATTTGACTTTCGCTAACGCCATAATCTGTTAATAGTTAACATTATATGTATTAAATTATATCTAGTAAAAGGATTTACTTGTTTCTCGTTTAGTCAAACAAGAGCTTCCAATTAATTATAAATGAAGCTTATCAACTACAACTTCCCACAGCATAGATAAACCTTCGTTCGTTTAATCTAGCGCCGTCTGGTGAGCGAACTAGCTAACAAACTGAATACACAAAAGTGGTCATAACAGAAGTGGCTAAACTGTACATTGAATTCCTTACCTAGGTTTTACCGAGGCAATCTTTAAAAAAATTGTGGCGTAATGCTTGTTGACTGCGTTAGTAATGATGACATAAGAAAGAGAGTTGGTTTGAAAGAGAGTGTCGGTTTTATGATAAGAAAAGGCAGGCCCCAGGAACCGGCAAGCGTGCATGAAAAGAGCTATGAATGTCACCGAAGCGAGTGAAGTATGTAAGGACCACGCCTTATGGCGCTCGGTTCTCTCTGCCTACCCCGCAAGGGACTTGGCGTGAAGATATACATACATACATCATAGCAATTGATTTTTCCGAATGAGTACGTTGGGTACAGATGTACCACATTTTCTGGGTACAGTTGTAACGCAAGTAAATTTTTTTCTTTTGCTTTTAGATGCCTAGAAAACGCAACAGGAAGACTGACATTTCCAAGAAGATAAGTCCATTATTATAGGAGGAATGCGGCTGATTCTTTTCTTTGCAGTGGAGGCATCGCGTAGGCGAATCGTAGTGGTAGCTGCTTCAGATGAAGCAGAGTCAGCAATAAGATTCTGGAACTGATTCGCAATCTTGATATGATCTGCTTTCACTAATTCGGCTTTTCGGAACTTTCCATGCACTGGTATCAAGAGATCTTCTAATGGCCTCTTACCAAGAGAATTCGATGAAATGATCCATTACGATTGGTACGAATAATGGTTTCTACAGAAAACGTGTCCATTACTAGTGAGTAGAAATTTAATAGGGATACAGGGATGGGACGCGCGACAACTGTGAGCTCACGCGCGTACTGCAGTATAGACTGCATCCAGAAGGCGTCCCGGATGTAAGTGTCACATAGTTTGATCATCTCAGCTGTGATCATATCAATGCCCGCAGACTTTTCCTTTTTTAAGCTTCTTATCGACCATTCAATCTCATCCATAGTTATACCTTCATCGGACGCCATCAATGTGGAGTGAGCATCAGACTCACTCTCACTGCCAGCGTCTGAGGCATATTCCTAGAATTCTCCAAAATATTCACTCCTCGGTTCTAACACTTACTGAGGGTTAGCAAGAATGATACCAGCTTTAGACCTTATCTTGCACATTCTGGATACCGACGAACCACCAAGAGCATATTTGCCTCCAAGTTTTTCACTAGCCTCTCTTCCTCATTCATAATATGTCTTTCACGCTTCTCTTTCACTAAAGACTTGGTTTCATTCTTACAAAGACGGTACATTTCTATACAGTACACAGTACGGTACACTCTAAAGACTTTAAAATCTAGTATCCATTATAGTATTTCGGAGACGTCTATTTGTTAAAATCATCAATCACACTTTTTTTGTCATTCCGTCTCCATGTATACGTGTGAAAATCCTTGTGATGAAATAAAGTATTCAATACGAGGAGGTTTCATTTCATATATAAATCTAGAATCGACGTACCTGCTTCGTTCACTCTCTTATTGGGACCACGAACAGCTTCATAGCCGTCTCATTTGGTCCCAATCCATCCATTCAAATCTCCACACGTAATCATTCTTTTATTCCCTTCAGCTAAATCCAGAACAACTCACACATACTTCCAAAACGTCTTTAGTTTTTGGGCACACACTAAGCTTACGAGTCGTTTGCTGCAACCAGGAATACTCGCGTAATGCCCAGTTTTATATGAACCTAGAAAAGTCTAAGCCCTACCAAACAGTAATCTTTTATACCAGAGGCTAGTACAGACCACAGAGCCATCATTCCACCGGGCAAATTATCGGTCGGTCGCTCCCCTTGCGCTTAGTCTCTGTCACACATGAAGCATCTAAGCATCTCTCATTCATTACATTCATCAGCGCGTTCATCTTATCACTCAATTCACCTCTCACAGTCCACGTGCCTATGCAGCACTCGGCTCTCCTCGATCCGCCGAAATTAGCACTGCGTGGTGGGTGTCGGCCTCCGGGGGACTCCCTAACCCGCACATCGGTTCATTTTCGGGCCAGAATTTCAATCTAATTGATTGGCAGGGGCCGTGAACGAGCACGCTTCTGGCACATGACTCAAAAAAAAACAATAGAAAAGTGTACATAGTGAAAGTTATGTAATATAATATTTTTAATTCATAATGTTATTGGCATTAGAAATTTTAGAAACGTACCCGAACAGATAAAAAAAAGTATACCTATTCTTGTTTTCTACTGAACCCTATAATTAGTAATTAACATTAGTGAGATTATTATTTTGATGTATTCTCTAAGAATAAGATCACGAGTAGAATTCGTTCAGTTTCAACTAGAGCCTCATCCTTATCAAAATTATCTTTGTTGAATAACTTCTTTGATAGTTGCTGCTGGATTGTACAGGAATGAGTAAAAGAAAAATAAAATCTCGTAGCAAGTTACCCGTGCGGTGTCTCAACAAAATCAAAAATATTTATGCCCTGCAGTTTAGACTCCCATTCGGTTTGGCGAAGGAAGATAATTGAGATTTCGCTTTAGGGTATTTATGCGAGTGAGTGTGGTTCCCAGTAAGCCACTGAGGTCTCGTTTAGCACGTGTGGTGATATCATGCGGCATAACTTCTCGTATCGCTAGTATTCATGGGCTACGATAATCTTTACACATCAGATCGATATTCTCCCTATTTGTATATTGACGTATAAAAAAGACCAACTCGCTGTTCGTGTTTTCTCTCTCAGCATCAAACAATCGAATAGGGAAAAACGTGAGAACTCATCGCATCGACATTTCCATGCTCTGAATATTCGTTAAGCTTAGATTGCCAGGGTTGCCAGTTAATATTTATCTTTTAATAAACTAGACAGAAAAAATGCTAGCATAGCTCTTTGCATTTATTTTATCGTATATATATATATATATTTGAGTATTGACATATTTTTTAATACCTACCAACACTTAAACTTTAAAGTATTTTGGTTTCATATCATAATTATTTATGTTTTAAACAGGGGTTTTCGTGGGTCACCTCTTCGTTGACATATAAAAATACCACTAACCAAGCCGGTAGGGGGGGGGGGGGGGAAGAGAAAACATAAATAGCTCCCAATGTGATGGAACCCACCTAAGTAAAGGACCCGTCGGCCGTCTTAGCCGTGTTTATAAACTTGGTTTATAAACTTACAAGTAGTTATTTTGAGTGATCGTCTAGCATAATATTTTTATTTGAGTTCGTATTATAACGCGTAATTCGAGAGCGATTATTATGATTTCAAGCACTTATAGTTAGCTCAATAGTTTCACTATGTTATAGAGTCAAGATTCAACTGAGATAGATTATTTACTTTATAGGCTTCAGATTGCAAGCTATAAATCCTTTCTTTTCCATGCGATGATTTGGATACCGCCTACCCGTCACAACCGACAAAATTCTCAAACTGGCTAGGCACAGTATGAGAACCAATCGCTCTCCTCAAGCAAGTCCCACAGATATCGCCTTTATTATTTTATATATAGTCAATTATACACAGAGACTACAGTTACTCTGGTATCGTCACACCAATATATACGATTATGTTTCGCAGGCAAGGTTCATAACAGAAACTAACATAACTAATGACTCGAATTTTGTAAAATTTGATTTTATCAAAATGTTCAATAATTTTGTGTGATACATGCAAATGAGATATAATAGAGCATGTAAAAGAACAGGCGTACAGGTTTCTCCTTTAATATTAGAACCTGAATGCATCATTATTTCATAAATATATATATATACCGCACAGTTTTCTTATAATATGTCGAATTTTTTCGATTTTCATTTCGCCTCCAAAAATATTTTCTAATTACATTGGGAACTACTGAATATTATTACAACACTGCTACTTATAAAACCACTATCTTGTTTTAAATATAAATATTGTTAATATACCAAGTCGATTCGTTAGTTTTGATTTATTTAGTCACGCTCTATTTAGTAACTATAATAACAACTAGCAATAACTATAGAAAAGGGGGAGGCCTATGTACAGCAGTGGATGTCTTTCGGCTGATATGATGAGCTATAGAAAATCCGTTGATGCCTTGCCTTCCAGTGTGGAGTTCAACCCACGAATCTTGGTGTCAAAGTGTCCAAATGCTTCACTACCGGGCTCGTCAAGGTTAGCTTATATACGAAATGTTTTTGAAACAGCGATGTTGCTGGACTTACATATCGATACAGAAGCAAAACCAATAACTTTAATATTTTTGTACGCATCATGTAAAAGCAATATGTAGCTCAAATAAATACATATATAATATCAACAAAACTTCGCGGCTGTTATCAGGCACTTTAATAGTTTTGATACTGTACAATTTCCTTTAAATAGAGGAGCTATATTTGATGTCCTCTAGCTTGATCATGACAATTGACTACACTGTTCCTGAAGTACAACATATTAATATGATCTGCCTCTTAGAATGCAAAAGAGTAATATTTCCATATTCCGTAGTCGAAGCAAAATAATAAACACCGAGAAGATAAACATTCTCAACTTCTGTAGCAAAAAAAAAAAATATGTCAACAGACGCTTTCAATTGCACAGATTGTTTCAAAAATAATTTAAAAAGAAACTTGTCTCTGTACAGCCCTGCCGATCAGCGGGGCAGGTTTTGCGGGAGCGGGCAATTAACTTTTCAGATGGATCCGTGGCGCGTGGAATGGAGCCATAGCAGGCAATACTCTTACTATGTTGCTATTACTCGGTGTATTCTGCACTCGATAGCGAGACTTGCGTCGACGGAATAATAAATACTGTGTACTTTGTACAGCCGTTTTGCGGTTCATATTTGTGTCATGAACTGCAAACGTTTACTCTACTAAACCATTTTTTAAGACTACAATATGATGAAGATACTATATTTGTATAATTAAAATCAAAAAATAGTTTGATCAGCTTAGTGGCTAAAGTGTATGGAAATATTATTGAAAGGAGAATGAGGGTGAATTCCATCGGATGGAATGCTTTGGGAAGCACAGGGTGGATTTCGAAGCGGCAGAGGATGTACGGATCAAGTTTTTTCACTCCACAACATCGAGAAGTAACATCTAGCTATGTACCACAGGGTTTTCTGCGGTTTTGTGGAGAAAGCATTTAAAAGTAGGGTAGTGCGAAAGAATTTCTGGATCATTTTGCCCAGATATGGGGTTGACAGTGACAGCCGTGCTGTGGCATCCACGTATGAAGATTGTATGCACCCGCATGCACTCGCAGCTGCGTGCGGGCAACTTGACGCCCTGGTTTGATACCAACATTGATGTGAAACAGGGATGCGCGCTGTCGCCTCGGCTATTCATCCTATGATATGAATATGAATGGGTGCCTCAGTGGTCAACAGTCTGCTTTATGCAGACGACGCGATATTAATACGAGTAGCAGAATCACTATTCGAGCTGCAAACACTAGTTACAGCAATGCAAGATGATTGTACGAAGAAAGGCATACAATTGAATGCGAAGAAAACCAAGATGATGGTATTTGAAATAAAGACAACCAGAACGAATATTAGGACTACGGTTTATGACGTAGTGTTGGAGCAAGTGGATAAGATTGTATATCTTGGAAGTGCTTTTAGCAGCGATGGAAGGTACACCGCTGATGTATAGGAACGAGTGAGTGCAGGGAACGGCGTGAATGGAGCGTTAGCTAAACTTATAGGCACCCAAAATCTAAGCCAGAAGGCACATGTTGCAATCTACATCGCGGTGCTAATCACAACGCTAATTTTTGGAAGTGAAAGCTGGGTATGGCAGAGAGAGCATGAAAGTAGAATAAATGTGGTCGAGATGAGAGCATTGCGCAAAATTTGTCTGCTTAATAACGCTTGTTGACCGTGTTCGTAATGATGACGTAAGAAAGAGAGTTAGGTTGAAAGAGAGTATCGGTATTAATATAAGAAAAGGCATGCTCCGTAGGTTTGGACATGAAGAAAGAATGTAGGATGAAAGAAAACCGATATACAATCCAAAAGGGGAATTAAAGGATATAGGAGCCGAGGAAGACCAAGACTAACCTACCATGACCAAAAAGGTCATGTTTTATCAGAAGATGATGTCAAGAGTACTAGAAACCGAGCGTGCATGAAAAGAGTTATGATTGTTAAAGAAGCCAGTGAAGTGTGTAAGGACCCTATCTCTTGGTGATCGGTTATCTCTGCCCATCCCGCAAGGGATTTGGTGTGAGTTATAGATAGATAGATAGGAAAACAAAATAATAAAAAAAAACGAGTGTGTTTTAGACCACGCGACTGATGTGAAACTTCTTTAGCTCCATAGTGTGATATGGACAATAGGCCTGCACTGTGTCTTAGATATACGAAACTTAACTCGCTATGAGAGAAAGAGAGAAAGAAGATGTATGCTCGCACATCTCTCTCTTGCCCCTACAGTAATATACGAAACGTAACTCTCTGTCTTTCTATCTTCACTAACTTATTTCTCCCTCTCAACTTCCGTTCGCCTCGCCCGATCACAATTTTCGTTACGCTCTCGTCATGCATTCACCAGCTCACTCCCAAAGTCAAGCGTACGTAAAAAAGCTTTACTTCAAAAATAACAACTTAACTATGTCAACTAACTATCGACTTCAATAAAAGTAAGAATGATAGTAAACATAAAATTACAGTGTGTTGTAAATTTTTGCATTTTGTAAAATCTAAATTACGCCCGGGAGAAGCACGGTGCAGATATCACGTTCACGTTAAAGCTGAAGACTCTTGGAAATTTAGTAACAGTTAATCACTTCACAGGGAACACATCGTCCGTAAAGCAATTTTATAAAATTAAATATTTTTGCATGATGCTAATTTCATTGCCATTTTCAATTATCAGTATCCCAGCGTGAATTTAATTAAATGGTGGATCAATGATGAATGACAAAAAAGGACGCAGAAGAGCAAAAAAAATAATAATATAATAACGTGTCCTGTGCCGTGTTTGGTGATATACAGATCATCTTTGCGTCGTATATGGAAAATTGTAATTTGAAATGCAAACAGTGTAAAATTTAAAATATCATTTTCAGGCAAATATTAATGATGAATGATGGTTGACGGAATCTTATTTTTCGTATACTGACGTTGGTATGTACCACATTTTTTTTTTTTTACATATTTATAATTATCACTTGCGGCGGTGAAGGAAAACATCGTGAGGAAACCCACACGCTCAAGAAATTATATTTCGAAAGACGTGTGATTTAACCTAAAAAATATCTAACATTCCTTCTGGGTTGTAAAGGTCTGATGACGTAAAAATCCGTATCTTCGCCAAATCCTTAAGTTTGTGAAGAGCACCCAATTTATGTATCCATCAATCGCTAGAACATCAGGAAACTGAAAATGGTAGGAAGAACATGGATTCTTATTTTTATAATACTTATTTTATCGAGCTACAAAGTTTACTATCATTTAAACTTCAACTTCGGTAAACAGAAGTGTACGTTCCGGAGGAGCGAAAAACCTATACTGTGACATGAAGGTATTTTTCATTTACCAAGAGTCATGATTTGAGAAGCCATATCATCAAAAACCGTCATCAGTTTTCACGGAATCTATTTCCTAGAATGTTTTAAAGCGTAGTTAGATTTGATTTAGATACCGTCGAAATAGCACACTATTAGAAAATGTTATATATATCCAGTTTTGTTCTTATTTAAATGCTTTTAAGGAAATATGTACATTCATATTTATAAAATTTGTATGTTTTTTATTTAGTAGGTAGCTATTTTTAAACAGGATGGCTCATAATAGGCTATAATAGATGCCTACTCGCGTTGCAATTATAACTTTTATTACTACTCACAATGACCATTATATAGGTAATAAATATAATTTTAGTTACACAATTCAGATTCTATAACAGTATATAACATGTTCACATAATTTCTATTTGTTGTATGTGACTTCAAAAAAGACTGAAGGCTGTTGTTGAGCGTGATGAAATTTGACGAACGGAGTCAAGCGACAGTTGCTAATTCGTTTTGGCAATCAGCTGCAGCCTTACTAAAACATAATTTAAAGAATTGTAAAAAGGTTGCATTAATTTATATATTTATATAACTTTGACTTTTAATATGATTAGCAGCACTTTATACAATTCCTACTCAGAATCAACATCCATAACTATGCACTGAGCAGTGTCTTTAGATAAAGATAAAAATTCTTCATGCCCTTTTGAGAGAAACTCATAGCTTCTTGGAACTGTCTCGGCAGATAGTTCATTCCAAAATCGATGAGCTCGGTGGCACAGTCGTGAATGACGCGACTTTGACACCGACGCTCGTGGGTTCGATTCCCACACAAGACAAACATTTGTGTGCATGAACGAATGTATGTTTGTATTGATCTGGATGTTTTAAGAGAGGTAGGGCGCATCAAATCAGCCCGTCTGGGGAAGTACCTCCACCTCACAGAAAATCGCAGCCAAATAACAACTCCCTAGAGGGTTGTTGTGTTCCTGCGTGTGAGTAGGCCACCAGTAAGCTCCTAATGAGTTGCTGTGTAAGCAGCAGAGAAGTCGTCGCGCGAGTGATACTTAATATATTACAAGCGTTGATAGGCTACGGTAACCGCTTTACATCAGGTGGGCCGTATGCTTACATCCCTTCCGATATTGTATAAAAAAAATCTAAACACATCTGGGTTGTAAGTGGCTTACTGTCAAAACTTACTTCAAATGAAGGTGGTACACTCTGCAAATTAATGGAAGTTTTGAAGAAAGAGAGACAGGTCACAGAACCGTCCGACAGGGAAAGTACGTTCACTGCACAGTAGACTGCAGTCAAATACTATTCACTGCAAGGTAGATTGCTACTGTCGAGCTTCAGCGTAATCAACAAAAAAATTGGAGTCCAGTGTCCTCTCTTTTAAAATTACCTGACAGAAAATCGCAGCCAAATAACAAATCCCTAGCAAGCTCCTAAGGAGTTGCTGTTGCAGCAGAGGTGACATCGCGCGAGTGAAACTTAATAATATTGCAAGCGTTTATAGGCTACGGTAACCGCTTTACATTAGGTAGGTCGTATGCTTGTGTGTCTAGCCTCCCTACGTTGTATAAAAAAATACCACTTCACGTCAGGCAGTTCGGGGGTTTATTTGTCATCACTCGTAGTGTAACGAAATAATCATGACTGTACTGGGCACAATAACGATTTTGATGTCTGTGTTCTCGATACATATCAGGATTATCAGGAAATAGCAATGCCCCTAATTATTGGATACACTAAGGAAATTTTCACAGAATGAAATAATATTATTGAAGGCTGTACCGACACAACACATAATTTCAGTGTAATGGTAATTGAATTTTACCAATTCGCTTTGGGTGTTAAAGTACAATTGATGCCAATTGCGGCTTAGCAATTTGTGTGTTTAGCCGAAAGTCGATACGTAACTTATTAATTACACACCAATTAGTTCGTAGAATAACAGAATATCTAAGTGCAAAATTTGTATGATCATCGAAACAATAACGTCATCCGAATCCTGAACTAATCGATTCATTTCTAATACGGTATGGACGTGTATCCTGGTATGGAGTTACTTTAGGCACAATACATATAAGTACCTAATTGAATTCAAGTAAGTGCACTTTATAAATACATTATTTATGCAGGAGATTGATTTCGTCGCAACGAGCGGTGACGCCATTTAATCGAAAAATTGAATTAAAATGCTTGCATGTTGTTGCATTGACCAGATTTTTGCACCAGCGGAGCACAATCCTGTGATTATATTTTAAGTATAAGGGCAATTACAAGAGTACAATTTAAAGACGAAACTGTATTGTTACAGTGAGTAGTATAATTATGACAGAGAGGGCACAGTGACATTTACATCAAGATAATCTATCTATCTTCACTTTCTAACAAGTGCCCATACTATACGGTAGCTAGAAATGAATCATATGCTAGTTTCCTATACTTAAGTGCACCAAATTTAAATACAAACTAATTGCTATGGACTTTTATTACTTCATGCTCACTATATAGCTATTAGAAAGCTACCAACTACGTTAGGATTGGTGGTAAAATAAAAGGTGGCATGCGTAAGCGGTACTTTTATTGTGTCTATACGCCACGGTAGCTAAAAGTGAACCTTACGCTAGTTTGCTACCTGTATGACGTCTGCATAATATGGTGATATAATAAACCTGTTGAATCTAACAATTAATAATCTGTGATGGAGGTACATCACTGAAATATGTTCTCAATAGTCACACACCACCGTATCGACACGTGTGGCGTGCTCAGAATGCAAGTGGAACTTCTTCCGTCCATATTTTTAAGTTATATTAATTATAATAGCTGTTAGGTTGTCGGTTCCGGAGAGCCAATATAGATTGTATAGTTATCTGCAATTACTGGCACAAGTGTGGTCCTCCAAGAGTTCATATTTTAAAGTATCTGGTTTGTGAATATTCTTTATTGGAATTGCGGCGACGAGAACGCTATACGGTTGTCAACGGTTGCCGAAGAACCAGAAACGAATTTTCTGGACCTTCCTATCCTTTTAGTTTAAGGTCAGCGACCTTGATCTGATTCGGTGGATACCATCGCGGGCGGAGAACCCATGGGTAGGTTTGTTGCATTATATGTGCAAACTGAGATGAAGAGCGTAGTTTGTACAATAATATCAAACCTAAGCAATTTGCGTTCTACCAATTACATTTGTAGTACTTACTTATGGTGACCACATGGAATCAAATTTGATTTTTTTTTAATAATTGAATCTATACTCAGCATCACTATAATAATGTTTTCTGTATTCAATGTCACAGAATGTGTGATAGCAGACCATCCACTATCCAACTCAGAAAAAATTGATACCAGGTGTATACAAGATGATAGATCAAACTGTACAAAATTATGTAAAATTCATCTTCATTACTGAAACGTAAGATGGATGTCGGTATGGGTTGATTCGTTTTTAGCTGGTAGACATTACGATCAAAAGTATGATGTTACTGCATACTATACATATATTGTGTCTTAGATCAACTGTAGTTTCGCAAACTCCTCGGACAGTTGGCATGAAAGGAAACCAACGACAAGAAACGTTCTAGTTAGCAACTGACAAACAGTGTTTCTCACGTCTCGAGTGGTAGGTAGACCAGGTTTTCCCAGCTGTCAAGCAAGATTATTTGTTATTGGTCAAAACAACGTTCGAAGTTCTCTCTTCTAAGTTAATTATTGTTATTGGGATTAGCTCCATTAATTTGATGTAGGAGATAGAATTGGGAATATGTGTTATTATTTGGTAACCATTCAGAATTAATGACTCTGAAGATAAGATCTAATAATGAAAGTTATACAGTTAGTTTCTTATGTATTGACATGACATGAAATTGTCTGATACATCATACATAATAATAAATATGTATTTTCATTTTGGATAGGAAAAGACCACTGATTGCCACTTTCAAATTTACTGATGAAAATTTCTTGCGACATCCAGTCTATCCCTTCAATGCTTTCACGCACAGGTGCTTATAGTTTGATGCATTTATGTACAAAAGCATCTAATCTACACTAATATTAGAGGTAAAGTTTTTAAGTTTGTTTGTAAGAAGTAATATCCCTGGAACTACTGAACCGATTTTGAAAATTCTTTCACCAGTAGAAAGCTGTATAATTTTTAGTTTTTGTTTATGGTTGTACTTTATTTTACGTAGTCTGATTTTTAGAATTCATGTTCAATATTTTTAATTATGAATTTTTATTTTTATTATTTTTTTATAATATATGAAAACTTAGACGTTAATATATGCGCTAATTTAATAGCTACTTTATAAGTAATTTTTGTACGTAAAATTCTTTTTTTGGTTTAATTTTTTTTCATTTGTTGGTTATTTAATACAGGTTTCAGGTTTAAATATTTATGTCACATAATAAATTTGTATTTCTAAATATTACCAATCGATATTTACGCATAATTCATGTGGACTCCAAAACAGCTGGATTGATTTTTATTAAATTGAGGTAATCTTCAGATTAGCCCTGTTGGCATTATACCCCAACACTAACTATGAGGTACATCACTAGCTGAGTGTTGCGCCTCTCGCTCTCTCCACGTTTGGCCACCCTACTATACACAAGTATATATTGTATCTGTTTTATCACCGGAAAATTGTACCTAATGAAGCAAATATAGCAATCCTTCCAAGAACCTGCATTTTCCTTCATACAGTCCACACAGACCGCACAAGCCCAGTGATCGTGATGTTTGGTAGCGATCGGATCTACAGAATTAGTGCTATCCGTGCAAAGCCAGGGCGAATCGCTTGTAAATTAGATTTCTAATTGGACAACATAACGTTTTCATCATTCATCATTATAATACGGCCTTGACAGACAGCTGACGCCAAAGCGCGTGCGATCTGTTGTCAGCAGCAGCTGACAGAGCAGTCAGTATTTATACTCGAGAAAAGACGGACGTTCATTTGAATTGCTAATAATATGCTTACCGCTATTACTCTTTCTTGGTTTGCTTCTATTCCTTCTTACTGTCATTATTTATTCTGTGCCTGTGACTTTTAGATCACTTGTGTCCCTTCCTACACTCTACGGCTTATACAAATTGTGGAGTGTTAATAAACTACTTATGTAGCTGATTGGGACTTTCATTTCATTACAACATAGAAACCAGTTATGTGCACGTCTACCTGTAATTGGTGACACTTGTTTAAATACGAAACAAAGATGTACTACAAGAGTATACATCGCCAAACCGTCAGATACAACTGACACTAAGTAAGTCACATTGTGTCGGCGTACATGTACTGCCATTATATCTGGCGAAGCCCGCATTGTGATTCACACAATTAGGTCTGTTTTGTTATCTAATGTCATATCCTTATAACACCTAATATTACCACGCAATTTCTTAGCGGGTACCGCAATACCCCAAAGAGATTGAAGAAATTATCCCGGCACCTCCGACTAGCGACCGTTACGAAATTTAAAGCAACTGATCAAGCGTCTATCAGAATAAAAAAGATAAGCAGCTTTTGATCCATGAGGAGTTTGATGACAGGTTTATAGGATGGTAGTTCGTCCGTCATTTGCAAAACTTGACGGAGCTCGGTGCACCTAAGTTTCTTTTTGGGCATCTTATAGACAAGTCGTCTGCCATAAAGTATACATTACCTAATCACCACAAACAGATTCATTGGAAGAGCTAATTATGGTAACCGACTAAGTCTACGATAGTTGGTCCCAACCGTCATGTTATATAAATATTTAGTGCCATCATCGAACGACTAATAGCAGTGTACTTTTAGACGTATGTATGAAACGAAATCTCCCTGTGTTGAATACGTTTTTCTATCACAAGATTATTCATACTAATACATAGAGGCGGAGTGAACAGAATACCGTGATTGATTTGATTTTGATAGATGGATGCCCCAATCTTGACCGGACCACTATCTGGTGGTAAGCCGGTTTGTGAGCCTTTTCAGAAATAAAGGCATTGGCGAGTGCTTATTCCTTTCATCCTTTCAGAGATCATGAAAGAATAAGAAGTGTGAAATTAGAAGACAAAAGTGTAAAAAGTCAGTCTAGTCAGTGAAAAACTTGCGAACGCGGGTCCTTCTGATTCAAATGTACAAAAATGTTGGAAAGTTTTGAAAGAAAGTATCGTGGACAATGCGAAAACATGTGGATGCGCAAAAAGTTGTAGAACACTAAGAGGAGAAGTCAGTTGGGATGTAAACGTTGAATCCTCTGTGAAAAATAAAAGCGTGGCTGAATTATGTATCATCTTTGTACAGAGTTATAGTATGAAAGAAAAGAAGAAAGAAATATATTGTTGTTTCAAGAATAAAACCAAGGCTGTAGTGAAAGAAAAGCGTGGGAGACTAATTATGGATGAGGAAGGAGACTGATAAAAAACTTCAAAGCGAAAACCAAACTCATCTGGAGAAAGGTAAAAAGTCTCCAAGTGGCTAGTAAGCATCCAGAATGGACAAGATAAACTGTAAAGTTGGTGGAATTCTTGCTAACACTCATGAAGTGTTAAGACGGGTCGAATAAATAATTTAGAAAAATGTATGATTATGACCCGGAAGCTGGGACTCTGAATGAGTCTGTGATTGACTCACTAGTGTACCATAAATATAGTACCATGGATTGAATTATCGATACGAAGTTTGAAAAATGGTATGTCAGCGAGACCACCTACGTTAGGAACGCACTCTGGTTTTTCTGTAATTTATACTGGAGAGGAGATGGGTCCCAACCATGGAAGTATTCTATGCATATAGTATAATAAATATAAATGTGGGAATGTGAATGGCTGACTCAGTAGTGTAGTAGTGTAGATGATATAGTGCTATAGCAAATTAATGAGATTGTATATCGCTTTTAGCAGGCATGGAAGGTTCACCGCTGATGTGCACGGAACAGCGTGAATGGAGCGTATGGTAAACTTCTAGGCAGGCAAAATCTAAGCCAGAAGACGCAGATCATTGTACACAATGCGCGTGATAATCCCAGCGTTAACTAATGGAAGTGAAAACTGGGCATAGCAGAAAGAGAAAGAAAGTAAAATAAGTGGGGTAGAGATTCGAGCATTGCGCATAATTTGTGGTATAACGCTTGCTAACCTCGTTTGTTCAGTACGAATGATGTCAGAAAGAGAGTTAGTCTGAAAAAGAGTGTCGGTGTTAAGATAAGAAAAGGCATGCTCCTTGCCTCGGAGTGTAGCATCGGAAAACTATACAAGGTCGATTTAAGCATATACGATAAAGAATACTCGCAACAGCTACTATTAAATAGAATATAGCATTATACATTCTACAATTACGTCACCAACTACGCTAGCACAGGTGTAAATATAAATAAATAAATATTGTCCGATAAATTACACAGCGCCACCTAGCCCAAAGTAAGCGAAGCTTGTGTTATGGGTACTAGACAACTGATAAACATACGTAAATACATTTTTTTTGTAAATACATACTTATTACTGCTTATTATACATAGAAAATACCCAGACCAATACAAACAGACATGTTCATGCACACAAATGTTTGTACTGTGTGGGAATCGAACCCACGAGCGTTGGTGTCAATGTAGCGTAACAGCGCGTTTCACCACTGCGCCACCGAGCTCGTCATCAACAGGTATCAATGTGTTGCTAGTTGAAGCAAAAAGCCAAGTTGATTCCAATGGTATCTTTTTACCTTTTCAGGTAGAGAAATCCAAATATAACTTTGTATCAACTAGAACATTACAGAAAAACAAAACAATGCAATGATAACATTAATATGTGTATTGAAATATCATAAAATATCATTTTATTTCGAGTCATGCTCCACCGTGTTTTCACGGCTGTGAAACAAAAATAATAATTTTTCATTGGATATCGCTCGCGCTAACGAGCCCATCCCGTGGGTCCGATATTAAAATAATTCTTAAGTATTTATTGCTGCTATGCCTGTATAAAATGTTAAAATTTTAAAGGTAAAAAGGTTGGCCGGCTTTGTAACTTTATATTGCTTTACAATCTGAATTTAAAGTAAGTTGTTTTACGTAACGCTGACACAACCCTCAACCCCTGGGGTATAAGTAGCTCAATATCATTTCATTTCAGCTCGTTGTGTATGAGCAAAGAGATGAGATTTACAATAGATTTATTGAGGACAATTTATGCCATTGAACATAGAATAAACCTTGTTAAGTGCGAGTTTGTCTTTCCTCCTAAGGGTTCCGTGATGGATATTCTGACTTAGTTTTTGTCCCGTATGTACATAAATGGGGATTAATTTAGCCCACAATATGCTTGATAATTTGCAACCTCAAACTATTCTATGTCTTCCCCTGCCATAATTGATTCGCGTATGCCGCTCACCGTTATATAATTGTTTCAAAAGAATGCTTCTGGGGTATAGGCACATTAATTAGCCCATGATATTATACGTGCATAACTTTTGGTTAAGTATTATAGTATTTGTTTAATTAAAGTACATTCAGATAATTTTGTTGAAGCATGTCATTTTTAGGGTTCCGTACCCAAAGGGTAAAACGGAACCCTATTACTGAGACTCCGCTGTCCGTCCGTCCGTCCGTCTGTCACCAGGCTGTATCTCATGAACCGTGATAGTTAGACAGTTGAAATTTTCACAGATGATGTATTTCTGTTGCCGCAATAACAACAAATACTAAAAAATAGAATAAAATTCACTTTAAGAATAAATAATAAAATTTATATAAAATAAATAATATAATATAAAATAAAACAACGTTTAACGGGGGCTCCCATACAACAAATGCGATTCTTTTGCCGTTTTTATAGATAATGGTACGGAACCCTTCGTACGCGAGACCGACTCGCACTTGGCCGATTTTTTTAAATTCTGGTGACTAAATAATCTGTGATTTTTTATATACTAAAAAACGTTAATATGTCTGTTGTGAAACCAGTCGAACTCTATCACCTTCATCATGTATATGTCGCAGGATAATTAGAGAAAACGGATCTTTGCGATAATCCTAGGATGATTGTAAATGACCGGAATCTAACAAATAATTTCGCAATCATCCAAGGTATTTTCAGGATCATTGCAAAAATCCCATCTATTTTAGTTTAGGTTTTTCTATTATCCGTTCATTTACAATCATCCTAGGATTATAACAAAGATCCGTTTTTTTTTCGATTATTCTGCCGCATATATAACAAACCAAAGAATATGGACTAAACATAATCAGTACGGGCAGAAACCCAATAAATCCAAAAGAATTTAGAGTTCAAAAGGCGCTTTTCTGCCACTCTCTCTCTCTCTCTCTCTCGGTGTGTTTAATTATTAGTACGAAAAACTGAATAGAGCTCATTACATTCTCTTACACAGTAGTAATAATGTATTATGTATTGCAATTGGATAAATCGGTTCTCAACTGGCTATTTGTAGATATTGGTTAAATGAGGTGCAAAGCGATATTTACATTATCAACATGAATTTTATATGTACATTTCTGTTGCAAACGTTTATCCATAGTAGTATACCATTTTAGTGTCATATAAAAGTAATAAATACTTTTAACGAGGAGGTTTGGTGTGCTTGTAAATTAATATCTTTTGTATGATCGCCAATATCTAGGGAACGAATCAATGGGTAATTCAAACGGTAGTATTTTATTCTATGTATCTGCATGTATCAAAATGTAGTGAAAATCTTAGAAGTAGGAATAGATTGCGTGTGCCAGTACATCGGCTTGCTAAAACTAAAAGATCTTTTCTTGTAAATTGTATTCCATTCTATAATAAATTACCTGAAACAGTTCTGTCCTTGCCTGACAATATGTTCAAAAGGCACATCAAAAATACTCTATGTAAGAAAGGTAATTATAGAATCGATGAATATCTAACTGACAGAGATGTATGGAAATTATTCAGCACATAAATTAATATAACTTAATTGTATCACTTGATATATGCACGCTCATAACATTATGTTTATTGTAATATGTATAAGATAAACTGGAAAAAAATACCTATATAGGCAAGTTTCTTTTGGCATTTCTTCTTCGCCAATGGTCATTTGAAATGCTGGTAGATTAAAAAAGAGAAGAACTTAAAAAAATAAAAAGATATAATATTGAGAATGCAAGACGTGTCTAAGTGCCCGTGAGTATGTAAAGGCTAATAAAGAAGTTTTATCTTTAATGAAAAAAAAAATATATAAATACCTGAACTGATGAAGACTTAATGATAAACCAAACAACTGCCATTTACTGCTTTACCTTTGCAGACGCCGACTTCAATAAACTTGGTTCCGGTTTTACAATTAATAGTTTTATGAACAATTACATAAGAAACAAATTATGAATACTTCGAATCGAACAAATTGCCATTATAAATATAAACAAACACGGCTAAAGTATTTTATGCCATTAGCTGTATCTCGAATTCAGAGAACAAAATTAAAAGCCCACAACAATCACACAATACGAAGCCCTTTTTCTGACAAATGGTACCCAAAGGTTTATTTCGAATACTTTCGACCAACAAAAACCTTTTACGGAAGGCACATTTCTATAAACAGAGATACTGCGGTTAAAAATCCATTAATCTCAACTCGTGCTTTGCGTGCATCAGTTACATCGATTTCTTTGAGAATACAAGTAAAATATTTTTACCCGCATCTACCTTGACGATATGAGGCCTTTTCAGTTTTCGTGCAACGATTTTATATCACGAACAGGGTTGCTTCAAACAATGATATTTGATAATCCGTTTCACAAACCAATTTTATGTATTTATTAGAAGAGAACTATGTTCTTTAAATTTTCAGTGCCTGGGCAACCGAGCTTTATTCAGAACTTTTATATTTTTTGTATAAAATCACAGAAAAGACACTCACATGAGTAAACTGAAAAAGAAAAACTTTATCTAAATACAAAAGTTTGATCCAAAACGTTAGAGCAATTTCCGAGACTACTTTTACTACTATCTCATCCCATTGAAGGGAGTCTACAAATCTCCCTTCAACCGAAGGTGTATAGAGTATACTCTACCACGTTGCTCAACTGCGAACGGGCGAAGGCCAGTGTTTTAAAGCCGCCCGAAGATTTAGCTAAACGACTGTCATCTATCAACAACAGCCGGGTGCGACGGCTTAACGTGCTGTCCGGACGCACAGAGAAGCTCGACATAGAAAAAACGCATCCACCGTCGACGTTGTTTAACCTGCGTATTCGGTTAGAAGATCACTCGCAGCAACAAGAATATATTTATATATATACACAAATATTTTCTATTATATATTAGTTTCAAATAATAGAGAAAAATATGCAAGAAGACAGTACTATTAGTAAAATGACTTCGAAATGGGACGCTTGTGACTATAGAAGATGGACCGTAGATGTGAGGTGACTAAATACGTAATAATCATAAAGTCTAATGGCTAATATTAGTGTTAGTTAATTCAATAATATCCGTGGTTTTCATATTTTTTGGGTAAAATGGAGTTTTATTGGAAAAGACACCTATGCAGCAGACAAATTTGTAAAGCAAAACCTTAGTAATAAAAAATTTGATTCAACGCGATGAAGCCGTTTTCAATATGAATGAAATATATTTATTACTTTATATAGGATCAGACAATAAAATTCTTCTTCTGATAAAACAAGACCAATTTGGTCATGGTAGGTTAGTCTCGGCCTTCCTCGGCTCCTACATCCTTTCACTTTTGCATTGTATATCTGTTTCGTCATTCTTCGTCCCGCATTCTTTCTACACCGAGCATGCCCTTTCTTATCTTAACACCGAGACTCTCTTTTAGACCAACTCTTTCTCTCACGTCTTCATTACGAACGCGATCAGCAAGCGTTATGCCACAAATTTTGCGCAATGCTCTCCATCTCGACCGCATTTATTCTACTTTCATGCTCTCTCTGCCATACCCAGCTCTCACTTCCATAAGTTAGCGTTGGAATTGGCACCGCGTTGTGTACACCGAGATGGCTGTGCCTTCTGGCTTAGATTTCGGCTGCCTAGAAGTTTAACCAACGCTCCATTCACCCTATTCCCGGCACTCACTCGTCTCTCCACATCAGCGGTGTACCTTCCATTGCTGCTAAAGGCACTTCCAAGATATACAATCTCATTCACTTGCTCCAAGACTACATCATCAACCATAATCCTAGTGTTCGTTCTGGTTGTCTCTCTTTCAAATACCATTATCTTGGTTGTCTTCGCATTCAATTGTAAGCCTTTCTTCATACAATCGTCTTTCATTGTTGTAACAATATTTGCAGTTCGGATGGTGAGAAATATCTATTTTTGTTGCGTAGATTTCGAATGGCTTTGTATTTTGCTTGAGGGAATAGATACGAATTACATCTAACAAATAGTGCAACCTCTAGTATATACAACGACGGGAGCGAAAGAATCTTATGCTTTGTGAAATAGTGATTTACCGCTGTCAGTAGTTTGAAGGCCGAACATAGAACGTAGGCACCGTTTTTGCATTTTAAATACCATGTCTATATTACTTGAGTTGCCCCAAAAAAAAACTCCATATCTTGACGCAGATTGTACAAGACTATGATATGTAGTAAGCAATGTATTGATATTGACAGCAAAAGAGAGTCTACATAAGGCATACCCCAAGCTACAAATTTTTTTGTGAGTTCATAAATATGACTCTTCCAATTCAGCCTTTTATCAATAATTAGACCAAGAAATCTAGCAGTATCGCAATCGTTAATACGAGTAATATTGTCTTGATATGCTAATACAATGTCAAAAGAGGCCCTAGGTCTTTGATTAAAATGCATTATCTTTGTCTTATTCAAATTTATTTTTAAATGATTACTATTAAGCCATTGAATTACAGATGCCAGTGACGTGTTAATGTCAGATACATAAGCGTTAATATGGTTACATTTTATGCTTACTGTGCTATCGTCAGCAAATAGAGTCATGGGTTGATTAACATCACGTAGTAAATATATACTTTAAAGAGGAGCAGTCCTAGTACGATGCCTTGCGGAACACCATACATTACGTTACGTGTGTTTAATCTATACGTTTGTTCATATTTTGATGCAGGATTAATACTCTTAATTTCAGTTATTTGCTGACGATCAGTTAGATATGAATGGATCAAGCCTAAAACATTGCCTCTTATTCCACAAGATTCGAGTTAATGAATTAAGATACAATGTTTGACATAATCGAATGCTTGCGTCATGTCATAAAATATCGAGCAGGCGATATTATATCAATCTGTGTCATAATCTCAAAATAGCCAAAAATTGCAAAAATAGCCATATTTATTGTTTTGCTGTGTCGAAAACCTTTTTGTTCATTGCATAGAATGTTGTTTTTTTTCTAAATATGTGTATATATTTTTCAAACCTTTTAGAAAATATTGAGTTAAATGCAATTCGTCTATATAAGTCCATTAATTCTTTATTATCCTTTTTAAGCAACGGTTTCACAATAGTAAAGAATATGACTCAGATAATGACATATTACTATTAACCGTCTTGATTACTTTTGTTGAGAACCCATCATATCTGACACTGTTTGTACTTTTTTTTTTATTATTCTTTTAATGTTTTGTGGTATACTAGGTAACAAAAACATTGATTTTTGTAGTCCATATTTAAGGTGAGCAGTCGGATTCTTATATGAAATATCAATTGGATTAATTTTATCTATAAATAATTGTTAAATGAATTTGCTATTTCAGTTGGATTGGAGTCAAAGTCATTTTCAATTTTAATTCTTAATATAGATCCTTTTGGTACATTTAATCTTGAGTTATTAATCAGTTGCCACATTGTTTTCAGTTTATTATCAGAGGTTTAAATTTTATAGTTGTTTTGAGCGTGTTTAATCAAAAACATATTTTTTTAAGTAATTTAGAATAGTTTTTACAATTAAATTTATTATATTTTGTAGGATTAAGCCTGGACTTTCATAACAAATATCTCTTAGTTTTGCTTTAACCGACGCGATATCCATTTTGGTTTTTAGTGACATGTATCGTAATTTGTTTTTGGGGAAAGCATAAATCATATAAAAGTTACATACTAAATAAAACTATTATATGCAGTAGTCGAATCAGTGGCATTGTACATTTCAAAGAATGATAAACTACTTATATATGTTTTGTATTTTTGTATATTTTCAATGCTGTAATTTCGTATGGGTTTACGCCAAAAACTTAAATTATTTATTTTTTTAACAGGGAAGTTTATTAATTGCGCAGTGTGATCAGATAAGCCTAATTCAAACACCTACATACTACGTATTTGAAGTTATGTGCAAAGTTGTCAATGCAGGTTTTACTAGCTAGACTAGCTACATATATAATTATGTTTCCTAGTAATTCACGTTGTGTCCTATTATAATCTAATAAACCGCGTGTTAAAAATCGTTCTTTGATTGTTTCGTGAAAAATAAACTGGGTTTCCATTGAGAACTCTTGAGAAAACATTTTAAATTTCTAGATTCCGTGTTTTGACCTGCGCTGAGCATCTTTTTAAAATAGCAAAACGAAGAATCTCTCCGTTTCATTTTTAAATATCTGCACAGAAACGATCACCTATTTCATGAAATATGTCTTACATAACATAATAATATAGAGGAAAATGAAACGGAAATAATCTAGGATATAGGCGAGGCATATTTCTAGAGGACAGTATTTTATTTACTATATTGACCTATTTCAAATGCAACTCGAACGCAATGCAAGAAATGCGCGGTTTTACCTTTGAAACATTAAATTCGAAAGCTGTTTTACAGATATTTTCAGGAGTAGAGGTTATTCAGCTGAAATAGCATTGTTATTTGTGCTATTATGACTAAGATTAAAAAAACTAGACACAACACATACAACATTTGAGTATTTATTCTTTGTTGCTCGCAGAAGTGATGAATATTTTTAACAGCTATTTTTACAATATTACCACTTTTAGTTTAATAGAAATCTAGATAGATCGTGTTTGTCAATTGTATATTCTTAAGCTATAGTTGTAACGTCAGAAATAATGCACTATTTTTACATATGTATATATGTGGATTATATGATTTTTGGACTCTATGTTATTACTACTACGTTATAAAAGATAAAGGAGTGCAGAAATTTGGACTAAAAAATTAAAATGAAACTTCTCAATGACTTTGTAAACATCTAGAATATGTTTTCTGAAAAATTCTATAGATTTTATATTGAAGGGTTCTTTCAACTACAGAAAAGGTCAAAATTATGTTTCCTCAAAACATTTCGATGCAATGTTTTGAAATTTTCGCGTGTATTATTTTTATACGCGTAATATTACATACAATAAATAAATTATATTTGTGAAAAAATAAACTTTCAGTATCGTGTTTATCGAGATTTTGTTTGCCGGAATAACACAGTGAGCCCGTTATTCAGTCGAATGCAAAAGTAAAATATTTAGAGATATACAGGGTTTTTCTTGTGGAAGGTGAGCCCAAATAATCAAACTAATATTAATGGGCTGTCGACAATTCGAACTACATTGTAAATGGCAGTCATTTTACCTGTTGGAACGGGTGTGCAAATAGCGCATTTCGATACAGAATTACGCATGGATCTGCCTTATGCAGATGATGCCTTGATACCGTTATTAGCTGAAACACCATCTGATCTACAAACAGTGTCCACAGTAACGAAATACGATTGTATTTTGACGAGCTCGGTGGCTCAGTTGTGAATGAAGCGACTTTGACACCGACGCTCGTGGGTTCGATTCCCACACAAGACAAACATTTGTGTGCATGAACATGTCTGTTTGTCTTGGTCTGGATGTTTTAAGAGAGGTAGGGCGCATCAAAGCACCATGGGGGACCTCCACCTCACAGAAAACCGCAGCCAAATAACAACTCGTTGTAGTGTTCCTGCGTGTGAGTGAGGTTACCAGTGAGCTCCTAAGGAGTTACTGTGTTAGCAGCGGAGGAGGCATCGCGCGAGTGATACGTAATGTATGACAAGTTTTATTGGCTACGGTAACCGCTTTACATCAGGTGCGCCGTATGCTTGTATGCTTCTGACGTTGTATAAAAAAAATGTATAATGGCTTACTATTGAATGCGAAGAAGACAAAGATAATGGTGTTGTCTTATGATTTCGCGATTGTTACACATTGAATTAAACAATTTTTAACGGAACTAGAGCTGGTGATAAGCAGTCACGGTGCTTATGGAGGCAGCCAATACCGTGGACATCTTTGCCACGTAGCCGGTCCTGTAAAACCCTCTTCACAATGTTTTTTAAAAACCTCATACTGTATTGGTCTCATGGGTAAACCTACCGATATCGTGTCAAGCTGACGAGGGTAAATGTATCACAAGGCCTTGTAACAAGTCATGATAGAACAGTGCATAAAACAAATGAAACACATCGTACGATAATGTTAATTCAATTCTTAGTGCACATGTTTAGACGAATATAGTATTCTTAACTCTCACTAGTTTAATAAAATAGTACGATAACATTATTACCACTGTATGTATGATTTTATTATACTCTTATTTTCAGGAACACCATTCCTATATGAAATCTATATGTTTGTCTGTGCGTTTGTCTGTGTGTTTGTCTATCGCTTTTTTTCTAATATTCGAATTTTGACTTCAGATTCGGATTCAGCATAAAAAAGTAGAATAAGAATGTTATGGAACACCGTTCCTATCTCTTACGGAACATGGTCAAAATGGCCGACAAATTAAAAATTAAATTTAATTATTATATAATTGACGAGCCAGGTGTTCTTCTGACAATGCAAGCTTGGGCATTCTCAACTGGTTTTCTATCTAGTTTGTAATATTAATGCAAAAGTCAGAAATGTTATTACAGTCATTATTTTTATGTATCTATCCATTGTGCACGCATATAAATTTTGTATTATGATATGTTATAAATAATTATTATGTCAATTTCTACATTGTTAGTACACAATAGGTTTTAGTGTTGACGCGTCTAACTAAACCAACAAGATTGTACGTTGTGGCTTCGCGGTTTCAAACAAATATTATTACTAAATAGGAATATAATACGGATAATACATATTTGGTAATTCATTGCGGTGGTGATGGTTTATGGTTTTGCTGTACACACCTTGTCATCTTAATCCATTGAACAGGTGTAATATTTTACCATCTATTGGCGATTTTCAGACTAATTACATAGATATAAAATGTATCTAAAATAGCTATGCCAATTTTTTTTTTATAATACACATCTCAAAATCTATACTTTTCATTGCACACTGTTACACTGTTACTTTATAATAATGTCTTATTTTTAGCAAACCGTTAAATATTACAAAGTTCAGTCTTTGATAGTCTTTGTAAGTTTGTTATACATTTGACTGTTAAGCAAAAGGTATCTATACTATGATACAAATTCAGAAGATAGATTTCATAATGATAAAACTAACTACTACTTATTTTGGATTATTAAGACATTCCAACATTCATTGTTACTTTTCATTATACTTTGTTCCTATACATAATTTTTTTTTTGTTCTTTACTTATTACGTATCATTTAATATTTTGAAAATATATTTGTATGTATTTATGTAAAAGTGAAATTATGAAATTGCATGACGTCTCCAGATAAAGATAATTTTAATGATAAAATTATAATTAGTTTTAATTTTATTTTATTATGTTAATACAGGTTACCTACTCCTTTCCCGAATATTGTTAGAACAGTTGGAATTATTTTCGAAATTATTATAACACTAACCTCACGTCCCGACTTTGCACTGGTATTCACTAATTATCTGTATGAACCAGTTAAGCCGTACGACTTAATTGGTTCATAGGAGAATTTTTGTCTGAATTAAAAACAAAAGATGACATATTTACGTAGAGAATGAGAGTGCTAATACTATATCTGTCAAAAACGCGTAAATAAAATAGTCTTTAGTCTACAAACTACCTAGAGTTTAGGTAATTTATAGGAAGATGGGTTATCTAGGACCTAGATTATATTGAACCGTGTAAAATCTCTGTAGCAGTTTCTGCGATTAGCCCAAACAAGACAAGCTCAGCACGGCGTGGAACTATAATTTATAATATGTATTAATGATGATGATATTGAGTCACTACGTAATCTAACAATACGTAAAATATTATTTCTAATTTATTATTTTCTTTCTACTTCAACGTAAAGCTAATGTATCCTACGTATTATGGTATTACTGCTATTTTAATCTGTCATAGTATAAGTGATTACTACGGGCGTGCCAGATGTTCTGATAACAGAAGGTTAAAACACGGTGATGCTAGGAGCCCTAGAAACCGATGAGTGCATATTAAAAGAGCCATGGTGTTAATGAAGTTAGTGAAGTGAGTAAAATCCGAGTCAAATGACCCTCAGCATCCTCTGTCTACGCCACTGGGGACTTGGCGTGATGATATAACCAAATGGAAATGGTATAGCTGATAATAAATTATAATCGTAACGTGGTATCATTTATTACCTTACATTTATTACTTGTAATAATGTACATTTACATTTTAACGACATATTTTTAGAAGCAGCAGCATCACTTGGTGCTTGGTTCTGTCTCTCTACCTAATTGATTACTACCCCAAAAATAAGAATTACAAAGTTTTCGATAACTGACTCAGGTCTAGCTATTCTATGATTTTATATAACTTTTCTATGTTTATTAATTGTGTACTTAGACTTTTGGAAGTTGCTATACTTTCCATGAATATAAATATTTTTAGTTAATTTTTTTGTATTATATGTTTCATATTATTGAAAAAATAGTATATTTTAACAATTCAACTGAAGCCGCTTGTTTAAAAGTAATGAATTTGCTGTATACTATGTCAATTTTAATTGATCTTACTACATTTGTCTAGACAACACAGCCTTGGTTATTGAATTAATTAAATTCGAGCGCTTTGCTATTGATGTTACTTATTAGTTCTATTGATCATCACGTCAATGTCAATCGTATTCTGTCTGTGGATGGATTAATCTCCTACGTTCTACTGAGGGCTTGTCAAATTATTGATACATGAAGTAATTAAGTATCAATAATGTATACAATATAATAATAATGTATAATATATATACATATGCATTTCGAAATATGAAAAATTCGAAATGCATACCCTCTCATTTTTTTAACTATCTACACTTACACAAATACAAAATTTTAACTTCCTACGTCAACATTAACCCGTGTCGACAAGGCTCTGAAGATTTCAAAAAATACTGTTTTAACCCTCTCCGTTATGTAGCCAAATCAATATAATATAAGATAAAATTACAGATCCATGAGGACATATTTTTTCAGGGGCCTTTTTACAGTCTGGATACAGATTTCTATGTTATTGCACACAGCTACTTGCATACATACATATTAACTACTTACTTAGATATAGTTACTATGTGTGAAACTATATTTTTCTACTACTACATTTTTTAAATATAATTTTATATATTATTAAATTCTCTTACTTTATTTTTCATTTCTTCAATCTGCTAGCATTTCGAGAACTACCATTTGCCATTACATTATCACTGAAGAAAAAAATAAGATAGAAACTTATTATATTAGAGGTGTTTTTTAAAACGTTAATTGATATTACTATTAAATTTTGTACTTGACGAGCTCGGTGGCGCAGTGGTGAAACGCGCAGTTACAATACTATGACACCAACGCTCGTGGGTTCGATTCCCACACAGTACAAACATTTGAATGCATGTATGCCTGTTTGTCTTAGTCTGGATATTTTCAATGTATATAATAAGTATGTATTTATAAAACAAAATGTATTTAGGTATGTTTATCAGTTGTCCCCATAACACAAGCTTCACTTACTTTGGGGCTAGATGGCGCTGTGTAATTTGTCCGAATATAGTAGGTCGAGAGCGCAATGATGAAACGCACTGTTACGTTACTTATCACCAACGCTTGTGGGTTCGATTCCCACACAGGACAAGCATTTGTACGCACGAACATGTTTGTCTTAGTCAGGGTGTTGTTAAGACAGGTAGGGCGCGTTAAACCAACCCGTTTAGGGAAGTACCTCCACCTCACAGAAACCTGCAGCCAAATTACAACTCCCTAGAGGGTTGTTGTGTTCCTGGGTCTGAGTGAGGACACTATTAATCTTCAAAGGGGTAGCTGTATTAGCAGCAGATGTGGCATTGTGCTAGTGATATTTAATATATTACAAGCATTCATAAACTACGGTCACCACTTTACATTAGGTGGGCGGGCCGTATGCGACGTTATACAAAAAAAAATTAGTGGTAGAATTAACGATTAGCAACAAAAGGTTGCCTGTGATGAATTATTTCCAACATCTTTATCAGTTACATATTCATGATGTGCTTTTTGAAGTTATTGTCAGGAAAATTAGATTTGTTACATGTCATGATATGAACTACTGAAGTAATTGTATTGACACTGTCATCAACATTGTCCGTTTTCTCGCTTTTTTTTAGAAAATTTCTAATACTGGGTTAACCGCTCATCCTCATAACCCCTAACGCTAACGTACTCACGTACTAATGGGTTCAGCAACTTCTATATTTGTCCAACAATAGATAACTGCAATTCGCATCTATCGCATGTGCTTCGATATCGTTAATCGACAACTTACCATATTAGACGTAATCATGGATGTTTTGCAAAACAACAGATATGTCTTGCACTTTCCCAAAGCTAATGGTGTAAATGTTCACCTACTCCCTGATGAGCTTAGGCTTGCGCAAGAAAATAACAACTAGTAAGGGAATAAGCAGTCAGCAGCAGTTTCTTGTATCGTGCAGGTGCTGTTCCCTCGATTTGCACTTAATTTTGAATCGAAATTACAAACTTGGCTCTAAAGAACTTTTAATAATACAATTTTACTGAAACTTTGTCCAAAATAATCTCCAATATTATAATTTACAACCAATGGCTGTGTATTTCGGTTTCAAAAGGTAAAGCGTACAAAGGGCCCCTATGGTGCGAATCCAGTGTTATGATCCCCTTGTGTATAATGTTTTATTCATTATTCTAAAACAAAATTTACGGCCCTTGAGCCGATTTTAAGTATTACGCAATCTGCAAGGCTTGCGGTTTTGGACCAAAAAATTTAAAATTGATTCACCTATCTCTTTTTTAGGGTTCCGTAGTAAACAAGGAACCCTTATACCTTCGCCATGTCCGTCTCTCCGCGGCCTAGCTCAGAGACGCTTGATAGTAGGAAGCTGTAGTTTCGTACGTATATACATATTAACAATGCTGACAAAGTGGTATAATAAAATCTTGAAAAAAATGTTTATGGTGCTACCTCCCCTACACGTGAAGTGGGGATGATTTTTTGATTCTTTATTTTTATATAAAACGTCGGGAGTCAGTCAAGCAAGCACCTGATGTAAAGCAGTTACCGTAGCCTATTAACGCGTGTAGTATATTACGAGTCACTCGCGCGATGCCTCCTTTGCTGCTTACACAGCAACTCTTTAGGAGCTTACTGGTGACCTCACTCACACGCAGGAACACAACAAACCTCTAGGGAGTTGTTATTTGTCTGCGGTTTTCTCTGAGGTGGAGGTACTTCCCCAGACGGGCTGCCTTGATGCGTTCTACCTCTCTTAACCATTGCGCCCATCACACGGTGTGGGGAGTTGTTAGATAGATAGATATTGAGGGTGTGGGAAGATCATTTTTCGATATAGTGATCCATTTGCGTGATGTTGTTGTTGTGATGGTCAGTAACTTGGTTTTGAATATTAAAAAAAATCCAATGAGCTGGCTTTCTTATTATTTTAAACAACTAATTTTTTTTGCAAGCAAGCAAATCGAATCAAATACGGAACCCTACTCTGTGCGTAACTCAACATGCACTTGGGCGGTTTTTGTTTATATAACGTCGCAATGCATAAAAACTAACGCCCCCCCTGATATAAAGTGGAATGGTACCACTGACTGGTAGGAACATAACAACCTCCTGGGAGTTGTTATCTGGCTGTGGTTTTCTATCAAGTGGAGGTACTTTCACAGTCAGGCTGCTTTTTTGCACTCTATTTCTCTTGAAATATCCATACCAAAACAAACAAACATGTTTATGAACACAAATGTTTGCCCTTGTGAGAAACGAACCTACAAGCTTTTGCGTTAAAGTAGCATTGCTAACCACTCCGCCACTGGGTTCATCATCTATGTCCAAAATACGTAATTTTACAAAAATTAAATATAATAATAAATATTGTCGGACAAATTACACAGCGCCACCTAGCCCCAAAGTAAGCGAAGCTTGTGTTATGGTACTAGACAACTAATGAACATGCGTAAATACATTTTTTTTTTGTAAACACATATTAATTGTACATAACAAATACCCAGACCAAGACAAACAGACATGTTCATGCACACAAATGTTTGTACTGCGTGGGAATCGAACCCACGAGCGTTGGTGTCAAAGTAGCGTAACAGCGCGTTTCACCACTGCGCCACCGAGCTCGTCAATTACACAAAGTAATACTGCCGTCTTAGATAAATGTTGTATGATTCGAGTTCACAGTGTTTCAGTTTAAATATTGTACGGATAGGTTGTTGGCTGGAGAAATGAAACGCTGGTATGTAGTATGAGGCTGGAGGTAACGCTTCCAGAGGGCGACGGCTGGCTACCGGAGGAGATGACTTTCTTGCAGAGTAGCGGTAGATACTTGTCCAATGGCAGCTGACTGCAACTGTGTCGATCAACTTTTTTTTTTTATTTTAGCCCAAGAAAATTGAAGACCCACAAAAGAAGGACCAACCCACACCCGGGTGTGCATTGGTCATTCTTCCGTGAGGGGCACCCTCCGGAAAAAGGGAGGGAGGAGGTGAAATCTTTTAAAGATACCATTTCGTGTGAGCGAACTGATTATGTCGGATTTCCACCGACTAAAACACCCCCTGGGACTGCCTTTAGCCGGGAAGGCTATAAAGGCTTCATCTGAAGCGATCACCCCAGGGGAACGGGGTGACGCAAGTCGATCAACGCATCGCGGCCATATTTATAGCCGCCGGGTGCGCGCGAGGATCATCATCACGGGTCTTGCAGTTAATTAGACTGCGAATACGAGCTTCGAGCTATGAGCTCCTTGCTCGGGTGAGGCTCCAGGGAAGAGCACTTCCCTGCGAATAAAGCTGCGCGCGAGGAAAGCATGATGAAATTGGCCAGTCCTAGAAGCATTACCTTATAGGGACCGCTTTAATTTTGATCAAAATTGGCAACAGGTTGTGCTATTTTTCCATAGTTTTGACCCATTTTCATATAAAAACATAAAAATTTACATTCTTAAATGCTAAGTGACAATGATGTACACGCATGGAAAACCATTTAATTACACAACTTTTTTTTTATACTACGTGGGGAGGCATACGGCCCACCTGATGTAAAGCGGGTACCGTGACCTATTAATGTTTTAGATATATTAAGTATCACTCGCGCGATGCCTCAACTGCTGCTTACACAGCAACTCCTTGGGAGCTTACTTGTGACCTCACTCACACGCAGGAACCCAACAGTTCTAGGTAGTTGTTCATTGCATACAAAATCTTTGTCTTGTGTGGGACTCGAACCCACGAGCGTTGGTATCAAAGTCGCATCATTCACGACTGAGCCACCGAGCTCGTCAACTTACTGCTAACTTACGATTATTTCAACTATTATACATAAGTACTTACAACTATATGCATTTATTTACTTATAAACTAGACTGTCGCGGCTACCAAATCTCATAATGTACATATAGCACGAAGTGCAAATAATAGGCCGCGGATAGCTTGTATCTACATAACTTACGAACTACAAACAGATGATTATGTACTATATATTCACACATTGTTACTTACTACTAAGGTGCTTGAACATTCTATGTGTAACAACTTATACCTACATTTAATAATATAAAGTAACATACCAAGCATTATTACGAAATAAGTTACAATTCACGCGACGGTATCTCTATTTACATACTGTCGCAAACAAATATACATTAGAATCTTAAATGTTATCTAGCAAATACATAAAAGTTTTTATTAAGATTGATACTCTGATACCATGGATCAATGTCTTGTCCTCTGCAAGGACAGAGTCTTGCAAAGGAGCGACACGTGCGAAACCTGAAGTTACTTTTGCTGAATATTAATGACATGTTTTGAATAAGAGATTAGATACGCTTGAACAAACATGCCATCGATTTCTGGTGTATATACATCATGATAAGTAAAACAATAAGACTAGTAAAGAGGCTTAATGTTAGGTTAAATACTTAATGTTAATATTGTTTTGGCTAGACCGATGTGGCGCATTAACAAATGTGTTATTTTAATTCTTGTATGTTTATCTGTTTTAATGTACATCACTAGAAATTGGGTGGGATACTGTAATACTATACTATATAAGCTTACAATTCATTTTAAATTAAGTTATATTTAATATAAATAATACATAACCCTATATTTATTAAAGGAATTATTCGTTTTCATTTTCAAAGTACCGATTCAGTTGAAATTACATTACTTTTTCGATACGGTATTTCAATAGCTTCGTTCTAAACTACTTTGCCGATATTCTATTGAGCGACAGGTTTTTACGCAGCTTGCTTGCACATAGTAGGCAATAACTATATTAAATACTCAGAATATATGAGCAGTGATATCCTAATAGACAAATAACCTATTAATTGACTGGTCCTAGTTGGATTTCCTGAGATTTCAGCTTCTCAGCCGGTGGTAGGGTAAATAACCGCCTGCAGGTTAGCTATCACCATACACAAACATCCCTATAATAAATAAGTAGCGTTTCGGGATGAGCTGGTGTATATCTACTCCTAGCTCCTATTCTATTGAGCGACAGGTTCTTACGCAGCTTGCTTGCACATAGTAGGCAATAATTATATTAAATACTCAGAATATATGAGAAGTGACATCCTAATAGACAAATAACCTATTAATTGACTGGTCCTAGTTGGATTTCCTGAGATTTCAGCCGGTGGTAGGGTAAATAACCGCCTGATTAGCTATCACCATACCCAAACATCCCTTCGGGATCAGCTGGTGTACGCCTACTGCTCGAGGGATTGTTGACGCGATATTGCGGGGACAATGGTGGATTGTGTCTATCCATAGTCAGGAAGACTGAGTTGACCCGTCGGCCAGAGAGACCCGTAGGAACGGTTACTCTGCTGGCTACCGGTGTTTAGTACAGGAGCCTAATCAAGTCTAACCACCTTGAGAGGCGGCCCTTTCATATCGCTATAGCGATATAGCTCTGTCGACAAACTAATGGAGATAAAGATAAAAATTCTTTATTTGCCATTGGGCCCTCGCGGGCACTTAAACACGTCTTACAGTTTTTTGAAATATAATCTTATTGTATCTTATTTGATTCTCTTTTTACTTTTTTCCTTTTTTTATCTACTAGCATTTCGGAAATGACCATTGGCTAAGAAGAAATGCCGAAAGAAACTTGCCAATATAGGTCTCTTTTAAAATTGTCAATTAGATATTACAAAAACAAAAAATACATAAGCATATTAGTACAATAATGATATCAAATGGTAAAATTAAAGATTATTAAGGACAGGTAGTCTGTGCTGAAATATTTCCAGACATCTTTGTCAGTTAAATATTCATCAACTCTATAATAAGCCCTTCTACAGAGAGTATTTTTAATGTGCTTTTTGAATACATTATCAGGAAATGACAAAACTGTTTCAGGCAACTTATTATAAAATCGAATACAATTTACAAGAAAAGATCTACCAGTGCTAGCTAGCCGATGTACCGGCATACACAACTTATTTCTACTTCTAAGTTTTTTTACTGAAGTTTGAAAACGACTTTTTACAGGCATATAGGTATTATGTTTTCATAAATATATTGAGAAGTAACAGCGAGGATATTTATTTCTTTAAACAGTTCCCTGAGGGATTCTCTGGAGCCCATGTTATAAATAAAGCGAATGGCTCTTTTTTGTAAGAGAAAAATTGTCTCAATGTCAGCCGCCGTTCCCCACAACAGTATACCATACGACATAATGCTGTAAAAGTAGCTGAAATAGACTAAGCGCGCAGTAGCCACATCCGTCAATTGCCTGATTCTCCTAACTGCATATGCAGCAGAGCTGAGCTTACCGGCTAGTTTATTTATGTGGGGGTACTATTGTACCCACACATTTTTATACAATGTCTGAAGGAATGCAAGCATATGGCCCACCTGATGTAAAGCAGTTATCGTAGCCTATTAACGCTTGTAGTATATTAAGTATCACTCACACGGTGCTTCCTCTGCAACTCCTTAGGAGCATACTGGTGACCTCACTCACACGCAGGACTACAACAACCCTCTAGGGAGTTGTTATTTGGCTGAGGATTTCTGTGTGGTGGAGGAACTTCCCCAGATGGGCTGCTTTGAGGTGCACTACCTCTCTTAAAACATCTAGATCATGACAAACAGATATGTTCATGCACATTTCTGTTTGTCATTTGTGTGTGGGAACCGAACCCACGAGCGTTGGTCTCAAAGTCGCGTCATTCACGACTGAGCTACCCAGTTCGTCAAAATACTAATACTAGGGACATGGAGACGACTCGACTCTTTGAGTACATGAGTCGGGCGGTAGATGAAGAGCTGGAGCGGTACCCTACTGCAGCGATGCTATGTTTTGGAGACTTTATATAGAAGAAAATAACTATTCGGGAGGAAATTATAGCCGAACTGCGTGCAACGGTGAGCTCTCGTCGCGTGCCGGCTGGCGGGTTCGCCAGCGCAACGACGTAGACCGCTCGGCGCCGCGCGTGCCTATCGCGGGGACAGCTGCGCCACCAACCAAAGTTAAGTCTAGATTTAAGTTCGTATCTCGATTTGTATTGCTAATGTGTACAATTTAGAGACGGCGACATTGTCGAGGCAGTCAGCTGTGATCCTGTGTAGATAGCTTTTGTTTTTTGAGATTTATGCGTTCTTTTGTTTGAATGTTAAATGTGTTATTTTTTTGTGTGCCGTGTGATTCCTTTCAGCCGTAAATTTGACGTGATCGCGATATTACTGTAGATATTATCCGCCAAAGACTACCTAGAGTCTTTGTAGCATAATTAAAGTTTGCTTAACTTCTGGTTTGGTCTTGTAGGCAGACCCAGATTCCTGTCTGGTGAGCCGAGGCTATTGGGTGTGGAGTATTGGTGAATGAGAACTGAGTTTCAGGGCTATCCTCTAACACTCCATGAGCGGTGGGACCTCACCATTTAATTATAACGTTGTAGTGCTGGTTGTGCGTTTGAGTGCCCTTGGAATTTTAGGAGTGCATGCCTGAGGAAGAAGAAGTCAGTAGCCCGTGCTACTGACACCCTTTGGAGGGAATACAGTCACACAGCCCGCCCTATCAAAGACAGACGATAAATCGACTAAATTTACAGAATTATTTACTCTGACCAAAATAAAATATATATGTAGAAACAACCTCACGTTATAATCCTTCCACGATACACTAACAGGTGTAATCAGCACATATAAGTGTACACAAATTTATATATGCAAATGCATACAAACTCCTCGTTATCTCACGAGGTTGATATAATAACAGAAGTTAGTATATTAATCGCGTAATTAGTAACGTACTGAGAGGAAGAAATAAATACATGGCCATGATATATATATAATAAAATATTGCGCTAAACTGAGTATACGAAGGAGTTAACCTCGAACGAAATTGGTCAAGTAAAGGGTTCTGAACCACATATACTGAAATAAACTAACCAAGTACCGTCTGATGCTGTAACACGATATCATCAGTCGCTCCAACTATAAAATTGCTCTAGACCGCTCAAATTTACACGTTAATACTTTGAGTTCAAATAAATAAAATAACTAGCTAGACTATAACTATAACTAGACGATCATTCAAACTACTACTTGTAAGTCTTAAACCATATCAAGTACACGGCTAAGATTAGGTTAGGCGAATCATAGAGTTCGTAGTGTGAAACGACCGTAGCCAATGGGTCCTGTGCACGTACAGCTGGCTAAGGATGCATCACAGCATTCGCTCTTTCGCGCAGCCTGACGCAATTGGTAGATCAACCTACCAGAATACCAGACATCGCTGGTGGTGGATCTACTACTGACCACCCACTGCTGGCTACTGGGTTGAGGTCAAGGCGCCCCTAGCCAGATCTGACCCCTGCTTAGTATCCAACACAGTGCCAAGCGTAGCTCCATCGCAAATCACAGCGGTTAAGCGTCATGTCTGGCACTACTCGTCAGTAGATTGGGACGGCATGCGCGACTAATTTGATTCCGTCCCATGGAGGCAGTGCTATTCCAGTGACAAAGATCTTACGGCGAGTGCTGTGGCCATTGTTGACGAGATCGGCGTTGGGATGGAATACTATATTCCTCACTCCGATGTCGTCATCAAAAACTGGAGACGCCCTTGGTTTAATCGCGAGTGCGATGAAGCAGTTAGTAACAAACAGGCGGCCTATCGCTTGTAGCGCTTGAATTAGGGGTCGCGCCCTCAAAGATCCAAATGTTAATTTGCTGAAATCAGCCTACAACACTGCCACCAAGGTCTGCAAGAGGGCATACGTAACAGCGGACGCCCAGTGCGTTACACGAGTCGGTACGGAACTAGTTTCGCACTTTACTGGGTCGCGGAACTACTAGCCAAAGACGTACAGGTCAACTTCTGCCAACTCTCGCTGCCTCCGCTGAGATGCCCCGATGGCTCACTGGCGCATCAGCCGCAGGAGAGAGCCGATCTTATGGCTAGTCCTATAGTAGACCTATCAAATTACCGCCCCAAAATTGCCGTAACTTCAGTGTTGTGCAAAGTCATGGAACAGATCTTTAACAAGCAATTGATCCGTTACCTGGAAGATCACTCCCTAATTAATGATCGTCAGTAATGTTTTAGACCGAAATGATCAACGGGTGATCTTTTAGCGCATATGACGCACCTCTTGGGGGAGGCAATTGATAAACATGGCGAGGGTAGTCAGCCTAGATTTCACCAAAGCATTTGATCGGATTTGGCATAAAGCACTTCTCTCCAAACTTCCGGCATACGTCTGCCCCTCCAGCTTGCTAGTGGATTGCTAGCTTCCTGCATTAGCGTAGAATCAGCGTCCTTGCAGATAGATGCGCTTCGCGGTTCATGTCAGTGAATGCCGGTGTCCCACAGGGCTCCGTCCTATCGCCCACGCTCTTTCTTCGTAAATGGGGTTCCAATAACCTGGTTGAATTTAATGCCAAAAACCTCAGGTGTGCGTGTTTACAACAAAAATATCTCCATGCGCGACTAATTTGATTCCGTCCCATCCCATCCCACTCCCAGTCTTCAGGGTACTACCCTCAGTATGTGAGATAGCCCGAAAATGCTACGCATGGATATTCTTTGTGATCTTAACCAACGAAATTACATCGAGAGCCTCATCTTAACAGTTCCAAAAAAACTCGGAGTCCTGGACTGGGTGCGCCGGTTCTTCACGTCTGAGCAACTTTGTCGGCTTTATAAGACTCAAGTTCGGGCCTGCGTGGAGTATTGCTCGCATCTCTGGGATGGTTCCGCACAATATCCTCTCGAGGCTCTTGACTTACAATGATGGGCTATGCACATTGTAAGGTTGGGACGTGAATCGACGATGAAGAGGTCACCAAAAGTCTAGAACCTGTGCAACTTTGCATGGACATTGACATTGCTCTGATCCCACCCTCTCCCTTTCATCTTAGAACCACAAATGTGCAGGCTTGCGTTGTCATTATTCCTCTGTTGAGGATAATTCTTCTCATGCTAAAGAGTTCGGCAATTCCTACCTCTGTCGTACTATGAAAAAGTGGAACACCTTGCCTGCACATATGTTTCCCTCTTCATACAATATGGGATCCTTCAAACGAAGCGTGAAGAAGTATCTTGCGGGCCAGCATGGTAGCGTTAACTGACAGAATACTGTAGTCCTTTGTCAGTTGCCCCTGCAATTTGGGTTCCTCTTTTCGCTTACCAACAGGCGAAGCGTAGCCACTATTCTGGGCTAATATAAAAAAAAACATGTTACCTAACCTATGAGTAATAAAGGTTTGGTTTTCTCTCCAGGTTGTGTAAGTTTTACGACAGTCGCTGAATGTCAAAAGATATATCTTCGCCAAATCCTTAGGCTTCGGCAACAGATCCCACCAATTCTAATGGGTTAGGAAACGAGGAAGAAGAATAAATACTTTGTATACTTTACAATATTTAGGATGTACTTATTTACTTGCTTGCCAAATGCCAAGATCATTTAAGCGTTCAAACTGAACTGAAGTGTGTACTGACGAATAAGGATTTTATCTACTACACTGACTTTCCAGATTCAGCACTATGTCGAATTCCCACTAGTGCAGTTAAAGATGGGAGTTTACGAGCTCTCGAATAAAATTTATTGCGTTTGTAATAAACTTTATATCCGCTTACATTGGGTTGAAAATAATTATCTGTGATTGAACTCGTCTTTTAATAATTGAAATATGATAATAATAGTTTCGTTATATTTATATGACTCACTCCATTCATTAATAAAATAAAATATTGAGTTAATTCAGAGATTAACCTAAACTAATAAATTTGAGATGTTTATCACATTAATAGTTGCACAATACATCTACTAACGTGAAAGTTAACAAACAAACAAAAATTGGGTAATCAAAAAATCGTAAGGAGAATTAAACTATAATGTGTAGGATGGTGGAACCCTCTTCAATTATAGAGATGTATATACATCAACACTTACTCATCCCACTACAGGGATACGGGTCTCCCTTCAATCGAGGGGGTTTAGAGCATACTCCACCACGCTGCTCAAATGCGCATTGGCGGAGGCCAGTGTTTTCAAGCCGCCAGAGAGCCACTGACTTAGCTTAACTCACTGTCATCTATCGGCAACAGCCGGGACCGACGGCTTAACGTGCCCTCCGAAGCACGGAGAAACTTGAGACAGAAAAGCCCCTCCACAGACAGGCTGCGGTCGACGTTGCTTAACATGCATGTTCGGTTAGAATGACACACGCAACTACGCCACTGAGCTCTCATGTATACATATAAGATATATAAATAAGTGTATATACATACCGTCGTTGTCACAGATGTGAATGTGTCTATTGATGTGGAAAAAAAATCATCTTCACGATTACATTTCTATATCTCTGATAAGCCTTGGTGGTAGAGTAGATTGCAATCTACTTTACCACCCTCCTCGTGGGTCGGTCACCAGGCTCGTGGGTTCGATTGCCACACAGAACAAACATTTTTGTGCATGAACATTTCAGTTTCTCTTGGTCTGGGCGGTTTTAAGGTGGGTATAATGCAGTAAAGAACTCTGACTGGGAAGTTACTCAACTTCCCAGAAAACCGCAGTCAAATTAACTTGTAATTCATTAAGTATCACGCGCGCGATGCCACCTCTGCGGCCAATACAGCTACTCCTTAAGAGCTTACTGGTAACGTCATTCTTATTTGTTATTTGCTTGTGGTTTCTGTTCAACCTCTCTGGAGTAATGTTATTTCAGTGAGTGAGTAGGGTTACGAGGAAGATACTAGGAAGTTGCTGTTTTAACAGCAGAGGCATTACGCGGATAATACTTTTTATATTGTAAGCGTTCATAAGCTACGCTGACACTTTACAATAGGTGAACTGTATGCTTGAAAGCCTTCCTGGTGTCGCACAATTTGATATAATAAATAACGGATTATTTTTTCAAACTCAGCGAGTCAATAATATTCTTTTATGTTATTTGTTGACCACTGGTGTTGACAATAGTTATCGATAAAAGGAGCAAAAAATGTTTATCTATCTGTCTGTAGTGCACAAAAGCGGAAAGCAAAACTTTATTCCCTACTAGCTGCTGCCCGCGGCTCCGCCCGTGTAGAGTCAAATAACGTAGCCTATGTGTTAATCCAGATCATAATCTATCTACGTGCCAAATTTCATTCAAATCCGTTCAGCCGTTTAAGCGTGAAAGAGCAACAAACATCCATCCATATCCATACATACAAACTTTCGCATTTATAATATTAGTAGGACTAATTAGAAGATATCACACCAGCAAAGTATCCATTTGCAAGATTTTCAATCCACGAGAATCTGACTGCACAATATCATCTCCCATGGACTTTAACACGAAGCTCAAAAGTCCAAAAATTAACAGATGTGAATTCAAATGTGTGGTTGATCAACTTGGCTTCAAGAGCCATCTAAATGGTTCGCCTCGGCTTCCGGCGACATGTGCGTTGGTATCGACTGACTTCTCAGTTGACGGTCTCTAAACCACTGACTAAGTTCGACGCTAACGACTTAAGGTCTGATAATACATTTGACACATTTCACTTCCCATTCATCATCTCACCGCAGATCATCATATCTGTGACAGAACCACAGAATATGGCCTCTGTCCCCCTCTGTCCCCCTCATATTCATTACACACCTATATATTAATACATGATAAAAAAGACAAAAATTCTTTATTTGCCTTTATTCTTTATCACGGGCACTTAGACACGTCTTACATTTTCAATATTATAGCTTATATTTTTTTTTAAAGTTTTTCTCTTTTTTAATCTACCAGCATTTCAAATGACCATTGGCGAAGAAGAAATGCCATAAGAAACTTGCCAATATATATATTTTTTTCCAAATCATCTTATGCATATTACAATAAATATAATGATATGAGTGTACATATAGTGATATCAAGTGGTACAATTAAAGTTATATTAATTCACGTGCTGAATCATTTCCATACATCTCTGTCAGTTAGATATTCATCGATTCTATAATAACACGTGATTCGGTTCAGAGAGTTGTGAAAATTGTCGATGATCCGAAGGTGACACACTTCCGTTTTAGGAGAGATTTTGCCTCCCTTTGTGTTTTTCGGATTGTACAGCAGGATGTGTTCTGAAGAATTGTTCGATATTATAAGAAAACGTAAAGACGACGAGCTCGGTGGCTCAGTCGTGAATGACGCGACTTTGACATGAACGCTCGTGGGTTCGATTCCCACACAAGGCAAACATTTGTGTGCATGAACATGTTTGTTTGTTTGGGTCGCATCAAAGCAGCCTATCTGGGAAAGTACCTCCACCTCACAGAAAACCGCAGCCAAATAACAACTTCCTAGAGGGTTGTTGTGTTCTGGCGTGTGAGTGAGGTCACCAGTAAGCTCCCAAGGAGTTGCTGTGTAAGCAGCAGAGGAGGCATCGCGCGAGTGATAATATATCACAGGCGTTAATAGGCTACGGTACCCGCTTTACATCAGGTGGGCGGTATGCTTGTATGCCTCCCGACGTAGTATAAAAAAAAGACGGACATCAGCTGTACTAGCCCATCGTAAGCCGTGTCGTTAGTCTTGTCATCGTCCGAACATGGGCTATTAAGAAGGCTGCTCGTTGTATCTTTTAACGAGCTCCGTAGCGCAGGGGTTGTTACGCTACTTTAATATAAATTCGATTTCCACAAAGGACAAACATTTATGTGAATGAAACAACATACAACTCCTTGGAGGATGGTTGCGTTCTTGCGTGTAAGTGAGGTCACTAGTGAGCTCCTAAAATGTTGCTGTGTTAGTAGCAGAGGCATCGATGTGATATTTATTATAAGAAATCATTTGTAAATTAATTGTTAAATGTAAACATAGGTACACTGAATATCTTGTTTTCGAATTATCTTCAGTGCATTCAGTGTCTGTCCGAAATTGAGGGATTATACAGGAAATGTTGAATACGAATGTCTTAGTAGCTTAAGTCGGGTGCCCTTGTTTTCGGAAGAGGCTTGACTCTCGATTCCTCTAGAATTCGAGTCCTCGAAAATTAATCTATTGTTAAATTTACGCTAAACGTGATCTTTTAATGACTTTCCATTAAAGTGTCGCATGAAACTTTTTTATTACCCAGTTTTAAAAGCATTCTGTAATGTAATATTTTAGCATCAATTTCAAAGATCTATGCATAAATACAAAAAAAAAAAACTGTTTCGAATTTCACTTTGAGAAATGGTGTAAATTTATTAAATAGGCAGATCTCGTAACAATTGGTTAGAGGTTATATATTCTACTTATATACTACATAGAATTATTGCATTCATCCACACCAAACCTTACTCATCCCACTGTTTAGAGCATACTCCACCAAGCTGCTCAACTATGGATTAGCGGAGGCAAGATTTAAACAATTTTCAATATATTCCCAATATATTGATTACTTGATATTTTACGTACTATAACGAATAGCAAACTAGAATATATTAAGAAAAGTATTCTAACATGGTTATTACATTTTAACTATTACTAGGCTGTGATACAATGTGAAAGTAAAACTGTCCTTTAGTGTATCTTACTTGAAAAATAATATCAAAATGTAATGAAAAAAATAATTTCAAAATTTCATTGCAATAAAGTACCTACAGAAATTTATAATCATGTATCATCAGATCATCATATGTATATGTCCAAAATGTATAGTCACTACTACACAAATGAAATAAATGGAACCCTTATAGGATCACTTTATTGTCCGTCTGTCTGTCTGTATGTCAAGACCCTTTTTCTGAGGGACGAGAGGAGCTATTAAGTTGAAATTAATACCAAATACTCAGGTCTGCAATCCCTTCGAGCAGCAAAAAAATCAAACTTCTAAGTAACGAAATCAAAAGATACAGGTGTTTATGCCTCGTTTATGCGCATATTTTGACACTCACAAGGGAATCAAAACCAATAGGGTTATTCCCGTTGATCTAAAATCATGAAATTTGGTAAGAAGTAAGGTCATATAGCAGAAGTTGAGGAAAAAATCCGAAAACCGTAAATTTGTTGCTACATCACAAAAACATGTTTTTTTTGAAAATATTTCTTACGGAACCCTCAAAGAGCGAGTCGTCCTCGAACTGGATGGCTTTTTTTCTATTTTAGGTACCGAATGCCGAATCATATTTTGATATAAAAATATAAAATAATAAGTTGTTATTGCTCTCCTTCTTCAAATGTAAAAGAGGTCTATATATCTCAGCTAAATTAATCTTTCAGTCAGGTCATCGTATTCAACCGCCCATTTCACGTCTTCTTTGTTAAAATGAATTTAACGTCCATTGTCACAAATATCATTTTCACAAAATTTTATAGCTGCGAAATAACCACAAACAGAATAAAACGAGTTTGGTTCAACGTAATGTTGCCGCAACTTGAAATATGAGCTCGGAATGGAATAAAAGTTTGAAAATGTGCAAGTGCACTTGTATCATAGCACTGTCTCTGTTGGGCCGCCTGGTATTAATGCGGTTATATTTGAGGCGTGCAGACAAAGGTGGTAAAGGCACTAAATAATAATATTTATTATGCAACTCTCGACATTTACTACAAAACCAATTTAAACATCGTAATCAAACAGTTTTCTTACAAATTGCTCGGTTATCTTGAAGACGAGCTAGTTGGTGCAGTGGTGAAAGGAGCTGTTACGCTACTTTGACACCAACGCTCGTGGTTTCGATTTCCATACAGGACAAACATTTGTGTGCATGAACACGTCTGTTTATATAGGTCTGGGTATTTTCTATGTACAATAAATAATAAATATGTATTTAAAAAAAATATGTATTTACATATATTTATCGGTTGTCTAGTACCCACAACACAAGCTTCGGTTACTTTGGGGCTAGATGCGCCGTGAAATGTATCTGGCAATATTTATTATTTTAGTTAAGTACATATTTATAGTTATCGCTTACTCACCGGGAAATAAAACCTAAAAATATGAATTAAGCGGTACATGCTCACACCAGGATTCGAACCAGAACTAGTTAATAGGTTGGTTCTTTGTATCCTGGGCTCTCATGCACATTGCACGTGTCTGAATTGTCATACTGCATATATTTGTCAATCTTCAGTTTGCTTAGAAGCCTTTTTAGTTTCAAATGTATTTTCATTGTATTGTAGTTAAATTAGTAGAATCTTATGTGCTTAAATACCCCTATGAAGCAAAAATGAAGTACATAGACTGTTTTAACTTTATTCCACATTAGTTTTGTATTGAAATTTTGAAAGGATTATAGAAATGGACATGGATAAAACCTGTAGTAACACATTCAAATGAAGTAAATAATTTATGAGAGCTTGAGTGCACTTAAATGACTGAATTAGTAATGTTAATATTATTACCACCTGGCATTAGAGAACTTGGTTGTAATAATGGTACAATCATTTTTTATGCAATTTCAGGAGGCAAGTAAACATACAGCCCACCCGATGTGAAGTGGTCACTTATGAAAGCTTGCAATACAGGAAATGTCGATCGCGCATTGTCACCCCTGTTGCTGACACAGCAACTTCTTAAGAGCCGCGAGTGAGTGAGGTTACCAGGCTCACTCACTCGCAGGTACATAAAACCCCTCCAGAAACTTGGTTACGGTGTTCTTTAAGACGACCAACAGTGAACAGTAAATGAAACGATATAATTTTTGTAAAAATTGTCTATTATGTTTAAATAAAATAACGAAAACAATAAAGATTAAAAAAAATAGAGCTAATAAAACAAAATATGCAGTATCAATACGGATAATAAAAGGTTAGGCAATATGTAAGAATTGTTTTTTATGGTGAATTTCTTAATTATTTCAACATTCTCCAAAAAAATCCAATATATTATGTTATCCGTGGCAGCGACGGTGACGGTCATACGGTTTCTGTTCCAGGTGGCGGACGACCGCAGCAGCCGAGGCAGAGACTACCGGAGCAGACATGGCAGCGTCGGCATGTTGCAACTACTGACGGTAGTAGGTGGCTGCCGGCCGGTGCTAGGCGGCATGAACTAATTGGTGGCGGAAACACACAAAGCAGGTTAGATCAAATTGCATGTAAAGACAACAATTTGTTATGGTGGATCAAACAAGGGCCTTGTGCACAGTACGTAAGATGCGAATATTCTAGTAAACTGCAGCTGTGAAATTTACTGTCTAAGTTCCAGTTATTAAGCGGAGAGGTGAGAGTTAGTAATTCATTGCCCCTCACCAAGTTGTTTGTTTAGAACCATAATCACTTATAGTGACACAACAATCCAAAGTAATCGTTATTTGGCTGCAGTATTTTGTAATGTACGGACGCTTAGTCGGTAAGGTTACCTTGACAAAAACATGCCCCCAATATCTCCTAAATAAACACATAAAAAAAGTAATCAAATGCGAGTGACTACTTTAATTCTCCCACATCGTAATTTGTATATTTTTTTATTAAGTTCCATTGATTGAAGTTGTACGTAAATATAGTTCAAGTTAAAAAGATAAAATGGTTATCACTGTGAAATCAAATCTTCACAATGATATTTTGTCTATTGTCTACAATATTCCTTTATTAACCCAACCATCCCAAAGTCGTCTATTTGTCTGTTTGATTTAGGTAAAAATAAAATATATATCCAAATATACTATACCAAATAAAGATAAATATAAAAAAGGGAATGGTATACAGGAGGGGCTCCTTTAAGATCTATATCAGCCAACTTTAAAGCCATTGATAGATAAATATACATTGATAAAATAGACAGTTGAGAGGTATTGGGTCGCAAGTTTTCTTCTTTTTTTAATTTGATAACAAACTTACACAACATTTTTAGAAGTGACAAAATGGTATATTCTAAAATCCACCCGCAAGTATACACATTTGCCTAGTCATAAGTCCGCTCTAATCTGAAATAATCATATGACAAATTTATTTCCTTTTTAAGTAACTTAAAATTAGCATTACAACCTTCGCATTAAAATAGATTAATTTTAAGAGAAGTAGACTGCATCAAAGCAGCACGTGTGTGTGTGTGAGTGAGTTCCTGTGTTATCAGCAGAGGTGGCATCGTGCCAGTGATACTTAATGTATAACAAGCGTTAATAGGCTACGGTAACCGCTTTATATCAGGTGGGCCGTCTTCTTGAAAGCCTTCTGACATTGTATAAAAAAAATCACAAGGCTAAACCTGTCAAAAACTGAGATTTTTTGAGAGAAAGAACATGCGCGATTATCAGAACTTTTTTATATCTGAAGTACGATAGTACGATGCACTAGCTGCACTAGCCCGTGACCGTTTTTTTTTTTCAAGTTTTCAAAGGGTATCCTAAACATTTCTGTGTTGATGAAGATAATAAATATGATTTCAGCTCGTATTAGTCCACTGCTGAACATATAGGCCAACCCTCTAGAGAGCCACTTGCCTCGATTCTGAGCCACCTGTATCCGTTGACTCCCTACAGATCTTCGAAGTCGTCGCTCCATCTAGTGGGGGGTCGTCCCATACTGCGAACGTTAACAATGACAGCTATGTAAAATTCTACCATTGATCTTTTACGGCAATTATTATCACAAACAACGATAATAATTGCCGTATGTTAACCTCCAATTTATGGTTCTACTGAGAAAAAAGAGTTACATTCGTAGTCGTATGTTTATGACCTTTACTTGCTCATTCCCATTATTTTTATTTTACTGTAAACAAGAATAATGCACTAACGCGCTGTTTTATTTTTCTACAAACTTAATTGTACTTACCGTATCTTCGTGAAGAAAGGAAATACTTGAACAAATGAAAGAACTCATTACAAGTGAAGTGATGGATAATATTTCCTCAAGACTTTTAATATGTCTGCTCAAACATCCTTGATGTACAAGATGATTTTATAAATTATTTTAAATATTTAGTATGCTAAATATTGAAGCAGTGTGTACAAAGTACATACAACCGCAGTGACTTAAGATCTTGTACATTTGGCCATAGGTTAGAAGTCACAGAACGGGCGGTAGATAGCAGCTATCCTCATTTTTTTAAATTGATAACTTCTTATGGGCGAGTAAACCGCTTCGTTACGTAACGCGTTACGGCGCCAGTCTGTCTGGCTTCCCTTTCTCTCACGCATACGGCAGCTTTAATTATATGTAGATTAGTTTCAAGTTATCACTTCTGTCGGACGTCCCGAACGCACACGTTTTTTTTCACTAAGGGCATACCGTACTTTATCGCTGCACCAATATCAACCACTTCAATAATAAGAACGTATCGGGTACCTAAAATATGTGCGTATGATGGTTGTAACACAGTTAATTGCGACGCCGCTGGTATTAAAGTTAATACAAGTAATATAGATATAATTTAATAAGAGTTATACATGTATTATACAGATGTAAATTCAATTCAAAATTCACAACACACATGTACATGCACTAAATAGATATTAGAATAGGTGAGCATTGTTTTGAGATTATGAGACACTGGTATCTGGACTAAACAGAGCTTGTATCTCAGTACAACAGACTATCCCTATACAGTGTTATAAGCATGATAGTATTAAACTATTTTGTTGCATTTATTTACAAATGAGGTAGGAGAATATATATAATCTGAATTTATCTTAGATGTATGAATAAAGGAAGTATGTGTGCTCGCGTGTTGGTGAGAAAGTATATGTTAGTGAGAGTAGGATATAGCTATTCAACATACGTACTAGACTAACCAATTTTGCTAAACAATTAATTGGTTGTATTAGGTTTTATTTAGGTTCTGTATCGATGTAATCGATGGTTAGAAGGTAGTTCGTGATCTTCTTCATACAGTCAAATTTTGTGAGTTGTGTATGTTTACTGTATGGATTATTTTATTATAGAAGTATGGGCTAAGAAAACAATAAAATCGGTTGGAGTATATAGTGCAAAGAACAGGAGCTAAAATGGCGGCGGGCAGAACGAGAAGAGATTGGAAAATATTAGTTATCGTGGTGCTGTTGCAGTAAAGAATTTAGTATGTGTGTATATATATAATTATTCTGTACGTGTGTACGTCACATGTTTTATATGTTCAAACAGGACAATATGTACATATAAATATAATATATATAACTATATATTATAAATATATATTATATCTGCAGGATTATAGTATTCCTGCGAGTAAGTTAGCATACCAGTAAGCTCCTAAGAAATAGCTGTCATAGTCTACAGTAACTATTTTACATTAGGTGGACGGTATACTTGTGTAACTCCCGACGTTGTATAAAAAAAACGTATACAAATCCCGGCGCGTAATTTGACCTAAAATCGGCGGCGCAGGTGCACTTGCTTGGAAAAGTGTTATAACTTTATAATTTTAAACATGAATATGAAAGACTAAAAAAGGAGTATACGAAAAGGTTTAGTTTATTTGTATTAAAGAAAATATGAATTCAACTACTGTTGCCATCAGTATCTCCAACTCATAATTTTGTACGAAGATTACCGATTCGTTTTCGGTAAGGTGGAAATTGTAGATACACAGTCTTATTACGGAAATGATGGTTTTTAACACGGAATTTATGGTTTTAAGGCGGGAAGTCTACTACTCATACGTGCCGGTAGTAACGCTTAACGGTACGCCACTTAGTAGAGTGACAAAATTTAAGTATCTGGCTCACTGGGTGATCGAGGATCTCTCAGATAACGTCGACATTGAGAGGGGACGTAGGGCGCTGTCCGTCCGCTGTAATATGCTGGCTCGGAGATTCTCACACTGCACTGATCATGTCAAAGTAACGCTATTTAAAGCATATTGCTAGATGTTTTACACTTGCGGTCTCTGGGTTAACTACACGCAGAGAACATACAGCGCTTTACGTGTCCAGTATAATAACGCGTTCAGGGCGCTGATGGGGCTGCCGAGGCGCTGCAGCGCATCCGGCATGTTGACGGAGGCACGAGTTGATGGCTTCCACGCTTTCCATAAGGAAGCGTTGCGCCTCGCTCATGAGTCGTGTGCGCGGCAGTCTCGACGGTGTCCTGAGCGTGTGAGCTGACAGGTGGGACTCTCCATTACTGCGACACTGGATACACCTGCATGCTGCCGGATAGCCAGTGCGGGAGTATTACACAAATGTTGTCAGTTTATTTTATTGTTATTATATGATATTTATTTTTTAATCTACTAACATATTTAATAAGTACCATTGTAACTAACAATTATGGATGTGAATCTGAAATAAAATATTATTATTATTATTACACCTTTATCAAAATCGTCAATGCCTGTGATTGGTTTTGCCCGCCTTCTTTTCTTATTAAGGGCCCTAAATCCGACTAAGGATTTTGATACTTTGCTTTCTCATAAAATCTTTTCCACAGTGAAGTCTTCTGCTGTTTAGTTCTGCGAAACGTATGTATTGTGTTCTTTCGAAAAAAAATGAAATAAGTCAAATACCATTTTTCTTGAATCTCTGTTTAAAGTTACGTGCCGACGTCATGGCATTTTTACTTGTGATAAGTAATAAAAAATAACAAAAACAATGAATAACTAAATACTAAACATTATTTTACAAAAACCAGAACTTAAACTTTTCTACTCGTCAATACAGAGGACAGCGAGAGGTTTGCACAGTTCAAGGGGGACGGGAAGTGTTTGCGCGGGAGTTGAATCCACCCCGTTGCTATGGATATCAACGTGTGCACCCCTCGCGCCTCCGAAAAATGATTACTGCACATGGGTCAAGTTACGCACCGGTACCTGTATGTAAGTAGACATTATTTGAGCTTATTGCGTAGGATACAAATGTGTATGTAGAGTTTTCGATAAAATACATACATATATATAAAATATAACTAAAAGCGTCAACGGAACTACTTTGCTACTTTAAACCTCTGCAACTGACGTGGTAGTCTGTCGACACCCTTTAGATAGAGAAAAATGTATCGTTATTTTTCAAATCCTTGTCCCCCGTATTCCCAGTACCTTCCTATAACGTGCTTATACATGTGATACAGAGCCAGGAGCGGCCGCGCTGAATGCAGTCGTCGATAGTAGAATGCAGTAGTTCAATATGAAATAAAATATGAAGCCCATTGTTATTTCATATTGAACTACTGAACAGGGCTCAATTTTAGAAATCTGACTACAAAAATTGTTAACTTTGATAATTTGTTGAAAACATTTTTTTTTTCATTATGCAATAATGTAAATTTGAACTGATTATATTTCGTGTCAATATAAAATGGTTAAAATAAACTTGTGCTTTTGTCCCGAGTAATTAATATTAGTTTTTGTAATAACACATGCCCGAGAAACACTTTCCTTGACTATGGAAAACTGTTGACAAACTACTGAAACATGAATAGCTTTTGGGTTTGGATTCTCGACCCTCGCTTAATTGAAAAAATAAGGAAAAATGTTCCGAAAATTTTATTATCTTATAGTAGAATTCCGTAACAATAAAGAATTTCATATGAATAATGTAATTTTTATTCTTAGTTAGTAACTCCTCGGGCTTATCGAGCCAAAAATAATGGTGGCCTACTGTATAAGCCTCTTATTCAGTGGTGAAATCCTACTAATATTATAAATGCGAAAGTTTGTATGTATGGATGGATGTTTGTTGCTCTTTCACGCTTAAACGGCTGAACGGATTTGAATGAAATTTGGCACGTAGATAGATTATGATCTGGATTAACACATAGGCTACGTTATTTAAATCCACGCGTGCGGAGCCGCGGGCAGCAGCTAGTGAGTTATATGTACGTGGAGGGAGGTGTGTTGGAGCTAGGTTATGTCGAAGTTTTCTGACAGACAGAGTCATATATGTTAAACTTACCACGGGGTTTTTCTTTACTAAGTTGTAAAATCATAGGAGGTCTGTTTATATGTGTGATGTATAGGATGACATAAACCCAGGGCAGAGAGAATAGGGTGCACTAATCCAATCCACGGACAGATTGGAATAGGATATTTGATTATATACCTATGCTCTTTCTCCTCGACTCGCTTTTGAGAGTTTAATTAGGAGCACCTAGCAGCAAAAACATTCTATCTGTCTATTTGTCTTAGTTTGACAGTTTTTAAGAGAAGTAGGGCGCATCAAAGCAGCGTGCCTGTGGAAGTACCTCCACCTCACAGAAAACTGTAGTCACATAACAACTACTTACAGGATTAATATGCTCCTGCGTGTGAGTGAGGTCACCAGTAAGCTCCTAAGGAGTAGCTATGTTAGCAGCAGAGGTGGCATCGCGTGAGTGATACTTAATGTGTTGCAAGCGTTTATATGCTACGGTAACAGCTTTACATAATGGTGGGCCGTATGGTCGTATGCTTCCCGACGTTGTATAAAAAAAAGAAATACCATTTCTTGGACGTACGGGATTCCTTCAAATGTTTTCCATCACCGCCGAGCAAGTGATAGTTATAAATATGTCTTCCGTCCGAAATCCGAAAATACGAAGTAAGTGGTATGTACATGCCAGGATTCGAACCGGCGACCTGTTGTTCAATAGGCCGGTTCCTTATCCACTGTGCAACCAATACTATATATGTACAGTGGAATTATAGATGCGCGAGGCTGAAAATAGGTAGGTAGGTTTTTTTTTCTTTATACAACGTCGGGAGGCATACAAGCATACGGTCCACCTGATGTAAAGCAGTTACCGTAGCCTATTAACGCTTATAACATATATCACTCGCGCGATGCCTCCTCTGCTGCTTACACAGCAACTCCTTAAGAGCTTACTGGTGACTTCACTCACACGCCGGAACACAATAACCCTCTAGGTAGTTGTTATTTGCCTACGGTTTTCTGTAAGGTGGAGGTACTTCACCCAGATGGGCTGCTTTGATGCGCCCTGCCTCTTTTAAAACATCCCGACCAAGACCAACAGATATGTTCATGTGCATAAATGATTGTCTTGTGTGGGAATCGAGCACGCGAGCGTTGGTGTCAAAGTCGCGTCATTCACGACTGAGCCACCGAGCTCGTTATTTCCTACGAGCGCGGTCAGAATGTTCTCTACTAAGCTAATCTCTACTAAAATATATAAAACGGAAGTGTTTGTTTGAATGTAACATGGGATACCGGGATAAAAGCAGAGGAAGTCGCGAGGTGTAGCGGTGCCGTTAGTTACTTTATATTTTTCCTTGGTTTGTCGAATAAGTAAATTATCCCTAAAAGTTTTCAGCATTAGCATTATTAAAATTCAGAAAAGTTCTTGGTACGATGTTAGTGTCTAACTAACATATTTACTAGCAAAGTTAATCCTACAAAGTTCAGAGTGCTCTATAAAACTGGAAATATTCACGAGTATTTAAAAGAAAGTAAATTATCGGCAATAAGCATTTATAGTTTTTGTTGAGTTCCGTATAGAAGGCAGAAAGGAACACTTATATTCACCTGTTGTTATATTCCTTCGCTTTAGTAAAGTCACAAAGTAATCTGTAAAGATGTCAAGAGATCGTTATTTCTTATATTTTAAGTTCTGTATACATTCTAACAAGAGTACCCTGAAAATATTTCACTGCATTTCAAGGCCGTTATGTAAAAAGAATTAAAAGCCACACAGCGAATAACTGGTAGTATACCAATCGAGTATTTCGTTCAAAATTATCTAATCGACAAAATAGGTTTTCGCAGTGGTTAGTAATGCTACTTTGACACCAAAGCTTGTAGGCTCGATTCCCACACATGACTAACATTGGTGTGCATGAACACGTCTATATGTCTTGGTCTGGATGTTTTTAACATTAAAGCAGCCCGTTTGGGGAAGAACCTCCTCCTCACAGAAAATTGCACATATATAAAAACTCTCTGGAGGGTTCTTGGGTTCCTGCAAGTGAGTGAGGTACTAGTAAGCTTCTGTAGCTTCTTAAAAGTAGCAGTGATATTTAATGTGTTGCAAGCGTTAAAAAGGCTACGGTAACCGCATTACATCAGGTCGGCGGTATGCCTACTGACTTTGTTTAAAAAAATTAATAGATTCAGGTGTTAATTTGAGAATGTCAAATTTACATGCAATTTGAACGAACAAAAAATGTTTACTCACGAAGGACTCATCACTAACATTAATATCAGGTAATACGTATAGAAACATTTTTACTATTTGTTAATTGCGATTATTCATTCGGAATGTTTTGTCAAAATATTGTCACAAAAAAATTATAATGTATAAAATTTTAAATTTCAAAAATTACTAAATGAACCACCGGGTGAAGAAACAACAGTGAGTCTACGCTGGAATCGAGTGAGCATCATGGTATACTCTTCTCTGTTCGGTATGCTCCCCTGTCCCATGTTGTATTGGGCCTCGCCGAGTACATCGGCGCTCGACATCTACTGTGTCCTTGGTATCCCTGACTGGCGCGGTGATGGATCGCAAGGTGATCTCTACCGACTCCTACTGCAACAGCGCATGCGACCGCCTGTGATCGTGAACGTCTCACGGTACTGCTTGCTGCTCGTGGTTCACTGGCGAGCTACACTACTGCGGCCTACATTTCCGTTTGGACCTTCCGATGTCGACGACCGGGGGGTGCCGGCCGCCTCCGTCCGGGGCCCCATACATAATCCTCCTGAACTTTGGTTAGATCCATTCAATGCGAGTTGTTAATGCCAGACCTAGCCCTGAACTTTTAGGACCGTCTTTTTATCTATCTTTACTTGTAAATATTAGTTTTAAATAAATTTGTTATTTTTATTTTGAACGACCTTTTTTTTAAATTCAGTAACCTTACATAACTCAGCCACATCTGTCTATTTAGTGATGGTAAATGAGAGTGGTAAGGCGACGAAACGTTAGCATCGTCCCTTCTCTAGACAGACAAATGACCTGAAAAGAGCGACTGGAAGTATATTGATGCGAAAAGCGAATGGTCTCATATGATGGAATGCATTAGGGAGTGGACAAATAAAAATTATGATGTGGTAGGTACTCTGTGGAATTTCGTATACCAATATACTTGTTACAAAAAAAAAACACTGTAATGTTCCACTGTACTTTCTGACTTAAGTCAAGCTGCTTAAATCTATTCAAGTACCTATGTTGTACTTTAGTTATTAAGAATTATATACTAAAAATTGTATGTACGAGTAACTTCTAACAGGTAATCTCGTAAACAGGCAGTAAAACGAAATAATTTATTTTTACTGTCTGCATAAATAGCGCTGTTGGCTACAATCCATGCAGTAGTCAAGACAGTATTTTTTTATGTATATATTGACTCTTGAACATAACGTATCATGCAAAATCGTAAAATGCATTTTTATTACATTATTTTATTATTGCAGTACACACGGGTAAAACCGCTGGCAGAAGATAGTAAAAATTCAGAATATCATGGAACCTTTTTACTAAAAGACTAATAATAACTCTAACGTTAATTCTATTCTCTCGTTATTTTATAGATGAAAAACTCATTCGTCATCTATGAATTTTAAGCAAAAGAATAACCATATATAAGGACCACCAATCCTAATGAAGTATTTATTATAAATCTTTAAAATTTATAGTCGGTTTCTTTCTAATCATAGTTTAATAAGAAAAAATATTTGAATAATAAATAAAATGAATAAACGTTAACAATAAAAGAATTCACGTTACAGTTTGTAAATTGTTTTTCACCAGAATACAATAAAACTAAAATAAAGAGTCATAATTTTAGCAGTCTATATATTTATTGTGTTTACGTATAGGAGTTTTATCTTACCATGGAAACTACTATTTTGATGATGATAATAAAGAATCGTTATTATAATCCCGGTGAATAGGGCACATTTTTTTTGAAATGTAAATAACATAGCGGTTGTTATGTTCATAAAAGTAACTAAGACAAACAATAATTTGTATATGTATGTATATCTTCACGCCAGGTCCCTTGCGGGGTAGGCAGAGAGAACCGAGCGCCATAAGACGCGGTCCTTACACACTTCACTCGCTTCTTTCACATTCACAGCTCTTTTCATGCACGCTCGGCCCCTGGCTCCTGACATCACCTTCTGATAAAACACGACCAATTTGGTCATGGTAGGTTAGTCTTGGTCTTCCTGGGCTCCTATATCCTTCCACTTTCGCATTGTATATCTGTTTCGTTTACAATAATTTGTTGTAGAAATTTTATAATATCATTTAAAGGACTTTGTAATATCATAAAAGGAAGGAGGAAGGAAAATCAAAAAGAGTAATATATTGAAATTTAACGTTACTACACGCAAACAAATTTAACGCTATGAAGTAATAGGCGGTTCCGAGGTTCAATTTATTTTTTAATATCCCCAATGAAGTTAAATAGTGCACAAAAAATAAAATTTAAATAGATAGTATTTACCCTTTTAGGGTCGGCAACGCAAGAGTGACACCCCTGGTGTTACAAATGTCCATAGGCAACGGTAACTGCTTCCCATCAGGCAGGCCGTAAGCTTGTTTGCCACCTTAGTGGTATAAAAAACCCCCGAATAGGCAAACACGTTGAGGGTCTATAATACCATTGTAAGGCACATTTTGGTTAAGGTTATAGTTGATATTTGCAAACGTATTTTCGCAAGGGGCCAGCTTTTTGTTGCATTAAATAATATTATTTAATGCAATTTATTTATTAGCGGAATGAGTGTCCGTAAACTTTAGAGTAACCCACATGATGCGGCGCGTTTGATAGAGTTCGAAAGGCAATATTTGAACAAATGTCTAGGTACTCGTAGGTAGTGTTCATAATCTATATATTTTCGTAATTTACTTTTTCGTTATTTATTTCGTATAGCTGAGGATACCCAAGACTAACCCACCACGACTAAATTGGTCGTCTTTTATCAGAAGGTGATGTCAGGAGTCCTAGGAACCGGCGAGTGTTCATGAAAAGAGCTATGAATGTTAAAGGACAGCGTCTTATGGCGCTGGGTTCTTTCTATCTACTTGCAAGGGACTTGGCTTGAAGTTATACATATTCATACAAATATACGTCTATAGCACAATATAATGCACATTTTTATTTCAACTTGGTATGTTTTGAAATCATTACAATATCATCATCTCAGCCCGTATTCGTTCACTGTTGAACATAAACCTCCATTTAATAAGAAAATTTAATTAAAAATGTATAAGAGCTTGTATATTTCCAATTTTATTAATGTAACACCAAACACTAAAAAAAAGAAAATCGGACGAATAGTGATTAAGAATAGCTATTTATATATACATATGTGACGTGCAGAGTACTTTCGTGTAGGCATGCAAAGGCACTTCGTAATTGGAATGCAGTATAGTACAAATTGAAATGCTGTAAGACGTAGAATTTTCTATAAGATCGTCTCAAAGGTTAACCTGCTGCCCAACACAAGTGTTTGCACAGATGTGACACGATCCCGAAGGAGAGAAAAGTTCCTTTGAATATTCTTAAAATATATTTCTTGTATTGCTTGCTTTTAAAGACATGATTTTTAATAGGAGATAGAGAAAGCATATAGATGTAAGGTTTACGAGTATGTATCATTTTTAGATTTTCTTAATCAATCGAAGTGCTGCTGGTGATGTTTAATAGCAGATGTCAGATGAATTTTTAGAAAAATCTATATCTGAAAGCATTTCACTGCCTGTACGTTTCATATCTATGTACATCTATGTATAAATATGTATTTTCCTCTTCCTATCCTTATTTATTAGGATTTTGATATGAAGCGGCTTCCGTCAGACTTCCTTAACCCAGAGGAAGATCTGAACCTTTCTTATACTAGTTACACCGCATTCGAAATATAATTTCTTGGACGTGTGGGTTTCCTTACGATGTTTTTCTTTCTCCGCCGAGCAAGTGACATTTAGATATATGTACATAAATCGGAAAATACGAATTTAAGCTTTACACTTTAATCTTTGCACCATTTTAATATCATACGTGTTAAAAGTTATAATAAACAATACTTCGAGTGTCAAGCGCGATCTGTTTTAGCTGTACATACCCACATCCAGGATTTCAACCAGGATCAGAATGGACATGATTCAATTATATGAACATTATAATATTTTGACGCAAAATAACACTATATATGTATAAAGAAAACACAACTAAAAGACATGGTTTACTTATGTAAGTAAATCATGTCTTTGCAACAAACAAACAATGGCCCTTTTCTTTTTAAATCATTAGCAAATGAAATATGAATGCTTGCTTTGCATAACAAAGCTCGGAGATTCACGTCATATATTTTTTAAGCTTTAAGCAGGAAGTTTAGTTGTATTCAGTTTTTATAGCTTTTCGACATTATTATTGCATATTTGATCCTGCCGTATTTATAATGTATCGTATACGGTAACAAACAACAACTAACAAAGGCCCCGGTTCGAAAACCGGTTTTGCCTATTAATTTAAACGAGCAATTCATGTATACGTATATAATATATTATAACATAAAACAAAATAAAAACACCTAACGAATCTCTGTCGATAAAGTTTTTTTATATATTAGAGGTCAAACGAGCATATTGTGTCACCTGATGGTAAGTAGTCACCGCCGCCCATTGACATCAGCAACGCCTAAGGGTCACTGATCCGTTGTTGGCCTTATTAGGGGCATAGGCTCTTTTCTTGAAGGCACCCAAATCGCATTTGTTCGGGAACACCGTTGAAGGTAGTTGAATCCACAATTACGTGGTATTACGTGGTAGATAATGCCTTAAGAAGCGTACTGTAGTGGATTGCGACTCATCAAGATGGTGTGGGTGAAATTTTAGTTTGTGGCGAGTGGTACAACAGTGGAACTCAGCGGCTGGTATTAAGTTTAATACTCGTAGTTCCTTCAAACACTCCCCATTCCTCACTTCGTGTACAAAGCGAGTCCCGCTGAACGGCGATCACGGTACTGTATGTTACAAAAATATTCAGTCTCACGTGCGCTCTTACCTAAACAGATATTATGGAGAGAAAAGATTTACTATTTAGTATGATTGTTTGAAATAGATAAACACAAAAGATACTTAACTAACTTTAAAAATTCTTTCACATTCATACATTATCAGCAAGTAATAGATACTTTATTTTAATTAAAAAAAAATGGTATTTGTACAAAAATTGCAATGTACATTATTTTAATCAAAAATTTGACTACAAAAGTCATTATTTGGCTTGGACTGTAAAAATATTGCTGACACATAAAGTTATGTACTATATATATTTATAGTAGTTATTATTGCCTACAGAAAAGTCTTAAATATTCCATGTCTAAAAATTATACTTAACTCAAATAACCGTCTTTTGTTCAAATCAAACAAAATCAAAAGAGGATGATATTTATATCATGATAATGGCTACAAATAATTAGTTTTACAAGGATTTTATGCCATATTTTACTTGTAAATTACCTACTAATTAAATTTTCTATCTATCTATCTACTCGTTCTATGTATCTAGCCAGAGAATGTCGCTTGTCAATAATAAAATAATGCGATGGACACACTTAACTTTTCCACTCTATATCGTTGGCAATACAAATGATGACAATTGCAATATGTGTTTAATGCACTTGTGGTTTCGCTAATGACTCATTTTAATTATATTACCACTATTTTTATTGTTTGAAATTGAGCTAGCCTCGATTTTAATGTACTGTACATTTAATTTTTCAGTATATGTTTTAAATTGGTTAATATACTTATATATTCTTAAAATCAACATTATCTGATTTCAAATCACATACTAATCGTAGTTTTGCATCAAAAAGTTAGCCTAAGCCAACACATATCCTTTGATATTTCTTTGTTATACTCGTATACTAGTTTGTTTAATACAATTCGTGTGATACTTATAAGAAACCTATTTCTGGAAAGAAAGTAGCCTACCATTAAATCATTATTAGTACATTTTCTTCCAATTACATTTGTCATGACAAGCGATGCTAAGGCAACGACACAAATTTAACCTGAAATATTGTAATTACCGGCTAATTCTTACAATTGATTGATATGATATAATTATACGAACATAATAGCCAGGCACAAAATAACACTACTATGTACTATAAAATATGAATTCTTGCTTCGACCCGGTGAACGTCACATAATCACGAATACATTATTTTAGTTCTACGCAGAAAGTCTAGTTATATCCAGTATAAGAACAGTATATATCCTTACACATAGTATATTCTCTTTGTGTGTTTTTTTACATCACTACGTTGTAAAGGCATCCCATACGAGTTGCCGACTACTGCTGTCATCCTACAGTTCTTGAGAAAAGCTAATTCCATAATTTAAGTGTTTGCGCAAGAAAATCTACTGGAAGCGCACTGTTTCATATTCACATTTTGTAAATGCTCATTTAGTTCCAAAGTGTGACAAATGACATCTCTATTAATAGCAATTCTGTTATAGAAGAGGGATGTTTTTATTAAACTAGCTAAAGACCTGCCACATGACAACCTAAGCCTGTAGTCTGCCAAACAGAAAATGAAGTACTATCTCACCTTTAAACGGAGGTGTCTGGGTACCAGTTTGGGTCATGCCACTCAGTTCAGATGCGAACTGTGGAATCGTTAAAATTTCTAAGCTTACACATTGCCTTAGAAAGTGTAACGGGAGATTTTGCCATTCTTTGGGTGTATTACCAATTGTACAACAGTTTGTATTTGGAAGAGTCGTTACATATTATGGTTCTTCAAGAAATGCACGAAGACATGTTTTCAAGATCGGTAATGCGTGAAAAATGCCTTTGCTGATAGACACTTGTCTGTAGCCTACAGTAACTGCTAACCATTGGTAGGTCATACTATTATGATTGTATAAAACTTAAAGTTCACCCCTAAGGAGTTACTGTCTTAGCAACAGGGGTACGGTAACAACGATACCCACTTAAACATTTGGACCTTATATATACGTCCCGTCATTTTATAAAAACTTCAAAACGAATGAAAATTGCTGCAATAAATGAAGTACTAGCTAGTTTTAATGAACAAAGATATAAATATTTAAAGCTTTCGTATCTTAAGAATTTAAAATGAAGAAAACTAATTTGATACAATAAATCTCAAAAGGGACTACAAATTAGTTGTGACATTGAGATATTTCGTCTCAGAATGGAGTTTCGAATGTCTTAATCAGCTACAAAACGGTTTTATTTTTTCGTCTTGGCTATCACTATAATCAGGACAAATGAAGCAATGTGAACCTTTAACACCGTATTCAGTCATTAAATTGTCAGTATTACAACAAACAAAAGACATACTTACAACATTGTTTATCGTCATTGATTTATTACAACTACTTCACTGTCAATATACTGAAAAGAAAATTAGGGTTGGCGTCATACAGTGGTCTCATGACTAACGACTTATGTGTAGGTTAATTTCGACTTCACATATGCACATAATGTATTTACTTATATGTTAAATTTTCTTGTTATATACTATAATGTTTTATATATTGTGTGCGATATTGGAATAAGTATATTTCTGTTTCTACTAGTAATAATAGCGTATATCATAATTTCTCTGATAGTGTCTGTCTCACTGTCTTCATTGCAGTGGTCGCCACTCATTTATAGATGCATCGACAGTAATCTTGCGTGGCAACAATAAATGCATTATGTTAGAAACAAACAAATATTGTAGTATTAAATGGTCTAGAGAATGAGAAAACGACTTTGCTCTTGGGCTTGACTTTAAAAAATATTTTCATAGTGCGAAGAGACTGATTAAAATTTTTGTACTTGATTATTTTAATTTTAGATCAATAATCAAGTCAACTTTTTTTGTTAAAATTGCTACCAACCTTCAAGTTTTCAAGATGGAGGACGACCGAAGTTGTCCATAATCATCGTCCTCGTACATTTATGCGGCTGCGCATGAATACATGTGTATAAGTGTTTAGTATACGGGTGTATTTAAGAGAGGTAAGGCTCATCCAAGCAATCCGATTGAGGAAATACCTTACTTCACAGAAAACAACAGCCGATTACAAACTCTTTAGAAGGTTGTTGTGTTCCTGTAAGTGAGTGGAGTTACACCTAAGTAAGATCCTAAATAGTTAGTGTTAGCAGCAGGTGTGACAACGTGCGAGCGATACATCCCAAACGATACATGCAAGGATTCGTAGGCTACGTTACATCGCTTTACAATACGTTGGCCGTATACATAAATGCCTCCCCACGTTGTATAAAAAAAAAACATGGCTTTTTTAAGCTATTTTTTTCTTAACTCAGAAGAAACTTTTTATCTTTTTATGGTTCCGTACCCAAAGGGTAAAACGGAACCCTATTACTGAGGCTCCGCTGTCCGTCCGTCCGTCCGTCTGTCCGTCCGTCCGTCTGTCCGTCCGTCTGTCACCAGGCTGTATCTCATGAACCGTGATAGTTAGACAATTCAAATTTTCACAGATGATGTATTTCTGTTTCCGCTATAACAACAAATACTAAAAAATAGAATAAAATAGATATTTAAGGGGGCTCCCATACAACAAATGTGATTTTTTTGCTCATTTTTGCTCGATGTTGATAACGGCAACAGGTAGATGCTTGAAATATTCACAGAATATTTAGTTATATATTCACTTTAAAACAAATAATTAAATTAAAATAAAACAAATATTTAAGGGGGGCTCCCATACAACAAACGTGATTTTTATGCCGTTTTTATAGATAATGGTACGGAACCCTTCGTGCGCGAGTCCGACTCGCACTTGGCCGATTTTTTTTACAATAGGAGACTTGCTTCATAAGGCGTTTTTTTATCATTGTATACTCAACAAGAGATTATTATTTAATGTGGGAGTAAGAAAGTAAACACAACAACATAAAGCATACACATGCTGATATAAACTGTAAAAGTTTTATCTTGGGCACAGACGTGAAGGGACTCAAAATACTAACGTAATATTACTGTCTTCAAAAATTCAGCCAACACGTCAACAGACACGATTTGGCTGCTTCAACACGTCTCTGACCTGGCTTTGGGTTGCGACTTGCACTTAGCTTTTACATATGCTCTCGAAACCTGAGTACATTAAGTTCAGCTGTGAACTTGGAAGGACATTATATTTTTTTTCTCCAAATAGAAGATCTTTCTGAATTAACTTCAATGAATCACACTTGTCCATCTAAATTTTGTATTTTCTTAATATAGTAAATAAATTATTGTATAACTTCAGGCCAAATCAAGGCAAAAATCAAAGTAGGCAGAGAGAATCGAGCGCCTCATTACTCGATCCTTACATACCTCACTCGCTTTTTTAACATTAATTTCCCTTCTCATGCACGCTCGCCGGTTTCTGAGACTCCTGATATCACCTTCTTATAAAACACAATCAATTTGGTCATAGCTTCCTCGGCTTCTATATCCTTCTACTTTTGCGTTGTATAATTGTTTCGTAATTCTTTATTCCTGCATTTTTTTCACATGTCCGAACCAACAGAGCATGCCTCTTCTTATTTTAACACCGACGCGCTCATTCAGTCCAACTCTGTTTCTAACATCATCATTGCGATTACGGACTACAAGCATTACGCTAGAAATGTGGCACAACGCTCACATTTCGACCGTGTTTGTCCTACTTTCATGTTCTCTATGTCATACCTGGCTGTTGCTTCCATAAGTAAGCATTGGGACCAGCACTGTATTGTTTATATATTAGCTATTGCTTCTGGCTCAACTTTTTACCGCCAAGAAATTTTCCCAATGCTCCATTCACACTATTCCCTGCACTCAATCGCCTTTCCACATCAGCGGTGTACCTCCCATTCCTGCTGAAAGCGCATCCAAAATATACAATCTCGTCTACCTATTCCAACACTTCATCATCAGCTGTAATCCGTACATTGGTTCTGGTTTCTTCTCTTTCAAATATCTTTGTTTTCTTCGCATTCAAAAGTAACCCTTTCTTGATACAATCGTCTTTTATTATTGTGACCAGTGTTAGCAGTTCCGATGGTGTCTGTGCTGATATCACGGCATCGTCTGCATACAGCAGACAGTTCACCACTAGGTCACCCATAGAAAGGGATCATGTTTCTGTACCGTAAATCATCATTAACAACACACACTGTTTTTCATCTTGAGACATTGAGGTATTTTGGAAGAGAAAATCTTTCGCAATTTGCCGATATATAAAAATAATATATGAATGCTTGCCATACAGGAAGTATTATTCGCTGTTGCTAATACTGCAACTCCTTAGAAGCTTGATGATCCCACTCCCTCGCATGAAGAAAACAACTCTCCAAGGAGTTATATGGGTGCTGTTTCCTGTGAATTGGAGTTACTTTTTCAATTGGCGTACTTTGATGCTTCCTACCTTATTAAAAGCACCCAGGCCGAGACAAATGGATATGCAATTTGATCTAACCTGCTTTGTGTGTTTCCGCCACCAATTAATTCATGTGGAGTAGAGCCGGCACCCACCCTCTACCGTTAGTAGATGCAATATACCGTCGCTGCCATGGCTGTTCCGGTAGTCTCCTCCGGCTGCTGCAGTCGTCCGCCATCTGGAACAGAAACGCATGCACCCGCCACCGTTGCTGCCACGACTGTCCTGGTTGTCGCCGCGACACGTATTTCGCCTTGAGGCATTCTCAGGCGCTGTAGACGTTAGTCGTAAGAATAGCAAGCTCCATACTAGTATGTTGCATCTACTGAAGTTAGTGGGTGGGTGCCGGCCGGCGCATAAACTAATTGGTGGCAGAAGCACACAGAGCATGTTAGATCAAATTATACGTAAATTTGGGTGTCGCAAAATAACGCCTGATTTATTTAAATATTATAGTAACTAGTGACAATATCGCGATACTATGCAAATTGTAGTAAGCCTGATATGGGCGCCATCCACGGTAAGCTGATACACAAAATATCTATTTTATATTAAAGAAATAAATTTCCTTGCGGCACTTGTTTCTTGAAATGTAAATTTAAATGTATATTGAAACAATATGACGAAAAATTATATGCTTCCCATGATGGTAAACAATTACCGATGACTGACGATGACAAGCGATGGTAATATCAGCGGTACCGCTTGAATATTGCCCACAAAAGGCTGAAACGAAAACTTATATGTCATTTTTCTTGTGTAACTAAGTCCTAAGTCTAAGTAAGGCTAAGTCCTTTGCAATGTGAGTAATATTACAAACATTGTATTTATCTTAAGAAGATTCGTATAAATGTACACTCATACTTCATACTTTTTCACAGACTATAATACTCGTAGATTAGCAGAGAAAGAAAGTAATCTACTATATTTGATACATATATCATATAATGTGATATATGTATATGATACATATACATATAGCACATTATTTACAGTATTAATTGCTCGATGCGTCGTTGCGCGTATCATTCTCACCGAACAAGCTTTTCTCCGAGCTTCGGAGGGCACGTTAAGCCGTCGGTCCCGGCTGTTGTCGATAGACGACAGTCGTTAAGCTAAGTCAGTGGCCCTCGGGCGGCATGAAAACACTGGCCTCCGCCAATCCGCATTTAAGCAGCATGGCGGTGTACGCTTTAAACGCTCCCTTCGGTTGAAGGGAGACCCATATCCCTGCAGTGGGATGAGTAAGGGTTGATGTGGTAATTACAGTAAGAGTGTATATAATTGGAGGGTAAAATTGATATCGTTTTGCCGCGTGAAATACTCTACTTTTTATTTGGAGTGATTTTTTTTAAGAGATGTAATGCGCATCAAAGCAGATCGATTGGAGAAGTATTTCCACTTCTGAGAAAACTATAATTAACCACTCCCTGGAGGGTTTTGTGCTCCTGCGAGTGAGTGGGTTTACCAGTAAGCTACTAAAATGTTGCTTTGTTAACAGCAGGTGTAGCAACATGCGAGCAATACATCCTGTGCGAGTAATACTTACTGTATTGCAAGCGTTTATGTTTGTATGCCTCTCGAAGTTGTGTAAATCAAAAATTAGAAAGTAAAGTGATCGATATATGTGAGTTAGACAGTATAGATACACTATAATAAATAGGCAAAATAAAAAGAGAATTGACAATATGGATTAGACAGACAATTTTTATTATTTATGCAACGTCGGTAGGCATTCGAGTACACTGCCCACCTGATGAAAAACGACGTTGCCACTCGCGCGTGTCACCTGTGCTGCTAATACAGTAATTCCTTGGGAGCCTACTGGTCACCTGACACACGCAGGATCACAACAACTCTCCAATAAGTTGTTATTTGGTTGCAGTTTTCTGCTAGATAAAGAAGTACTTCCACTGATGGGCTACTTTGATGCATCTTACCTCTCTTCAAAACACCTATACTAAGACAAACAGCCATGTTCATACACACGAATCCTATACATATCCTGTGGAGAAATAGAACCCACGAGCATTGGCGTCAAAGTAGCATTATGTTTCCTTTATGACTACATAAGTATAAGCTCTTTGATAATCCTATGTTCTTGGAAAACATTTGACGAAGTGTAACTAATAGTTAGGTATAAAACGAGAATAATTTAACTTAAAAAGTGAAACTAACCAAGCTGAATAACTAAAAATCATTATATGAATATGTGCTAATCCCGAATTCGGGTTTGAAGTTTTATGCCTACTTCTCGATATGACTAGATAGCGATATAACTACATTGCTTTATTATATAGCGATATAACTACATAGCGGTATGACTAGATCGTTTTATTACTATATCACGATTTGACTACATCGCGTTTCGACTAGATCGCGATTGGACTACATCGCCGTAAGATTGGATATCGTAACGGCTACAAAATTTTATTTTTTCTAGAGTACAGTTATCTACATAAATAGAATATTCTTCACTGGTTGCTCCTTTGTACCTTTAAAATAAAATAAATGCATGTAATAAGGATATATGTATTTATTTATATCTACGTTTTAAATCACTGATATATTTAAAAAAGCCATTGTGCGTAATTTCTTGCATCTCAAGTTTATTTAATTCTTTTTTATATTTTCGATTAAATAATGTCATTCCATTGTCTGTTACAAACTTTGAACATAGCATTTTAACTTTTTTTGGCAAGTAATTGCGCCTCTTTTTTACGTAGGTTTGTGCTACATGCGCACATTCAGACGACGATGCCAAGCCTCTAAACTATTATTTCTCCTGTGCCTCTCGTTTGCTTAAGATATAAGCACGATATTTTTCAGCCATTGCCTACAAAACTACCGTGCGAACGCATCCATTTCTTTCGGTTTTTTAGAGCTCTCACAATAGCCGACTACCCATCTTGTACATAGGATGAGGGCAGCAGAGGCAAATTGGCAATAATACTAGTGACGTTTCGCCCTTCTTCAGACTTAGTTAGACCAAAGTCGTTCGCATTTTTCCACATCGTTTTATTGAAGTGGTAGAAGCATCTGTAATTATTGCCTTTAGATAAACGTTCCGAAAGGCACTGATTAGTCCCAATTCGTAATCACGTTTTTTTTGTACTTCAAGCACATCGCGTATTATAGTAAATAAAGTGATATAATGTTGTTTCGCTTTTATTAGGTAAGAGGGCATAAAGTACGGGATATATATTCGCCATCACTTCCGTACTATCAATGTCCACGTGAATGGAGAACAATTGACAGTATGGGTTGGGTACACATTTAAAGGTTCCATCGCCATAGAAAACTTTTCCTTGATCTGCATACGTTTTCATAATCCTTTTGGAAGACGGCGTTGAGAGTATAAGTGTTTTATCGACTTTTGATAATTCAAACTCTGCATTCAAAAAGTATTTCTTAATAATATTTGGAACCGCCACTTCTATTGATTTTGAAAAATCGGTTTTTTGCACTTGAAGTAATTATAAGGCTTGCCACTATAGGTTGAAGTAGATTCAATTGTCAATTGTTGTAGAGTTTGTTCATAAACCTTTTTACTGAAGACAAGTCTTCGCGTACGTTTGCTTTTGCCTTATCCATTAAAAGGTCGTCTTCCATTTTGTCATAATCTTGTTCACACTTGTGCAAACTCTTCCTAATTATAGCTGTCTTTTCTTCATGTAAGGTAAAGGAAGCACTACACAATTGTCTCTTATAGCAACGCCAGAAAAATATTCTACTTGACTTGTTCGACACAAAATTCTGTCGATAACTATGATGAAGGAGAGCTTCTTTATTAGTTTTAATAAAAGTAAACTGTTCATTGGTTTCCTTTTTTATGAGATAAAATAATATAATAATATTTATAATTTTAAATATTTTAAAACAAAACGTTGCTTGGTAACCGATCAGCCAGGATTAAAAACTTCCAAAGAGTGTGAATGCGCATTTAATTCACATAATCAAAAATCACAATAGTATTACAAAACATAATTGCTAATGGTTTTCTTGAACGTCGCTGGGGCCCCTATTAAATTCCGCCGAGTCACGTTTTGGTGGGCGGAGCAATGTGCGCTTGCAGCTCAGTAGCCGCCTCGGGCGCACTCGCGAATTAAACAAACGACAACCGAGTTCTGTGTTGCATAGTGCACGCTGCAAACGTGCTATATAAGGAGAAAAAGTTAAAACCTAGTTAACATTAAATAAATCACAGAAATTGATGAACAGTTTTAATATTTTATAGGCAAACATGTAATGCATTATGTATTTTAATGTGATTTTGCAAGGTTGAGTGTATTATTTAGTTGTTCTTTTGCTTATTTATATTCACCGTGCATTATTTTGGTTCATATAAATGTAACGCAATTTTCAAAATATTTTTTTTTTTTATACTACGTCGGGAGGCATACAAGCATACGGCCCTAGGTGGGCCGTATGCTTGTATGCCTCCCGACGTAGATATATATTATATACCTATCTACTTCTATTATTCGCTTTAATTGCGATGTAGATATATTGTGAACTAGCTCTCTACCCGCAGCTTCGCTTGCGTCAATTTTATATTTTATTTTGATTTTATCAAAATAAAATATACTTAACCTATATTATTGCTAGTACCTAAAAATATATTAAAATAGGTTCAGTAGTTTCAGAATCTGTCAAATGTTAACAAATAATTCTTTTCTCTTTGTAGTATTAGTATAAAAGTACTATTAGATATTTTAATCTACCTATCTATGCTCCGTTCTGATTGCGTCATTGCCACATCACTTTCTACATATTAGACCTGTATTGACTTGGCTTTTGACTTGTTACTGGTGATCGCAATCAACGGGCTTAGTTGGCTAATGTGCTTAAGCTGGTGTAACATTCCAGGGAAGTAAGTGTGTATGAATAATTTCGAAGTTGCCACCGCCAGAGCCGCTCCAATGTGCTTCAGAGCTCGATTGGACCACTATACTTACTTTTGTTACTCACGTCCCTTCGCCAACGAGCCACCTTTCACCTTCGGCCACAGTCGTCAGAGAAGTACAGGAACGCGGAGGCCGGTTATGAGTCGCGTATTCGAACAACAAACGTGCACACTCAATTAACAAACTTGTATTTTATAATATTAGTGTAGGTACGTCACATCGATATTGAGTCAATTTGAAACAAGAGTTATATGGTTAGAGATATGTGGTCGGATAGCTATTTAGCCCAACCGTGAAGTAGTCATATCGAGATTTATTCTGTACTGGACCGCAGCGCGACCCACCCTACCTACCTACTGCTTTTGCCTCGGGATGTAAACGGAATGAAACCTATGTGGATGTAGTGGGCATGCATGCAGCACGCCTAAGCCTACTTACCGATATGCCTATTGGATCCTACCTAACTTAATGAACTGGAGCGTGTCCAGCCTATCCGCCTACTATTATTGTCACTACCTACTATTTAACTGCACCTACTACTACTGATGAATCCTACCTAAATCTATTGCTATTTTGTTATTATTATCTTACCTAACGAACTAAACGTTTCTGCCTTGCTAGGCTCTGCAAATCTTCCCTACCTAATGTCCTAACTTCCCTGCCTATGTACAGTTGAAATAACAGCTCTACTTCGATTTGTTGATATATATATATATTGATGTAAGATATTTCGATGTTTTAGTGCCTAGTGTCGTATATACGAGTTAATAATGGAAATCCGCCCATAAGCTCGAGATTAGTCGAACTTTTATTTGCATGTGTGTGGGTTGTATTATAATATTTATATCGTGGCTTGTTTACCCTGGCCGGGATTTCCGACACACAGCTAAGGTCTTTGGAGCTGGTTTCTTCGCAAAGAAACAATGTATTTATATAAACATGTATTCGTGTGCGTACGACTTTATTTAATATTTGTTGTTGCAACTAATAGCCACTGCTCCAAGCCTTAAATATTCCAAGTCCATTGGTATAATTTATATATTATAAGTTATATGTGCGCATTATTGATTGTGTAAGAGCTCTTAAACCCTGATCGGGTTTTACCAATTAATGGGACTGGATGGGAGTGAATTGAATACACTCGGCGGATTGCCTTAACATTTTAAAGACATGTTAATTACTTTCTCGCTATACGAACGAATTACAAGCTTATCGGAAATCAAAGTTTATTGACGCTTATAGCGTTCTTTTGCTTATTCACGCGGGACGTTAACGCGCAAGCTATGCTCTCGTGTTTATGGTATTCCAACCTTACTTTAAAGAAACTTCATCATTTATTTTAAAGTGTACGGTACCCAACCATATCAGTCGAGTGAATAACCGTCTGATATCAGTGCATTCAGAACTGGCTACAGGCCCGACATGATCCGCCACGGACGCCCGACCAAAATTAATCGATGTTCAAAGCCACGGGGCTAAACACTGATTAATCTCTACCGCACACTATGATGTTACATTTACTGATATAAATATATCCTCTTTTTTTCCAAAAAAAATAAACTGAGAGCGTTATATAGTCAAAATCGCGAGGTCCTTATACTACCAACCACCTTATTCAATAAACATTCAAACTCATGCGAACAAGCACTTATTTATAACTTAGTCGACAATGGATTCTATACGGAACCTTACAACTTAAATTCTCTAATCCTAAACCTAATTATCTAACAGAAACTATCGCGGATTCAAAGAAACAAGACCCGGGATGTGACCTAACGCCCTAACGCGAGTGTTTCTAAGGACGTTGTGTATAGATAGTTGTGTTATAAAATATATATATGTGTATATAACTTTGTGTAGACAGCCAACGGGCGTGTGTGTATCTGATCTCCTAGTTCTATGGCCCGTTAACTTCGAATGTGGCTCACGCAGACTCACGTGAGCCTAGATCTTCCGCAATTAATAAATTGCTCAAATCTAGGGATTCATAGTCGCCCCGACATTCGATAAATGTATGTGTACACTTCACCAGCGCTTTATTTTCGAGCTAGCAAAGCGTTTCCCTAGTGTAATGTGGGAAGATCTAGACACGGCTTACCTGTCCGTACTAAATCGTGTATTTGATTCTATACACTTCAAACTCCGCTCAGTTGTCACAGTCAGTTTACCACGGTGCTTGAAATGTGTCGATACTGCTTAATAACAAGCCACTTTAAAACAAACTATCGCGAATTTAAAGAAAACTATAAGAATTGGTTAACAAATCTTATAGCCTAATAGCCCAACGAATACTGATTGCTTAAGTTACAAAAGTACCAAGTTTTAAGAATTCCCGAAATACGTTTCGCCTCACCGTCAGTATTGGCTATTGTGTCCCGTCTCCACGCTTCACATTCCTATATAGTCCACGACAAACCCCCCCGTACTTCACCCCCGTAAAACCGCCACGCCGATCTGTGTTTAAACGCAAGGTTCCGTACACATTATCCACTCCAGACTAGGTCTTACAACTAACTTAATTTACCGAATAATGCATAATTTTACACATGCTAATTAACTGTGATTAGTACCCAAATTAGATCTTATTCTAAATACCCGAATAAACTCCAGACTGAGTCTGTCTGTCACACCCAAGGACTGTACCTGGGGCAGAGATGCATCGATCCACTTGTAATCCCATTTTATTCTCAAACATCTATTACTCGTTATAATTATTTCCAACAGATCGTTTAGATCTTGTATTCATTGTCAATTTTGAATTTCACCAAAACATCAACATATCTTACGGGGTTTTGTTCTATAGTCTTGGGTAACCCTAATTTGATTGAATAAGCTCGACGGGCTCGGTGCCAGCTAACAAAAAATAATGGTTTGCACATGTGCGCACAGCCACGTTGTGTTCGACCATACAACAATCTTAAGGAATTTTAAACCATTCCAATTTTGAATAATATTACGCAATCTTATTATCGATAAGATTTGCTGGTACCATTACAACCTCCCCCTTGAGATGTTGAATAACGTGTAAATGTTAGACTGCATCCTCACAAGATATAACCTTCTCCGTCAGTAAGGAGCAAAAAGAATTAACCCATAACTCCCGTCTTGATAAATTCTACATAGCTTTAATGGTTTCCCGTCTCTAACTTGAATACCTCCTAAACTCCCATGACACTAAACCTTAACCACAGTAATCCTTTCTTTCCTGCCACCATAGTACCGCGCTATATTAATCGTATTATAATTACCTTTAATTTCTCGCGTATTTGGATTTATCAATGTGTAACAGTTGGCATATGGTATCGCTCCAATCTCGTACGGCCCACTATATAGTAATGCGAACTTTTTAGTCAATTTGTGCGCCTTATCAGACTTAGGTACTGTCCGCAACTTAACTAAATCACCGACTTGGTAAGTTACCAACCTATTTACTTTATCAAAACGTTTGGCTCGCTGTCCTGCCATCTTACGTGCATATTCGCTTACTTGTGCGCAGATCGACTCTACATTGACTGTCTTCGTTTCTATATTCAAATACCTATCAGTACTCAACTCTGCCCTTTCTCCATATACAACCTCATTATATGATCCACTAAACTGCCTTTAGTCAAAATAGCCAAATCATCTAAGAAGCTCAAACAATAACTTCTAGCTTCGCTTCCTAGTATAATATCCATCGCACGTGAAAGGGATCTAACAGATGTTTTCAATCCTTGTGGTAAACGGTTGTACACATAACTTTTCCCTGACACTACAAACCCTGTGTACTGTTTAGATTCCTCGGTCAACGGTACACTAAAATATGCATCCTTTATACCTAATACTGCTAAATAATCTATCTTGTAACCTGACTGTAAAATTTCACTAGCCAAAGGAGCACACTCTGTTTCTCCCACCATTCGAGAGTTCAATTCCCGGGCATCAAGCAAAACTCTAACGGAACCGTCCTTCTTAATTGTGTACGTCAATGGGCTACTGCAAGCCGTTTGCGCTTCCTGGCGGTACGCATGTGGAATTGGATAGGATCGTTTTATGAATGGCGTTTCGTCTTTCATTTTAATTTCATGAACGTATTTATGAATTACCCCTGGCCTATCAGAAAACACCTCCTTATTCTTAACCAAAACTTCTTGCAATTTATTCCTATGCTCTACCGGTAATTCCAACTTAGATACATACTCTCATATTTGCTCTATGGTATAACCATTCTTACTTGTGGTAAGTACAAAGTTACATCGTTCATTCATACCCTCGTTATCAATCATATGTACCTCACTAGTACGCTCTCCATACGTCACTGATAATGTTCCTGAACTGCTACAAGAGCTACACGCCTTTACTGTCGTCAACCAGTCATAGCCTAAAATCATTTCTTTCGGCAACTTATTTAAAACTAACATAGGAGTATTTACAACACGCTCATTGATTTCTAATGGTAAAATTATTAACCTGTTGACCTTTTCTTTACTAACACCAAAAGCTCCAACGACGTTAACCGCTGGTATGGGGATGTCTGGCCACTGCCTACCCCCTGCCGAAATCTGCTCGAATATATCACCTCTTATACACGTCACCTCACTTCCCGTATCAATTAAAGCAGTCACTTCTAAACCTTGTATTGTCACTTTTATCTCAGGCAAAGAAACCTGTTATCTTTAAATAACGGTTGAGATTCTTAGAAAAACCATCGGATTGCCCGCGTCTCGACCATTAAATTTAGGTAGTGTCTGTGAAAATTTATAGACACACACTGGTCTCGTCTCAACTGAACTACTTCCAAAATCACGCCTACTGGTTCCTGGAAGGGAAATAGTCTCCCCCTGGTCTGATAAAGAGTTCAAATTATTAGACTCCAGCCCACTATCTGGCGTTGTAATGTTAACTGAGGTCTGTCTTTCTTCTAATGCTATCAATCTCTGTAGTATACTTTGTAATAGATCATTGCTCAACTCGATTTGGACCCCCAATCTAGTCTTGCGAGATCGTCGCCCGGCCATAATAACTAACGTACACACAACCGTCTAAACTAACCGTACTAAAACTAACTTCCAATCTACCACACTCTTATGCAAACGTTCACACCACAGTCGTTTCAATAATCCAGAATCCCTTTTTTTTGTAATACGAGTATAACAAAATACCAACCCTAACTCACTTGAAACCGAAACAAGTGGTAACTATAAAATTGACACTTAAACCGAACCCAATACTCTTGTTTCCACAAAAAAATTCTGACCTGTTCACATAAACATGTTGCTTATGAGAGTCTCAAAATGTTTTATCACTACCATATGTCGGTTTCACGGAAACCGAGAGAGACCTTTTGCTCGCACTTAATTACAAAAAATTCTGACCTGCTACGCAAGCCGTAGCCTAAAACAAGTTGAAATGTAAAGTTTAACGAATTGAATGCTCGTTTCGGTAATAATTCTATATACCTTACGCTATGCAGCGACCACACCGCTGACCTTAACTAATTATTTGTATGCTTGTTTCAAGGATATCTCTATCTAACTTACGCTAAGCAGTTAACGCAAACTTCGCTAACTTTAACTAATTTTTGTATGCTTGTTTCAAAGATATCTCTATCTAACTTATGCTAAGCAGTTAACGCAAACTTCGCTAACATTAACTAATTTTGTATGCTTGTTTCAAAGATATCTCTATCTAACTTATGCTAAGCAGTTAACGCAAACTTCGCTAACATTAACTAATTATTTGTATGCTTGTTTCAAAGATAAATCTATCCAACTTATGCTAAGCAGTTAACGCAACCTTCGCTAACTTTAACTAATTATTTATATGCTTGTTTCAAAGATAAATCTATCCACTTTATGTTAAGCGGCAACCAATTTAATGTTTGCTAAATTAATTTACAGAACCGATAACTAACAAACAATTTGTATATTCGATTGCTAACTTTTATTTTCCTCTTGCCTGATGGCAAATGCACACCGCTGTCTATGAATATATCAGTTACTATTCTAAAAAGCAACCACTTATTGAAACCTAGGTATATAGCTTGAATGCTAGTTTTCTTTTTACTCTTATGTTGTGTCTATGCTTAAGCTTGCCTGATGTTAAGCAGTTACCGCAAACTTATCTAAATAGCCGATATGCTTGTCGTATGTAACACGAACTTCGCCTGATGTAACACAGTTACCGCAACCTATCTAAATAGCCGATATGCTTGTCATATGAAACCAAACCTCGCCTGATGTAACACAGTTACCGCAAACTATCTACATAGCCAATATGCTTGTCATATGAAACCAACCTCGCCTGATGTAACACAGTTACCGCAAACTATCTACATAGCCAATATGCTTGTCATATGAAACCAACCTCGCCTGATGTAACACAGTTACCGCAAACTATCTACATAGCCAATATGCTTGTCATATGAAACCAACCTCGCCTGATGTAACACAGTTACCGCAAACTATCTACATAGCCAATATGCTTGTCATATGAAACTAAACCTCGCCTGATGTAACATATTTACCGCAAACTATCTACATAGCCAATATGCTTGTCATATGAAACCAAACCTCGCCTGATGTAACATATTTACCGCAAACTATCTACATAGCCAATATGCTTGTCATATGAAACCAACCTCGCCTGATGTAACACAGTTACCGCAAACTATCTAAATAGCCGATATGCTTGTTATTATTATATAAATTACGTTGTGTTTAGCCGTAGTAACTACTTGTCTTCGATCCTTGCTCACGAGCACCAGATGTACTGGACCGCAGCGCGACCCACCCTACCTACCTACTGCTTTTGCCTCGGGATGTAAACGGAATGAAACCTATGTGGATGTAGTGGGCATGCATGCAGCACGCCTAAGCCTACTTACCGATATGCCTATTGGATCCTACCTAACTTAATGAACTGGAGCGTGTCCAGCCTATCCGCCTACTATTATTGTCACTACCTACTATTTAACTGCACCTACTACTACTGATGAATCCTACCTAAATCTATTGCTATTTTGTTATTATTATCTTACCTAACGAACTAAACGTTTCTGCCTTGCTAGGCTCTGCAAATCTTCCCTACCTAATGTCCTAACTTCCCTGCCTATGTACAGTTGAAATAACAGCTCTACTTCGATTTGTTGATATATATATATATTGATGTAAGATATTTCGATGTTTTAGTGCCTAGTGTCGTATATACGAGTTAATAATGGAAATCCGCCCATAAGCTCGAGATTAGTCGAACTTTTATTTGCATGTGTGTGGGTTGTATTATAATATTTATATCGTGGCTTGTTTACCCTGGCCGGGATTTCCGACACACAGCTAAGGTCTTTGGAGCTGGTTTCTTCGCAAAGAAACAATGTATTTATATAAACATGTATTCGTGTGCGTACGACTTTATTTAATATTTGTTGTTGCAACTAATAGCCACTGCTCCAAGCCTTAAATATTCCAAGTCCATTGGTATAATTTATATATTATAAGTTATATGTGCGCATTATTGATTGTGTAAGAGCTCTTAAACCCTGATCGGGTTTTACCAATTAATGGGACTGGATGGGAGTGAATTGAATACACTCGGCGGATTGCCTTAACATTTTAAAGACATGTTAATTACTTTCTCGCTATACGAACGAATTACAAGCTTATCGGAAATCAAAGTTTATTGACGCTTATAGCGTTCTTTTGCTTATTCACGCGGGACGTTAACGCGCAAGCTATGCTCTCGTGTTTATGGTATTCCAACCTTACTTTAAAGAAACTTCATCATTTATTTTAAAGTGTACGGTACCCAACCATATCAGTCGAGTGAATAACCGTCTGATATCAGTGCATTCAGAACTGGCTACAGGCCCGACATGATCCGCCACGGACGCCCGACCAAAATTAATCGATGTTCAAAGCCACGGGGCTAAACACTGATTAATCTCTACCGCACACTATGATGTTACATTTACTGATATAAATATATCCTCTTTTTTTCCAAAAAAAATAAACTGAGAGCGTTATATAGTCAAAATCGCGAGGTCCTTATACTACCAACCACCTTATTCAATAAACATTCAAACTCATGCGAACAAGCACTTATTTATAACTTAGTCGACAATGGATTCTATACGGAACCTTACAACTTAAATTCTCTAATCCTAAACCTAATTATCTAACAGAAACTATCGCGGATTCAAAGAAACAAGACCCGGGATGTGACCTAACGCCCTAACGCGAGTGTTTCTAAGGACGTTGTGTATAGATAGTTGTGTTATAAAATATATATATGTGTATATAACTTTGTGTAGACAGCCAACGGGCGTGTGTGTATCTGATCTCCTAGTTCTATGGCCCGTTAACTTCGAATGTGGCTCACGCAGACTCACGTGAGCCTAGATCTTCCGCAATTAATAAATTGCTCAAATCTAGGGATTCATAGTCGCCCCGACATTCGATAAATGTATGTGTACACTTCACCAGCGCTTTATTTTCGAGCTAGCAAAGCGTTTCCCTAGTGTAATGTGGGAAGATCTAGACACGGCTTACCTGTCCGTACTAAATCGTGTATTTGATTCTATACACTTCAAACTCCGCTCAGTTGTCACAGTCAGTTTACCACGGTGCTTGAAATGTGTCGATACTGCTTAATAACAAGCCACTTTAAAACAAACTATCGCGAATTTAAAGAAAACTATAAGAATTGGTTAACAAATCTTATAGCCTAATAGCCCAACGAATACTGATTGCTTAAGTTACAAAAGTACCAAGTTTTAAGAATTCCCGAAATACGTTTCGCCTCACCGTCAGTATTGGCTATTGTGTCCCGTCTCCACGCTTCACATTCCTATATAGTCCACGACAAACCCCCCCGTACTTCACCCCCGTAAAACCGCCACGCCGATCTGTGTTTAAACGCAAGGTTCCGTACACATTATCCACTCCAGACTAGGTCTTACAACTAACTTAATTTACCGAATAATGCATAATTTTACACATGCTAATTAACTGTGATTAGTACCCAAATTAGATCTTATTCTAAATACCCGAATAAACTCCAGACTGAGTCTGTCTGTCACACCCAAGGACTGTACCTGGGGCAGAGATGCATCGATCCACTTGTAATCCCATTTTATTCTCAAACATCTATTACTCGTTATAATTATTTCCAACAGATCGTTTAGATCTTGTATTCATTGTCAATTTTGAATTTCACCAAAACATCAACATATCTTACGGGGTTTTGTTCTATAGTCTTGGGTAACCCTAATTTGATTGAATAAGCTCGACGGGCTCGGTGCCAGCTAACAAAAAATAATGGTTTGCACATGTGCGCACAGCCACGTTGTGTTCGACCATACAACAATCTTAAGGAATTTTAAACCATTCCAATTTTGAATAATATTACGCAATCTTATTATCGATAAGATTTGCTGGTACCATTACAACTCTTAAAGTCATCTAGTCATATCGCTATGTAGTCAAAAGGCGATATAGTCATATTGCTATCTAGTTATATCGAGAAGTAGACATAAAGCTTCTAACCAATTAAAATATAAGTGAAAATGTGATTATGTAGAATGTAATAGAGATGCATGTAATGCGATATTTATTTATTTTGATAACTTATCTTTGTCAAGCATGATAGTATCAACCAATTTTCCTATCAGTGACCACTTACGGTAATGTGTTATTAATATTACAATCCAAAATCAGAACGAAGATATATAATAATCACACTAACTCTAAATGCACATGTACAAATGTTAATAACATGGCTACCGAAGAACAGATCGTCACACATCTGCACGCCTAAATCTCGAATGGTGGAAGCTATTGTAACGGCGAAATCGCCTAGATGGTAAGTGACCGTAATTAAATTTTCTGCAAGAGTAAACGTCATCATAAGTTGTTCTTACTTCATTGTAACACACTATTAACATCCTGCTGAAGTAGCCCATAATCAGACTATGCATACTATTCTTAGAAATAACTTCAAGTCATCAGTGAACAACAGACACCGTGCTGTGCTGACCGTGTCAGGTAAGTCATTGATGAATATTAAAAAATCCAAAGGTCCATGACGAGAGCCCTGCTCTACGTTAGAGTGGTCCGAGTCTAGCCCCTGATAGAGCACGTACTACTTTCAGTCACGAAAATAAGAGTAGAAAGACTGTAATTATAACAACGAAGGAGCGAATCCGATTGCAGCAAACTTCTAAAGAGGTATTGTTGTCGACAACATCGAATGCCCTCCGGAAGCCGAAGTAAACAATGTCTACTTGACCACCTGCGTTTACCACGCTATTCACATATGTCAAAAACGACAATAGATTACTGAAATCATTAATGTACTCACGTTTTGACTTACCATTTGAATTACCATTTTAGGAGTCTTCCAAAAGTCAGGGTAAAAGTTATGCTTAGGATATAGGTTAAATAAATTCCACAATTTTAACTTACACACTGATTTTTACAGCGTACGGCGGAATGCTGTCTGATCCGTCTGATGTTTTCGGTTCCAGGCGTCTAAATGCAAGCTTGATATCTTCAGGTGATATCGATGATATGTGTACACAACCACTGCCACTGTCGCCGCCATCTCCTCTGCTTTGAGTGTTTACAAATATAAAGTGCTAAAATAATTAGTTTACTATTCTCAATGACTTCCTAGCAATATGTTTAATATTACTCTTCGAGGCATTGCACATCCAAAAAGACGATCAACCTTTTTATATCATCTTAGTTTTTAAGGGTTAAACGCGAGTGATTAAATGCTTTCACACAGAGTTTGATACAGGGTCGTACCGAGTTGTCACCACCTGACGCTGCTTCTTGAGGGTCGCATTTATCTACTGCTATCTTATGAACGTAACAAATTACAGAAAAAAATACAGCTGTACTAAAATTAACGCATACACACATTTAGTAAATGTGTATATATTCAGGAAAAGAAAACCTGTTGGTTTTTTTTTGTGAATATGTAGAAATGAATAGGCATATAAATCTTTTTTACTTCTCTTTAATCCAATTAAACGTCTCTGTCTTTGCATTATTACTAGATTACTACTGAATGCGAAGAAAACAAAGATAATGGTATTTGAAAGAGGAGAATCCAGTACTAATGTAAGGATTACGGTTGATGATGAAGTGTTGGAACAAGTGGATGAGTTTGTATATCTTGGATGCGCTTTCAGCAGGGATGGAAGCAGATGTGGAAAGACGAGTGAGTGCTGGGAATAGTGTGAATGGAGCATTGGGAAAATTTCTTGGCAGTAAAAACCTGAGCCAGAAGGCACAACGCTAACTTATGGAAGCGAGAGCTGGGTATGGCAGAAAGAGCGTGAAAGTAGAATAAACGCGGTCGAAATGCGAGCGCTGCGCAAAATTTGTGGCGTAAGGTTTGTAGACCGTATTCGCAATGATGATGTTAGAAACAGAGTTGGTCTGAAAGAGAGCGTAAATAAGAAGATGCATGCTCCGTTGGTTCGGACATATAGAAAGAATGCAGGATGAAAAAATGACGAAGCAGATATATAATGCAAAATTGGAAGCATGTAGGAGCCCGGGAAGGCCAAGATTTACCTACCATGATCAAACTAGTCGTGTTCTATCAGAAGGTGATGTCAGGAGCCCTAGAAACCGGCGAGAGTATGACAAGAGCAATGAATGTTAAACAAGCGAGTGAGATATGTAAGAATCGAGTCACGTGGCGCTCGGTCCTCCCTGCTTACCCCGCAAGGGATTTGGCGTGAAGTTATAGATAGTCTTTGCATATTATTTGCGCTACTCTTACTAAAGATTATATGGTGGAGGATCTTTGGAACCTTTCTTTTTATAACTAAGTATTTTTGACGTTCACTGTGTCAACAACTTTTTTTTTTATTTAACGTCACAAATAGCGGTACAATCTGCCCGATGGTAAGCATATACTGTAGACTTTGAATAATTAAAATACCAGTGATCTACTCTCAGTGACTGTACAATATACACATAATTTTACTATAGTAATTGATGATAGGGATATCGTAATTGTTAGCAATAACTTAGTTATATCACAATAGGCCCGCTTGATACAAATATTTGGCTTTCCCCCGCAAGTGCTTTTCAGTGCAATGTTCACAGTGTTTACTATGCTGCCGGCTGAAACCACGAAGTTATGAAATGAGAAGATACTTTCCATTGACTTTATACTTAATATGTGTCCGTTTTGTTGTGAAGCCGTAAATCGTTTTGTTATCTTAATTTTTGTCTAGTTTTTTACAGTTGAAATAAAAAAAAATGTCTTTTACTTGCGTTTAGTCTTCCTTAGTAATAAGTTTGAATTTATTTCTAGAGCTTGTCAATAATTGAACTTATCTCAGCAAGGATGTACTCACTAAATATATTAGTATATTTTAAATATTAGTAATTATTAGGCAAATTGATCAAAACTAAATTCAATTAATAGTAGCAGTAAGAGAATAAGTAAAGAAACATTTAAAAGCAACAATAAACATATGTCCATATCATAGTGTCTGTAAGATAAATATAAATAAAAGTATAAAGAGCCAGATACGGAAAAGGAGAAAAGAAGCTATAACTTAATTTTGAGTTCTATGTCATTGAATTGTAATGCCGTAGATAGTATTGCGAAATGTATCAAATTCTCGATACCTATCGATATTCTGTTATACAACTGAACATCACTACACTACACAATTCGGTGATAGATGCAAAGTAATAATGTAGTATACTCCATTCAAATCACAAAGTCCCATTAAAATTAATATATTGCATTGATTTTCAACAATAAACTGAAATGTAATTTTGGTATTAAAATTACCAACAAATTCTATTCTATTATTCATATTATTAGTAGGTAAGTTACCTACTAATAATATATCCTAAACAAATACTGTATTTTAATTGCATATGTGAAACATGCAGTGTACGTTCATGTAAACGGGCGTTATGCCTTCGTAAATTGAGTAAAGACGGGTTTGCGTACTGTATTTATAGTTTTTTTTATCTATCTATCTATAACTTCACTCCAAATCCCTTGCGGATTATTCAGAGTGGAGCGAGCGCTACATGGCTCGATCCTTATAAACCTCACTTGCTTATTTAACATACATTGCTCTTCTTATGTACGTTCGCCACTCTCAAGTCTCCTGACATCACCTTCTGATAAAAGACGATCAATTTGATCATGGATCATCCTTCTACTTTCGGATATAAATTTTATATGCATACTTATTATTGGTCAATCCTGGGAACTTCCTGGGAAAGGCTTCTTTATTTCAATATTATACCTATACACCTCTCAATAGTGTAAAAAAATCATGTAATATATTTAGGACATATGCTATTTAATCCCTCACTACGAAAAGGTTGAGATTAAATTAAGTACGAGTATTTTGTTTTTTTTTTATTTAAACTTTCGGCCTGAAATTTGACGTACAGGCACAATATTATATAAATTCTCTAAAACCGTGGGTGTTATGTCTTTACAGATTTACTATGCGTACTATGCTATGATAAGAACAAGTGTAATGAAAAGTAATAAAGTAATTTACCTGCCCAAAGTGTGCGGAAAATTTGTGGCGCGAGGCCCTTGACCACCATTTGACCTCTATATTTTACTTTCTTTTGATTCCATATAAGCATAAGATGCACCTGCATATAGGCAAATTAGCACAGTCATTTGCAACACTACAGAGTAAATTGACATACCTATTACTCACACATTTTTCCTAGCAGTAACAAGGCTGAGTCGTCGTAGAAGCATTCTTTTGATCTTGCTCACTTATATACAGTAATACAACAAAACATTTATTATTCTTTCAATTCTTTTCATTCTCAAATTTTAAAACGTAGCTTGTTTAAGGTGAACTTAAACTGATTCCTGGAATTGGCTGAATGCCATAAAGTTTTCGTGGCGACTTGTAATTTGTCATGATCTGACTGTAAACTGTTGATAGTAGAAATACAGATAAATACGAGTAGGTACATTATAAGTAGAAACTCTCTTTTTTTATCAGCCTGATGTCGTGATAGCAACTCGAACACTTTTCCCTAGTATTTCATGGTGACATATTAGAATTTCGTCTGAATTTTATGTTCAAACAAAATTTATGAGGCAAAGAAAGTTTAAATAGAAAATAGTAAGCTATTTCAGTGCATTCAACACATATTGTCAAATAGGGTCAAATTTGGAATATTTTTATGAACTGTGTATTAATAAAAATATTTCAATTCTGAATAAGTATGATTTATTTAAAAAATGTAAAATAATAAATGAGAATATCCATGTATTTTTATAGTCTTTTTATTATTACAAGCTTTTAAATTCACTTATTAGAATCTATCTAACTATCTATAACTTCAGGTAAAATCCCTTGTGGGATAGGTAGAGAAAACCTAGCGCCGCGTGACTTGGTCTTTACACACTTCACTCGCTTTTTGCCATTCATATCTCACACGCTTGTCGGTTTCTAAGGCTTCTGATATCACCTTCTGATAAAACATGATCAATTTGGTCATTGTAGGTAAGTCTTGTGTTGTTAGTATGTTAATATAAAATCTAGGAAGTTGAATTTAATAGCTTCTTATTGTCATTATCATCATCATCACACCCCTTACTCATTCCACTGCAGGGCTACGGGTCTTCCTTCAACCGAAGGAGTTTAGAGCATAATCCACCACGCTGCTCAAATGCGGATTGGCGGAGGCCAGCGTTTTCAAGCCGCCCGAGGGACACTGACTTAGCTTAATGACTGTCATCTATCGACAACAGCCGGAACCGACAGCTTAACGTGCCCTCCGAGCACGGAGAAACTCGAGATAGATAAACCCATCCATAGACAGGCTGAGGTCGACTTGCTTAACCTGCGTGTTTGGTTAGAATGACACGTACAACGACGCCATCAAGCTCTCATAAATTCGCTAGTTGTCATATCAATTTGAAAACTGAAATATGAAATTTAATACCAATGACAATACAATAAATGGGTTCTAACGAGCTGATCTGATGATGAAAATAGGCGGTGGATAGCGAAACTCTTCAATAGTTTCTAGTGAACCCTCGAATAAGGACTTGTATAATTTGTTTAACAAGTCGAATACATTATATATTACTTGGTAACGAACGAATATTTCGAGTTTGGTTTGCTTTACCGTGTTGAATATATTACACCTATTGAGTTGAGTTGTTGAGTGAGACAAAGTAGAAGAGTGAGACAAAGTAGAGGAGGTGATCCTGGAGAGGAAACCTTGGTTCTCGGCATATTTATTTTGTTTTAACAACTAGATTACAGAATACTTGGTGATGTGAGTCTCTAGATTCATTCGAGAGTGTGGAACTCTTTAATGGTTACTAGTACCCTCACAGCTTTGGGCTTATTTGGTTTATTTTAATTCTAGTACATCATAAAAAACTTTTTGAAAATATGCTTTTTATATATTTGTATAGCCTATGTACTAAAGGAAGTACAATAAATTTCGTTTGTTATTAACAAAATACAATGAAAAATATTCATACGTTTTTCGAAATATGATTAATTACACATTTTTGTAACAACTATTCGGGAGCTTATTAGTAACCTCACTTACTCGTAAGAACACAACATGGAGGGTTACATGGAGTTATTTGGTTGCGATTTTCCGTGAAAAAAGGTACATTCCCAATCTTGCTGCTTTAACGCGCCCTATTCCTCTTTCGCCATCGCCTCATTTTGTTTGTCTATAACTCTAAAGGAAATAGTGAACCATAACATCCAGTTTGTCTATAACTCTAAAGGAAATAGTGAACCATATACATCATAATCTCTGAGATATTTTTGATAGTTAATGATGATAATAATTTAGATGTTAATATTTTTTTAAGATCAATAAATGTAACATTAAAAGTTAGACCAAGATCTCCCGCAATTTACTTAAACCGTGTTGGTACACTTAATTTCATCTAAAAATTACGCTGTCTAAGAAGCTTCCGTTTCCTTTGCGTATTCAAATGACGTCTCTGTCAACGCTACAACGCTGTCTACATACAACTTGGTATGCGTACACTGCAACATACTTGATAAGTTTTATAGAATTTAGTTACTCAATCTGGTAGTAACATGATTTAATTATTATATTAAGAAACGGAGGAAGATAAGTGAAGCAGTGGATAAAGAACCGACCGGTAGTCCCGGGTTCGAATTCTGATATTGGAATGTACCTACCACTAAGTTCGTATTTTCTGATTTATGTACATATTATTAGTTGCTCGCGGGAAAGGAAAATATTATGTGGAAACCCGCACGTATCAAGAAATTATATTTCGAAAGACCTAACATAAGAAAGGTCTGGTTTTTCCCTCTGGATTGTGGAGGGCTGATGACAGTCGCTTCAAAAAAAAAAATCTGTTACTTCGCCAAATCCTTTGGCTTAGCTAGTGGACCCCACCAATCCTAATGGATTAGAAAACGGGGTAACGTTAGGAAGAATGTTAAGAAAGGTTCTGTTTGATAATCTATACTATAATTATCATAGCTAACAAGGTGTACTGCAGTAAGTACCTACAATTATTTATGTATTTAAAAAAATATATCGAATTCTCTTTTCATATTGCATATACTACGGTCACTAAACTTAAGAATGCTTTCAATATTAAGCCCGTTTCGTAGTGTAAGTTTTTGAAAATCTTTTATTTTCTGTGATACATTTATACATATAAATACAGCATAATATATTTATTAAAAGCTAAATATGAATGTTGGAACATAAGTGATAATGCTAAGACGAACTTTAAAAGGAACTTGACTAATTACTGCACACAATATAATGCACAGTGTAAGTTATAAAGGATCTTCAATTATTACTAAACAAATTACTTTAGTCAGATTAATATCTACGGTCAGAGTATCTATATCAATAGACAGCCAACAACCTACTCGTCAATACATCGATATTAATCAATTTACGTACGTTAAAAAGGAAGATTTTATTAATTCCATCTATGTGTATCTTTTTATGTATTTTACATATTATATTCGCCGCCGTCTATGAACTGATAATCTCTTTTTGGACGTGATAACGTCTTATAAATCGATGAACGGCGACAGCATGCACGAAAAAATGTCACGTTCCGCCTGAGCCGAGCATGCAAGCGAGAGCGTGGCACAAGCGATAGAGAGGCACGATCGGCCTAAGCGTTCTGCTTGTGACGCATCTATCTCTCTTCTACTCCATCGGCCGATACGTCCGAGTAGAAGAGAGACAGCGGCAGCACACAATTTACACGTGAACTGTTTTGTCAACTATTGAATGTTCTCTTATGACGTTATCACGTAAAATTATCGTTCGTAAACCGACTTTACAGACAATCAATTTTTTTTTATTATTGTGAAGCTGGCCCTGAGGAGGTCATGGACAGGTGATCAGCGATTACCTAGAGAATATAATTCTAGTAGTGTAGTATTTCTATGAGTACGCGAGATTATCTTGTGTAGTGTTCTGTAAGGAGAAGTTACTTACAGAAAACTAGTTCTGATCCCTAACGCTATCACTACATTACTGTGTCCTATGGGTCTTTTTACTCAAGCTTCGTTTACTAATCATCAGGATGCAATGAGTATAAAAAAGGTTCGGTTTGTCTTCAATATGTATGCAAGGCTATTTACAACTAGATCTACTTCTTTTCTGATTTTAATTTCAACCACAAATTGAAAGAAAAATCATAAAACTCCTGGCAGGCCCAGGAATTTTATTTTATAAATAACAGCTTTATAAATGACATTTTTTTTTCTTTTATCTTACAAGTAATTGAAATATAATTATATGAATTAAAACACTGTTTATAGTTCATATACTGGAGTTTATAATTTTACTTGTTCACAAATTTGACTACCGGCCCTGCAAACTTTAGCCCAGTGTAAGCGAACTGAAACCCACCGCCATACACGTCACTTCGCTCACGCTCGATCCCGTTTCGAATCAGTATCACGCAGCCTCTGGCGGAGGTTGCATCGCACGGCTACTCTTGCGTACTCCCCTGTACCACCCTACCGACTTTAGTTCGACGAACGTTTGTCGTGTGGAGTGCAGTGTATTTTAGTGCTCTTGTTCATTTATGAATATTTGGTACCGAGACTCTAATATTAATTATGAGTTGAAAATGTAAGTTTTAGTCAATTAAGATTTTATTTACTACTTACTTGAATACGTATGCGAGAATAAAAAATATCCAATAGTTGGTAGAAAAAATAAAAAAATAACAATATACTTGTACAATATAGTGTAATTTTATTATCAAAATATATATTCACGTGCCTATAATGACTAACTACTATTAATAAGACAACACTTATTTATATACGTTCTTAAAAAAATATAATAATTCACAGGTAATTTAAAAATCTGAAAAATATGTATATATCGAAATTTTGATATTTATTTCCTTCTTTTTTTACATTTATATAATTAAAGGGAAATATTACATTTTTAGTACATCTACGTTGTATAAAAAAATCTTAATATGTCGGCAATAATTTAAAAATATTTGACAGCGAAGTTTCGCTCTTTAGTACGCAATATATATTTTTTATCAATCATTTAGTTATTTTGCTATAGAAATTCGATGAATTTGTAATAAATATGTAAGTATCTATGAAACTTACATGGGAAAAGAAGTTTTAATAAAAAAAAAATGTAAAAAATGACATTAAGTTTAAAATAAACATGATGAATTCACCTACATAGTAAATGCGTAGCATGATAGGAAAACGCCTTTTTTTGAACTCCGTTAAAAATCCATTCTCACACTAGTTTTTATACGGGATCGACTTACAACACTTTACGTTTCTGCTGAATCATCATCCACATCGTTACTACCGACGGAACATGAATGCTGGGAACATCAATAAAACGGTCCGAAAAATATTACCTATTACATTCCGATTCAGATTCCACTTATTTATATGTACATAGATACTTATACTCTGAGGGCTGGTATTTATATACATTTTGGACGTGGGCTCCAAAGACAAATTGAGGTAGACTTAGGTTATTATTTAGTACATCTCAAACATATGAATAGTTTTATCAATTTTGAAAAGCGCTATTTGACACGCCAAGTGATGAATATGGGGCACAGACTTAGTCTAAATTATAATATTGTAAATACGAAAGCAAAAGTGTATGTTGAAACTATTTACATAGATAAAATTTTGATCTTAGTATAATACGCCTGACTGTTTTCACTCATACCACTCACACACATGCACACACTCAAACACACACACACATATACGGACACAGACACACTGTTATATCTTAAATAGTGTCTTTGAGCGCTCAGGCAGTAGCTGAAAAACTGCGTTTTTCGTATCGTGCAAAAGTCTGACTGAACTATGGCCTATTTGCTTGCTGCACCTATGACCGGAAATGTTTTGAGCAATGCCTGTTTACTTCTTCTTGTATTGATATGTTATGTTTGTACGTATCTATCTATGGATCACTTGATCGCGAGAAAAATATCAGATATTGTTCCCCCTTATCATCGCCAAGAATGTGTATAAATTAAATTAAATATATTAAACATATTCTTATTCCTATTATATAGAATTAGAAATATAGTATTACTTATGGAACCAAAATCTAAAATAAAAAAAAAATGTTGTGGATAAAGATGCCAATGGTATTCCACATCTATCTATATCTACAACATAGCATAGGTTACTTGCGAGGTAAGCAGAGGGAACTGAACGCCATAAGGCGGGGTCCTTACATACCTCATTTACTTATTTATGAATGCAATTGCTCTTTTCATGCCAGCTGAACGGTTTTTAGGGCTACTGACATCTCCTTTTAAATCTCGATTTTTTATACAGATTAGGGAAACCAAGAAATATATGGCCCGTATTGTCTTAGGTTTTCGCCATTGTTATACATTGAATTAAACAATTTTTGACGGAAGTATCGCGTGCATAGAAAGTGATTATGATAGCCTATGAACGCTGCACTATAATTTAGTCATTTTATGTCTAGTTTCGGATATTGGAACCATGTAAGAGCCTTCCTTGACTTGACTCCTTCCTACATGATTTCAATTTCACGTTGTATATTTACTTCCTTATTATTATTCTATGTAATATAGTAATTCCAATAACTTCACTACTGGGCTAGGATAATACTCTTCTTTCAATCGAAGGCGTTAAGAACATACTCTAATATGATGAAATAGTATGCCAATGAAAACAATATTTTCTAGTCTCTAGATACCGAGAACAGGCAGATAGTCTGACAGGCGCATTGATAACATACCCCTCGTTTCTTCCTTCATATTAGTTCTAAAGTGAATCTTTACATATACAGTAAGTCGCTCATCAGAAATAACTCTAATACGAGTATCAACTTGTGAAGCGTAACTCTAATACATACTTGAAATTAACACTATACCATGATAAATCTTGTACAGAAGCCGTTGAAAGTTCTAAAAATAAAATTTGGACCCGACCGGAGTAAATAAAAACAAATTACTTTTAGAAGTCAATAAGATTTTACTCCTAATAGCCCTCTTGAAAAAGATACACTTACAATTTTTTGAGATCGTCTTGATTTGTAAGGGAAACGTCTTGTTCAGTGTGCTTTATAAATACTACAAGAATTTCATTTCGAATAATTTTATTATATAATATTCAGTTAACCAGGATTATTTTTTGTATAAAATTACGAGCAAATTATGAAATTATATTGCATTTAAGATCAAGGTTTCAACGAAAATTCGCTGTAAACTTCTGGCCTCGGAGGTGCTATATGTTATCATAATAATACGTTCATTAACTAATTAGCGTAGGCGAAAACTTGGCCTTTAATTTACCTATATTTATGTTTAATCATCAACCATATCTACTGAAATAACTATGTAATGTGAGTTTAACCCACGAAGTAATTACTTTTCCTGCCATTCCTTTTAAATAAGTATAGACCAATAACTGAAATCGTGTCCTTTGATATAACGTTCCCAAATTATTAACTTTATTACTTGTATATATTATGTAAGTATGTAATTTATATTTCTTTTTATTATAGTTCGATACTTATAATAAGAGTTGATCGATTTACGATAATTATCTATCATTTACGTCAATGATACTCGTATATGAATAAAATTCTTTATGTTCGAGAATACTTAAAAGAATTGTTTGTAAAAAATATCTTTTTGTAGTGTAAGTTGTTTATTGAATAGTGTAGGTATAGTATAAGGTCATCAAAGCAGCCCTGTTGAAGAAATACCTTCACCTCGCATAAAACCGCAGCCTAGTAACAACTCCCAGAAGGGAGTTTTTGCGAATGAGTAAGGTTACCAACCGGTAAGCTCCTAAGGAGTTATTGTGTTATCAGTAGAGATGGCATCGCACGATACTTAATGTATTTAAAGTTTTTATAGGCTAAGTACCACTTTATATCAGGCAGACCGTATTCTTAGAGGACCTGTGGTTGTATGCCTTCCGACGTTCTATACAAAAAAGCACCTGGTCCCATGATAATGATTGCGAATGTGTGCATGTAACTAATGTCTTCCAGGTACTGTTTTCCATGATTGTTTGATAGAATTGTGTTAAGATAAAATAATTTCATATGAATTTATGTAAAATTTTATATCTTGCAAACATGTGCTCTAAATTATCTAAATATAGTAAAAAAATTACTTTTCTTTAAAAAAATATTTAAATGTTAATAGTGATAATTCTTCAGTTTGTGTTTTGACTTTTCTTGAAATATATCATTCATATGTCGACTTCTATATAACTATGTAACAAACTATGAGAAACCGGATACATCAATTTGAATTTTGTTGTTTCGAAGCTGCCTAGCTTCGAAACAACAAAATTCAAATGGTTAATTTACGTATTTGATATTATAATATTATTATAATATCAAATACGTTTTATTTTTATTTTATATAATAGTTTAGTTTTATTATAATATCAAATATATTGTTTGCCTTTTTCTACCGAAATGGACGAAACAATTTGTGCATGCATAGGCACTCTTGTGTTACATCACTGCCAAATATTCTTGGCATGATATTTGATTGTATAAAATAGTCTTTAGCAAGATAAGGACTAGTTTAGGAGGTTTGTTATAGAATGTAATACAATTTACAAAGAATATCCTATATCACAAAAAATAGGTTTGTTCTGTCTATTTGAACGAGCGAATCTCCAGTTGGAATTGAAAAAACACCAACGCACCAACGAAATCGCGTGGCGCAGCTAGTTAATTAAAAAAGCGATGCGTCAATAAGATAAATTTTAATCCGGACTACAAAATTAGACGACCGAGAAAATCAAGTATCATATAAAAACCACACAAGTATCAGTTCTCATTACACCCTGAGATTTCTGTAGCGTGACAGTGATGTACGGAATACCAAAAACAATATTACAATAGCTTCAGATCACGACTAATCCGCGCGTATACCGATATCCTGTGAAAACCGATTTTACTTACTTTCTTTCTCTTTGTTCGGTTTCTAAATGTCGTATCGTGATGTTGAATAGCCTTGATCAAGAACTACCCTATCAACTTCAAAAATATTATTTTATATACGACTGGATTTTTTTTATACGTCGGGAAGCATACGTCCCACCTGATGTAAACCGGTTAAGGTAAATTATGAACGCTTCTATGTAGTGCATTATCAGCCGCTAATATGACAACTTCTTAGCAGCTTACTAGTGACCTCACTCACACGGTTTTCTGCGAGGTAATAACTGTCTGTGAGAAATACAGACACCTTCACACACACATATATATATGCTATACACGAGTATATATAATATATGTTATGCGTCGCGGTTACGTAAATATTTTACTGTTGTCTAACGTTGAAAGCTGTACTTAATAGCTGACAGATATACTTTATATATATTGCCAATACAATGGGGTACTCCTACTTATAGGTCAGGGTGTGATACTCTTACAAATGAAACGGTATTTGAAGAGATTATTATATATTCTGTTATAATCGGTGAAACTCATTAAAGTGTAAATTAGTAGTAGTTTTCGCCATTATAAAAGCATTAGTCAGCTGTGCCATTTAACATTGTGTGATATTCCCCGAATACAGCTGTTAGATGTGTCCTACCATTTCTAGATTACCAAAGTTTTAAGGTATATTACAGCTTATTTACGGACATAATTTCCACCAACGTGCTTCTATATATTCTAGAATATACTACCCCTATGTTAAATCCGCAAATTACTGTATATATGTCACAGCAATTAAAATATTTGTGATTATGGTAATTTTAATCTGACTGTATCGCGTCGCTATATTTTATAAGAAGCTGAAAGTGGTCCTAGTTTTCAAGGCATAATATAATTTATTCACGTAAAAATATAAATCCTAAAACAAAATCGTGAATATCTAAAAAGCAGCAATAAGTTCTGTATACCTGTACGTAGTCTTGTCTAGACTGATAGATGTTTTGTTGTAAATTATATTCGTTTTTATAATAAATTGCCTGAATGCGCTATCCTTTCCTAAAATCTTCAAAAGGTACATTCAAGTACAAATTAATCATTGTACAAAATCTAGTTACGTAAAATGCTAATAAAATATATACATACATATGTAATTGTAACAGTTGCTGGTATATCTAGAAAAAACAAATGGAAACTATTAGGAATGAAAAAGATGTCATCACATCAACCCTTACTCATCCCGACGAGCTCGGTGGCGTAGTGGTGAAACGCGTTGTTACGCTACTTTGACACCAACGCTCGTGGGTTCGATTCCCACACAGGACAAACATTTGTGTGCATGAACATGTCTGTTTGTCTTGGTCTGGGTATTTTCTATGTATAATAAGTATCTATTTACAAAAAAAAATGTATTTACGTATGTTTATCAGTTGTCTAGTACCCATAACACAAGCTTCGCTTACTTTGGGGCTAGATGACGCTGTGTAATTTGTCCGACAATATTTATATTATATATTTATATTTATATCCCAATGCAGGGATACAGTTCTCCCTTCAACCGGGGGGGTTTAGAGCATACTCCACCACGCTGCTCATATGCGGATTAACGGAGGCCAGTGTTTCAAGACACCCGAGGGCCACTGACTTAGCTTAACAACTGTCATCTATCGACAACAGCCGGGACCGACGGCTTAACGTGCCCTCCGAAGCACGGCGAAAGTTGAGATAGATAAACCCATCCATAGACAGGCTGCGGTCGGCATTACGTAATCTGCGTGTTCGGTTAGAATGACACGCATAACGATGCCATCGAGCTCTCTCTAGAAACAGATGTAATAAGATTTTATTTAAAAAAAAACTTGTTCGTGTTATGTAAATAGAGCGAATAGACATTTTTTTATCTGTATCAAGTTCAACTCCTGGATAGACTTAATTGTATATTGAAGATACCTATTAGCTTAACGTAACCCTACGCGGTCGAGATAATATGATCCTTCGTTAGCTAGAACTAAGGGCTAAGCAGTACCTGATAATTATTAGAACAACATCTATACAGTTGGAAATTGAAACTAATTAGTCAGAACCCCTTTCATCCTCCATATAAATTAATTCAATCAGAAGGTCTGAAAACCAGCGAACTTGCATGAAAAGAGCCATGAATGTAAAAAATTGGCCGAGACTTACTCGTATGGCACTTGGAACTCTTTGTCTTTACAACATTGATAGATCTTCAATCCTCAATTTTAGTTCATTTGAATTACAACGCGATATTCTTTACTGGCGTAAGGAAAATTAAGAATGTTGAATGTATATGAAAGCTAGCATATCATTTCAATCACTAATTAAACTATGTTTCTGTCTAATCTTCACACTTCAATCAAGCGGTACGTAACACGGTTTTTCAACACCTCACTTGCTTTATATTCGTAAATAATATTCTGTCTGTCTATAACTTCATGCCAAATCCCTTGCCGGGTAGGCAGAGAGAACCGAGCGCCACATGACTCGATTCTTACAAATCTCACTCGCTTCATTACGCACATTGATTACTCTTTTTATACATGCTCGCCGGTTTCTAAGGCTTCTGACATCACCTTCTGATAAAACACGATCACTTTGGTCACGGAAAGTAAGGCCTTCCGCGGCTCCGTTTACTTTTGCGTTGTATACCAGTTATAAATAATAATTAATTTTAATTATTACTTTGTTTAATATTATTAACTGAACAATAGTTAAAATAAATTAATCAAGAGAATAACTGACATAATCAATAGAGAAATAAAAGCGATATAGGTTGAAATGAGGCTCTGACAAAAGTGTGATAGAGCGCGCCGATATTATTAAGCACTCCGAATAGAGAAGTACCGTTACCATACAGAAAACCGCAACAAAATAACGATTCCCTGGAAGATTATAGTAAAAGTGGCATAAGTAAACTTTTGAGAGATTGCAGCTTTGGCAGCAGGGATTTTTTTGCATTGTATTAAATTCTATTAAAATCTAAAGAAAAATTATTATAAACGAAATTGATTTAAGGTTTCAATGGCAGCCTAATTTTATTAAAGGGTAATCAAACTTGGTCTGAAGCTGTTACGGAGCTTATGTACATTAACGAAACAAATAGATATCGTAAACATCTCAGAACTTTATTGGTAATTTTACTCACACGCAGAAACCGAAAAATAAAGACAATCGTTGGCTGCTGTCTACTGCAAAGTGGACATACTTCTCCGAGTATAGGGTAAGATAGAAGAAGCTCTAAAGGGACTAGTGAGCCATTTACGCATTTAAAAAAATATTTCATTTATACAACATCAAGTGTAATATACGTAAATGGATACAATTAATGTTTACAACACTTTAGTGTATCGGGTATCGTTGGCTACAGTCTACTGCAAAGTGAAAATACGTCTCCAAGTATACAATACAATACAATATAATACTCTTTATTGCACTAAAAGAAAAATACATAAGAAAAGAACAATAACAAAGTATCAGTTCAACGGCTGTCTTATCGCGATGCGATCTCTTCCAGACAACCTTAGGGTAGAGGAGAAGTAAAGAAATAAGGTAGGGTGGCGCAGAGCATAACTTAAAGGAAATAAAGTAATTATATAAATAAATACACAAACGTACATAACTACATATGTTATATATAACAAGTACACATATACACACAATTTATCAAATTGATTAATACATTGAATAAAATATACACACACTAAATGAGACTAAGGTGAAAATACAAGAAAGTAATGCTAATTACGTAATGTTAAGGGAAAGATAATGAAGTTTGACAAGATGTTTAAAGGATTGAAGTGAATGAGCATTCCGGATATCGAAAGGGAGAGCATTCCACAGGCGCACTGCTTCAACCGAGAAAGAATTCGTGTAGAAATCAGTGGAGTGGTGTGGTTTTGAGACGGAGTAACAGTGCGTTACGCAGAGTACGATCATGCGAATCGCTATGAAAGATAAAACGTTACAATATATGCATACCCATAGTATATACACCACGTGGAGGGAAAGATTATTAGCTCTAAAGTAGCAGTGACCGATTTAGGCACCAAAAAATCTTTAATTTTATTTAATGTCACGTGGAATACAAGCAAACAATCCACCTAATATTTACATCCTCTTATCCTAAAGGTTACCATGGCACATGTAATGCAACGCTTGTAATGCAGGAAATATAACTCTCGCATTACTTACAAATGCTGCGACCCCCCAGAAGCTTACTGGTAACCTCATTCACTCACTGGAACACAAGAAACACTAAGGGAATTATTATTTGGCAATCATTTTCTGTGAGATGGAGGTACTTCCCTTGTCGGGCTGCTTTGATGAGTATTATCAGGAAGATACAACATGTAATTGTGAGTATAATATACATGTAATTGTGGGTATAATATGCATGGGCTCAATAAACCGTGCGTGTATTCATCCAATCAAGCGATATACCTTCCTTCCTCTCGCACATACTCGTAGTTTATCCACCCTTTTGTAGATAAATAAAAATGGCTTCGCATCAAAATAAAAAGCCTTTGAGCTACATTAAATCAGTCCGCTTTTAAGTCAATATTTTGATTTTATATGTCACGCCAAAGGATATTTATCCGTTTTGATAAAAATACATTATTGGTACATTTATCATCACAACAGCATCACAAATAAACATTAATGCCTGTATTTGTATTAGCTAATTTATGATTTAAATTGAAACTATATATTAAAATAAAATATAAGTAGCTTCAGGCGTTTGGTAAGAAATAATAAAAAGAAGAGATGTATCAATCGAGACTGAGCAGATATGTCGGCCCGGCTATATTAGATGTACATGTTAATAAATGAGGAAATGTGATGGTAAAGGGCCAATCAAAACCATCTAAAACCGACGAGCATGCATGAAGAAATTGATGAATGTAGAAGCAATGGAAGAGGTATGTGTGTATAAGTGCATCTGGTATTCTATAGTTTCTACCTACGTCAATAAGATGCAGACATGGCAGCATATATGTAATACACAAATTATGACCAGTGATAGCCAACCAGCCATTATTCAAATACATAGTCCATGATTCAAATCATGATAAGAAATATCACTAACTTTGTTTTTTCGAATTTATATACATATTTGTAATTATCACTTGCTCGGCAATGAAGGAAATTTGCACCAATAAATTACATTTGTAAAATGTATGACCTAACCTATAATAGGTCTGGTTTTCCCTATGGGTTGTGGAGATGTCGCTCAATGTAAAAAATCTGTATCTTCGCTATATCCTTAGGCTTAGGTAGTGGACTCCACCAATCCTAATTGATTGAGGTAATGGGCAAAATGAAAATTTGTAGGAAATAAAACTGAAAGATGATGAATGGAAGAATAAATTGCGGAATGAAAGAAAGGATGATGTATGAATGTGTTATTATTTATATTTATAATGGTTTAAATAAAGTGTATAATACGTATATATATATTGCTATAAAATGCGCCTTGCCCGTGGCAGGGGTGTATGATAAAAGAAAAAAAAAACCTAATTGATTAGAAAACGGGATAACGTTAGGAAGAAGGAAAGACAATTATTAATTCATTTATATTCCCATAATATAAAATCGTAACTTTCAGCTGTCTGAAACTTTAATAAAATTAAAAAAAAAATGGACCAGATCGTCGAATTTGGTCATACTATATATAGTATGTACACGTTTTTACACAACTTTTCAATTAGAACCCTTTTAAATGGGGTACCTTTTTAAGTAGCAACTTGCTCATTGTGGGATTAATAATACAGCCCTCTGAATAGGGGATTAATTTACTTCCAGAATACTATTTTTAGAACTCAAAGAATACACTTCATGACATTGTTCATAACTTTGTTGTAAGTTTGCTAGTAACGTAATCTAAAATAATTAAGTTCAGTTATTTTTATTTTATAGTTGTAAGAATATAATCACGAGTTTTTTCAATTGAGTGCATTTTTCATGACAGTACCTTAATACGAGTATGTTACCAGCTAGCTACTGTATTTACTGTTTTTTATTTAGTGTTATTGTAGTTGAAAGTGATCATGGGTACTTCTCATTTATGATTCGGTTTTTAGTGTTATTAACTTGTAGATTTTTTTTTATACAACGCTAGGAGGCATACAATCACACGACCCACCTGATCGTAGCATATGGACGCTTGTGATACAGGAAGTATGATTCACGTGTTGCCACTCCTGGTACTAACACAGTAACTCATTAGGAGCTTAATGGTAACCTCACCCACAGGGCTACTGCAAGAACACAACAGCCTTCTAGGGAGTTGTTATTTAGCTGCAGGTTTCTGTGAGGTACTTCCCAAGTCGGACTGCTTTGATACGTTCTACCTCTTTTAAAACACATCTGGACCAAGACAAACAGACATGTACATGCACACAAATGTTTGTACAGTATAGGAATCGAACCCATGAGCTGTGATGTTAAAATAGCGTTTTTAATCACTCCGCCACCGTCTCATCAATATCAATATCCACATATCACTCTATTCTATTTTATGCCTTAAATCAGTTCCCGGAATGATACATGTACGTGAAAGCTCGACCTAATATCTACGAATACTCATAAGCTCCGAGATTGAATTCCAATAGCTTCTAGTCTCCATAGTATTTGTAGTATAAAAATAACATTCTAATAATAGTATGTTTATTAGAACTCAGAAGTAAAACTTTCCGCGGTTCACAAGAAGTAACTCTACTTATTCTCTGTATATGCCTGTGCAAAGATTGATACGTATTACATTAACGCAACCCGTTTGTTCTCCATTTCCTAATACTCTGATATTTTACGCACGCTATATTTTAATCTATGTCGATATGCACGTTCCCTTTAGTGTATATATTCAATTAAGGCAAATTGTAGCGTTAAAGTATATAGTACATACAAATAAATATTAATGTAAGTATGTTTGTCCTCTATAGACTCGAAAACGACTGTACCAATTTTGATGAAAATTTCAACAAATCGATTAGCACTGAGGATGACCCTATGGCGTTTGGTAGTAATTGAAATACGCGTGCGACATCACCCGTGTGAAGCCGGGATGAATAGCTAGTAGGTACATGAATAAAAATCAATATATGTATGATTATGCTCTATAGACTCGAACACGGCTGGATCGATTTTGATGAAATTTTCAGAAAATCTTCACATTAGCCTAGCAGGTGATCCTGTGAGGTTTGATAGCAATCGGGTGATCCGTGCGAAGCCAGCGGTCGCTACTAGTACATACAAATACATCTCCCTCGCCTGAATGAGGCTTAAGTGAGGGAGATGAATATGAATAATTTTTATTTTAATGACCTCTGTGATTAATAATGCTACGAGTACTTTCACCCTAAGGACGATCCTTAGGGTCAGATTCTCACACAGGACAAACTTTTAGTGTGCATGAATATGTATGTTTGTCTTATTAAGAGAGGTAGGGTGCATCTAAGCAGCCGTCTGAGGAAGTACCTCTACCTCACAGAAAGCCGCAGCTCAATAACAACGCCTTGAAGTTTCTTGTACTCCTGCGAGTAAGTGAGGTTATGAATGAGTACCTAAGCTTCTAAAGGAGTTTGCTGTGTTAATAGCAGAAGTTCGTAGTCTTATAACCAATTTACATCATATAGGCCGTATGCTTGTATACCACCTGACGTTACATAAGAAATAAATTGCGCTGTCCTTCGTTCAGCTTAAAAATATGTAAGCATTTTTTTCGTAGATTTTTTTTCAATATATTTTATAGTTTAGTGGCATGCTTCAACATACAATAATAGCGCTATGGGCCCTATTTTTAGTTTTCTGTTGTACTGATCTACTCTAGTATTAGTGTCAAAAACTCGGTTTTTACTTGAAGGAAGGCCTTGACAAAAGGCTTTTAATATCCTTTATCTTTATGAACTAACTAAGCTTGAAATAGCTTTGAATAGCTTTAATATTATTAATTTGTATTATATTTCTCTTTTTTAAAAACAAATTGTTTATTTTAGGGAATAATTATCTTTCTTTCCTTATACGATTTTATTATGACAATAACATATATTATCCTCATCACATGTGAAAGAAGAAATTACTCAATGAATGTAGCAAAAAGTATTCAGAACTTAAATAACGTATGTTTATAAAATGTAAGACAAAATACAACTTACACTGTTTCTTTACGGTGTCGGCAACGCAAGAGTGACATCCCTGGTTTTGCAAATGACCATAGGTTACGGTAACTGCTTACCATCAGGCAGGCCGTATGCTTGTTTGCCACCTTAGTGGTATAAAAAATAACTCATTTATTGATATAAATTGATAAAAATGCCTTTAAAATGTAAATATCAATTTATAGTTCAGCAACAACATTTAACAAATTTAACTAATGTTATATGAATATTATGGCGGCTCGCGGTGGTATTGGCGTGCATCATAGTTCCATGGTAGGTACATCTCTCGATATCGCCCAAGACCGACTTTGGCGGTAAAAGGTACCTTTCACCGCCAAAGTCGGTCTTGGGCGATATCGAGAGATGTACCTACTATGGAACTATTTGTTTTGTATTGGTTATGGCTCAATCCAAGCCTAGTTTCCCTCTATTGTTTTAACTGTATCCACAGATATTGTACTCGCTAATTACAAAGTAGTGTGCATGCCGGGTCTGCATAACGCCGCACCGGAATTGTCATTTGATGAACTGATAAGTTCGCATGCTTAACATAGTGATGGTTTTATAATCCTGTCCACATTTTATACCTAGTACTGTATCGATTCACTATAATGTAACATAAAACACTTAGAAGTAGTTGCTGTATCCACATTCAAAAATAATACAAAACATAAGCGTTATATTTCGATGGGTTAGGTAATTTTTTTCTAATTCTTATCCACTTGATTTAGCAAATTCTTACTTATTGTACAATTTTTCAATGAGAATACGATGAATTTCATAGAGTAGGTATTCACTGTTTCAAATAAATTAACATATATTTTGTATTGTTTATAAAGCATATTACATATAAATAACTTTTGTTTGTAGCTATGATCGTGTTACTTTGAGTTGAGTGTATGTAATGAATGAACAATAGACTAGAAGAATGAATGTATGTTATAGTTTTTATTTTATTTTTTTATTGAGGTTGGATGGAAGCCTTTTAGCCAAAAGTAAAAATATATTTATTTAATAGATTTATAGTCCCCTCTGTGCTTGTTTGTCCGTCCGTAGTGTCACAGACCTGGTTTTATCTGAAAATCAGCGCCGTGTCTTGAGTTGACACGGCAATATGCTGAGATGGGACCTATTTGTGACGCCACACAGCACTATTGTTATATAATATACTTATTGTCTAAGGTTTATTGTCTGTATAGTGTTTGTGTTACGTCCAAATAAACTTTTTCTTTCTTTCTTTCTAAGATTTTATTATGCCAATAACATATATTATCCTCTTCACATGTGAAAGAAGAAATTACTCAATGAATGCAGCAAAAAGTATTCAGAACTTAACTATTCGAAGTAATGTCTATAAAATGTAAGACATAATACAACTTACACTGTTTCTTTCTTAATCTTAGCTAGACTAGTTATTGTAACAATAAGTTCTTTTCAATTTCATCACAAAGTTTTTATGTAGAAAATATATTTGTAATAGAATTTTAAGCAAACAGAATTATAATATAATAATAGCGTGACCAAATTGATCATGTTTTATCAGAAGGTCAAGAGCCATAAAAACCAGCGAGCGTACATGAGAAGATCTATAAATGTTAAAGATGCGATTGCGGTTTGTGAGGACCGAGTGACATGGTGCTCGGCTCTCTCTGCCAAGGGATTTGGCGTGAAGTTATAAGATACAATTATAATATCCATAGATTATGTAACACTTTTTTTTATTCTTAGTTTTGCAGCGAACATTCAATTAAAACAATAGCTAATATGTACTAGACAAATATATAATAAAGAAACTCGGTTTCTTTGCAGTATTTATAAACGCTTTTAAAACATATTTAAGACCCCTTAATAGTACGTATTTTCATATCGATATCATACATTTTGTGACCTAACAACTTGGAAGGTAAATAAGCAAGGTGATTTAATAAAAATCACATTGGTCTTTAGAAGCTACCAATACAAGGAAAATCGATATTTCGAGAGTATTCAAAAGATCTTTTCTCTACTTCGGGATCGAGACACAGCTGTGCAAACACTTTTAGCTTGGCAGCAGGTTAACCTTTCAGAGGATCTTATAGAAAATTCTACGTCTCAAAACGTTTCAATATGTACTAATACCTACGTCGGTAAATTTCGCAAACGTCGAGAAACGAAAAGTACTACAGTGTACACTGAAATACGTGACTCTCTTCAAATAAATCTATATATTAATAAACAGTCTACAACAAGAGATGTTTACTCCTTTTTTATAATCTCGCGGTTATAAAAAAAGAGTAAACATTTCTTGGTGTGTTTGATGGTTGTCTATTTTACCCGACTGACCAAAAGGAGAGTAATATTTTTCGTGCGCATATATACGTGAATGTGGGTATGTACGTATGTCCGTGACTTCGTAACCTAAACGGCTTGACCGATTTTGAAGAGTGAGGAGTCATTAGATGCGTGTTCTTCCCCACGACGTACACCTTCATCCCTGGAGTGCATAGCTAATATGACGTTAGTACAAACACTACACACAATCAATAACAAGGGATCTATATCTATAGTTCTATTTTGCAGTCAGTCGGGTTTGTTGGTTTTTTAAAGTAACTTTTACTAGTTTATATCATTAACGTGATGTACATACAACCCGGCCTACACAATCCTTATTACATCATTCGATTGCTACCTTTTGTTACAACACATCCATGTCAAATCCTGATACTGCGTAGTATCAAACTAAATTATTTGTCGAATCACACAATGACATATTTCATTTACTCGAACACGACGATACGTAAACATCACAGGGCTGGCAGATTGACAATGAAACTGACAGTGGCAGCTCGTAAACGTGGGACGTGTTGCACTGTCAACATATAACAAAACTTATGTTTAATAAAGTAAATACATCAACACCACAATTATATAAATACTTGGCGTGGTTAAATGTGAAAAAGACTTTATCGATCTTGACAGTTAATTAGGCTATCGATTTTCGGGGGAGGTATGGAGGACTGATTGTGGGTGGTAAGCCCCGCATAATAAGCAATAACAGATTACGGTGTCGCAGATGAAAGGAAAACGTTGGGATCGTTAATATAAACACAAGTTATGTGAGGGACAAAAGTGTCACGACGATAAATTCGTTTGCAGGCTATCGCCCTTCCAAATGTTGTGCCTCATATTTATTTTGACGTACAACACTAGTAACTATAACGGAATCTGATTTTTGTATTAATTTTTTTGGTCTCTTACGACCAAAAGGAAACGATTTGTATACAAACATAAATGACTAACAACTTCCTGGATGTCTCCAGGTACTACAATATAAGGTCTTCCAAAAAAAAACGTGGTTTGGTTTGTACAGAATCAGTAATGTAATAGTAACGCCTCTGGAATTGCAAGTCCCCATAGGCTACGATAGCTCCTTACCATCAGGTAGACGGTATACTTTTTCGTTATGCTAGTGATACTTAAAAAACATTTTTGATGTCGTTAGATGGACGAAACAGTTTTAGTAATCTCTCATTAGATACTGTATTAAATGTGCCTAATGGAAAGAGCATCCTAGTTTATTAATAAGATTTAAGTGCCTCATTTAATCATTTTAAGTCCTATATTTTTGGTTATAATTTAATTATATTAATTAAATTATGCAAGTCTTTCCGACACAGATGTGGATGATTGCTGGAAAGTTCTGAAAGAAAGTATGGTGGATAGTGCAAAAGAAGCATGTGGATGCGCAAAGAGGCATAAAACATTGAAAGGAGATGCCTGGTGGGATGCGGAGGTTGAATCCTCCGTAGCAAGAAAGAGGCTGGTATGGCTGGATTATCTATCATCTTTGCATGAAAGTATGAGAGAGAAGAAGAACGAAATGTACCATCTATGCAAGAATGAAACCAAGGCTTTAGCGAAAGAGAAGCGTGAAAGACAAATTATGAATGAAGAAGAGAGGCTAACGAAAAACTTCGAGGCAAATACCAAACTCTGGAGAGGGGTAAAGAAGTCTCGGGGTAGTTCGTTTGCATCCAGTATGAACAAGATTAAATCTAAAGCTAGTATCATTCTTGCAAACACTCAGGAAGTGTTAGAACGGTGGAGTGAATATTTTGAAGAAATGTATGAATATGCCTTGGACGCTGACTATGAGAGTGAGTCTCATGCTCACTTCACGTTGACGGCGTCCGATGAAGGTATAGCTATGGATGAGATAGAATGGTTCACACGAAGTTTGAAAATTGGCAAGTCTGCGGGAATTGATATGATCACAGCTGAGATAATCAAACTAGGTGGCACTTACGTACGGGACGCCTTCTGGTACTTATGCAACCTACGCTGGAGAACTGGAAGGGTCCCAATGGACTGGGGACGCCCAGTCATCGTACCCTTGTATAAAGGCAAAGGGATCACGCATGGACTGCGCCAGCTATAGGGCCATCTGTTTGATCAGCTTTGCAGCAAAAGTATATGGAAAGATAATTGAAAGGAGAATGAGGGTGAAATCTGACGAAATGCTGTGGGAGGCACAGGGAGGATTCCGAAATGGAAGGGGATGTACGGATCAAGTTTTCTCGCTCCACAATATCGTAGACAAGTATCTGGCAATAGACCAGAAGGTTTTTTGCGATTTTGTGGATCTTCAGAACGCATTTGAGCGAAAGGAACTGTGGTGCATAATGCCGAGATATGGGATTGACGGCACACTGCTCCGTGCTGTGTAGTCCTAGGTGTACTGCACAGCACATAGCAGTGAGCAAGGATTGCTCAGCTTGTGTGCGAATAGATGGCAACATTTCACCCTGGTTTGATGTCAAAATTGGTGTCAAACAGGGTTGTATGTTGTCTGCTAGGCTGTTTATTCTATATCTCGATAGTTGTATACAGAGAATAAGATCGATGAATGTAGGATTACGCATTAGTGACTTAGTGATGAACTGTCTGTTGTATGCAGATGACGCCTTCCTATTAGCAGAAACACCATCTGAGCTGCAAACACTAGTCACAATGATGAAAGAAGAATGTATGAAGGAAGGCTTACTATTGAATGCGAAGAAAACAAAGATAATGATATTTGAAAGAGAAGAAACCAGAACCAATGTAACGATTACGGTAGATGATGAAGTGTTGGAACAACTGGATGAGTTTGTATATCTTGGATGCGTTTTCAGCAGGGATGGAAGGTACACCGCAGATGTAGAAAGGTGAGTGCCGGGAATAGTGTGAATGGAGCGTTGGGAAATTTCTTGGCAGTAAAAACCTGAGCCAGAAGGCGCAGCTGCTAAACACAATGCAGTGCTGGTCCCAACGCTTACTTATGGAAGCGAGAACTGAGTATGGCAGAGAGAACATGAAAGTAGGATAAACGCGGTTGAAATGCGAGCGTTGCGCTAAATTTGTGGCGTAACGCTTGTAGACCGTATTCGCAATGATGAGGTTAGAAGCAGAGTTGATCTGAAAGAGAGCGTCGGTGTTAAAATAAGAAGAGTCATGCTCCGTTGGTTCGGACATGTAGGAAGAATGCAGGGTGAAAGAATGACGAAGCAGATATACAGTGCAAAAGTGGAAGGATGTAGGAGCTGAGAAAGGCCAAGACTCACCTACCATGATCTAATTGGTCGTGTTCTATCAGAAAGTGATATCAGGAGCCCTAGGATCCGGTGAGCGCGCATGAAAAGAGCAACGAATGTTAAAGAAGCGAGTGAGGTATATAAGAATCGAGTCGCGTGGCGCTCGGTTCTCTCTGCCTACCCCGTAAGAGATTTGGCGTGAAGTTATAGATAGACATACAACATATGTGATGGCGAGAGGAGATGGTAAAAGAGTGTTTCTGAGGTGACAGACTATAGCAAATGAGGTTTTTTTTAAGCAGTTTACGCGCAGACGTGTCTTGATAAGGTTAAATTTTAAGCCTCCCTAATCAAACACTTACGTCAAGGTATCCTCAATTTCTGACAAAAGACGTTCACGTCTTTCTCCGACAAGGGAACTAAGGATGTTAGCTTGGCCTATATAATTCTCTCAAATAAACATCTGTTTCTAGTTGCTGTACCGATGTAAAGCATGCCAAATCTTTAGTTAGAACTCCAACAATTAAAACATAAGAACATCCAACTTATTTACATATTTTTCTAGTAATTCTTGCTTTCCACCGCTCATATAAAGCCTTATATATTTATTCCTGAAATATACTAGATACTAATATTCTTTTAAACCAGACCCAATCCCGAGTGTTTTCGCTTAGCTAGGTTTTCTATTAAATCTATCAGCGCTAAATAGGTTTCTTTTATACTCCTTGCTTGGATATTTAAAGCAGGGAACGCTAAAACCTGTTTACGGCTGATATCAAGAATGACGGAGTAGTTCAAAGAAGGATTTTATTAACTAACTTCCACACTTTTACGGGCCGTTTAACTTTCAGAATTATCTAGCTTAATTTATAATTCTACTTAAGGTTATTTTTGGATCCTGAAATAACAGGAATATTTTTTATATCTCATAATGAGTGTACCAGTTGAAGTCCACTGTAGTTACAGTACGTGAACTGTACAAGTTATCTTATTAGTAAAAACAAGCGCCAGTTATAAATGTCATTCTAAGTTTCGTCTACATTTATCACTTACTAAATATAACAATCAGTGTTAGAATTAATTTTGTTTTCTATGTTTAAATGAAAATAAAAATGAACACAAATATCAACATATTCTGGCTGAAAAAATATTACAAAGTATATTGCTATTTATATATAGCTCAACTATTTGTACTAAATATAATTACTTGCAAGGATTTTAATATGGCTGCTTTATTTTAAGTGAAGAGTTAATATTTCTTTACTTAAAATAAAACAGTCAAGTGATGTTCGAAATATCGAATAGCGTTCTTGAAGCGTGACCATGCTAATCCAGTAAACCAGAGTATTGGAGTTCTGAACCAAAACCGCACCAATGAGCGAATCAGGACGCCCTCTGTAGGCGACGCCTACCGATCCGCTCCCGTCAGTGCGAATATAGGTGTATATGTATGTGCCACTACTCAACCCGGCTAGTCGGGGAGAGCTTAAGTGCCGGGTTTCATAGTAGTTGCCTATCACAATAATGCGGGCCAATAAGAGGGTTTTTTGTTGTTCCATGGTATGGCCGTTCAATTTTAACAATTTCGACTGTTTATAACGTCTAAAAACGGACCCAATAATATAATGGTAACTGAAAATGGAGTTACAAAATCCAACTTCATCGGTTAGCGAAGTAAAAAAAGCGCGTCATTTGTTATTTGAACGTAATTATCATTATTGATTTAGTAATTATTATTGTGAAAGACGTTATGATTTTTTATTTATCATATTTATACGTGGTCCATAAACTTATATTTACTACCTGTTTTATACAACTAACAACGTTATGTAATTACGTAATAATTTTCAATAGAAATTATATGAATTTTTAAGAACAATATTGGTATATCAACTATTCCTTGTAAAGCCTGCTATATATATATATATATATATATATATATATATATATATATATATATATATATATATAGTATATATATATATATAGGGTTCCGTTTAACTTCGTTATATGTGTGTTCGTTATGTATTATATGTATAGTACATACAACAAAGTTAAGAGGTGATTTTTTTACATACCTAAAAACAGTCGTATATTATCCTAAATCCTATTTCTAAAAAAATAGTATGTTTAATAATAGCGGTGGTTAATATTATCTAAAATATCGTTCAGTTTTGCTTCACGTAATGTTTGAATGCAACTATCGAAAGCTCAATACTGCTGCTTGCTATACATCATCAACAGAATTGTCCTTCCAAATATTTAAAGTAAGACCTTTAACTGGAAAATACTCATTTATAAACTTATATGGTTAATGTTTACTGCTTCCCTATATGTAACATGACTAGTCATCTCACACTCACGAGCTGACACGAGTCGCCACTATGTAACAAATCTGTTACCGATCACATAGAACTGATCGGATCAGCCAGCATCGCTACCGCACTCATCTGCAACATTATCGCATATTGCATTACATTAGGAACTCAAAAAAGTAGAACAGATTTGATTAAAGTCCACGTATATTCTTATCAATTGTTTAACCTTTACTTAAGCATGGAGTTCAATGAAACCAATTTCACTTATTTATGCAAGTTGACATCAAACTGACATCAAACTTTCAGTCAAGTCAGTATTAAATCAATCGAAGACTGTCACAGGATCATACTTAAGAAAGAGTAATGGCAATCGGAGTTATCGACATAAGATTACCTGTCATTAAAACTTTTTTTTTTATAACCCAACTAATTATCAAGTCTTCTGCAACTTTTTAAACCTTAATAAATCAGAGCAGTGATAGTCTAGTGTATAAAGAACTAATCAATTAACCGATTAGTACGTGGTTTGAATTCTGATGTGAGTATGTACCAATAACTCCGAGTTTTCAGATGTACGTACATATCGGTAATTATCACTTCATCGGTGGTGAAAGAATACATTGTGAGGAAACCCACACAATAATTATATTCCAAAATATCTAGTATCTAACTAAGAAGGTTCCGATTATAATAAGAATGCTTGATAGATATATGTATATTCGAATAACTTCGTTTTTTTTATTTCACGGCGGGTGGCATGTAAGTATAGGTACGGCACATCTGATGTAAGCGATTATCGTAGCTTGAGCTTGAGATACATTAAGTATCAAATCCACAATGCCACCTCTGCTGCTAACACGTCAACTCCTTAGAAGCTTACTGATGATTTCACTTACCTGCTAACGCTCCGTAACGTTAACGTTATACATAATAACGCTCCAGGGAGTTGTTATTTAGCTGCAGTTTTCTGTGATGGGTTTTGGGATATATATTTGATGCTTCCTATATCTCTTAAAATTATCTAGACCAAGACAAACAGGCATGTTGTGGTTCTAGTCAGAAAACCAGTTATACGTTGTGAGAAATACTGCGTGTAGTCAATAAAGTAGCATCACGCATCGCATTATTCTGTAGAAGGCGAACCTATTGATTAGAATTGTCCTATAACGTCATTAAGCTGTATTGGTCATATTGTTGGGTTACGTAATTTAGGGTAAATTTTTGAAAATATTGCAAATATATTCAAAAATTTACCCTAAATATATATGCGTTTTTTCTGAACGAAATTTAAAAAAAGTAACCGATGTCTTAATTTCTCAATATAGTAAGTATATACATTTCCAAAACTATCTTACAAAATCTTAAACTTTGTTCCTTAATTAATACCACTGTTGGTGTTAAAAACGCTTATTTCCAGTAATTTTAAATATATATCGAATATTTGGGGTTACTTTGTACGGCGGTATATCTACCATTACGTGACCCACATGCTCGTTTGTGTACGTCGATAAAATATAACGTTATCATGATGCAGGGTAGAAAGTTAAATTATAATCTTCCTATTTAATTATCGGCTAAACAGGCTGTAAACAATGCCAACACTAATAAAATATAAATTTAAAACGACGGAATATTATGCCATAAAAAAATCTTCAAATAAAAAAAAACCTTAAAAGCGTGATAGAATTATTATATACAATATTATTAGTTGACGTGACGTACTACGTACCTGTGTATGTAGAATGCATATTAATTAACAACAAAGATACTGGCACATATTATATGTGTACAGTAGGTATACAACACATATTATGCATGACGCCTATTAGTAAAATTTTGTGTAAAAATCATATTACGCTTTAATGTCGTGTCGGTTTTAGTTTTTATAAATTTATGTTTTATTTGTAGCATTTTTGTTCAAATATAAATCAAGGTAATTATAAATTTAAAAGCATTACATATGTTTCCGTTTATATTCGTATTTCCTTTTGTTATCAAATAAAATAAAAAAGACAACCGTATTAAGGAAACATGTGTATCTATTGTAGTGCCCCCTGGCGGTACGTAACATTAAAACTTAGAAACATGTTCAGGAATAAGACTAATGCAAATCAGAAAACGATTTAATCGGCCTAGCCATTTCCGAGAAATTACAGACGCTCACACAAACCTCTTATGCCAATCACGTATACTGTGTCCGTATCCGTCGTTTGCAGGTACCTATTCGTACCTGGCATACACAAAATATTACTTCTACGAGAATTAAAGTACACTTTTAACGAACAAGCTCCGAAGCTATCACCCTTTAATTGTATGTATAGATTATTAAAAAATACATTTAAACAGATTACTAAACAAATAAATAGCAAAGTTATTGTCTTAGGTTTTCGCGATTGTTACACATTGAATTAAACAATTTGAGCGATTTTTGCGTGAATCGGAACATATATAATTAATCCATCCATGTCGGTAGATGTAATAATTGAATAACTAATGTAAGACAAATATCACCTTAGTCTTCGAAACGTCAGGTTCAACAAAATAAATAAAACAAGCAAAGTTCGTGTCAGCCAGTTTGCTTCAGAGGCATTTTTGAATTTACGTATAACGTCTATTAAGATAAAAAAATGATCTACCACAACCGTAAACAATTAAGATTGATGAACTTGATGGCGGATTGGTAACGCTACTTTAACTCAAGGACGAACCTTGGTGTCAAGGTGTCTTCGACAAGAAACATATGTGTTCCTGAACATGTCTGTTTGGTCTGGGTGTTTTAATGGACGTAATTCACATCATTCACATTCATAGCTCTTTTCGTTCATGCTCACACATCATACATAGTTCAGGTAAAATGAGCAAATTACTATCTATAGCGTTAGAAAAATAAAATCAGTATTACAGAAATTAAATTCATTTGATTCTCTACTTTAATAGCAAAACTTGAGAAGAAAAACTCTTTCCTTGCTCTTACCGAACGTGTTGATTTACGCTATATCTTCAAAGATTAATAATTAATATATCAAATATCATGAGCCTACGAGTCAGTGGTAAAAATATACTTGCATTTTATCTCTTAATCTTGGCACCTATCGCAGAAATCTTTTTTGTTTCAAAGACATTGGAGCGTGACCTGTTTTTTAACTGTGACCATTTCCGTGTTGGTAGCATTTTTTACACAAAGGCACTGCCAGCCAGTATGATGTTGGCCTTTTGTTCCAAAAATTAATGTATTGTTGAAATGAGGCGAATATATTTTTCAAACATTGTGACAGCGATTACACTGCTATGTTTTAAAGTAAATTTAAATTAAAAAACGACACAAAATATTCTAGGGAATATTTAGAAATATTTACTTATGCAATTGCTTAGCTATGAATGTTATGAAAAGACCAAAAGTGCTTGATTATCTTAATTAGGTACAGTTTCGTAAATTGCGGTAACTAGGCAAATACTAAAAAAAATAGATTTAAATGTATTCAGAAAATATATCATTAATTACAAGTACGACATCAATCAGGTCTAAGTAAATATTGTGTATTTTATGTGGTAATAAATATCGTATCATATCAGATTAGGATGTATACTACTCTGTGTAAAAAGTATCGGGAATATGTCAATAAAAAGACCCGCGTAAAAGAGGTCGTTCTAATTTTTTTACTGCATGTTGGTAGCACTGTACTGATTTAGCGCGCAAAATTTGAGCGGGATCTGTCATTTAATTTGTTTTAAACTACACTTTTTGTTGGTCATAGTTTTGAGTCCTCGGCGATTTTTACAATGGAAAATATTGTTGAACAAAGAGTGTGCCTTAAATTTTGTGTTTCAAATGATATTTCATGTGGTGAATCACTAAAAATGTTGCGAAATACCTACGGCGAATCGTGTATATCGAAAACAAGGGCTTATGAATGGTATAAGGCTTTTAAAGAAGGCCGAGAAGTAGTAGTAGACTTGCCTCGTTCTGGTAGACCTTCAACCGCTACGACCAGAGAAAACATCGACAGAATCAAGATGCTAGTGCTCGAAAATCGACGTATGAGTCTGAGAGAGTTGGCTAGTGAGGTGAACATATCTTTTAAGTCCGTCCACAACATTCTCATTGACATTTTAGGCATGAAACGCGTCGCCGCTCGACTAGTTCCAAAAGAGCTCAATTTTGTTCAAAAAGCGCAGCGAAAGCATGTCGCTGAAGACATGGTTTCCCGAGCTTCTACGGATCCGACCTTTATGAAACGTATAATAACTGGCGACGAGACATGGGTTTATGAGTACGACATGCAAACAAGCCAACAGTCTTCAGAATGGCGTCTCGAAAACGAGCCGAAACCCAAAAAACCGCGGCAAAGTCGCTCCAAAATCAAGGTGATGCTGACAGTTTTTTTTGACTACCGTGGTGTGGTTCACTCCGAATTCCTTCCAGAGGGAGAAACAGTGAATAAAGAATATTATTTAGGCGTCATGAAGCGTTTGCGTGAGAGTATCCGCCGAAAACGTCCAGATTTGTGGCAACACAACTCATGGATGCTGCACCATGATAATGCACCATCACACACAGCCATTATAGTGAAAGAGTTTTTAGCGAAAAATTCAACAAAAGTTCTCGACCAAGCACCGTATTCACCTGATATGGCTCCGTCTGACTTTTTTTTATTTCCCAAGTTAAAATTACCACTTCGAGGAAAACGTTTTGAGTCGATAGAAGCCATAAAAGAAAATTCGCTGAATGAGCTAAAGGCCATACCGCAAATAGCCTATGAAAAATGTATGGAAGACTGGGTGAAGCGGTGGAGATGTTGTATTGCAAGCGATGGGGCCTACTTTGAAGGCGATAAAATAAATTTAGATGAATAATTTGTATTTTTTGTTTTATTGACAAATTCCCGATACTTAGTACACAGAATGTATATCATTTATTCCCCATTACTTACCATTTTTAATTTTAAAATTATATTTGAATAGTTAACTTCGATCCACTTTCTGTTTAATACGCCTACTATTTTACGCATTCAGTGAACAGACTATAGAAATGGAGAATACTAAAACACTTTCTGAAAATTATGTACCGATATTTTCTACTTCATGAAATTAGGTTGACCATTTTATGTTGCTTACTCGTTCTACTGCTATATTATCGTCTCATCCAAAGCTTGTATCGCTCATTTTATGTGACGCAATATAAAATGTAAGACACATTTTATAACACGTAAAAATTTACAGGTTTGTTCAATTACGTGAGCAAGTAATAAAATATTTACTATTGTTTAGCAACGTCATAATCACGCCTTACACAGTAGTATTTTCCCAATGTTTTATCTTGTTCACTGATAACAGGTATAAATTCATATATCACACCTAAAAACCAGTGAAGTGAGAGTTGGACGTGTACTCTGTAGGTTCCGTACTAAAATTTCAAAGTACATAACATTTACATTTCTTACATATTACTTTTACACAAACTATATTTCTTCAAAATTAGAGCCTCAAGTTGAGACTATTTCCTTTTCCTAAAGTTATAAATAATAAATTCCTCACCTTATACCGTTTCTTAATCCGTAAGAATTGGCGTGGTCCGCTACTTGATTAGGATTTGGCGCAGAGACTGATTTTAACATGGGGCGACTACTGTCAGATCTCCACAACCATTACAGAAAATCGGATCTTTCTTAGGTAAGGCCACACGTCATTCGAATCTGAATTTCTTGGACATGCCGGTTTCTTCACAATCTTGCCTTCATCGTTGAGCAAGTGATAATTATAAATGTGTACATAAATCGAAGACCCGAATTTTAGCATATGCCCACAGCAGGATTCGAACCAGGATCATCGGTTAATAGACTTAACGCTGACAAATTAATGGTACATAAGAATTGCCTAAATAGAAGGGAAATACATCAATCGTCTCAACAAGACAACTTTTTAATTGTAAAGGAGCAACACCTTTTGGAACTAGAACTGTCATGAATGTATTTTATTTTATACACTACTTCAGCTACTATTGTTGCCATATGATCATGAAATTTGGCGAAGTAAAAAAGTACTCTATAAGTTTTATTGTACATGTAATTGTAGTTTTACTACAGATCATGATCAAATGATGAGTAATACAGCTTTACCATCAAATACCTGCAACAGAGTTAGAGTTGATACTGCACTAAATTATAGTTCTTTAGACAGATTGGCTGTCACTGCACTCTTTGCTCAGTGATTAAAATGTTATGTACATGTATTTCTGTATGTGTACGTATATATATAGTTTTATGTATGTATTTGTATGTATGGGTATGTATATTATGTGTGTGTAAATTTATATGAACTAAGTATTTAACTTTAGTATGTTTATTATTTGTGCTGCGCCACCTACCTATTTTGTTCTTTTATTTTTTCCTCTACCCTAAGGTTGTCTGGAAGAGATCGCTATGCGATAAGACCGCCTTTTGTACTTTAATTTTAAGTTGTCATTTTAATATGTATACTGTCTTATGTGGTGCAATAAAGAGTATTGTATTGTATTGTAAATTATTAAAAAATATTAGACTTGAGAAATCATATTTTATTGCGAAACTGTGATTCGGTGTGACTTATTTATTACGCAAAAGCTTTAGGTAATGCGTGGAGTCATATCTGAGTTGTAAAGTAGTTCGACTCTTGAGAAATAGCCCTCATAAATATTTTAGAAACTTGCACGGTACGAGGATGCATATTGATGTTGTAAACCAGTCTGATCACTTCCATCAATGGTGTGCTGTGCAATTATCTGAAAAATAGCATTACGTTTTCCATCAGAACAGCGCAATTTGAGGATAGCTACAGAGACAGACAGCATAGCAGTCTTCACCTGCGTTATATTGAGCATGAGTATTGGAACTATGAAAGGTATTTTTAAGAAAGCTGTGCGCGAAATCTGTGCGGTACAAGATTTAATTCCGAAGCTGTGCATCGGTATTACTTATACCACCAAAGCAGTAAGGAAAGCTGTGTGATATAAGATTAATTATTGTTACCTTATGACTCTTTTCATCAAAAACTGAGCAAGGTACAGCTGAGCAAGGAAGATTAAGATCGAATACTAGTCTTTATTCACTCTAACAAAATTATTTTGCCAGTTATGGAACTTAAACATTTTTTGTACTTTTACCATATAACGTCTTCCAGTTTACTTTTATTTATGTAACCTGGCTTCGAACATCTTCAATCTTAAAACTTACATTGAAACTTAGTTAGTGGCGACCTTCTGCATTGACAACTTTAAAACAAAGTTTTAATGCGCTGTTGATAAAGACCATTACCCCCGTTCAATAATGAATGAACTTTAGATATTTAAACACTGATCCATTTATGGTAACGTTAAGTCTTACTAGACTAACGCTGTGTTCGACTACTTTGCTATGTCAGCTTTAACACAAAGGGTCGCAGGTTCTTTCCTCTGATAGGCAAATATATTTATACGCGTTTAATGCCATCTTATTTATTTTGATTTACGTGGTTTTCATCTTAACTTACATGATTACCTTGTGTAATAAGTATTTATTTACAAAAATACAGTACGTAAATTTATTCAGCTCACTCTTTACGGAATGAGTTCATAATTGTACATTTTATATTCTTTAGAGTTTCAATATCAGGGCTCTTTTTATATGAGAGAAAAATAATGATTATTTTACAGTTGCTTTATGATACGAATGTGTTTATTTTTTTTCTCTTTATATAATATATAAAAAGAAAAAAATTAAACACATACATATTATCTATTCTAAATGAAAATAAAATGGGAATATATATTTTTTATTATTATTATTGGTTATTCAGGAGTTAGGAATGACAAATTCGATGTGAAGACTGTTTCTTCACATCGAATAATTATGCCACCTCTGCTGCTTATACAGCAACTCTTTAGGTTTTTACTGGTAACCTTAACCGACTTATTGAGCAACTGGACTCTAGTTCAAAAGTTCCGTGGCGTTCGAAACCGCATGTAGCACTAAATTCTTGTTTACGTATTTATGTAAAAGGAAAAAGGAAAACAACAGGGTTTTACTCACACCCGCACGCCTAAGGAATAATATTTCGAAAGACCACAAGAAAACCCAGACCTAAAAAAGGTATGGTTGATCCTGTAGATTGTAGTAGTCCAACGGCAGTCGCTTTGTGTAAAAAATCAGTGTCTTCCCAAAATCTTAGGTAAAAGTAGCGGACCTAATTCTAATGAATTAGAAAACGGGATAATACTGGGAAAAAGATACTCGTATAACCCAGTGCTAGGGTGTAACATAAAAGTAAATGTGTTACGTAATTATCTAAGATTTAGTTTTTTCTGTCAAAACTTTCTAAGACGAGTCGAATCTGTTCATGGAGTGCCGAAAGATGATAGCAATCAAATAATGTATACAATAGAAGGTTAGAATATAAGGTGCTTTTCTGAATGTAAAAGATCTGCTACAAGCTCCTGAAATGTGCTACAGCGGTGAGGCTGCAAACGCATGGGCATGGTCTTTGTGTAAGAAACCTCTATGTCTAAGGTTTCCTATTAGCTGGAACATATACATGTCTGCTACTAAATACTTTATAAATACATATCTAATGATTTTGTACATTTACTTATTCATTTCTATTACAAAAAAAAAATTACGTGACATATTTTAAACTTATAATAAGAAGGCATTATTATAATCCTAATGACGAAACACTAAAGTTTAAACCGGATAGATTATATTTATAAAATCAATAGAGGCTACATGTCGATTATCAAAAGCAGGCACGTACGACACTCTGACACATTGCGCTTATGTCTATCTATCTATCTATAACTTCACGCCAAATCCCTTGCGGGGTAGGCAGAGAGAACCGAGCGCCACGTGACTCGATCCTTACATATCTCACTCGCTTCTTTAACATTCATTGCTCTTCTCATGCACGCACGCCGGTTTCTAGGGCTCCTGACATCACCTTCTGATAGAACATGACCAATTTGGTCATGGTAGGTAAGTCTTGGCCTTCCCCGGCTCCTACATCCTTCCACTTTTGCATTGTATATCTGCTTCGTCATTCTTTCATCTTGCATTCTTTCTACATGCCCGAACCATCGGAGCATGCCTCTTCTTATTTTAACAATTGCGCTTATGTGTTGTCTGTGTTTAGAATATGTTAAAATATTATTATTTTGTAGTATTCCATAGTATTGATATGACCATCTCATTTGATGCCTCACGGGCTGGACAGTATCCACTGGTTTTTTTTGCACCCCTGCCATGGACAAGGCTATTTTTATGCCATGCTATTTAGTTATCAACTAATTTAATATTACAACAAATTCATACATAATATTCCCTTTCATGACACACTTCATTATTTCATTCATCATCTTTCAGTTTTATGCCCATTTCTTAACGCCAGTAAAACTACAGCTGTTAACAAATTGCCCTCCCCATAATGCGTCAGTCCAGCCATGGGCGACAGCGAGCTTCACAGCTCCACCTAGCCACCGCGATATCATCGGCTATACAAAGTATAGCCGAGGTATACTGCATCGATCCTAGGTGGAGCTGCTCAGCTTGTTACGTTCAGCACGATGGGTCATTCGCTTACTTGAATCTATGCAAGTACGCGGAGAACCCACCGTGCTCCGAGAGGACCTGCGTAGTGATGCTCGACGAAACCATTTTGCCCACGATGACGTACGCCGCCGCCGCACTCGGGAAGAACAGCTTCGTTGTCGAAGCCGTTGTCTCCGATTTGTATCTCCTGACCCATTCGTCAATGGTCCACTTGCGGATCATACTCTTGACGAACGAGACAGGGCAGCGGTCGTAATCTGGCCTCCTCCGCAACCCCAGTGGCGAGTTCATCGGCACGTTCGTTCCCCTCCAACCCCGCGTGTGCCTTAATCCAAAACAACGAGACACTCTTACCCTGGCTTTTGCACAGTTTAAGAGCGACGCGTGTTTGCACTGCCAGGGAATGGGGGGACTCGACGTTCGCCACTGCCTGGAGCGCCGCTATAGAGTCGCTGAAGATGTCAATGCTGGGTCCATCGCAGCTCAAAGCGCACTTGGCCGCCGTGCAGATAGCCGTCGCCTTGGTGTCTGCGTCGCTGTTCCATATGGATACAGCGGCGTCAACATGGCTCTCAATCTTGCTGCCGTCCGTGAACAATTGCAGGGCAAAGTTGGAGTGTGCCCTGCATTGTTCCTCGTCCACCAGGCTATCGAACTCCAAGCTATCTAGCTCGGCGGGGCTAGGATGCTAGGATGCGGGGCCTCGATCTTCGAGGCCATCCGCTCGATCTCCCTGTCCCCGAGCAGCGCATGCCTCAAGGCCTCGTATAAAGAGGCGACCTCGCACACTCTGTGCTCAAGAGGCAGCACCCCAGCCAGTAGCAGTGCGGAGTTCAGAGAGACCGTGCGGTAGGTCCTGTAGATCTTCTGCGCGAAGCGCCGCTGTACGCTGTTGAGCTGTTTCTGGATGCCCAGCTTATTTACCGCTGGAGTCCATGCGGCGGCAGCATACAATACCGTAGGTTCCACTACGGCTGAAAATATGATCTTCATTACTTCAGGGTTGAGTCCCCAACTGACGCGGGCCGTACGCGCAAGGTGCCTGTATATGGCTATTGCCCTTTTACAGACAATAGCCACATGCGCGTTGAACGTCAGACCCGCGTCAATCAACCCCAGCAGTTCGATCTGCCGAGACATGCCAATATCTATTCCACCCATGCTCAGCCGCGGCATGTCACACCGAAGTTTGCGCGTGATCAGCTTAGCGCTGGTCTTATGCGGCGTAGTGTTGCCGTCGAACATCAGCACGACGTTATCGGCGTATGAAATTGCCAATTTGTTTGTTTGTATGGACATATGGTTTCTAACTGCAGCTCCTGTAGAGTTACCATGGTTTCTCGTGCAGAAGTCCGGTACAGTAAACATCGGCTGTTATTGCTCGACCAGGCCTGATTCACACTGTCACATATCACAATTCGATCCATAGTTGCTTCATATCTGTTCAGACTTAACAAAGCAACACGCGTTTCTTTCTGCAGATCAGTCAAATCATGAGGCACTCATTTTTCATATTTTTTTATCTTATTGATTTGATGCAAATGAGTCAATATTGTAAGTAAGGTAACGTTAAACCATGCTGCTAATCCCTGGGTAGTATGACTCGGATCGGCTTCCACCATCTCCATCAATTCCGCGTTATTCACCTGTGTCTTCCACGTGTTTCGTTCTTCAAGTCGAAGTTTCCATTACAAAAACGTTTAAACAAAAAACGCAAGGTGTGTTCATTAGCAGTCTCCTCTCCAAACGCAGCATTGACATTGAGAGCCGTTTCTGCCGCGTTAGCTCCACGTCGGAACTCGTATTAAAAAATTTACGGAATTTCGAAGTATCCATCTTTTCCATCTAAGCTGAATAAAAAAAAAATTAAATTCGAAAATTAAATGTTGCAATTTTTTTAAAAGAAAATCCTCATAGGTTATATGTGAAAAAAAGTTTCACTCGAAAATCTCAAACCATGAAGTCATATATATATATTTCAGTCAATTTAAAGTATTTATTACTATAAAACGGCAATTTCATACTTTCTCCCGAATTATTATTATATTCATGTTAACAGTACAAAAAAAACTGTCAAAAAAGTCTTCCGCATCCAAACATTACGTACTAAAAGGGATATTCACGGGAAAGTACATGGCAGCATACAGGGGAATCGCAGTTGCGCACGGCAAATAACGTACTCGAACAAAGCAGGAGGGAATTTTCGCGTTCAAGACTCCTTTTAACGATCACATAGTAGTCACAAAATTTACGAAAATAGTGCTGAAAACTCCCATTATAAAAAAACTCATGCTCACAAAAGTCTACAAATGGGTGAAGGGCTGGTGTTATGTTACGTGTATGGCTGGTGTATGTGTAACAAATGTATAGAAATATTTTGACCGCCTAGGTGGCGCAGTCGTGAGTGACGCGACTTGGACACCAACGCTCGAGGGTTTGATTCCCACACAGGACAAACATTTACAGCCGTTGAATGTGTGATTGTCTTGATCTGGATGTTTTTAAGAGAGGTAGGATGCATCAAAGCAGCCCGACTGGGGAAGTACCTCCACTTAACAGAAAACCGCAGCCAAGTAACAACTCCCTCACCAGTAAGCTGCTAAGTAGTTCCTGCGTTAACAGTAGAAGAGGCATCTAGCGAGTTATAGTAAATATATTATAAGCGCATTACATCAGGTGGGCCGTATGCTTGTATACCTTCGACATTGTATAAAAAAAGGAATAGACGTGCAAAGCGAATAGAGCTAAATTATTTTAAAAATATATAACAACAGTAACGTGTCGTAGGTTTCAGTATAAAATATAGGTCATTATAAAATATAGTGTATGGCTAGGGTGGAAGATCAAAGACGTGGTACAAAATAAGTTATTTAGACCATAAGATATAATTTATTTTTGCTCGGGTTCATTCTTGGCAACTTGACATGAAGATATTTATTGATATTTTTATTTTATTTTCGTTTCCACCAAATCAACCCTTACTCATCCCACTGCAGGGATACGAGTCTCCCTTCAACTGAAGCGGTTTAGAGCATACTCCACCACGTTACTCAAATGCAGATTGGCGAAGGCTAGTGTTTTCCGCCGCCGCCCTAGGGCCACTGACTTAGCGTAACGACTGTCATCTATCGACAACAGCGGACAGACGGATTAACGTGCCCTCCAAGCATGGAGAAACTCGAGATAGATAAACCCATCCATAGACAGGCTACTGTCGCGTTGCTTAACATGCGTGTTTTGTTAGAATACCACGCGCAACGACGCCATTGAATCTCAATTTGGTTCTTATTCTCTTAATTTCGTTAATAATAACGTAATTCAAATTTTAAAAATTCTTTGTTAAATGTTATATCAAACTGTATCTGCAGAAAGTACAATAGATAGAGAAGACGAGATTCTAAAGAGTAAAAACACATTACATCAGCAAGTTAATTGTTTTACCTCAAATGACAGTAATATACTGAATACGAGCCAAGCTTTATTTATTCCATATACCTCTTCTAATTTATACTGAGAATATGCGCTCTTATCTGCGTAACTTTATTAACTTTCCTTATTCCTTGCTTAGGCATCAAAGGATATTTATTTTGAATCTCACTGTCAATGTTTCACCTTTTCATCTTGTTCGAGATCTTCTTTGAGGTCGATTTTGATTACTTGCGCTCAATGAATTTTCGAATTTGATTATAATTATTTACTTTGGTTTTTCATTAAGTCACATTATAATGGTTTTCACATTTAAGAAAAACTAGCTGCTGCTCGTAGGTTTTCCTGCATGGAGTTCTGTTTCTGAAGTATTACAATGTTATCCCAAATAAAAACCAGTTGAGAATGCGCAAGCTTGCATTGCCAGAGGAACACCTGGCTCGTCAATCATATAACAATTCAATTATATTTTTTTACTTGTCGGCAATTTTGACCATGTTCCTTAAGAGACAGGAACGGTGTTCCTGAACATTCCTATTCTACTTTTTTATGCTGAATCCGGATCTGAAGTCTAAATTCGAATATTCGAAAAAAACGCACACACAGACAAACGCACCGACAAACGCACACACAAGACAAACATATAGATTTTATATAGGAACGGTGTTCCTGAACATGTTCGAAGTACTCAGAGATAATGTAGCTTTCAAATAATATTTAGAAACATATAAGTGATTTCAGAGGTAAGCTCATATTTCCTAACAATCTTTAGCCATTTATAATATTTATTTACATGGAAATTTATATATACATGCATCATCTATAAAGGTGTTATTACACAAAAAAACATAAAAAACGGCGTGCGTAGCTCGGTCGTTCAGATACTTTTCCTTAGATGAACACTCGATCGATAATCGAGTAGCGAGGATTTGACACGGAAATTACTTGTTATAACCAGTTCTGTTATTCTTCAATATTTTATTAAGATAAACAAGTCAAAAAGAATATGTTTATACATATTCAGTGTCGCTGCTATCATAGCAGCATCGTTTAGAAGACTTACTCACTTGCACAACGACTATCTATTGACTAGTTTGGAGTTACCTTTATATTTGTATATGTTTTAAATTCACGAAATAATTACATGAAATAAACATAATCCGTAAGACTTGGTTTTGAATGATTTTTAAAGCCTACTCCCAGAGCTTTTACACGTGTAGCCTGTGCTACGTATTCAGGGCGCTGCTGGGGCTGCCGTGGCGGTGTAGCACCCCTAATATGTTGGTTGCAAAACCATCAGTGTGGGCACAGGCCCACACTGATGGTTTTGCAGCTATTTATTATGAGAAAGAGATGCGCCTCCGTAATGACTCGCCTCCACGGCGGTACCTACAGTATCCTGAGTGTGTTCGCAGATCGATAGGATTCACCGGTGATGCGCCGATGATTACCACTACCTGAAGAACCAATACTACAATAAAACAATTTTATTAATAAAGATAATTTTATAAATAAATATAATATATTTAAATAATGTGTATTAACATTAGTATGTAAGAGATATTGTTACTAACACCATATGTACATGTTCTGAAATAAATTAATATTAAATAAACAGTAAGACAAAAATGTTATATAATATGAAAGAACGTAAACCATTGTTTTTTCCTGTTGTTATTAATGGTAATTATCTCTACGTCCATATAAGTACATAAGCATTGTGAATTGGTTTTAAGTAGTTTATAATTAGGTATACAACTGAGCTACTTGCAACAAAAACGTCGTAATTTCCCTAAAACGGCAGTTTATTTGAATTTGTATGGCACATTAATTAACTGCAGCCTTCTCTGAGGTAGGTACTACTCTAAACTAACAATACTGTCATCAATCAATTTCGTTAAAGTCAAAATCTGTATACAGAATGAAAAGTTTCTCAATCTTTGTCGTACAAAAACATGCTTCTGTGCGACAAAGAGTCAATTACAAAAGTGTAGTTCATGACCTATTTATACAGTACTGCTACTTGTGGCCAGAGTTCGTTTTCAGTGACAAATGTAGGTCATAAATAAAATTAGCAATCATATTAATTCATAAATATTTTATTGCATAAAATTAATCTCTTTTAGTGTTCGCCTTATATGACCTTTCGTATAGCAAAATACGAGTATATCATTCGAATAATGTAAAACGACAAACACAGTCAAATTACTTATCATTAATTTAATTTATTATTAATAAGATCCATAGGCTTCCCCTACCTGTCATACCCGTGTTTGACATGACCTCATTAAGCATTGTTTTCACGTTTTCACCTCATATTGTATATAATGTGACTTCATAAAGGATGATGCGATGTCGTAAATGTTTCTATATTAATTGTCAAGCGTGACAAATAACATATGAATGGATTTTATATATGTCATTTGTCACGCAGAATTTATTTTCAGGAACACCGTTCCTATATGTAATCTATGTTTGTCTGTGTGTGCGTTTTTTTTTCGAATATTCGTATTTTGATATTAGATTCGGATTCAGCATAAAAAAGTTGAATAGGAATGTACAGGAACACCGTTCCTATGTCTTGAGGAACATGGTCAAAATGGCCTACAAATTAAAAAAAAAAATGAATTGTTATATAATTGACGACCCAGGTGTTCCACTGGCAATGCAAGCTTGCGCATTCTCAACTGGTTTTTATTGAACATTTTTTTATTACAATCCTTGAATACATACTTCGAAAAGGCCAAATTGGAATCGAAATATAACATAACAAAAAGCAAAACTTGATGGAAATATCCTATGAAGCAATTCTAGGCTTTACGAAAGCTTATGATATTTAATACATAAAAAACTGAAATAGGGACAAAAGTACACAACAAATGCGACATTGAAGTTAATAAAGCGAGTGTCACAAAATTTGGACGCGAGGTAAGATAAGGATAAGTCTGGAATGTGTGACACTTCTGTTGTTTCAAGGATCCGTAGGCGTAGGTAATGTTATCAGACAGTCTATTCGCTTATATATTACGCTTGATTGTATTTCTGCAGTTTAAAAAAGCACAACATAGACGTGGATGGAAAAATAAGCACAGACAACAGGAGAGGAATGAAAAATAAGGTAAAAATATGTAATCATGATAACACAGTCTTTATTGTTGTATGAAAAAAGTGAAATAAAAGGAAGAACTGTACAAATTTAAAGAAAACAGGATAGTGTGCGAAAAAGCGCATTCTGTTCAGGACTACAGAGTCGTACCGGACCGATTGATAGAAGGGGATTTAATGTTGGCAATGTACCAGTGATGCATCTGATGTTACAGTGTAGATACTAATACGGTGACTTTAACCACCTGGTAGTATGTAGGTTTGTAAGCACACCATAGTATTGTGAAAAAGTATGATCTGCAAAGTGAGGTACACCTATGGTACCTCTAAAAATCTGTCAACAAAAGTTCAAGTGAAGTTCATATGGTCTGCAAATGAACTTTACTTGAACTTTGCAAATATCCCTAGACTACGGTAACTGCTTACCATTAGGCGGGCCATACGATTATTTTCCATTGGTATGAAAAATAAAAGTATCTTTTGAATGGTAATGAATTACGGGTAATCCTAGCTCGTACTGGCATAGTTTCTCTAGTCGAGTTTGTTCTAAACACAAATCAATAAATATTTCCTTCATGGTTCTAAAGTTAAAAATACAATTCGCAGGAAACAAGATAACACTTATAGATTTATCAACAGTGTTACCAATTTCAGATATCAAGTTAAGTAACATTTTATCTTTTTAAATAATTTACGTCGAAGGTATACAAGCATACGGCCCACCTGATGTAATACGGTTATAATATATTTAGTGTCACTCGCAAGATGCCTCTTCTGCTGCTAACGCAGTAACTACTTAGCAGCTTACTGGTGATATTACTTACACCCAGGAACACAAAAACGCTCTAGCTGTTATTTGGCTGCGGTTATTTGTGAGGTGGAGGTACTTCCCCAGGCGGGCTGCTTTTATACGCCCTACCTCTCTTTGACATATAGTATATATATATATAACTATATGTCATGTATATTGGAGACGGCTCTAACGATTTGGATCAAATTTTGTATATAGATAAGGCTTTTTACCAATTACTAATTCGATAGCACCTATTTACTACTTGAATAATTGTAAACGATGTCAATACGAAGTAAATATATCTTATCTCTGACAAGCAGAAACACTTACATGCTGTCAGCAAATGTGGTTATACATAAAAAATATCATATGAGAAATCTACATTATTTAAACTCAGAAATATGTCTCGGAAAATTGCTAACACTTTTTCGCATCTACTAAGAGCGACAAAATTGATGAAAGTATAAGAAAGATGAATAATCAAATCAACTCAGTCATTTTCGCTAAATTTGATTTGATATATTTAACAACTTGCCCAAGAGAGATCCGTTATTCACAGGCCGGTGTGATATGAAATTACTTATTCAGAAATAGACCGCAGCGAGCAACCCTGTGGCTGTCAAACCCGTTTGATGCGACCTCACTAACCTGCCTTACCTCACTTTACTACTATACTGTGTACAATAAGGCTGCGAAGATTTATTTCTTGTTCCAAATTAGTATACACCGAATTTAATATTAACTGACTTTGTAATGGTGGAGATTCACGAGTCGTTTGTTTCTGTGTATTTTCGTTCGCCATATATTCTCTCAAGTTACGACTTCGTAGAAGTCTATTTTTAAATATGTAATGAGACGCTACACGGTCATATTTAGTAAAAGAATTAGAAAATTAATTACGTAATTTGAAAATGGAACTCTCTGCAAACAATTTACGTTTTTACTCGCAAGAGACCATTTGATTTTAATTGTGACATAATTTTGAATCGTGTGTCGGAATTAAAATGAATATAACTAAAGCAAAATTTCGCGCTATGACTTTTTTACGATTATTGACGAGGCTTAAATAAGTTAGGAAGTTGCCAGAGGTTTCAATGCGATATATAACAATGAAACTCCAACTCGTAGATCCATGTATGTGTGATTTAGTGAGTTTTGACGTTAATGTCCATATCGATGCCCGTGAAGGTGGACCAGTGACTGTGTTTTCTGAATTTAATAATGATACGATACTTCAAATAGACTGAGAAAAATACAATAGTCTATCTATCTATCTATAACTTCACGCCAAATCCCTTGCGGGGTAGGCAGAGAGAACCGAGCGCCACGTGACTCGATCCTTACATATCTCACTCGCTTCTTTAACATTCATTGCTCTTCTCATGCACGCACGCCAGTTTCTAGGGCTCCTGACATCACCTTCTGATAGAACATGACCAATTTGGTCATGGTAGGTAAGTCTTTTTTTTTTTTTTTTTTTTTTTTTATATTAGTTCAGCATAGTGGCCCCTCTTTGCCTGATGGTAAGCGAAAGAGGAGCCCAAATCGCAACTGCAACTGACAGCATACTACATCCCGCATCCTGTCAGTTGACGCTGCCATGCTGACCCGCAAAATGCTTCTTCACGCTTCGTTTGAAGGATCCCATATTGTAGGAAGGAGGGAACACATGTGCAGGCAAGGCGTTCCACTTTTTGATGGTACGACAAAGATAGGAGTTGCCGAACTTTTTGGTACTCTCAACCGTGGAACTATGACATCGCAAGCCCGCACGTGTGGTTCTATGATGGAAGGGTGAGGGTGGGATAAGGGAAAACAGTTCTTCAGAGCACTCGCCATGGTAAAAGCGGTAAAATACGCTTAGAGAGCCTATGTCCCTACGGAGTTGAAGAGGTTCTAGGCCTTTGGTGACCTCTTCGTCGTCAATTATGCGGATAGCCCGTCGCTGTAACCTATCGAGAGCCTCAAGAAGATACTGTGCGGAGCCGTCCCAGAGATGCGAGCAATACTCCACGCAGGCCCGAACTTGTGTCTTATAAAGCAGACAAAGTTGGTCTGGCGTGAAGAACCGGCGCACCCTGTTCAGGACTCCGAGCTTTCTTGAGGCTTGAGGTCTTGGCCTTCCCCGGCTCCTACATCCTTCCACTTTTGCATTGTATATCTGCTTCGTCATTCTTTCATCTTGCATTCTTTCTACATGCCCGAACCATCGGAGCATGCCTCTTCTTATTTTAACACCGACGCTCTCTTTAGTTGTCAACTAATTAATACAATATTATACATTGCACTGAGTAAATACAATGATAAAGGTTTTACATGTGCGTATGAAGTTATAGAAGCTATGCACTCGATGGATACCGAGTATTTTATTAAAAAACCAGAAACGACTATGCATAGAGTATTATCGTTAAATGATAATAAAGTTTGATATAGATCGATCATTGGGTATCTACATGGCATTGTCAATAAAAATCTAATCGGCAGAATGGGAATGAAGGGCCTAGAAGATTTGCTAACGAAAGTTTAGAAAAGTCGAATCATGGGTTAGAAAATTGTTTGCTTCTTTTGGCGGCAAGGCAAACCATACATTTGCCAGCATATCATGATAACACTTCCGCACATTCTGCTATGGCAATAGAAGCGAATTTGTAGGCTTGGAATATAATGAATGTTGCATTCTGCATCCGCGATACGGTTCAGTTACCTTCTTTTCGTTTTTTATAATTAAAGGCCAAATTTTTGGCTCACGTTTTACGGGCAAATCAGCAGCAAATGAAATCCACGAAGCTTGAAGAGGTTTCTAATGAAGATTCATGTCTAACTGCATTATACAATGATTCCAGCGAATGCAAACTTTAATTTGTAAGGGCTTATACTTTGACAGTCCATAAATGTATTAAAGTAAGTCTTTTATCTCGTTTCATTCACAAATTTTCAGTATGACCTAAGTATTCTTGTATTTTATATCTACAAGCAAGCATATGACTCGCATAATGTGATGTTGCTACCACAGCCAATGAACTCTTGCGACTCAAGGAGTATCGCTCGTACATTACCATCTTTACTATAAGCTCAATAACTTCTTACCAGTATTCTGGTCAACTCTTGACAGCAGCAAAGTGATACTCATAGAAATTAATATAGATGTACCCTAATTTTTTTCTTTTACCAGACTTTTATGTTTTAACCCGCAAGATGTACTATGCGCAAGTAAGGTTGGGTTTGACTCTGAAGATAACGCTAAAAAGGCACCTGCAATCATGTATATTATTAAAGCTCTTATTAGCGAAGCTTACTGATACCTACGATCTCATTAAATTCAGTATCTAAATATAATATTTATTTTACTTAGCGTATTTTATTAAGCTGTATATCATGAACAAAAAAGTTTTTCAAATTTGGGGGATTCAAATTGGAAACGATGTCAGAAATAGATAATGTTTTAGAAAATGTATTCAGAACTTATGTTATTTAAAGGTTGCGTGATACTGTAGCTAATTGATAATTAGTTTCTTTTAGACAGCTACACAAATTGTCTTTATCTCGAAAATCATCGTAGTACGGCCAGTAGCTATCGATGGGTAACAGTCGTAGAGCTAAATCTATGGACTACGTTGGAGGCATACAAATAGTGGCTATGCTTGTTAATCAATAATGTAGTTGTTGCTGGCTTTAGCTCGTAACATGATGGTGAGTCACCGAAGTCGCTAAAACCAGTTAAACTAGAAATATTATGATGATGATGATGATGTTATTGTCAGATGAATTTTCCCACAAACCAGGGTAGTAGAGAATATAAGTAGAAACTTCGTACCTCGTAGTACGGTCAGTAGCTGCTGTCCGTCGATAGCTACTGACCGTACTACGATGATTTTCGAGATAAAGATAATTTGTGTAGCTGTCTAAAAGAAACTAATTATCAATTAGGTACAGTATCACGTAACCTTTAAATAACATAAGCTCTAAATACATTTTCTAAAACATTATCTATTTCTGACGTCGTTTCCAATTTAAATCCCCCAAATTTGGAAAACTTTTTATATATTTTTTTAAATTAATTTTATTTTTTTATTATGTATACAATATTTTAAGTAAATTGAGCTGCATATTGCGTTAGCCTGAGAGTTCACACTTTCAGCGAGAAGTGGTCGTTATACGATATTTGGAGTTGCAGAATCCTTACGTACGAAATATTTAGGATTTAATCAGGACTGTGTACTTTCTAGCACCCACATTGTATTCTATTAGATATTATATCTTTACTTTGCCTTTTATACCACTTATATAGTACATATACACTAATACATAAATAAAGTAAAAAACAAATCATAAAATATAAAGATAATTATATAGTAAGGTAACTGTTCCTTGTTAAAATATAAGTGAAGATATCTGAAATATTTAAAGTAAATAAGTAATATGTAGATACAACAAATGCAGGATGAAAGAATGACGAAGCAGATACAACGCAAAAGTAGAAGGATGTAGGAGCCGAGGAAAGCTAAGACTTACCTACCATGACCAAATTGGTCGTCGTATCAGAAGGTGATGACAGGAGCCTTACCGAAACCGGTGAGCGTACATGAGAAGAGCAATGAATTATAAAGAAGCGAGTGAGGTGTGTATGGGTCGAATCACTTGGCGCTCGGTTCTCTCTGCCTACCCCGAAAGGGATTTGGCATGAAGTTATAGATAGATAGATAGACACGAAAAGTAAAACTTAACTTAACTTTGTTCTTGAATTAAATTTATTTGATAATAAATAATTTTAATGTTAACTGTTTGTTACCATAACAGCAGTATACAATAAAATAAATTTATTATTCATTTCATTATTCTGATAAAATATAGTTTTATCAGAATAATGAAGTCCATAAAGGCAAAGTCGAGAACAAAATGTAATGAAAAATAAAATATTTAACGTTAAAAAATCTGTATCCAATGCCATTAAAATATTATCGCAGCCATTTTTGATGTCGCGTTTAATCTAAAATAGTATATATTTCATAAATATAAAGTTTCATGTTGATATTAATGACTTTCGTCATCAAAAAGCAGTTAAGATGTCTGACAAGTTTGATAATGCGCGTAGATTTTTATCTACCTGTTGCTGTGTTTTTAATAATTTAGTAGCCGATTTATAGTGGATTAATGTTAAAAAACAGCCTAAATTATACACGTCGAAATAAAAAAATAACACACGTTTTAACAACTTATACACTTATAGTATCTACATATATTATAAGCTAAATTTCCTGACTTTTGTACACTACTTTAAATTCTGCCAAAATTGACTTGCTACTAAATGCATAAATGAGTACATTAATAATATAATGCAAAATGTATACCTCTTCTGAAATAAAGTTACAAAAAATTATATTTCTTTTAATATTTCACTAAGTGTAACTACATCAATATATCAACTTAGAACTGCAAGTACGGTTTTGTTCTAATATTATTAGTAACTAAACAAGGTAAAGCTTTTAATCTGAACAAGACATTACTTCATAATAGTCGCTTATTAAAAACACAGTGATAACTCTGTTAAAACTTTATAATCATTGGTATCTTTTAGACAAGTTTGTTGTTGAATCTTGGCGACGGAGTATTTTCATAATTTAGACATAAACATTTTCTGGCTTTGAAACTTTTGTTTCACAACAATATTCTGAGTGAACGTTGTGTCTACTTTTCTGCTTTTAGAATATTTTATCAAGTAAAGTCTTATACTTCTGTCACTGAATCTATATAGGATAATAATATACATTTCTGTTCCTTCTTGTATTCTATGCTTGTTTATGGTGTTACTATCATATTTGTCGTTAAAAATACCTAAATAAGATCTTTATGAAACTGCAATCGGCAAAAAGAGACTCAGGTCACTCTTAATTGTTTACTACATCTTTATAATAATACTCCATACTATTTATTATCTTGAAAGTTGGAGTCAATCTTACTTGATCGAATTGTTAACAATCTAGACTCTACCTAAAAGAAGATAACAGCCAAGGAACAATATGATGATTGTTGTATTCCTGCGAGTGAGTGAAGTTATTAGTGGTAGCGGGTTTAGCTATGAGAGCCACTTAGTGATGATCTATAGGTTGAAAGCGTTTATAGGTTTGTCTCGCGACATTGTCAACAAAAATGTTTACTAGTTAGCCATTCTTTTGACGAGCTCAGTGGCGGAGAGGTTACAATTGTTACTTTAACACGAGGGCACGTCGGTTTGATTCCCACACAGTACATACATTTGTGTTCGTGTACAGGTCTGTTGATGTAGGTGTGGGTGTTTTGAGTGATGGGGGGCACAAAAAGCACCCTGCCTGGGGACTTTCTGGAGGATTGTTGCGTTAGGCGAATGAAGTACCAGTAACCTTCTAAGAAGTTGCTGTGTTTGCAGCAGGAGTGGTATGCGAGTGATATTCGATGTACTGCGTTTATATCCTGGAACTTTACATCAGGTGGGTCGTGTAATCCCGATGTTGTTTGAAAAATTAAACGATAATATAATAAATCGTCTGTAACTATCATTCACCACCGTACATAATTTAAAGACACATACATACGTATATATTTATATATAAATATATTTTATATATACTAATACGAAATGCATGTTATAGATTCATAAATAAGTATTTGACACCTTCACGGCACGTCCCATGCGGGGTAGATAGAGAAAACTGGGCACCATTAGACGCGGTCCTTACAAACCTCACTCGCTTCTTTAATATGTATAGCTATTTTCATCATGTCATCACTTTTTGATAAATACGACCAATTTGATCACGGAGGCAAAAGAAAGAAATATCTTCATGTCCGAACCAACGGAGAATTTAATCGAGAGATTAAGCCTATTTTTTAAATTTAAAATCCAAATTAAATTTATGTATTACTATGACATACTCGTAACCCTAGTAAGTGATGCATCTGCCGTTTTATGTAACCTTTTAGAAATCAACCATACGTTCAAATCTATTGGTTTGGTATTACATTATAATAAATTTGAGTTTTACATTCACAACACCAAAAAAATATTGTTACACTCCAGAAATTTAATGCATTTACTCGTAGTCCAAAGCTGGAAATAGTCAATAAACAATCATCGAACCGTCATCCATCACACACATTAAACAATTGCGCAGATCGTTTATTTGACACTAATTTACATTCGTCTCTATTAAAATATTATCTTTCCGTACGTAAATCTGCTTATCTGCTACGCTGTTGCCCTTTTTGGAAACATCTTGTTATTCTAACCCCAACAGAAACCCTCATTAAATGCAATTTGGAGTTTATTTTGAAACTAAAAACCAGCGAACAATCTTAGACCTAAGCATACCTTCCCATCAGATATGGTGGTCTAGAGATACGCAAAAAATGCAATATAGCTAATGGCTTGTTCCGGTCAAAATTTTCCTTCCAAGCCGAAATTTCAGATAAGCTGGGACGATATTAATATGTAAAATAAAAAACTCAGAGCTTATAGACGATAGTTCAGGTTCGGCAGGCACCATACTGTTGCCTATTCCGAAAAAGGAGGCCGGCTATTGGCTACATGCCTCTCCCAGTGCCTACACCGGCACTTTTCTCGCACATCCGAGACTGGCAGTCAGCCTGAGAGTGAGAGTGCCGGTCTGTGCTACTCCCAACAAGTGTACACTATGATTTTCTACCAGCTGAGTGCAAGCCGCTTCTCGAGACACGTCACACTTAACGAAATAATTCGCGGATCTCTTGTTACCGTAAATACTTTGACATTATTCGAATCGAACTGCAATGGCATGCCGACGATGGCATGAGACCGGACAGTGAGACTTTGATTCCTTGGAAGATGGGACGGGTGCTGATTTGGGATGCTACTTTTACGGACTCGCTAGACCCGTCTCATCTCCAAGCGATGGCCAACAAGACTGGCGCGGCGACGGAAGCAGTAGAGAAAAAAATAAATAAATATCTAGGTCTCGGTTCCGAATACATTTTTGTTGCCATTGGAGCCGAGAGTTTAGCTCCGTGTTGTCTATCCGTATACTCTTTTCGCGAAAATTTTCTAATCATCTTGTCGAGACTACCGGCGACCGAAGATCTGACAGCTTTCTTGCGCAACGCATCATCATTGCTGTACAAGAAAGTAACACCGCCAGTATTTTCAGCATAATGCCACAGGGGCCCTGCTTAGATTTTAAACTTTGTTTTATTTATTTAAGTTAGCTCCAGCTTAATTTTTAGTTTAAAATACATATACGTAAAATATACACAGCCTGCATAAAATCTTTGTTGTATGACGAAACTTTTCAAGAAACTCGAAGTATAATGCAAAAACACAAAAAGGTTATAAATAAGAAACTTGGGTAAAGTGAAAAACTCCGGTTTTATAAGACTATGTGTGTACTTTTACACGTACAAACCTTTGAGTCACAAGGCGCCGCTGAACTCTCTCACGACTTGGAGAAATGGTTTCATTTGCCATCGATATTTCCAAATGAGCGCCTTAAAGTGAGATATAGCTGTTATACGGTGAATTAAGAGTCGCATCTTTGTGGAAATGGAGACGGGAAGATCGTAGATATGTGATTTCGTTGGTTCTTTATTATATAAATTCAAGAATTATTATAGAAGGTTAAATAAAGTACTAAGCAAGTAAGAATTAAGAAAGTTTAAAAAATGGAATGGTCTATTCCATTGTCAGCAGCTCGACTGGAGAAGTATATCTCTCAGACAACTTAAACATCAATCAACAACAACATCGATCGTAACCTGCCGTGTTTGCCCAGTGATTCGCCAATAACTAAATGAATATTTATAGAAATAATTTAAAAAAATATATTTTAAACGATATTGGTTACATGAAGACTAATAATCCTGCAGCGGGATGATTACTATACACATTCAGTCCAATGGTGGAGTACTCTGGAGGTCGTTAAGCTACATCAGTGGCATTTCTACAGCCTGAATCCACCTGACCTTCGCAAACTCGTTAATCTCAGCTTAGCTCCTATTAAAATGAACATGGTAATCTACTCGTAGTTCATCTTAGAGTGTTTATACTGCCTCAGATAAACAGCAGCGTGCTTGATTTACGGCGGTTACCATAGTCTACATAATGCTTGCTACTTAACAACAATCACTCACCAATTGCTACCACCCTGTTAAACCACCCTGTTAAACCACCCTGTTAAACTACCGCCATTTTAGCTGTTTTCTAGTGACCTTACTCACACATAATAATACAACGATCCCCCAGTTACTTGGTAGTTGAATGTAAGTTAATTTTTTACCGACTGCAAAAAGCAGAGGAAGGAGGTTTTATCAATGCGGTTGTATATTTTTGGGTTTGTTACCTCGAAACTTCGACATTTGTAAACCGATTTGAAAAAAATCTTTTTTTAATTGAAACCTTCACATTTGTGCCATAGAATATTATCAAAATTGGTTAAGAAGTTTGGTTTATAAATAAAAATAACTGAAAAAAATATGTCATTTTATAAAAAAATCATGTCTAAAATATTGAGATTACGGTTCAGGTGACAGATGAACGGTGAATGAGGTACCGTTTGGATACGGAACCCTACAAACAATAATTTCCCATACAGTTCAATAAATTCGTAATACGTGACATGTTATTTGTGTTTATAATCCACGTTTTAACGTTTGCACCTTGGTTTCTATGTTAGCGTTGATAATGGTACAAAAGAAAAACAGCTCATAAGGATTTCTTTTTATTTATGGTACAGGTATCGAATCAAAGTTTGGATTACTTCTTTCCTACCTTAGAAAATGCCAAATCTTTATAAAGCATTACATGAACTGTCATCCAAATTGAAAAGGTCGCTCAAATACGCTCAGTATGTCTGAAACGAAATCAAAAACAGAATCAGAAATGAGGCCTTATAAAATTCTTTCGTTTATTCAGGACTTTGATAACTCAATAAATCCGTAGGTAGCTATTTCGCTGATACCCCAAGCGGGTCCATTTCAAATGCGCAATTTGTTTCGATTCAATAGTCTGATTACTTTTCAAGAATAAATAACGATAAACAGTTTTCTGGGATATTCTTAAGGATCTCATTCAGTTTAGAAAAAGTAATGAAAATAAAAAGAAAGTATGAACATGACAAAAAAATTGTAATTACCTTTATTACCATTGAGTTGTATATGTAAATGACGAAGGTAAATAATGGAATATTACATAATACAATCTAGGCTAATGTTATTTTTGAATGTTTGTACAAAATGTCAAGAAACTTTGGTCATACCAGCTGCTGTTCAGGACTATGCCCATGTGGACATTGGTTTTTCTAGTATTACGCATTCAGCCTATACATATATTCTTGGTATAAAAAGTAGAATAAGCCTTAATCTAAATCTGTTTCATTGTTAATACGTTATTATATTACATACATTAAATTCAATATCTGAGTAGGTTATAGTAACTTCTTACCGTCATGCAGGCGTGTTTACACCTTTGTAATATATAAAATATCAAAAATCTAAGTAATCATCATAAATTACAATATTTATAAAAAAAAAATGTACCAACTCATTTCTCTTCCGGGATAAAAATAGTAAAAATTTGCTGAGGATATGAAGTATCATCACATAAAATTATTTTAGTAATCTTGCATGATGCAGACAAATATTTTAAATAAGGTCATTTAAAAAATATAAAGGGCCTGACTGCTGCACAGAAACAGTTCAAAACTAATTTAGACACTGAAAATCTAGAAACAAAGTGAGTAATCCCAAAGTAATCGAGGTATATTATGTTAGTAGAGGCAAAATATATATTTAAACAAAATCATGGAGATATATGGTACAAAATCATTACATTCTGAAGAATAACATAATAATAATAAGTCTTATACAATTATAAAAAAACAATTGGGAAGCAGGCGGGACCCATCTACTTTCAGTGTCACGTTCGTCCACTCAGTTCTAATTTGGAAATGGGTACAGTCTGCTACCCATTTTTTTTATAATTGTATAAGGCTTTTTCATTTTTTTATATTTTCATGTTTAGTTTACATAGGATTTCTTTTGCTTTTAAGATTATAGTAGGTACATATCATATTAAGTTTACCCTGTAATATTTTCAGGAACACCGTTCCTATATGCAATGTATATGTTTGTCTGTGTGTGTCTGTCGCTTTTTTCGAATATTCGAATTTTGACTTCAGATTCGGATTCAGCATAAAAAAGTAGAATAGGAATGTCTGAATCAACCTCCTACCTCGGAACACGGTCAAAATGGCCTACAAATTAAAAAAAATATATATTTCAGATTCAAATATATATTTCGAAAAGTAAATTAAAAAGTAGAATAGGAATGTCTTAAAACCAATATCATATTTCTTGGAACATGGTCAAAATGGCCGACAAAGTTTTAACAAAAATAATTAAATTGTTATAATTGACGAGCCAGATGTTCCTTTGGCAATGCAAGCTTGCACATTCTCAACTGGTTGTTAATAAGAATTTTAAATAAAATATTTGCTTTTTTTCTATTTTTAATCCCGTCTTCTAAGAGCGTCATGATAATTTTCATTAAACCCTATCAAATTTAAAGAGTGCCAAAAGTACAAAAATCTAAAAGCTTTGAGAAATACACATTTACTTATGTAGCTATCTTTGCCCAAATCCGACACGCGGTTGAGTGATTTTATTTTTAAACGTTACTCTCAAACAAAGAACCAACGCATTAAAATAAGCATGCCATTTCCATAATCGACAAAAGGACAGAGAATTTATGATGCTCATGAAGAGTTTTTATTAGTGTTATTACATATAATGCATATTCATAATAGTTGAGATTTTCAAACGACTCTTTGGAGATGATAATAGTTATTACTTTGTCGTATATATTTTTTTTTGTTTATAGTAGTAACAACTTAACAAACTATCAGTACATAAAGCTAAGAGTGCACGTGATGTACTCGTACATTGGCAATTTAACAAAATTGTGTGTATGAACTGATTGTCTAGATGTGGGTGTTTTCAAGAATGGATACCTCATTCAGTTTAGAAAAAGTAATGAAAATGAAAAGAAAGTATGAACATGATAAATAATTTGAAATTAGCTTTTAATTAAAGCTAATTTCAAATTATTCCATTGAGTTGTGTATGTAAATGACGAAGGTAAATAATGGAATATTACATAACACAATCTAGGCTACTGTTATTTTTGAATGTTTTTACAAAATGTCAAGAAACTTTTGTCATACCAGCTGCTGTTCAGGACTCTGCCCATGTGGATATTGGTTGTGCTCGATGGCGTCGTTGCGCGTGTCATTCTAATAGAACACGCATGTTAAGCAACGTCGACTGCAGTCTGTCTATGGATGGGTCTATCTATCTCGAGTTTCTCCGTGCTCGGGGAGCACGTTAAGCCGTCGGTCCCTGCTGTTGTCTATAGATGACAGTCGTTAAGCTAAGTCGGTGGTCCTCGGGCGGCTTGAAAACACTGGCCTTCGCCAATACGTATTTGAGCAGCGTGGTGGAGTATGCTCTAAATCCCTTCGGTTGAAGGGAGACCCGTATCCCTGCAGTACTCATCCCAGAGTAAGGATTGATGTGAGACTAATATGGCACGCACGTGACAACGCGGCACGTCACTATTTTATCTGTACAGCTTGACAGTTCATGTGTATATTTTCTTCCCTTGGTTAAAAATATAAAACAATATAATGCAAAGCTTTGGAAGTTAAAATAGATATCAGCAATGCAAATAAGTATTATCAATTTACCTGCATTGCTGATGTACATAATACAATTTTTAAAGTTATTCCATATACCATTCTCGTGTAGGTATTGGATCATGATGACAATGTCCGTTGGTATACTTCCTGTATTGCAATACGGAAACTATCGTCCGCTAGTGATATTTCCTGTATTGCAGGAGTTCATAAGGTTGTAAATGGAAAGTCACGTTTCAGCTGAGATGATCAAACTAGGTGGCACCTATGTTTGGGACGCCTTCTGGTTTTTGAGCAGATTATGCTGGCTAGGAAGCGTAACGACCAATTGGAGACGCGCAGTCATCGTGCATTTGTATTAAGGCACGGGTTAACGTATAGACTATAGGGCCACCAGTTTGATCAGCTTAGCAGCTAAAGCGTAAAGAAAAATCATTAAAAGGATGAGAAAGAAATCTGATGGAATGCTTTGCTAAGCACAGGGTGGATTTCGAAGCGGCCAAGGATGTACGGATCAAGTTTTTTCACTCCGCAACATCGTGGACAAGCATTTTCTGTAGTTTTGTGGAAGTTGAGAAAGCATTTGATAGGGTCATGCGAAAGAATCTCTGGAACATATTGCCCACGCAGAACAGATATGGGGTTGACGGTGACCTGCTTTGTGTTGCGCAATCCAATTATGAGGATTATAAATGTGAAAGTATGGATTTTAGGAGGTTTGTTCCATTTTCACGCCTCAACGCGTAAATGGATTTGGATTATATTTAGTAGATAGTTGAGGTACTGGATTAACACATACTTTTTATCTCGGAGATATGTTCCCGTCGGATAGTTTGATGTTAAAATGTTTAAATCATACTAGGATGTTTTATTTAGCTTTCACGTATCAGTGGCTTTTCATCTGCTATAATCCCACAGGACCACATCACCGGGATAAAATGGCAATTTTTTATCCTGGTCAGGTGTTTCTGTGGGATGATCCCTTCGCGAATACTCCGCTTTATACCCAGAGATTCCCCGCTATTAGTCCACTTTATGTGGGTTGCTCGCGAGTTTCGCCTGCCCAAAATTTGCATGTGCTCTCGAACGTAATCCATCTTACAATATCGTCTATAGAAGCATATTGTAATTGAAATGTGAAGTTGCTTAGGATTATGATATCAATTACGATTATTGTATTAACAACTGAACGGATTTGATTTTTATTCCGGAAACATTTACAACTCCTGTGGGACATTACATTACTTTTTTGTATAGAGATTATTCATTCATAAGTTAAAACATGTGTCACTTTTATTCCGGTCAAATGCACAACTCCTATGGAATAGATCTAGAGCGTAGAGAATCATAGAATTCATAGAGTCATAAAGTCCAAAAGTCTTAGAGGGATTCGTACTATTAAATGATTTAGATTTAAATGTAAATGTGTATTTAATTGTCGGTTAGTTCTTTTTTCCAATCAAAACGAAGTGACGCATTGATGTGTTTTTATTTGTATGGAGATTTATTTTGTATGGAGGGCCCGACAGTAACATAGGCTACTTTTACCGCGGCAAAATGCCTTATTCCATCATGAAAACACACTTTGTTTCTCTTTGATCATGCGTGCGAAGCGACGGGTAGTTATGGGTGACTCAGTAGTCAACTATCTGCTTTTACTTCGAAACCCATGTGGTCATATATGACCGCGAAATGTATGGGAAAAGGTATATAACAGGTTCTGAAGGCTATGCAGAATGCAATTTAATGCGAACAAAACCAAGATAATAAGTATTTGAAAGAGAGACAACCAGAACGAACACTAGTATTACGGTTGGTGATATAGTATTGGATCAAGTGAATGAGATTGTGTATCTTGGAACTTTAGCAGCGATGGAAGGTACTCCGCTGATGTGGAGAGCCGAGTAAGTACAGGGAATTGCGTAAATGGAGTGTTGGGTAAATTTCGAGGCAGCTGAAATCTATGCCCGAAGGCACAGCTCGCTGTACACAACGCGGTGCTTATCCCAATGCTAACTTATGGAAGGGAAAGCTGGGTATGGTAGAGAGCATGAAAGTATAATAAATGCGGTCATACAATTCGAAAGTGAAAGCATGTAGGAGCCGACTAAGACCAAGACTAACCTACCATGACCAAATTAGTCGCGTTTCATCAGAAGGTGATGTCAGGACCTAGCAACCGGCAAGCGTGCATGAAAAGAGCTATGAATATTAAAGGAGCGAGTAAAGTGTGTATGGAGCGCGTCTAATAGCGCTCGGTTATCTGTGACTACATTGTAAGGGACCTGCCGTGAAAATATACATATATAAGGTTGGCCATATGCTTGTATGTCTCCCGATATTATATAAAAAATCTCTACCTGCACTGACTATGCCAGGCTACTGCCAGTTCAGCTTACTGACTTTTTTTAATAGCACTATTATAAATACCCCCATTCATATATCAAACTCTCTTCCGTTATACAATTCATTCTTTCATTCATCATCGTTCAGTTTTGGTGCCCAAAATTTTAATTCTGCCCATTTTGTGAACGCCGGTGAAATTACAGCTGTTTACAAATTTCCCTCCCCATAATGCGTCAGTCCAGACACGGGCGACAGTGAGATTCACAGCTCCACCTAGCCATCGTGAACCCATCGGCTATACAGAGTATATAGGTATACAGCATTAGTTCTAGGTGGAGCTGCTCTGCTTGTTCCTATTTATGACAGCCGTGGCTAGACTGACGCAGTATTTTAAAAATTTTGTTATACCTTTCCCCATCACTATTCCGGAGACCGTGGTTTCGGTGACCCGCATTCCCAACTCCTGCTCCAAATCGTACCTCTGTTTGGAGAATGCAGGACACCGAAACAATACGTACTGCACTGTCTGGTCCACGCTGGGCCCGCAGAAGCACGCTGGGTCATCCGCGCACTTGAATCTGTGCAAGTACGCAGAGAACCCGCCATGCCACGAGAGAACCTGCGTACTGATGCTCGACGGCACCATTTTTCCCACGATACTGTAAGCCGCCGCCGCACTCGGGAAGAACATCTTCGTTGTCGAAGCTGTTGTTTCCGATTGGTACCTCCTGTCCCATTCGTCAATGTGCTCCCTGTGTTCCAAGCATTTACTCGCTGCGCTGAAGCAAATGCGTATCATGCAGATCATTTCCTATTACGCTTACTGTCGCCTATAGACATCATATAAATAATATAATGCGATGAATTGACGAGTCACAGAATTAGACTGATACTTGCTCATCGTTCAAGATAAACTAATGAACAGATCCAATTGCATAGAAACATAGAGTACGTTTTTTGTTTGTATTGCCTCATTGAATGTAATATATGTAACGTTTACATTCCTCCTTGTACTATGTTCAAAGTGTTTGTATCCGTAAACTAAACAAGTACTGCAACATAACAACACTATAACAGAATTTTACGAAACCTATATTGTCAAAATAAAACGAAACATTTTTAAAACTGTTTTATAAACTAAATTCCGCACAAAAGTTTGGCCGATAACAATGTATGCAGTTTCGAAATAGCGCCGAGTTTACTCAACTCCCGAATTTTCGTGCGAAAATCATTTCTAACTTTCACCGTTAAAGTGTTTCAGTTTAGAACTTCCGTGGGCCATTTTGTCCAACAAACAATAATAAGCGGTTATGTGGTTTTTATAAAAAAATGGTCACAAGCGATTCGTAGCTTGCACACTAAGAGTTCTGTACCAATATAAGTCGTATAAATTTTTGTATTCTTCTTCAATGCAAGAACAAATTTAACTTCATATGACGGAGTCCGGTAGCGGAGTGGTTGGTGAAGCTACTTTAACACTAACATTCGATTCCATGGATTCAATCGTAGGTTCCATTCCCACACAGGGCAAACATTTATGTATGATTGTTTGTCTTGATCTAGGAGTTTATAAGAGAGGTGGGACGCACCAAAGGAGCCCGGCTGAGAAGATACCTCTACCTCGCCACATCGCAACCACCGAAAATCGCAGAAAATAACAATTTTCGGGGGTTGTTATGTTTCTGCGAATGAGCGAGTTTACCAGTAAGCTTCTAAGGAGTAGCTGTGTTAGCAGCAAAAGTGACAACGCGCGAGCCATTCTTTCTGTATTGCAAACGTTCATATGCGACGGCAATAACTTTAAATCTCCAGTGGGCGGCATGACATCCTGCCTCTCGAAGTTGCATAAAAAAAAAACTTTACAGTTGGAAAACATACTGTCTTAGAATTAAATAGAGCACAGAGATCCTTATTTAAGAATTTATTTTAAAATATACAAATTCCAAACTACCAGTCCAAATGTGGCTTACTGAGCAAACTTTATATATTACAAACGACCTTAAAAATTCGTACTTCCTTGCATTTTGACCCTAATAAACTAAATAAAAGGAGAATATCAAGTGTAACTCTCACTACGAAAATAAATACCACCTATGCTAAAAGACAGTTCATTAGTCATTCAGCATATATTTCTAATAATATCAACAAAATTCTCAATATTTATACTACAAACTCTATCTACAAGGAAAAACTAGAAAATTGGTTAAAATTAAAAGTTACTGTGAAATTGAAGACTACGTCTCTATAGCAATAAATTCCAAATATCTATCTATTTATAACTTAATTATTAACAATAATATACATACATGCACATTCAGTCCACATATAATTTCTTTTCACTACATATTGAGTATGTAGTGAAGAGAAATTATATGTGATTATATGTGCAGACATAAAATAATTTCAAAAATATTCACGAACACACAACGCCCACCAATAAACACGAATACGAGCGCGCGCGGACGCACGCGACAAACATATACACGACGCAAGCAATAATATTTTGTTTAAAATAACTATAAATAGATCTTTTGAGTTCTAGTACATAGCGGGGTCTTCTGGCACAGGTGATTCTTACTTAAAAGGAGCCCACAGCCATAAAGTGCTGTAATTATTTAAACGATACCGAATAAACACTTTTTCATTTCCTTTTTTTTCTTCAATAATTTTCTCCAATACATCGGTCTAGATAATAATCAATGCTCCAACAGCAATTATAAGTCTGTAATATTTCATATACAATATATTTACAATTTATTGATTCTCGGATTTTATGTAGGTATTCGGATTTTTGTTTGAGCTCTGTGAACTTGCTTCTTTGAAATTCATGTTTTCAAGGGATCGTAGTAGTTAGTAATTAATTTTATTTTCAATTTATTTACCTGTTCTCTTATCATAGAACATAGGTCCCATCATGTCAATATAAATTTGTCACGATAATCGAAGGTGTGTTGTAATAGCCGATCTCAATAAAGTCGCTTTGTTCCATTTTGTTTTAAAGATATTAGTCATCTTCCTCAAAAAATTCTTTAAATAATTAAAAAACCATGATAACTATCTATCTATAACTTCACGCCAAATCCCTTGCGGCCAGAGAGAACTGAGCGTCACATGACTCGTGGTCATCCATACAAACCTCACTTTCCACTTGAACATTCATTGCTCTTCTTATGCACGTTTGCCGGTTTCTTGGGCTCCTGATATCACCTTCTGATAGAACATGATTAACTTGGTCATGTTAGGTATGTCATGTTAAGTCTTAACCTTCCTTGACTCCAACATCCTTCTACTTTTGCGTACCATGATAACTGACTTCAGTTAACTCGTAACTTTACTAACTTTACAAGACCTTAGGACCTTCTCAATTACGGCAGAATACTGGCCTGTCATTTTGACAACCTGCCCAAATTCAGTTCAGGTTGTCAAAATCGTGGAATACTTAATTTCCGCAACAGGAGTTCAACCAACTGCTGAACTGTGTAAAGTTCTGCAGAAAGAAACTGCAGTAGACCCAACTGCTGTAGGTAAAAGAGAGTGGTGGATCAAGATCTGCTTCTGCTGACGAAGCCTACCTGTTCACTAAAGCTGCACTTGTAACACTGTGCCAGAAATCTCTTTAAACCGCAAGATACCTGGTACATGTTGGTTTTCCTTATCATTCACAAATCCATTTGACCAAATAGTATATCAAAAGTTGTACTTGCGAGTTATATGCTATACTGTCGTACCATTTAGCACTTTCGTATTTCATTGGGCAAGTGCCGTCTTTGTGGACTACCGCAATTAAATACGCGTTGCCTAAAAACAGCTAATGATGCAAAGTCTTTTACTATACACATCTCATATCCAACCGTACTTTCTAAGTAGCAATACAGGTGATAATGTACAAACGATACTCCTTGTATTGCAAGCTATCATATGGTATTTTAAATATAAGAGGATAGATTCCCGAGGTTATATAAAAGAATTAGTTGTGTTAGTACAAACTTAACGAGAATACACATGACAATATTTAAAGTGTAGTACATAGTAATGTTTTTATGTTCTCCTACAATAGAAATTGAAGTACAGTGAAAATTAGGATTCTTATTTAATATACTAGATATTACATTGGAAAATTATCGATTATCAAACCTGAGCGTACTTGACTGTACAACAAACGTGAAACCTCAATAATTCAAAAATCAAATATATAATGTACAATGATAAAGTCCATTTAGTTAGTAACTCATTAATTTCACGTAGTTATCATTTTTCATTATTTATCTACGAGCATTTCGTAAATGGCCATTTTATGTATATTATACGTATAATTGTGTGTAATAGTAGACTCACTCTGGAACTTGACTTAGTTGTGTATACCATGCTAGTGTAATCGTCTCATAAGGTAATGTTAACCTATAAATAAGACTATGTAGTTAAAGTACTAGGATGAGTCCAATAAAAGTGAAGTTGCTTATTTTTTTATCTACATTATAAAAAGTGAATTTAAAAATTGTATAATATATTGGGTATATATGAATACCTATACCTGAATGAAGAAGGACCGGAACAAGTAATGTTTAATTCAAATTTCACGAAATGAACCCATAACAACTACAATCGGAGGCATACAATCGTTTAAATACCTATTTAAATTTAATATCGCCACTTCCATATGAAAATGTTTTGCGCTAATAAAATCAAGTGTGTAATTAATTCCCAAGCATCCTCGAATCTTGCCTTTGAAAATTACATGCGTTAAATATTAGTGGGCATTAGAAACTATACAAACCGCAGGGTCGAAAGTTACCCGTCGGAAACATGTCTTATTCAAACACGTACGAACCAATTACGGACGCTTAAAATATTTATTGCTATGAAGAGAGCGCTTACACACTACCTTGTGTAAATAATTAGTGGTATCGTAAGTGGTTTGAATGATGAAATACGCAGCTTTCGAGTTTGACGTAGACTTGGACACAATAGATGACAATGACAAATTGGACATGAAAGAGGAGATAAAAGAGAAAGTTGAGAGAGAAAATAGTAGAGGAGACTAGGACTCTCTTTTGTACAGTGTTATTATACTTACAACGAAACACATAGAGTTTTTCGCCATAAACTGACAATGCATAATGTTAATAGCCATGACAGTCATTTGCCATAAGTCTTTATAGCGTAACTTCATAACGTATAACATAAAATGGCCGAAATTTGTAAGCCATGATCATAGAAATGCATAATTTCGAAAATCATAAGTACATAAATGCATAATTTTTATTTGCCATATATATTCAGAAGACATAATATTCAAAGAGCAAACTTTTAATAAACATAACATACAAAATCCTTAAACTCTTAAGGAATAACACTTATTTCCCATAATTTAAAAAGGCATACAATTTGCTATGCATAACAGACAAATTATAATTGATTATTTTAAATAAAAAGGTATTATTATCGCTTCGCGGGGCTCCTATTTCTGGGTGTGTGGTCTAAAGGGAACCTAACTAATCTACTGTCAGCAGTGAAGGTTAAATAAATATCTTTTTTCCTGACGTTGTGTCTTATAATTAGTTATAATGTAGTAATTTACTACCCCACTATTCTATAGCCAACCCGATTAAAGACAAGTTGACGGAGCCTCAACCAAACACAACTAAAATCGGAAAAACACGGAAAGCGATTCGTTTCTGTCAATTAGTTTTGTAGCAATATTGATTTCCCTATTTTTACTTCGAAGCTTATGATTAATAATACATAATTTGTTATTATTACAATTAACAATTTTAGGGTTAGAAATACTTCAAAAATAATGCTGAAGAAATTACGCGTTTTAACGTGTATAAATATGCATCATAGCAATAATAAAAAAATATGAATATGGACATATAATGCATAATAAAATTTTGAGTTATATAAAAGTATGCTTTATAAAATTTTGACAAATAATAATATAGATTTTAACGATTGTGGTATTTTATTATCAAATCTTTCAACAATTCAGCGTTATTATGTTTATGCATTATAAAAAAAGCATAATAGGTATTATGCTTTTTGATTTGTATGCCATATGATCTATGTCAAATGAAATTATGACAATAAACATTATACGTTTGACAATGTCACCTACAACGAGCAGTAGAATCTGGTCCTAGAGATGATGGTGAGTCCATACCACCACAAACTCTTTTAATTTAAATGCCAGACTGCGTAAGTAATTTCTTTCTTAGAAATGCTTTTGATTGATTTCGTCATTATTATTACTTCTTAATTAAATATATATATTTTAATTCAACAGTTTAATAAATAAATATTTAACTTCTTTAATGACTGTATATTTCATCCTTTACAAAAATTTTACAATTTGTTGACAATAAATTGTATTACTTACTACTACGTCTACACGCTAAGTTCCTTGCGGTGTAGGCAGAGGGAATTTAAGTAATAGTAAGTTAAGTTTTAAAACTTATATCAACAGATGCGTACAGCTCTTTTAATACAACGGGGAAACGATCCGCATCACTACACCCGCACTAACACAGCAAACTTACTTATTCGCAGAAGCGAAATCACCCACAACTATTATTTGTCTACGGGGTTCTGTAAGTTATAGGCTTTCGCATCAGTGAACTTGGCTACTCCTTATTAATTATAACAGTGGCTTTTACTCCTATTGCCAGAAACTTGACGAGCTCGGTGGCGCAGTCGTGAATGACGCGACTTTGACACCAACGCTCGTGGGTGCGATTCCCACACAAGAGAAACATTTGTGTGCATCACCATGTCTGTTTGTCTTGGTTTAGATTTTTTAAGAGAGGTAGGGCGTATCAAAGTATGTACCTCCACTTCACAGAAAACCGCAGCCAAATAACAACTCCCTAAAGGGTTGTTGTGTTCCTGCGTGTGAGTGAGGTCACCAGTAAGTACCTAAGGAGTCGCTGTGTCAACAGCAGAGGAGGCATCGCGCAAGTGATATTTAATGTATTACAGGGGTTCATATGCTTGTATGCCTTCCCACATCGTATAAAAAAAGTACAATAAAGTCCGAACTAGCAATGCTGTCAAATATCAGCGCGAAACTATAAGATTTTACGTGAAATTCACAGTTAAATGCAGCCAGTATATCTGTGGTATATATGGTACTCTGAGCTAACTGATTATATCTGCGAAGCGAACCTATCACTTCATTAGTTTGAATAGCGACTAGCATAGCTCAGTATTGGTCTAATGCTAGTAATTATGTCACAATACAATACACAGAATTACAAAATTTGAGAAAACCCACGACATAAAAATATGTATTTTGAAACCTCCGAATACAAGAAAGTCTTCTTCCTACCGTTATTCCGTTTTTCAATCCATCAGGATCGACGGGGTCCGCTACTTGGGCGATACCTGCATACTGATTTTGACATGGATCGGCTGCCATCAGACCTTCACAACCCTCAGGGAAAATCAGACCTTGCTTACGTTAGGACACGCGTCTTTTTAAAAAGTTTATTTCTTGGACGTACGGGTTTCCTCACGTTGTTTTTCGTCGTCACTGAACAAGTGATAATTACAAATATGTACAGAAATCCGAAAGCCTATGGATTTCCATATGATTGTAATTATATTAATATTGATATATTTATTACTGATAATATTGCTGTATCCATTTTTATAACATATGATATTATAACAGTTTTTAGGGTTCCGTACCTCAAAAGGAAAAACGGAATCCTCATAGTACCACTTTGTTGTCCGTCTGTCTGTCTATCAGTCCATCTGTCAAGGCCCTTTTTCTCAGGCCCTTCTAAATCAAAGCAATCAAAAGATAATGCTGTTTATGCCTCGTTTATGCACATATTTTGACACTCGCATGGGAATCAAAACTTATAGGGTAGGTACTTCCCGTTGACCTAGAAATATGAAATTTGGTAAGAAGCAATGTCATGTAGCACAAGTAAAGGAAAAAATCCGAAAACTGTAAAAAAATCTTTTTCTGCGACAATAAATTGCGAAAATATCTTTTACGCAACCCTCAGTGCGCAAGTTTGACTCGCACTTGACCCCTTTTTTCTCTATACACATCCAAACACAACCAATCGAGCGTACCTACATCTGCATATCTTACCATTGACACATTTTCTTATAAAACCACTGCGAAGTAACAACTATTTAGTTCAATTTAATCTCCCAAAGACACAAGTGTGCGCATTTACCGCGAAAAGTCCCCATTTATCGTAGGTCCTCGATTAGAAGGTATACCTACCCCTCAGCGTTACGCCTAACATCGGTATCCTGGGTGTCGACATTAGCGATGTACAGTTTCATGGTCATTTGTAGAGCAAGGCTAAGTTGGCGTCAAAAAAGATTGGTGTGATCAATAGAGCTTAACAATACTTTACACCTCAACATCGCCTTAAACTTTATAAGGCCCAGGACCGGCCTCCCATGGAATACTGTTCACGTCTTTGGACCGGCGTGCCACAATATTTGCTTCCTCATTTGATCGCATACAACATAGAGCAGTTCGAATCGTCGGCGACCCAGTGATCTCCGCTCGGTTAATACAAATTGTATCATGGAGAGTGTTCGGGGGAGCTGTTCAGCTTACCAGCCGCGGAGTTCTACCATCATACCACTGGCCATAAACTTAAATTTCACCCTCACCATCTTGATGAGAGGCAATCCACTACATTATGCTTTTTGAGGCATTTTCTACCACGTACGGTGAAATTGTGGAATAAATTACCCTCGGCGGTGTTCCCGAACAATACGATATTCCCTTCAAGAAAAAGACTATGTTTCCCTAAAAAGGCTGGCAACGGATCAATGATCCTTAGATGTTGCTGATGTGTGGTGACCACTTACCATCAGGTGACCCACATGCTTGTTTGTCCCCCTCTAATATAAAAAAGTAACAACTACCTAGAAGATTGTTGCGTTCTTGTGAGTTAGCGAGTTAGCTTGTAAGCTCCTAAGGAGTTGCTGTGTCAACAACAGGTATAGCTTCGCGCGAATGATACTTAACGTTAACGTATTGGAAGCGTTTGTGGGCTCCGGTAACCACTTTACATCAGGTGGGTCATGTGCTTGTATGGATCCAACATTGCAAAAAAAAAGGCAGTTTATATAGCTCTTTATTGCCGTGACCTGTCAGAACCCACTATATACGTTTTCCCATACATTTCGCGGTCGTATTCGACCACCCGGGTTTCGAAGGTTAATTATACTTAATATGTATAGTTTTATTATACAGGGACAATGCTTAAATAAACAGTGCTTCGGCAGAGAGCATGGTAAATATATTACCAAATCACATAAAATATAATAAATAAATGTAAATGGATTGAATAAATCACAGAAGCCTTTTATCCTTCACCCTTTCTCACAAATCCGAGCATAATGAGTTAATCAACTTAATGGTGCCGCATCTGTGTACGGCGCCACCACATAGGATATAAGCAATAGATCAACTTGTATACCTAGGCTTTTTTTGGCATAATTAACCACGTCCTCGGTAGAATGGTCACTTTTCGAAATCGCACGTAGTTTCAGGTGCGTTACAAAGTAGGTTGTTAAACGTAATGAGCAACTTCGAAGGATCAGAGTCCCTAAAACAGGTTTTACAAATATTTACATTACTACTACATTTACGTTTAAGGTGATGTTTAGTATGAAAATTGTATTGTCAATAATTTTTGTAAACTTAGGTTTACATACAAATTTATCGACATAAACTTGAACGCAGTAGTGAAATACAAGATTCTCACTCAGGTTACAGGTTTGACTGGTTTGTGTAAGCCTTGTTTGTAGTAATCATATATGGCAGCATTAGTCTAAGTGCGTCGATTCTCATAGTTTTTAAATAAGAATATAAAGTAGAATATATTAGACTGAGCTTTTAATTTTTTTTTCTACTATTAGTCGTTCGTTGCCTACATATACATCTGACCGTAACCTCATTTCTCTCTATCGGTCCTTACCCATCTCAATCAATTGTTTAGCATACCATACCTTTTTTCGTGAACTCTTTTCTATCCCTGGGGCTCCTGTGTCACCGTCTGATAATACACGACTAATTTGGTCATGATAGGTGGGCTTTGGCCTTCTTTAGCTTCATTAATTTATTTTCTTTTCTCTGTACATGACCGAAATAATCAAGCATACCTCTGTATATTTTACCATCCACGTAAATAAAATTTTGCTATAAAGAAACATAGTACGTCTGAAATTATATTCTAATCTTTTTTATATCATTACCCTACCATACTCAACTACGGTATATATTTTTATGAATTGTACAGTGTAATGTCATTCTATTTGCTCAGAATTCTTGTGAATTTCCCTATTTTAATGTACCCAATTACAGTAGACTTTCCTACAAACAATCTGGCAATGAGTCATTAACCGACCGTGCCTTTCGTTTGCAGGTAATGGGCGTCGATGATGCATCAGCGCCTGTGATGTATCTAATATGCAGTGGGGCGGCCTCTACTTCGTGTGTCTAGCGTTATGTTGCATACATACTGCATCTGGTAAGTTTCTATTACTTTAATTGCGTGTGTTTTTCTTTATACAACGTCGGGAGGAGAACAAGCATACGGCCCACCTGATGTAAAGCGGATACCGTAGCCTATGAACGCTTGCAATACATTAAGTATCACACACGCGACGCCATCTGTGCTATTAACATAGTAACTCTTTAGGAGCTTACTAGTGACCTCACTCACACGCAGGAACACTACAACTATCCAGAGAGTTGTTATTTGGCTGCGGTTTTCTATGAGGTGATGATACTTCACCAGATGGGCTGCTTTGATATACCCTACACTTAAAAACCCTAGACAGATATATTCAGGCATATAAATGTTTATCCTGTGTGGGAATAGAACGCACGAGCGTTGGTATCAAAGTCGCATTATTAACTGCTGCGCCTCCGAACTGTGTTTAGTTTAGTTCTATTTTTTATACTACGTCGGGAGGCATACTAGCATATGGTCCACCTGATGGAACGCGGTTGCTGTAGACTATTAATGCTCGCAATATGTTAAGTATCCATTCCACCTCCGCTGCTAACACAGCAACTCCATAGCAGCTCACTGGTGACCTCACTCACATGAAGGACTACAACAAGCCAACAACCCTCTAGTGGGTTGTTATTTAGCTGCGGTTTTCTGTTAGGTGAAGGTAATTCCATAAACAGGCTGCTTTGATACACCAACCGGAAAGACATGTTCATATTTGCATTAATAAAAGATTTTTCAAAACCGGTTCGCAATTGGCGAAAATATCGTGGAATAATACATAATTATAGCTTAATGTAACAGATATCGGGGAAATATTGATAGGAACTGTTTTTATAATCTCGTTTATATTTCCCTAATAAATTAGTATTAATTAAGAAATTAATGGATTTCTCGGAACAAGGGAAACATTTGGACCATCCTAAGTGAAGCGATTACCGTCACCTAATAACACAATACATTGAGTAGCACTTGCACACCGCTTCTAACGCAGCAGCTTCTCAAAAGATTGCTGTTACAGAATCCTCAACAGTCATTATACTGTTACTCTCACCTTTCTTTTTTCCCCAAACCCGCTGCTTATCATCGCTTTCCCTACAATACAATTACACCTCTGAATCTTCTCAATACTTGTACCATAATCTAGTTACTACCAATTTTAAATACTTTCTAAATCAGTACTAGATAAATAAGTCCAACTTTGTCATCAACAAAGGTTTTGACGGCGATGAGCTACATTGAAAACTCCCAACTAACAGTGATGAGTTGGGTAGGCTCTGGGTAGGGTGGCGGCTCCACCTAATCCAACCCCGGTATACCTAGCATCGCCTGTTGAGTGAGAAGCGTAACACTTTTGTTTGTACTAAGTGGTTTAAGTGCAGATAAAATTAGTGATAAATTTCGATTTCTTTCTACAAAATAAAAAATATAAATTGTTGAAAATCATAGATTTACTACACATGATATATTTTCATTGAAACATTTGAATAAAATACAATACGAGTACAACCCTCAGTGTAACTCACTGCATTATAACATCATTGATTGGAATTGAAACTAACTATATAATTGAATAATAAACTAACTAACAACCTGTCAAACAAACAAAGGCACAGGCCATAGAGCCTGTGGATAAGACTTTTTCATAAAAAATAAAAAAAAAACATCACTGATTGGAATTGAAACTTAGACTTATTATAATAATGCATCTCACTGAAAAATATTAAGTAAACTTAGTTACGGCTATCATTTCACTAATTCTACAGGAGCATAACCAATGCATAACGATATCTATGCAGCTTGTGTAATAACAATTTAGTTACAGCGTTATTTTAACGTTTACTGTCATAAATTGTTGCCTCCAGCTGTTTCTACGTCTATATTGCTGATTACAAAAACTAATGAGTCGTTTTAATTTAGATTTTGTAACAAAGTTTAAGTCGTTGAAGCATGTCATACGGTATTTATAAATATATAGACAGAATCTGATAAGAAAATGCATTGTTTCTTTTGTTACTGCCGCGACCAATTGAGTCGCCCAAATTTCTCGACTACAGGCGAATCCTCTCCACGGAAAATTTCCTTGCACAACACGCATGCAAACACAACTAATAACACGTAAATGAAGGTAATCACAGCAATGAATACAATTACGGCTCAGTGAAGCAGTATCTTCGAGAAATGGAAATGGCTCCATATCTCTCAAGAGGCATCTGGAAGCAATGGAGCGGGGAGAGCTTAGCCGTAGAGACAATACACATCAGTATCGTAGTATACCGTGTTGCACTCGCACAGAAACGTGCAGATATGTAATTATTCGTCGACGAGAGAGAGAGAAATCAGACGAGAGCGAAAGCATGCAAAGTAGTTTAGATCAATTGGCTGCTTAATTTTTCGCCTTAGTTCTTGAATTTCAGCAACCTGGAAGGAAAGAACTAATGTTTACTCATATCTTACAAACAATAATAACCGGCAATTTTAGTATTCCTTGTTTAAATATAAAGTACATGGACATCATAGGATGGGTATAGACCCTACACGTTAATAATGTTCTAAAACTGACCACTGTTACGGACTCCCATTGTAATACTGAAGACTAAGATGAATTTTTGATTAGTAATTCTGTTTTTGCCTGTAAATGTAATATGTAAGTATTTCATTATGTCGACACAAGAAACGTTATGGAGTTTTAGGCTTTAATTTGAGGGTGAGTAGGTTCCAACTTATCTTGAGCTGCATCTTCACAGAAAGCAATAAGTACCTCCTATATTGATTTTCTGTTAACACGTAAAAGAATAATAAAATTTTATAAGTATGTAGCCATATAGACCTGAAGTAAGTTGGTGAATTTATTTTAAGCAGCCATCGACAGTGACTATGCATGCGTCGAATTTGATTTTTCAAGTTATTTACAGAAACTTTGAGATAAATTTCCAATTTAATTTAAATGTTGATTCAATAAGCATTGAATTTCATCAAAATCATTAATGTTTTTGCGATGCGTGGACAACTGACAGGCAAATCGATAAGAATTTCAAACAACGAATTAATTTCTGTAAAAGCATCCAGATGCATCGCCATTTCAGAAGAACAATGAATTTATTGTTCAACTTTCGTACAACTTTTTCATAAATAATTATATATCGCGGTTAGCACAATACCTTTAGCAGACAATGTGAGGCTTAATAAGAAAAAAAAACTTGATATTACGTACGAACATACACATCAGGCATTCTTGTTACAAAAGTTGGATACTTCTTGTTACGCCCTTTATTTCTCTCTTGATTGAGTTTGCTATTAGTTCTGACACTGTGTTAGTTTCTGTGAAGTGAAGTTCGATGCCTACAGTTTCTTATCTGAGAATCGAAAATGGAATTTGTTATTGTTTATCAAAAATATACTGACAGGTTTTTTAATTAACGACAAGAAAAACATTATGCATACTGAAAATATATGATAAGGCTGCAACATAAAGAAAAAAATATGAAGTTCTTAGACATTTCCTGGCAATCAGATATCAGTATCTCCATCCTATATTATAATTTGCTCATTGCTGAATAAATAATATTTGATAGTTTTGAATGGTGTAAAATCGAGTGCCTTTTATTGTTCAAATTAGTTTACAATACAATAATTAATATATATATATATATATATATATGAAGTCAGTCCTGTGACTAGACAGACCTTTTAAAAATAATAAAATTAGGCAATATTGATACTCAACTGTTTCGAAAAAGATAATTCTTATTATAAATGATACTAGCTAACCCGGCAAAAGTTGATGGAATATAAAAATAACACAATACAAAACATTTCTATTTTTAATTCAATGTAATTTATTTTTTAAAATTATATATATCGCAAATTATAATAATTTTACTAAACAACAATATCAATCCCTTAACGTAAAAGAGTGTACAATATTTTTTGTTATCCCATCTTTAGCTAACACAAACAAACTGGATGGTTTGCCCACTCGAGAGCATGCCACGTATTGGAATTGACTTGAAGATTTTTCAGAAAGAAATTTCATTTCTACCATCTATATTATATTTAGTGTTATTCAGTGTGTATACCGTGTATATATTTTTTGTTATTTTACCTGCCTATCACAATATTTATCTTTTGAAATTATTTCACAAAATTTTATACGCACTGACAATCAGAATAGTTGATGCGTGTAACACAATAAAAATCATTGGTGTGAGCTCGTGACACATGTCGAGTACTTTTGAGGTTATATGAAATCACTGAATTAATTGAAGGTGAGCTGTAAATTAATGATAAATTTATTTGGAAATAATACTGAAATAGTAAAATGATAATTGGAAACGTCACTATTACGATTGATGCACAAACAATAATAATAATGGCCTAAAACTGTAGGGAGTGAGAAACGGCTTATTGTGGGAGATAGATCTCATCCCTACTCCGCGCTGTTTACTGTGTCAGAAGTGACACCGATAGACGCCTGGCGGGGATAACTGATCAAGTGATAATTGATCAGTTATCGACCGGGGTTGAAAATTATTGAATTACTAATATCGCTATTAAAAAATAGGGGTTGATGGTAGAAGGGTAAAAATTTAGGGTTGTATGTATTTTTAATGCCACATCATAAAAAAAATATAATAAAAAATTTTGTACAAAAAAAAAGAAATTTGGGGTGGCCTACCCTTATCACTTAGGGGTATGTAAAATAGATAGTAGCCGATACTCAGACTATAAAATTTCATAAAAATCGGTCAAGCCACATTGTGACACGAGAATTTTATATATAAGATTATCTATTATTACGATGATGATGACGTGACATCAATTAAGGTTATATTTTTATTTTATATTTATAAATAAGGTAGTATAACTAATACTTTATTTGTATAGGTTCACGTAAAATAAGTAAGTAAATGAGTAACATACTACTGTACAATCTAAACGATTCGTTTAAAGAAATGAAAATTTTACAAGGAGCTCGCTGAGGGCACATACTCGTAGCAATTTGTTAATAAAGTGTCTTTGTATATTATTATAGGATACAGGAATTCATAGGGAATATATGTATGTATATGTATGTATTAATGTCAGAAGAGTTACCCCAAGCGACAAATACATACCTGAGAGCCGAACACGCATACAAAATTATAATAATCAATTACAGCTATTCCTTGTTTAAAAGTATTTTTCAAACGGTCTAAGGTAAAGTATGTACATATAAAATGAAATGAAAACATAATGCATGTCCGTAAAAAGTAATTTTCAAATTTCAGTGATAATCTTAGAAGCAGAAATAAGTTGCGTATAACTGTATATTGTCTTGCTGAGGCTAGTAGATCTTTCACTGTAAATTGTATTCAATTCTGTAATAAATTGCCTGAAACCGTTCTGTCCTTTTATGACAATATGATTAAAAAGTACATCAAAAATACTCTCTGAAAAAAGACTTATCATAGAATTGATGAATATGTAACTGAAAACGATGTCTGAAAATAATTCAGCACATACAATCTTTTCTTTATAATCTTCAATTACCAGTATGCTAACATGATTTTTTTACACAGTGTGGGAGGCATCCAAGCATACGGCCCACTTGATATAAAGCGGCTACCGTAGCCTATAAACACTTGCAACACATATCACGCGATGCAGAGGTGGCACTGCTGCTACTGTTAGCACATCAACTCATTAGGAGCCTACTGGTCTCCTCACTCACACGTAGGAATACAACAACCCTCCAGAGTGTTATTGGCCCCGGTTTTCTTTGAGGTGAAGGTACTTCCCCAGATCGGCTGCTTTGATGCACCCTACCTCACTTAAAAACATCCAGATCAAGACCAATAGACATATTCATGCACACAAATATTTGTCCTGTGTAGGAATCGAACCGACGAGCTTTAGCCGGCGTCAACGTATCGTAACGGAGTGGTTCACCACTGCGCTACCGAGCTCGTCGGAATGAATGTATAGTAATATCTAATTGATCATTTGATTGACCATTGAAAAGACGCAAGGCTTATACTGGCTAGTTTCTTTCGACATACATCAAACATCAAACGAATCGATATATTTTATGGCAGGGTATTATTTATGCAATCATTCCGTTACAAATATTTGTTGACGGATATTACAATGAATCATAATTTGGTTTTGGTTAGCATATATAGTACATGATTAAGATACAGTTGTGGGAAATTCATCGATATTTAAATCAAATAGAAGAGGCCTGATGGTATTCTACCTTGAGTTACTTCCACTCCATTAGCTGTAGTCAACGATCTGAATGCCACAATTTCCTCATGTGGACATTTTCACTAGTCATTCTAATGACTTTCCTAATAACTAATTCTACAAGAAGTTAATTTTCGAATGATGTGTCATCTAAGAAAGGTCTGGTATTCCCTCTGGGTTGTGGAGATCTAACAGCAGTCGCATGTCAAAACCAAAATATAGGTAACAGACTCCGTCAATTCTGACGGATTAGGCAGCGAGTTAACGCTAGGAAGACCAAGAAATGAATGGTCAAAGCCCAACCGAAGGCAGCTGCGTGAGTTGTTCGGCGACGCACCGAAACCTATCTTTTGAGGAGCTCGGTGGCTCAGTCGGGAATGACGCGACTTTGACACCAACGTTCGTGAGTTGGGTTCCCACACAAGGCAAACATTTATGTGCATGAACATGTCTGTTTGTCTTGGTCTGGATGTTTTAAGAGAGATAGGGCGCATCAAAGCAGCCCGTTTGGGGAAGTACCCACACCTCACAGAAAACCGAAGCCAAATAACAACTCCCTAGAGGGTTGTAGTGTTTCTGCGTGTGAGTGAGGTCACCAGTAAGCTCCCAAGGAATTGCTGTATAAGAAGCAGAGGAGGTATCGCGCGAGTGATACTTAATATATCGCATGCGTTAATAGGCTACGGTACCCACTTTACATCAGGTGGGCCGTATGCTCGTATGCCTCTCGACGTAGTATAAAAAATAAAAATATCTAATAGTCCATGCCCCGTTGTTGGCCTAACGTCAATCTTCAAGTTTAGGTGTCAGGTATGTTCCTGAGGTCCAAATACGTTAAACCTAGTGAACTCTGCGAGTTAAGCCTGCCACAGAAGCAATAGTCCGCCTGTTAGAGTACCCACAGTCGAAATTAAAGTTGTGTGGACCTTCTGTGAATTAATGGCATCGATGACTATGAGTAGCTTTTGTATGCTCTAAAGTCAAATTTCGTTCGAAAATTAAAGAATTAATTAATTTCCAAAGGCACACTTTCACCCGATAATACTCGTATCAATGTGAAACTGCACATTCTGAAGTCAACAAATGAAGGTATTATATTACTGTGCACCTCTCTGGCGCGGCGAATGGTGGCGATGCATGCAGCGTTGTAATTCTATGCAGATGTATATGCATAGAATTTTCAACAGAGCTGAATATTTGTTATGGGCTATTCCAAAACTACGTGGTTGCTAAGTTTCATTAATGTTTCTTTTGTATGATCTATTTATTGACATAATATTTTTCAAATGGTCTGTTTACCTACTTTTGGATCGGTATTTACATACGGAATAAAGTCAAAAGAAAAAAAATAACAAACTTTAAGGCTTGCTATGTCTCAAAAGTGAGCAAGAATTTATAATCATAACGGAACAAGCCCTTTAGCTCGTTATCCCGATACTCATCTATTTTTTTATTTAAATATTGTCAGTCTTTAACAACTTCTTATATTCTATAGTTTCCTTCTAAATAATTCTATCAGTCTACCTCTATATCATTAAATATATTCTGATGGTTGTTATATATATAGCTTACACTTTCAGAAAGGATAAAGAATACTTTTCCGTACGATACAGGAAAAGAAGTTAGAATGGATTGTTATTATTTTCTACATCATTCAGAACAAATGTTTATTCTAATTGCTCCAAATGTATTACCAAAATCAATAGATTTATTACATCGTACCAAGAATGAAAGTTATTTTTTAAATATTACATTTCTTTACTTTAAAATTGTTGAAGTTATTATAAGGCGAAATGCAAAAATATTAAATTCGAGAGAAATCTGTGAGGCGAAGGTCAGCCTGGCGAATATTAAAATTTTCTATTTCCCTTTCCTAATGAAATTCTGTCATACTTAATTTCCGAGTATCATTTCAATTCGGGGTGTAGGTTTCGATGTCAAACCGAACGTTTTAATTTGTCATTTCATATTATTTCATCATCTATGAATCATGAAATATCATGAAATATATGTCGTAGATTCTTTTATTCTTGTCATAAAATATATCAAAAAATATACAAAATACCTTTGCTTGCATATAGTGCCGAACCAATTTCATGAATAGCAATTCCTGAATAGTAATAAAAAATAAATGCTAACATTACGCATATATAATTAGCGAGTACAAAATTAGTCAACAAACAATCTTAATTATATTGTTGTTAGTTCAAATATTTACGATAAGTAGAATCTTGTTACAAGTTACCAATTAACTTAAAGAGAACAAGAAGAGAAGGGTAAGTCAAGTCAATCTTATTTCTAAATGCACCCTGCATTCAGAAATAAGATTGACTACACGGACCTATCTACCTTGTTTCGAGCTATAAGGGTTGATTGTTTTTCCTTTTCTTGACACCTACGCTGCGCTTTTTTTTATAAACAACCTCGGGAAGCATACAAGCATACGGCGCACCTGATGTATAGCGGTTACCATAGCATATTAACGCTTGTAATACATTAAATGTCACTCGCGCGATGCCTCCTCTACTGCTAATACAGCAATTCCGTAGAAGCTAACTGGTAACCTCACTCACACGCAGGAATACAACTACCCTCTAGGGGAGTTGTTATTTGACTGCGGTTTTCTATGAGGTTACCCAGACGGGCTTTAATGTGCCTAACCTCTGTTAAAACTTACCTCGCTATAACCTACTAATATTCCAATTTTACCATTTTTCTCTTTACTTACGTATCAGAATATAATCCAAACTTATAAATTTGAAATTTATAGCTAAATAATGATTAAAATGAATTCCAATTTTACTGAAATTGCAGTTTTTAAACTTGGCTGATGAGATACCGTACAAAACTCAGGTACTGAATAAATTTATTTACTGGAAAGACCTAGCTGTGACTGCAATTTCGTCCACGCAACACATCAGAATTTAAAATATAAAAATAATATATATGATAGATGGCGCATCTTAAGAGAGATTGTTATCTGACTGAGCCACCGAGCTCGTCAAAAGGTAAAAAGATAGTGAAAATCTAACTTGAGTCTTTAGCGTTATTTCCACAATAATCACGACCGAAAGCAATACACACTCACCCGTGCCTCGACGTCTTGAAAAGTTCAACAAACTGGTTTACTACCAGACAGCGGTCCGGTTCAAGAGTGGAACCTCTGTAACCTCTGGTATCCATTATAGAATTCCGGAGTAGTCCGTCTATCACGACGAAAGACAAGACACAAGGTTTTTGTTTCATAATTACATCTAAAATTGACCCATTACCAACTTCAATCAGTGCCTCCACGTCATGAAAAGATCAACAAATTTTCTTACCACCAGATAGTGGTCCAGTTAAAGAGTGGGACCTCTGTAGTCTCTTGTATCCATTATAGAATTTAGGAGTAGTCCGTCTATCATGAGGAAAGACACAAGAAGTTTTAGTTTCATAAAAAAATTAAAATTTCGTCAAAATTGACCCCTTAGCAACTTCGTTTACTATTTTCGTATCGATCAAGCATAGAATCGTAGTTATCTTGCTTAGTACAAATCCAACTCTTCAAATCTTCACACACAATCATAAGCAATCTTTCATTTCCTTCAGCTAAATCCAGTTTAAAGTATATTCTACAGACCCCCTAAAATATCTCAAGTTCTTGGGTATACATTGAACTTAATTAACACATGATGCGATCAGAACTACTCGAGTCATTCCCAGTTCTATACGAATCTGGAGAAGCCTTGGGTATATCAAAACATATTCTCTCACTCCAGATGCTTTTCGAGGGAGAGCGTAATGTTCCCGCTACCACTGGCATGATGATTGAATTGGCAATCCAGAAGGTCTGTTCAACCTAATGGAAGATGAAATAATATTTTCTTGAAAAGCTTTTTGTTTCTATAAGTAAATAAGTTACTACTAAGCTAATTAGCAGCGTTGGCAACAAGGTTAGCAAAAATAATAGATAACTGTTTTATTATTGCCTATGGTGACCGCTTCACATCAACTACGTAAAGGCTGTTTGACCTCGGTATAAAATTGGTTGAGAATTGCAATTCATTAGATTGGCAATCTGATGGATCCGTTGCACCTAGCAGAAGACTGCCAACAAATAAAAATTCTTTGAAAAAATTTTGTTTCCTATAAGTAAATAATGTTACTACTGAGCTGACTATAAGTTGCATAAACGCTGAAATTTTTAATGCAAGTATTTATTGCCTACGGTGAGTACTTCACATCACGGGCCCTGGATACTTGTTTCGCATCCCAGCCAGCACTTCAGTACAATATTGGTACAGAATTGCAATCCATTGAATTGGCAATCTGGTGGATCTGTCCCATCTTGCGTAATACTACCACCAAATAAAATTTCTTTAACTTGTTTTTTCGTTCCTATTGGGTAGTAGCTGCAGTAGCAGCGTATAAGCGATACGTGTTTCATTGCAAGCATTTATTGTCTACGTTGACCGCTTCACATTAGGAGTCCCATATACTCGTTTGCCTCCCGATGTATTATAAGTACTCGTAATACAAACTTTTATCTGGTTAATGTGATAAATGACCAGTATGTGATAGTAAAAGTTATCGTATGGTTAGCCACAATTTCTGGGTGATTGTAATTCAGACCGCGTTTCAGAGATCCGCGCTGATAAATGCCCCAGTCGAGTCATTTTTCAGGATCAGTCTTGATATCGACTCATACGCACTCAAAGAGAAAATTATTGTTCTTTTTGAGTGTATTTTCAGATAAGAGACATGAATATTATGGACATTGTATAATTATTTAGGTAATATATTGCAACGCCCTTGCAGGGCTCGTGTCTGTACTACATTTACACCTAAGACCTTAATATGTAACACGAATGCAAATAAACAAAAAAAAATATGCTACAAGAATAATTTGAAAATATTGAATTATTTTCTATTTAAGATAAATATGAAATGTGAAAACAAGATTTGTGTAAAAAATATATTCAAAAAGCTTTTATCACAAATTCTCGTGCAACGAGAAACTTTTATCGTGATAGTAAGTAGGTAATTATGTATGATCTGCAAGTTACCTCTGTACCCAATTTTATCACGATCCCTTCAGCAGCTAATTTGTGAATACGTAACAAATAGAAAAATAGAAAAAAAAAATACTTTTGTAATAATACTCGCTAATCGACTTTCAGTACATTTCTTCGACATATAAACAAGTTTATTCGTATTGATTTAATGATGATAGTATTCGCGCCAAAGGTAGAAATTCGACCAAAATTACCAATAATCCACTTAAAAAAAAAGAAAAACCGACTTTAAGAAACACAAGAGCAACATAGGTAACTGAAAAGCAAAAAATAAATGTTTTATACATTAATTTAATTCTTATTTGTTGTTTCGTTTAATGTAATTAATAAATTGTTGTTTATTATTTAATGTATGTATTATATTATTTAATCATATATAAAAAAATTATAGTATATTATTTAATCTTCACGCCAGGTCCCTTGCAGGAGTAGGCAGAGAGATTCTCTCCAGATATTATAGAGCGCCATAAGATGTTATTTTAAATTTTTGAACTCGGTCCCAAGTAAAACATAAAAATAATATATTTACCTTGCAAATTTAACAAATTTGTGACAGCGAAAAATATCACAACAATCTCGATTTTTACCAGTTATACGAATTAATATATGATTTGCCAGTAACTGTAAAACAAGTAAATTGAGAAGCTATTGTTAAAATAAAATAAGAAGTAAGTCACATACAAAATTATAAGTGTTTAAGTATTGGTATATTTATTTCTGTTATAGGAACCAATTTATCTGTCAGGTAATTTCCAAATCGAATTTTTGACTTCACAGCGACTTCAAAATTATAAATTAGTGAATAATAAGATAATGAGTAATAAAAAATAATTTATTAATTACATTAAACGGAAAAACATACCAGTATTATATTCTTGTACGATTATAAAACATTTAATTTCCACATTTCAGTTAACCTGTGTTATTTTTGTGTTTCTTGAAGTCGGTTTTACTTTTTTTTAAAGTGTATTATTTTTCATTTTTTTAATGTACTTCTAAGAATGCTGCTTGAATAAGGAAAGAATGAGTACACAGTTAGTAAAAACAATCATTGAAACCTACTTTCTAATTTTTCAATGACCGTGGTATTATCCATGTTCATCGTGAGATCTTCCTGGTTGGAAGCACCATTTAGATCACTGAGCATATCACTAAAATCCTCCAGCAATTTCACTAAATCATCGGCAAATCGAAGACGAGTGATGTGTTCCCTATTGATGTTTATACCGTATCCTTTTCAGTTCAAATGTTTGAAGTGTGACCTCAGTAGTGCTTTCAACGGTGCGGTGAAGAGTTTCGGAGATTTAACGTCACCTTTCTTACACGTTTTTGCACTTGGAATTGTTTCGTACTCATATAGACATCTTTACTTTACTGTATAAACACTTCAGCTCTTCGATGTACCTATAAATCAATTCAGCATCGCTAGAGATACTCTAGCACCGCCCATATATCCACATAGTCCACATATGGCAGGCGTAAGGGCAGAATACACTCCTCAGTCTTCTGTATAATTTGGCGAAGAGTATGTATGCAGCCGACGGTATAATTGCTCTTTTGGAATCCGGCTTGTTCGGGAGACTAGAATTCATGAAATCTGCGCGTGGGGAGGTTTGTTATGAGTATTAAAAACAGAACGTAAACGTGGCTCAAAAAAGATAGTGGCCTATACTTCTTCAATGGGGTATTATCACCCTTTTTGAAGAATATCATAAATCACAAAGCTACTGTTCCACGCTTACGGTGTTTCACCGAAGTGTATGACGGAATTTAATAGTTTCTGAAGTACTAGAAGTATCGACTTTCCGCTCGTTTTCAGAAGCTCTACCGTTATTCCGTTTTCATCAGGTATTTTCTATTTTCTAAGCTATTTAAGAACTATCCTAATCTCGTACAGACTGATGTCCCATATATCTTCGGTATAATGTCGGGTCAGTTTAGCTCCTTCTAGCATAGTGCTAGTGTACAGCTATTTACAGAAATTAGTTGCTTTCTCCCTCTATCGACCGTATAATACTTAGTATTGTCTTAGGTTTTCTCGATTGTTACACATTGAATTAAACAATTTTTAACGGAAGTATCGCGTATTTTATTTATTTTGTTGAACCTGACGTTTCGAACGCTTTGCAGCGTCCGTGGTCGCAGGAAGAAGACAGTCTTAACGTATAATACTTGTATTGAATTGGCGTAGGTCTCACTATGTGCATTTGGACATTCATTTACTCAGCTACATGTGCTCTTGCGTATGAGCTGAAGACTGCAATTTCGCGTCTGACTTGAATAAGAGTCTGCGTGTGTCTCGAGAACTTTGCGGTTCTTTTTGTGCAAGACTTTAGAAATTTAGTACACACCGCATGGATAATTGCTTTTTGATCCTTGAGTTTTGTGCAATCGGATGGAACTGAAAATGATTATGAAGTTCAAGCTGAAAACTTTTGGACTCTAAATTAAGGCATAAGATGAACGGAGCATAGACTTCATCAGACGAGATCTTTTCAGCTTCATGTTAATGTTGAACATGCCTCTTACCATCCAGTGATCGCTTCCGGTTTTTACTCTATTGATCAAAGAAACATCGATGTACGAAATTCCTTGTGTTCGAGGTGCGTACCTTAGTTCTATAGCCTAAACCTATACACTCTATATAGTATACTGACGAACTCGGTGGCGTAGTGCTTACGCCCAGTAACGCTACTTTGAAACCGGCGCTCATGAGTTTGATTCCCACACAGGACAAACATTAGTACGTATGTACATGTCTGTTTATCTTGATCTGGGTGTTTGTAAGACTGGTAGAGTGCATCAAAGCAGCTCGTCTGGGGAAGTACCTCCACCTTACAGAAATGAAGCAATGGAGGAGGGTTCCTGGAGGTTTGTTATATTTCTGAGAGCGAGTTAGGTCTCCTAAGGAGTTCATATACTAGCAGCAGAGGCGGCATCGCACAGGTGATACTTAATTTATTGCAAGCGTTCATAGCCTATGGTAATATATTCATGTTGTTTGTCGTTAAGCAGTACTTTGTGTGCTTTTGTAGTCCAACACGTACCCGGTTCAAGATGTTCTTGACCATAGTAGGTACGTACATTTTTTTAGGATTGGCATAAACCTAGCAACACAGTTTCTATAAATTTCCTACGTTTTTTGAGGATTTCGTGTTTTATTTATTTTAGGATCGTTTTGGGTGGAAAACTTAATGGTCACATGAGTGAGGCATTGGAAAAGGTTGAGCATATTTACGGTGACTTCGGATACGGTAGTCGTAACGCAAAGAGAAGATATCCTACGGCCGTGTGTAGCTGCCGATCTGGACATCGTGAATACGTGCTTCAAAAAAATCTAAGCATTTAATCGCCTTCAGGAGCAAGAAGCATACTCCCAAATCAATTTCTTTCTCACTAGGACATTTTCTGAATACAGCAAACTTAAATTTAGGTCAGCTGGATGAAGCCAAGTCTAGGCATGCACTTAAATGATCCTGCACCACTGTGATAGGTTCAGCTGGCCATCACGTCAGGTGGCTCACATACAGTGCTTGGACAGTGCCATGAAACGTATTACTAGGAGAGCTATAGCCAGAGCCAGATGATACCATTTCTGTACGCAACGAATGTACGATAAATTGGAACCGTGTGTGAGGCTAAAGCTCATCTAAAAGTTGGCGCATTTCAATGTTAACGCGGCATAGGATATATTCAAGTGCCGCTGTACAAGAAACCCTTACGGCAACTTGTTATGCTACGACTTCGTGGTGAAGAAAAGACAACGCTTTCACAAGCTGCTGAACAAGCAGCATATGGACATGCAACTACCAGCTCTCAGAGACTAGTGCCACTTATACTGCCGGAAGAAGTCCAATGGGCTCGTTGGAAATGTCGGAAGTCTGTCGGAGCAGCTATCGACTCTATAGTCTGGAAGGCGACGAGGCCTCGTGGTGTGAGATCTTGACCTACATATGTAACAACATACTCCGTAAAAAAACCCAGACCAATGTAGATTGAGTATCATCATCCAGTTGCATGCAGAAGTATGACGGTCACCGCGGTATAAATGTTAGGTGTCATACCATGAAGTGTAAGTATGGCTTTCGGCCTGATTATGAAACAATGGACCTCGTTTCTGCCCTAAAGGTCGTCATGAAGAAATACATGACGAAGAACATGCGTATGCATCTTTTGTTTTTAGACATGGAAAAGGCGTTCGACTGTGTTCCTCGCGCGATTATATAGTAGGCTAGGTTACTTATATTTAATGCAGAAAAATAAAAAATACCTGGATAAAATATAGCCTAAATCTAGACTTTTTCTAAGAAAGATTTTATCGAAATTTTGTGAATAGTATTTACTAAATACGTGTTCCAACCTATAATTTTGTTTACCATCCAAAGGAGAAAAATCTTTAAATGAATGTGATATGATTTTCACAAAATAATCAAACTCATATTTGTCTAGAACCCCTGCGGTATCCAGAAGACTACAGAACAAATGCCGTTAGAAGACGCCGTAGCGATGAGAAGGACAGCCAGGCATTATCGAGAGAAATATTCAGAAATATCAGCAAGCAGCTTTTGGAGAACTTCAGGCGAGAAGGTGCGACGATCAAGAACGATATGTTTAAGGGTTAGTACATAGTACATACTTTTCATTAACATAATATTCAGAGACAAACGAGCATGCGGTTCACTTGATATAACGCAGTAATCGCACCTAAAATAACTTGCACTCCAAGACGATTCGCCCCGCCGTATCATTAGCCCCTCATTAGCTTACTGGTAGCCATATCTACTCCTGGCAGTACAACATGCCTCTAAGGAGATATTACTTAGTAAGTACTTCCTTAGTTGTACTGTTAACTAAATACCACACTTACGTCGTGTTGGCTCTTATTAGTGGATGCATCATGTATAGGTGAGATTGCTATTATTTCTATTAAATAAGCTACTTATACCCCATACATACACAGTGTCTCTCTATAATAATCAACTAACAGAGTACGCCCAAAATACTACAAGTGCTAAATTACTAAAATATCAAATTTAGATTACGGCGAATTATCAACGGATCCCTGAACTATTTTGCCCAGATATGGGATCAGTGCTCTATTGCAATGACGAAAATACTAATCACAAGGCTGAAAGAAAACAATCATAATGCTATTAGGAAGAGAAGAATTCACAACAAAGGATAATGGTTGATGACGGAACGGTTGTTGACACTAGTGTACGGAATTGAGTATCTTGGATTTACTTTTATCAAAAATAGTAGGTTGACGTCGCTTAACAAGTGAGTACAGGTAGGAAGGAGAATATTTTTTTCACAAACTACTATGTAGCCAAACCTAAATCAGAAAACATTTATCTCAGTTTTAAGCTTACGTACTCAAAGGAAACGGGAATTCTCTTATTGTCACTATATTATCAGTCTTATGGTTTCTTATTCGTTAAGGAAATGAGTATAGATCTGATATTTATGCAGCATTATAAAGAAAATTGTATTTACCTATAATAGTATTCAAGTAGCATCATATTGGGAAAGTAATTGCGTATGTTTAATTACGCAATTTTATTTAGAGCTCATCAATTAAAGCCAAATTTGTCATGGGACCATTTTTGTAAAAATGGAAATGTTGCCAGTATCGTTGGTACAATGCCGCGAAGATGAAATTTTTTTAACGAGTTTGGTATATATTATACGTAAATTAGTTTTACTTTCATTGTGTATTTATTAACGTTCAGTTTTATTAATATTAGCGTTACAACTTTATGTTAGTATATATGTAACAAAATTACTTGTACAATTTAGATTTCTGTATATCATATCCTACATGCACATATTTAAATAATATTAATACCGGAAACTGATTTAAAATGTAGTCGTACACTGATTTATCATTTCAGTAGTATATGAAACTACTAAAACGACAAATTAACGTACTACACTAGTAGTACTTTAGAAATATAAGAATTAAGATAAAAAAAACATTGTGGCATCCTAGTAAATCAGAACTCAACTCATAATTAACCATTTTTATATTTTATAATATTCTTATATATCGTAGCAGTTTATTCCATAGTTTTAAAATATTCCTCGCACTTAAAAATAGTTGGGCTAGAGTCTAATAATAATGATTTAATGCGACTTGGGGAAAAGGGCAAAATCCGAATGTGCTCGTTCTCTCAAGTGGAGCGCGTGTTTGTTGACCTGTGAAATCCTTAAAGCAAGTATTGATTGAAAAGTTTCCACACCTACTACTTTATTTCATGCGGATAATATTTAGTTCTTGTGTTCGTTGGCGTGTTTGTGAAGATTTATGCCCTCATTAAGCATTCTAGCTAATTACTTGTAACTATAACAATCAACGTCTAAATTATGTACGATATGTATAAAATGTGGAAATATTTAAGAAAAATATTAAAAAATAAAATATAGGCTTGTCCCTGGTTCGAATCCTTGTGGATGTGTGTAAATCCCATGTGCTACTAAATTCAAATTTTCTGATTTTTATAATTATGTACTAATATTACTTATGGTGAAGAATAACACCGTGAGAAAATCCCCACATCCCAGAAATTATATTTTGAAAGACGTGTAACCTGACTTAGAAATATCTTCTTTTCCTTCAGGATTACGGAGATTTGACGGCAATCGCTCTATGTAAAAAATCAGTGTCCTCTACAAATTCTTAGGCTTAGGTAGTGAACTCCACTAATCCTAATGAATTGGGAAAATGGGTAATGCTGGGAAGAAGAAACAATTAAAAAAATATATAAACTTATAAATTAAATGTTATTTTTTTTCTTTATTTTAATTCACATTGTATTATTATTAAATACATTTTTTCCAAATATTCTGTAATATATATATATATATATATGTATACGTCACAGTCACTGACAGAAATAATGATACATACAACTGTAAGAAGTGTATATAGTATACGGTAATTGTTTACAATTACGAGAGTCATATGCCTGTTTGTAATTTTAGTGTAATTTTGACGAGCTCCGTGGCGCAGTGGTGAAACGCGCTGTTATGTTCCATTCCCACACAAGACAAATATTTTTGTGCATGAACATGCCTGTTTGTTTTGGTCTGGGTATTTTAAGAGTTTTAGGGCGCATCGAAGTACGCACCGCACTGGAGGCGCGCACCGTCTGGGGAAGTAACTCACGGAAAACCGCAGCCAAATAACAACTCCCTAGAGGGTTGAAGTGTTCCTGTGTGTGAGTGAGGTCACCAGTAAGCTCCTATGAAGTTACTGTATTAGCAGCAGAGATGGCATCGCGCTAGTGATACTTAATGTATTGCAAGCGTTCATAGGCTACGGCAAACGCTTTACATCAGGTGGGCCGTATGTTTGCATGCCTCCCGACGTTGTATAAAAATAAGAACATGGTCTCCGAATACAATATAATCCTACTTGACTAATGCTACGTTAATGAGGGTAACAAATAAAATTATATTGTACAAAAATTACTAATTATTAGCATAAAGAGCCGGGCTCTCAGTTAGTCAGTTCTTATTACATCTTGTTTTCCTTTATTTAGGATGTACATTAATTTCATGTTACATAAATGTCGGTGTTAAGATAAGAAAAGTCATGTTCCGTTGGTTTGGACATGTAGAAAGAATGCTGGATGAAAGAAAGACGAAACAGATATACAATGCGAAAGTGGAAGGATGTAGGAGCCGACGAAGATCAAAACTAACCTACTATGACAAAATTGGTCGTATTTTATCAGAAGGTTATTATTATTTTGTCAGGAGCCTTAGGATTCAGCGAGCGTGCATGAAAAGAGTAATGAATGTTAGAGAAGCGAGTGAAGTGTGTAAGGACCGCGTCTTATGGTGCTCGGTTCTCTCTGCCTACGCCGCAAAGGACCTGGCGTGAAGATATACATTCAAATATACTATAATTTCAATTTCATATTAAGCATGGTAAATAGAGATTATCCTTACATTGATTCTACTCGTATTTTTGCAACATCTAACCACAAAAAGGTATTTTTTTGTGAAAAATCATTGTTATTATTAATACATCATCATCATTAAACATGAAGTTTACCGCAAAGACAGCAGTAAAAGATGGATGAACAGCGTCGGTTTTATATTAGTATCCGGTTGTGTACTTAAGGTACGAACCCCTAAAGAATTAATAAAACACATAATGTCATATCTACTAAATAATTGTTTTAGATATAATTTCCGCGAGCCAATGATACAATTTATTCACCAAATTGGAACAGATAAGAGAAACTATCCCCTTTGGGGAGGCACGAGGAGAGAGTTTGCATAATTATTTCACCAACCGGCTTTTACATGGAGTATAAGGTATCAACTAGCAGCATCGTATTTCATTGTACGTAGTAATCCATAAATATAGTTTAAATCTATTTTTTCATATTTAAGTTACAATATAATATAGCGGTTCGGGCCCTAAAATTTGCACAACTGTCAAAAAAAAATTGTGAAACTAAACTTTTCAGACGCGAATTGTATTTCTAAGCCGGCAATAGTCAGCTATTCGAGGATGTGTTATGCATGTATTCACACTTTTTACTTACGCAGCGTAAGTATAAAGACGAGGCCGGAAAATACAAGTCCAGCAATCACCCCACAGACCTGGTCATTTCTCGTATAGTACTTTTCTAGATCAATGTGAGGAGATAATAACAAGTTAAATGAGGATTCAACACCGTATATCGTTATATTAACTTAGACAGCATGTTCTTCTTTTTTATTATTATCCTGTTACATATCACTATTCGCCAATTACTTACTACAAAAGAAAGATATAAAAAAATAATGGTGAACATAATATCGATGGCGCCATCGGGTTACTTTTTTCGAAAGAAATAAGCGAACTACGAGTACAACGATGCTAATCAGTAAATAAGTACTCGCATACTTTATTTTGTGCTGGTACATCTTCATTGCAATACATTACATTACCAAACCTGTTCTCAGTTGAGTAGTAAATGATCGAACCATCAACAATTAGTACTAAAAGAGCCGTTTGAATACCTTCGCTTATAAACACTTTTCCTGTCAATAATATTAAAGCGCAAGTAACTGTTTGTATGGTTGTTTTTTTGACGTGATAACGTCTTATAAATTGATGAACGCCGGCTGCACGCACGAAAATGTGGCATGTTCTGCCTGAGCCGAGCGTCCAAGTGAGAGCGCAGAACAAGCGATAGAGAGGCATGATCTGCCTAAGCGTTCTGCTTCTGACGCATCTCTTCCACTCCATCGGCCGATGCATCCGAGTAGAAGAGTGACAGCGGCAGCACACAGCCTACACATGAACTGTTTTGTCAACTGTTGAATGTTTTCTTATGACGTTATCACGTAAAATTATTGACCGTAAACCGACTTTACAGACAACCAATTTTTTTTTCATTCATCTGAAACCCTAAGCAGATCATGGCGCAATTTGATATAGACCGATATACGATAGTATATTAGATTGTAGACACTTGACAACATTAACTATCAGCTTTAATCCTATCCACATAGAATACTTCAAAGCGGTAATACATAAATATTACGTGTTCGTTCAGGGTAGAAAGAGTTTTGTTACCTACATATCATATAACTTATCGATTTACCTTTGAACATGTTGAGGAAACCCGCATCTTCCTTAATTCAATATTTTCTTCATTTATTTAGGCGGCGCTCGTTATACGAAGTAAGGATATATGATATTTATTTCGAGGAAATTAATTGTTTTAATCGAATGCAGCTAATGATTTGGAAAGAATATAGTTTCCCTTCAGTTGGCTGCGCCCTTCTACAATCAAAAGTACTACCACAATCGAAATGCTTCTTTTTGTATATACCTATTTTCAACATATCCTTCCGCTGGGTGGCTTGTTTGCTGATAGGCAAGTTAGAAAGCGAAAGTCATGTATAACGAAATGGTCATTCCTAGCCCGGTTGTCGTAGAGAATGCAACAATTGAAGTGGTTAAAGACTACGTCTACCTCGGGCAGGCCATTTAGCTCGGCTTAAAGTAACTTCGACTTCGAGAGATCGATAGACGCATTCGACTGGGCTGGGCGGCTTTCGGAAAGTTTCGGCACATCCACACTGCACGAATACCCCAATGCTTGAAGAATAAAGTCTTCTATCAGTACGTCCTCCCTGCAATGACCTACGGTGGAGAGACTTGGGCACTTACCATCGGGCTGGTTCACAGTCTGCAAGTTGCGCAGCGAGCAATGAAGAGAGCTATGCTCGGAATTTCTCTAACGGATCGAATCCGAAACGAAGAAATTCGATGGAGAACTAAAGTTGTCGACATAGCTCTCAGAATCGGCAAACTGAAGTGGCAGTGGACCGGCCACATCTGCCGAGTCAGCGATGGCAGATGGGGTAGGAAAGTCCTGGAGTGGAGGCCCCGCATGGCAAGACAAGGCGTTGGACGACCCCCCCTAGATGGACCGATGATATAAAAAAAGCGGCCGGAAGCGGCTGGATGCGGAAAGCGGAGGATCGCATAGGGTGGAAGGCATTAATAATAATAATAATAATTAAATTTATGAGAACCTCGTGAAAGCCGAGAAAGAAAAACTTTCTAAATACTTGGACTTGGCTCACGAGGTTACCGCCATGTGGCATGTGGACTCAACGATTATTGTTCCGATAGTCGTATCAGTAAACGGACTTATAGCGAAGAGCCTCGACCGTTATCTTGAGAGACTCTCGCTTGACAGTTGGATCAAGAACCAGATTCAGAAAGCGGTTCTTTTGGACACGGCCCGCATTGTGAGAAAGTTCCTCACTATGGAGCCCTAACCACCGGTAGCTTGGGTCTTCGCTCCGCTACCGGCGAGTGCCCATTTTTTTATATTTTTAAATGTATTTTTTTGCGATATTTTATATTTAAAAATATAAAGATTGTGATGTGATGTAATAATATAATAATAATAATAATATAATATATATATATATATATATATATGCCCGTGAGAATAATAGAATATAATAATAATAAATTTTATTTCCTCTCACACATAATATACAAGTAATAACAGTAATAATATAAATATTTGGGTTACACAAACATGTGTGAGAAGCTGGTGCCTGAGATAGGCGTCACAAGGAGCCTGTAGTACGGGTCGCCAGGTTCCCACCCCACGGAGACGCGATCAAGCCAAATGTATTTAACTATACTAAAAACAATTACGTAAAAAGGAAAAGAAAACTAAAGATTTAACTAAATATTCCATGCTAGTATTCAGTGTGTTGTGTAGTGTGTGTTGTGTAGTGTGTGTTGTGTAGTGTGTGTTGTGTAGTGTGTATTTGTGTAGTTTGTATTTGTGTGGTGTGTATTTGTAAGCGTATGTATAGGGGTCCCTTTTACGTATGTAAGTTTACTTGAAAGTGTAGACTATTATATAATGACAGACGCACAATTTATGAATTCAGAAGCAATTCCGTTTGTTTGTAATTTAATGAGCATAACCACGTTTTAACATTTTGCCTGCATTTAAATTTGGTGCTAGAATATATGTTTAAAACGCTATTTATTTTGTTATACAAGTAACCACCCAGATAGCAAAAATATTTTCTTGTGTATGATTTATTAGTATTAAGTACGACACATATTTTATGAATTCGCCTAGATTGAGAATTCTCTCGATCTTTATATTCTGTCATAGAATGCTGTCTCAACACTGTGTGCATTGAGGAAGGCCTATATCCAGCAGTGGGTAGATACAGGCTGATGATGAAGTTAGCAATTCAGTTTACAATGCTTTTGGCTTCAAACAATTCGCCGAACTTAAACCCTAAAACTGTACACTTATTGGTAACTCTATTTTTATTTGGAAATGGTTCAGATAACAACCACATGCTGCGGAACTACATCGTGGACAATACTCTAAAGTTTAAATTGCTTTCAAATGAAATCAATCCAACAGCACACCTTCCTCTGCAGAGGGACTAAATTCAGAAAATATATAATAATAGTAATATAAGAGAAACAAATCAATCAATCGGTTAATTTATTTACTTAAATTATGTACCGTAGCAAAACAAGCCTGCAACGATACAGGCAACAAAATTTATAAGCAGTAATACATCGAGTATTCAGGGAATTGTTATTTGGTGGTGACATTTGATGTAAAGTGGATCTCTCGTCAGAGACCTTTGTATGCTGATCGGTTGTGTTTGAAGTTAATCTAGTAGTGTGTCTACTAACTAAAATATTTCTGTATACCATGCCACCCCAAATAACATATAAACATATACCTAATCAATATACAAATACTAAGTATACTATAGAGTTATATTATGTACCAATATTGAATATTTTTTTCATGAAAATATGTATGAAAAAAAAACGACAAAAATATTTTACATTTAAACACCAAATTGATCGTGTTTTATCAGCAGGTGATGCCAGGAGCCCCAGAAACCGGCGAGCGTGCATGAAAAGAGCTATGAATGTTACAGAAGCGAGTGAAGTATGTAAGGACCGCGCCTTATGGCACTCGGTTCTCTGCCTATCCCGCGTGACCTAGCGTGAAGATATACATACAAGACTACTGTGTCGAGTCAGTCATAAAATCATTGTACATTTAGATACAAATGGTTTCTGAGTAAATGGACAAGTAAGAGACCTTCCATATCAAGAAATGTTCGTGCAAAATTTGATGTTTCGCTTGGTTGGCATATTATACAAATATAATTACTACCAATTTTGCTCATTAAATTTAATAAAGCAGCTATATAATATACAGGGACGAACGTGAATTAGATATACTCTTGGCAAACATTTGTCATTTCTACCACAAAAGGGGTCGTTAACAACCTGAGCCATCAGTCTTATCTTATGTTGAGGACTAGATCTCGCCATCCGATCGTTACATGTTCACACTTTTACTTTTAAAACATAAACCATATTTATATCATGGATCATTTGGGATATTACGTATAGTTCGCTGGGTTGAATGGATAGGCGTATTGATTAGTTGTAATACCTGGGCTGCGTGTAGTATAATATTGTAATTGTAGTATTGTAGAGATCTGTGACCATGATAAAATAGTTTAACGGCTTATCTCGCAGTATATTCATTACTTTGCTTTTCAGATTTCTAGCAATTATAGTACAGATGACATAGTGTAGACAGGATGGCATTTTTATCCATTGTTTCTATCCTGTCGGCGACAATAGAATTTATTAGGGTTACACCATCGCTCATTTTTTTAAGCAGGCTTAAATTCCAAGAATCATATTTTTTCGGTCATTCACTCTGGCAAATCATAATTTGAACAACGTCACATTATTTTCCCTCTGCAGTAATGAAATACTAAATTGCTTGTATTTTCAGTATTACAGTCGGTGTAATATATTATTTAGGCATAGTTGCAATGATTTGGAAAGATAAATGATACTAGTAGATTATTCCTAAGATAAACATATATAGGCGAGCTCGGTCAATTATAGTGGGATTGATTCCTATGTAGGACAAAACAATTGTCTGCATGAACATGTTTGATTGCCCTGGTCAGGATGTTTTCAAGATAAATATATTGTGTGTATGAAAGCAGCCCGATTGTGGAAATATCTTCACCTCAAGGAAAACCCCGGTCAAATAACAACACCTGCGAGTGAGTGAGTGAGTTAGATTACCAGTAAGCTTCCAACGAGTTGCCGTAACATCAGCAGGGGTGGCAACTGGCGAGTTCTTACTTACAAGCTATAATATAATTCCTTAGATATTACTAAAGTTTTTATTGATATTAAAAATACTTTCTTTATCGAAAAAAGCGACATCAATAACTTTGCATGAATTTATGTTTTTTTTACGATTATGGGAAGTAAATAGGTATACGTCCAGCTTGATGTATAGCAGATGCGGACGTTCGAAATTCTGAGCTTTCCCTTTCCCATTTAGTTACTAAGGTAACTGTAAGGAATATTATATTAAACATGCTATATTATTTCCTAAACTAGTGGTCGAAATTCCGACCATATTACATTTAATATTTAAGTTTGAACCTTTAAATAACTAATATGTAAAGCACAAAATATCTATTAGTTAAACTATGACATTGTCATAATTATGATTGTTTTTGATATTAGTTATTAGTATTAGTAAGACAAATAATACTAAAGACCAATAATATTAATCTCATCTCAGTTTGACCACAGACTTTAACCATAAACAAAAGAGTAGGTATATTGTTGGGTACATATGTGTCAAGCGCATGGTACTGTGTGTAAATTTTTTATTAACAATGTATTTTCCAAGCATTATTATAAAAAACATAAATAGCTTTCTGCACTTGTTCTCCATGTAAACTTTAAATGTGCTAAATTTCATACTTCTCTGTCCGCGCAATTGTCGTGAAAAGGGGTACAAAGTTTTTGTTTCACGTATTAATACGAGTACATAGAGATTCACGTATATCACATATCTTTATATTAAATATCAATATTTTAAATATTTGATTTTTGTTTATAGGGAAGGTAGAAGAGTCTCGACATTACGTCCCATACCAGAGCTACCACGACCATCACCACGAACACCACTGGGGACCATACTTTGAGGATGACAAGTATACCCAAGTGACAGCCCACGTTGGTTCCGAAGCGCTCCTGAACTGCAGAGTTGTAATGCTCAAAGATAAAACAGTAAATATGAAACAAATTTATTTCTAAAAAGGTATATTGCATTGGACATAGATTTATTAAGGCACTCATACATCGTACATGATATTAGAGATGACGAACTGGCTGAGATACGAGACTTTTGTACGAACATGTCTGTTTGTTTTGGTCTCGGGTCTCGGTGTTTTAAGAGAGGTAGGGCGCATAAAAGCAACTCATCTGAACAACTTCACATCACAGAAAACCGCAGCCAAATAAAATTTCCTTGGATCGTTCTTGTGTGCGAGTGAGACCAGTAAGCTTCTAAGGAGTAGCTGTATTAGTAGCAGAGGTAGCATTGCACGAGTGATACTTAATGTATTGCAGGTATTCGTAGGCTACGGTAACCGCTGTATACCAGGTTCGCCATATGCTATTATGCCTTCCGACGTCTTATACAAAAAAATATCTCGGGAGTAACCAGGATCTGAAGTATTGAGAGATTTCCAGACTGTCCACTGCAATTCGCCGTTCAAGATGTTACGGAATATGTAGATAAAAGCGTCTTCGACCCCTTTCGTGCAGATATATTTGCCGAGATTATATTAGACGAGGACGATAGAAACTATAATAAGTGTATTTTCATTAGTTCTTTACCAATAGTGATCTTACGGGATTATCTTAGAAAAGAGAACTTTTAGTATGTAGTCAATCTCCCAACACGTGAAATTCAGCAGCCTCTAGGGGTACTTAGGATTGAGCAATCTACAAGTGTCTGACAGTTATGAAATAGCTTGGCTGCCAGCAGTTTTTATATACCTCAGGAATCTTGTAATTTTAAACTAGAGGAAGGCTTCACATTCGACTCCAGTTTATTGAGTCAGTGGTATAACAACACTCATTGAGGGTAGTTGGGAAATGGCTCGATTTCGACTTGGATTACTAAAGGGCTTTATTACTGTGGCTATAACTTGAAAGCAAAATTAAAACTATGTTATTTTACATAATTTCTTTGAAAATATTTAATTAGTATTAACAACTTATATGTAAATCTTTATAATGTAATTGATACAGAACTAATCAAATAAGATGTTTCTTCTGTACTACTTGGCACTAAATGGAATTTGTGTTTCAAGAGAGAGCACCATTAACAAACTTCTATCGAAGTGCACAAAGTAATTTTCTCTATTTAAGTATCAACTTCGTAATAACATAAAATATTAAAAGCTAATAATATAAGATATAAAAAGAATCATACAAAAATGTATTAATGTCATGATCACTTTTATTTTCTTGTACAAACTCTGCGTTTGCTTAACTACTTGCGTTTTTCAAACAAAAGTTAATATCTATATCTTAAAAATAATTTCGTCGATTTCGAAGTTAACACAGATAAATATAATTGTAGCTAATGGTACTTCACACTGTGTATAATAACTTTTTCTTAATATTGTCTTAGGTTTTCGCGATTGTTATACATTGCAGTATCCGTGATCGTAGGAAGAAGCATTCGAAACGTCAGGTTCAACGAAATACGAGTAAATCACACACGCGATACCTCCGTTAAAAATTGTTTAATTCAACTTTTTCTTAACTTTAATTTAAAATTTAACTACAAAATTTTAATACAATTTCGGAAGGTAAGAATTCATATAACCCACCTGATGTGAACTGCTTACCGTAGCCTATAAAAACTTAGAACACAAGGATTTTGGTTGCGCATTGTCTCCATTTCTCTTAATACAGTGACTCTTTAGAAAATTGCTGCTCACTCACTTGCTGGTACTTCCGAGTATTATCTGTGCCCTATCTTTGTGAATTTTTTTACCATCATAAGCTTTAAGAGTAAGTTAGTAAGTTAAGAGTTCTGTTTAGAATTTTTTTATGTTAGTAGCGCGGGTTGACCTCGGAGATATACTCCTTATTGCAACTGTTCATACTCTTCAGTAACTACTTTAAATCACATGTGATAGTACCTCCTGACGTCATAAGAAAAAAAGCAAGGGTCTCTTTAATTGGTTAATGAAGTACATAATGCATATCTATTTATTCATTATACCAATGAGGGGTAGTTAGAAATAACAGAGCGCCATATGACTCACACCTCACCCGCTTCTTTGATATGTCACTATGTTTTAAAGAGTTTTTAAACTGCATGTATAGTACTCGTATTTATTATTGGCGATGAAGTCTAGAAACAAATTAATGATGGAGCATATCCTAGAATCACTTTTAGCAGAGATGGAAGATACACCGCTGATATAGAAAGGCGAATGAAAGCAGAAAATGGTGTGAATGGAGCGTTGAAATTTCTTGGCTATAAAAATATGAGACGTTATATATCACTTACATATGGAAGCGAGTGGCGGGTTTAGTAGAGAACATATTAGTAGAATAAACACTGCCCAAATGCGAGCATTGTGCAAAATGAGCGACGCAACCCTACAGTCGGTGTAGAACCGAGTTCACAAGGTATAAAAGAGTTAATAAAAATAAAGAAATAAAGAAGAAGAGTATCGGTTAAGATAAGATGAGGCATACTCCATTAATTTGGATATATAGCAAGAATGAGAAGACGAAAGAAGAAGACTAAAGAATAACAAAACAGATTTAAAATGCGAAAATAGAAGGATATAGGAACCAAGGAAGCCTAAATCATGAGTTTTGACTACCACGACCAAATCGGTTGTGTGTTATCAGAAGGTAGTATCAGGGTCCTTAGAATAGGAGGAGATCTTTGTAGAGCGTAAATATAAGCGAAGCGAATTAGATATGAGTCGTGTGACGCTCGGTTGTCTCTGCCTACCAAGGGGCTTGGCGTGAATATATCTTATTGGCATATAGATAGAGTATAATTATCACTTGTATTTTAACAGGTGTCGTGGATGCGCAATTCTACAGATTCTGCGCAACTACTAACAGTGGGTCCAGCGGCTTACACTGGTGATAACCGAATAGCTGTTAAATTTCAATACCCAAACAACTGGAAGCTCAGCATGAACCCTGTGAAGCGGTCAGACGCTGGAAGTTACATGTGCCAAATATCAACACACCCTCCCCGAACAATATTTGTTAACTTAACTGTTTTGCGTAAGTATTTATATATATATTAGCATGAAGACGTTTTAAAGAGTTGGTTATGCACGTGAGAAATTACTCGTTTTGGACAACAAAGAGAAGTCTCTTTGTACAGTTCTTCTTCGCCAATGGTTTTTTTTTTTTTTCAAAATTCTGGTATAATACAAGAAAAAACTATATAAATATAAGAATTGAATAAGATACAAGGCCGATAATGTGGCCAGAGAAAGAAAAATTATGTAGCAAAATATGTACAGATCTGGCTTTAAATTTACAAAAGTATTACCAATCACGCAAGGTATCATAAATAGCAAAAAAAAAACAAAATAAACGATGAACATAAAACTTAGAATCTAATATAACTTGACTATTTTACTTTTTGGGCAAACATTTCTATTCTAAGTTACGTAAATGAACACATTCGCTGTAATTTATTGGAACCAACGAGTCAGGTATTGCGGTATTAACCGTTAGCTATGTCCTGCAGGCGATTTGTAAGCGATATTCTATACAACGCTGTAATGTATGCACGTTGGCGGTGAGTTTAGCAAATTGGATCGGGTGTTTCGCAACATAGGCATAAAATAGAACTGCATAATACATATTTCGTAAAATTACTTGGTAATTTATATTGTTTTGTATGAAATATATTTTAGGGTTGCTTTTTATATATATTTAGAGTTATAGTCTACATTAATTGTATGTGATATGTATCAATTACAAAATGAAGTTATGTCGAAAGTATATATGGCGCAGTGGCATAATACCGAAAGTAGCTTGACTAGCAAAGTATCTCTACAATTTAAAAACGCAGGAAATTGTCATTCAGATTCTGAGTTGCAAGTATCTATACTCTCTTCCTATTGTCACCGGATTTAATACCTAAATAAATATTTACGTATGACCGTTATCCATTACTATTTTATAAAAAAAAAAGTATGGATGATTAATTCATCAATTACGTCCTAAAATACTGAAGTTAGAAGTACCTTATACATTGGAGTAACATTTTTAACCTTGCGTAGTCGTCCTCCTCCGAGAGTTAACCTAAGTCTGTATTAACATACAGAGTAAACACGAAAGCTATTCATTCATACTACCCATCCTATATATATATATATATTTACCGCTGTATCTATCACCCTCCTAGACATGGGTGCAGGATGGTGGTAATTATCGCGTAGTATTGTTACTCCTGTTTTGAAAGGAAAGGATCGCCCTTTCCTTTGACAACTGGAGTAATGGTTCTCAACTTCCATTAGTCTGTTTGATCTGATTTGTCTGGTGAGAAGTATGTGGTTACTTAGGTCGTTATGATGCTCACTATATGAGAGGAACCCCGATATCGATATCTTCCTGATTTTTATGTGATGAAGTCTATTGAACTTCTTCAGGTATTATTAGTAGCACCTTGATTAGGAGAGAGATGGCATCTCTATATGCTACTTGTTTAACAGTTCTTTGAAACTCACGAACGCTGTTTATTTGGACTGTTAGTTAAATGATAGAAAAGGTAAAATCAATAACCATGGCGCTCTTATGAGCCGCTTTACCGTTGTAATTGATACTGTCAGTAATTCCTTTTTATACCACTGACTAAAACCGATCGATTATAAGTCGTTGAGTAGTACATTCTTTGAAATACATAACTAAGTTTGTTTCAGTACCATATATGATTATATAGAAATAAAAATGTGCAAGTAAGATTTATTTAATTTTTTTCACTTTCAACCAGATACTGAAACCTGTCGCAAACCTACGCTAAGCCCTATTTCAAAATGACACAATCCTGACTTAAACCTAACACAAATTCAACTCAAACGTGACTCAACTCGGACTGAAACCTAACCCAAACCTCAAGGTCAAGTGCGAGTCGTAGTCGGGCCATCCTTTCTTTGTTTACGTAACTAGTTTGCATGAGCGTGCGTAGAGCGTGAAAAAATCCGTGTGAAATGAATTTATTTGGGCAGTGATGATGTATGTATCTTAGCGACATAGTCTGGTATTGTCTTTTACCAGACTGTGACTCGCTAAGATGGAAATCACAAACTCTAGTCATCTCTCCCTTTCTATTCTCTCCTTACTACCCTTAACTTTAAACTGAAATTCGATTTCATAAATGTTACCAACAGACTACTTACGAGTACAGCAATCTACTAACATAAACAACATGTATGTTACATGTTGTTTATGTTAATAGATTTTTAGATAGACATAGTGAGAAATGTCTGTGAAAACGACCGTGTATGAGTAGAAATTCTTCCTTGAAACATAACGTGAAACTTATTTTTTTGTGACGCGTCTTACTCGTAGTTATTATTTACAACTTGTAAAAAATATAAATGTGACGTTATATCCCTTTATGTAATGGCGCCGCTGTCATCGTTTATATCTTCACGTCCTCACATCGTGTATCAGATAAATCTAAAGCAGTTCTCCGGGGAAGCTTCTGAATGTTTTCCATGATGAAAATTTTACCGTTCTTGTTTATAGAGGTGAGACGCGTTCATAGGCGAATTACTTTTATGAATTTTAATGTATACTCATAAAGAACAACAGAATATGTATCCGTAAACAACTTCAAATAAAGAGAAGATTCTATGTTCATTGGGCATTTATATTTTATGCTTGTCCATCCTATCCTACTAATATTATAAATGCAAAAGTTTGTATGTATGGATGGATGTTGGTTGCTCTTTCATGCTTAAATGGCTGAACGGATTTGAATAAAATTTGGCACGTAGATAGATTATGATCTGGATTAACACATAGGCTACGTTATTTGACTCCACGCGGGCGGAACCGCGGGTAGCAGCTAGTAAACTATAAATGCATCAGAAAGATGTTTAAAATACTTATTTCATCAGTAAATAGTATTTAGTAGACATATACATAGATGACTCAATATACTCTATAATATGTTGAAATGAGGTCTTTATGATAATTTATAACATCCATGTAACCTGCGTCTCTATTGAAATAAAAGGTCTGCGTTTGTATCGTAGATGGAGAAAATAATAGATAAAGGTACTCTGTAACCATGATTGAGACAGAGATAGTTTATCTATGACTGCGTTTAATGTTGCCATTGTTGCATCGTTCCCTATTAATTGAGGTCTTTTGACAGGTGTTGTACTAGAGTGGTTAAGGATGGCTAGTGACATGTAACCGGTTTATGGGTACGGTTCTAGTAGAAGATATGTATTTCCGGAATGACCATGTGTCTTTGTCTGTCTGTTTTCAATTTCTTGTACGTAAATATTAGATCAGCTGTTAATTACGTATGTTTATTAAAGCTTATAACAGGCACTAATTTATTAAAGCATACTTATTCAGCACGCCTGTTGAGAAACTAAATTTAGATCGTAAGAGGCTCACCTAAGGCAATGTCTTCTATCTAGCAAATCAAATATTGAAAATTAGCAGCCCGGCTGTCTGGAAAAAAAGAGCGACCGCGAATGAGTACGGTTACAGCAAAATTCCTGATAAATACCTACTATAGCAGGCAAGACACTGGTTGGCTAGCAGGTAGGTATGTACTCTCTAGGAGTTGAAATGAAACAATGTTTAAATTATCTGATATCAATAGTAATATTTATAGTTTCTTTTTATGAAAATAAAGTACGCCTGTTAGTGGCCAGCGGGAGAAAGTTCCTTAAGTATTAATTACAACTAATTGAAATTGTTTTTACTCTTCAGAGTTCCATAATAGTATAGTTATCATAGTACCATAATTGTAGTAGTTTGTTTGTTGATTAGTAGCATCAGGGTAATTGCATACCAAAACTGGCAATACATTTATAACCACAAAATTTAGCTTACGAATCTAAAATTTCCAAAATTTCTAATGAATATGGAGTTACAATATGTATTTATCAAGTCTAAGTGCAAATAATATGGAGGAATACGAGGCAAAAGGTGTAATATATAGACTACAAGCTATAAAATGGTGTTACAAACCCATGAAAAGATACACTTTAGATTTTCCTTTCCCTGTCGTTTTTGTATAAAATAACACTATACCGTACCGTAGTTTATTTAATCCTTAATGTTTATTCAAACACCAAAACAGTAGTTTTATACAAAAAAAATAAAATGTATTCCAAACTATACTGTTTTCAACAACAGAGAAAAATGTCAAGTTTGTTTTGCAATTCGAGTTGCTGTCCTTGAAAAAACTGAAACTTGATGAGGGACAGAAAATAATCTATTAATGTCTCGTCCTGGTACGTTTGAAACGTATATTGCTGTCTCTTTACTGTGTGAATGAGATGTATAACGTCACGGGGTCTATTCTTTTCTCCGTCTACGGTTTGTATGTTGCCAGGTAGAAGTAACAGTGAGTTGTGAGATTTCGATTCGATTACCAAAATATAACATTTTACTAGAATCAGGCTAGTGACTATCTGCTGTCTGTTAACTATTAATTTACTTGTGCCACTCAGATAGCAGCAAAACAAGTATATACTACTATAAACTATATTAGCTAAGTAATGTCATTAAACATACTTTCTTTATAAGTATATCTAAATCATCAATTTGTTTCAGCTCCAGTCTTAACCATTAATAACGACCAAACTCACGAAGTGAAAGATAGATTTTATAAAGCAGGCAGCTCAATCAAGTTAACATGCATCATATCAGATGATTACGTCTCTTCATTACCAACTAAGGCTCCTGCAACAACAGTTTCTCCCACAACAACCCCTTTAACTACCACGACAGAATTAACCACTAAAATGAGTACTGTATTTAATAGAATAGATTTAGTATTGAATAAGAGTTGGAGTGTAGAAACAACGACAATTACTTCAACAGTTAGTATAAGTACTACTTCAACAAAGGCGCCAGATATAACTACGACTGAACTTACTACAGCCAAACCGACTGCACCAGCAATAGTAAATAATATTTATGGCATAGTTTGGAAGAAACAGGGCAAAGATTTCTTCGATAATATTACATGGCGGAATATGAGGTAAATATAAGTATCAACTGCCAATCGTTGCAATATCCTGTACTCAATATTTGCTAATACAAGTGGAAGATATTGTTGTCAAACCAAAATCTGTTTCCTACCATTACCAATAGATTAACAACTTTCAAGTAAGATAAAAAATACTTATAGACAACTGCACTTTGTATAAATATTACCTTCAGTGGCTAAAAGGTTGCTGTAATATTATTTTCAAATTTTTCAATACACATAAAGGTTTTAGTTTGACGACGAAAATATATATTTCTACATTTTATTAATAATACTATATCACAATACCTATGGACGCATGACTTAATTTAAAAATACCTGATGGCAATTAAACCTTGTTTGATGTTTGAAGATTGTAATGTACTACAAAAAAAAAAAATCATGTGTTTAGACTAGTCTGTATACTAATTCTTTCGTACATTGAGAATAATGATATATTTAAAGATGCGCAAATTTAATTAATTAAAATTTTAGAAAACATGACTACATTTTCCGAAGACAATACTTTGTATAAAATTTATATTCAAATGGTTTATTGCATATACAAGTACGTTACACAAAAATAATATAATATCATGTTTAACGACTTGTGTTATTTATTCCTTTGTTTATTTTACGATATTATAATTAAATATAATAAAGAAATTTTATTATGAAAATATTTCCGAGCGACATCATTGCATCACTCAAAGTTTAAATGTATCAGTTCTACTCACTGTTCGGTCAAGGAAAACCTTGTAAACGTATTTTGTTAGATATAAAATACGCCTTAGTTCTAAGTATTATAACCAAACATAATCAACACGTAGTCAGCGGAATTTATGTTTTATTTTTCAGCGCTACAATCAGTGTTTCTTCTGCATCACAAAATGATAGTGGTACATACACTTGCCTTTTACAAAATCATTCACAAGCAATCGTTAATGTGCATGTCTTAATTGGTAAGTGAATTACTCTATTACCCTTCATTGTTAACCAGCGAATATGCAACATTATGAAAATAGACGTGCTTCAGTTTCGCAGATTAAATTTCCGATTGGAGATTAGGTACTTACTTTAATCGTGCTGATGAATTCGATTAAGCACCAATATGGAAACTTTCCAAACTCCTGTTCAACGTCTATTAGATGATTGCTGCTAGCTTAAATACATAGCTATTGAACATATTTGTCAAATGCATTTTGGTATTAAACAGACCTTCGCAATGACAATGCGTGAACTGTAGCCGAAAGATGCTTACATTCGGTATCGTTAGCATTTTAGTATACAATTTTGTACCGTCAAGAACAAAATGTATTCAATTAACTAGATAAATATGAAGGACGTACAAATAGGTGCTTACTAATTATAGTAACAATTATAGAACTAGAAATCGATGGATAATGTGTATAAGACAGCTATATGTTCAGCATGAGCAGAGTAAAAAAGCTTCACTACCGATTTTATTTCTATTTGAATAGTTATTATTATTATTTAAAACTACTATTTTAATATAATTTGTGTATAATGAGATATTAACCTGAATTACCAACCGCACTTTGTATTGTCGTCAACTGTAAAATTGACTTAAGCCTAAATCTTACATCTGGAAGATATAATTGAGCTTATAATAAGAAATTGGTTCGGGTATAAAGAAAGAATGCACGATGAAAAGATAACGAAACAAATATATAATGCGAAAGTGAAAGGGTAGACCCCATCAAAGGCCATAGGGACCCGACCCGATGGACCGATGATGTTATGAAGATCATAGAGGACCAGTGGATGCAAGCAACACAGAATCGATCGTTGTAAAAGTCTAAGTGGGAGGCCTAGGTTTAGCACTGAACATTTTCAATTGAAGTAATGATGATGAAGTTAAACGAAATTCTTGAGGTTCGCGTTCGTCTTTATGACTAGTTTTTAAGTAGCTTATTAGTATATACAGGCGATTATTGAATATGCTCATATCTATTACTTAGATTCTACAACAAGATAGTTTTGGTAGGATAAATATAAATCAGCCTTTTGTTTGCAATTGCTAAAATTCTCATTTTATGCCAGTAAATTTATGTTTTCTTTAGAGTTATTCTTTATATTATTTGCAATGACAATTAAATATATAAGTAAATTTCGTAAGCTCGACTATGATTTTCCAATATGAGATTTAATATTATTAATGGACGGATTAACATTAAACTAATTGGGTGTTACTGTTGTGATTTAACTCCAATTCCAAAGTATCGAATTTGGTTTCAAGACCAACCATACAAGTTATATATATTTTAAACGTAAAGCAGGTATGTTTTATACAGAACTAGTATATAACTAAGGCACCAAGGGATATTATAACTTCTTATTTAGTGAAAAAAATTACAAATAGTGAACGTTTTTAAAAAATACAACAGGATACATTGTAATATCTAATGAGGTTTAATTTTAAATGCTCAATTCTTAAATATTCACAACCGATACTTGACAGAGCAAAATGACGGTAAAAAATCACAGCATTACATAGTAACAAGTAATTAGGTAATTAAATACGAGATAACAAAAAGTCCCACGTCCCAAAGCAAAGTCGCCACTACGAGTGACGCCCGACAAAATGGCCGTAGCAGCGATCACGCGTTCCTTTTATAGCAAATCTAGGAACCTAATTAATGCTTATACGTTTCTGTACAAAAGAGGAGGGCGTATTAAAAAAAAGGTCAATTTATATATTTTTTTTTTATTTATAAAATAAGAACCTCCTGTGGACTTGTTGTGTTCCTTCTTGTGAGTGAGGTAACCTGCATGTGTATTAATGTATGCTTGAATGCATCGCCATATTGTATAGAGTACGTTTTGATACTATATCATATATAAAAAAAATAGGTTAGTTCATTTGTAAATCTGATGTTAAGGACGTTGTTAAGTCACAACTTACGATTAAAAACAGCTCGTTTGCTTCAGCAATTGGGTGAAAATTGAGTACAAAAAGGAGCCCGGAGGTGGAGTGGTTAGCAATGACCAATTTAACACTAGGGATCATGAGTCAGATTCCTATACAAGACAAACATTTGTATGCATGAACATATTCATTTTGTAAAGAGGTAGGGTGCATCAATGCAGCCCGATTAGGGTAATTTTAGTACTAAATAATTGATTTAATTAATAGTTAAGTAGTTCATAAATCCTGAAATTAAGAGAGAAATTGCTAACAATTATCATGTCAAAGTTGAATATCAAAGTTATGTGTCTACTGCCATTTAAAGTCACATCAAAACCTTATACTTCTATAATAATATGTGTAGGTTTATTATTCAGTGACAAGTTTTATCTGGGTAATTCGCCGACACTGCTGATAGATTTTCCTAATAGAATCTAAGTATCGTTATTGTTAAGTCTGTTTACTTTAGATATTCGTTGTTTACTCTGTGTATCATTACTTCCCCAGGTGAGAATCAAGCCGCAGTACACCATGACACGTGGAACAAGGGAACACTTTACTGGCAACCTCTGAATTTATCTGTAATCTCCCTAACAGCTTTACTATTGTACTTCACTTGAATTGTTTGAGTTTTTTCATGATAGTTTGATACTTTATCAATGCTATACTTTGTGTTCTCTTAGAATTGTAATAAATTAGTTTTGTAACAAAAAGATAATACATATATGTAATTATCATATTAGTTATATTCATTTTGTTTTCAAGTCTTTAAATGCGATATAATCAGAAATGTATAAAATACTTTTTTTTTTAAAACAAAAAATTGTGAAAATGTGTGAAAAAGGTACAATTGTGAAAATATATGTTAAGGTTTTTATTGCAATGAAAACTCCAACATGTTTATTTTATATAGCTTTGCTTAGACATAAAGTGTTTAAATGCAAAATGTTTAAAAGTAAGCGTTAAAAGAATAGAGAAAGAAATCAGATTCATAATAGTGGACAGAGACGTACATAATTCATGATCTGTATTTTGTGTATTATAAATGTATAAGCATTGACTGGAAATAGCTTAAGCTGTTCCGAGAAATAAAAAGCATTCATTGAGTTCATTTTATGTACTTTACAGTTGACCTCATTTATTTAAGGATATATAATTGTCCTACATTCTTTTTGCATCACATGTGTAATGTAGAGGGAATAATTTTATATTTTTGTGATTATTTATGTTAATATTCCATCACTTTTTTGTAATGTGTGTTCAAAACAAGAAAAAATACTGTTTTTGCTCTGGTGTCATACCGTGATTGGTAAAAACAGCTTTGAAGGATTTTTTGCCTATAATTAAACTAAAATCTTGATCAATAACAATAATATTTAGGTTAGCTATTCGCAAGCTTAATGCTTTACCATTTTATTACCAGTACCAGAAGCCAGATTTTGGAAATGAAAACAATAGATATTTTGTCTAAAATAATGTAGAGGTCTCTCGTGGTCACGGAATGATGACAAAATGGATTTTGGTAAATTTCTTTCTTATAATAATGATGTTCCATAAAAAGCGAAATGTTATCATAGAAATTATGGGTAACAACGTTATCATATACAATCAGTTGATGGATACGAATACCAGTAGCATTTGACTACATTTTAGTATTACATTTTCGTAAAATATAACAATCAATCGAGATATTTTCATAAAGATATAGATTTGTTTTTATTAAACTACTTGATAACTAACGCATTTCCATAAAATCTTAATTTTTATAACGATGAAAATGCAATTTTTCATTTTAATTGCCATACGATATGAATAATACTTTGAACAGTTATGCAGATATATAGAGAAATTCCGTATTTATTATATAATAAAGTAGTAGTAGTTGGTTTTCATCAAATTTTTATTGAGTTGAGGCAGTTCTCATTTGCATACGTATTTGTTTTTATCAAGTTACTTTTGTATCAAAACAGTCAAACAAGTTACAGTTACAATGCTGAAGGAAAAACTCTTGCCAAAATATATCACATCACACTCGATGTGTGTTTATCTCAACACTAAACGTACGATTTGTTACCATTGTAATAAGACTATTTATAAATTATAAAGTAGATTGTAAATATTATTAAATTCTGTTGCCGTAAAATTAAAATTTATTCAATGAGAGTAAAGTAAGGAGATACATGTAATACTCTAATAGAGATTACATAACATACTGCATGTATTTTAATACCAAGTTGTACAGTTAAAAATTATTAAATTCTCATTCTAAGGAATAAAATTCTTCTTGTTTGTAAAAATAAATAGGAGAGTTAATAACGGCGAAGCCAATATAATATTTTAATCTTTAAGATTTTATATGTTGTTGCACATTTTTGTTAATATTACACAAATTTCATCTGTAAACAGACAAAGACTATGTTAAATGACTGTAAAGGTATGAATAAACTTAATAATATTGTAAAATATTACAACCGTTTCTTAATTGTAACAAACTTTTTAATCCACTACAATTCATGCGAGTCGTGATACATCTGGCTGAAATGATTAGTTTGCCGCAATCTCTTAATAGCTAAACCTAAATCGCAGTCGCGTGATGTGCCACGATATAGAACATCTCAGGTTTGTATTCAGGGTATAGGCACACAATATTTAGTATGTCTTACATAATACTTGCTCCGAATAATGAAAAAGGTTTCTTATAAACATATTTTAACCTTTTTTGTGAGATCTGACGCACTGCAATATAGCTGATATTACGTTCTGTGGTACGAAGCATAAGATTATCATCTTCACCTTTTACCGAGAAAATGGGAAAGGGGATCACCGACGTAGAAAATCAATTATACAGCTGACTTCAAAGGGTAATAAAGATGCCTCAACGTCTGATGTTTCTATTAACAATGAAAAGCTTAAGGTTCGGTTGGCACCCTCGGGAGCGTCTAACGTGTATGAAATGTAGTAAGGTGGCGATATTACTTTTCAAACGGTGATACTTGATGGTATGAGGATTTTGATACCGAACAGTTTCAAAACTGGTAATATTTTTATACAAGTGTTTGGAGTTTCATGCCTATAACGAGTGCACAAATCTAAGTACCATCTAAGAATAAGAAGAGACGGTGGTTTACTTTCGGAGTTTACTCTCGTCTCTAATTATTCACTTGAAAATTGGTTACATTTTCATACGTTATTTGACATAATGCCCACAATAACACCGATCGTCAACAAATAGGAATTCGTTCCTAAAAAAAGCCGTAGAAAAAAATTCGGAAACAGACTATTTCTTGGCGGCAAAGTAGCAGTTCGGTTCCAGAAAATTTTTCTTCCATGTATGCTTAACTTAAAATTTATGTGCTCAAATCGCTGAGATATTTAGACGTTAAAACACTACGGTTTAGTGAGTGAGGTGGGGCCTTCATGTGACGTCAAGTGGTTTATCAGTTTGTGTTTAACAACAAGGCTCGTGTGTAACACGACGCATGTAACAGATACGCAAGTCGATTTACTTGCGTATCTGTTTGCCCGTGTCAGGGTGTTTTTAAGAAGGAGAGCACATCACAGCAGTCCCTACAGAAAACCGTAGCCAAATAACAACTCTCTGGAGGGTTGTTGTGTTCCTGGGAGTGAATTGGGTTACCAGTAAGCTCATAAGGAGCTTTCCCATATTGCAAGCGTTCATAGAATTATACGGTAAGTACTTTACATTAGGTGTGACGTATGCTTCTATGCCTCCTGGCTTTGTATAAAAAATAGATTTATACCTAATCATATATTATTTCACTAAATCAGCATCGAAATTTGTTTTACAATATTCTGCAGTCAATGATATAGAAAATTAAAGTCTGTCCCTGTTTCACCTTTGAGAATATTGTCTGTATTGGATATTTGTAATGGATAATACGCTTGGACCAAAATACATGTCGCTGCGATATCTAAAATAGCAAATTAAAATTTATCCTCGAATAACCTTTGGAAAATTTATTTTGTTCTAGGTTCTAAAATAGAGGTGTACACCGCCAAGGTCCGTAAATCAACATTAGATTTTTATACTTTTGCCATTTTCAGAGATTTTTGACAGTGTTTACTGTACGAGCAAAGTTATCGTCACAGCTAAAAATATTGTATGTGCTTTAAAAATATAATAATGAAACCAAATAAATAAGGCCTTTATGACGACAAATCGAATTGGTATAAGGATTGTTCAATAACATATCTGTTTATATTTTCATGCAAAGTTCTTCGGGGGGGTAGGCACAGAAAACTGAGCACGTAACTTGATCCTTGTACACTTCATTGATTGCAATTTTCATGTATATTCGCTCGCCGGTTTCTAGGACTCCCGTCACCACCTTCTGATAAAACACTAGCCGTGATAGGTGAGTCTTGGTCTTCGTCGGCTCCTACATCCTTCCACTTTCGTGTTATATATTTATTTCGTAATTCTTTCGTCCGGAATTATTTCTACATGCTCAAACAGAGATTTAGATGTGGAGTCGTAACATAGATCTTCTTATCACTTACACTCCTTGCTACAAACTTTCTTACATCATTAACGTGATCTCAGTCTACAAGCGTTACGCCGCAGACTTCATCTCTCGCATCTCGTCCACGTTTATCCTGTTTTGACACTCTCTTTTCCATACCCAGCTCCTATTGTGTAGATATTATTTGTACACAACGCGGTCTTGTGAATAGTGACCTTAGCGAGTTTTACCTCAAGTTTTTACTGCCAAGAAGTTATCCTCTGCATTCACACACCTGGATGTCAGTGATGCACCTTCTATCTTTTTTTCGCATTTCATTCACCATAATTCTTGCATTCGTCCTAGCTTTTCGCCCTCAATTATCATTAATTTTATTATGATTTATAAAATATGAGTCCACATGTTGCCTTGGAAGTTAATATATATTAAATTTAAGGATTAAGACAGCAAAGTAATTATAACAAGGCTCTGCGTGCACTTGAACTGTTTTTATTTACTCCAGCTTGTTTTATTAGTAGAAGAGTTCCTCCTAATTGTATTGTAAAGATATTCAATTTCGGTGATCTAGACCAACGAATTCTTGGTAAATGTAATCGTATGGCGTTCTTACTATCGTGATTGCAATAAACAAAATTCACACACACTGCATCTTCTCAATGTGACAATACCGCTACTTGAACAATAAAACCTAGATCTTGATTTAAAATATGGCACTCACTCTGTACAGCACCACGTCGGACTCAGACGGGACGAGGTCTTCATAGAGCATTGCATCGGACTGGTGATGCGCGAACCATAGTAAAAAGCCTTACATCAGACCGGCGACACGCGAAGAACTGCGTTTCGACATTTTTTTTGTAATGTAGCTACATCACAGATCATTAAATGTTTGAAATTCAACGGTCATATTAACTATACCCGTTTGCCCTTTAGTATGTACGTAATTTCAGTGCTAAAATCGTAATACAATTTTGTTACAGAGGCAATTTGGACCCAAGTTTCTTATTGTCGCGATAAATGGGATCCCAAGAATTGAGATTCCCAAGAGAATCAAGCCAGGCATTTTGCTCGTGGCTTGATCCTCCGCTAGTTCCGATAAGTCGAATAATATTTATCTATAAGCTTTATAATTCAGCACACCTTTTTTATACTTTTAAAGCACAAAATGAACAATTGATCAGCCTGATGGTAAACATAAGCGTTCCAATTAATAATTCTCAAAGCATTAGATACGTCGGTTCATAAAGAGAAAATCTAATGAAATTAAAATATTTATACGCGTCGTACTTACAACAAATCCGCTTTGAATACCTACTTTCTTTTGGTAACATGTACACATTTATAAGCCTTTTACATCATTAGGTACAATTATAATCCTCATATCCAGTCGGACATTACGAGATTCTTTAAATATTTAAACCAGGGAGATCGTGTATAATCCTATGATATAAATATGTCTTTCATGTGCGAGCCAGTCCTCACACTCCGTGTTTTTCATAGGCAGACATCTAAAAGTACGGACTGGGCGGAATGATAGACGTATTTTAACGCATATTCACTGATATGAGTGTGTGAAAGTACAGTACTAATGTTGTTAGCACGTGGTCACGTTTCTACTAGATTTGTTCCGTACGTGCCGCGTCCTCTCCGTACTTTCGCTGCGTATGCACACTCACTCCAGAGATCTAGTACCGACTACGTGAAGTGAACATTCTCATAAAATTAAAGCAGTACAGTCACATTTTTATCCAAACCTTAAACTTTTAAACCTTATCTAAACTTTTACTATTAATTAAATAAGGACTACAACAGTATCGATTCTTCAAAGGGGACATGAAAATGTTACGGAGTCAGCAATGTATAAGTGACACGCCTGGTATGGTAAGTATCCATAGGCTACGGTAACTGCTTACCACCAGTCAGGCTCTGTTCTTGATTCTTATATTAGTAGTCTAAAACACCAGATTTTTATTGTTAGCCTTTATATTCTACTGAAACCGGAAATGTAGGTATTGTGCGTATATAAGTGGTCACCCAGTGGTAGAAATTCAAACATAATTTATTTAATTTTTAAGTCCGAATGTTTAACTAACTGATATATAAAGCACAAATATCTATTAGGCAAACTATGATATTAACATATTTATGATTATTTTTGAAATTTAGTAAGACTATAGACAAATAATACTAAAGACCAATAAATTTTAATCTCTTGTCAGTTTGATCACAGACTTTGACCATAAACAAAAGTATTTATGACATTCAGTAAGACTTTAGACAATTAATATTACAGACCAATAATATTAATCTCTTCTCAGTTTGACCGTAGACTTTAATCATGAACAAAAGAGGAGGCATATATTTGGGTACACAATATGTGTTTGTGTGTCAAACGCATGGTAGTGTGTGTAATGTTTTTTTTTTTATTAATTTGATGCATTTTTCAAGGCCTATTATAAAAAAATACCTTTCAGTCTTCCTTCTCCATATTAACTTTAATTGTGCCAAATTTCATACTCGTCCATCCGGGTAATTTTCGTAAAAAGGAGTACAAAGTTTTTGCTTCACATATTAAATATATTAAATAAAGTTCTCTGTCTTTGACGAGCTCGGTGGCGTAGTGGTGGAACGCGCTGTTACGCTACTTTGACACCAACGCTCGTAGGTTCGATTTCCACACAGTACAAATATTTGTGTGCATGAACATGTCTGTTTGTATTGGTCTGAGTTTTTCTATGTATAATAAGTATGTATTTACAAAAAAAAAATGTATTATTATTAGTATTAGTAAAGTTGTCTAGCACCCATAACACAAGCTTCGCTTACTTTGGGGCTAGGTGGCGCTGTGTAATTTGTCTGGCAATATTTATTTATTTATTGTCTTTAAATCCACCATACAGTTTCGACAGATCAGGATTCCCCTGGTTAGTACCAACTTTTGCTTTCACGTATAATACTAGAACTTACTACAAATACTTAAATGGTTAGTAGAATTTACACTCACCGTAATTGATATAAGAGAGGTAAGGTACAGCGATAGGTATATACTAATAAGGACTTCCACCTCCATGAAGGTCTCTGCAAAACAACAACTCGCTAGGAGGCTATTGTTTTCCTTCTAGTTACTATTAGAGCTTGTCATGCTCGATGACGTAGTGGTTAGTAAAGCTACTTCGACATAGATAGTGGCTTCGATTCTCACACAGAATAAACATTTATGTGCATGAACATGTCTGTTTGTCTTGGTCTGGGTGTTTTTAAGAGATTTAATGCGCATCAAAGCAGCCTATCTGGGGTAGTACCTCTACCTCACTGAAAACCGCAGCAAAATAACGACTCCCTAGAGGATTGTTGTGTTCCTGTGAGTGAGTGATGTTGCTAGTAAGCTCGTAAAGAGTTGATGTATTAAAAGCAGAGAGATTATTGCGTGAACGATACTTAATGCATTGCAAGCGTTCATAGGCTACGGTAACCATGCTTGTGGGCCTTCCGAAGTCGTACATAAAAAATATTAAGCTACTGTTGAGTTGCTTCATTTACGTTATAGTTGTATTCATAGGCTTCAGTTGCTGCTTGACATTAGGTGGTGTATACGCTAGTTTGGCACCTTACATAGTGTAAACTAGGCGAGCTGGCATTTTCCCTATCGGCAAGTTTACAATAATTTTTGTTCGTACTAGTACGAAAAGAAATCATTGTTATAATTGCTAGATACTCGTACTACTGACTCGATTAGGTTGAAAATCTAATCAATCAAAATCACGTACATAGTCAAATATTGATATCGATATCTTAGTCATGATTTTTGATCACGTTAATATATAAATCAGTTGAATTACTGCAGCAGTTTCCGAGAAAATTGAGCACAAATTTTATTTACTTACCTACAGAACATACACAATACATCTCATTCTATCTTCTCAAACAGAACGACTTGTCAGGTCGTAAAAGGTCGTGAAAATATATCAACTACTTTGACTTTTGAAGTAATTGTAATAATTTCACTAGGAATAAGAAATTAAAAATAATAACGAAGCTGCCAGCAATAGTACTCTGATTATAAAATACTAATTATAAAACTCATTAGTTTATTTATCATATAGCTTAGCACACTAACCCAATTCTCCACTAAAGTTAACCAAAGTTTGTATCATAAAGATGTTGCATATTAGATCTAACACACTGTTGGGAGCAACACATTAAAGCTTGGAGTTGACAAGATAAACTGGAGTTGAGATTCTAATTTTAAAGGTATATTTATTATTACGGTTTTATGGCACTTTTGTTAATTATTACACTTCGTACATTCTTCTTCTTATATGAATAAATAATAAACCAGCTGTTAATTTTTTTTTTACTCTGTTTCTCAATTAATCTGTTCGTGTTTTTTTTTATTGAACTTTAGTACATTTATTATTTCACCTAGTGTACTTACTTTCTCCCTATTCGCTAATAAAAAGAAACAATTCTCTAATTGTCCGGTGTTTAGACCATTATGAAGTCTATATTATTGAATCAATTCGATTAGGTAAAAGGTAGTCACAAACATAATTATGTTCCCCATAGTATTGAGTGATAATTAGTGATCGAATAATTTGGAATTTTCCTAAATTTCATCATGTTTACCACGAGAGAACAACACGGGCATGTGTTTTAAATACTTAAATTCAAATAATCCTAGGATTGACTAATTAATTCATAAAATTAGTATAACGAACTAAATAAAATGTACCAATGGCTAAAACGATTTATCCCGTCCTTATTATTTTGACGCAGTGGTTAGTAACGCACTTTAATACCAACGTTCGTGGATTCAGATCCCACCTAGGACAAATATTTGTGTGCATGAATATGACTGTTTGTCTTAGTCTGGGTGTTGTCTATGTATCATAAGTACATATGTACAAAAAATATGAATGTATTTACGTATGTCTATCAGTTGTCTAGTCTCATAACACAAGTTTCGCTTTGGGGCTAGGTGGCGCTATGTAATTTGCCGGACAATATTTATTTAATATTATTTATTATATTCAAAACGAAAGATTTATCAAAAAATACGGTGATGATTTACTTATTCCGTTTTTATTGTATTATATCGAATAGATTAATTTTATGTATTGAATGCAAGCAGAAGACTAAAAATATTACGTAAGGGTATGTCTTAGAAGTCACTTTAAATAATGAGAGTTCAACAAAGAAAAAACAGCCCTTTATTGTACAAGTAAGTAAGCAGACAAAATCCGATGAAAATGTCGTTATTACAAATTGTTCTATGAAATTTTGTATTCTATACTTAAAGTTTATAGCAATCACAGGACAATCAATCAAACCCACGAACATGTAAAAATAAATGTTTTCTGAGATATAGATTAGGTAAATTAAGGCCCGATTAGTCGATCACTAATTATAGCATACCTATGCTGCGCGACAGTCGATCGTCAATTCACTAATAATTTTAGACTAATCATGCCATGGTGTCATATAGCTATCACTTGTTTTGCCAAGGTTGAAAGCCAAATACGAAACTTAATGCTATTAATATCGGATTATTAAATTCATACCTGCATCCAAAGGAGGCATAACATTACCCACTGGACTATAATAAATACACCATTCTCTATGGTACCGATTACTGCTGTTACTCCCGACTATATGTTACTAGTTCTGACACATATATGTGTGTGAATATTAGATAGGCTTAACCTGTTAAAAATATCTTCTTTTTATACCTTATTTCTTAATGCGAGAGCACATGGCACACGTACACTTCCGCCCCAGAAGATTTGAATTCCGGAGTCGTATACGCGTATAATTATAATATTTATTTGTGTATTGTCCACAAATGATACACAGGCTTTATAAGTGTAAGAGGTGATGTTGTTTGAGGTGATGGATTTTCACAAGCTACTTAACGTGTTCTCCTATCACACAGATGCATAAAGTCTACTGAATACTCGATGAAGATTCACTGAATTGACGTTTAGATACGAAGCATTCGAAAATACGTTAAGGTATTATAAAATTGTATACAAAACTTGGTAGTTGGCTCGATTTGCGTGCGTTTAACATACTCACATAAAGGTGAACATGGCTTAACCTCTCGATTCAGCAATAGCATCATGACCACGAAGTCGACATCAACCGAAGTGAGATAAATTACCTCCGCTCGAACCATGATATATATTTTTTTATGGAACGTCGGAAGGCATACAAGCATACGGCCCACTTGATGTAAAGGAGTTACCGTAGCCTATTAACGCTTGTAATAATTAAGTATCACTCGCGCGATGTCTCCTCTGCTGCTTACACAGCGACTCCTTAGGAGCTTACTAGTGGCTCACTTACACGCAGGAACATAATAACCCTCTAGGGAATTGTTATTTGGCTGCGGCTTTCTGTGAGGTGGAGGTACTTCCCCAGAGGCTTTGATGCGCCTTACCTGTCTTATCATATTGCCTGAGTAGTCTGTGAACGGGGTAAAAAAAAGTTATGTAGCTATCTATCTATAACTTTACGCCAAATCCCTTGCGGGGTAGGCAGAGTGAACCGAGCGCCACGTGAGCCGATCCTTACACACCTCACTGGCTTCTTTCACATTAATTGCTCTACTCATGCACACTCGCCGGTTTCTAGGGCTCCTTATATCACCTTCTGGTAGAACACGACCAATTTGGTCATAGTATACCTTAGTAGGTTACTATGACAACGCACGCTTCTCTTTCATTCTTGTAGACGGTACATTTCTTCCTTCTTTTTTGTCATATTTTCATTTAGTGGTGGCGATGATACATAATCCAGCCAAGCTTTCCTCTTGCTTGGTACAGTGCTCCTCTTTCTTGCTTATAAAAAAAGTTATAAACTATATTAAGATAAAACATATCACTGAGTGTTTTATCTTAATATAGTTTGTAACTTTTTATTATTCGAATTTTATATTTAGTCGAAAGTTTCATACATCGTCTATACAGTATTTATTTGGACGCAATACAAGACAAAAGTTTTTTTAAGTGTCACTTTTTATCACGAAATACACTCTCATCGAACATAATACGAGTACATTAAGTAAAAAGTTTAAGGTTACTTGCTTGTAAAGTTTTTTCTTTACTTTTTACCATAAATAATAAAGTTTAAAGTATGAAATTACTGTTTTATAGTAATAGATACTTTGAATTGACATTAAACCTTCATCGTGTGAGATTTTTAGAAACTATTTCACAGGATACCTATGAGGTTTTTCTTTTAAAAAATGTGCAATATATGATTTTCGAATTTCAAAGCCGATCCGAGTCACACTACCCAGCAATTAGCGGCATGGTTTAACGTTACCTTATCTACAATATTGACTCATTTGCATCAAATCAATAAGATAAAAAAATACGAAAAAGAGGTGCCTCATAATTTGACTGATCTGCAGAAAGAAACGCGTGTTGGTGAGTTTTAATTTTTAAGTACAAATCGGCTACTTCATACTTTAACCCCTAGTATTATTAAGTTACCACTACAATAGTACAATAATTTTCGTCGTTTATATAGAGCATAACAATTTGATTACTATGTAATTTTTTAAAGTATCATAGTATCATAAAATACCTGAAAATGTGGCGAATCTCAAAATATGAATGCATTATTATAGTTGTCAATAAACATGTACATGTATTGTACTACGTATGAAGAATTAACATCTTTTACTTGGTTATATCAGACATTATTACTTTTTAAAAGATACTAACGCGAGGGTTTTCTGTCGCCCATTGTTTTTGCTATTTCTTATTTTATTTTTTTATTGTTTAAAGTTGTTGTTAGGGTGTTTTTTATAGAGTATGTTTGAATGTAGTGTTCCGTTTTCAAAGTCTTATTAAAAAATATTGTTACTCAACAATAAACAATAACTTGAACAACAGATACGACAACAGAACTTGAGGATAACAGAAGTTATTAAAATATTGATCTGACTGAAAAGAGTGAACCTGGATTGAGCAGTGCTATCACTTCGTCGAACAAAAAGCATTTTAAACATACTCCTATGCGTTCTGCGAAGAAGAAGACGTATTAAGGTATGTAAAACCACTTGGCCTCAGCGTACCAACTCGTAAGTTTCAAATCTATGTTTTCTTTGTTTACACTTATACACTTTGTTCCACGACATATTGGATGAACTATAGAAATAGTTGCAGAACGGTCGAGGTTAGAATGCCAATTCATCTTCTGACATCATTCGAGAGAGAGGAATTTGTCCGCAGGGTGACATTTTCAGAGATTTCACAGATTGTTTTCTCTTGCGTAACATTTCGCCGAAGATGTGTGTGTCATATTTATAAATTTTATTAACGTATTCGTATTTTTAGGTTAAGATGTTCATAATACGGAACTATGAAACCTGCATTTAATTTTATCTTCCAAGAAATTACTAATTGAGCAGAAGAACCCGTTATATACGTTTTCCCATACATTTCGCGGTCGTATACGACCACCCGGGTTTCGAAGGGTTAAACATTTGATGCCGATATCCACTGTTTCTAGACTGTAACCAGTAAAAAAAAAATATCTAATTAACACGAGAGATGGTCAGAAAAGCGTTTTCCAGAGGCAATGAAAGTCTCGTGAAAATGTAACTATTATTATATGTCATTTATCATGTAAGATAGGTACTAAGAGCAGTGCCGCCTTGTACTAGATAATGTGATGTCACCTAGAACATTACTGCTTAGTACAATAATGCCGAGGTGATAACGCCTACAGTGTAGTTCAATAGGAGTTCTTTACCGTTATTTTATTTTTTTTAGTTATTACCGTATTATAAACCGTTATTTTTGAAATATTACTTATTTAATTAATTGTTATTGGTCAACTATTAAAAATGTTTTGTTTATTAAAAACAAAACTACTACCGTGCCATCTGGAAAAGCACCACCTCACAGAAGACCCGCAGCTAAATAACAACTCAGGTTGTAGTGTTCCTACGAGTACATCAGGTTAACAGTAAACTTGTAAGGAGATCCTGTGTTAGCAGTAGAGCTGGTATCGCGGAGAGATACTTAATGTATTACAAGCATTCATAGGGTACGGTAACTGAATTAAGTGGGTCTCGTACTTGTTTAAAAAAAACTAACAACAACATAAATAAATAAAGAAACGCCGTATAAAGCGAGAACATTAAGCAGGTTTGTCCTATATTATCGTGAGCAGTGATAGCTTCGAATCACTAAATTTGTATTTTCGGATATATACCTATTTGTAATTATCAATTTCAGCGATGAATGTATCTGAGAATACCCGTACATTGAAGAAATTATATTTTATGTATACGTGTGACCTTACTACCGAAATGTCTAGTTAACCCACAGAGTTGTGTAGATTTACCGGCAGTTGCTCCGTATACAAAACAGTATTTTCCTCAAATTCTTAGGCTTTTCCAAATTCTAATACATTAGAAAACAGGATAATACTAAGAAGAAGAGATATCGCTTTGCTATGTAAGTATTTTTTTTACAATTTATGGACATGTACAGACAGCAAGAAGTCAGGCCAATAATCAAGATTATAAGAATGTAATGTGTTAGATTACGAAAATATTTGTACATCAAATAATTTTGGCTATTATTAAATTATATCATTTATTCATTGCTCTCTTCTGGGGGGCATGTGCCAGAAGCGTGCTCGTTCGCAACCCCTGCCAATCAATCGATTGCAATTCTGGACCAAGAGCGCACCGACGTGCGGATTAGGGTGTCCCCCGGAGGCGAAAGCGCACCGATCCGCCCCCCTCGGTTCGAATATAGCTGCATGCGGCGGTGGGGGCCGCCACCCACTACGCAGCGCCAATTCTGGCGGTACGAGGGGAGCCGAGTGCCGCATAGGCACGTGGAATGTGAGAGGTGAATTGAATGATAAGATGAACGAACTGATAGACGTAATGAATGATAGATCATTGGATGATTTGTGTGTGACAGAGACTAAACGCAGGGGGAACGTCACCGATGATCTGCACGGTGGGTTGATGGCCTTATGGTTCGGGGTAGATCGGGACGATCATGCTAGTGCTAGTGTAGGTGTCATACTCTCTTCTCGCTTAGCAACTGGTGTAAGAGATTACTGTTTGATAGGGCCTAAACTTCTCTGGGTTCCTATTAAACTGTGCATCACGCCAGTATTTCTAGTTGCAGCATACGCTCCCGTAAGCTTAGCGTGTGTTCAAGAACTGGAGAAGTTTTGGGAGTCTGTGAGGGATGTTCTGGACTTAGCTGAAGTGAATGAAAGAGTGATTATGTGTGGAGATTTGAACTCAACCCATCCAGGGTTGAGATCAAGCGATACAGGTATGAAGCTGTTTTTGGTCCGTATGGAGGTAAGAGAGTGAACGAAGTAGGTAAATCAATATTAGATTTATGTATGGAACGAAACCTCCTTGTGTCGAATACTTTATTTCATCATAAGGATATTCACACGTATACATGGAGAAGGAATGACCAAAAAGTGTGATTCATTTGATTTTAATAGATAGATGTCTCCGAAATGTTATAATGGATACAAGAGCCTTTACAGGCCCTACTCTTGAGACGAACCACTACCAGGCGGTAAGCAGGTTTGTGGGCCTTTTTAGGAAGTAGAGCCACTGGCGAGTGTGTATCCCTTTCGGAGATCATGAAAGGATAAGGAGCGATAAATTCCCAGATGAAAGTGTAAGGAGAACGTATGTGCATCTGGTAAATGAAATACTTGCAAATGCAAGCCTCTCTGACTCAGATGTGGATGATTGTTGGAAAGTTTTGAAGAAAAGTATGGTGGATAGTGCTAAAAAAGTATAAAGTGGATACGCAAAGAGACGTAAAACTGCGAAAGGAGATGCCTGGTGGGATGAGGAGGTTGAATCCTCCGTAGCAAGAAAGAGGAAAGCGTGACTGGATTACGTATAATCTTTGCCCTTAAATGAAAATATGAGAGAAAAGAAGTAAGAAATGTACCGTCTATGCAAGAATGAAACCAAGGCTTTAGTGAAAGAGAAGCGTGAAATACAACTTATGAATGAGGAAGAGATGCTGACGAAATACTTCGAGGCAAATACCAAACTCTTTTCGAGAAAGGTAAAGAAGTCTCGGCGCATACAGAATGGATAAGATAAAGTCTAAATGTTCGCGATAACTATGTAAATAAATAGATAACCGTCGCGCGTAGTTATAAGTGATGCACATTTTTATATAGTTAATAGTTATAGTTGTTTGTATTAGTTGTTTATGTAAGGATTAGAATAGGTTTACACAGTTTACATACATACTTTGTTAGAGATAAGTTTTACATGTTTTTAGTATATAGGTACGAGCTGTTGCAAGCCAGACTATATAATAAAGATATAAACGTCTGATTAGTGGCTGCAACAGCTCAATAGTGCATAGATGTACCTATTAACGTAATTTTAAGTTTATAATGAAAACATTTTTATGTAAAACTTCACTGACCCATAAGTTTTGACAATAACTTTAGCAAAAGTTTTTATGGTTTTATATGAAAAGGGGTCAAATGTATGAAATAATAGTACAACTTACAAACATTTTAGACACAAATAAAGCGAGCACGATCAGGTATTGCCTCTAGGTCTGGGCGATTTTGGCTATTGCTATCTCTTTCCCACACATGTACCTCTCGCTCGCACAGCGGGGGTATAAATATGGGCCATACAACGGTGATCGGTACCAGTCGTCCGCTACACTCAGCGCTCACACTACAGTGAAATAGCCAGCCAAGTCACTCCGAAACCAAGCCAGTCCAGACCTAGCAGCAACTACCTATGGCTCCATACTTCTGAAGACAGCATCAGGCGTTTCATTCTGCACCAACCCACAGACCTGCGACTTACAACCGGAGGTCGAAGAACGAAGCCCGCCAGTACCTACATTTTATTATTTTTATATTCATTTACGAAAGTGTACGGGTCGTATCGAAGGGGCCCGTACACTAAAGCTGGTGTCATTCTTGCGAACACTCAGGAAGTGTTAGAACGGTGGAGTGAATATTTTGAGGAAATGTATGAGTATGCCTCGGACGCTGACAATGAGAGTGAGTCGGATGCTTACTACTTGACGGTGCCCGACGAAGGCATAAATATGGATGAGAACGAATGGTCGATACGAAGCTTGAAAAATGGAAAATCAGCTGGAATTGATCTGATCACAGCTGAGATGATCAATCTAAGTGGCACTTACGTCCGGGACGCCTTCTGGTACTTAAGCAATGTGTGCTGGAGAACTGGAAGGGTCCCAATGGACTGGAGACACGCAGTCATCGTGCTCTTGTATAAAGGCAAGGGGTCACGCATAGACTGCGCCAGCTATAGGGCCATCAGTTTAATCAGCTTAGTAGCAAAAGTATATAGAAAGGTGATTGAAAGGAGAATGAGGGTGAAATCCGATGAAATGCTGTGGGGCGCACAAGGAGGATTCCGAAATGGAAGCGGATGTACGGATCAAGTTTTCTCGCTACGCAATATCGTGGAGAAGCATCTGGCCATAGACGAGAAGGTTTTCTGCGGTTTTGTGGATCTTGAGAAAGCATTTGATAGGGTTGTGCGAAAGGAACTGTGGGAAATACTGCCGAGATATGGGATTGACGGTTCACTGCTCCGTGCTGTGCAGTCCACTTACAAGGATTGCTCAGCATGTATGCAAATAGATGGTGGTATGTCACCCTGGTTTGATGTCAAAATTGGTGTCAAACAAGGTTGCATGCTATCTGCTAGGCTGTTTATCCTGTATCTCGAGAGTTGTCTCCAGAGAATAAGGTCAACGAATGTGGGATTGCGCATGGTTGACCTAGTAGTGAACTGTCCGTTGTATGCAGACGATGTCGTGCTATTACCAGATATACCATCTGAACTGCAAATACTGATAACAACGATGAAAAACGAATGTATGGAAAAAAGCTTACTACTGAATGCGAAGAAAACAAAGATAATGGTATTTGAAAGAGAAGAATCCAGAACTAATGTAAGGATTACGGTTGATGATGAAGTGCTGGAATAAGTGGATGAGATTGTATATCTTGTTTGCGCTTTCAGCAGGGATGGAAGGTACACCGCAGATGTGGAAAGACAAGTGAGTGCTGGGAATAGTGTGAATGGAGCGTTGGGAAAACTTCTTGGCAGTAAAAACCTGAGCCAGAAGGCACAACTCGCTATACACAATGCAGTGCTGGTCCTAACGCTAACTTATGGAAGCGAGAGCTGGGTATGGCAGAAAGAGTATGAACGTAGAATAAACGCGGTAAAAATGTGAACACTGCGCAAAATTTGTGGCATAAAGCTTGTAGACCGTATTCGCAATGATGATGTTAGAAACAGAGTTGTCTGAAAGAGATCGTCGGTGTTAAAATAAGAAGAAGTATGCTCCGTTGGTTCGGACATGTAGAAAGAATGCAGGATGAAAAAATGACGAAGTAGATATACGAGTTCAATGCAAAAGTGGAAAGATGTAAGAACCGAGGAAGGCCAAGACTTACCTACCATGACCAAATTGGTTGTGTTGTTGTCATGCCTCTTATTATTTTAACACCGCCGCTCTCTTTTAGACCAACTCTGTTTCTAACATCATCATTGCGAATACGGTCGACAAGCCCTACGTCACAAATTTTGCGCAACGCTCGCATTACGACCGTGTTTATTCTATTTTCATGCTCTCTTTGCCATATCCAGCTCTCGCTTCCATAAGTAAGCGTTTGGACATTACCATTCTGGCTCAAGAAGAAAAGAATAAAATGTTAAGGAAGCGAGTATGGTATGTTAGGATAGAGTCACGTGGTGATTGGTTCCCTCTGCCTACCCCACAGGGGATTTGGCGTGAAGTTATAAATATATATAATTTATTCAACTAGGGATTTTCTAACTTCACAAAGTTTCGCGATTTTGACTTAAAAATTATGAGTCTAGGTATGGCTAAAGCATTAAATCGTGGCATCGGGACATTCCATCAAAGTTGCCATCCTACTGGCTACTCAAGATAGAAGTAAATGGGTTACCAAGTTATAACCAGCCAAAACATAAAAGCGGTTATTGGTAATAGCAGTTTGAATAACATGATTTTGTGATTCGATTCAGTGACATGATGTGAGAATGTTTGTCGACAATCCTAGCTTCCACACAGTATTGAGCCATTAAATTTAAGAATATACTACGTCATTCTTTATGTGTACCAATTGGACAATGGTTCTATTTAGAAAAGTTGATATAATACTGACAGCTTCCTTCTGCAACTCTACCGCAACCATAGACGGGGAATAAGCCTCAGGTACTGGAACTAAAATGCTTACTTGCAATTCGGTTCCAAAAAAGTTTACTTACGAAAACTCTTAAGTTGTAGAATGAACTCACTCCCTGGTGATGTTTACGCAAAGAGCATAAGCTCTACTAAAAATATAAAGAGATCAGGGTCGTTTTTATTATTCATGCGGGATAAGTAATATCTTTGCACCCATTGTTACGGGTGATAAGTCGCTATTTGCCCATTTTAAAATTACAACATGAGTTTTAAGTAAACCACACTCCATTTGAGTGCAACAAGTAAACTTGGCGCACGCAGTTTTTCCTTTTCTCATGCAAATTTTCATTGGCGCACGCAACTTGACGAGAAAAAAATGAATAAAATTTTATTTTATTTTATTCAATGAATTTTTTTTTTTTTTCAATTTTTGGGTCTTTACTTTTTGTCTAGCCCAACCCCCTACCAGAGCTTCGCCCCTGGACCCCACCGGGACTGCGCCCCTGAACCCCAATTTTGGACGACGTAATAGTTCTGCATTCGTAATAAATATTCATAATAAATAGTGTCTGCAACTCGTGCGATGTTGTCGATTGCCCACTCGAGCGAATGAGCGCACTCGCTTAGCTCGCCCGTGTACTTAACTTCGCTCCCGTGGGCAATCGACAACTTATCGCACTAGTTGTACAATGTACTAAAATGATCGCGTATCGTCTTTAGTCTCAGACAGGCCGTGCGCATAATTGCTTACTTAGATGTACAAAAAAATTGGCGATTGAGTGTGTTGATGCTATATTGAAATTCACATTTTATATGTTCAGAGTTGACAATCGCACTATAAACAGGAATATAGAAACTATATTACTTCCAACATGTTGTATGTTCAGTCGACTGTACTAGCAATCCACAAGTTGAATCAACAAATTTCATACCAGTTAATGCATTTACTTGTTCAATTTGCCGCCGTTTAGGATCGGAATACGTGGTATATCGGTCAAATTTTGGTCTACGTGCAAAATTTGTTTTTGTATGTCTTTTTTATACAACAAGTATATATACAAGAAAATTCTCATTCGAATCGAAAAGAAACGAAAACGTACTCGTAGCGTGCCATACATTTGAAAATTTCCCGTTTTGATTAGATAAATCCAATTATCCAGTTGTTTTGAATAAGTTAATTAAAATAATATGTGACATATCATAATTATTGTCGATAAATGGCCTGCATACTAGACTGTACAAAAACTACGTCACTTACTCGATAATTTCAATGAAGTAGTTTTTCCATAAATAAACGATCTTGTCTGTACTGTGTGTGTGTGTGACTGAGGCCGGTTATGGGATTCTGTAAGCACCTTTATTATCTTTCTATTAGGTAGAGGCACTTTCTCAGGCTGGATGTTTCAAGACAGGTAGGGCCCGTCAAAGCAACCCGCTTTGATGGGCCCTACCTCTCTTAAAACATCCAGACCAAGACAAACAGACATGTTCATGCACACAAATGTTTGCCTTGTGTGGGAATCGAACCCACGAGCGTTGGTGACAAAGTCGCGTCATTCACGATTGAGCCACAGAACTCGACAAGATAGTACTTAATGTAGGTATTGCAAGCGTTCATAGGCAGCATATAACCGCTTTAAATGCGTAGGTAGGTCATATGCTACCTGTCAAACATACAGACCAAGACAAACATACATAATCATATACATAAATGTTTGCCCTGGTGCTTTGCATTGGTGTTAAAGTGGCATTACTTACCACCGGGCCAAAGAGCACGTCAAAAGTTTAGTGGTTTAACTACTTTAACGGCTGCACCGTACTAATTAAAACAAATGAGGCTCTAGTGAAAGAAAAGTAGGTCGCATCAAAATAGTTCAGGGAAACACCTCACAGATATACAGCCCGCAATATTGTAATAGGGCTACCGTAACCTACGAATGCTTATAATACAAGAAGTATCGGTCGCGTGATACTATATTAACCGCTATGTAGGCCGGAGAGTCAATTAAAACTGCACGTATTTGAGAGGCAGGTTCTTAGGAAAATACATCTTGAATCTTGAATGCAATCAGAAAACATAAATAACTGATAGTCTCCTTGCACAATATTTTTAATCTGTAAATGGTGACGAGGCCGACAAATTAAACTCTTAAACATTCATTTGCTGGAAGACACAAGAACACAGGACATACAAATACAAGGTCTCATTGTGTGTCAATACAGAAATTATCGGAATGAACTACTATACTAGTTATATTTTTATAAGACGTAACGTAATGTTAATAATTTGACCAATAAAATCAATAACTGTAGATTTTATTATTAATAAAGTTATAAACCCCACTTTATATAAGAAAATATATTTAGAGTTTTTTGAATAGTAGTTTACAGTATGAGATCGTCATTAAACACAGGTGACATATAAAGTGGATGACGTGCTTTGAAAGAAATAGCTTGTCTAATATTTTGAAGGAAAAAACACATACTGTCACGAAGTTTTTAAGAACTTGATCGAAGTGTCCTCTACAATTCTGATGTCTGTCTACAATATAATATATTACCTTATGTAATATGACTAACCGATCTAAGCGAGGCAGAGTGATGTATTATAAAGGGTTGAAATGTGACGCGCGTATGTTGTAAGGAACGAGATTCGCGAGAAAGGGCTTGCAAATTCGTCATTACACATTAAAACCAAAGTGATCGCTTAATGTGCTGTAGTTCGCAAGACAATACCGCTTGTACTATGTACGATTATGTTGTAATATGGTATGAATCGCGTTGCTAAAAATGAACTGAAATACCTTTTCCCGGTGTCCAAAAATGTGGCTACTCCTATAAGTCTCAAAAGGAGGTGGTATCTGTTCACGTTTGATGGTTAGTATTTTGATTGCCTACCTTCATTTGTTCACCGCAATATGTATAAAAATATTTATGAACTGATATTAGAATTTTAAGGTTTTCATAATTCCTACACTATTACAATAATTGTTTTTATTTTTTCCATTAACAAACCTAAACCTTTCTGTTTTCGATTTTCCTTAAATTGTTGTACTGATACAGAATCTACACAATAATATGTTCAATATCGATTGTTATTTGCAGATGCTATCGCAAAGCTAATAGATCCTAAACTACATGGATATAGAAAGCAGTTCCTTTGTAGAAGAATAAACTCATTGAAGTAGGTTTCATACTCTGTAGGTTCCAGTTATCAGAAGTTTGGGTCATCATTGTGCTGCCGACAGATGTAATGTTAACATTTTTAAATAATCTTTTATTTTTTTTGTTTATAACTATCTCTAACATCACGTTAAATATAGTTAATTCAGGCTTCATTATTTTAATGTAAACTTTATATAAAATATTCTAATGACTAACATCTACAACGCCTCGTGAGGAGACGGTATCTCAGAAACGACTAGTCCTCATTTGAATATATATCGATTCAATCTAATAAATATATTATATTGGCTGGAGTTTACAATATTACTTCACACTCTAGCCGGTGCAAACACACCGTATACAACAATATTTGCCTCTTCCTTTTAATTAATTTAATTTTCGTAGGTTTCGTATTTCTACAAATAAGGCATCTACACAGTAGACGGTAGCATTCTTAAACAGCGATATTCGTTTAAAGAAATAGCGCGATTCGCGAAATACGAGTATATCCACCTTAATGAAGACGTACGTCGTTGATGTAGGTCGCTTTCCTTAGAGATTATGTGATGTTGGCAGTAAGCGCATTGCTACAACAGCAAACAGAACCGATACTCCCCCTATTCCAAACATTAATACAATTTATGTTTATTTTAGATGCGAAACATAATCAGATTTAATATGTAAACACAAGGTAAGATTTTCTTAATACTACACAATATTTTAGCAACTTTGGATAAACGACGTACATGACTTTGCACGTTAAACTGTTGCCGCCACACGTTTTACCGGAATGCGCCTTTGTGGCGCGCTATTCACTGCAACTACTATAATAATTATGTTTGTTTGATATTCGTAAAACAGAAAAGCATCCCTGTACTTATACCTCATTTCAATAACGGACTTAATGTATACAATACTGACTGAGACACATTGAACTCTAACCAGCAAATCTATGCCACTTGAGTTTCTGTAGTCTCTACCTATGTCTATGTCTGTTCTTTTTACTTTTATCCGTATATTCTCTCAATTTAATTCAAAATATCATCGATTTTATGGAGAAAGGCTTACTATTGAATGCGAAGAAAATATAATGAAAATATATGCGAAGATAAAGATATTTGAAATAGAAGAAACCAAAACCTATGTAAGGATTACGGTTGATGATGAAATGTTGGAACAAGTGGATGAGATTGTATATCTTGGATGGGTTTTCAACAGGGAGGTACACCGCTGATATGGGAAGACAACTGAGTGCTGGGAATAGTCTGAATGGAGCATTGGGAAAACTTCTTGGTAGTAAAAATTTGAGCCAGTGGGCACAGCTTACTATATATAATGCAGTGCTGGTCCAAACGCTTACTTATGGAAGCGAGAGCTGGATATGGCAGAGAGAGTATAAAAGTAGAATAAACGCGGTCGAAATGCAAGCGTTGCGCAAAATTTATGGTGTAACGCTTGTAAACCGTATTCGCAATGATGATGTTAAAACAGAGTTGATCTGAAAGAGAGCGTGGGTGTTAAAATAAGAAGAGGCATGATGCGTTGGTTTGGAAATATAGGAAGGAAAAAATGACGAAGCAGATATACAAAACAAAAGTGGAAGGATATAGGAGCCGAGGAAAGCTACGTCTTACCTACTATTACCAAATTGGTTGTATTTTGGCATAAGGTGATGTCAGAAGCCTTAGAAACCGGCGAGCGTGCCTGAGAAACGCAATGAATGTTAAAAAAGCGAGTAAGGTGTGTAAGAACCAAGTCACATGGCGCTCGGTACTCTCTGCCTACCCCGCTACGGATTTGGCGTGAAGTTATAGAAAGTTTTCCTGAAGCAAGTTTTCTATTTCTTATTTCATTTTCCAGTTCCTGCAGCTTTACATTTTCTACTCTTATTGCCAAATCAGGCAGGCTGAGCTTTCATCTGATAAGTGAGAGAGCTCGATATCGCTATGCTGTAATGAGAGTGATCGTAGTTGACGTTTTTTGCGCGTAGTTACGAATACAGTCATTTTCCACATTTTGACTAGTATATAGACTAGATAGTGAATATATTTATAACCAGAGCTGTATGTATTAAGATGCTAGTTTCCGACTTTGACGACGCTTCCATTTTGGCGTAATTATCTGCTTGAGACATGCATTACATTTCCATTCTATTTTCAGGTCTCTTTCATTAAATATATTTTTTGTACAGCTTTTGTGTACGGTACAGCATACATGATATTTTAGACTGCACTTAGAACACGTTAAATATTATTGGTTTTGCTTTTATATTACATACTGTATTATTTTTTTGATTACGTTACAAACAGAGTTGTTCTGAAAGTGAGCGTCGATGTTAAAATAAGAAGAGGAATGCTCCATTGTTTCGGACATCTAGAAATAATGCAGGATGAAATATTGACGAAGCAGATATACAACGCAAAAGTGAAAGGATGTAGGAGCCGAGAACGGCCAAGACTTACCTACTATGACCAAATTGGTAGTGTTCTATCAGAAGGTGATGTCAGGAGCCTTAGAAACCGGCGAACGTGCATGAGAAGAGCAATGTATATTAAAAAGGCGAGTGAGGTGTGTAGGTAAGGAATATCCGCAAGGAATTTGACGTGAAATTAAAGAGATAGAATTATTTTTCGTAGATGGCATAGTTGTAATAAATTATGTTATTTTCTTTTGAATTAACACATGTACAGCGAGAGTAATTGTAGCTAATGGACTCTTTGTTTCATAGAGTTGTCAATATATGGCGCTGCCGAATAAAATTATTTTTAAATTAATTTAGTGATGTTCATTTTCGAAAACAACATGGAATTATAATGCTCTCCAATGCGAGTATTGCTAATGCATAATAGATTTCGTTACGGTGTCCAAAATATTACATAATATTGTCTGTTAACCCTAGATTCGTAAACTATATTCATTTACATGGTCCATAAACACATGTCTGTCAGACACCGTTATTGGGAGTGTGCTGTATATAGCAACTATGACAATATTTGCAATAAAAATCACGCATAATTATGACAAGAAGCTTTATTAGTATATTTAATAGGAAAAAGACTGGAAAAAAATATTATTCCGAGCATACTACGCATAAATTAGCACGATGCTCCATACACATGTGACGCCTGCAGGAGGTACTCGTACATATGAATCGGGTCTGACGTTTTTTTTTTCGTAACAGCAGAAGCTACACATTTTCCTAACTTGATTTTCAGGTTCTACTGGTGGACTTGGTTAAGTATCACCTAATGAGGCGTCTATGTTCCTCTTTAGGCAGCAGCTCAAACCTGGTGTTTCGCGGCGACGACGAAGCCAAGGTTCAATCAGTTTATCAGAAACCTTTTTCACGAATGTTCTCCTGTTGAGTGGTTTTTGTTCATTACGGCTGCTATTATGCACGGGGATGACAAAATAATTAACGATGGATATATTTAATATCCCGTAAAAGTAACACTGAGGCCATCTTTGTGTATGTAAAACAGTTGCACTATTTATAAATATACGTCTCTCCGACACCTCGGGCCTCGTATTTCTCAAAATATACGTGCACGGACAGAGACAGCAAGTGCCATACTAAAAGTGCTAACTAACGCTGCAATATTAACAATTTGGAGGTATCTGAGAGACGTATGTTTATGAATCTAGGGATAATTTGTTACTAATGCTATTGACAATACTATTGACACTTCAAAATATCTACTATTTTGAACAGTTACGCAAAATTCAATTATGTAATTTACCACTTTAATTGTTCATTACACTGTTTTTTACTTCTAAGTTATAGTTGTATTACGTAATCATAAATATTAATAACTTTTTTTACATCTACTTAATGGTCTTCAACTTTGAAGACAATTTGTCTACTGCAAAATTCACTTGTATCATCCAGAATATTTAGTATTTTTTGTGATAACACTACTGATAGAAACTCACTCCAAAACTCACTGATTAACAACAGAGCTTAATTGAAAGATATAATCTGTATAAAACAGAGACTAAAATATCCAATGATCCGATCTATCTACTGTAGTAATCAGTTATAAGATTTATTCATTGTATGTCATTACTTAGAGAAGAAATAAATAAGTCAATTATTTATTATTGACACATTTGTTGTTCAACCTGTACAGCATATTTACACTTCTCCTTTAATATAGTTCCAAGACGTTAAAACTAAATAAGATCTTTGTCAAAAATTGAAGAACATCACATTTATTAGCAAGAATTATCCAAAAATAAAGAATTTACGAATACATTTGGCCCTAAAATTATTAACTGCAAGTATGTATCTTAGGGGTAGGCAGGGAGAGCCGAGCGCCATAAGACGCGGCTCCTCCTCACTCGCTTCTTTAACAATTATTAACTGTAATGTCCATAATTCGTATTTTTAACTAGACAATGACACAAATATAACACAAAATTAAGACCTCTTGTAATCAATTAAAGAAATACCTAAATACCGTTATTCCGTTTCCTAATCCATTTGGATGACGGGGTCCGCTACCTGAGCCTAAGAATTTGGCGAATATACTGATTTTACATTGAACGACTGCCGTCAGACCACTGCAACTCAGAGAGAAAACCAGATTATTGTTAGGTAAGATCATACGTCATACATCTTTCGTAATATTATTTCTTAGACGTGCGGGTTACCTCGCGATGTTTTCCTTCACCGCCTAACAAGTAATAAATACAAATACGTACATAAATCCGAAAACACCAATTTAGTGGTACATGCATATTAATTAGAGTATATACACAGTGATAATCCACTAGTCTCTGTTTCGAATCCTAACATAGTTTTTTGTTTCGGATTAATATGCCTAGTCCACCTATAAGTTCTGTTACAAATGCTTTTGCTTTTATTTATTAATGCTTTTATTTTTTTATGAAATAATGTAATCTTAATAAAACTTAAATGTACATGTTTATGGAAGTATCATCAAGAATTAAAAAATATGATTCTATTCAAAATGACCATTTTTGTCTTTGATACAGGCCTTTAATCTGTCTGACCACGAATCTATGGATTTACGTACTGTCTCCATGGGAAATTTAGCCACTGCTTGCTCCAGAGATTTGTTAAGGGACACAAAGTCATCGTATCGTTTCGGACAGGCCATGTCCTCTGAAACTGACCATAATTTGTAGTCTAAGGGGTTCAGATCAGGGCTAGACGAGGGCCAGTCTTCAGCTTTTATAAAGTCCGAAACGTTGGTTTCGAGACAGGCTTGTGTAGTAGTTTGTGCCCTGTGAAAAGTGCAGAGTCCTGCTGGAAAGTCCACGGTACATTTTTAAAATGTGTATTCCTGAGAGGTTTCGCAACACGATCCAAGACACACTTTATGATAACACTTTAGCTGAAGTCTTCACTCATTTTTCACAACAATTAAGCTTTGTGACTCCTTCATAAGACCCCCCCCCCCCCCCCCCACAAAACCATTACAGACGCTGGATGATGACTACCTTTCCGACCACTTGGGCGATTTAAGGCTTGTCCTGTATATCGACAATAATCGCCGAGCTTCAGGCCTTGTTTTATTATACGCAATAGAGTTCTAGCGGCATCTTCATTTCTCGCGATAAGATTTTTGTTTCCTAATGGGGTTACGGTGAATTCTGGCTTTAACAGCTAACAGCACACGGACGCCTCGATCTTTTATGATCTACAATAGAGGAAGTGTTGGTATATATGTTGATAGTACGATATACGAACATACGGCTGATACCAAGCTTTTGAAATATCTTGAATTGACCGACGGCTCCATACCCACATTGTGCAAGGCAATCACTGCAAACCGATTTTCTTTTCTTTTTCCATATTCGAATATGTTAATAAACACGAAACAAATATGTAAACCGGCGTGAAATCTAAGAAAGCTTTATATATATATATATATATATACATATATATGGCAACAGTGTTGCTACGAGTACTTTATGCCAGTGTCAAAGTCTTCAGTTTAGAACCATTTGAAAATTTTAATTCTATGCTCCAGTGTCAGGAATTGTGCTGAAAAAATACTTGGGAAGGGTACCTAGACCCAATCAACCCGCTTTAAATATCTGTAAAACGATGGTGATTTTTACAAGGTTTTCTTGATGAACTTTTTCACGTCTTCCAAAAAGTGCATAAACGTGTTATATTTGAGTTTTTTCATCACTGTATAATTTCACTAGCACTTATGTCACAAAATACTATCAAAATTGTTGCATAAAACTAATTTTATACTGAATTGTGAAAATTTCAAATATAACAACAATGTCACTAGTCAAAAGCGCGGAAAGAAGTCATCTTGAAAAAAATATGTAAACGCCGTGAAATCGAAAAAGTTTTTAACGTAAGAAACGCGTTCCAAAGTCTAAATAATTAAAGAGTTGACAAAAGAAAAGTTTCTATGTATTTATGGCCAGACTAGTTACATATTTGTTGTTAACACTTGCTCGGTGGCGAAGGGTATACCTTCGCCGCAAATCATGAGGAAACCGGCACATTCAAGAAATCATATTTCGAAAGACTTAACCTGAAAAAGGTCTAGTTTTTCCTCTATTTTAAGGAGATCTGATATGTGATACCGGATCCTTAGAAACCGAATCTCGCCATTTCTAATTAGGATTAGAAAGTAGAAGAATATAAAATATAAAAGTATGAATCCATGGAGTGAAGCCTTGATGATCTGTAACACAAATCCTTCCTTCATCGGGCACGAACTCTCATATTCAATGTTAATGTAAATTCACTTATCTGAGGGTCTTTTGAAGTCAATGAATATTTAATTACTCTAATAAAAGGAAGCGGGGACGAAAAGTTTTTAATGGGGAATTATGTTTTGAGAAATTGTCACAAATTTTTAATTATAAGAAGTTAGAACCAAATTATCGACTGAAATTACATTGAAAATTAATATTAACATATTACATTTTATTTTAAATTATCTCTGCAATAGACCTGGCATATAAAGAGATCGATAATGATTCCATTAAATTTTAGGTTGTGAATGAAAAAACACATCTTACATATTTACTGAAGGTAGGTTATTGCAAGTAACTTTATAGTGTACAGGTGCATCGGCAGAATATGTCATCAGATTGTAGAATAATCTTAGTACTCAAGTTATCTTAAGAAACATGTATTTGAGAGCATTATCTTCAGAGACATGACTCTTGCAGAACGACAATCTTGGTAATCGAGTGACTAGCAAAGGCTACTTTAGCATCAAGGATCTTGGGGTAAATTCACGCCATAGACAAATATTTGTGTGCAAATATAAACCTATAAAGTGGACTTCTTCCCGCGCTTTTGACTAGTGACATTGTTGTTATACTTGAATTTTTTTACAATTCAGTTTAAAATTCGTTTTATGCAACAATTTCGATAGTATTTTGTGACATAAGTGCTAGTGAAATTATACAGTGATGAAAAAACTCAAATATAAACGTTTATGCACTTTTTGGAAGAAGTGAAAAAGTTCATCAAGAAAACCTTGTAAAAATCACTATCGTTTTACGGGTGGTATTTAAGGTGGGTTGATTGGGTCTAGGTACCCTTCCCAAGTATTTTTTCAGCACAGTTCCTGACACTGGAGCATAGAATTAAGATTTTCAAATGGTTCTAAACTGACGACTTTGACACTGTCATAAAGTAGCAACACTATATTGCCATATATATAAAACCTGTCAAATATGAATGACACTGAGTAAGTGCATAGAATACAGATATTTCCTTCGTAGTTGTGGTTACATTTGCCTCGACTCCGTTGCGTGTGTCTATGTCTATATCGTCGCACACGCATATCTGTACGCGCCGGGTCGCTTCTCGTATCGATCGATGTGTTTGGAAACGTAAAAATGTCGGCAAGTGTAAAGTGCAATCAGTGCAATATAGTGATTGATGAAATGTTATGTTTCATACAAAATAAGCTGTCTGTGTCGGATGATGACAGCTTAATGCGTATATGTGTGTCTTCGTTTACGAGTGAAGAAATCAAAAAATCAAAGTCGTTACTCTTTGAATCTGTGCCGACGGATAAGCGAAATATTTTACGTAAACAGAAAGGAAAGGAGAACCGAGATATCATGGATATTACAACGTTGTTGAAATCAATCGATCCTGATGTAATTCCCATTTTTGCAGCGAAACCGCTTGAAAAAGTCCCTGCAATAGTGAGATCATTAGACGTTTCGCAATTATTAAAAGACTTAACACGGCTTAAATGCCAGGTTGAAGACATTCGATTATCATACGTTTCACAAGACCAACTCAAACTGCAGCCAAACAACATTAAATATGAGTCAATACCATCGTCACCGCGTAGTGAGCAATCTCGCTGCAACAATGTCAATATAAAGCGGGGCGGTTGCATTTATCAGGATAGTGGTCCATAGGACTGTCATGTTTAAATGAAACGAACTTTATTGTACATAATCCAAGTGTTGAAAATGCTCATTCCTCGTCATCTCCTGTACAAGATAATAACGGATCTATTTCGAACTGCAATCTCGATTTACATAATAATAATATATTCAAGTCGACTAATGAACAACGAGTGGGTACGCAGAAAACGCAAGACACAGTGTCGGACACAGTGATACACAGTGACCGGTCGCCGCGCGCGGTTGATACACACCACGAGTCACCGATGCCGCGTTCGCCTGCCGATAACGATCAGCTGATCGTTGCAAGCGCAAGTAATCGCCGGGAAACTAATATACAAAATCCGAATAATGAAGGTGATTGGATTGAAGTGCAAAGGAGAAAGGCCAAATCGAAATATCGATACCGGGGACAAATGGGATTAAATAATGAAAATGATGGAAAGTTTAAAGCGGCTGAAAGAAAAGTGCCTATTTTTATAACTAATATCCACAAAGACACTGAAGAACAGGATATAATATCACATATTTTTAAGAAAACCAAACAAAAACTTGAATTACAAAGAATACTAATGAGGAGAGACACAAATCATAAGGCATTTAAATTTTTTGTACCGGAAGCATCACTATCATTATTTCTTGATGAAGCTTTGTGGCCGAAAGGCGTAATATTTAGACGATTTGTACATTATAAACAGAAAAGTTCGACTAGAGGTAACTCTGAAAACGGTGTAATAACAAGCCTATATGGATAAGCAGACTAAAATAGTTAATTACAACTGTAAGAATGTCAAACGTGCTGTCGATGATGTCAGGGAGCTATGTCGAACGTATGACATAATAGCACTTCAAGAGACATGGTTACTGCATGAACAACTGTCATTCCTGAGCAGCATACATGGAGAGTTTGGATGGACGGGTACTTCAGCGGTGGACAGCGGAGCAGGCATGCTGCGCGGACGCCCTCACGGCGGCGTTGCGCTGCTATGGCAACGCTCGGCGCTGGCGGATGTCACAGTCGTGCCTTGTGATAATCCCGCGAATATGTGCTATTAAAATAGTGGCAAGTGATCGGTCTGTATTAGTGTTCATTGTATACATGCCTACTGATATAATACAAAATCTAACAGAGTTTACACACTGCCTCGGTACGGTAAGCGCTATTATTGATAGTTGTGACTTAGAGGATGTTTTTGTGATTGGAGATTTTAATGCTCATCCACATGAACTATTTTATAATGAGCTTATGAACTTTTGTGACGACCACGAATGGACATGTGTAGACATTGAAAGATTAGGTTTGACATCTGACACCTTTACATTTATTAGTGACGCACACGGGTCTACCCGTTAGTTAGACCACTGTTTAGTAATGAAATCAGCACTTTGCTTGGTAGATAATGTATGTGTAAAATATGACACAGTAGGTTCGGATCATTTACCTTTAATATTAGAACGTAATTTTAATCTTATTCGTTCAAAAATTAAGAATAGTAATTTTATAGGAAATGATATTACTTGGGGCGAAAGAAACATGCATGAAATACAAATTTATTCTAAGGAATGTCACAAAAGTTTGCGATTAATTGATTTGCCTTTTGAAGTCGCGAGCTGTTGTAATGGACGACGGTGTTATGATCCGAAACATAGAGAGATAATAAATGCCCGACAGATGTACCTCCTGTTAAGCTAAATGGGGTGCCTCTGAAACGGGTTAATAGATTTAAGTATCTGGGTCACGTGGTAACAGAGGATATGAAAGATGATGCCGATATTGAGCGGGAACGGAGAGCATTATCAGTAAGAGCCAATATGATAGCCCGCAGGTTTGCCCGGTGCTCGAAACAGGCCAAGCTAACACGTTTCAGAGCTTATTGTACCACCTTTTATACGTGCAACCATGTGGGTAAATTACACTCGCCGTGCACTTGACACGCTTCGTGTGCAGTATAACAATGCATTCAGGGTGCTGTTGCAGCTGCCTCGCTTCTGCAGCGCTTCGGGGATGTTCGCTAGGGAGTGCGTAGACTGTTTTCATGCCATTCTACGCAGGAGAGCGGACTCGATAGCGAGGAGGACGCGGGCCAGCGGCAACAGTCTTCTGAAAGTAGTTGCTGATTGGATGGACGGCCCGTTTCTGAGGCACTGGATGGCTTTACATGCTCCAGTACGCCGCTACGAATTTTAACGTTTTTATTTATCATAAATATATATATATATATATTTATATAAACATGTTAAAATTTAAACAATATTAATGCCAATATGCCACTAAACTAACTTAGGCTTAAGACATAATATATATTTTTTTTATACCACTAAGGTGGCAATCAAGCATACGGCCTGCTGATGTTAAACAGTCACCGTAGCCTATGGACATTTGCAACACCAGGGGCGTCACTCATGCGTTGCCGACCCTCTAAAAACCTCTTCACGCATTTCTTGAAGAACTCCATGCTGTAGTTCCTTGGAAAAACCTCGGCTGGGAGCTCATTCCACAGCTTGAGTGTTCTCGGAAGAAAACTTCTCTGGAACCGCACCGTACACGACCATAGCGGTTCAAGCGTGTGAGGGTGAACTCCCCGCCGTCGGCGAGCGGTGCGGTTATAAAAAGTAGCCGTCGGCATCATTTCGAACAACTCTTCAGAACACAACCCGTTGTACAATCGGTAGAACACACAAAGGGAGGCAAAGTCTCTCCTTAAACTTAAGGGTTCAATACCGTGTGTAAGCTTAAGATTGTCGACAATTCTCACAGCTCGTCTCTGAATCGAATCACACGATCCAAGCTGGTATTCAGGTGCTCCCGCCCAAAGGTGACTGCAGTACTCCAAGTGCGGTCTGACTTGAGACTTATATAATATAAGTCTTTGCCCCGCACTGAAGTTTATATGAATATTAACAATCAATGGACTTATAATTGGACTGAGGAATAAATGAATAAAAAAAAATATATGCACATACAAGACACTCCGTTGCTTCTCTGTATGACCTGTGTACTATATCGTTATTGTTATTATTAACCGGATTATCGTCCAATTTCAATTCCCTCAACGCCAAAACAATATCCTCTATCTATTTCAGTCGGGTTTTCATCCAGGCTTTTGTACAACTAGTGCTTTAGTTAAAATCGTAGTCGATATCCGCATCGCAGTGGAATCGGCATATTGTTTTGTCTCTATTATACTTTAGTAATGCATTTAACACAGTTGATTTTGACATACTTATAGAGCGACTACTTTCTCTTAACATATCTCCTAGAGCAATTAGTTTCATTATTAACTGCATGTAATATTCTATGACGAGATCGGTGACTCAGTCGTCAATGACGCTGTTTTGACACCAACGCTCGTGGGTTCGATTCCCACACAAGGCAAACATTTGTGTGCATGAACATGTCTGTTTGCCTTAGTCTGGGTATTTTCTCTGTATAATAAGTATGTATTTACAAAAAAATGTATTTACGTATGTTTACCAGTTGTCTTGTGTTCCCATAAAATAAGCTTCGCTTACTTTGGGGCTAGGTGGCGCTGTGTAATTTGTCCGACACTATTAATAAAAAAAGTATTACACCGGCAGCGTGTATACGTCGATGATAAGTTTTCCTCTTTGTGTCTATAACAGATAGCGTATCTCAGGGTGTCCTATTCTACTTTATAGATTATATTCATTAATTCCATTACGTGTAATCTCCTTGTGTCATCTATATGCTGATGACTTCCAAATTTATTTACATGACTCAATGACTTATCTCCCAATGCGGTTACTAAAGTAAATATAGACCTCGCGCGCATATCAACGCTATAAATTCACATGCAATCACATTAAAATGAACCACATTAGCAAAGTTCTATATATTTATACATCTTTATATATTTCCACAGATGATTGTATCTAAGTACAAAACAAAATAATAAAAAGATAATTTAATATGTAAGAAAGCAATAACATGAGTTAAAAAATGCATGTTCCATCTAAGTATGTCGATATTTGGGAAACGCGTATGTAATTTAGTAACAGAGAATATGCATGTGATTCAAATAAGCGTGATTTTTTTTTTATAAACTTTATTACCTTGTAATTATTCGTACATCAATATTTTTGATTCTAGTTTCTTTTTAAGCAAGAAACTAATGTTTAAAAATGCAAAGAAACTGTGGTATGTTTAAATAATTGAAAATATCAGATCGGATGTGACGTATATGTTCACGACAAGAAATGTCAGTGTAAACGTGTAGGTATGTCAGTTTCTTAAATTATTCTATAGAGGGATTCTATTTTCGACGAATACACGAGAACAACCTTGTTGATATGATGTATTCGTCGAAAATAGAGAACACTGTAAAATTGTATGTATGTATGTATGTATGTATATCTTCACGCCAAGTCCCTTGCGGGGTAGGCAGAGAGAACCGAGCGCCATAAGACGCGGTCCTTGCATACTTCACTCAAAAATAAAATAAAATAAAAGTAAAATTGTAGCATAACATAATACCTTTTCAACATAATTTCTGCACTCATTTGTTTATTGTCATGGATAATGACGTCACATTAAGCTCGCCAAAATTGCGGGTGTTTAAAATCCCCGTGAGGGCTGGCTATTTTTACTCTCTTACTCTTCGAAATTGAATATATTTTTACTGTCACGTACCGATGTACAGTATTGAGTAAAATATAATAAACTAGTGTTCTGGCTTAGTAGTCACGTTTCCAAAATTACCCTAAACAAAATATTGCAATTTCAGATTCGGTATTTCAAATTCCATATTAAGAAAAAAACATTTAATGATCTGTAATGCTAATCGGATTTAACTATAAGATAAACATAAATGTGTTTGCATAATGCTTCCATTTTATCTTTTGAAGTAGAGATTTATAAAAATGGTTGCTTTATATGTATAAAAAGTAATAACGAAACAAATTTAGAACGCGAAAGAGAAGGATGTAGGTGCCAAAAATGACCACGATTCATCTGTATGAAGGAATATTAAACGGCGTAGGATACGCCGTACACGAATTAAAATTGCTATGGATATTAAAGAAGGGAGCGAGATATGTGATCACCAAATCATATGGCACTCGGACTTTTCTGCCAGCCCTACCATGGCAGAAAGCTTTCCTGGAAAACCTGTACCGACGACGGAGTCTTTCGCTCCGCTACTGCAGGTGCACCAAGTAGGGGATGTTACAATTCTATACCATGCCCCCTTCAGAAAGGAGTGAGTAAAGAAAATGACAGCACAGATGTTGTCATGTACAAAATACGAGCTAGTGTCTCTTAATTAAATTCCTTAAAATGCATTGATTTTGTTTTGTTCACATCTCTAAATTAAGATTGCAGTATATTGAGAAGGGGTAGTACAAAAGATATTCAATATACTCGTAATCGTCCCTGATCGCTGAAAATATCCAACGAAGATAACAATGGGGATATAAGATTAGAAAATATTATAAGAAAATCAATTGAAGTGATAACTTCTTATGGGAAGGTAAACCGCTTCGTTACGTAACTCGTTACGGCGCCAGCCTGTCTTTCTCTCACGCATACAGCAGCGGATAAGTTTAAGTTATCACTTCTGCCGGGCGTCCCGAGAAGCACACGTTACTTTTTTTTTATTTTAAAACTTTTTTAATTACACTAAGTAAGTTTATTTCGTATCATAAAGTATAAAACAATTACTACCATATATTTTATTCGCATTTTTCATAAAAACTTCATTCCGGTCTTTATGTCATGCTTTCTCTTGGAAATGCATGTATCCCTTTTTTATATATTAAACTTGTCAGGTTCTAAAATAATTTCTAAAAATCCCGGAGTAGGTTTACTTGTACTGCCTTCCAATTGTTTCAACCTAGAAAATCTAACAAAACCGACTCTTCGTCTCAAATCTAACAAAACGACGACATTAATCTTTATTTACCTTATAGTAAATAATCTATCTATTCGCTAGGGGCATACCTAAATATTGTAAAATTACGTTATTAAACAGATAAATGTTTTTAAATACTCGAGAGCGAGGTTGTGTAAAGACGTACGAGTACTATAATGTTCTCATATCGTTTCATTTCATTTTTCAAATCATTGATTGGAATAACGTCGCTCTTTCTAGGTGATTTCTTGTTTTATGATGATATAACATTTTAAGTTATATTCTTTGTTACTATCTCTGTAAATTAGAACAAAAAAAATAATTCAAATTTAACATTGCATACCTACTACTTTGAAAACTCTATTAAAGTTGACCTATGCATAGATTAAGCTACCACGACCGCAGCCTGTCTATGGATGGGTTTATCTATCTCGAGTTTATCCGTGATTCAGAGGGCACGTTAAGCCGTCGGTCCCGACTGCAGTAAGATAAGTTATTTCATAAATTAATCATTCAATAAAGATAAGTCTAGACGAGCTCGGTGGCAAAGTGGTGAAACGCGCTGTTACGCTACTTTGATACCAACACTTGATTCTCACACAGGATAAACATTTGTGTATTTTTATCGTGCCTATTATTCTTGTCAGCAATGTGTTCTTTCACTCGAGTACCTATGCTTCTCTTTGTTTGCCCTATGTATGATAAACCACATTCGCAGTCTAATTTGTATACTCCTGCTGCCTGCCATCTTGTACACTTGATAGGTCTTAGAAATTGACTGATCTTCTTATGGGGCTTGAAATAAGTTTTAATTGAAGCTCGCCGTAAGATGTTGCCAATTTTGCTGTGGCTTCCTTTAAGTATGGTAAGATAGCAGGTTAACGTTCAACTGTAGGTGGCTTCGGGCGGCTTCCATGACGCATGCGAGGGAGTTTGGGACTCCGCTCCGCAGTACTTGTTTGACATGTTGGAGTTCGTCCTCCAGATGCTCAGTGTCGCAGATGCCGTGTGCTGTCTGAAACAAAGATTTGCCTATGGTAGCTAACTGACATAGATGGTGGTGTAAGTTACCATTCAGATATTTGTCTGTATGGGTGGATTTCTTTCGGTAATTTCGGTAATTAATTGTGAATTATTTGCTTCTAATTCCATGGTAAATTTTATTTTATTGTTGATGGAATTTAGATGGTGATATAGACATATATAGATGGTGATAGTAGCTCCCCACACGGGCTGACTTGATGCGCCCTATCAGTCTTAAAACATCCAGACTAAGATAAACAGATATGTTCATGTTGTTCATGCACACATATGTTTGCCTGTGTGAGAATCGAACCCAAGCGTTGGTATCAAAGTCGCATCATTCACGACTGCGCTACCCAGCTCGTCAAAAGTAAATGTAAAGTAGTTTAGACCCCAGAAGCTGTGTAAGGAACATACGAAATCTTGAATGCGGCAGATTAACTAGTACTTGACCGGCCTAGTTCATAAATTTTCAGGAATACTTGATTGTCCTCATTAATTAGTATGCGTACAGCAATCGATAAATGAGCACCCTTGGTTACGGACTCAATTAACATTTTCAATTTGATTGGAATCATGTCGAAGACCTAATAAACGTAGCAATTGTAATGAGTTTTATAGGGTTGTTTTATTCAAGAGTTTTGTACATGTACAATTTTCCTGGAATTTATCTCCCTACTTTTGCTAGGGACGTTTGCGTGAAGCTATACTTAGATAGATATGAAATTCCCATCGGATTTATTTCCATACTCTGCAAGGGGCCTTGGCATGAATATATATATATAGATGTACAATTTTGACATACTGGATGTCAGATAGAAACAGCCAGATGGCATGTAACGTTCGGCCCTGATGTGATTCCGTGATCGTACTCATAAACTCTTACATACAAATAATATATTTCTGTCTATATGTCTCTAACATCACGCCAAATCCCTTGCGAGGTAGGCAGAGAGAACCGAGCGCCACGTGACTCGATCCCTTACACGCCTCACTCGCTTTTTTAACGTTCATTGTACATTTAATGCTCAACATAGGTTCTGGGTTGGTCATTCTACAACAAGTGACCACATGACTTGACAATGGCGTGCTTTAAAAACAAATGCAGTCATTGGATTTATTTCGGGCTCCTTAGGTTTTTTTCATCATACCTAAGTAATCGACGGCAGGATGTGCAATATTGTTGTTATGAGTCTGACTAATATGACATCTATTTCGGAGTCAGTCAAGGTTCTAACTTAGATCCTATGGAAATTTTATTTCTTATTAATGACTTACCAGAAACTGTCAAGGTGCCTTAGTGCCTATTATTCGCGGATGACTTGAAATTATTTCATAAAATTTCCGTCTCCCATGTATACGTGTGAATATCCTTATGACAAAATAAAGTATTCGACACCAGGAGGTTTCGTGCCATACATAAATCTAGAATTGACTTGATCTTTGATCTACAACCTTCTTCATTCACTCTCTTATCTCCTTAGGAACTAATAACAGCTTCATTGCTTTCTCGCTTGGTCTCACGTATCTATTAAAATCTCCACACATAATCACTCTTTCATACACTTCAGCTAAATTGAGAATATCCCTCACAGACTACCAAAACTCTAGTTCTTAAGTACACGCTGAGCTTACCGGAGCGTATACTGTAACCAGAAATACTCGCGTGATACCCAGTTTTATACAAACCCAGAGAAGTCTAGGCCCTACTAAACAGTAATCTCTTACACCAGTCACTAAGCGAGAGGAGAGTACGACACCTACACAAGCACGTGCATGATCGTCCCGGTCTACCCCAGATCATTGGGCCATCTTTACACTGGGCAGATCATCGGTGTCACTCCCCTTGCGCTTAGTCTCTGTCACACACATATCATAAATATCTCTTATTCAATACGACTATCAGTTCGTTTATATTATCATTCAATCCACCTCTCAAATTCCACGTGGCTAAGCAGCACTCGGCTCTCCTCGACCCGCCGGAATTGGCTCGCGTGGTGGGTGGCGGTCCCCACTGCCGCATGCAGCTACATTCACACCGACGGGGACGGAACGGTATACGTCGCCTCCGGAGGATGCACTAATCCGCACATCAGTGCTGTCTTGGTCCAGAATTCCAAACTAATTGATAGGCGGGGGTCGCGAACGAGCACGCTTCTGGCACACGACCCCCATAATAATATATTTGAGTGTTGCTATCCCATTCTGGAGATCAGTTCTTTGGTTGTGGTCTCCTGTGCGGTAGCGATATACCGATTACATGATGAGGCTGCTCCTAATTAACTGTACTCTGCATAAACACTCTTTCTAATTCCCAAACCGACTAAGCATGAAAGAGAATCTGAGACCAACCCCTCGGAGTCAATACATAAACATCGTAATCATTTTATAAATTACATAGGTAATTTATAGGCCACAGTGGCTCTGGTATCGTCACAGTTCCGGGTTCAAATCCCGGCATGTACCACTAAATTCGTGTTTTCGGATTTATGTACATATTTGTAATTATCACTTGCTCGGCGGTTATTGAAAACATCGCGAGAAAACCAACACGTCAAAAAGTTATATTTCGAAAATCGTAAGACCTTACTAAAGAAAGATCTGCTTTTTTTCTCTGGGTTGTGGAGGAGTCGCAACGTGTCAAAATTAGTATCTTCGTCAAATCCTTAGGCTTAGCAGCGAACCCCGTGAATCCGATCGGGACGTCCATACCAGTCCCGGCGTACACGAATAGAATGAAAATGATAGGGACAAAGATATTCGGATCCAGCGATCCAGTCTAGGGAATTCCTAGGAGGTACAATTACATGGTGCCCTCATCGCCGTGAATATAACAAACAATAATGTCGCCAAACTAATGGTTTTAAGATCCACTACCGAATGACTTCGCTTCCCGAATCATCATAACACCTTATCTTCAAACCTTAAAACCTGGTTCGATGGAGATCCTCATTCCATACAACGGCACGTCGGACTGGCGATGCACGGATAGCTATGCAGTTAATATTAGACTTAAAATACGCATCGGTTCGGGGATAATACTAGAACTGAACAACCACCAGTATGTTCCGCCAATTTAGTGATATACCGACATAACAACAATGTTTAAAATTCTTATAAAATAAAAATTAAATGAATATAAAATATGAATGGATTTAAGTAACAAATAAGTATACGGACTGCGCGGTAGAAAGCAGTTACTGTAGCCTGCGGATACTCGCGCTACCGAACCTCGATCCGAACCGAAAAATCTATTTATCCTCTTGACACCTGTTTTGAAGAACCTCTTACTGAAGTATTTTGGAAGAACACCAGCTGGGAGTTTATTTTACAATATGAGAGATCTCAGAATAAAACATCACTAGAACGAATGTACTACTCTTATGTGTACAGTACTTGTAATAATATAACACATCCCTAAAAACTGTCAAAAAATGAGGTATTTCTCTATGTTTATTCTATTCGGAGAAATATTATTTCACTATGTTTTCAATCACTCACATAATAAATAACACATACTATCTTGCAAATATGATTTATTCACATGATTCTTTTAGCTAATTTATGTTTAATTAAAAGAAATCCAAAATACATGATGGATAATGTCATATAACATACGAAACACCGAAGTCCTCTATAATGGTACAGTTGAACTTCGGTGGCATTGAAATGTAAATTTATCAACATTGAATTTCAATTTCCCCTGAAGTAGAAAGCAAATAATAAGAAAATGTCTATGTACCTCGTATGTCTATAAACGAGAATCTTCACGTGATAAATCATCGAGGAATAGAATTATTTACTTCATCTTCATTTACAAGACTGTATACTTAAGCTGACGTATTATTGCTAGGATTTGGTTCAACACTGAATATTTATCACCCTCTGTCACTTCGCTTATGAATAGTTATGAGGTTATTAGAACATTTATATGTATTTTGCATACCTCATGCTATTAATTTATGTAAACTGTGACGCAATGATAGATAGTTTTGTTAATTTGTACCTCTATTAAAATTTATTGAATAAAATTTTTAAAATGTATTTGTATTTAATTTTACAAATGGGTTTATTCCAAATTTACAAAGCGTATCAGTTATGAGGCTGTGCTTGGTCCATACGGAGATAAGAGAGTGAACTATGCTGATAAGTTACTTTTAGCCGTATGTATGGAACGAAACTTCCTTGTGTCGAACACATTCTTCCATCACAAGGGTATTCACACTTACACGTGGAGACGTAATGAACAGAAAAGTATGATTGATTTGATTATGATAGATGGACGTTTCTAAAAGTTATTAATGGATACAAGAGTCTTCAGAGGTCCCACTCTTGAAACGGACCACTATCTGGTGAAAAGCCAGTTTGTGGGCCTTTTTAAGAAGTGAAGGCACTGGTGAGTACGTATTCCTTTCGGAGATCGTGAATAAGAATACCGAATAAGAAGTGAAAAATTGGAAGATGAAAGTGTATGGAGTATGTATGTACGTCTAGACAATGACTATGTCTTTCCAACTAAGATGCAGACGAATTTTGGAGAGTTCTGAAATAAAGTATGGTGAACAGTACGAAAGGAGCATGTAGATGCGCAAAGAGACATAGAAAACTGAGAGGAGATGCTTGGTGCGATGCAGATTCGGCAGTGCCAGTGTACAAAGAAGAACTATGTGACACCTACGTTAGGGATAACTTCTGGTATTTGAGTAAATTTTGCTGGAGAAACGGAAGGGTCCCCTCCGATTAGAGGCAAGGGTTCACGTATAGACTACGTCAACTATATGGGTCATTAGTTTGATCAGCTTAGCAGCTAAAGTATATTAAAATCATTGAAAGGAGAATGAGGGTGAAATTCGATGGAGTGCTTTGGAAACACAGGGTGGATTTTGTAGCGGCAGAGAGAAATACCTAGGTGTATATATTGATGAACATTTGAAGTTTAGAATACACATTGTCAATCTATCGGCACGAATAAAGAAAGTCGTCAATATCATGAGAAATTTACGCAATGCCGGATGCAGGGATACCTTAAAACAAATATACTATGCACTATCTTTGATAATATATTGCATAACATGTTGGGGGAGTGCAGCTAAATCTCACATGATTAGGGCCGAAATAGCGCAAAGATCTGTTTTGAAGGTAATGCTTCGTAAACCCTTTTTATATCCAACCGAAGGCGTGTATAAAGAGGCTGATGTACTTAATCTAAGGCAACTTTCCATTCTCCGAACATCGTTGAAGGCACATAGATCATTGTTATCTTCTCCTAACTATGAATTGATCGCAAATCGCCGAGTGTATAAAATACCTAAACCTTGAATTAAACAATTTTTAACGGAAGTATCGCGTGTTTTATTTATTTTGTTGAACCTGACGTTTCGAACGCTTTGCAGCGTCCAAAAATTGTTTAATTCAATGTGTAACAATCGCGAAAACCTAAGACAATACCTAAACCTGTCACCAAAACCAGTTTTGCTCAACGTTTTGGAGATTTTGTTATATCAAAGGTTTATGGTGTAGTTATAAAGGCATGTAACATTAAAAATAAGAATATTAATGAAGCAAAATATATTATACGCACATGGTTAAAGTCACTATCATACGAAAGCACAGAGGATATGCTGAAAATTATTTCCTAATTTTCATTTCATTGTTAATTTTAGTATATTATCTTATGCATAGATTTCTGTAAGTGATGAGGCGAAAATTTATATTTATAAAAGTGTAAACTGGTATAAAGGTTTATCCGATACAGGCTTGGCTAGTAGAGAAACCAATGCAAATCTTGTTTGTAATAATATGTGTTTGTAGGAAATAAATATATTTTCATTTTTTTTTTCATATTTTATAATTGTGTCATTGACAATCAGCACCTGTGAGTCAAGAAAAAATCGGCCGTGTGCGAGTCGGACTCGCACGAAGGGTTCCACACCATTATCTATAAAAACGGCAAAAAAATCAAGTTTGTTGTATGGGAGCCCCCCTTAAATATTTGTTTTATTTTAATTTAATTATTTATTCTTAAAGTAAATATATAACTAAATATTCTGTGAATATTTCAAGCGTCTACCTGTTGCCGTTGCAAAAACGAGCAAAAAAATCACGTTTGTTGTATGGGAGCCCCCTTAAATATTTATTTTATTCTATTTTTTAGTATTTGTTGTTATAACAGCAACAGAAATACATCATCTGTGAAAATTTCAACTGTCTAACTATCACGGTTCATGAGATACAGCCTTTTAATGCATCACTTTTTTATACTTACATTTCAGCAGTTAAGGACAGAAATCCTAAAATTACCACAAAATGTTGCAGATCTGTGGGGTAAGGTTAACCGATGGTAACTTGATATTCCCGTACTTATAACAGTCATCATTCTGAATATTTTTGGCTCATATTATTTTCACATTTTGTTGTAGTTGTTCGCGTTGATCGCGGATTAACACAAATACTGCGAGCAATTGAGAGCTCGATGGCGGCGTTGCGTATGTCATTCTAACCGAATATGTATGTTAAGCAAGGGCGATTGCAGCCTGCCTACGGATGGATTTATCTATCTTGAGCTTCTCCGTATTTCGGAGGGTACATTAAGCCGTAGGTAGGCTGTTGTCGATACATGATAGTCTTTAAGCTAAGTCAGTGGCCCTCGGGCGGCTTTAAAACACTGGCCTCCGCCAATTCGCATTTAAGCAGCGTGGTGGAGTATGCTCGAAATCCCTTCGGTTGAAGGGAAACTCGTATCCCTGCAATGGAATGAGTAAGGATTGATGTGGGACTGCAAGCAATTTATATAAAATATGTATATGTCTGTCTTATCTCCTGTACTGACTATATCTTCAAAAGTTATATAAAAATACTCTTTGAAAATGAACTTATTACATAATTGTTGAATATCTTACTAAAACTAAAATTAAGTTTAACATTTAGTTTACGCAGCCACGGTTATTTTGTTCAAAATATTGTTGCTGCAAGTTTAACCATTACCGATTAAAATTGCAGCAACGAATTACCAATATATTCATGTCGATACTCTAGACCTATTACATGTGACTTTTTCACTCCTTTGTGAAATACCTCATCAAATGTGATGTTCGAAGTACCTTACACGTTATACATGCTCATACGAATTTTTCGTCAATGGCCAAGTTGTTCCATCCATATCGTATATCCTATTTAAATTCCAAGTAATTTTACACACATGCTACAATCTAATATGAATACATTGTTATAACGACTCGCTGCAACTGTACGTTATTCCATTAAATAGCTCGAAGGGCTTCTACGTATTAGGTCTGTTGGATCGCTATCCAAGCAAAATGTGGAAATTGAACACGAAGAGTTTATAAAATGCAGATCGGCTAATCTATGCCATCTAGCTATAACCAAAACTGGGTGCTACATAATCGATAAATATATTTAATTCCTGTTTTAAATACAAAATATACACATATATACATTTCCATTTGTCTTCTAGATCATTACTAGAATGCTAAACTGTTCTACAAGTAGTTACCCGATTTACAAGTCGTTTACAAATTACTAAAAGGGCTTTTCACTGTATACATTACTGCGTATTATCGTCAATATGAGAGTAAGTATAATATTTTAATAACTATTGAACTACAAGTACATAAAAATACACAAGATGTAACTAAATCAATCGTCAACGATGAGACTAATAACTGGCTGTAAATAGAAGTTTCCATCCATAGTCATAAAGTATATATAATTAATACAATGAGACAGGATAGTAAAACGAAATGGAACAAGATTTAAATTAGACTCAAATTTTATAGAACATTAGTCCTTAACCAATTCAATGGAAGTGCATTAATTTTATTTTTACCAAAACTGTACTCAAGTACCAAGTTTCATTATGATTGTAATTGGTAGAACAAGTGGCCCTAAGAAAGGCATTTTAGTTAACATCTGCAACTTGAATAAATAAATATTTTTAATATGAATATACGTTGAGTCTCATCAAAATTTTAGTATCGTCCACTATAGAAATATATTGCAGAATATAGTAAGTTATTACGGTTGCTGGTTGTTTCTATTCAGAGCGCGAGTTTTGGCGTTCAGTGAAATGGAGTGATGCCGAGTGGCTTTGTAAAAAGTAATGGCCGAATGCTTTCATGGTATAATACACTCTTATTGCAATGCACTAGAAGAAATTCGTCTATTTGAAGTTCTTGTCTGCGGATTAATTAGGCCTTTATAAGCATTAGCTCGTACAGTTCGTTCCTAATTGCAAATTGATTACAATGATATTTTAGTTAAATCATTTCCTAATATTTTATGGTGTCTCGACTATGGAAGTGCAGAACAATATCATGCCTATTGTTGAAAGTAGACCCAACAAACGTTGTCCTGCACGAAAATAAATAAATCTCAGAACACGAAAATAAAAGCAAAATCTTAGAATAAAAGTTAAAAGATATAGATAGACATTATGATGCACATAGAAGACTTCGAAATGAAGTAGGATGTAGTGACCAAATTTCTTCAGTTCAGATGACAAGCATCGGGCGCTAGACGGGAAGAGTTTTTGTTTTCGGGATATTCAAAAAGCATGTGACAAGATTGCGAGAAAAGATTTCTGGGACATATTGGCGTGGTACGTCATTGTGGTATGATAGTACATTACTTATTTTCTTTAAAATATTATTAATCGACACATACTTAGTAATTTTCTATAGAGAATAAGATCTATATTCGTGTAACTGTTTTATACGGACGATGTCATATAAATAGCAGATATACTGTATGAACAGCAAACACTAATCACAGTGATGAAAGACGATTATAACCAGAGTTACGACATTAAAAAGATGACATTATGACAGATGTTGTAGTGTTGGAAAAAATGCACCGCTGATTTTATTGTTTTGTGAGAAAGATTTTAGTTAGTTTAAAAGATAGTTTGAGTATTGAGATAAGAAGAGGCATGTTCTGTTGATTGGTTCAACACTTGAACTAGGTACCCATGCCTTGCAGCTTCTGGGTAAAATGGATACACGAGGCAGTTTATTGTAGATCGACATATTTTTTTTACTATTTTAGTAATAATCTATATTAATGAAATAGAAAGTAAGTCTCAAATAAAGTATCTATGATTAAGAAGAGTCACGCTTCAATAGATCGGACACGTAGAATAAATACAAAAGGAAAGAATGACGCAACAAATATGTAACACAAAAGTGAAAGGATATTGGAGCCGAGGTGATATCTTTGCACCAAGTCTCTTGTGGGACAAGCAGCAAGAGCCATATGACTTGGTCCTTACATAGCTTATTAATGGCACTCTAGCGGGGAGGCCTATGTTCAGCAGTGGACGAATACAGGTTGAGTTTATGATGACGATGTTATAAAAGCGAGTATGCTATGTAAGCTTACGCTCTTTTTTAAGATTAATATTAATGTTAAAAAGAAGTACTATAAACCGGCGAGCATATATATGCTTATGTATGCTTTGTAGTACTTCTGACATCAACTTCTGAGAAAATACAACCAATTTGATTATGGTAGTTAAGTTTTGGCCTACCACGGCTCCAACATCCTTTCAGTTTCGCGTTGTATATCTGTTTCGTTATCAACTCCGCCTATGTACATTCTTTCTACCTATACGAACTGACGGAATATGCCTCTTCTTAACACGGATACTCTATCTGAGACTAATTCTGTATTTATTTAATGTAGCTTGTTACTAAAATAGTAATTCGTTATCTCTAGATACAATCGATTAACTGCTTTGCGTAACGATCTAATCGAGGACCTGTAAATAAAATGTAATAAAAATATTTTATATCAGACCCAAGTGCATTTTCAGCTAGCAATTAATGTAGCTTTGAGTATTTACTTCAAATTTCAATAGTTTTCAATACAAAGGACATATTACATAGTAGTGGTGATACAGTAATAAATAAATAATATCTACGTATGTGTAATGAATTAACACGAATGAAAATATTAAAATACAATTTTTTTTTTATTATGGACGAATTATTGTTTGTTATGTAATTCATTTATTACTTACCGCGTTCGTAATGAAGACGTGAGAGAAAGAGTTGGTCTAAAAGAGAGTGTCGGTGTTAAGATAAGAAAGGGCATGCTCCGTTGGTTCGGACATGTAGAAAGAATGCAGGACGAAAGAATGACGAAACAGATATACAATGCAATACAGGATGTAGGAGCCGAGGAAGGCCGAGACTAACCTACCATGACCAAATTGGTCGTGTTTTATCAGAAGGTGATGTCAGAAGCCCCAAGGAACCGGCGAGCGTGCATGAAAAGAGCTATGAATGTCACAGAAGCGAGTGAAGTATGCAAGGACCGCGTCTTATGGCGCTCGGTACTCTCTGCCTACCCCGCAAGGGACTTGGCGTGAAGATATACATACATACTTACAAAAATAATGTAACGTTTGCTTTCGATATTCTTCAACGGGTTGGGTACAATTCTCAGTAGAAAAGTAGGTTAATTTAATACTTCTTGTGTATAATGATTTAAAACAATCTAGTTTTTATTCCAGCAAACACTGTTAAAGGCAAAATTACACCAGCAAAAATAATGATGGATGAAAGAATCTTAACAAAGCTCTCCCCTGCATGAAAATAATAAATCACGGAAGGGGAAAAATACTACGAGTATTAATGCTTGCATACCTGCATAACGTTCTTTGATCGCTCTTTGAATGTACACATGACTGGCTTTGTTCTTGTGTAAAATTCAATAACCAAAATACTTTGATAGGTGCAAAGTCATCTTTTCTTTCTCAATAAATGGTACCACTATGATTATAAAATATAACGTTAGTAGACCTTGGATATTTTACAGTAAATACTAATAACAGAGGTTATATAGAAAAATATTTGTAGGGAATAAGAATTCACAGGAGATTAAACTACTAAAATCTGAAATAAAACATAATAAAAGCTAAATTTTAAAATCGTTATTTTTATAATTTGATCTTTTTTTTAGTATTCTAGATCACAATGAGATAAGTGATATGGTTATGTCCTCAATCAGTATCCGTCCATCTGTAAATTGATCAGAACTATATTCTATTACCATATTTTTCAGCTTTCTCATGATATCATATATATATACCAAAGCTACCAAAGGCAGAATACATAAAGAAAAAACCTATTTCGGTTGGGTAGGGTATCAAATGAATGTGATTTAAAAAACAGCATGGTTGAAAAACAAATTGACTAACTTTTGGTTTTGGAAAAAGCATGGCTGCGTACTATGAAATAAACTCGCTGCCAAAGGTTTTCAATATGGCATAGAGTTATTTCAAAGAGGTGAGTTGATTTTATCATATAATCGGCAACGCGCAAGTAAAATGAATTTACAAGTGCCTAAAGACTACAGTAAATATAGGTCCACATACGGCCATATTAGCAATATATAAGATATAGAACGTGGTGTCGTATGTTTAACATAAAAAAAAATACGTAACATTTTCAGTTAAAGTAAATGTTAGATTTTTTTTTTGTTTTGTGATAATTATATTACTTTTTCCAAAAATTTATCTTTTCCTGAAAAAAATATGATACATAAAATAATGTACTGCATGTTTAATGTACTCACCATTACCCACAAAAAAGTCTCCGAGGCTGTTTGGCAAAATATTACAGTTAAGTTACACTAACCGTTTCTTGTTCAAAATCAAAACAGGGATAGGTCGTGACATTCTTATTATGATATTAAGCCTTATCCAACTAAATAAAGCGAAGCCGGGGCGGGTCGCTAGTCTATATCTTATCTATATATATATGAATGTTTGTCTGTATGTCCTCTATGGACTCAAAAACGGCTGGGCAGATTTTGATGAAAATTTAAGTGAATCTTCAGGTTAGCCCAGCAGGTGATCCTGCGAAGTTTGGTAACGATTGCATCACCCGTGCGAAGCTGGGTCGAGTAGCTAGTAGATACTAGCTACTCGACCCAGCTTCGCACGGGTATATATATAAAAATGAATGTTTGTCTGTATGTCCTCTATGGACTCAAAAACGGCTGGGTAGATTTTGATGAAATTTTCAGGGAATCTTCGGATTAATTCAGCGCGTGATTCTGTGAAGTTTGGAAGCGATCAGATCACCCGTGCGAAGCCGGGGTGGGTAGCTAGTTATTAAATAAAACAGAAACAAAAAAAAACGCTCATAGAGTGAATGTTGGAATTATTCAAAATCAAACAACGAATTTGCGTCAATAAATGTCATGGATTACGATTGATGATGTGATGTTGGAGCAAGTGAATGAGATAGTATATCTTGGAAGTGCTTTTAGCAGCAATGGAAGGTACACCGCTGATGTGGAGAGATGAACGAGTGCAGGGAATAGGGTGAATGGAGCGTTGGACAAACTTCTAGGAAGCCGAAATCTAAGCCAGAAGGCACAGCTCGTTGTACACAACGCGGCGCTAATCCCAATGCTAACTTATGGAAGTGACAGCTGGGTATGGCAGAGAGAGCATGAAAGTAGAAAAAATGCGGTCGAGATGAGAGCATTGGGCAAAATTTGTTATCAACAAACAGCCATAAGTTGCTTCCTTGTTGCTTGCCTATCTTACCTACAGATTAACATAAATATTAAAATAGAGAAAAACGATAAAATAACGATAAAATAAGGAAAACGTTTATTTATTTTGGTAAAGGAAACATTTTGAATCAACATATACCTATCGGTAATCATCATAAACAAAAAAAAAATTTGCAAAAAATGTCTATTCCATAAATATATTTACATATGCGTGTGAATGTAATTTTTTTATGATCAAAAGCGATCTGTGTACGTGGTTATCTGGGAATGGGGTCCAGCGGGAACGGGACAGCCTGGGAATGGGACCAATAGAGGCTGCATGGCAAGTTTGATAATGGGACCATCTGCTACCAAACTGCCTCTTTTATAAGTACTATGAGATGTATGAATTAAGCAAAGCTGTGAAATCTAAACTTAGAATGTATATCTTCCTGCGATCTATGATAGTAAGCCAAGTATGATGTTTCCGGAACTCGTATGAAATGTAATTCATTGTTTTTGAAGTGAAAACTTCTTTAGCGGCGTTGTGCACTTTTTGGGATGAGTAAAAAATCTTAAACGCGCGTCAGGACACGTGACCCTTACCGTAAGACTTTGGTGATAATTAGAACTTAAGTTCGCTGCAGCGCTAAAACATTAGTTACCTCTAATTAAACATTTAAAACATGAAGCGCTAGATCGTTCACAGGGCATTATTCTCTCGCGACCAAAACGTTGTCAGCGCCATGAAATTGTTGGCGCTTACGCGTTTCGTTTAATGTAGTTTATCAACATCGCTGTTGGGTTTAAGCAGCGCATGGCTCTTGCGCGAGTGTGAGTGTGTGTTTGAGTTTTAGAGATTGGCGATGATGATGCTGGTAATGATGATGGTGAAAGAGTCGATGAAATTGTGAATGAAAGTTGATTTTTATGAGAGATAAACTTTATAATGTAAAATAATTATAATAGTTCTGAAGTGTGACGTGAGACGTGAGAGAAAGAGTTGGTCTAAAAGAGAGTGTCGGTGTTAAGATAAGAAAGGGCATGCTCCGTTGGATCGGACATGTGGAAAGAATGCGGGACGAAAGAATGACTAAACAGATATACAATGCAAAAGTGGAAGGATGTAGGAGCCGAGGAAGGCCGAGACTAACCTACCATGACTAAATTGGTCGTGTTTTATCAGAAGGTGATGTCAGAAGCCCCAGAAACCGGCGAATGTGCATGAAAAGAGCTATGAATATCACAGAAGCGAGTGAAGTATGCAAGGACCGCGTCTTATGGCGCTCGGTTCTCTCTGCCTACCCCGCAAGGGACTTGGCGTGAAGATATACATACATACATATACATACAGTTCTGAAGTGTTAAATTTTGTATGTATAATATATTTTCATGTTTGTGTACGATAGCGCAATAAATGAATATTGTATTTTACCACATACATGATAGTACTTTTATACTGATAAATAAAACAATTCGTGCGAAATTATTCCCTAATCATTCCAAAATATTCTAAAATGCACAACGTTCATGTTCAAGTTTTCACTGCCCGCCATCGATGTATATCCGCCTCCCGGTGTGTAACCCGTTTTTTTTTTTATACAACGTCGGGAGGTATTCAAGCATACGGCTCACCTGATGAAAAACTATCGTAGTGTATGAACGCTTACAATACATTAAGTATCACTCCCGCGATGCCATCTCTGCTGCTATCACAGTAACTTCTTAGGACAGTTTATATACCTCAGTTACACGCAGGAACACAACAAACATCTAGGGAGTTGATATTTGACAGCGACTTTGATGCGCCCTACCTCTGTTAAATTTGAGGCCAAACATGGATCAAATACAAAATAATACAATCTTCCCGACTTCTCTTAGTCTTAGTTCTCCAGAAGAATTCAGACTCAGATTGGTAATGTCACTACATTACCATATCGAGCAAAGATACGAGAAGAAAATTAGTTATCAACATCTTGGTTTTATGCTACATAAGAAACGCAGCTGTCAAAGTCAAAATATGCGAACCTTTGCGAGCGTTGGTTTTGGGTTCCATTCACACACATCACAGATATTTGTGTGCATAACACGTCTTGGTCTGGGTATTTCTAAGAGAGGTAAGATGCATATAAGCAACCTTACTAGAGAAGTACCACCACCTTACAGAAAATTGTAGTCAAATAATAACCCCTAAAGAGTTGTGTGTGTTTATCTGAGTCAGCTAGGCTACCAGTAAAAGCTGCTGAAGAGTTGCAGTTTATTTTTTTATACCACTAAGGTGGCAAACAAGCGTACGGCCTGTCTGATGGTAAGCAGTTACCGTAGCCTATGGACATTTGCAACACCAGGGGTATCACTCTTGCGTTGCCGACCCTGTAAGAACCTCATCACGCCTATCTTGAAGAACCCCTACCTACCTACTGTAGTCCCTTGGAAAAACCTCGGCAGGGAGCTCATTCCACAACTTATTACTCGTAGTTCTTAGTAGAAAACTTCTCAGGAACCGAACAGTACGAGACCATTGCGGTTATACACACATCAAAAGTGTCTAGGGATCAACATATATTTTTGCAATAACTTTTCTCCTGATTGATATTAATTAAAATTTTCTTTAAGGATTCATCAAATAAAGTGTTTTCGTTTGTCTACAGTAACGATAAACCAAGTCACCTTTGCATTAATAAAGAAATTTGCCATTTTCATAATAAAGGGATTTTTGACATTTGAACCACTAACATTAAAGTTCGAAAAATGACTGAAATAACAGTTTTCTTTAAAATTTTATTGGGTAACTTAAACAATTAATAATCCGTGTTTCTACCGCGAACACTAACAACACAAGAACATCGGTTTGGCATACTCAAAATGAGTTCATCCAAATCACGCTGTGGAATGGCCGCCCATGTTCGTTGCAACAACAAAAAAAGGTCTTCTTGCGACTGGATACCCTTCATATTCGGCAGAGCTCTTCTCTGTAGCATATCCCATGCATGCTCAATCGGGTTCAAGTCTGGCGACTGAGCAGGCCAGGGCATGACATTGATGTTAGCTGCGGCGAGAGTCTGTCTTACAACTCTTGCGGTGTGCGGTCGTGCATTATCATGCATTAACTGAAATAAGGGACCGATTTGCACTTGTAGAGGAACGATGACGTCTGATACAATCGTCTCAGCATAAATTTGAGCGTTGAGGTTGCCTCTGATCCAAATCAACTCAGTTCTTCCGCCGATCCAAATACCCGCCCATACCATGATGGTTCCACCACTATAAGGATGGACTTCCTGGCAGGATTTTAATCGCTGTTGGCGTCCAGGGGTTCTCCAGTGTCGTATACGTCTTGTATCCGGTCTCATACCAAAACGAGACTCATCAGAAAAGCACACGAAACGCCATTGTTCTTCTGCCCAATTTCTGTGTTCAAGAGCCCATTGATATCGAATCCTACGATTGTGCATTGCTATAGGTGGTACCCTTAGCGGTCTTCGGGAATGAAGGTTCACTTCATGCAAGCGGTTTCTGACTGTTTGGTCGCTAATTAAGTTCCCTGAAGAGTGATGAAGCGTCACGGCTAACATCATGGCGGTTATTGTTGGAGCTCTTCGAGTTGTGATTTGAATGTATCGGTCTTGTCTCCGTGTGGTGCAGCGATACCGTCCTCCATGGCGCTCAGCCACGGTACCAGTGCTTCGGTAACGTGTCCAAAGTCGACTGATAACACTCTGACTTGTATTCAGAGCTAAAGCCACAGTACGTTGCCGGGAACCAGCTTCTATCATTCCCACGGCTCTGAGCATTTCTTCCCTGCTTAAATGACGTCGCCGCTCCATAATAACGTTGGTTTTAATCAGTAGTAGGGAAACAGTAGCACTAATAATGTCTTCAATGCGTTGTATGTTTTTATAGGGAAAATATTGACAGCTGATTTTCATCTTTTACTCGAATTTGATTGACAGTTCCTGTTTCAAATTATGAAATGCACCAAAAAGGATCCATATAAATTTATAAAATCATAAATTTATTACAAAGCCACATCTCAATCTCAAGAAATCCGCATAAAAATGCTTGATCCCTAGACACTTTTGATGTGTGTAGTTTATGAGGATGAAGTGTTTGAACTCCTGGCCGTCGGCGAGCTGTGCGATTGTAAAACGAGGCTATTAGCATCATATCAAACAACTCCACAGAACACCACTCATCGTACAATCGGTAGAACACCCAAAGGGAGGCGAAATCTCTCCTTAAAGTCAAGGGCTCAATACCGTGTGTGACTTTAGGATCATCGACGATTCTCACAGCTCGCCTTTACACCGAGTCACAAGATCCTAGCTGGTAACCAGGTAACCCCGCTCAGAGATGACTACAGTACTCCATATGTGGTATATGACTTGGGACTTATATAATATAAGTCTTTGCCCCGCGCTGATGTACTGTTCAGCTCTGTTGAGCACACCAAGTTTCTTTGACGCCAGCTTGACCATTTCTTGCAAGTGACTTCTTCTTCGATATTTAAATCGTAACGGTAGAATATTAGTGATAAAATCTCATTTTTCTATATGAATATTTGTAAAAAGACTTCACTCAATTGACCCAACTTTAAATTTGAGAATACTTAATAACAAGGATTACTTCACCACCCAAGTTTCAATGAAAAGGAGAAACCTTTCCTCAAATTAAAATTCAGTGTAACTCATTAAGCTTCAGACGTTTTGTTCCAAGCGACGCCAAAAAGATAATCGGACTTAAAGGGTCGGATAAAATAATTTAATTTCACAAATCTCTCTAAACAGATTGGAGGTCACAAACATGCTATGAATTTTGAGGCCAAAGATATGTCTTTGGAGACTATTATTACATAGGCGTATTCCTATATTAACGAACAGGCAAGCTTATATGTGTATATAAAACAGTTGTAGAGTTTCATCAGTAACGAATGTGTCATTACTTATTAATGTAGGTAACTTATCATTAGTTATATAGCTAAAGCTAATGTCAAATATACGTGGTACACCTTGCCGATTGGCAGATAGAGCTCTGTTGAAACTGAGGCATGATACAGCGAAATGTAATAAATTTTCTAACTTAGTTTTCCAAGTGGAGTTATTTACATTTACGAGTATATGTAAACTAGCTATTACCCGCGGCTTCATCCGCGAGGTCAAACGGAAACAAAGCGTTTCCTATGGGTTCCGCTAAGTCGTTAATACGATAATCGTAGTTGATGTCATAATCCTAAGGAACTTCACATTTCAATTATAATATGTAGACTGTATTATATGATCGATTACTTTCGGCGAGCACATTCAAATTTTGAGCACTCGAAACTCGGCAGCAATTCACATAAAGTTGATTAATAACAGGAAATCTCTGACTAAAGTAAAGTCGTCGCGAAGGGGTCATCCCACAGGAATACATCACCGGGATACAAAGTAGCCTTTTTATCAAGGTGATGTGTTCCCGTGGGATAATGTGGATTAGTAGAAGATGGAAAGCCGCTGATTCGTTGAAGCGAAATAAAACATCCATATTCACTACGATTCAAACATCTAAACATCCAAACTATCCCATGGGAACATATCACCGGGATTAAAAGTACCCTATATGTTAATCTAGTACCTCATCTATCTATCTACCAAATTTCATTCAAATCCGTTCACGCATCGAGGCCTGAAAACCAACAAACATCCAAACATCCATACTTTCACATTTATTATATTATTATTACATATCTTTCCTGGAGGAGAAGGTGAAGCGGGCGTCCAAAAAACTTGATGTGCTCAACAAAGCAAAGCTTTCTTCAGCGCGGAGCAAAGATTTATATTATGCAAGTCTCAAGTCGAACTGTACATGCAGTACTGCAGTCACCTTTAAGCAGAAGCACCTGGATACCAGCTAGGAGCATGTAATTCAGTTTAGAGATGAGCTGAGAGATGATGAGAGTATTAATTAATTAATTAAATCAATTTATTTCAGGTTATTAGTACCCATAAAAATACACACAAAATTAAATTAAAATAAAATAGAATATGACATATAATACATGTAAACTATAATTGCCTCCTCATCCTGCACAGTGGGACGTGTCTGTCACAACAATGTCGAATGTAGGGGCAATCAAGTCTACCAGCGATCATCGCCAGGACGGCGTTGGAGCTGGCCCGCACCCGGCGCACCAGGGATGCACCCCGCTTGCGCATACTCGCGTGAAAACAATCTGTGTTTGCAGCTGCAAACATACCTGATGCGCTACAGAAACGGGGCAGCCCCAACACCGCTCTGAACGCATTGTTGAACTGGACTCGGAGGGCACTATACACGTTCTGCGAATATTGCGCCCACAAGCTACATGTGTACAGCGATGTACAGTATGCTCGGAATAAAGTAATTTTAACGGCGTCCGAGCATCGCGCGAACCTACTCGCTAGCATGTTCGCTCTCCGCGACAGCGCCCTCCGTTCCCGCTGTAGTGTGAACCTACTATAGTAAGTCATGGTAGTATATAATGTCTTATTGTTTGTAATAGTGGACAGTATTATTAAATCACTCCTGTTGTACACACATATTGTTTTCGTTCAATTCCCCTCGCGCCCCGCACACCTCATGGCGACCCTGCCTTGCGCAGGCGCCGCGTCGTCGTTCCGGTGTCGAGTAGCGGGCGAATAGTGCAAGTCGGCGGATTCCTGTGTGCCTCGGTGTACCTAACTATTGAACAAAGACGAACATTGTAATGAAATATGAATTGATTCCGTCACGATCGAACTTTGTGGAAACTTCGGCGGCCTCTGGTGCGCTACGCCGTGGGAACGAAATGTATCTACGTGCTTCAAGATGGGCAAATCCTACTCGAAGACCGAAGACAAGGAGGTCATAATCGCGCAGACTGCATCGGGAGGCAACAATGGAGCAACGGATTTTGAGATCGAATCACATATTTCAACGAACAACATATTGCTAACCGCGGCCTTGGTGATTTTACTAATTATTATGATTGTCATACTGTACATGAAGATTAAAGAACGGCAGAAACGGTGGATCCAGAAGAAAATAGATTCGGAATTTGTTAGAAGACTTCGTTATCGGCTGTCTGGGAGGCGAGAACGTGAAGAAGAATCAGTTGGTGTGTGAGATGGGACTTGTCCTGTATTCCTGTGTCGTAAGTTAGTGCGTGAGTCAGTGCCTCCAATAACGAGATGAAACTTTTCACCTAAGTAAACTTTCACCTCTAGTGCTCAGTAAGTGTCAGTGCGGAAACATCGTAAGTGTGAAACATTTTTCGGGATTATTTTACAATTCTAACATGAATAACCATTATTAAGTTTAACATTTTATCACGACATTGGTTCTTGGTCTTAAAATATGAAAATGATTTTTGTCATTTATGGAAAAGAATTTAGAATTAATTTTAAGGGATTTAGACGATATTCGAGTTAGTTTAAGAAAATTGGGTAAAGATAAAAGATTACGTTATAAAGATAAGGTAAATGAGAAAATACAAAAGGCTAAAAAATTATATGCAACATATACAAATATTATTAGTGTTTTTTCGCAGCAGAGATGCTCTTTACAATTAGCCGAATATATTCATGAAATTTTACAAGATAAGATAGAATCGAGTTATAGAACAATACTTACCTATAGTATTTCTAATGAGTTAGGGAAAACATTTTCAAAAATGGATACATTTGATATAAAAACTGCGGCGTCTCTGATTCCAAATATGGACAATTCAGAGGAGACTACGGAAAAAATTATTGCAGGTCTAGAATTGTATAACGATTGTCTTAAAGATGTTAATTCAAAGAAATTGTTAATTTCCTTTGTTTTGAAAACAAGGTTTACGAATATTGCCAGATTAAAATTAAAATCTGAATATAATGACGTAACAAGTCTTATCAGTGACATAAAAACCTATTTGCTTACAAAAAAATCTGCAAATTCTATACTCTCACGGTTAAATAACTTATGTCAGGATAATATGTCTGTAAGTGAGTATGGAAATAAATTGACAGAATTATTTATAAATCTGACTATTGCGCAAGCCGACGGCAATCCGAAGGCCCGTGAAATACTAACACCTATTAATGAAAAACTCGCTATAAAGAGATTCTCTGATGGCCTTAGGAATAGGAGGTTAAGCACTATAATTTCAGCTCGAGATTATACGGAACTAAAAGATGCGGTGCGTGCGGCAGAAGATGAGGAGCTGGCCCAGCCCTCAACATCTAACACGATTTTCAACGCGAGGGGTAAGTCAAATACAAATAATAGATTTTGTAGTCGTCCAAACAGAGGTCGGAATAATTATTACAGTCGACGTGGTGGTGCTAACTACTTTCCTCAAAATCGTGGAAATTTTTATAACAATCACCAACAACGGGGTTATAACAACCCATCTAGAGGCTTTATTCGTGGAAATGGACGTGGTTATTCGCGTGAAAACTATAATAGATTTTCCAACCAATATCGCAAAGAAGGAAATACTCATGGTAGAGGTTTTCAGCGCAATAATGTGTTTTCAGCACAAGCAGGAGATAATGGCAAGGTGGATCATGACAACTCAAATTTAGAGGAGAAGCAGTTTTTTCGGACCTAAGAATTATAACATATTGACTTGCGATAAAAATGTTAGGTACGTTCATTTTAATGTAAACAATAATAGGCGCTCATGGTTATTAGACACTGGCGCATCTCTTTCGGCTATCACTAAGAGATCGTTATCAAAACACATTCCAGTATATAAAGACAACATTGTAATCAATGGGATTGGTGGTAAAATTTATTCAGAAGGTTATGTTTACCTTGTACTACAATCTCGTGAGGGTAGTACTTATAAACATAAATTTTATTTGTTCGATACATTGCCATGCAAATCAGATGGAATTCTCGGCTTAGACTTCTTATTAAATTTTAAATCAAATATTGATTTGGAAAATAGTATTTTGAGTTTACGACATGGTGCGGAATGTATTCCAATTTATAACTCGCCTATAGTTATTAGTCAAGTTTTGACTATCCCTGCAAGATGTGAGTCAATTCATTATATTAAATTACAGAATGATAGTTTATGTGATGACTATGTAGTATTACCAAAACAACTTCAAGAAAATTTGTTTTTAGCAGCATTGATAGTAAAACCTATTAACAATGTAATTCCAATAAAAATTTTAAACGTCAGTGAAGAGTCAGTATATATTCCTACTTTTCAACCAGAATTACATTTACTAAGCGGATATCAAATATGTAACTTTAGTAAATCAAAATCAAGCGCAGACCGAGAAAAAACCCTATTATCATTATTAAAATTAGACCATTTACATTCTACTGAACGGGATACAATTAAAGCTATCTGTTCAAAATATAATGACATTTTTAACTTACCAGGCGACAAACTTACAACCACTAATGTACACGAACATAAAATTTATCTCAAACCAAATGTTACTCCTGTTTATACAAAACCTTACAGATTACCAAAAAGCCAAAGTTATGAAATAGATAAACAGATTAAACAATTGATACAAAACGATGTGATAGAAGAAGCTCGTAGTGAATGGTCTAGTCCTATTTTACTTGTACCAAAAAAATCGGATAACGGTGATAAAAAATGGAGGTTAGTTGTGGATTATAGAAAATTGAATAATGTTATTCAAGATGACAAATTCCCATTGCCAATCATTACCGATATTTTAGAATCACTTTCCGGTGCCGTCTATGTTTCTCATTTGGACCTAAGTCAGTCATATTATCAAGTCACCTTAGATCCTGAATCAAGAAAATTTACTACCTTCACAACGAATACTAACACGGGACAAACCGGCCAATATCAGATGAAGCGAATGCCGATGGGTCTTAAGACTAGTCCCAGTTCCTTTTTACGTGTTATGACAATTGCTATGTCGGGTCTAACGCATGATAAGTGCTTCATATATTTAGACGATCTTGTTGTTTTTGGGCGTAATTTTGAAGGCCATAACAAAAATTTAATAGACGTTTTTGAAAGACTTAGAAAAGTTAATCTAAAACTAAATCCGAACAAGTGTAATTTTTTGAAAAAAGAATTATTATACCTTGGTCATACAGTGTCGGCAGAAGGAATCATGCCTGATAAAGAAAAAATAAAAGTAGTTGAGAATTACCCCACACCAAAAAGTACAGACGAAGTCAAACGGTTTATTGCATTCTGCAATTATTACAGAAAATTTATTAAAAATTTTGCCGAAATAACACTACCATTAAATAATTTATGTCGAAAAAATATTCCTTTTGTGTGGTCTGATCAATGCGAAAATTCATTTAAATTCTTAAAAAGTGCTCTGTCATCTCCACCCATTTTACAATATCCAGATTTTTCGGATGACAATGAGTTTATTCTACAGACCGATGCTTCTGGCTTAGCAGTAGGAATAGTACTTTGTAATAAAGATATGAGACCTGTTTCTTATGCAAGCAGACCTTTAAATAAGGCAGAGAGAAACTATCCTACTATACAGAAAGAATTACTTGCAATAGTCTGGGGTATAAAATATTTTAGACCGTATTTATTTGGCAAAAAATTTACAATTATGACCGATCACAAACCATTATTATATTTATTCGGAATGAAAGATCCTTCTAGTCGTTTACTTAAATTCAGATTAATATTGGAAGAATACGATTTTAAAATAGTTTACATTCAGGGTAAGGATAATGTCGTAGCTGACGCGTTATCTAGGATCGTAATAACTTCTAGTGAATTGAAAGATGTGAATGAAAAAATTATGACTGTAATGACGAGAGCGCAGAAAAGAGTGGAAGATATGAAAGATATGAACAGTACTCGTATCCTTAATAATGACACTGACACTCGGCCTGATCAACCGAGAGTCGTGGAAATATTGCGGATACCGAGTGATGCGGTAGAAATGATTTTAACGGAAGGAAAAGATATAAATCAACGGGAAATAAATGTAGAATCTGAATGTTTCGCTTTCTCCCAAAATAAGAGGGTTATATACGTAAGCCTTGATTTCAAAACACAATTCACGCGAGCCGTATTTGTGTCGAAGTTAAGTGAATTTTGTAAAAAAATAAATGTTTCCGAAATATGTGTAATAAAAAGAGATAATAACGCGTTATTCATAAAAGATTTAGTTGATGAAATTAAAGGAAACAAAATATGGACCGGTCCTCGTATTTGTATATTAAGGGGAGTTACAAGAATATATACGGAACAAGAAAAGAGATTTATAATTAATGACTACCACTTACTGCCTACCAGTGGGCACGCTGGTATACGCAGAATGGTTAATAATATTAGGAGAAAATATTTCTGGACAGGAATGGAAAAAGACGTGACAGACTTTATAAATAAATGTGAGAAGTGTCAGAAATCAAAATATTCACGAAAAACAAAGGAGCCTATGGTTATAACAACCACGGCAACATGTGCATTTGAAAAAATATTCTTAGATTTAGTAGGCCCTTTAGATAAGGATATAGATGGTAATAATTATATACTAACACTGCAGTGTGAGTTAAGTAAATTTGTCGAGGCTTAACCTCTTAGTAATAAGGAAACAGTAACAGTAGCTAAGGCTTTAGTTAATAATTTTATTTTAAGGTTTGGAATTCCAAAAACAATCGCTACAGATAAGGGAACAGAGTTTATATCATCAACTATGACAGAGGTGTGTAGTATTCTAGGTATCTAAAAATTAAGTTCAACTGCTTATCACCATGAGTCAATAGGCTCTCTCGAGAATGCTCATAAACACTTAGGTGCATTTTTAAGAATCCAATGTGATCATTTTCCTGAAACTTGGAGTCACTGGTTACCCTTTTGGTGTTTTACTTATAATAATACTATACATACTGCCACAAAATATGCTCCTTATGAGTTAGTTTTTGGTAAACCATGTAATATCCCTAGTAGAGTAAGTAGTTGTGTAGAACCTTTGTATAACCCAGATAATTATAGTTTGGAATTAAAATACCGTTTGCAAATGGCGCATAAAGACGCACGAAATAATTTGCTAAAAAGTAAATTTGCTAGAAAAATAGACTATGATAAAAATGTTAATAATGTATTTTATAAGAAAGATGATTTAATACTGTTAAAAAATGAAGCATGTGGGAAACTAGATGATTTGTATGTTGGCCCATATACTGTAATTGAAGACCAAGAACCTAATGTTAAAATTGTAAAAAATAATAAAGAAGTAATAGTACATAAGAATAGAACAAAAATGTTTAAAAGATAATAGCGTATAACATTAAATTTGTAATAGAATATAAGTTTTCTCGTATAGAAAAAAAAATAGTACTTGTATTTTTTTTTTCTCTTGCACCCCTGTGGTGTAGTGTGAACCTACTATAGTAAGTCATGGTAGTATATAATGTCTTATTGTTTGTAATAGTGAACAGTATTATTAAATCACTCCTGTTGTACACACATATTGTTTTCGTTCAATTCCCCTCGCGCCCCGCACACCTCACCGCTCAATATCTGCATGGTCCCTGAGGTCCGCGGTAACAACATGCCCCAAGTATGTGAATTGGTTCACTCTTTTCAGAGGAACACCACTGAGACGAACTGGTGGCACATTTGCTGGACACTTAGCACCAGCTGCCTCAAAGACCATGTATTGACTTTTGGTCACGTTATACATTAAGCCGTGGCCAGCCGCATATTCTTCACATATTCGTATAAGGTGTCGCAGACCACAGACCGACGCGCTCAGGAGCACCATGTCATCAGCATAACTCAGGTTGTTGACGCATACGCTATCTATATGACAGCCGACATACTGGCTGCTGAGCGCCGCGATCAGTGCATCCATATACAAATTAAATAGAGAAGGTGAAGTTAAGCCTCCCTGTCTCACACCACACTGCAGCCTGTAAGGCTCCGACATTGTCCCCGCCCATCTGACGTTGTTGATCTGGTGCGTATACCAGTACTTTAAAATACAGATAAGTTCCCGAGGTAAATTAATGCTTTCCAGCTCCAGTATTGTAGACGATCCTAAGCTTCCACATGTTATAGAGCCTGTAACTTTAAGTTGAGTTTTTGACTCCCTTTATACCGATTGTACAACGGGTTGTCTTCTGTAGAATTATTCGATATGATGCCGACAGCTTCTTTACAACCGCACGGGTCGCTAACGGCGGAGAGTTCATGCTCACTCGCTGGAACCGTAATGGTTGTGTACTGTGTGGTTCCAGAAGAGTTTTCTGTCGAGAATTGTCAAGTTATGGAATATAAAATACTCCCAGCTAAAGTTTATCCAAGGTTATCCATATATCTACTATAGCTTGAGTTTTTCAAGAAAGGCGTCAAAAATTGACAAATACTACGGTGATTGCGTACCGTCAGCCAGGCCGTACGCTTGTTACCACCATAGTGGTATAAAAAATTCTCTGCTGGGTATAGTCTTCACCTCACGTTTTCCATCATATGATAACCTGCGCTTTCAGGATTCCGCCACTTTAGACTGCTCGTTTAAGGACACTGAATTATCTAGAAAGAGGGCCCAACACTTGCCAACCCATACGTGGCAACTTTCCGATTTTTCTCCTTCATCTACCGTTACTGTCTACTGATAATACATTATATCTTTATTTTACTGACTTTAAATGCTAGAGACTTTGGTGACCCGTCGAATTTCTTCGTTTTCGTTCTTCAGTTTTCATCTCATCATTCTAATGAAACACCTAATACTGCTATCTCCGGCGCGTGCTATGTGACATTGAACCTATGCACTAGCAACGGTAAGGATTTGTCTATTCACCAAAGGACTAAGTCGGAAAATCGTTCTGATTACGTAGACTAAGATATTCCAGGATTGAGCTGAAATATACAGTATGGATGTGGCGAAGCTTTCTGATTGCACTCCTTTGTTAGAAACTATATCGCTCAGTCATGATGGTTCTATCGCCAGGCACCTTATGTGATGACCCAGACTTAGAGGAGGCTGAACAGTAACATGATTACAAAATATTTCAGCAAGATATTTATAAATGGCATAATTGACATTAATGCCCCGGTGCCCACAGTTAAGCTAGGTTTATTACTTAGGATATTTTCACTTTTACAGAAAATTTTAAATCTTTCATTGGAGCGATTACAATATTATTCCAGCTTGTTTCATTTCATCAAAGCATTATCCTTTTCGAAACTTTGCTACCAATATTCAAACAAAAAGTTTCTCCTCAGATTCTATGTGCTCACCGGCGACTTGTGTATACGTGGGGCAATTATCAGGGTGCACTGCTTGGTGATGGCATTGGCTTTAATTCTAAGGTAACCTACGTCCCTTAAAATAATCTCATTAAACATTTATAAAACGTAAAACAAGAGTACACGATGCGGTCTTAGTGCTAAAAGCATTCGCTGCATGCCAAATATAATACTCGCCTTTTTACGTTTGCCACACTGAAAGTTTTGCACTCCTAGTTGCTCATAACTGTACGAATTTTGAATTAATACTTTTTAAACAGAAAAACTGTTTGGTTTAAAAAATAGCAGAACATTATGTTTTCGTTATTTATTATTATATATAACAATTCGTGCACATAATGAAAATGGAATTTACGAGAGAATCTCTTTAAATCATTATGTAATTGTATAAGTTACTGCGTTTGTCTTTAAATTCTATCTACATGAACATAAACATACTATTAAGCAGTTGACTGAAGAATGATTGATACTTTAAAGATATTTACGTATCGCTATAGCATGAATTTAAAAAAAAATCGCATGTACTCGTAGTTTCAGAAATTATGAAATTCTAATGTAGTTGATTTCTTACTACTAATAACATAGCAGAAACGGGCTCATATCGATTAGTGCACAAATATGTTGCTATACCGGCTATATATACCGTTCGCTCTCAAATCACTACGTAAAACTACATGCGAAAAAACTGCCTTAGTTGCTTATCATGGATACGTATGTTCGGTTCTTCGCTATGGAGTGCTATTGTGGGGTAACTCAACTCTGTTCAATAGGGCCTTTGTCACACAAAAAAAATGCGTACGAGCAATTTGCAAAGCTCAACCAATGGCGTCTTGCAGACCTCTATTCAAAAAGTTAAAATTATTAACCCTACCGTCATTGTATATTTTAGAAGCTGGCATATTTGTAAAAAAACACCCGGAGATGTATCAGAAAGCAAACGAAAATAAAAAATACCTATCTAGAGACACAACAAAACTAGTGTTACCGATGTCAAAGTCCACATTGTACCAGAGAAATTGTTATTACATGACTGCAAAGATATACAATAAAATACCAAAAAGTATACGAGAATTGACATTTAGTCTGTTTAAAATTAGATTGACTAAATGGTTAACTGACAAATGTTTTTATTCTGTTAATGATTTTTTATTGACTAATCTGACGTTAGATAATTGGATAATTTTGACAATTTAGACATGGTATTAACTGCTTTTATAAAATAGTTAGAAAGTTTATAAATAATTAAAATTGTAGTTATTGCATCAAATTTGTAATAGTTGTTAAGTGTATGTATATTTGCATGTCATATAGCTATGGCAAAATATGCGGACTGACAATATCAAACGAGACCTAAATGTAACCATATTTTATGCAATTAAATTATTATTATTATTATCTCCTTTATTAAATTGTATTCTTATTAAATATATTTTTAAATATATCATTACAAAAAAAAAATACATTTAAAAATATAAAAAACAGCTTCCTTCTGATAGCGGGAACAAGGTCCAAACTATCAGTGGTCAAGGTCACAGAGACAGAAACCTCCTCACAATACGTGCCGTGCTAAGGAGGACTGCCTTCTGTATTTGGCCCCTAATCCAGCTTCCCAACGCGAGCCTCTTCAGATGTTGGTCGAGGCTCTTGGCTATTAAGCCATTGACCGATACAACAATCGGAACTATGATTGTTGAATCGACATCCCACATGTCGGTAATCTCATGAGCTAAATCAAGATATTTTGTTTGTTTATCTTTTTCAGCTTTCACAAGATTAACGTCATGTGGAACAGCGATATCAACAATGATTGCTTGGCGCGTCGATCGATCTATTAATACAATATCAGGCTTATTGGCTACAATAGTCCTGTCAGTGATAATAGATCGATCCCAGTATAATGTGGCATGGTCATTTTCGAGAACTGCTTCGGGCGTATACCTGTAATATGGCACCTCATTAACTACAAGACTATATCTCAAAGCAAGTTGCTGATGGATAATCCTGGCTACTTGGTTATGTCTGTGTAAGTACTCGCCGTTAGCAAGATGAGAACAACCGGAAACAACATGTCTGAGAGATTCCCCAGGAAGATGACACGCTCGACAGATGTCTAGCGTGCCATCTTTCATGATATATTTCCGGTAGTTATTCGTCTTAATAACTTCGTCCATAATTCCACAGACAAAACCTTCGGTTTCCCCAAAGAGGTCCCCGAAACGTAACCAGGATACGGAAGCCAACGTGTCTACATCAGGCCCGTGTAGGGCCTTGTTGTAGCGGCCGTGTAGTTCCTTACTTTGCCATATAGCCTTGCGATCGTCAGTACTTAATATTACAGGTCTACGCCAGTTCTCTTTAGCCAAAGATAAAGGGGTTAATCCACGATCCACATTAACCACATCCTTATGCATTTCCGTTTCGGTATGTAGGAAATATTCCCTGAGGTTACATATCTCCCGATTATGTAAGGTCTTGGCATTCAAAAGGCCACGACCACCACATTTTCGTGGGATATATAACCTCATTACCGATGATCGCGGATGATGCATACGGTGTGCAGTCAATAGTGTTCGGACTTTGCGATCAATAGAGTCAAGTTCAGTCTGAGTCCATTTAAGTATGCCAAATGAATATATTAAGACCGGCATAACCCAACCATTATAAGCTCGAACTTTGTTTCCCCCTGACAAAAGACTATTAAGGACTTTTGTCAGACGGCCAAAGAAACGTTCTTTCAATGTCTGTTTCATGTCAGTCTCAATAATTCCTAAGTTTTGAGACATACCTAAATACTTGTAAGTTTCAGATTCCGAGAGGGATTTCAGACGTATAGTATCTGAAAGTTCAAGTCTTTCAGATGCTAATATCATACCTTTCTTCACATGTATGACAGCACATTTGTCTACACCAAATTCCATTTTAATGCATTTACTAAAGTTTTCAGTTATCTTTAGTAAAGTCATTAATTGGACTTTGTTAGATGCAAAAAGTTTCAAATCATCCATGTACAGAAGATGAGATATAGCCTGATATCCCCTTCGCAATCTGTAGCCTAGTCTTGAATCCTGTAATAATGTGCTTAAAGGGTTCAAGGCTAAACAAAACCACAAGGGACTCAAACTGTCACCCTGGAAAATACCCCGTTTAATCTCAATTAGTTCGTCGTCACCAGTGATTGATCGGCATCCAGGATAGAGGAGGACTGTTCTCCATTGCTCCATACATGACCTCAAGAAGGTACATAGAGTTGTATCAATTTTGTACAACTCTAAGACCTTCATAAGCCATGTATGAGGTACGGAATCATAGGCCTTCTTGTAATCTATCCAACATACCGATAGATCTCTACGGTTTCGACGAACCTGTTGACTAATGACCATGTCAATGAGGAGCAAGTCCTTGGTACCACGAGATCCATTCTTACATCCATTCTGAGTAGTACACATAATATTGTTAGTATAAATATGTTGCGAGATTTTGCTTCTCAAAATGGATGTAAGTAGCTTATAGGTAGTGGGTAAGCATGTGATTGGTCTATAGTTTTTAGGGTCTGTGGTACTTCCAGATTTATAAAGGAGATGAGTTACACCCGTGGTCATAAAATTTGGGAGAGATCCAACATCTAACGCATGCTGAAATTGAGATGCCAAACAAGCATGTGAACTAGGTAGCCACTTCAGCCAATAGTTTTGAAGTTTGTCCGGTCCTGGTGACTTCCAATTGGCCATGGACCGGACTGCGCTGGCTACGTCGTCTTGTGTGACGGTTATTTTGGACATCGGCGTTATTGATTCACATGCCTGTTCGACTGTTTCAACCAACATATCGTCAGAGTGACTGACAGGTGTTGACCAGATGTTTCGCCAAAATAAATTTGTAGTTTCTACATTTGGTAAACACACATCAGCCAAATTTTGTTCAGACCTCTCCCAAATTCTATACACCCTCCTTTGATTACTTTGAAACATGCGATTTTGCTTCCATCGATCCACGCGTTTCTTATATCTACGTACGCGATTTGCCCATGCATAGAGTTTCTGTTTCAGTGAGTCTATGCGTTCTGTGACCCGAGACAGATATTCACGTGGTTCAATATTAGTACCAGTAAATGCTCGACTCACAAAACGCATGACTCTAGGGCGAGTATTACCCGCCCTGAAACAAATAAGTTTACCAATGAGAACTCTAGTATCAGCTATTCGCTTCTCAATTCTATATTGCCACGCAGGCGTTTGGTGGGCCGGTCGTGTAACTCTGTCACAGTCAGGAAATCGAACATGAGCTACACGACATGCTGCAACCGCTGCGCAATATAAAATTGAGTGCGTATCTACTAAATTTTCACTGCTATCAAAATAATTTGACAACAGTGAATTCAAAGTTCCCATTAGTAGCTTATTTTGTCTATTCATCGGCAAACGCGGTACATCTGGTCGAAGATGAGCGGGTACGTATCGGTATTCAGCAATCGCATGATCCAAAGTGCTCTTCAATTCATCATACCTGTTCCCTGTAGTAAAAGTCGTATCTTCTTCATATCCGTCTACACAAACAGGATCAGGCACGACCGCAGCCATTGGCGGCAAATCGGTCCGACCCAGCGGCAGCGGTTCAAAAGTGACACGACTTTCCTGTGCTTGGAAACGCAGCCGTTCAAGTGTGGTATCATCCAACAGATGGCAGCGTTGAATGGCCCGCACTTGGTCCGAAAGTCGTTGAGCGGAGACGTTGAGAGCTGGTTCAAGAGCCTGAAACACAGAAAGCATTCGTACACGGTACGCAGTGAGGTTAGTTCCCCCCTCTGTGACCTCAAAGTACACTCGCATGACATTCTCATTTACCCCGTGAGTCCATCTCATGCGACGCACTGCACCACCGATAGCGGGGACCCTGTTCGCGGAGCGTTGCCCACGTGGCCCTAAGCCGACCGGCGGTCGTCCTCTCCGGCGCACAGGTCTTGGCGTCGCCGGGGGAGTGGAGAATTCGTCACTCGAGCTCAACGCTACTGCAGCCGACGCAGTTGTGTTGTACACGGAGGGCGGCGGCTGCGAGGCGGAGTCGAGTGACGACTCTTGAGGTGGTAGGTGTGCGAATCGTCTTCTGGCTCTCGTCAGCATCTCGGTTCCTTTTTAATAGTCATTTCCAGTCTTGTGTATTATTCAGTTCCAAATGTGTACCGGTAATTCGTGTAGCCGGTAATATAAAATATAATTTGGCATTGATGACATTTTGTTGTTGTCATTTCTTTGATGTGTGTTTTAATTTTTAATATTTTATGTTTTGTTGAAGAAATCACCATATAACTTTATTTAAACTTATAAAATCCTGATCCAAAGCCAAAAAATAATAAATTAGTATATATTTTGCTATAAAGACGTTAAAAATAATTTAATTTGGAATTGTAAAAATAAACCACGTCTGCTGACATGTAGTGTTGCCAGTTTTTTTATTTTTTTATTATTATTATTATTATATAGGCCGTGCTATACAGGCTGTGATAAACTGCTAAGCCTTATGCCCTTTACGACATTGTCACAGAAGAAGAAGTATTGATTTGTTGTTTTGAGCTACAGAAGAAACAGTAGTCTTGTGAATGGATATTTGCATTTGATTTGAAAGCTAAATTATTATTAATACTAACTAACATCACGACAATATGTTAATGAGTTTATAATAGTATGAGAAAGACGACCACGAAGTCACATGCTCTTACACTATGACAATGTTTCTTCGCATACATCATACAATATAAACTTGCATTGTATTCTGAAAAAATTGTGTTCGTAATCCTGTATATAATCTTGACCGCGTAAAATTGCATTTTTTATTTTCATAAAAATCAAAGATATGAGATATGATTTTTAGTAGTTAGAAGACGCCGTAACCGCTTTCAATCAAAACGTGGATAATACGCCGTCCAATTAGCGGTCTTCATATTATTATAAACTTTTTACTGATTAGAAAACGTTTAAAATCACAATAGGAGAGAATTTTGTTTTATTCTCTGTTTGTTAACCATTGTCTATCTATCTATAACTTTACGCCAAATCCTTTGCGGGGTAGGTAGAGCTTAAGTGTGGGACATATTGCCAATATATGGGATTGATGGTTCACTGCTCCGTGCTGTGCAATCCAATTACAAGGATTGCTCAGCATGTGTGCGCAAAATTGGTGTCAAAGCAGGGTAGCATGCTGTCTACTAGGCTGTTTATCCTGTATCTCGATAGCTGTCTGCAGAGAATAAGGTCAACGAATGTGGCATTGAGCATGGGTGACCTAGTGGTGAACTGTCTGCTGTATGCAGACGATGCCATGCTATTAGCAGATACACCATCTGACCTGCAAATACTTGTCACCACGATGAAAGACGAATGTATGGAGAAAGGATTACTACTGAATGCGAAGAAAACAAAGATAATGATATTTGAAAAAGAAGAACCCAGAACTAATGTAAGGATTACGGTTGATGATGAAGTGTTGGAACAAGTGGATGAGATTGTATATCTTGGATGCGCTTTCAGCAGGGATGGAAGGTACTCCGCAGATGTGGAAAGACGAGTCAATGCTGGGAATAGTGTGAATGGAGCTTTGGGAATACTTTTTGGCAGTAAAAACCTGAGTCAGAAGGCACAACTCGGTTACGAGCTCGGTGGCTTAGTCGTGAATGACGCGACTTTGACACCAATGCTCGTGTGTTCGATTCCCACACAAGATAAACATTTGTGTGCATGAACATGTCTGTTTGTCTTGGTCTGGATGTTTTAAGAGAGGTAGGACGCATAAAAGCAGCCCGTCTGGGGAAGTACCTCCACCTCACGGAAACCGCAGCCAAATTACAACTCCCTAGAGGGTTGTTGTGTTCCTGTGTGTGAGTGAGGTCACCAGTAAGCTCCTAAGGAGTTGCTGTGTATGCAGCAGAGGAGGCATCGAGCGAGTGATACATAATATATTACAAGTGTTAATAGGCTACGGTAACTACTTTACATCAGGTGGGCCGTATGCTTGAATGCCTCCCGACGTTGTATAAAAAAAAAACTCGGTATATACAATGCAGTGCTCGTCCCAACGCTAACTTATGAAAGCGAGAGCTGGGTATGGCAGAAAGAACATGAAAGTAGAATAATCGCGGTCGAAATGCGAGCGCTGCTAAAATTTGTGGCCTAAGGCTTGTAGACCATGTTCGCAATGATGATGTTAGAAACAAAGTTGGTCTGAAAGAGAGCGTCGGTGTTAAAATAAGAAAAGGCAAGCTCCGTTGGTTCGGACATGTAAAAGAATGCAGGATGAAAGAAAGACGAAGCAGTTATACAATGCAAAAGTGGAAGGATGTAGGAGCTGAGGAAGGCCAAGACTTACCTACCATGACCTAATTGGTCGTGTTCTATCAGAAGGTGACGTTAACTTTTGTATTTTATTTAATATCTATAAACTAGCCTTAATGTTATCAATAAACTAATTTAGTGAGCAGTAGAACAGTAGAAGCGAAGCTTGTGTTATGGGTACTAGACAACTGATAAACATACGTAAATACATTTTTTTTGTAAATACATACTTATTATACATAGAAAATACCCAGACCAATACAAACAGACATGTTCATGCACACAAATGTTTGTACTATGTGGGAATCGAACCCACGAGCGTTAGTGTCAAAGTAGCGTAACAGCGCGTTTCACCACTGCGCCACCGAGCTCGTCGCCATAATTTGCCGAATTGAGCGAACAATTCTTTATAGCGTTATCCCGTTTCCTAATCTATTGCAATTGGTCGGGTCCGCTACCTAAGCCTAAGAATTTAACGAAGATACTGATTTCTACATGGAGCGACTCCCATCAGACTTCCACAACCCAGGGGGAAAACCTAGACTTTTCTTAGGTTAGGTTAGTTTCGTAACATAAATTCTTGGACGTGCGAATTTCCTCACGATACTTTACCTTACCGCCGAGCAAGTGCTAATTACAAATACATACATTAATCCGCAAACACGAATTTATTGATACATATTAGGATTCGAACCGGGAACTAGTCGGTCAATAGACCGGTTCAATGTACACTGGGCTATCACCGCTCAAACGGACGCTCTGAGCAAATACTAATTAACATAATTCGGTAAACGTATCACATTTTGGTAGTGTATGCAATCAGACTACGCGATACCAGCTACAGTTCAATTAATGTATCGGATTCAGGCACATCTGAGCAGGCAAGTGAGATTTATATGAATTATTAATTATAATGGCTTCTAGCTATCTCGGGGTGTGACGATACGTTTGTCAGCAAAAATATCTATAATATAATTGATGCTCTGATTTGGATGAAATTTGATGGTTGGGAATGTAAGAAACGTACAGTAGGTGAAATGGTACGCTTGGCCCATAAGTCAGCTTCGTAGACTATTTATTAACATATCTGCCACTAAGCTGGAAACAATAATGTTAGGCAGTTACCGTATCCTACAACATCGGAGGTGTTCCTCGTGCGTTGCTGAACCTGTAATAATCTCTTCATACCTTTGTTGAAATGCTGTAGTTCCTAAGAAAAACCTGGTCAAGAAGTGTTCCACAACTTAAGAGATCTGAATAGAGAACTTCTGTGGAATCACATAATACGTGACCATTGCGGTTGCAGTATGTGATGAATACCCAATCATCGGCGAGCACTGCGATTGTAAAACGAAGTTGTTGGCTTCATATCGAACAAGTTCTTGGAATACAACATATTTTACAATCAGTAGAATACACAAAACAAGGCAAAATATGTCCTTAAACTTAAGGGCTATTACCGAACTAAATACTATGTGTGAGCGTAAATTAAGATCATTGATAATTCTCACAATTCATGATTGCACCGAATCACAAGTTCCTTCCCGGTATTTAAGTACTCCCCTCTATAAGTGACTACATACTCCATGATTGTACGGTCTGACAGTAACTTGTATAACTACATATATAATTTATTTTCGGGACGGTTTTTCCGGGAGAGAGCTGTGTTAACAGCTCTCTCCCGGACCCTCCGTACAACCACCGAAATGCTGTAGGACCACACCCGCCGGTGGTCAGCGAGTCCAACGGACTTAGCCGGTGTTGTAGCTAGGCTTTCCCACCGACCATTCCGATAACCGCCACCCTGCTATGCTAAAAGAGAGGATGGGAGCTATAGAGTTCGTAAGATTGATGCTGAGATTAAAGAGCTAGTGGTAGCACCCAATATCGTAGGTAAAGTAAAACTGCGGTAGTTCGGTCATAATAAGAGGATGGGAGAGGATCGCGTCGTAAACAAAGCATATATGGGGAGATCGACCGGAAAACGACCGGTTGGCTGCCCCCGATAGCGTTGAAGCAATCAAGTCCAGAGTGATCTAAATCAGCTCCAAATACTATACTGGAAGGGAGCGGCTCAATCCATATTTGACTGACGTATTTTGGTGTCGAGACCAAGATCCATTTCAGGTCGTCGAGCCAGCGCAGTAAGTAAGTAAGTACTCGTATTAATGTCATTAGTACTGACAGGTATTTTTTTTTATACTACGTCGGGAGGTATACAAGCATACGGCCCACTACATGTAAAGCAAGTACCGCAGCCTATTAACGCTTGCAATATATTAACTATCACTCGCGCGTTGCCTCCTCTGCTGCTTACACAGCAACTCCTTGGGAGCTTACTGGCGACCTCACTCACACGCAGGAACACAACAACCCTCTACGGAGTTGTTATTTGGCTGAGGTTTTCTGTGAGGTGGAGGTACTTTCTCAGACTTTAATTTATTTATTTAACTTCTGCTTTAATGCGCCCTACCTCTCTTAAATACCTTACATTCTTTAATAATATTCATTAGGGTTGTGAGGAAAGTTTTTTCATACTATTAGTTATTTCTACAGTCTGTATTCTCAATTTTCAAACATTACAACTGCACAGGTTTTGTTGGAAATCAATAACAACTGTAAATTTCGCGGGCATTATTTCTGCCCAAATTCACAAATAAAATGAATATATTTTCTTTATTGCATATTATTACACATACAATTGTTAGATTAAAGGTGTACAAAGGTGAGCTTATCTCTAAAAGAGATCTCTTCCAGCCAACCCCACAGGCGGTAAAAGAAATCATGTACATAGTCAAAATCCGTTGCTTCTGTATATAATCAATAACTAATGAACCATGTCCGCCTTGGAAGCTGCGGCCACAAGATTGGACCCGCAGGGACAACAAATTTCTAAAATTGTCGTAGTTCCTACCTGGCCTACCTTTAACGTTCCCTTATTTGTTTGAGATGAAATAAGAGTTCCAAACGTAGTGTATCTTATATGTAAATGAATTTCGTGCATCTCGAAAATGACTCCAAAAACTTCGATCTTTTTCGAATTTCGCTTTTTAAGTTTATCTATTATTAGCTCAGATACTTATCAATTAATAGAGCACATTTACGGATCTACACTAATACCAGCTATTTGTAAGTATGGCAATTTCGTGTTTGATCCAGGTTCCTGCTTCGACTTCGGCACTAGTTTTGCACCATTTTCCTATTACTTTCAACAACAACTCTGTATATAAATACATTCCTTGAATATATTTATATATAGAATTATATAATTAATATATAATAGTTCTAACTATTTGCATCAAATTTTGTAATTAGATATGATTTTGCTTTTTAAGGTAATCTATATAAGTGTCTTTTCTGCAAAAAAAAAGGATTCTATACAACAACATAATAAGCCACTAACATCGGTAGAAATGTTATTAGTAGTGGCTACCGCATCAATAGATATTTCTAATATAGGGAGTATTGATAAACGTTTGCATACCCGCTGTTTACTCACTTGTTTAAACACATTATATATATATATAATGTATACATTATATATATATTATAGTCTGCAAAATAACTGCTGACTATTTATGGGTAATTACTATAAGAAGTTATTTACAAACTTGTTACTAATAATTATACGTAAGCACTTTACTACACCCATTTATTATATCGCAGACTAAAGTGTCAGCGAATTGAAACCGCCTGCGTCAGATGTCAGATCCAGCTGAATAGACTTTATAAAATTGCAAAGTAGACAAGAAAATTAAAACAGCTTGAGACCTCAATATTGTCTCGCAAATAATGATAAAGAAGATAAAAGTAAACAGTATACAGTGTATAGAATTCCTTATTTGTCAAAGCCGAATTACAATTCCTACCTTCAAACTTCCTAATGCGGAGGCGTTTCATCGTTACTCCCACTTGATTTATTATGAAAAGATACAGAATTTGTGTGAGGAAAATGTCTAAACGTCCCTGGTAAGTTACAATTTTGGAGATACTGTTGTTTAGATGGGATCGTCTCAACGATAATTGTTTTATCTGTTCTGATGTAAATTTCCCATTATAGCTTTATCTCCGGCTTAATAGATACCTGTTTATGAATGGCGTAAGAAGCTATTGTATGATTTTAATTAAAACATATTGTTTATTTTAAAAGGTATTTCAAAATGTAAATATTTATATTAGTGTAAGGTGGCAAAGTAAGCAATTGCCGTAGCCTGTGGACATTTGCAACACCAGAGCTCTTGCGTTGCAGAACCCTGTAAAAACCTCCTCACGCCTTTCTTAAAGAACCCCACACAATAGCATGGGGTTTTTAATTCCCAGGGCTCATTCCACAACTTAAGAGTTCTTGGTAGAAAAGTTCTTTGGAACCGCACAGTACGCGACCATTGTGACGTCAGTGTATGAGGATAAACTTCCATCAGTCGCCGAGTGGTATACTTGCATAAAGAGATTAATGACATCATGTCGAGCATTGTACAATTGGTAGAAAATGCAAAGGGAGGCAAAATCTCTCCTTAAACTCAAGGTCTCCATACCATGTGTGAGTTTCGGATCATCAACGATTCGCACAACTCGTATTTGCACCGAATTACAATGTCCTAGCTGGACTAGAGAACTCCATATACGGTTTGACTTGAGACTTATATAACATGAGCCCCGAGTTGAAGTACGGTTTGGCTCTGTTGAGCACACTAAGTTTGAATTAAACAATTTTTAACGGAAGTATCGCGTGTATTCCTGTCTTCCTGCGACCACGGACGCTGCAAAGCGTTCGAAACATCAGGTTCAACAAAATAAATAAAACACGTGATAATTCCGTTAAAAATTGTTTAAGTCAATGTGTAACAATCGCGAAAACCTACGACACACTAAGTTTATCGGACGCCAGCTTGATTTATTAAAAAATAATTATGTTTATATAAATTCATAACGTTCTATTTATTTTATATGAAATAGTAATAATCTCACCAAGCACTTTACTTTTTCCCCTCCATCTCCTTTCTGCAAGCAAAGCCATAATTGACAAGTAGACGACAAAAAATATTACTTTGCAGGAAAAAATAACATTAATTCTCGCAGTTATCTATAGGTGGCGCTATTATCAGAATTCAATCGCTCTTTAATGATGTTAACAGGATCTTTAGTTCATTCATTATGCTGTTAGACAAAGTGGAAATAATAAATTAGTTTTCAAGCTAAGTACGATAAAGTACGCTGAGGCCAAATCTCTTCTGCATACCTTAATATGTTAATACCAATACGCATTGGAAAGAAGGAGGTGGAGGAGTATGTGAAGGGGATGTTGCTTCAAACGCTTTTTTTCTTCAGTAAAAAGTGAAAACACAAATAAAAATGTTATAAATATATATACTAATATAAAATATATTAGTATATATATTTATGACATTTTTATTTAATAATATATAAATACTAATATAAAACTTAACAAAAATTAAACCACTTAAACAAATATAATCGAAAAATTGCAAAATAAGCTGAAAAAATTATCAGCGACAGAAGGCTCTAGCGTCAACACTGTATGTAAAGTAAAAATAAACTATATTATCCGAATAAATGCAAAAGTTAATAATTATTTATACATTTTATATATTGACTGTTCATTTTCATTGGTAATTATGATATTGGGTTCACATTACGATTTTCACAACAGTTTTACGTCTTTTCTGACACAATAATAATTAATTAAAAAATAAAAACATATGTTTGTAGTATTCAAATTATTATGTATAAAAACGGAATGTGTATGTTATTATCGCAATTCTAGAGATAACTCAATAATGTTTATTTACCTGCAAGTGAATTTAAATATTTTACTAAGCATAATAATTGCCAGAAAGCCCCTGAGAAATTACTGCTGCATTAGTAAAGTAGTTATGCGCGAACAATACTTTTTGAGTATGTAATCTTTCATAGTGTACAGTAATCTCAAATCATAGCTTCAGTCGAAAAGTTAAGCCCGCCGTATGTTTGTTTAGTACTCAATATAACAGAAATCTTAGGTAAAGAAGTATAATATTTTTATTCATAGCAAGTGCAGCCACTGTTAAATATTACGTAGACTGTGAACAAATAAAATTAAACGAGAGAAAGCAATTTGGAGTTCGTTACATTTTCTATTAAGAAGCAGAAAATAGTATTGTGAGAGTTATTATGCCCGTAATTTATTATAATAATGAGTAAAGACTCTTATTGAAACAATCGTAAACATAATGAGTTCTGAGAGTTGTCATGAATTTACAAAAACTATTGAATTAATTTACTTTTTAAACTGCTTGTGGCTCGAGATGCCAAAATTAGTTTGTTCGAATGAATTTTAACATCACAACTTGTCATATACAATGGTGATTTTGTTTTTGAGCAGTGATAGCCCAGTGGATAAAGGATCCCTATTGATCAACAGGTCCCCGGTCGAATCCTGACATGTACCACTAAATAGATGTTTTCGGATTAATATACTCGTATATATTTTTAATAATCACTTGCTCAGCGGTGAAGGGATTTATATTGTAAAAGACGTGTAAACTTAGAGAAGTCTGGTTTTCCCTCTAGGTTGTAAAAGTTGGACGGCAGTCATTCCGTGTAAAAATCAGTATCTTACTCAAATCTTTAGGCTTAGACAGCGGACCGGGGAAAAGGGAAGAAACAATGACAATTTTGTTACCTATTTTTAATAAAATTTAATAATAAGCTACTTATGTTAATAAATAACAGAAGGACGTATATTATATAGAATATAAAGCAACGTTCTAGTTTCAAGTGATCGAATAACATAATGGTATAGTGATCATAATCGTTTCTGGGATATTATTTCTAACTTAAATTTTAAAAGCGATTTCATACAATAATAATTATCATTGCTCATAGATATATGGTTCTATATATCGATATTTTTAGGAGCGGGCCTCGGTGGTAACATAACATGAATGTTCTCAAAAGGGCTTCTACGTGTTGAATCCGTATCCCCGTGCACGCCTATCAAATTACCGGGATAATACCCGTGAATAAAAATAATAATAATAAGTATTTTTTCTGGAAACGAATAAATATCTTAGTTCTAAATGGGTAATTAGGAGATAAAGTAATGTAAAATACGGGTTACGGCTTTAAGTGGGTCACGTGTGTAAGGTGATAAATAGTCACCTTTAAAAAACTTTTTTTTTATCCAATTAATTGTATTTTCAAAACTTACCTCTTCATCACATATTTTTTTTATACAACACCTTGAGGTATACAAGTATACGGCCCACCTGATGATAAGCAGATAGCGTAGCCTATGAACGCTTGCAATACATTGTAATATCACTCGCGCTAAGCCTTCTCTGCTATTAACACAGCTACTCCTTAGGAGCTTACTGGTGGTCTCATTCACACAACAACCCTCCAGGGATATGTTGCTTGATTGTGGTTTTCTGTGAGAGGTACTTCCTCAAAAGGGCAGCTTGATGTGCGCTACCTCATTTAAAAACGCCCAAACCAAGACAAGTAGACACGTTCATGCACACAATGTCCTGTGTGGGAATCGAACCCGCGAGCGTTGGTGTCAAAGTCGCGTTATTAACTGCGGCGCCACCGAGCTCGTCAAAATCGTGATCGTCGTCGTGAGTATATTTTATACCTTATTTATTACGTGCCAAACAAGCATACAAAATGATTGATGTTCAAAAGGTGTGTGCTATGGTCAAAATAAAGTCGAAATTTTGCAGGGCTCTAACTTCTATTCGTAGGTTCGAAAGGAATCTAAGAATTTACTGTCAGCATGGAGACTACATGAAGCTATTTTTACGTAAACTGTATTTTATGGTTGAATATAGTGCCGGATTAAATAGTTACCGTTGCGAGATATCGGTCTTGTCAGAAATTTTTCCCACCTATTTTAAGCAAATCCCTAATGATTTCCTCAGAAAAGGAAGCATCCGTTTCTCAGGAAAATCCCAGAAAGGATTTTATTATAAAACAACGTTCAGAGTTCTCGCAAAGAGCCTCTTTGGAACAGCATAGTCGACCATTTTGGTTATAATGTGTAAGATTTGAATCCCCTGTCTATCGACTACCACTAACTAATATTATAATGTCAGATTACTTCTTCCTTTTTTGATTATTACGGAAAACTTGAATAAAACGGTAAATGAGAAAATCTTATATACGAGTATTTGTTATATTGTCAAGCCTAAATTAGATATAACATCGAATAAATGCAGCCACCTGTAGCTGGAAGCAGCTACAGTCAAAGAAGCTCGAGATAACTACTTGTAGTTAGACGACGCTACATTTTAAGACATTGTTTGCAGTATGTTATGGGAGTGGAAACAGAATGGTTTATCTCGTTCGGGAATATTAAACAGGCTTATTTTATTACTATATAGAACATTCGTTGTATTTTCCTGTAATTGAACATAAATATATTTTTGAGATTAAGTGTAAGCCTACCATAGTTCTTGTTCATGAACCTACAATGGTTTTCCAAAATTTACACATTAATTTTATTTTTTCATAACCTGTATTAGCCGAGCTCGGTAGTTACATGTACTGATTATACATGATTTTGGTGTGTTCATAAATTTTGTCTCATCCTTGCGATCTGGTTAATCTTTACAAACCTAGGATAAATAGCGATTATCGTTTTTATCTTTAAAAAAAGAAACAAAACGGTTTACAATGACATGAAACTTTTGTCTCTCTGCATATTTGTACATAAAAAATATTTGTGTTCACCCACTTATGGTTGAAATCCGAGTAATTATTACTGAAAATTTGTGATATAGATATGAATTTGTTGTACATGTTTTAATTTTTTTGTTTCCAATTAAATTTAGAAGAACTTACTAAGTCTTTATCTATTTATACAGAGCATAAGGTAAAACGTTTGATTAGTTTAAATAAAGATTTTGCTTCCCTTTTTGTGTTCTACCGATTGCCCATTGTATTTCGGGCAGTTCTATGATATTATGTTCACAGCTTTTACCTGCACACACACACCGTTTGCTATTGGCAGCAAATTCATCCCCATTTACTGGAACCACAATTGTAATGTTAGTTGGCTCTAGAGGCATATTATTACGAAAAACATGAAGTTATGGAATTAATTTCCTGTCACAAGATATTGAAGAATGTGATTCTTCTAACAGGACGCTATTAGATTTTTTTTAGAATCGGCGATGTACAAGTGATGCCCCTGATATTACAAGTGCCATAAACTTATGTTATATATAAGTTGATGACATAAAACTAAACGAGTATAGAATATATTTACAGAAAAAAAAAATATTTGCATATGTTTATCAATTGTTTAATCATCATTTAGTCATAGTACAAGCTTTAGTAAGAGTCTGACTATAGACTATAGTTTGCCAGGAAATATTTATTTATATAATCAATTTTGAACTGTACTTGCCAAATAATGCTCAAATGTGTGCTTCTGATAATGTATATATAATATTGATGACTATTCCCAAACGAAAAGATTTAATTATTCATTCATTTGAATTTATCCACTTAGATATCGTTTCGGTAGATAAAATTGTAGAAAATATGAAAAGTAAATACGCAATGTTTAAAATATGACTAAGTGAATAAAACATAATTTTTGAAATAAAATAGCCAATTATTTTTAGTGAATCAAAAAACCAACCATTTGGTGCGAAATGTGTTACCATATCCAAATTTTCTATTTATTTTTATTACTGTGTTACTTAAAAAATATATTTTATAATGGAAAAGTTTGCTTCCGGCCCATGGGGGCATCGCTGTATCAGTGAGATGAATCTAACTGGGAGAACTGCGGCCATTGTTGATGAGATCGACGTTGGCATGGAATACTACATTCCTCACTCCGATATCGTCATCAAAAGCTGGAGACGTCCTTGGTTTAATCGCAAACGCGCTGAAGCTGTTAGTAACAAACAGGTCAAGTCAGGATCAGGGGTCGCGCCCTTAAATATCAGTGTATTAGCTTGCTGAAATTAGCCTTCAACACTATCACCAAGGTTTGCAAGAGAGCATCCACAAAAGCGGATGCTCAGCGCGTTCGGCACGGAACTAGTGGCGCACCATACTTGGTCGCGTAACTACTGGCGACTGGCCAAAGCTATGCAACCAACTTCTGCCACCGCTGTGATGCCCCGATGGCATATGAAGACTTGGAGAGAGGCCAATGTGCAGCCGGCCCCCAAAAAAGGAGACTGCTCTGACCCATCAAATTACCGCCCCATTGTGGCACGGATCCTCAACAATCATTTGATCTTTTTTTTTTTTATATTAGTTCAGCATAGTAGCCCCTCCTTGCCTGATGGTAAGCGAAAGAGGATGTGATCTGTTACCAAGAAGTAATTAATGATTGTCAGTATAGTTTTAGACCGAAACGATCAACGGGTGATCTTCTAGCGTATGTGACGCACATCTGTGGGGCGGCTATCGATATGTATGGCAAATCCATGGCAGTCAGCCTAAATATCGTCAAGGCGTTTGATCGGGTCTGGCACAAAGTACATCTCTCCATACTTCCGGCATACGGTCTGCCCCTCCAGCTTTGTAATTGGATTGCTGACTTCCCGCATGAGCGTAGATTTCGCGTCCTTGCAGATCGATGCGCTTCGCGGTTCATATCTGTGTAAATACCGGTGTCCCACAGGGCTTCGTTCTATCGCCCACCCTCTTTCTTTTTCATATCAATGGCATGCTGCCACTTGATAATATTCATTGCTATGCAGATGACAGTACGGTCCTTGGGTGATATTTTGGCCATGTGCTGGTCGGACAGAAATCAATGAGAAACGTTAGAGTCTTGTCCTTGAGCTGAATCGGATTGATCTCATTAGTAAATGGCCTGGTCGAGTTTAATCGGGGGTTATGTGCCAGAAGTGTGCTCGTTCGCGACTCCTACCAATCAATTAGATTGTAATTCTGGCCCAAAAGCGCAACGATGTGCGGCTTAGGAACAAAGACTTGCCAATGTAAGTCTTTCCGACTAAGATGTGGATGATTGCTGGAAAGTTCTGAAAGAAAGTATGGTGGATAGTGCAAAAGAAACATGTGGATACACAAAGAAGCATAACACATTGAAAGGAGATGCCTGGAGGATGTCTTTCTTTCTGCGGAGTTTGAATCCTCCGTAGTAACCTGATCTATATAATATTTATAACAAAAAAATTCCCCATTCCTTCCCACTCCCCGTCATCAGGGCACTTCCTCACTATGCGAACTAGCCTGAATATGCTACGTATGGATATTCGTTGCAACCATAACCAGCGTATTTATATCAATAGCCTCATCTCAACAGCTTCAAGAAAACTCGGAGTCCCGAAATGGGTGCGCCTGTTCTTCACCCTGGACCAGCTTTATCTGCTTTATAAGACTCAAGTTCGGGCCTGCGTGGAATATTGCTCGCATCTCTGGAATGGCTCCGTATAGTATCTTCTCGAGGCTCTCGATAGGTTGCCTGGACGGCTATTCAAATAATCGACGACGACGTAGGGACATTAGTTCGCTAAGCGTATTTTACCGCCTTTAACAAGGCGAGTGCTCTGAAGGACTCTTTTCCCTTATCCCACTCTCTCCCTTCCGTCATAGAACCACACGTGCATGCTTGCGATATGATTATTCAGCAACTCCTATCGTTGTCGTACCATTAAAAAGTGAAATGCCTTGCCTGTACATGTGTTCCCTCCTTCCTACAATACGGGATCCTTCGAACGAAGCTTGAAGCTTGAAGAAGAATCTTGCGCGTCAGCATGGCAGCGTCAATTGACAGGACACTGTGTACTCTTTTGTCAGTTGCAGTTGTGTGGCTGCCTGGCAGGATCGTTGGGCTGACGATACCAAGGGTCGGGAACTGTATCAGTTCTTCCCGGAGGTGGGGGCTCGACTCAGGGCGACTTGGGTTGAGCCTGATTATCAATCCTCCCAGATGCTCCTGGGTCATGGCATTTTTCGGAAGAGATTGTTTGAACTGGGAAGGTATGACTCAAGTATGTGTGCGTGCGGGGAAAGCGAGGAGGATAGAGACCATGTTTTGTGGTCCTGTCCTAGGTATGATGATCTGCGGTGTGAGATGATGGATGGGATATGGCGCCGTGGTGCGGTAATGGGTCCGGTGTTCCACACTGATCTCGTGTCGTCGGCGGCAAGCTTCGCGGTTTTCCGTAGGTTCGCCCACGGGTGGCACAAGCGCAGATCTGCGGAGGAACAGGCAGAGAAGGCTGGGTAGGATGTAGGACTGTAATCGAACACAGTACACTTACGGACGGCGACGAAGGCGTAAGTGTGCTTGTTGCTGCCCCAGAAAGGGGAGAAAGAAAAATATAGAGACAGGACAGAGATGTAAATAATTTGTAGGGAGTCAAGTAAATGCCCACGGTACGAAGAGAGCCTTAGAGCAGCATGTGCCGTGCGCATCTCCCGCGATTCGGCTCATATGACCGAGAGGTCGGTGGAGCCATGAGCGGTGGTGGGTTGTCAGTTGCAGTTGCGATTTGGGCTCCTCTTTAGCTTACCACTGCTGAACTTATATAAAAAAAGGTATATTTTTTTTGTTTGAAAATCAACTTGAACTCTAATACTAGACATATACGAAGAAAACAATAGTGAATAATTCAACACGCAGCTCTTTTTTGCAAATGCTGAAGGTTTTTCTCTAAGAACTACTTTAGCCCGGGGCATCGATTGTTATACACATTTAATGCGCCTGATTAGACTGGAAGATAGGATGGGATAACGAACACGGCTGCTTGGAAAACTTGAATGAATTCCTCTGTATATATTAGAACGGAAGATTAAAATACAGTAAGCGTAATTAATGTTGATGTATTACGTTGACTTGTTATTTTTATGTATTTTATTCGCATTTATTTTTGTATACTTAAAATACTCAATGGTTATAAATATAAACTTTATCTATACGCAAAAGATCTATTACATTAACCGTGTTTTAATAGTATGTAAAAACTTAATACTAGAAGAATAGTTTGCTTTTGAGACTATGAGACGAAAATCATGTATGTATGTGTGTATACCTGATATATCAGTTTACCTGATGAAGCTATTAATATAAAGAATTGTGATACAAGAAGTACCTTAGCCACGTACACAATTAATTAACATTTCCGTGGAGTTGGGAGTTTCAATTTTAATACTCGGAAAATATAATTAGTAAGCGTTATATATGTGTGCTACAAGAACGCACATTTTTTTGTATTTGAATTATATTATAAGTGTTAAGTTAAGTAACATCGCCGACCAGTGAATGGTTCTATATATCTCGAGCTTCTCCGTACTGAAGGCGGTACGGAACTCATTTAAGCCGTCGTTACCGGCTATTGTCGATAGATGATATTCGCTAAGCTAAGTCAATGGCCTTCGGGCAGTTTGAAAACACTGGCCTCCACCAATCCGCATTTGAGCAGCATAGTGGAGTACGCTCTAAACCCCTTCGAAGGGAGACCCGTATCCCTGCAGTAGTGAGAGTTAGAATTCGTGTAGGTATCAGCCCTAGCAATGCGTTGCCTATTGATCAGTCAGTAGCTGGGAGAATGAGCATATATGTTTTGTGTAAAACTAAATCTTATACGAATACTAAATTTGATCCAAATCGTTAGAGCCGTTTTCGAGGTACACGTAAGACATTTATAATTATAAGAAATAGCTCATTTAAGTAATATATATATAACTATTTTAAACGGAACTCAAAGAATGGAAATTGTATACTCGTCACATATTTATTTATGTATATTCAGCGATATCACCGAATAGCTTAGCCGATTAATTGTTTAAGTTATTTTTTTATTGAGTTACTACATCTATGTTTAGTCTCATATAAAATTTGTGAAGAATTGTTGATACATTATAATTGGAGACGGAGAAATAATAGCTAATATGAGTGCTCCTTTTTCATTTTCCCGTCACAAAAATCTTAAAATTATTTCGCATTGAGTTTAAGTCTAGACAATTTTTTATTATTATATACATTTAAATAATAGTTCTTTATGAAAAATACTGTAGTGTGTAAAGTAAGTAACAAGAGCTGTCTTTTTTGGAAACATATATTTAATATTCTTTTTTAGGTAAAAGAGGAAGGGCGCACCAAATCAGCCCGTCTGTGGAAGTACCTCCATCTCGCAAAAAACTGCAGCCAAATAACAACTCCCTAGGGGTTGTTGTGTTTCTGCGTATGAGTGAGGTCGCCAGTAAGCTCCTAAGGAGTTACTGTGTTAGGAGCAGAGAAGGCATCGCACGATACTTAATATATTACAAGCGTTCATAGGCTACGGAACCGTTTTACATCGGGTAGCCAGTATGCTTGTATGCCTTCCGACGTTGTATAAAAAAAGGTAATGATGTAGCTAAGTTATTGATGTAGGCACAAGTTATGTACATCAAAGAATGTAACATCCTACTAATATTACAAATAAAAAAGTTTGTGTGCATGTATGTATACCTATTTAGTACTATTTCATGCAAAAATAGTTGGAGATTTAAACGAATTTATGAACAGAAATAGAGTATGTTCTGGATTAACATAGGTTATGTTTTATTCCGAAAATATACGGGGTTCCTATATAAAACTTAATAACCTGAGCTTGACGCAGTCGGAGCCGCGGACAGCAGCTAGTGTGACAATAAATGAAATATTAAAAAAAATATTTTGTAAAATGATTAACTAGCAACAACACGGGATGTTTAGATGACACTGTCAGAAATTCTTCTAAAACTTTAATAGGTCATATCACTGAGTGGACAAATTTATATCAACAGATAGTTCAGTAAATCTACAGCGAAATACGCAAACCGTTGACGACTATGACAGGTTTAATTATATCTCTAATTAGATATACGGTTTTGTCTCAGCATTCTACGGCATATGATATAGAATTTCTGGTCTTTTTATTACTACAGCTATTTTTGTTTAGGACTAGAGATTTGTGACATACTAAGGAAGGGAGCAGAGTGACATTAGAGGGATTAACGTTATAGAGTTTAGGTATGAAGCGTTAAACGCCAAAACTCACAGGGGTGGGAAAAGCGGGAAAGCGGTAGCAATCCGGGTCGGGATTTTTTGTAACATTCATGTTTATATGCAAGCTGTCACACAAAAAGCGGGCGCGATCCGGCACGGTGTGATCACGGGGTACAAAAAATCTCGCGAGGTGTTGGCTTTTATGCTGTCATTTCTTGTCACTTTTGACAATGGCAACAATGTTAAATGTTGGTTTAACGACATAAAAACCTGTATTAATATTAATTTGATGTGCCATTTTAGATTCGGCGATACGATATTTAACGCAATTGATTTTCACAAGTACAATAAAGGTTAGTTTTAGAGCATTCGTTGTTCAAAATTGAGAGCCGCTCGCCCTGCGAAATTTCAAGAAAGCTACTAATATCAAAATTTGATATGTACATATTAATAATAATAATTAATAATAATAATTAATAATAATTTATTCACTTCTCACAAAGGTTCAAATTTCTTAAGTAACAGTTACATTGTTTATTTTGAAACTCACCTTGCGAGAGTCTGGAGTCCATGCTAGGCATGAAGCCTGTATTACAGAGCTCCAGGCTCTCTCCCGGTTTACACAGTTTGTCAAGTACTTTTGAAATGGAGTAAAAAAAAATAAGTTTGTGAGATGCAATGCCAAATCGAGATACGAATAAAAAGTTGAATACCTATTCATGCAAAAAATTTGTTCCTATCAAGTACTGCAACTTCATAAATTGTGTGTAATATATGGTTATAATTAATGTGTTTTACATAATTATTTTTAAGAAGAAAAAAAGAAAAAACAAGTGTGAGCAATTAAAACAATGATAAGTAATTAAATTTATATGTTAAATGATGTTACATGTTATAATTTTTATATTGTTATTGAGCTATTTGTGTTATTTTATTTTAATACAGTAAGCAAATCTTCCGTTTGGTCGTATGTCTGCGTCCTAAGCCATGCTGAGACTTTTTTCTTGCATTGGAATTTGGTAAGTGGATAAATGTGTATTTTTTTATTAGCTTTATTGTATAGGTAGGGGCCCGTAAAAGGATAGAACCTGTGTGCCAAGGCTGTATTAAAAATAACCTTTTGGGTACAAACGTTGTGTGACTGACGTTTATTCATTCGTTTTGGATCATATTCCAATTCTCCATGTTGCTTCAGGATGGTATGTAATACGTACAATTGTCGAATTGACAAAACCTCACAATTTTGATACAAGAGCGCCGTAGGATATAGAAACGGGCGGAAAGTTGACACTTTTAGTAAACCTCTCTGCGCGATCTCCAGCGACTTGATAGTGGTTTTTGAAGCACCTCCCCAAACTGTGATACAATAAGTGCATATTGATTGGCATAAGGCAAGATAAGTATTTTTTATCAATTGAGGTGATGCAGAATGTCGGAGTTTCTTGAAAACTGCCATGAGTTTTCGTACCCTGCTGTTGAGCGCCGATATGTGTTGCTTAAACTTCAGGTTTTTATCGATGATCACTCCGAGATATTTTATTTGAGAGGATTGTTCAACTGTCAGGCAATCACAGCTAGCCACATCAGTACAGTTGTGTGCAGTTAGTTTGTGATCATTTACCGGTACTTCTCCACGACTGCTAAAGGTAATGTATTTGCTTTTCTTGACGTTTAGCGCTAGACAGTTATTCCTTAGAAAAGCTATAACCTCATTTAGGCCTTGTTGAGCTACTTCATGCACCTCTTTCCAAGTGTCAGCAGCAAATACTAAAGCAGTATCATCAGCGTAGCATACCAGTTGTCCCTGGTTGAGCGAGGTGCAGCACAGGTCATTCAAATATACTAGGAATAGCGTAGGCCCCAAGATACTTCCCTGTGGAACTCCATGGACAACAGCAAGTTCCCCACTCACATACTCACCCACCTTTACCCTCTGGTACCGATCAGTCAAGTAGCTCTTAAAGAGTAGGAGCTGTCTATCTCTCACACCTATGGATTCCAGTTTTTTTAAAAGAATTGGGACAGAGACCGTATCGAAGGCTTTAGCCAGGTCTAAAAATATCGCTAGACACTTTTTTCCCCTGTCTAGTTTTTCTGAAATATAATCAAATGTGAGCAAATGCACGGCTTCTGTCGTTGATTTGCCTTGTCTAAAACCGAATTGCTTCTCCGAGAGTATTTTATTTTTATCCAAAAAATTTATCAATCGAATATTTATTAGTTTTTCCAAAATTTTTGATAACGAAGGTAGCAGAGATATGGGCCTGTAATTACCGATACGGTCTCGATTCCCGTCAAATATTATACAACTATCAACATATGGACACTTGCTTATGGATATCATAGCAAAGATCAAGCATCACAGGTATATTGCTTACCTACGAGTACATAAAAGTGAAATTGCTGTCTTTACTTTATAATATATTTTGTCAGAGTATTGACAAAAACTAATTTAGTATATTATGTTACTAGAGGGAACCATTTCAAAATATTTCTGGTAAACAGCCAGACCGATCCGAAGGGTCGACATTCCTTCAGAAAGGTTTTAATGTACATTCACATCTCGAGATGGCGAACCAACCGCCTCCCCTTCAGTTAAATAATTTGAGTAACCCTTACTACTAAGACGTGGTTATACAAGTATGCGGTGTGATTTATATAAAGTCAAGATGAACAGAAATGAGGAAGTTATTTAAAAACATTGCATAGTTCTATAGTTGCTCTTAACTTAACTTGCAAATATACCTAAATATTTGGAAAAGGGAAAAAGTTGAAATCCCTACTCACCTCCCTCCCTTTCAAAAAAATATGGCAACTTGTGAAATAGTTCTTATAGTTCATCGCATTTCATCTGTAACAATGAACTATTAAGGCTTCTTAGTAGTGCAGTTATTAGTAGCAGGTTGCCGCTACATCGCAACTTCGCAGCGACAAATAAGAAATTCACTATAATTACAAATCTTCCTGTGTGAAAGTGCATTCGACCGACAATCAAGAATTCGTGGTTTCATAAACCACCTAGACTACAAATATGATTTTTCCATAGAGGAAAAAATATTTAGGAGTCAGAGATCAGAAAGCATAGATTGGCCAACTCGGGTTGTAAAAAAATGGTTTGTATATTTTTTAACGCGTTTGGCTGAAATTAAAGTTTGCTCAGTATTAAATTAATGCTTTAAGAGTTACTGTAAGACAAATTTGATATCCATAAAGAAATATCTACATATATAGGTGTAATATAATAAAATTAGCGAGCTCGGTGCCGCAGTCGTGAATGACGCGATTATGATACCTATGCTCGTGGGTTCGATTCCCACACAGGTCAAACATTTGTGTGCATGAACATATCTGTTCGTCTTGGTCTGGATGTTTAAGAGAGGTAAGCCGCATCAAAGCAGCCCGTCTGGGGAAGTACCTCCACCTCACAGAAAATCGCAGCCAATAACAACTGCCTAGAGTGTTGTTGTGTTTCTGCTTATGAGTGAGGTCGCCAGTAAGCTCCTAAGGAGTCACTGAGCAGCGGAGAGGGCATCGCGCGACTGATACTTAATGTATTACAAGCGTTCATAGGCGACGGTAACTGCTGTACATCAGGTGTGCCGTATTCTTGTATAATTTCCGATGTTACATAGAAAGAAAAATGTTAAGGTTTTGTACATGGATTATTATACTCGTAGTATATTATGATATAAGTATGCAAAGTTGATCATTTCAGTCCATGCTGAATTGCAGCGGCGTAATAGAGCCGAGACTGTAATTACCAAGCACGCGTTTCACACGACGTTTTACAAAACATTGGCGTGGGAAAATGAAGTTTTCTTTTCCAGTTAAAATTTCAAGAACTAATTACTGAAAGACCAGTTATTTAATGATTATGCAAATGTTTGTTGACATATGCAGAGTATTTATTAAGATATTATTAATAATGTCATTCTATTGATCTTGAGTTGCCGCAAATGTCAGAGATTACAAAACATTTTAGTAGGAGGTCGAAGGTGTGTTTCTTCATTATCACGAGTAGGAGACGCCAAAAAGTTTCTCACATAAGAAGCAGAAGGACAGGATGTAGGGCAAAACTTTTTGAACTGTGGCTCCAAATTGATTATCTGTGTTATTTTGGCACGCCTTGATTTGAATAGATATATTCAAATATATATTATATTCAGCGACTGTGCTAGATCGCCACCTGCTACGGCATTCTAATGCCCATGTATAGGAGCCTAAATCAGCCAGCAATGTTGCAGTAATTTTCCTAAACTGTATCTCGTGTAAGCGTATAATTTATTCATTCTAAAACCTTAGCGACTTCCTTAGCGATTTCAAATTTATTCACACCAATAGGTTGACACGTGCTAAATGTACATTTTCCAATTTGATAGCTTAGAAATTTGCAGCCAGACTTTATATTCCTTTGCCATTTTATATAATGACTAGCTTTTGCCCGCGACTTCGTCCGCGTAGACTACAGAATAAATCACCCTATGCACCATATCTTCTGTTTTTTTAACGAAATTAAATGATACGTGGCTTGAATTTTAAGATGGACCCCCAAACTACCAAAATTGTGAAAATTGTACTTATTATACTTAACAATAGCTACGAAAGAAAAAACAAACAATATAACTTTTAAGCAAGGATTTTCATCATATTCCGAGGGATTTTCAAAAAACCCTAAAAATGGTTTTTAGTTATCGTAATAACCTACTTTTAAGCTGAATTTCAAGTCTCTAATAAATAAAGTTACGGAAATAGGGCAACTTTAAAGCGAAAATATAAGTAAATCTTTTTTTATTCCCGTTCCTGTGGGAATTTCGAAATATCCTGAAAATTGTTTTTTGTTTTCATAATCACCTACTTGTATGCTAAATTTTAAGTTTCTAATACATATGGTTACGGAGATAGGGTAAATTTAAAGCGACAAAATATAAATAAATCCTTTTTATTCCTGTTCCCGAGGGAATTTCAAAAAATCCTAAAAACGGTTTTTAGTGATTGCAATCACATATTTATATGCCAAATTTCAAGTCTCTAATAAATATAATAACGGAGATAGGGCAACTTTTATAGCGAAAATATAAATCCTTATTATTCCCGTTCCCGTGGGAATTTCGAAAAATCCCGTCTTATTCCTTGCCTACGTCATAAAGACAATATCTGTGCAAAATTTCAGCTTCCTAGGTCCAAGGGTTTGGGCTGGGCGTTGATGAGTCAGTCAGGACTTTGAATTTTATATATCTTTAAATCCTTTTTATTCCTGTTCCCGAGGGAATTTCGAAAAATCCTAAAAACGGTTTTTAGTGATTGCAATCACATATTTATATGCCAAATTTCAAGTCTCTAATAAATATAATAACGGAGATAGGGCAACTTTTATAGCGAAAATATAAATCCTTATTATTCCCGTTCCCGTGGGAATTTCGAAAAATCCCGTCTTATTCCTTGCCTACGTCATAAAGACAATATCTGTGCAAAATTTCAGCTTCCTAGGTCCAAGGGTTTGGGCTGGGCGTTGATGAGTCAGTCAGGACTTTGAATTTTATATATCTTTAAATCCTTTTTATTCCTGTTCCCAAGGGAATTTCGAAAAATCCTAAAAACGGTTTTTAGTGATTGCAATCACATATTTATATGCCAAATTTCAAGTCTCTAATAAATAAAATAACGGAGATAGGGCAACTTTTATAGCGAAAATATAAATCCTTATTATTCCCGTTCCCGTGGGAATTTCGAAAAATCCCGTCTTATTCCTTGCCTACGTCATAAAGACAATATCTGTGCAAAATTTCAGCTTCCTAGGTCCAAGGGTTTGGGCTGGGCGTTGATGAGTCAGTCAGGACTTTGAATTTTATATATCTTTAAATCCTTTTTATTCCTGTTCCCGAGGGAATTTCGAAAAATCCTAAAAACGGTTTTTAGTGATTGCAATCACATATTTATATGCCAAATTTCAAGTCTCTAATAAATATAATAACGGAGATAGGGCAACTTTTATAGCGAAAATATAAATCCTTATTATTCCCGTTCCCGTGGGAATTTCGAAAAATCCCGTCTTATTCCTTGCCTACGTCATAAAGACAATATCTGTGCAAAATTTCAGCTTCCTAGGTCCAAGGGTTTGGGCTGGGCGTTGATGAGTCAGTCAGGACTTTGAATTTTATATATTAAGATAGTGCTATTTTATACAGTAGTTATTTTTATTTTTAGTGCCGATAATTTTCACTATAAGAACATTGGCGTATATAACATTTGTGGTTATTTTGTTTAGATTGCAAAGGACGACGAAATGCACATGTAACATCGAATATCAATTTAACCCGTGCACGTATATGCACGTAAACTGTGGCAGCGTCGACTAGTTTCTATTCCAGATGGCGGGCAAACGAGGACGACCGTAACAGCCGAGGCAGAGACTACTGAAAGGGAGTCCCTTTCAGAATATTATCCTTCAAAAACTTTGAGTGTTACTTTAAAAATGTAAACTTCTATTTATTGTAACCGTGCAAGCGTCTCTTCGGGAAGGCAGTCAGATTGAAATACGACAAGAAGACAATGAAATTTTTGGACCTATCTATAGTTTTTAACATGGATTTGCCAGTTCATTGAAGTATGCCAAAAATACATTTTCGGAGAATGACTTGGCATTTTTGTAATTTGACTATTTAATAATCGACTTGTGTAATTTTGCTATGTTAATATGTATCGTTCTTTTGATTCATATAAAAGCTGGCACGTGTGCCAGTTATTGCTTCATATACTATTTCGGGCGGCATAGTAGCTGTATTATAAATCTCGTATCTCGACATTTATGAAAGTAATTACTAAATACAACTACGAATTAATTTATTTGAGAAAATGGCGATTTTTCAAATAAAATATTCTGGTTGATAAGTTATACCTGCGTAGGTGGAAATGAGGAATTGCACGAACTCGCCATAGAGTCTGATATGAAAAAAAAGAATAAACTAAATATTTATGTATTTATTACAAAAAACTAATGTTAATCTTCTTATTGTTATTATATAAAAATGGATGTGTGTATATATGTTTGCCCTTACGGCTCCAAAACGGCTACACTGATTTTGATGAAATATTCAGAGTAGTCCGGCAGTTGAACCTGTGAAGTTTTGCAGCAATCGGATCATCCGTACGAAGCAGGGGCGGGTCACCAGTTTGTTTAAAAAAAAATGACAACATGAAATGATCGTATTTTAACTGAGACAGTTTATATACTTGTTTATTATTTTTATCATTTTGTAACTTCTAAACTGTTTGCGGTAAATTAATAACAAATGTTATGTAAAAAGAGCAAACGGCTCTATTATAATATAACCCTACAACTACAGTAATAAGGACCAATTTACGAGCAAGTGTGTTGAAAATATTTTTTGAATTGTGTATCTACAGTACACGCGTTAAACGCATGTGAATGAATTTTAACGCCTTTCAATATTTGGATTTTGACGTCATTCAATATTTGAGCTACTTTTTATGTTGCTAATATTTAGGATACTTGTGTAAAACGACAAAACCGAACTACATGCGACTGAAATAACGGGTAGTAACCAATATCCTCTGAATTGGTTAACCTCTTACATTCTAACATTTATAGCCACATGATCAATAAGGGCAACTGTCGGACTCTCGAATTGGCACTGATGTGAATTGCAGTTGAGTGTAGTGGCCGAAATGGACGTGTGTAACTTCTAATCGGAGTTGACCAAGTTTATTGGACTTTCAGTCGTGATAGAGTGGGAAACAAAATGTTTACCTTACACAAATTGACTTCCGAATAGATTAAACATTGAATTTAGAGAATTAATCGTTTGTAAAACAGCTGTCTATTGACTTAATGCCAGTAAGGACATAGTGTTTAACAGCATGATGTTCTATTTTGGGGAACTATAGGAGTCTAAACTTTACTGAATCAAAAAAATATGGAATGTACAGTGCTTAATGAGAGCTTATTAGTTACTTTATTCCACGTGATGGAGCACGTCTGTTGAGTTACATCCTTTGAGTTATTCGGAAAATTATTGTCAATCTTGCCTACCATACTACGACCAAGTAACTCGTCTGCCCTTAAACTTTATAAACCAGAAGCTGAGGATTAAAGTTAAGAGAACTCTTACCAAAGTTCCTAGGAAGCTAATTGGAGTTTTTCTTAAAGCATTATAATGAATTTAATAAGTACGGGCAATATGCAGTTAATACTTTCTTCGTAGCTGCAATCTGTTGTTTGAATTAAATCCTCTTGAAACTTGTTCTTTGCTTTCATATTAAATTTCGCTTTGAAACTGATATTTTAATCTGCTTTGATTACTGTATTGATATTTATTGTTACGGATCATTAACTAGGGTTTTGTTAGGTGAAAAAAGAAGATTTTCATTTATTACTACATATATGTAACATAAGTTATTACTTATGTACAACATATTGTACGAATCACATCGATGTGAACAATCATTATGCAATACAAATTAGAAAGTACTGAGATATATTAAAAGAGATTATATAAAAACAACTTACGTGCTGAATTGACACTACGAAGGCTAAGAACAGGGCTGAAAATCTCTGAATCTGAAAAATATCTTCATATTTTTTTCTTTTATGTCTCGGGTATTGACCCTAGTCGTTTGATAGATGTTCGCGGAGATGTGGATACAACGCGTAGAGGTCCCTTTGAGAAGATCGATGTTACGTACTGCATGACTCACTCCAGGAATAATAAGGGAACAAGTATTGACCCCGTGAGCAAGTATTGACAGGAATATCTTCACCATAGTTTCAATACCTGTGGGCAATTATTTGGCTATTTTAATGAGATCTAATGTTACTATTGGTACTGAGCTACTACAGGGTAGGGACGGATGCTGCCATAACTATTACATTTGGTTGCCGCTCCCGACAGGCTGTGGCTCACCTCACACTGGATGGACCACTGGACTGGTTGTGATTGACTCGGGTCTCACCAACAGCTCGCCATAAGCTGCCTTGCGGGGTTAATATTAATTAAGAGTACCTTCTTTGCTCTTTCAAGAACGACTTATAGATTAACTTAAAAATCAAAACCTTATCTAAATACAAAATTTAATTTAAATCATTAAAGCTGTACGAGGTGCACGAAATATGTTTACATATATACAAAATTGCTGCTTTAAAGTAATAAGATTAATTATTATTGTTTTTATTTATATTACGAAATGAAATTTATATATGAAAATGGTTGTGAGGGAACGAGTGAGTGCAATTACCAGTAAACTCCAGAGAAATTGCCAAGTTAGCAGCAGAGATAGCATTACATTAGTAAAATAATGCTCCTTGTATTGCAAGCGTTCATAGAGTTCGATTTTCACTTTACGTCAGGTGGATCGAATGTTTATTTGGTTCTCAATATTATACAAAAGTATTATGTATATACATATATTACCCCTTTTTTAAAAAACAGATTAGATTTTTTCATGTACACAAGTTATATTTAATGCCTATATAATCATTAACAGAAAAATCGATAGTGGATATACTATTCAAACAGACAAGTTCATAGAAAAATCACTCCGCAGCTTTCCTAACCTGACAAAACTAGTAGTAGATGCATTTCGAAGTTGCGAATCAACTAATGAAGAACATACGATTACACCGTCATTGGGAATGTAAAATGAAACATAACAGATTTTATTTATTTATTTACTTGGTTACACAGATACACAACACGCAGGCTATAAAACATTGATGAGTTGTAAAAGTAGATAGTTATGTATTAGTGCATGCATGTGTGTGCTGCAGCAATACAAATACGAAAAAGCTTTTTCCGACCTATTATTTAAATATATGTATAATTTTTACAAGATATTTGTTAAAAAATACATATTCTCTATAGTAAGTTTCTTAAACATTACTAAAGGCTTCATAATCTCTTGTTTTCTCCTTAATTTTATTATTAATTCTCTCCTTTTAAATAATTTCCTCATATCGACATATGAGTACCCTTGGTTCCGGCCCTGCTATATATATAATAATTGTTCGGTAATATATATATATATATCGCGTGGCGCTCAGTACTCTCTGCCTACCCCGTAAGGGATTTGGCGTGAAGTTATAGTAGTAGTAGTAGTTGTTAGATAACATGTCAGAATTTCTATTTATAAAAAAAAACCAACGAAATTATTATTTATGAGAAATGTGTATGTTTTATAATTCTAGCATGGGAAAGTAAAGATCTCTCTGTTCATGGAAGGTTTTTTAAGTAAGTTTTTACCGGTTCGAACTATCCGTTCCAGTACGCCAATAAACTGTGGATGGGGTGCTTGAAAATTTGTTTAAAAAGTCCACTCTTCGTAAGTACAAAAACTTTTCTCTTAAAAACTGCTGGCCGCCACCGCTCATAAATGTACACATAATATCACTCCTGTTGAAAATTTGTTTTAAATTATTAGTTAAATTATCATTAGTTTCTTTTAAAATATAAAAAAAAATTCTTTGAACGCGTATGGCCACAGAAACTCTACATTTTCTCTAATAAATGTCTATGAAAGGCTAGCTACCGGCTGATCGTATGATCACCGGTAAGGAATACATTGGGCAATTATTCTGTTTTACCCATTAACGTTATGTTAACTCCGTAATTATTCTAATGCAATTCGATAAGAAAAATGCAGAAATGTATCTTCAAATCAGAAATATCTTCACACCGGGTCACTTGCGGGGCAGGCGGAGAGAGCCGAGCGCCATATGACGCGGCCCTTACACACTTCACTCGCTTCTCTAACATTCACAGAAAACGGTGAGACAGAGGTACCCACGCAGATGACTTCTGTACAAAGTCTCTCTCTGCCATACTCAGCTTTCACTTCCACAAGTTAGCGTTGGGATTAGCACCGCCTTGTATACTGCGAGCTGTGCCTTCTGGCTTACATTTCGGCTGCCTAGAAGTTTACCCAACGCTCCATTAACGCTATTCCCTGCACTCACTCGTCTCTGCACATCAGCAGTGTACCCTCCATCGCTGTTAAAAGCACTTCCAAGATAACCAAACTAATCCACTTGCTCCAACACTACATCATTAACCGTAATTCTAGTATACTTTCTGGTTATCTCTCTTTGAAATACCATTATCTTAGTTTTCTTCGCATTCAATTGTAAGCATTTCTTCATACAATCATCTTTCGTTGTCGGAACTACTATTTGAAGTTTGGAGAGAAGTGCTTTATACAAGACTTGATCAAACGCCATGGCGATATCTAGGCTAATTGCCATGGATTTGCCATATTTATAGATTACCTCCTCCCAGAGGTGCGTCACATACGCTAGACGATCACCCGTTGATTGTTTCGGTCTAAAATCATACTGACGATCATGAGTTAGGGAATGATCTTGTAGGTAATGGATCAATTGATTGGTTTGATTGAGATTGTTAAAGACCTTTTTCATGACTTTGCGTAACACTGAAGTTACGGCAATGGGGCAGTAATTTGATGGGTCAACGGTCTCACTTTTTGGGGATCGAAATACAACCGGTAAGGTACAAGAGACGAAAGAGGCAAATCAATACCAGAGACAACTCCGCTGTACATATTTTTAGAATATTCTCTGGGATACTATTAGGACCATGGGCTTTACGGATATCGAGTGACTATAGTTCAAAACCCACATCGCGTTGCCAGATGTGGATATCGGACATAATGGATCCACTGGAGGGTATCATAGGTGGCTGCATGCTACTGTCATAGATCCGGGAGTTAGCTGCAAAGAGGCTGGCAATAAGATCGGCTTTCTACTGCGGCTGTACGCCAGTGAACCATCAGGGCAGCGATGGCAGCGAGGGTTGGCAGAAGTTGGCTTTGGTTAATTGCCAGTACTTATGCGACCCAGTAGGGTGCGATACTAGTTCTATGCCGACTCGTGTAGTCCGCTGATCGTCTGCTCTTATGTAAGCCCTCTTGCAAACCTTGGTGGCAGTATTATAGGTTGATTTCAGAGGATTAATATTCAGATCTTTAAGGGCGCAACCGCTGATACAAGCACGATACGCTGTGTGTTTGTTACTAATAGCTTCAACGCACTAGCGATTAAACCTAGGGCGACTCTATCTTTTGATGACGAGATCGGAGTAAGGAATGTAGTATTCCATGCCAACGCCGATCTCGTCAACAATTGCCGCAGCACTCACCATGAGATCCATCATTGAAACAGCGCTACCCCATGGGACGGAAGCAAAGTAATCGCGCATGCCGTCCCAATCTGCTATTGAGTAATGCCAGACACGATGCTTATAACCCGTGGTTTGTAGTGAAACTGCGCATGGCACTGTGCTGAATATTAGGTAGTGTTTAGATGTGCCTAGAAGTACCCAGACCTCAAACCGGTAGCCAGCGAGGTGCGTGATCAGCAGAAGGTCTAGTAGAGAGGGCTGCTGACAAGTGATATCCGGTATTCTGGTAGGTTGGTCTACCAATTGAGTCAGGCTGTGCGAAAGAGCGAACACGTGGGCGGTTCTTTCTGCATGGTTAGTTGTGGAGGATCTCAACGAGGAGTCGTGGTGAGAGTTGAAGTCCCCCAAACATGCCATCTCTACAGTAGGGTACTGTGTTGTCTCTATGTCCTTAATATGGGGTCGGTATAGATACATGAAAATACGGCTTGGAAGATCCAGGTTTACATGCACCCAGAGGAAGGGAAAGGAGGAGTCACCTAGGCAGCGCAGACGGCGACAAAATACATCCGAGCGGACAAACAAACAGACACGGGCTGAATGTTTCTTCAAAAACGTAACCGGACTACTGGAGGTAGGATGTCTACACCTCTTCCTGACGGAGACACACATCCAGTGTGGACACTGGATATGTCAGGAAGAGCATGGCGGGCCGTGCCGTCTCAAGATATTGGTGGACGATATTAAGTAATATTATTTTTAGGAAATATATTTAAAATTCTAAAATATCTACGACAGCATATAGATATTTTTAAAATCGATTTATTATGATACGATTATATCGATCACACTTATGATTCAATATTAAATGTTGCAATTATTAATAAGTGCCTTCATGTTTTACATTACAGATGATTAAATAGCGTCCTGTGTGTATATATATATATATATATATATATATATATAGACAACGTAACCACGCAAATTAATTGGTACGGCATAAACATAAACCTCAATTCTGATTGTATACAATGTAACTAGAAAGAATCTAAAACTACGTTAACATTTGCAGCTTTTCCAGAATATTCAATGTGTTTCCAATAAAACTAAAATTTAATTTTACGTTTCTATACTCGTCAGTCAATTAGGACCCATTTACGTTACACGATCGAATCGTGACAATACTAAAATTATAGTACTACACCGAGACCCTGGCTTAACAGTTTTTTTTACTATTTCTTTATTGATGACCGATATCTAGATCATAGATAACGGAATAAAATTGTTGCAAGTGGAGTTGGCAGACGGGATTTATTAAATAATGATACAACTGGTCTCTAATGTTGACATTGAAGGTAAATCTATATTTTTCTTTACATTTTTGTCTATCTATCAGTTACAGACTGGTTACAGATGCATTACAAAAATACTACGAAATAGATTATCATAAAATTTTATTCTTATATATTCAACGTTAAGACTAGTTATCGTGGAAATCCAAATTTCATGCGGCTTAGCTACGGGGATCAGCTAATTAATAGTACAATACTACTAGTAGTTCTATTTCATCGACTTCGGCTGATTTTCTTCCATTCCCTTATTTTAAAGTTCAAAAACGATCAATGTAAAGTCTGAGGTAGCAGTATAATTAACCCTGATCCTTACTAGATCGATTACGTCACAGAGGTTTTTAGTAATAAAGTTGAATTTCAATCAATCAATCTGTTGTATCCAACTTAACACAAGACGGTTGGCTGCCGATAAAGGATTTGTCAAATTACGTTAATCAGAAATTAATCAAGTAATTGGATATTAGTTGCTTAGCTGCTTACTACATTAATAGTGTCAAATTCATTTCATTTCAAGAATCAGTTCGGTGTGTCAATTAATTAATTTGTAACCTAATCAATCGTCAAATTGATATTCATAAATATGTAAAGTTTTTTGTAGAATACGTAACAAATATTGATACCTTTACATGATTTGGTTATAATTTCTTTATCAATATAAAGCACATTGCAATTATTCTTTACTTTTTCGTAAATTCAAAATATGAGAGGGCACAAAAGCTTCCGAATTTATAATGTCATCAATTCAAGTGTATATATATATAAAATGGGCACATTATTCATTTCTTCGAGCATCGACAGCATCCATATGGGTATTCCGTAATCATGGATTTTTTGAAAGTCAAATTCAAAGTCGTGTCATTCACGACTGCACCACCGAGCTCGTCAAAAATACTCGTGAAAAGGTATGAAATTAGTAGAGTTATCTTCGCATTTATAATAATGTAACAAATTTTTAATTCGACAAAATAATAAAAGTTTGCATTACACAGACTCCCTGAATTTGCCCTCAATTCTGTTTCCTTTTCCCTGAATTTGTTCTTACATATATTTGGTATAATTATGTTCCTTAAAAAAGTCATACAAATTTTCTGGTTATTATACAGAGAACCTGTTTTTGGGCAGCTAATCAATCAACCGGTTGGTATCTTCTTTGTAAAATAACATAAAATATAGTTGTCAAGAACAAGTTGAGTGTTCCGTACTGATGAATGGGTTATTGTTTGATGCTGTATATGTTTTAAATTTTTTTTATTAACTCAAGTAGAACCATCATTTAATTTAGTCAATTCAACAGTAATGAAAAAAAATTAAAAACTGTGAATCTTTAATTTTCAAAGCTGTTCCTTTCAATTTTATTTATTTATATACAATTTCTTTTTATACTACGTCGGGAGGCGTACTAACACACAGCCCGCCTGATCAAATCACCATGATGTAAAGCGGGTACCGTAGCCTATTAACGCATGCGATATATTAAGTAGCACTCGCGCGATGCCTCCTCTGCTGGTTACACAGCAACTCCTTGGGAGCTTACTGGTAACCTCACTCACTCACAGGAACACAATAGCCCTCCAGGGTGTTTTATTTGACTGTGGTCTTCAATGAGATGCAGGTACTTCCCCATTTACGTTGCTTTTTTACTTACCATTCCTTTACCAGAGCCTCGTTTGTTATTTATCAGGGTACAACATGTACAAAGAAGATTGGCTTTGATTCAAACGGTGATAGTGAGTCACTCATTTTCCAAATTAGTTGTTAAATTATTCAGTGAACTGACTTTATCTATACATATAAAATTCAAAATCCTGACTGACTTATATTATCGCATATACGCACAGCCTAAATCGCTAGTTTTAAAGACATGAAATTTGGAAGGTGTGTTATTTGTGAAGTGTAGGTATCCATTAAGAAATAATTTTTAGAAATTCTACCCCTAAGGAGGTGAAAAGGGATGTAAAAATTTGTATGAAAAATCGTATTCCCTGCGTGTATCAACTTGAAACTTAGTATATATACTCATCAAAAACAAAATCGTTAAGGGGGTGTAATGGAATTAAACACAACGCATAGCCCAGACTACTGAATATAAAAATCATGAAATTTGGAACATATGTTCCTTAATGTGTACTAAGAAATAAGTTAAGAAATAAGTGTAAATGTTTGAATGGAAAATCGCATTCCCTGCGCGTATTAATTTGAAACTTGGTATAAAATATAAATTACTCTTCAAAGCAAATAATGAAACACATATTTTAATGCTAATGAGGTTAAACGGGGTGTACAACTGTGTACGAAAACCGTAATCCTTGCGTGTATCAATATCAAACTTGGAATACTTTTGAAAACATGAAATAAAATACGTATTTTTAGAAAATCGAGGAATCGGAGGAGGAGTAGGATCGAATCTCTAAGGGGGTAAATGGAATGTAAACCTCTACACCAGGCAAACTCAACCAAACCCATTTTTATCAAAACTTACAGCAATACGGGTTGCCTCAGCCTCAAAGGCCTGAAGGAAAACAAGTTATAATGTGGATTCTATATCAGAAGTGGTGTTTGTAGTGAAGGCTCTCTAACTCAAGAACAAATATACGTTTATAAGAAAATACCTTTCAGTATTGAGACAGGGGTAGATAAGATCTTTTTCTTGAATGCTTCTGGTGGAACAGGTAACACTTTTCTTATTAAATTACTACTGACCAAAGTGAGACGCTATCGCGGTATCGCCTTAGCAGTAGCGTCTTCTAGGATTGCTGCCACGCTGCTGAAAGACGGCCAAATTGCACACTCTATGTTCAAACTTCCTCTCAACGTAATACAAACTGAAACCACACTCGGCAATACTCCCAAAAAAAAAAACAATATGGACGAAGTACTTCGTAAAACTAAATTATTTTTTTGGCAATGGCTCATAAGAAGGTTTCGAAGCCCTAAATAGATTTCAGCAAGATATAGGGAATAATAATAGTCAAATGAGGGAAGTAACTGTATTAGTAGTAGATAAAAAAATAATTTTCCCTACAGAGTTAGATACAATTGTGACCACTGTAGATGAGCTTATATCGAAAGTCTACCCAGATATTAGTAATATCCACGATTAACCTGCAAAAATGTTACACGAACGTACCACTCAAAAATAACCAAGCCACAATCATCAGTGAAATTCTTTTGAGATCATTCAAAGGAGTTTAAAATCATTATAAATAGGACCCAGTGATAAACAACGATGAAGATACCCGGTTGAATCTTAACATATGGAAGCTCCCAGTCTCCTAATTCATACATTAAAATGATACTTGACGACTCAGTTATGTTGCTGCGTAATTAAAACCCGAAAAAATATGCAATAGCACCAGGTTACGAGTGAAAACATTGCAGTGAAATGTTATCGAGGCCACTATGTGAAGTCGGTGTTTATTCCAAGGATTCCTATAATACTATCGAACTACCTTCTCGAGTTTAAAAGAGTTCAGTTTCCACTAAAAGTCTGCTTTGCCATGACTATAAATAAATTTCAAGGCCAAACTCTTAATTCAGCACGGGTAGACTTAAGGTAGAACTTCTTTTCATAGGTACGGTCAGTTATAAGTGGCCTACTGCAGAGTAAGCTCACAGAACAGCCTGATGATTCTGGCACAAGAAGAAAAATAAAAAATATTGGTTACAAAGAAATACTGCGGTAAGTACGTAAGTAGTAGTAAGTTTCATGGTCTTCAAGTCGCCGTGGGATGATGTAGGCCACGCGGGCTAAGCCGCGGGCAGAAGCTAGTACGGGCATAATGACGTGCTTTATAACCTCATTTTGAATATTCTTCCATATACTATATGGTATCCCCTGTAATAGTTCCGCGTTATTTTGTACATATTCTACGAAATTTTATAGATAAAAAATTAATAAACATTACAGACAGAAAATACGTCAAATTTTATTCAATCACTTTTAATAAAAATAGCAAATAATATAAGTAATAAAAAAAGTATGGCAAAATTATTTAATTGCCTGCCTCGATCATTGCACATATGATTGAACATTTACAAATTGCACGGGTTATAGGATAATGATAAAAGTTTCAAATAAAATATATTATTCGATCACCATCTATCTCAATTCCTAACTTTATTTAAATATTTTTACTGAAAACATTCCCAGAACTCGCATGGTAATATGAAAAATGTTAAAATGATTTGTTCAACTCTAAAATTGGAAAACAGGAAAACATTATATTTTCATAAATTACATTTTTTACTTGGATGTATCCCCCACATCAACCCTTACTCATCCCACTGCAGGGATGCGGGTCTCCCTTCAAACAAAGGGGTTTAGAACATATTTCACCACGCTGCTCAATTGCAGATTGGCGGAGACCAGTGTTTTCAAGCCGCCCGAGGGCCACTGACTTAGCATAACTACCTTCATCTATCGATAACAGCCGGAACAGACGGCTTAACATGCCCTCCGAAGCACGGAGAAACTCGAGATAGGTAAACCCATCCATAGACAGACTGCTGTCGACGCTGCTTAACCTGCGTCTTCGGGTAGAATGACACTATTCTATTCCTAAAAACCTATAAACAGAAGTACGGAAAATCAATCGCAATAGTATATATAATCATTAAGTTTTTAAAGTATTAATTCTTAACAACGATAATTTTATTAAAAACGATAAAACCATATTATATAAATTACTAGCAGTAGTAACAATTACGATTTGCCCAACCAGGTTACATTTATATCATTACGTAAATCGAGAATCAAAATGTATTTAAAAGTAACAGTTCCGTTAAAACCGCAGCCAAATAACAACTCCCTAGAGGGTTGTTGTGTTCCTGCGTGTGAATGAGATCACCAGTAAGCTCCCAAGGAGTTGCTGTGTAAGCACCAGAGGAGGCATCGCGCGAGTGATAATTAATATATCGCAAGCGTTAATGGGCTACGGTACCCGCTTTACATCAGGTGGGCCATATGCTTGTATACCTCCCGACGTAGTATAAAAAAAAAACTATAGGGCCATCAGTTTGATTAACTTAGCAGCTAAAGTGTATGGATAAATCATAGAAAGGAGAATGAACGTGAAATCCGATGGAATACTTTGGAAACTACTAGAATTTCGAAGCGACAGAGGATGTACAGATCAAGTTTTTTCACTCTGCAACATCGAGAAGCATCTGGCTGCAGGTTTTCTTGACCTTGAGAAGGCGTTTGATAAGGTCGTGCGAAAGAATCTCTGAAATATTTTGCCTAGTTATGATGTGCTGTGCAACCGACTTATGTTCAGCATGTGTGCGAATGGATGGTAGCTTGTCACTGTCGTTTGATACCAACATTAGTATCAAACAGGGATGCATGATGTGGGCTTGGCTATTCATCCTGTACCTATGTGCACAGTTGTCTTTAGAGAATAAGAAATATGAATGTGGAAATGCGAATGGGTGACTCAGTTGTCAACTGGCTGTTTTATGCAGATAACGCGGTATTAATAGCAGAATCATCATCCGAACTGCAAACACTAGTTACAACAATAAAAGATGTTTGTATGAAGAAAGGCTAAGTAAAGGCTAAGTAAAATGCAAAGAAAACCACGATAATCATACTTGAAAGAGAGATAACCAGAACAAACACTTTAATTACGGTTGATGAAGTAGTGTTGGAGCAAGTAGATGAGATTGTATAGCTTGGAAGCGCTTTTAGCAGCAATGGAAGGTACAACGCTGATGTGGAGAAACGAGTGCCTGCAGGGAATAGCGTGAATGGAGCGTTGAGAAATTTCTAGGTAGCCGAAATCTAAGCCAAAAGGCACAGCTCACTGTACACAACGCGGTGCTAATCCCAATGCTAACTTATGAAAGTGAGAGCTGGGTATGGAAGGGAGAGATCATGAAAGTAGAATAAATGCAGTCAAGATAAGAGTATTGCGCAAAATTTGTGACATAACGCTTGCTGACCGCGTTCGTTATGATAACGTACGAAACAGAGTTGGTCTGAAAGAGAGTGTCGGTGTCAAAATGTAATATAAAAAAAGGTATGCTCCGTTGATTCGGACATGTAGAAACAGGATGAAAGAATGACGAAACAGAACAGAATATGAAAGTGTAAGGATGTACGAGCCGAGGAAGACCGAGACTAACCCACCATGACCAAATTGGTCGTGTTTTAAAGAAGGTGAAACAGAACAGTCAAAAGGTGATATCAGAACCCTAGGGACCGGTGAGCGTGCATGAAAAGAGCTACGAATGTTAGAGAAGCGAGTGAAGTGTGTGTCATTTATTATACTTATATTTAGTATAGACTTAATGGAACTTGGCGTGAAGGTGAAGGATAGATAAATATGAATCATAGATAGTCAGTTACTACACTGCTTCTTTATACACCATATAAAGAAGCAGTGTACTAACTTTTTTATTTTTTTATTTGTTTTATTTTTATCAGTGCTCACAGTAGTCATAAACTGCACGGTAGGGAAGAAAAATGTGACGATTCCAAACAAATGTAGCCATTTTTACGGAATAAAAAGATTTTGACTTTGACTTTGAACTGACTCGATCGAGGTTCGAGTTCTGGTGTGGGTGTGCACTAAATTCCTATTTTCACATTTATGCACATATCTGTAGTTATCACTTGCTCGGCGGTGAAGAAAACATCGTGAGAACACGGAGTCGTCCCAGAAATTATATTTGGCAAGACATTTATATTCAGCCTAAGAAAGGTCTGGTTTTCCCACCGAGCTGTGGATATCAGAGGACAGTCGCTCTGAAAATCAGTAAAAATAAATTCCTTCTCCAAATCCTTAGGCTTAAGTAACGGATTGCGCCAAAAGCAGTTTTTTTCTAATATATGGTAAAGTTTTATGGTAATGAAAACGGGACCATGCTAGAAAGGTTTAGTATATAAATAGCACAGATTTTGTTTTATTTAATAAAGCTGTGCCTTATTCTCGGGCTACTTATTCGTGTATACGACTTCACATTTCACATGTTCCAATACAAATTACCATCTTTCATGTGTTATGAGGTTGAAGTTAAAAATTCGGCCAAATTTTCTTTTGGTCGAACTTCAAAGGGGTCTCAGTTTCAAATCACTCGACCCATACGTTTTCAATTGTATTTAAATTGGGACATTAGATATTCAATTGTTACCAAATGTTCGTTTGATTACTCTTCCATAATTTATTTTTACGGCCCACTTAATGTAAAGCGGTTACCGTAGCCTATAAATACATTAAGTTTCACTCGCGCGATGCCGCCTCTACTGCACAACACAGCACAACAACACTCTAGGGGGTTGTTATTTGGCTGCGGTTTTCTGTGAGGTGGAGGTACTTTCCCAGATGAACTGCTTCGATGCGCCTTACCTCTCTAAAAATACCCAGATCAAGACAAACAGATATGTTCCTGCACACAAATGTTTGTCCTGTGTGGGAATCAAACCCATTGAGCGCCATTGAGGTCGTCAATTTAACTCTAACTAAAAAAGGGAACAAAATTTGCACAACACTGAAGAGTATATATATGAACATGTCTTTTTTCATTACAATGCAATTATGTACATAGGACTTTTTATAAAATTTCAATTGAATAATATATAGTATAATTACAATATAGTGATACATTTACATACTTACATTTCAAATATTAACTACGAGTAACACAAGTTTGCTGTTTATACGACGTTAAGAAGGGTAGACAATAAATTAAACTTGTCTGCACATTTTGGTGTTCAAGGTACCTTCCGATTGATACCGATATTTTTCTCATTTATTACATAATATTATGTAAGTATATCTTCACGCCAGGTCCCTTGCGGGGTAGGCAGAGAGTACCGAGCGCCATAAGACGCGGTCCTTACACACTTCACTCGCTTCTTTCATAGCTCTTTTCATGCACGCTCGCTGGTTCCTAAGGCTCCTGACATCACCTTCTGATAAAACACGACCAATTTAGTCATGGTAGGTTAGTCTTGGTCTTCCTCGGCTCCTACATCCTTCCACTTTCGCATTGGATTGTCCTGACAACTTCTGATAAAACACCACCAATGTGGTGTCGTTAGATTAGTAGATTCGTATTCAAATAAAATAATAAAATGAATGTACATGACAGCTGACTATCATCACAAGCACAAAGTCAATTTATTTAAAAACATAATTTATTTTAATAATTATATTTTGAAGAAGTCGAATCAACTGTTAGAACTGGTATACTTATACACAACGAGGTATAAGATACTAAATGTATTCCATAAAAAAACCGGACAAGTGCGAGTCGGTCTCGTGCACGAAGGGTTCCATACCATTATCTATAAAAACGGCAAAAAAAAAAATGACGTATGGTATATGGGAGCCTCCCTTAAAAATTTGTTTTATTTTAATTTAATTATTTACTTTTAAAGTATATAACTAAATTTTCTGTGAATATTTCAAACGTCTATCTGTTGCCGTTATCAATATCGAGCAAAAACGAGCATAAAATCACGTTTGTTGTATGGGAGCCGCCTTAAATATTAATTTTATTCTGCTTTTTAGTTTTGTTGTTATAGCGGCAACAGAAATACATCAACTGTGAAAATTTCAACTGTCTAACTATCATGGTTCATGAGATACAGCCTGGTGACACACGGACGCACGGACGGACGGACAGCGGAGTCACAGTAATAGGGTCCGTTTTATCCTTTGGGTACGGAACCCTAAAAAGACAACACGCGTCAAGGGCGTAATGCAGTTTATACAGGATCGGCAGTGCACGAGTGATGCTCTAGTTGAATGTATCAACAGACTACGGTAACTGCTTACTATCATGCAAGCCAAACCTCGGCCGTTAGTAGTTTAAAAATATATACTTATGAAATATCACATGTCAATCACAAAAAAAATGCAAATAATTTTTGTAATTTTTGTATAGGTAGCAAGATATCGAATGCGGGTTATACAAACAAACAACAAGTAGCAATTAATAAAACTACAATCTTGGAAATATAAATATGAATTTGTTTTCGCATCGCAAATAATGAAAAAATATGCTGTTAGTTGCAATATTAATTCCTGCAAATAAATAATTCGTTTATTTGTTACCATAAATAAGTTATATATAAATACCTATACTGAAATCCTGAAAATAGCTACATTAAAATAAGCCCCATTTGAACCTACCTCTCTTCAGTCTCACAGAAAACTGCAACCAAATAACAGTTCCCTGGAGAGTTGTTGTGTTCCTGCGAGTGACTGACATTAGCAGTAAGCTTCTAAGGAGTTGCTGTGATAATAGCAGATACAATATAGCGTGAGCGATACTTAATGTATAGCATGCGTTCATAGGCTACGGTAACCGCTTTACGTCAGGTGGGTTGTATGTCTCCTGTCAATGTACAAAAAAAATAACCGTTCAAAAATAACGTATAAATACTTAAAGCTAAATCTTTACAGATTCAGGTGAATGTCTTACTTAACTTCTCACTGTGTATGTACTGTGACATACATACATAGACATACTTTTCTATCTTGTATGAGATTTGGGCTTTATTTTAATTGCCATAAGATTCAAATTTGCAGAACCATGGAAGTTGATAACTGAAGGTTATCAACTTCCATAGTTGATAAAGGAAGGAAAAAATAATAAAAGCAAACCAACAAACATGAACCGGTATATTTTTTTGAAGTCAATTAAAAGTATATACGAATCTGCCCCTATATTTAGCGATTTTATAAATATGTGTTGATGGCGTTATGTACACCGAATTAAAAATTAAATTCAAATTTATTACGGTATTATACTTAGCTATAACGATATAAACGTTATTTTCCTTACATATAATAAATAATAACTAAGGGTAATAACATGCCTATACTGTCAGTTAAAATACCATACCGTAAAAATATTTTTAGTTAAGATCGTCCAATAATATCACAGACATAACGTTTGCGACGTTTTCATCGGAAAACAAAATATAGCATCTGAGATGTTTGTTTGCTCCATATAGCTTTCGAATCCGCCATCAACCTCTTTCATGGAGGTCGCATCTCCTTCCGTGTCATTTCATATTTTTGACATGACTTGTTTTGATGGGAATGCCTTTGAACTGGGTACTCTATAAAATTTCGTGTGTATTCAGTGGATAGATGGCTAAATCTGAAACGATTCCGCAGTAAGCGAAAAATGGAGTATCGAATAACTATTTTTGTTGAAAAGTAAAAGTCTGATTTTGATTTTTGATTTTTTAAGCGGAGGTTACATTATATAATCATTATTACATATCTTTTATATCGTACTAACGATAATAGTAAGCAATGTAGGTTTAGACAATAGATTCTAGTGACAAGACCTACATCGCGTACTCTTTATCTAGTGGCTAGAGAAACACCAATATAAATCAAATAAAATTTATTGTATTTTAAAAGTTTTCTTTTCCTTTTTTATGAAATCCCATTGCCTCATCCATTAGTACTGGCGGGGTTCTCTACTTAATCCTATGAATTTGACAATGACATTGGTTTTAACATGGGAGATTGTCGTCAGACTTTCACAACCCATTGGGAAAACTAGAGTTTTCTTAGATTACGTTATAGTGCCCGGCAAATAACTTAAACATGTGCAGAAGCGATTTTTAGCTGTCCCATTCAAATTTTATTTAGAAAAACGACGGCATCTACGCTCAAGTTTTTTGCCTTGTACTATACATAATTTTCGAAATATTTTTTTTTGTATGCGCGGATGTCATCACCATGTTTACCTTCACTGTCGAGCAATAATAATTTAAATATTCACATTTATGTACCATAAATCTGAAAACAATAATTTAGTGTTACTTGCCCACATCAGGATTCGAACCAGGGATACGACCAATTCTAGTTGGCAATCACCGCTGTACACATACGGCGTCACCTAGTTTTAAATTATACAAGTCTTGACAAAGACAAAGTTATTAATATAAGATATGAAAAGAGTTATTAATGTTAAAGAAGCGACTAAAATCTGTAAGGACCGCGTTTTATGACTCCTTCTAAGCTGAAATCAAAATCACAAACGCAAATTGGTATAGGTGTAACTGCCATATCCAGTCAAGCCATATGTTATTAAAGTACGAGTAGTCTAACACTGCCAGTCTATTTTCATACAGTATCACGACCTGGGGTTGTATCGCAAAAACCTACCTTTATGGGTTCTGTTTGGAATGCGCTTTTAGGACAGGCAAAAGGGTATATCTTCAAACCTATTCGCTTCTCCACCTCTGTCCTTTACCAAGAATGTCAGGACTTGTTCCTATCTCTTTATCTTTCGTTCTGTCCACCGCGCACTTCATATTCTTGTTTCCACCCTTTATTTATTTCCAAATATTTTTGTTGTCATTTTCTCAATTAAAATTTAACAAGGTTCTATCGATACTAAAAACTCAGTACAGCCAATTGTATAACAAAAGTTTTTTCCCTATAATGTATATTAAAGATTGCTGTTGAATCTGCATTTTACACTCACTCACTTCTATCATCTAAACCACACGCGAGCACATATACTTCTTTTATTCGAGTATTTCAGATAGACAATACTCGTCTATTGTAATATTTTTATGTGCGAGATTGGCAATGTAAAAATTTAAAACCAACACGGCTTTTTTAGAAATCAACAAAAAAATAATGAACTAACTTAATTGAGATACAAGACACTTATGTAGGGATCTTTAATGCGCAACTCTGTCTTCCACTTCACTGTTTTTATTTGCCAATATGGGATGTATGTATTCTACATCTTCAATGAGTTTTTTTTTTACGGGACAGGCCCACCACTCATACCCACCACTGTGTCTCCTGTGTAGCCAGAATTAACAGCGGCGACCACAAAAAAGGCAATGAACAGTGAAGTCCATTGCCGTCCCGGGGGTTAAACTACATCTGCCTTGGAACTCACAAACGAATTTAATCAGAAGAAATTTGTAGGAGTAGGAAGTTTTAGAATTGAGTTCTTTTTTCATTGAAGTGCTTCAATGATATTCCAAAACATATATATTATTTATTTGTAGTTACATTGTGAAGTCCATATATACACGTATCAAATATATACCTATATATTACTATTGTCTGCTTAGTTCTTCTTGAATTTCCAGAATAAAATAAAATTATGTGAAAAAGCAAGGAGCGTGGTATAAGGATATAGAAAGGTAAAGTAAAGGTAATAGTAGAAAGACGTAGTTAAAGTATGCGTAGTTTAAATGTGCTTAGCCATAATCGTAAATGAGATTTTAAGATCCCAGCCATGGCAGCATTCCAAGCCATATAAGATAAAATAAAAACAAATATCTACATGCATAAAATTACCAAGTAAACTAAAACTTAATAAGGCACCACATGTGACTGGGCTGTGAAATATTCAGGCGCATAAGGCTGTGTACACGTTGAACATTTGTACAACAAATGTATTTATATATATATATATATATATATACACCGTCGGAAGACATACAAGCATACGGCTAAGCTAAACTATACGTTCCCGTAGCCTATGTATGCTTGCAATACATTAAGCCTTTGACGTTATATCATGTTTAGTCGCAGACTGATCAAGTACTTTAACCAACACCTGCCTTCAGTTGGACGAAGAGTTGTCACATTGATATCTCATCAGAGTTCAGAACTCCGACTTCATTAGAACAGTGACCGGTTTTTGGCTAGAAAAGTTTTTAATTACCTCTCGTACAATTGTCATAGTCTTCTCCCACATTAATACAATAAATATATAATAATCTAGTGCTTTTCGAAAATTATCAAATGACATATTTAATAAACTACAATGGAAACCTGCAAAGGTTGGTTATATGATGTGAATATACGTTATTCGTTGTGTGATGAACGTAAACATGGTCATTGTATTCAACTGAACTTCACTACATCACATTAAGCGGTATATCGCTTAATGTGGTGTAGTGAAATTCAGTACACACTCTACACACTGTTGGGATAAGAGTCTTCACTTAAGCAGAACGGTCATACTCCATCAAGCTGTATAGATGCAGATTAATGGATGCCAATATTTTCATGCATCCCGAAGATCAGTGATTTAGAGTAACTACTGTTATCTATAAACAACAAACAGGACTGAATCGCAGACTAAAGGTTTACAAGTACCTTCAAAATGCTAGAAAAAGCATAGATAAATAAACCCATCTTCAGATACGCTACGGTCGATATCTCTTAGCCTGCGTATTTGATTAGAGTGATATGCATGATTACGCTATCGAAGTCCATGTAGAAGCCGGCATCATTCCACAACAATCGTTTATATCTACGCGTGCATAATGCACGCGTAGATATCAACGATTGGAGTGCCTACATAAATTATCATGGCGATATAGCATTGCTAATGGACTATTGATATAAAGCAGTTGATAGATTGTTAATTTTATATCTATATATAAATAAGTAAAGACAATACAATTCAGTACTTCTTCGTTCACTGTTCGTCAACCATGGTGAGTGAGTATGTGGTAAAATAAAGTGTATGTGGTAAAATACAATATTCATTTATTGCGCTATCGTATACAAACATGACAATTTATATTACATTAAAAATTTAACACTTCAGAACTATTACAATTATTCTCTCAGAAAAATCAACTTTCATCCATAATTTCAACGACTCTTTCACCATCATCATTACCAGCATCATCATCGCCAATCTCTAAAACTCAAATACACACGCACACTCGCGCAAGCGCCCTGCGCCGCTTAAACCAAACAGCGATGATGATAAACTACGTTGAACGAAGCGTGTAAACGGCAACCATTTCATGGCGCTTACAACGTTTTGATCGCGAGAAAATAATGCCCTATGAACGATCTAGCACTTCATGTTTTAATTGTTTAATTAGAAGTAACTAATGTTGTAGCGCTGCAGCGAACTTCGAAAATGTTACGGTCAGGGTCACGTGTCCTGACGCGAGTTTAACATTTTTTTACTCATTTCAAAAAGTGCACAGCGCCACTAAAAAAGTTTTCACTTCAAAAACGTTTCTTTTTTGGCTTTAGTAATCAATCAATAAAAAAGTATTGTCAACATATGTAGAAGGTAGTACAATATATGGTTAATCGCAGATTTATAATAAAATAATACACGTCTAAGAGTAAAAAAATCTTGGTATTGATATTATATTTTCCTCAAATTGTCAGTAAGAATTATGCTCGAATTTCGGCCATTCGGCGAACACTACTTGAAATTAATCAACAAAGTACACTGAGCCTTTTATACAACTGCAAATGTAAATAAGTGACGGAGCAATGCAAAGTGACAAATACTCAAATCTCGAGGGAAATCAGTCGCAAAGTGTAACAAGAAATCTAGGATTGCAATGTTATCTTCTGAGCTAGTAACATTGCTAGAGAATCTAAATTAGGAGGAAGGATTCGCGATTTCTTGAGTTTGTTTGAATTATATTTGCTTTGCAATATTGTCTAGCCATTGTTAGGTTTATTCTAAATAATAGGGGTTAAAGTATGAAATTGTCGTTTTATAGTAATAGATACTTTGAATTGACAATAAACCTTCATGGTCACCTTCATGTGAGATTTACGAGTGAAACTTTTTTCACATGATACCTATGAGGTTTTTCTTCATTTGATTTTCGAATTTCAATTGGATTTTTTTATTTAGCTTAGACGGTAATTTTTGAATACGAATTCCGACGCGAAACTAACGTGGCAGAATCGGATCCCAATATCACTACTGCGCATGGGGAGGAGAATGCTAATGAACTCACCGTGCGTTTTTGTTTTAAACGCTTTCGTAGTGAAAACTTCGACTTGAAGAATGAACCTTGTGGAAGACCGCCTACGTGGTTATTGGGTTCCTACGTGTGAGCGAGGACACCAGTAAGGCGTTCATAGCGGTAACTGATCTATATCAGGTGGGCCGCATGTATACCTCCCGACATTGTATATAAAAAAAATATGTGAGAGGTATACAAATCAGAGAAGCTAAGACCAAATAAATGTTTAGAATTTTGATTTGACTGCGTCTGTACGTCCATGTAGACAAATAAACATCTGGCAATTTGATCCAAACTACTTTGTGTGCTTCCGCTCTCGATTAGTTCATGCGAACTACCGCCGGCCGGCACCCACCCACTACCGTTAGTAGATGCATGCCGCCGCTGCCATGGCTGCTCCGGTCGTCTCTGCGAGTGTTCGCCATCTGAAATGTGAACCGCATGCACCCGCCACCGTTGCTGCCCTGGCTGCTCCGGTCGTCTCCGCGACACGTGTTTCGCCTCTCCACGAGGCATCCTCAGGCGCTGTAGATGTTAGTCGTTAGAATAACATGTTTCGTAGCATGCAAGAAGAGGCATGCTCCGATGGTTCGGACATGTAGAAAGAATGCAAGATGAAAGAATGACGAAGCAGATATACAATGCAAAAGTGGAAGGATATAGGAGCCGGGGAAGGCCAAGACTTACCTACCAAGACCAAATTGGTCGTGTTCTATCAGAAGGTGATGTCAGGAGCCCTAGAAACCGGCGAGCGTGCATGAGAAGAGCAATGAATGTTAAAGAAGCGAGTGAGATATGTAAGGATCGAGTCACGTGGCGCTCGGTTCTCTCTGCCTGCCCCGCAAGGGATTTGGCGTGAAGTTATAGATAGATAGATATATTTATTAAGTAGCAACTGCACAGTGAAAGTATTTTCGTCAACAGCTAATTCTTAATTGGCGTTACTTACATTACATAATTTGTCAAATATAATTCATTATGTTTATAGGCTAACTACTTAAATAAATAAATAAATATTGTCGGACAAAATATACAGCGCCATCTAGCCCCAAAGTAAGGGAAGCTTGTGTTATGGGTACTAGACAACTGATAAACATACATAAATATATTTTTTATACATACATACTTATTATACATAGAAAATACCCAGACCAAGACAAACAGACATGTTCGTGCACACAAATGATTGTCCTGTGTGGGAATCGAACCCACGAGCGTTGGTGTCACAGTAGCGTAACAGCGCATTTCACCACTGCGCCACCGAGCTCGTCAACTACTTACCATCATGTAGGCCGTTTTGGTTTTTCACCTTAGTGGTATAAAAAAGGCTCATCTATTTAGTCATATCATTATGTTAACAATATTTTAATAGTACTTAAAGTATAATTTCTTTAGTGTTACCCTTAAGTGGTTACGGTCGCCCATGATCCCTTCAGATACAGGAAGAACACAACAACTCCTCAAGAGCTTGGTCACCTTATTTACTCGAAAAACATTACTACCTTCCCATTTTGGCTGCGATTTGCTATGAAGTGGAGGTAATTCCCCAGTCAGGCTGCTTTGATGTACCTTGCCTCTCTAAAATCTTCGCAACTCGAAGCGATCCTACAATGATACAGACGACGATTCAGAAAAAAAGAGATTTCAATACGCGTCGCCAGTTCAGGCGCTATAAGAATATCAATTCTTTAGAATTCAACGTATTTTTGTGTTCTTTGTTTTCCGCTGATTATTTTCTTTAGACTCCGACGTCGAAGATAACGAGGTCTCTTTAAAGGTGCCTCATTTTCCAGTAGGTTTGTTATTTTTAATTTCAGGCCCCTGACTTTATTCCAAGCTTCCTTAAGATATACCATCTCTTGGGCTTAAAACTTTATATATAATAACAAAGAACTCTCCCTGCTGTATCTCGCTGGGACAATAAATACATTTTCTGAATGCAAAATCGTCCAATTTTATTTTTTCGCTTAGCTGTTTATGATTCTTAAATAAAGAAAAATGACTAGCGTTGAGGTTCTGTTTATTTTGATGAATAAATTAAAAAAACCGGCCAAGTGCGAGTCGGACTCGCGCACTAAGGGTTCCGTATCATTATCTATAGAAACGGCAAAAAAACACGTTTGTTGTATGGGAGCCCCCTTCAATATTTGTTTTATTGTAATTTATTATTTATTTTTGAAGTGAATATACAACTAAATATTCTGTGAATATTTCAAGCGTCTACCTGTTGCCGTTATCAATATCGAGCAAAAACGAGCAAAAAAATCACGTTTGTTGTATGGGAGCCCCCTTAAATATTCATTTTATTCTGTTTTTTAGTATTTGTTGTCATAGCGGCAGCAGAAATACATCATCTGTGCAAATTTCAACTGTCTAACTATCACGGTTCATGAGATACAGCCTGGCGACAACAGACGGACGGACGGACGGACAGCGGAGTCTCAGTGATAGGGTCCATTTACCCTTTGGGTACGGAACCCTAAAAAGAGGCTTGTGATATATCTTCGTATTATAATGTATTTGCATTTAATCCGTAATGAAACTTCGACTACAGCTCTCTCCATCACAGGTTTTTATACATTTACACGAAGTCTACTACGAGAGAACATTATATGTAGTTTAGTAGTTAGTTTAATAGGGCCCACGTACTAAGATAGTACTGGATATTGGTACATACTGTACATTCAATTAAATACATTATTCACCTTGACAACACACACAATAATATTGTAGTATGTGAGAACACACAATGAACGCATTGAACATATGAATATCAAAGTACATTTGATGTATTCAGTTAATAAATAAATTAACAATGTACGAGTAAAAGGAATTTCCCAAAAACCGTATCGTGTAGTGTAGTCTCGCCTGAAAGAGAGTCTCAAAACCAACTGTGTATGCCAGCCGTGTACCTGTTTATAAGGTTGAATATATTCACTTACTGCGCTGGTTCAACTGTAAGAAGTGGAATTTATCTAGATTGAATATTATTATGTATCCACTGCGTATAGTTGATTGCTTCAAGATTTGCAAGTCAATTTCAGTACACTTGTTGACATCCGCTGGAGGTGAAATTCATAATACAATAATGAACTGATTTAATGATGAAATCGGAAAGTGGGCACAGAATTATACGACTTAAACTTGGTAAGACATTCGAGTTTGAGTTAATTTTACTCGTCTTTAATTTTATAATGACGTGACCAAATCTTCTACAAAATTTAAAACTCGTTTTAATGAAAAAGTAATTCTCTCTTTTTTATTTGATACTCGAAACCTTAAAAGTCGACTATATTGAGTTTTTCTTCCTTTAAAAAGTATACGCGGTACCATCTCTTATTCGCCAATAACATAACGGATTTCTAAGTATATTTTCAGAGACACAAATGTGTCAGCGATGGATCTATCTTACAAAGAAAGTCAGAAGCTTAGTGGGGCGACGTGAGATTGACATCGTGGCCAAATATTCTCGGGATTATGTGTACGTGACTTTTATTGTTAATACCATGAAATATTTGGTGGCTGAGCAATAATTGTTTGAGTATAGACATTAGTTGTGTGAATATTATAAATAGCAATACCGACTTTGAGTTTATACGCAGAGCTAGATGCTTAGACTATAGTATCATCATAATTAATCAATTGAGCATCAAACGTAAAACGTAATGGGAATGTGAATGTCAATGTGGATGCAGCCTTAAATATCGAGTACTCAGAAAATACTAAATAATAATTACTATTTTTTTATACTATGTTGAGAAGCACACAAGCGTACGGCTCTGACCTGATGAAAAGCGGTTACCGTAACCTGTGAACGCTCGCAATTAATTAAGTATCACTTGCGCGATACCACCTCTGCTGCTAGCACAGCAACTCCTTTTAGGAACTTACTGGTGACCTCTCTCACACGTAGGAACACAACAACCTTCCAGGGAATACTTCCCCAGAGGGATTGCTTTGATGTGCCCTACCTCTCTTAATTAATTATCTATGAGATTAAAGTTATACAAGTTGTTAGTTTACAAAAAGGCGTGAAGAGTTTTACACAGGCAGCAACGACCGAGTGACGGCTCTGGTGTTGACAGTGTTCAGAAACTACGGTAATTACTTAGCAGTAGGCAGGCGGAATGCTTATTTGGAACTTTAGTGGTCACTTTACCAATTTTTAGCTATCGTAACAAACGAAACCCTCTGATAACGCTATGTCTGTCTGTACATCTGTCCGTGTCACAGATCTCTCCCTCACCTCTGATTGACAGTTGTTAAAGGTTTAGTGACGGTATTTAGTAATGTACTACGTACAACAATAAATAACAGACAGACATAACATACGTACAAAATGACTTGATATGATTGTATTGGCTTTTTTGTCCTTATAGAGATTAATCTTTATTAAATATCTTCAGTGTTATTAATTATAATGTATTATATGCAGTTATATGCATCGCTCAGTTACAATTTTATTATATGCATAGATAATCTAACGAGACATACGCCGAATTTTAAGTTGGTCTCCTAGCAATGTGTATATGGAAGCTGCTTCTAATTACGTGCAGTAGTTATTGTCTAACTATGGATAGAAAATACTACTACAAATGGACAAAAACAGGTTCAATTGTTTTATTATCTAAAGATGCACAGTGCAATCCTAATTAGACAACTTACTCATATTATACATTTTACAGCCGACGATATTTAGTAATACCTACAACGATGAATTAATCAGAGGATGAATTAAGCTATTTTGGCTAGGGGATGTACCGAGCGGCCCAGTCGCTGCTAGCTAATTTTGCTAGTCATCCTAATAACGCTGGGCAAAATAGGGACTTATTCGTAAAGTAGTTTAGCAGCGAGAATTATGTCTTGACAATCTCAACAGTGGAGTGGTTAGCAATGCTACTTTGACAACAAGGCTTGTGGGTTCGATTTCCACATAGGACATACATTTGTGTGCTTGTATTGGCGGGAGAGTTTTTAAGAGAGGTAGGGTGCATCAAAGCAGCCCATCAGTATTCTGTAGTAAGTACCTACACGACAGAAAACGTAGCCAAATAACAACTCCTTGGATGGTTATTGTGTTCCTGGGAGTGAGCTAGGTTTCCAATAAGTTCCTAAGGAGTTGCTGTGCCAGCAGCACAAGTAGCCTCGCGCTAGTAATACTTAATGTATTGCAAACATACATAGGCTACGGTACCCGGTATCTGGTGGGAAAGATGCTGTTCGCTACGTCTCTAAATCTAGCTGACAGAAGTAGTATGAAAGATTAACAAATATTTGCAAAGCGCAAACGATTCGGGATATCGCATAACCAGTCTATTAAGAATATGGAGCGCACGTGTGATTGTCTAGCCGTTCTACACCATGGACTGACGAACAGTTTTAGCTTCGATGGATATCGAAGCTAAAACTGTTCGTCAGTCCATTGGTCAGTCCATCCTGTTGGATTATTTTTATGACCTCGTATAAGTTGGTACTGCATTCGTCTAGTTTCTAATGTATTGTAACCAGTCATACCAAGTATAAACAAACTAGGATATATATTACAATATCCAACAAAGTACCCGTACTGCTTTTGCTACAGCCATCGTTTATTTTTTTTTTTTTTTGGATTTTCTCCAACAGCTGCGTATACTTATAACTTCATGCGGATATCATATAATTGCGTTAGATTTCATTATACTGCAAACTATAGCATTATAAAGGATTTTATTGGCCAGAATATTTTTAAGTGTAATGCATGTTGTAGTACAAAACCGACAGACCGAAACGCTTGTGTGCAAACAGTTATTATTTGGTCCTTGAACATTAAATCTTCACACTCCTAAGTCTTTAAATGAGTTTACTCTAGGGATTTGTATATTACTCAATAAGTAGTTAGCTTGAACTGGCTGTTGTGCGCGGCTAAACGTAATCACTGAGCATTTTGTGCTATTAAATTTCAAATGGTTTATTTGAGTCCAATTAAATACATTATCTATGTCTTGCTGGAAAAGTTCACAATAAGAGAAATTATGAATATTGTAAAATAGTTGTAAGTCATCTGCAAACAACAAACAGCACGCTGTACTAAGTGTCTCTGGCAAATCATTCACGAATATTAAAAATTCCAGGGGTCCTAAATTACTTTCCTGTCTAATACCAGAGTACATGAAATATGGTTCCGAAATACATCAATTATACTGCACGCACTGCATATGCTCCCGTAGGTAATTTGCAAAAAACTTAATAAGATGAGGTGTGAATAAACTACTTTCGATAGCTTTTGAAGTAGAACGTCATTATCCAGAGCATCATCAGCATCAGCATGCTTTGTGATAATCAAAATATGCTGTGTCTACCTGGTAACCGCAGTCTACAACCTCTGTAGCATAGGTCCAAAAAGACAACAGACTTGTGGCAGTGGATCGACCGGTTCTGAAACCGTGCTGGGCATTCGTCAAATGACGTTCCATTTGTATACTAATTCGTTGGTGTATAATGGATTCAAACAATTTGCCAAACACAGATAGCACCGCGATTGACCTATAGTCGCTTACATTTAACCCACTACTATTTTTCGAAACTGGTACCACTCGTAAAATTTTCCACGCATTAGGGTAGAAGGGGTTTGATAACATAAATCAAAAATATATCACAATGGTTCGAAAAATACAGAGCCACCATCTTTAACTACGTACGGCGGAATGCCATCTGAACCAGCAGAATGTTTGGGTTTGAGATTTCTAACTTTACGTCTTCGAGTTCTATTGTGGAGATATGTATACTACTAGAATCCGAACCCTCAGCTGCCATCACTTCATCTGGGTCTAGGTGTGGTGGTTCTTTAGCTTACACCGAATGAAAATAATCGGCAAAAAACTGCGCCGCATTATTGTCCGTAATGCGATTTCCATTAACAAGTATACCCTTACTACGTTATTTTTTAGAAGAAACGTAGTTCCAAAATACAGAAGGATCACGTGTGAATTTGCGTTCCATACAACATCTGTACTGCTCAAAATCGTCTTTGTATTTCAATTTCAACAATGCCCTATGTTTCACGACTTCCTGACTATGATTCATTGAATTACTTTGTTTATAGACACGATGTAGTTATACCTTAATTTGAATATTATGTATAGTATGACGTGTGTACCTACCACTCAGGATAACAATACCTAGGTGAAACACTAGAACATTTTTTTCCTCGGAACGGACTTGCTTATACATTGGTTAATTACATCATAAAAATAATTAACGGCCGCTTTGGGATTCGATATCCCATATTAAGGCCTCCAGTCTATATTTCCGAAAGTAAAATATAGTGAAAATAAATATGCTTTTACAAAATTCCGACCAGTATCTACACCACCCGTGGTGCAATTGTACTCTAAATGATCATCAAAACAATCACGAACCTGAACATCAAATAACGGATGTTAGCTGTCTGGCGGTACCGGCTATTCCTCCTCCCGCCGTACGCCGCCACTTGGTTCAACAATGCACTAATCAAGACTTCATCTAAGCAACTGCCGGCACTATTCACTATATTGTTAATTTGGTAGTTCACAAAATGACAGTAAATATGTATATCTTGAATACACGTCTACGGTTGCCGAATTTAGGTTGAACTCACGGCAAAGCAACAGATTTTTATACTTTACAGCGATATTTTCAATCTCATCAAAAACAACACAGTAGTTTTCGTAGCTTATGTTTGGTGGTATATAAGTGCACATTGTCACTAATATTAAATTATAGTTAAGGTACACTCCGGCATATAACAATTCACATCCAGTATTTATTACTGATGACGCTGATGATTAATATTGATGTTACGTAGGTGGTACCGGTGGGCGGCGATGACTACTCCGCCACCGCGGCGACTGCCTGGACGGTCTGCACGTAGGATTGAATACCCCCGGAATAAACTTCGGAATCATATATACTTGAGTTCAGCCATGTTTCGCTTATCAAAAATATATCTGAATTTGATGTCGCCATTGCTGATGAAAAATTATACAGTTTTGTATGGAGTCCTCTCACATTTTAATAATAAATGATTTTTATCGTATCTTTATATGTTACCCAGTAATTAAACTTTTCTATGAATTGAAACAAAGGTTTTCAAAAATCGTTTCTCGTATTATGCATGATATATAATATTTCTGTTGTAGTATAATTCGACTTTGATACACTTATGTGATATTATTATCAATCTGCTACACGTCGTGTGACAAACACATATTCGTGTTTTAATAGCACTTATTATACGACAGTTGCATAAATAACTATTAGTTTTCACTTATATAAAAGCCTCTTCAATATCTAAGTTAGAATAATAACATAAATTGTTCGATAGAAGTTCCAGAGATTACACTCTACGTTCAAAGAAATTTACAAACATATTTTACCCATTCATACATACAACAATAATTTCATAGAGAACAGGCCATGAGAGTGTCTATAAATCAGTTTATGTCGAGCCAGAAGCCCTCTATTGAAGCAATATAGCGGCTGATGCATGCGAATGTTCACGCCCAGTTGCATAAGTAACGTAACCTAACACTAATCCAAATTGTATCTCTAATTCCGATAACGGTGCCTACTGCACATTTGCCTACTAAACTGAAACTACGAAACGGTATAATTTGTATTGCAAACCCGAACAGATTAACCATAATCTATTGTTTCTTTCCTTCTATAGTTTGCGATATGTCCGGCCATTAACATTCCGGCGGCATTGTAACAGCATTCCTGGCTTCAAGAAATGCCCCAGATTCACTTCGGGTCAACCGAGGCTGTATCGAATAGATCTATTGTTTCTAATTTAATGTTCTCTCTGATACAAATTATTTATGCCTTGTGGGTAATATAAATCATGTTTATCTTGTTTTCTGTATCGCCAGCGATGGGTCAGAAAGTAAATTGGTTGTTATTAATGTGATAGTTTCTTTTTGTACAAAACGATATTTCTCAAATTATACCCAAGGTAATGGGAATTTTGTTGCCACATCATTGTCACTTGAAGTGAAGCGTTGTTGTAGCTCATGAACGCAGACAATACGTACGATCGATCACACGTGGCACAAATTACTGTAATCGTATTTACTCAGTAAGGAGTCTTATTACATAGCCTTGGCATTATGTAAGGTGGAAGTATTTTCCTAACCGGGTTGACTTTGCCTACCTCTCTTTGACTAGAGTCATGATTGTTAGTCAGCAGATTACACTGTGTAATATGTTTTCACGAGCACGGTGAGCACGTGAATAATGCGACTTTGACACTAACGCTCATGGCTTGAGGGTTTTGAGTGTTCGATTCCCATACAGGTCAAACATTTGTATCATGAACATGTCCGTTTGTCTTAGTCTGGATATTTTTAAGAGAGGTAGGCCGCATTAAAGCAGGCCGTCTGGGGAAGTACCTCCACCTCACAGAAAACCGCAGCCAAATAACAACTCCCTAGGGGTTGATTGCGTTCCTGCGTGCGAGTGAGGTCGCCAGTAAGCTCCTTAGATGTTACTGTGTTAGCAGCAGATGAGGCATCGCGCGAGTGATACTTAATATAATACAATCGTTCATAGGCTACGGTAAGTGCTTTACAAAAAGGTAAGGTTTTCATTGGCTTCAGAGATGATATTGAGTCGCATGTGCACCTTAAGTTAACTATACTGGTTGATTGAAGAAGTACAATACAAATCAATAACTAAATAAAAAAAATTAAGAGACGTATGTCTTAGGAAAGGGGCCAGTTTGATTTTTATACGGAGAATGCCCTCAGTACGGACCGTATATCAACTAGATATAATGTAGTCTTTCAGGCACAAATCTCTCTTCATGGCTTGACTTGTAGAAGTAAACAATTTAGCAATGGAAAATTTAATTCAACGTCTCATACAAATTGAAAATGTTTCTTTGTTCTACGTGTCTTTGGTAGAGTTGTTAGATATATAAGCCTGTCGAATCTATAAACTAAAATTTAATACGTATATTAGACCGCTAGATCTATAGATCGTGAAAAGTGAACAGTATACTATACAGTGCGTATTTCCCTAATAACAGTGTACCTATCCATAAGTGATTGTGTAAATGCAGCAATTTTGATGTTTCTTTGAAATTGTATTTCTGTCTTCTTTTCTTCTGTGGCACAAGGGTCTGCACGTAGCTGCGGCGTCTCGCGGAACACTGCCCATGCATCTCGACGGGAGAGCAATTCATAGGATAACTTTAAGAAAAGCGATAAAATACTTAGGGGTTCTGTTATTACGTTTATTTATCCTCTGATTTTACACGAGCAGCAATAATATTATGAAGAATTACATTAGGTTTATTATCTTCAGTATCAATGTCTATTATTGTTGCCGGTATTACCTGACCGATTAGTGATCGGTAAATCAGTATTATTGAATTAAACAATTTTTAACGGAAGTATCGCGTATTTTAATTATTTTGTTGAACCTGACGTTTCGAACGCTTTGCAGCGTCCGTTAGTCTACCTGCGACCACGGACGCTGCAAAGCGTTCGAAACGTCAGGTTCAACAAAATAAATAAAATACGCGATACTTCCGTTAAAAATTGTTTAATTCAATGTGTAACAATCGCGAAAACCTAAGACAAATCAGTATTATATTTTACCAGAGCATCGATGATATAGAGCATCGATGATCGTTAAGAATCGGTGTGTAGCCTTTACATTGGGAAGCTGGTTAGAATTTCCAGTATTAGGTAAGAAATTCCCGCATTACCATGTAGCACGCATTAGCATGTAAAACTCCAACTTTTTTAGTCCAAGTATACGGCCTACCTAATGTAAAGTAATTGCCGTAGCCTATGAACGCTTGCAATACTGAAAGTATCATTGGCGCGTAGCCACTGTTTCAACAGCGACTATTTCGATTAGCTACCTAGTAATAAAAGTAAGGAGCTTAATGGCAACCTCACTTACTCGTAGGAATACAACAACCCTCCAAAACATTCTCTAGCTATGGTTTTCTGTAAGGTGGAGGTACTTCCCTCGTCGGCCTGTTACCTACCTTTCTTTGCTTAATGACTATCATCGAAAATAGTCCGAACCGGGGACTAAGTCCTCTATGAATTTGACACTCGGGATGATTAAACCCATGCACAGACTGACTGCGATCGACGCTGCTTAACTTATGTTTAATGATGAGGTCGGTGGCGCAGTGGATAATAATGCCACTTTGATACCATCACTCGTGGGTTCGATTCTCACACATCATTTGGTTTTGTCAAACCGTATATTACCTATGATGGTATACCTATGTTTGCAAAGTAATACATGGCAACTGTAGACGATAATGAAGGAGTATAAGATAATGTGTACACTAGGCCTAAATCCCATTCGAGGGCTAAGCACTGATACCTATGCCACTGGCATATCCTATAATAGGTGTCAGTACCGACTATAGAATATAAACTATAGAAAAAATAGCACAACTTATAGTATAGTTTTGACCCTTAATTTGTCAAAATGCGTTACAAGTTGTTTTGTATGAGACAAATTGTTTAAAACAAAATAAAATTAATCTTATTGTTTGTGTGCATGAAAATATCTGTTAATCTTGGTCTGGGTGTTTTTAAGGGAGGTAGGGCACGTCAAAGCTGCCCGTCTGGAGAAGTATCTCCATCTCACAGAAAACCGCAGTCAAATTACAACTCCCTGAAGGGTTTTTGTGTTCCTGCGAGTGAGTAAGTTACCAGTAAGTCATAGGGAGTTGCTGTATCAGTAGCAGAGGTGGCATCGTGCGAGAGATTCTTATTGTATTGCAAGCGTTCATAGGTTACGGAAAAATTATAGACTATGCTACTTGCTGATAATGTAACTTTCTGTATCTGAAAGAATTTTTAAAATCGGTTAAGTATTTATTGAGTTTACACATACATACAAAAAATCAAATGTTTCCTCTTTATAATATTAGTGTAGAAGGGTAGACCACCGCAAGTGACATCAGAACAAAAAAACATTATCCGTGTGATGATGAATTTCTGCCTTCAATGTTATTAACACCCAACTTCAATTTAATCCAGTGCCGAATTAGGAGAAAGTTTACAAAAGCAGAATTAAGAAGTTAAGGCCGAAGTAAATTAATTCATACAATAATAACCACTCCGTTAATAACATGTTACATTTGCAGACAGTCTCGGTGACCGCTTACCGCAAACCGCTGTTGGAATTCTCGGTTAGGCTACGTGATAAAACTGGGGTCTATTATCGAAATCTATAAGTAGATTACAATAATTTGAATATGTAAGCCTCGGTTCTACATTTCGGACATAATTTATCGTCAGATATTAATGTCAGCTATAAATTATTTGCTCTGGTGTTCTATAAACTATAAAATTAATTATAAACCCCGTTGTCGCTTGTCTGACTAACCGGCCTAACTGGTAGAATACGATTATAGTGGGATAGTGAGGCTTTTTGGGTTGAAATTGAAATATATTAGTTGTAGTTTAGTGAGCTTATGTACTATAGAAATAGTTGTCAACTTTGCATAAGCATGACTTTGACAAATAATGACACGTGGAGTTTGATAGTGTCGATGCGCCTATCAGTCTAATCGAACACGTATATTTTTTATACAACATCAGAAGACACGCCTATGAACGCCTGCAGCACAACGATGTCGAGGAAATCAGTTATTTATGAAATATAATAAAACATATCAATTACAATGGGATTCGAGTTTTAATGATTTTGTGTAAGATATCCAAGACCCATATTACGTTTTTTGTTTAAAACGTTACAAGTAAATACTTGTAACCTAAATGTATGGTCATAAATATTTACAATCACATTTACTACGATCTTTTCTTAAATTCTGCTAAAAAAAACTGATCTTTCAAATGTGACTTCTTTAAGTATCAATCAGGCGATGTCAACTTTGCTGTTAATGCAGCTACTCCTTAAGCTTGCTGGTGACCTCACTCACTACAACCCTGGGTAGGAATACAACAACCCTCCAGAGAGTTGTTATTTGACTGCTGTTTTATGTTAGGTAGAGGTTCTATCCCAGTCGTGCTGCTTTGAAGAGCCTAACCTCTCTTATAACACGTGCTGTGTGGGAATCGAAGGAAAGCGTTGATATCAAAGTAGCGTCACCAAGCACTGCGCCACCGAGCAAGTATCAGTAAATTGATGTTTTTGGATTTATCTACATCTAAGTTAACATATTTTGTAAGTCTAGGACGGAAGGCTGACGGCAGACGCTCCATGTCGAAATGAGTATCTTCACCAAATTCTTAAACTTAGGTAGTGGACATCGCCAATCCTAATGGATTGGGAAACGGGATAACACTAAGCAGAACACTTTATATATCACTATGGTGGTAAGCGAGTTGCCTATCTAATGCTAAGGAGTAATCATAATCTATTAATACTTTCAGGGATGTCCATCGTGTGTTGCCAACTGTAACCTCCCTACTTTTCGACCTTTCTATAATTCTGTTGTAGTTTCACCTACAATGTTTCAAACAACTCTAAAAAGAAAAGAATCAACAAATTTTTGGCCGATTTATGATCATTCACATTAATTAAATTATAACGTCAGAAGATCAATACATATTACCTTAGACATTCAGCTTCAGGAACTGCACCATACTGGAATTGTCAGCATCGTAGATGGCGGCAACCATATCACGTTACAGTAGATTTGAATCGATAACTTGATCACTGTACCTACTCTATATGGAATGTAATCTACGTTGTTTGTTCTAATATTTTTACGATTAAGTCTTTAGTTCGTACATGTATAATATTGATATGGAATATATCTCTCTTTTATCAGTTTTTGACATTGAATACAACCTTTGTAGAAAAATATCACATAGCAAAATAGGAACCAATATAAAAGACTCATAAACACAGGACAAAATTTTTTTCACACGCACACATACATAATTATCAATCAATCAATCTTATCACGAATAATAATGAATATTTAAAATAACCATTACTTAAATTTATAGCATATGAAAAAAATATTACAAAATATGTGTTGACGTAGGTCGAAATTTCAAAGCGCGGTTGCTATTTCAAGTGGTTCATTATATGAAAGGGCTCGACTAATACATTCCAAACAACAGGTTCTATGTGCTGTAATTTTGGACTAATGAGGAAAAATACTATTCCAGATTTCCTGATGTTTGCTTTACGAACTTCGCAGCAAGTAAAACAAAAATTTTAATTAATTATGTATATGTAGTCTGTAAATAGTACAGGAAAAATTAAACACTATGTTTGACTATCACGGTTTTCGAATAATCATCAAATATCTTTCAGAATCACAACTTCGATATGCAGTCGACTTTTTAACTTTTGGTAACAGACAGTCACATAGGCAAATATTGGTATTACTATTCTTATAATTCTTTAAACCTTTATATTTTGAGTGGTAGATTCAAGAACTGGAAGGAGCTCTCGATGCGCGAGGCCAACTCATAACTCATGACCCTATTTTATCAGAAGTTGGGTCAGGACCCCATCTTCTGATAAAATAGGACTAATTTTGTCGTGGTAGGCGAGACTTGACCTTCCTTGACTTCTATATTTTTTATACCACTAAGGTGGAAAACAAGCATATGGCCTGCCTGATGGTAAGCAATTACCGCAGCCTATGGACATTCGTAATACCAGGGGTGTCACTCTTGTTTTGCCGACCCTGTAAGAACCTCTTCATGCCTTACTTGAAGAATTTCATTCTGTCGTCCCTTGGGAAAACCTCGGCAGGGAGCTCATTCTACAACTTAATAGTTCGCGGTAGAAAACCTCTCTGGAACCGCACAGTACGTGACACGGTTCTAGTGTATGAGGATGAACTCCCAGCCGTCGGTGAGCTGTGCGATTGTAAAACGAGGCTGTTGGCATAATGTCGAATAGCTCTTCAGAACATAACCCGTTATAAAATCGGTAGAACACGCAGAGGGAGGCAAAATATCTTGTCAAACTCAAGGGCTCCATACCGTGAGTCAATTCAGGATCGTCGACGATCCTCACAGCTCGACTCTGCACCGAGTCACAAGGTCCTAGCTGGTATCCAGGTACTCCCGCCCAAAGGTGGCTACAGTACTGCATATGCAGTCTGACTTAGGTCTTATATAATATAAGTCTTTGTCCGAGGTGAAGTACTGTTTGGCTCTGTTGAGCACACCGAGTTTCTTGTACGCCAGCTTGATCTTCTCCTTCGATACTGAACATCGCTGGAGATCTTGATACCAAGGATCGCAATGCTCTTAGCAATTGCGAGCAACATGTTCTGGAAATGAGGTACCACAGCAAATGGGGCTTTCTTAGCAATGAACGCGCAGACTCGTGTTTTGGTAGGGTTTACTTTACACAAAATACCTTCTATTTCAGACACAAGTCCAACGCGGCTTTGCTCCACAAGGGAACGAGGGATGCTAGCACGGCCTCCATAATAAGTGTCCTCGGTGCTGATATCCGCATAACAACGAATGCTGTCGATTGACAACATGTCATTGATGTGCAGCAGAAATAGTGTCAGGGACAACACAGAGCCTTGTGGGATACCGGCATTGATCTCCATGAGTGATTATAAAAACCACAGATTAGTTGTTATCGGACTAATGGACAATGAATGTTGTTTTTGCCGTGCTTTGAAATGGAACGATGAGACCGCAGGTATGTGCTGTTCCAATGGAATAGTTTTCCTTCCCTTACTTGGTGAGCAGGAAGAGCCTTTGAAAATACTCTTTTTATATTACACTGACTCACGGCGCTTTTGAAATAGGATCCGGAAGTACAACTTATGCTTCCAAATGACCTCTTTAGGAGTTGATCGATACATAATATTGTCTGGATTTTCGCCAACGTTCACTGTGCAAGGACAATTTTATCATAAAATTGGTTCGCTTTTTCCAGCTGATGAACAGTGTAAATATTTGAAGGTCTATTTTATGGGTGATGAAGAATGCCAAGTAAACCATCGCTGCCAGTTTATCCAGGGAATTGAAAGAGATACGGTTTTGAAAATTCAAAGAATGTTGCATGAACATAACATCTTAATCAGTACGTTTAAAACTGCCATAGAGAACCTGCCTTAAGAGAATTATAAGGTAGTGCCCATGCCGTTCGAACTCTGCATGGATATCACGGAAGGCATTACTGTAATTAATGAAATTGCTGCCTTCGTTAGTGGCGACCAGTCCTCATCAAGAGATATAGTTTTGTGGGCACATTGCAACGGGTAGCCGACACTCATAAATTTTGTGATGCTCTACAATATCCATTGACTTATAGCAAGGGACAGGAGAACTATCATTTTGGAATTCCACACATTAATCCTGTAAAAAAACAGCCTAATTCGAACAAAAAAGTTTCGTGCATGGATTTTTATGCGTATCATATGATGTAGCGAGATTTTTTTTTTAACCTTTTGCCGCGGTGTAGAAAACTATTTTACAGTTCCTCATCAATATGTATGTAAAGGTAAAGAGTGAGCGCCTTCGTTATATTATATTAAATCAAAAAAGCTTTGTATTGATAACCGCAAAAACGACATTCATTGTCCATTAGTCCGATGACAACTAATCTGTGGTTTTAATAATCAATCATGGGGTCAAAATTGAATGCTGAGTCATAAAACACAGACCAGGTGTTCCTTACAAAATTTCGCTGACGATCCACTTGAAGAAGAGAGCATATGCCTCTACGCGTTTGTGACTGTTCCGGTGTTTCAGATGCTATTATAGTAGCCTGTCTATCTGCTTGTTCTTCCAGTCAACATTGATTCTGAGCTGATGTTTCGGTGGCTCTCAATGCAGCTTGACGCTCCGCTTGCTCGGCCTGCCTTTGCTGAGACTGAGAAGCGGATTCAGCGACTCTCAAAGTAGCCTGAGGCTCCACTTGTTCCGCCCGCCTTTGCTTAGTCTGAGAAGTGAGTTTAGCGGCTCTCAAAGCAGCCTGATGCTCAATTTGTTCAGCACGCCTTTGCTGCGTTTGAGAAGGGGATTCAGCAGCTCTTAGAGTAGCTTAGCGCTCTGCTTGTTCGGCCCTTCTCAGATCAGTATTCCAAAGACTCAAGCGATCGAGCTAATCGTTTCGCTTATGCTTGAAATGATACTATTGAAAGACTTGATTTACGTTTGCGAGGCATTATAATGCAATCAAATAACTATAATAACCAAAGCAGCAAAACCAATTAAATTCGTAAATTTTACGAAAGCCAAAGAGAAAATGGTAGTTTCAAAATGATTTAACGAAACCAAATCAAAAAAACTATTCAAATACCTATAAAGAGCAGGTTACAAACGAAAGTAAAACCAAAACTTATTTTTTAAATTTTCTCAAAACTAATTTGCAAAAAAAAATTGATAAAATTACCAAGACAACAAAGTTAAATCGCAAAACTAATCAAAATCATGAAACAAAAATCGCAAAACAAATCAGAAAACCGAAATGAAAAGCAAATTTATGAACGTATGGACAATCACTCAAACCGACAAGGTGCCTTTTTCACTATAGAAAGAGGCGCGGCGCAATGATGGATTTTAAGTGTAATCCCGAAGACTCAACCATAGCGCGTTTTAAAAATGACATAGCGCCCTCTAGTATCTTAACTGACTCAGCGACCCAAAATGATGAGATACGTATATCACAAATATTTTATTTGGTTATTGTATAAATTATTATTTTGTAAACAATTATTTTTATTTATTTTTTCCAATGTACGCTAAAATTTGTTTTTCCCGTGGGAATAAAATTATTTTTTCCACCCGACGCAGAGAGGTATTTTAAGTTTAACATGTGCACACGGATACACATCTAGTTAGACTTGCGTGCGTCTTATTTAATAATAATAACGGTGATTTTTGCATGAAAATGTATAGCTTGAGCTGTCACTGTGTGTACATATTGATAATAAAACTTTTTTCCCATGGGAATAAGATGTTTTCCCGGGGTAAAAAGTAGCCTATGTCACTTTCAAGACCTTAAATTATCCCATTAAAAGAATAAAGTCAATCCATTGGTTCCTTTAGACGTGAAAGAAAGACAAACAAACATACTCACTTTCACATTCATAATATTATATAAATAAAGAATAATAAACATATAAGTAAGAAAAAAATGAGTATGTAGTATGGAAGTATGGATGTGCATTAAGACTCCCGATTTTTGTTTTCATTTATCCTCAGTTTTTACTTTGAATTTTATTTTGGTGCCATAATTAATTATATTGCCTTTTAGTAAGTTTATTTTCAAATTTCATTAAACAATGCAATAATTTACATATTTCTAGTGACCAGCGAAATTGCCAGCTGCGATTAATATATAATTTAAATATATTTCTTATATGTTTTGAACATGTATCAGCTAACATTTGGCCCCTTATCCTTTTAATCATATTCACGCAAATGATATGAATACTATTGTTTACAATAAGCATGCACCCTGTCTGAAGGAGAGGTCGTCCATTGCGAAGCTTGAACAATGAATATCGCTTGTGCATTATCAATCCTCCTGTTAACCTCGCAACTTTTCAGGAGCTTACTTGTAATAAGGGGTACTTCCCCAGTCATACTTTTAATGTAATTGCAGTACTCTGCCTCTTATTTGCCAGAGCTTCGATCATCAAAGAGTAGTGATAGCCAAGTGGACAAAGAACCGGCCTATTGAGCAACATGTTCTCGGTTCGAATCATGGCATGTACCACAAAATTCGTGTTTTCACGTTCATGTACATATTTGTAATTATCACTTGCTCGACGGTGAAGGAAAATATCGTGAGGATTTCCTCGCACGCCCAAGAAATTATAGACGTGTGAGCTAACCTAAGAAAGGTGTGGTTTTCGCTCTGAGCCTTGGAGATCTGACGACAGTCGCTCTATGTTAAAATCAGTCTCTTCGCCAAATCTTAGTAGTGGAACCCGCCATCATCTCTCTCATCCTGACGTATAATGCAGGGATAATGATATTATTGCAAGGTACCTGGCGTGAAGATATACATGATACATGCATGATATTATCGCTGCGTCCAATGCGGACGTAGTCGAAGAAGTTCTCTAGTCTTCAGGTATTGTTATTCAGGTACATTTATCTGCAAAGTGGATTTAAATTGAAATGCGCTCGCCGCATATTTAAATGTCTGTATTAGCTTATCTTTAGTTTATTTTGTACAGTAAACGGGAATGGCAGACATGATTCACAAATTATTTGCAAAAGCCAGATAGCTGGCAAGATGCCGAATATGTGAATGTCATTTGACTGGATCGCTATGTGCCCTTTAAACATAGGCAGATAATTTTGTTACTATATTTGACAACGCAACAGCAAATGTTTATTTAGTGCCAAGAATTTATGTGCTATAAGGGATGGAAGAGTGTAACTATTTTATGGAACTAGTATGGATTTTAACTCAGCAGGCATAAACTGATGGAGCGATTTAGGTGTTTTTTTACTCGTCTGACCCCAAGAAAGGAGAGTAATGTTTCAGGACTTACTATATTTTGTGATGCAACCTTAGCCAGATTTATGAACAGGGCCCATAGGCTGCGGTCATCTCATGCTACGAACTCTATGATTTCGTCTAATCTACTCTTAGCCGTGTACTTGATATTGGTTTAGACTTACAGGTAGTAGTTTAGAATGATCGTATAGTTTATTTTATTTATTTGAACTCAAAGTATTAAAGCGTTGATTTGAAACATGCATGATGCATGAGCGAGGCATCATCAGGCGTTGTAGACGTTAATCGTAAGAATAACATACTACTAGTAACAAATCCATCGTAGTGCCGTCCCTGTTATTGAATTGAGGGTGGGGCTAGATGGGGTGTGTGAAAAGATATTTAAGTCATGTCCACCGCATCGTCGAGTTCATCTCGAACGACTTTTATACAAGACAGGAAAAGAAAATAGCTGCCTTTTTTTGACGTTGCCAAAGCTTTTGATAAAGTATGGCATGGAGGATAAGTATGGTATACAAGCTATACAAGCATGATCCACCCGACAGACTTGTCTGTCTAGTGGCCTCCTACTTCAAATATCACTCCTTTCGTTTCGGGCACGAAGAAACACTATCAATCCCACACCTACTCAAGGCTGGGGTCCCACAGGGCTCTGTGTTAGCACGCGTATTGTACATATCATACATTAACGATATATACCCATTCCCAAAAAAGGCGTAGAGCTTTCTCTCTTCGCCTACGACACCGCCTTCTATACTAAGAGTAGGCAACCATCCTCGGCGTTAACCAAATTTCAAATCTCATTTAATGGGTTAGGGAGTTGCTTCAGAAAATGACGCATTAAATTAACGCGGAGAAGAGCTCCACAGTTTACATCGTATGTTAGGGGCATCAGTTCCCTGGAATCGCACAGCGAAGAATCTCGGAGTCACTATTGACTCAAAACTCACCTTTGTTAACTTAAAAAAGGTCACCAGCACCGTCAGATTTTACTTTGGAAGACTCAACTTGTATGTTGAGCAGGCACAGTAAGATGTCCCTTAGAAATAAGCGAACCATGTATAAGGTTTACATAAGGCCGGCGATGTCGTACACGTCTCCAATATTTGCACATACCAGTCCCAACTCCATCTATAGGCTCCAAACAGTCCAAAATCTTTTCTGCGGAAGAACGACTGATCCTCAATGGTTGCAAAACAATGCTGAGTTACATCGTGATCTTGACCTTCCTTCTATCCAAGAACATTTCCTAAAACTGTCTAAGTGGTTTTTCTAAACCACCGAAAGTCGTCCTAAGCCTCTCATCTAGCGGGCTGTGTACAACCCACCACAACCCTTTTTTTTTTTTTTTTTTTTTGTGACGCGGGGAAAAATGCGTTACGCACACCACCGGTGCCTGGGTGGCCTCCGGTGGTAGTGTGGGACTCCCCGTCGGCTGTCCGACGGTATACCCACTAAACAACCCCGCGAAATGCCATCGGCCGCGTTGGTGTGGTGCCCCGGATCTGTCAGCAACAGGTCACCACTGCGACTGGCCAGCCCCTCAGGAGGGGCCGGACTTCTTCTCTCTAGGGGCCGTCCCGGCAAATTGGGACAGCCCCTCCGGCGGCGGGACCATTATGGGGCCAGGTTCCCATCCTGACCCCTAGTCCCACAGGTTAGGGAGGCGGCAGTAGGTGCGCGTAGCGCCTACGCCGCACTCCCGTCCGCCGTCTCCGGAGCGGGACAGCCAACGGATCATCCTCCCTGTCCCGCTCCGCGGCCTCCTTCTGGGACATGACCGTCTCAACCCACCACAACCCACGTAGGCCGCGCAGTGTCCTCTTAGATATCCTCCATGTGAGCGCCCGTGGTAACTCCCTAGATGGAAAGCTATTAGAACTTTATTTAAACAAACAGAACGTAACAATAATTCCATAAATTTTTATAGAGCGTTTAAAGTTTTAAATAATAGAAAGTATAATAATATTACATCATCATTTCAGTTGAAGTACGTCCACTGCTAAACATATCCCTCACTCTTAGACTTCTACAGCAATCGAGCCTTTGCCCCTTTGCATCCGTCAGCTGCCTGCAAACACTTATAGACTAATGGTGGGGTTGTTCGCTCACACCGAAAACGGAAACACCTAGTTCACGCTCCTTTGGGAAAACCTCGGCAAAGAGAACACACAACTTACGAAACCCTCACTGTTCGTGACCCTTTTGCTTCTAATGTGTGAGGAAGAGTTCCCCGAAATAATAATTTTATATTCCTATATTTATTGCCCACCGAACAATTTTTCTCAATATAATATGGCGTTTAATGGATTTGGGCAAGGGTTGCTTGCTCGGCTAAGCTTGGGACATTGAGTTTTTTAAGTCAGTATCAAGTCAAGTTAAGGTTGGGTTAGATAGGATATAATTAGCGTTGGGGCCAGTTTTAGTTGCGTTGTCGGGTTTAGGTTAGATTTAAATATGGTAGGTCCAAACTCATCAATGCATATGGCTCTACCGACCTTGCAGTCATTTAGGCTCTTTCTCTGTATACTGCTCAGAAAGACCCCCCCCCCCCCCTTTAATTAGTTCGTCTCTACATTCAAATTATTTAATGTGACCTTTCTCTCTATGTTTATATTCTCCCCTTTCTGAGTCAAAAACAAATGCACTTAAGCCTTAAAAGCCTTAAAATTTGTTTGCCTTTTTTAAGCATGTAACTTTTATTGTAAGCATTCAATGGTTTATTTACCATTCCAAACCAGTATCCTTCGCTCGTTGAGTTGCGCGCATACCATGGGTTGGCGAAATTACGGCAGGCCGCGAAATTTGTTGAAATACAAGATCTGTATCGTAGACCGGACCTATTATTCCTCCGCGTCGTGCAGTCCTCTGTTGCTATGCATCGCAGATCATTATACTTCGGACAGGACCGCAAAATATTCTTCCTATTATTTGGTAATGTATATTTCTTCCTCGATATCTCCTTACTTTCCCAACGTATTCAGTAGCATGTAGCATACGCGAAGTTTGGTAGTCAGGCTCGACCCAGGGGCTCGGCCCTCCGCTTCCGAGAACAATAAATGCAGTTGTCTTCGCTTAATGTCACCAATATAGCGATCCACTTATTCGCGTCACACATAACGTAGTTTAGGCTACATTCAGGCTACAAATAAATATTATTTATTCCTAGCATTCAGGTCCGAGTTTAGGATTAGGTTAGGAAGAGGTTGAACCCGGTTAGATTTGGTTAAGATTTAACTTTTAGGCTAAGAGTGGTGGTGCTTAGTTTTGGTTTGTATCAGGTTTAGGGCCAATTTAAGTACGATGTATTTTCAAGTGTCATTTCGGTAATACAGTAAGTGATGGTTCTTTGTAATGCAGGCATTGATAGGATACAGCTTTACATCTAGCGATATATACTTGTTTTCAGCGTGAGTAGTATAATAAATATATTTAGTGATTAAACGAACTTACCTGAAGTGAAGTTCTATCATATTTATGCGAGTTACTTTGTTCGAAGACATTAGAATTACATGTAGTAGCGTGTAATCGCTCGCCATTCATCCATAATAGTTTCAATAGATAAGTCTTTAAAATTATAACACAAATTTAGAGATTATAAATTTTAGAAGAGAAATGTCAAATATTTGTAAGGTAAACACAGCTGCTCCCTGGTTACGCGTACCGCCTTCATAATTTAGTATAAAGCTGTACTTACCAGTCAACTATTTAATACATGATGTGATATCTGGAGGCGGGTGGGAACTAATGTCTTCGAACAAAGTAACTCGTATAATTGTGATAGAACTTCACTTCAGGTAAGTTCGTTTAACTACTAATTATACTTTCTTTCTTTGTTTGAAGATATTAGAATTACATGTAGATTTTGAAAGCTAAAATACTAGATTGCCTGGAAAAAATCAAGAAACCTCGGTATTGAGCGAACTCATCAATGCTAAATAAGAAAAGTGAACTTTGAGAAACCTATTTTTCACATGAAAAATTTCTAGGAAAAGATGATATACGGAAATTGTTTATTCAATTTTTAAATTTACCATTATAGGCTTAATTAAGCATTTTGAAATCAAATTATTGTTGTTAAGTGTCGCCAGTCGCAAAAATCTCGAAATCATTATGATGTACTCGTATGGGGTACCTTCATGTTAGATTTTTGCGAATATATTAGAAGTTCCTCTCCGGCCAGTCGTATTTCTACTCAGATTTACAATGACTACTAACTTCTTGCTTTTAAGGCAGAGGCGTGCCTCGTTGAATGAGTAGAGAAAATAGTAGTAGTCTATGTACAAAATATAATAAAAAAAGCTTTGTATTATAGATCCCTGATGATTCCCCTACAGGGGAAAATTGTTTTGTATATAGATACACTACGCATTTTTGACGATTGTATAAACTATAAACGACATCCATACGTGTTTAGGCTATTATCGTTCGCTCGGGGCTCGAGTCGGCCTACTTATTTGTTTGTACTATGACCTCACTCACACGCAGGCATACAACATCGCTCCAGAGAGTTTGTTATTTGACTGCGGTTTTCTGTAAGGCGAAGTTACTTGCCCAGACTGTTACTTTGATGCGCCCTACCTCTCTAAATTAATCTCACGTAATTTGAGTTGCTGTTCCCGAAAAGTATTTTTAAATTTATACAAGGATTACTCATTCAAAGTAACAGCCAATACTCCAATCCAATCTGATATCTCTATACTGTTTTTCTTTCATTAGAGCCTCCTTCGATATCCGACGAGGTACGTAACTTGTGTGTTAGGTTGGTGTTAGCTCTAAACATGATAGTGAATTACTTACTATAACTTAATATCTTTTTTTTATACACATAAAATCGTACGAGTAGTATGTATGTATGTTTCGTATGGAATTGAAAATACCTGGATAGATATTGAAGAAATTTTAAGTCGTTGATCAGATTAGTCCAGCAGGTAATCCTTTGAAGTTTCCTAGCGATCAGATTACCGTACGATATCATCCACGCGGAGCCGGGGCAGGTCGCTGGTATTAAATAATAATACATAAAGTTTTTTTTAATACTACGTCGAGGGGCATACAAGCATACGGCCCACCTGATATAAAGCGGGTGCCATAGCCTATTAACGCTTGCTATATAATAAATATCACTCGCGTGATGCCTACTCTGCTGCTTACACAGCAACTCCTTGGGAGCTTACTGGTGAACTCACTCACACGCAGGAACACAACAACCGTCTAGGGAGTTGTTATTTGGCTACGGTTTTCTGTAAGGTGAAGGTACTTCTCCAGACGGGCTGCTTTGATGCTCCCTATCTCTCTTAAAACTTCCATACCAAGACAAACAGATATGTTCATGCACACACATGTTTGCCTTATTGGGAATCAAACCCACGAGCGTTGGTGTCAAAGTCGCGTCACTCACGACTGAGCCACCGAGCTCGTCAAAAAGTACTAACTAAAATTTCATAAAAAGCTCTTAATATTAATTATTAATTTCAAATTTACGTCAAAGTGTATGCTGTAAATTTAGAGCAAATACTGCAAACATTATAAATACTAATTATGCTCGCAAACGGCACAAATTTATGTAAAGGTTTAAACACCGAGTTGCACAATTTGCACTGGTTTAAATAATTTATTAAGTTACCTACATTTAGCTTAATATTCGCTGTTTAGTTTTCGGTGCTGGCTAAATTACGTAGGCTGCTAATAAGGCATCATTTAATTTTATCTACACTGATGAACTAAATGGTCATATTAATATTATAGTCACCGTTGCCTAATATGGTGTGTGTTTTAATATAATACATATATCTAGACGCCCACATCATTTTTTTGTTTCTGTATTTACTGTAAAATGTTTGAGGTTTTCATTTTTTTTCTTAGTAGACGCTTGTAGGTTATGCTTATGCTCTTTTTATTATTTTCATATATGCATGTATTTATATTTTTACCCGACTGCTCAAAAAAAGAAGTGCAATGTTTTTAATTTCTTGTATGAATTTCAAGAGAGGTCATAGACGTAATAAAAAAAAGCAGACACCGTCTCCCGAACTAAACACTGAAGCATCTCCATAGTAAGTCAGTTGCTATACGTACGAGCCGACACGCACACATTCACACTATAGTAAGTCTACCGCCCGCCATTACGCACCGAAACCTCGCCGCGTGTTAACCTTGTCGAAAAATAATAATAATGCCGTCGTGCGTAGTGAAGAGCAGTCGGAACCATAGTGGTACAATTCAAAAAAGCCAAGGGATTACTTTTCATAGGTAAGCAAGTAATTTTCTGATTAACTAATCGTTTTCTCTTAAATTATTTTTTGAAAACAATAAATCGACCGGTGTTGCCATAATTCACATTTCCAAATTAGCGTAAATGTGTGGGAGATCATTTTTCTTTTGTTCTCTTGTAATTTATACTTAATTCAAATACCCAATTTTGTTTAAACAGATATATAAACTTACATCCTATGATTCTTTTATTGAACAACTATTATTCATACCTTTAATATTTTTTAGATTTCCATCGTCAAACGATGCATGAAAGAATGATTGGGTACAAATCATAAGAGAGTCCAGAAAAGAAAGCGGCTTGATTCCATCTAGATCCAGTGTAATATGCAGTATACATTTTGAGGAGTGTGAGGAGTGGCTGCCGTCTTCTGTGAGGTGGAGGTACTTCCCCAGTCAGGCTAACGTGCCCTACCTCTATTTCGCCAGAGCCTCGTCTGGTCATTAAAATTGGTGTATTTGTTTGGGCATTTTTTATTTCAAATAAGTATGCATCTGTTTGTCCTACATAATAAAAGGAATATGTAATGTTATATTTCATGTGTTTAATTTTCATCAATACCTATTTTAAATAGCACAAATTACAAATCAACGATCCATAAAATTCGTGTTTCGAATACAGTAACGAATCATATAATTTTTTATTTATTTTTAGTTAAAGAAATTTTCTTCCATCTGGCAACCCACTTGATACTCACACATAGTTACGTGCCGCCATTGTGGTGCTTCAGTTGTTTCTCAGCGAGATTCCGTCTGACTTTTTTATTATGTCTATGAGAGAGGTATCGTGCATCAAAGCAGCCCGTCTGGGAAAGTACCTCCACCTCACAGAAAACCGCAGCCAAATAACAACTCCTACAAGGTTGTTGTGCTCCTGCGTGTGAGCGAGGTCGTCAGTAAGCTCCTAAGGAGTTGCTGTGTTAGCAGCAGAGGTGGCATCGCGCGAGTAATACTTTACGTGTTACACGCGTTTAAAGGCTTCGGTTACCGCTTTCCATCAGGTGGGTCGTATACTTGTATACCTCCCGACGTTGTATAAAAAAAATGTATGATTGTATCATAAGTCGGTAAGGCATTTAGTAGCAAAGTCCACCATAACTACCCTCATCAAAGTCAGCTCGCGCGGGTGATACTTAAGCAAGTTAATAATACTTAATATACTGCAAGCGTTCATAGGCTACGGTAAACGCTATATATCAGGTGGGCCGTATGTTTGAATGCCTCCCGACGTTGTACAAAATATATATATACATAGCTCAAGCTGTTGCAGATCGCTGGATGGTATTATAAAAACAGCGTTCAAACTTGAAATATACTATAATAGAGGGAACAGATACAACTTATTAGAAAAGCATTGAAAATCTAATACATATTCCGAAACAGAGACAAACGTCAGTCATAAAAAAGAAAGCCAAAACAGTGACATTTAAAATAAATTAATATAATAACCAAACTCCTTAGAGGCAGCAGTGTGGCATCGCCAAAAATACTAGTAGCTGTCACATAAACACCTTTTTAGTAGAGTAGTCGTTGCGTATTCGTCTCCGATTAGACTATTTGTCGTCTGATGGTAGGTGGTTCTTTGCCTTTGCCAAACATCTGGCTATTTTCTTTGGAATGACGAATTTTACACCCAAATCGATGGCGTAGCTATGAGCTCTCCTGTTGTCGCCGACATTTTCATGGAAGACCTTGAGGAGAGAGCGTTGTCGACGGCACCGGCTGTGCCGAAGATGTACAATTGGTACGTACATGATACTTTTGCTGTCATACCCAAAGATAAAGTGTATATATTCCTACACCATCTTAATTCCATCAACAATACAATCGAATTCATCATTGAATCAGAGGCAAATAATTCACTAGCATTCCTTGATATATTCATTAACAGGAAAGTTGACAACTCACATACTCATACAGTGTATAGGAAACCCACCCATACAGACAAATTTCTCAATGGTAACTCATACCACCATCCATGTCAGTTAGCTACCGTAGACAAATCTTTGTTTCAGAGAGCACACGGTATCTGCGTCGCTGAGCATCTAGAGGAGCAACTCCAACATGTCAAACATGTACTGCGGAGCAATAGTCATAAACTCCCTCGCATGCGTCACAGAAGCCGCCCGAAGCCACCTACAGTTGACCGTCAACCTGCTATCTTACCATACTTAAAATACACACAAAGTTGGCAACATCTTACAGCTAGCTTCAATTAAAACTTATTTCAAGCCCCATTAGAATATCAGTAAATTTCTAAGACCTATCAAGTGTAATATCCCCATACAAGATGCAGGAGTATACAAATTAGACTGCGAATGTAGTTTATCATACATAGGGCAAACAAATAGAAGCATAGGTACTCGAATGAAAGGTCACATTGCTGATATGAAGAATAGGCGTGATAAAAACTCTGCAGTATGTGAACATACACTGGACCAGCTAAACCATTACATGCGGTTCGATGAACCACAAATCCTCGCCAAGGAGAACCGCTACATGCTGTAATGTTAGAACCTTATTTAATGATTTATATAGAATCTTTTCTTAGCATGCTCTGTTTAGTTTATGACAATTTGTCAAAAATAATGATTTGTAATTCAAAATTTTAAAATATTACATTTTAGTGTCGGAAAACAGAAAACAAGGCAGTCTGGAGGAAGCTTTCGAGAAGGAGAGATTCAGTGCACCACGTCTGAGACCACCAGCCTCCTGCTGAGGGCTACGTGGTGAAACCTCGGGATATTACTACCCTTTTCCAAACTCGATAATTTCCGGACATCTAACTAATCTAAAAATTATAATACCTGCAGCCCCTGTTGTGGACTACGGCGGCTGACAAAGATACCGCTGCGGTGTTGGTCCGTAAGGCGGTCCCCACCATTACCAACAACTTCTACGTCTGGATCTGCGTGCTGGCTAGCACGCGAACCTGCCGTCTACAGTCGTCGACCACTATAGCCGGCGGCCACTAAGTACACCCACCAGTGATTCTATCAGTGATATACCGGTTAGACAAATTAAAGCGCGAGTTCTTAAAGACCTTATTTAGCCGAACTTAAAGTGAACCCTTTTTTATATTTATTATATTTTGTAAAATAGACCTATTAAATTAGTATCGCTTTTAATACTCCCTTTTCTTCATCTAGTAATATAACAATTTGGCGCCTAACAGACCTGACCTCGACCCTGACATTAGTCTTCTCTAAATTCTAAAACCCACTTCCTCAAGTGTATCAGTTTCTCTCTTTCGGTTTCTTTTCGGTTTCATCTTTCATTAATCTTTCTTTCACAGTGTAGGTACTCAATCAGTAGTTAGTAACACAGATACATACCTACATACAACTACTCAAACCAGTCAATAGCATCCAACTAGTATAAGTCTTTGACTGGACATTCTGGGATGTTGCTGTACAATATACAGTACTCCTCTTCGACACTCTTGTAGTCTTCCTAACCAGCAGAGTATCCTACTCGACTAGCCTGGGCGGGCGGGACACAAGAGAACACTACTTTCTTTAAATTTCTCCACTATTGTTCATCAACCACATATCAAGGGCTATTTTAATTTTTCTCTTAATAAATTCATCTCCGGCTACGTTTTTAAGAACTCTGCGACATATTTTTTTTAATCTTTTAAATAATCATTTTCTTTTTTGAACCCATTATTAATTTCATAGAATACTAAATATACAGCTAAATCATATTAGTAACTTGATAATTCTTATATTTTATTTATTTATCTTATTTTGATATTCTTTAATAATGGCTGACCTATTCCTTACGAACCTAGAAAAGCTGAACTTCAATATGAAGTACTAGTTCATGTGAAAGGACCTACTAACTCTGTACTTTAACTAAAAAATATTATTTTGAATATTTTCCCTTTAAACAAATTGCTGATTATTCTCTTAACTATATATATATTATTTCAATAACCTCATTTGTATAATTATATTCATCTTTCACTTCGATTTATTTTGGCTGTGTGAATCGAAGCTTTCATTTTTTTTAAGGAGATAATCTCCTTCATTATTACTCTTCTTGCACTAAGAAGATGAGTATATCATCTACACTATCCTTGTGTGGTCTTATGTGCCCTCTTGGTTGACCTTTCTCTGGTCACCAGGGTAATATAAGCTTTTACTTTGACCTTTCTTTGGTCAATGGGCATTATGAACCCTCTTGGTTGACCTTCCTCTGGTCACCAGGGTAATAAAGGCCCTTACTTTGACCTTTCTTTGGTCATGGGGTTTAATAAACTCTTAATATTCTTTACTGGATCTTAGATCCCCTCATTACTCATATATATATATATATATATATATATATATATATATATATATATTATCACTTACACTTGTACACTCTCATTTCATTCTCATGGGTCTTGAGATGGAGCGGCTGACAACTCCAGTTAAAAAAAATAAGCCTACCTGTCATATTAAAATGGAGCGGATGACAACTCCACTTAAACAAGCCGAATTGTTACATTACTAGTATTACCATTGGAGTAGAGGTCATTGAATGTGAACCCTACCCCTACTTTTGTATGCGAGAGGTATGATAGAGAAGCATGATAGAATTATGATAGGAATGGTAATTACTAATTATTTTAAAATCTTTAAAAATTTTTTGTAAAAATTTTTTTTTTTGTGGGGGGGAATAATATGTAATGTTACAACCTTATTTAATGATTTATATACAATCTTTTCTTAGCATGCTCTGTTTAGTTTATGACAATTTGTCAAAAATAATGATTTGTAATTCAAAATTTCGGAAAACAGAAAACAAGGCAGTCTGGAGGAAGCTTTCGAGAAGGAGAGATTCAGTGCACCACGTCTGAGACCACCAGCCTTCTGCTGAGGGCTACGTGGTGAAACCTCGGGATATTACTACCCTTTTCCAAACTCGATAATTTCCGGACATCTAACTAATCTAAAAATTATAATACCTGCAGCCCCTGTTGTGGACTACGGCGGCTGACAAAGATACCGCTGCGGTGTTGGTCCGTAAGGCGGTCCCCACCATTACCAACAACTTCTACGTCTGGATCTGCGTGCTGGCTAGCACGCTAACCTGCCGTCTACAGTCGTCGACCACTATAGCCGGCGGTCACTAAGTACACCCACCAGTGATTCTATCAGTGATATACCGGTTAGACAAATTAAAGCGCGAGTTCTTAAAGACCTTATTTAGCCGAACTTAAAGTAAACCCTTTTTTATATTTATTATATTTTGTAAAATAGACCTATTAAATTAGTATCGCTTTTAATACTCCCTTTTCATCTAGTAACATAACAATTCCTAGAATGATACGCGAGGCTATTGAAATAAGAAAATACCCCAATTTCAATAGAGAAGATGGTTGGCAAGTACCACCAGCTTGGGATCCAGTTCTAAAAATAATCAAGTCACAAACCCAGAGATCTACTCAAAAATATTCGGACACCGTCAGCGATTTTTGTGTGAATCGGAACGTATATAATTAATCTATCCATGTCGGTAGATGTAATAATTGAATAACCAATGTAAGACAAATGTCACCTTAGTCTTCCTGCGACCACGGATGCTGCAAATCATTCGAAACATCAGGTTCAACAAAATAAATAAAACACGCGATACTTCCGTTAAAAGTTGTTTAATTAAAAAATATTTATTTATTTCTAATAAAAAAAAAAGTACTTACGACTATTGTGGATTGTTATTTCCCGCGTAGATGCTTGTTAATTATAGCTGCCCTTTATCCTATCCTGTACAGAAGCATCGATGGGTCGTCTCTGTAAACATTTGAAACTTCTATCTCTGTGATAGTAACAAGGTTCATCTTTCGAAACGTCTGTCTCTGTGGAAGTAACGAGGTGCATCATATGGAATGGTGAGTATGGCTTTGTTAGATAATACATTTTTATTCTTTCTGTAATCCAAATCTACACGAAGGCAATTCGATCTCCACGGGAATTGCCTCCGTATAGATTTGATTTAATCGATCTGTAAGCCAGGTTGACTTTGATCAATGAAACCTTCGATATTAACGATAGATTTGAATTACGTTATTCAAAGCCAAAGCGAGATTTCAGTCGAAATATTTATGGTAAACATAGGATAAGAACAGACCAATAATTTTAACCAGTAGTGAAATGAACTAATAATTTCGAACGACCAGTTCGTTAGTGGTTGGATACGAGTATCGGTGGATGGCATTTTTTGTGTAATGACGAAAGGCATTCAAGCATACGGCTCACCTGGTGTTAAGCGGTTACCGTAGCCTATGAGTGCTCGTAATACATTAAGTATCACTCGCGCGATATCACCTCTTCTGCTAACACAGCAACTCGTTAGGAGCTTACTAGTGACCTCACTCACCCGCTGGAACACAACAACCCTCTTAAGAATTAATATTTGGCAGCAGTGTAAAGGTAAAAAGTATTACAAACGACCTGGATAGATACAGCTACTTATATTTCATCAACAGATGATTATTCATCATTAGAGTCTTCATTATCATCACAATTTCAGCACGTATTAGTCCACTGCCGAATATAGGCCTCCTCGCTAGAGAGCCACTCGCCTGGTTCCTGTGCCACCTCCATCCATAGACTCCATACAGATCGTTTGAAGTCATTGCTATATCTAGTGAGGGGTCATCACACAATGCGTGTACCGGTACGGCGACGCCATTCAAAACCTTTTTTCCTTTTTTCCCTGGCGGTTACAGGTTCTACCAGCAATGTAACCGACCTACTGTCACTTCAGCTTGCTTATCCGTTGGGCTATGTTACTTACTTTAGTTCCACTGTGAATGTCCTGATTTATTATTCAGCATAACTCTTTCCATAGTGCGATAAGCGACCCTGATATGACATGATATTCATATGCCCTGTAGTGAATGGCCACGTTTCAGTTCCAGTTGTAGTTCACTACAGTATGTCATCACTGGCAACACACCAGAGGGAGACTTTGTTCAAAAGCCGTCTGCGGCACCTATTTCTACGGATGTCTCACCTATTTCTACCGCCAAGATACGGCAAAGAAATTACTGGGTACTGTGACGAAACAGCCTTAGGTCACAAGATTAGCAGCGCGCGAGTAACCTCCCCGTGGTGTTGCGACCGTCAATAGGCTGCGGTTACCATCGCTTACCATCTAATGCGGGCCGTATGCTTGTTTGTCAATCTAGTTGTATAAAAAAACACACTGTTCGAAGACTTTAATCATCGAGCGTTAAGGAATACCTTAAAAACCGAGACGAGAGGATGTGTCGAAATTTTCCGAACGCAGCCAAGTGGGATTCGTTTGTTGACCTCTTGATCTAAGCTGGACTTGCCTAACTAAATAACCTGCCCTAGGTAGACATGGTCATCAACAAATTCGAGTTCAGTGTTCCCTACACTGACCGTTATAGGTGTGACATGGATATTTGATATGATCTTAGCCATGTTCTATGTTTAGCCTCTTAGCCATGTTCAACTTGAGATCTATCTGGTTGCAAATACTATTGTGGTCATTGAGAATAGCACTGAGGTCCTCCAGCGATCGCCTCATAAGAACTATATTGTCGCAACGCTGCTTTATTGCATCTCAGCTAGTGTTTTCAAGCCGTATGAAATATGCTTTAGGCAGCTAGAAAACGCTGGTTAACTTATTTAGTCAAAAAGGATGAATGGCAGCAGTACAAAATAATTAGAAATTATTCTCATCGGCAACTTTGCAAAACTTGCGCAGCACCGAGTATGTGCAAACCATACATCAAACATGAACGTAATAAGTAAACAGCTCGCCGACGCGACATGAAAAATCTTTTTCGTCTTCAAAAGCAAATATTTGCGAAGACACGGAGGTAAGCGACGTTAATGTGGGGCTCGATTCAAAGGAAATTGTTTGACAGTTCGGCGTAAAGTAATAAAGTTAAATAATAAATGTGTCGTTCTATAGTTTGATTGACAGCGCATTGTAAAAATGTTAAATCTATATTTGACGAGCATGCTCTCTCTTGATATAAGTATTGTCTTTCATAGAATCTATATTAGTCCAGCCATAATATTAATATAACTCGAGGTTATATGTATGACAATCAATCAGTTTAAGTAAACAATCATAATGTTCATTTAAATAATCTATTGTAGTCTACAATGCGATTATTCTTCTATTTTTATACGCTTACATACCAAGGTGTATCTCTGATGAGTTACTCAACCTTTATTACCGTTTTGTGTAAAGAAATTAAAACAAACTAAGCGAGTTACTATTTGTATGAATGATGAATTTGGAGAATACAACATGAGGTTCTTTTAGAAAGGTGGGAAGAGCTACTAGTGTTGTAAGTATTCATAGGCCATGGTAACTGTATACCACCAGGGAGACCGTAACGTTTTTTGCAACTTTAAGCGTTCCGACAAAGATTTGTCCCAAAACTTTTGTTTACGTACACACACACTCATCTATACATTGACTCCAAGCCACTCTCATAAAATAGTAGTAGGACTCAGACGACCTTGAAAGTGAATCATACCAACATCTTGTGTTTCGATTTTAGAGGTAATCACAATATTTTCCCGTAAAAGAGCAAGTTATAAAACCTTTTGATGTGAAACATCTATTGGTGCGCCTTGGTAGTTCAGTCGAACCGTATGCCGTGACGGCAAATGGCATGACGCTCTCTCAAGCTGTCATGCCCCCTCTACGCTGCCTCTCTCGACTACCTTGCGTGTGTGCGTGCACATACTAGACACTCCGTTGCTTATCGTCATGAGCTGTTTACAATATCTATCCGATGATTTTTGATTTTTATTTATAAAAAAATTGAATACTAAATAAGATTTTTCACATTCAGGCGTTCCGTGACGGTCATCATTTTTATTTTACAATTAGACCTTTATTAATGGTAATCGAATTGAAAAAAAAGCTGTTTTTAACATAATAACTTATGTGGAAAGACAATAAAAAAGATAAAAGAACTGAAATGACTAAAATATAAATAATTAAAACCACAAAATATAATACAAAAGGTATACATGATTTAAAGAAAGAAAGAAAGAAAGAAAATTATTTATTCGGTGACATAAATAGTTACAGATTGAAAAAAAAAGAAGGAAACAGACTAGCTCTTAACACTATGACACCGAATTGGCATCCACTCAGCATATGTCGCCACGTCCTCGTGAGACGGTACGACGCTGGTCTTCCGTAGATACCTTTAAACAAGTAATCTCTTAGACTACTTGTGTTAATCGTGAGGAACCAATAATAAACACCAAAAAAGAGGACACCAATAATATTGCAGGATACGAGTGCGCATAGAGTATAACTTTTAGGTGCTAAGTTATCTAACTCTAAACCAAGTCTAAATTTGACTTTGTTGTAGATGTAGGGGTTATGCCCCACAGGATTCAAAATGGTTTTAAGGCCATTAATATTAAACTGAGATTCGGTTACTGTACAAATCGAACTTTTTTGTGCATGAACATGTGTCTTGATCTAGCTATTTTCTATGCATTATGAAATATTTATTGATAAGATAAAGCAAAATATTTACGCAATTTGTCAGTGAATATCCATAATATATCCATAAAGATTAAGAGCCATATTCTCTACAATAAAGAGATAAATGTAAAAATAAATGAAACGGATCAAACTGAAAATCAACAAATTTCTAGTTTGAATAAATTCATTTATACCCAGCACACAAGTTTTACGCTCATCTGTTCAACTTTTTATAAAAAGTAAGCGATCTAGTCTTAATAAAAATCCAAAAGAAATAAAACACAAGTGTTGCAGAAAACATCTGGAGCTGATTTCTGCATACATTCAGTATTCCAATGAAAAGGAAAATAAGGGAAGCATATTAATTTTCTGTCTGACTTTAAAATTCAATACAAGTTTCGAGTCATTTGTACAAATGAATAAACAAACGGCTAAGCCTTTGGATATGAAATGCTTTTAGCATGTAAAAATTTCAATTCAGTAAATGCATTTCATTAATTATCATGTTTCGGTCACGTAAATCCGCTGGGTAAACAACTACTTTCAGAGATTTTAAAGGCTTTAAATTCAGAGATAAAACATACTGCAATGCAGTTGATAATTACTGTACGTACGATGCTGTTATTTAATCTGCGGCACGGCGGTAACTTTGAATAATTTCTGAGTAATACGTTGCTGCGTTTTTTATACGACTCGCCCGATTTAAAGCAGTTACCGCAGTTTTTACCTTGCAAATTGAGGAGGACGTACGTTATAATGCTTGCTAAGAAAATTCCTAATAACTTTTGTCACTTTCAGTAGTATACCTACTAGAGAAACCTTATAGAGCTGAAGTTTGTTCTTCACACATATTACTCATTGAATGTCCACCTCTATTTCCCCAGTATCTTATTTGTTAATCAGTGTTATATAACTACATGCAAGTAAGCTTAACTATAGCTCTAAAGGCAATGACGAGCGAAGATTTTCTTTTTTTAAACTTTTTGATTTCCTAATCACCTTTTTATTTGGGTTTGGGTGGCCTACTTATTGCGGCTCGTGAGTTGGGAGATATGTAAAAGCTTGTACGTATTCTTTGGGAACTAAGTACTTTTATTACATACTGCGCGAACACGTTTGTTCCTAGTTAACGCTTAATTTAAAACTAAAAGTCTTCGAATTTACTATAAATCGAAATGCCCTATAACTACTGGTTGGCCAATAGGTATGTACGTACAGCTAAGTACACAGTAAGTTTAACACCTTTAAATCGTTCTTATGCCCATACGCATTAAGAGTTGCAATCGCTCTGCGAGTGTCAGACTGAGTGTCAAGTAACCAGCTCTTGGCTGTACACAATTTTGTAAGTAATTAAGATGATTATTTTTAAAACTATTGATTATCACGATTAATATGGTATCATCGCACTAGTACAAGGATATAGGTGTCCATAGGAACTGCAGGAGGGTTAACAGTAAATCCATCAACACCGCTGAATATTATGGTTTTCGCTAAAGCTTTTAGCAATATAGTGAGTATTTTTTCTACCTATTAACCTATATCTTCGTACCAGGTCCTTGTGGATAAACAAAAATAACTGAGCACCACAAAAGGCCACCCTTACACACTTACTTGCCCTTACTCGCTCGCTTCTTCGACATTTATAGCTCTGTTCATAATATTTGCCGATTCCTAGGACCCCCTATATCATCTTCTGATAAAACTCGATCAATTTGGTCATGATAGGTGAGTCTTGACCTTACACGGCTCCTACATATGTCGACCTATATATCTGTGTCACCATGATTTTGTCCTGCATTCTTACCACATTAATTACCAACCAAATATTTTTTATTTTTAATACAATTGTCTTATTTCCTGTATTTATACAATGCGGTGTCTACTTTTAGTGTTACCATTGATTTATACAGAGCTGGGGATGTATTGTAGCTGGTACATAAACTAATCTTTTTTAGACTCGACAGAAGTGACTATAGACCAAAATAAATACGTGCCAACTGTTTAAAATAAAACCTCCTCGTATTACCACATCCAAGAAAACAATACTTTGACGCATCGATCACCATACACTCAACAAATTCTCATTTGTTACTTCCGAATATTCGACACCCCGGCTCTGCGTAATGAACGAACTTAGCCACTGAAAGGGTTAAAACTGGCAAAGTCGAGACTTTGTTATGAACAAAATTAGTAATTCATTGCTTAGATTGAGCTTACTTTGCTCGCATAATAGCTTTCTGAATATTGGCTAAAGTTTCTATTGCTAAAACAAATGTGCGACAATTTCATTTCAAGGACAGACTCTGTGAACTTATTTCGGTATAAAGTAGGTACCTACATATTTAGAAAAAACTTTACACGCCTTTTTAAACATTGCGCGCAGGGTGGATGGTGAGATTTTGTAAAGTTATATAGTTCAGATGGAGAAGAACTACAGGAATATAAATATGTGAAATTATCAATACTGTTAGAATTCACGAATTTTATGAATACTAGACGCTTCTGGTACAGATTACTGGCAGTTTAAAAACACTACTATTGTAGGTACGGGACTTACGGCGATTATTTTTATATATACCCCGATATTTGGATGGTAACATCGTTATCAAAATATCGGGAAAATATAAAAACAAGTCGCAGTACATTAGTAATATAAGTTATCGTGAACGTTTAGAAATACGTTTTTATACAATATCTGTATGTAAAATGAACAACATTACAAATGAATAAATAAGGAATATCGCTATCGCATTGACAACCTCGCTGTTAACACAGCAGCTTTCGTTTAAAAATATGTTTTTTATACAATATCTGAAGGTAAAAGCATACAGTCCACCTGATTTAAAGTGGTTACCGTAGCCTACAAATGGATAACAAGGAATATCGCTGTCGATTGCCAACCCAGCTGTTAACACAGCAGGACTGCACGCACGCACGTAACAACCCTCCAGGGAATTGATATTTGACTGCTCCCTTCTGTGAGATAGCGATACTTCCCGTTCGGAGTGCTTTTATGCGTCCTACCTCTCTTTAGGCATAGCCTCCTTTGATAATTTGCAGGGTGCACCACGTATAGGTAAGTTGATTTTTGACGCTGAAGATGATAGGAAGTCACTTACATCCTAAAGGCGGTGACGTTAAATTTTGACGTATAATAGAAAACTAATCGCAATTCTTCACAATCCATTAGCATATTATTGTTGGGTCCATGGATTATTATATTTCATCATGTTTTATTCATTAGCAGATCATATTATAATGATGTAATAAGATCATAATCTAATTAATCAGAGATAATTAGTGATCATATTTACTGTAATACATAAGTTTATTTTTAGAATATTTATAAGAATCTGAATAGAATAAGCGGTAAGTAGAAATTTTCAATACATTTTCATCATTTACTGGTGAAGTTGAGTATATTTTTCTATTGCATATTCTGTGGTGCAGATATGTGTCTATAACATATCCGCCTAAAAATTTCACAACAAAAGTAGTCATACTTTCTAGCCTACTAGAAAGTATGACTACTTTTGTTGTGAAATTTTTGACTTTTTTAATTATACTACAAGGTAATTATTCAATATATTTTTTTATATATTTTCATTGCAAAAGGAGATTTAGAGCCATTAATTAACATTATCGAGTTATTAACATCGGAGACGGAAGATATAGAAGTGTATGTAAGCCCACCTGATGTAAAGTAGTTGCCATAGTTTATGAATGCTTGCAACTCACGCTAATAACAGACTTACAACTGATAACGTCATTCTCTCAGAAGCACCATAACCTTGCAGGCACTTTGGCTGTGATTTTCTGTCAGATGGAGTTACTATCTCAGTCGCGTTAGTAAGATACTTCTTACCTCTCTTAGAGATTGTGAATAAGTAGATCTCAAAACTACTCAAATGTTTTTTTTTTTTATAAAAGCATGCATAACAATTTATAGGGAATTTAAATTATAAGAAGACCTTGTTTTATTATACAAAATTGTCAAAAATGAACATTTGAGTTGAAATCAACCGCTCCCCGTGGACGGAGTTTTCATCCCCTCAAACTGGTACCGCAATGGGCCGGTACTCGGTTCCAAAGAACCTATTTCAAGAATTCTGTAATTGTGCAAATAACTTCTTGCTAAGGTTTTCTCCAGGGAATATGACAAGCACATGAGTTTCTTAAAAATACGTGAAGACACTTTTACAGGGACGGTAACGCACGAGTGACCCTATTGTTGCATGAATCTACGTAGAACAATATCTTACCATCAGATAGGCTGTATGATGGTTTATCACCTTACTAAACTCAAGTACTGAAATATAAAAGTTCATTTTAGTATAAAATGTATCTTTTCTAACTGAACCAAATGATACACGCTAATTGGCACTGATATAACTCATCACGATTAAATGTCTACAGTTTTAATGTGCAAATACAATTCCGATATTTAAATATAGCTTAGGGAACTGAATAAAGTTATCACATACTAGGCGGGGCTCGGAAATTGGCTTATGGCAAGTTGACACTCTATCCAGTTAAAGGGGCTTAAATAGTTACTATATTGCATAATTTTTATAATTACTATAAAACAAGGACAGGATCTCGTTTTCATCGTGGTATCTATATTAAGCAACATCGACAGCACGCTGTATATGATTGGGTTTATGGCGCTTAGGCATTTCCACAGCATTATGTCGTATGGATACTGTGTAATAAAAAGTAATCTTTCATTTTATTTTCATGTTTTATTATTGTCACAAAAAAATATAAATTTCGCTCATCAGAATGAAATTTATAATTTTAAATAAAAAAGAGTCAGTCTACGCTAGGAACTAGTGAGCGACACATGGTGTGCTTTTCCGCTGTCCTTCTTCTGTGTGCGATGTGCTCCCCTGTCCTCTGTTGTGTTGGGGCTCGGGGCAACTTCTCTCCCCGTGTGCATCACGCTCGGACCTTTTACTGCGTCCGTGTGCACTTCTGTCTGCTGCAGTAGTGAATCGCAAGGCGATTTCCACTCATTCTGTTTACAACAGCGCCTGGACCTCCTGCGACCATGAGCGCCTCAAAGACCTGCTTGCTGGCTGTGGTTCGCTGGGCGAACTACCGGTCTACGGCCTGCATCTCCGGACCCGGATCTCCTGTCGTGTCCGGGAACTTCCGGCCATCTCCGCCAGGGCTTCGTAGTGTCCTCCGAGCACAATCTTCCTGAAATTTGGTTAAATCCATGCTCGCGAGTCCTTTAAGCCCGACCTAACCCGAAATTTACATTTTTCGAACCAGTCATTTTTTATATCGATATTTGTAAATATTAGTTTTTAATAAGTTTATATTATATTTATTATTGAATGACCCTTTTATGATTCAGTAACTTTACAACTGTTGTGAGGAAAAGCGGCTGAAATTGAAATATTTTTTATCTTACAAGAGAGAGCCGTCCGCTCCATTTATAACATGGGCTCCAGGGAATCACTTAGGGAACTGTTCAAAGAAATAATACTCTCACTGTTCTCGAAGGGCATGTCAAGCCGTTGATCCTAGCTATTGTGAAGTATACTTTAGACAACTTTGGATGAAGGGGTCATCCAAAGTTGTCTACTGATTTCCCAGTATTGGGATGAGTTTATGTCGATATGTAAAAGTTGACTACAAATACAATTTGACAGATAAATTAAACCAGCTCCAGTTTAACAAATATTTACTTGCTACAGCGTTCGCATTTCCGCCTATAAATTTGTAAAAATATAAACAAAAACAATTCCGAGTTTACGACACGTTCCGCTAGAGGGAAGACTAAAATTTTGATACTAATTGTCGACATTTACGTAAATGCAGTAGTTACATTAATCTTTCTGAAAGTCGCACTCAACAGAGCTACTTACTTCAACATACCTAATTATGTTAAAATATACCTACTATGAAAAAGCCAGGGACAAATCTACATACATAAACTTGCACAGTATTATGTATGTATGCTTATCTTCACGCCGGATCCCTTGCGGGGTAGGCAGAGAGAACCAAGGCCATAAGACGCGGTCCTTATACACTTCACTTGCTCAAGCTGTATTACATATGGTATAAATATATATGGTATATTTGTAATACGAAGAAAAAGTGTTGTGGTATTCATTTAATTTCTAAAATAATAAACAAAGTAGCTCAAAATATCCTAGTTATGTGTTACTTGAGCTTTAATGCAATACAATTATATAGAAATGAGAAGAATCGTATTTTTTTTTTTTGAAAATAGTGACCAATAAACGAACGGAGTGTAGGTAAATTGACACGTGGAAATATCGTAAAGGCGAAACCGATTGTTAACAGAAAGTGGATAGCGCATTTCACTATAACGGAACACGGAAGTGAAGTTCCTCAACTGTTAGAGATAGGTTTTTTTATACCACTAAGGTGTTAATCAGGCATACGGCCTGCCTGATGGTCAACAGTCACCGTAGCCTATAGACATTTGCAACACCAGGGATGTCACTCATGCGTTGCCGACCCTCTAAAAACCTCTTCAAGCATTTCTTGAAGAACGCCATGCTGTAGTCCCTAAGAAAAACCTCGGCTGGGAGCTCATTCCACAGCTAGAGAGTTCTCGGACGAAAACTTCTCTGGAACCACATAGTACGCGACCATTTTGGATATTTTCGAAAGACTAAATTTCAATTTTAAAAGGGTAGTACCGCATTTGTAAACTTTGGAAAAATCACCCGCTGCAGCGGGAACCCAATTTCTATAATCTATGATATAAAGCGGTTACCGTACCCTATAAACTTTTGCAATATAATAAGTGTTACTTGTGCGATGGAACCGCAACAGCAACTCTTTAAGAGCTTACTGGTAACCTCACTCACTCGCAGGAACATAACAACCCTCTAGGAAGTTGTTACTTGGCCGCGATTTTATGTGAGGTGGAGGTAATTACTTGACGGTCTCCACCCTGTCTAAAACACAAATACTAAAAAAATAGACATGTTCATGCACACTTAATGTTTGTCCTATGTGGGAATCGAATCAACTTGATATTTAAAATGAGAATAGCCTTTAACTGATCCGGAATTTCAATGTATCTAGAGCTTTCATACATTGTCAAGCCCAAGGTCAGGCCACATTTGGTAGAGTGGCTTGATTTCATGAAGGTATATGATGATATATAGATTTTTTATAAGGGCCATTTTTGTAGACAAAGTATATAAATAGTTCTTGGAATATAGCAATGCTATCGGGGGAAATGAGATATTAACTAGTTAATGTTTATTCAGATATATGTTATTACTTTCAACAAACAATTTTATCGTGTTATTTTAAACAGGCAATACTTGTATATATCCCGGAAAAGCTCTGAAAAACGTTAGTTTACAAAAAAAAATCGGCGGGCAATGCTCAGTCGCCTAAGCACTACAATTAAATTGTAACGTTGGGAGCATACAAGCATACGGTCCACCTGATGTAATGCGATTGCCGTAGTCTACGAACGCTTGCAACACATTAAGTATCACTCGCACGATGCTACCTCTGCTGCTAACACAGCAACTCATTGGGAGCTGCTGTGTGACTGGTGACTCACACGCAGAAACACAATAACCCATCATTGAGCTGTTATTTGGCTGCGGTTTCCTTTGTAGTAGACGTACTTTATCAGAGGGGCTGCTGTGATGCGCTTTACCTCTCTTAAAAACATCCGTACAAAGACCAAGAGATATGTTCATGCACACATATGTTTGTCCTGTGAGAGAATCGAACCCTCCAGCTTTAGTCTCAAAGTAGCGTTACAAAACTCTGTGCCACCAAGCTCGTCAAAAATATTGATATTAATTAGGCGAGGCTTTAGGTAGTGAATTGTTGAAATAATTTTGATTCTCAAATTTTAAAAATAAATTATCTCCGTCTAATAAGAGTAAATCAAAGTTTTACATTTGTCATTGATACTTGGTCACAAATTCTTAATAAAAGATTTAGGGTACACTTTATTTCAAAATATTGAATAACTAGATGGCAAATGCTCACAGAACGAGTTCAAATAGCATCTCTCTCATCTTAAATTTATACAGTCGCTGGAGATTGAAAGGTGACAGTCAAAACCTCGATTTTTCTATCCGTGAAAACATGAGGAGATAAAACAACATTCCATCTAATCCATTTAAACATGATAAAGCGTTGACCTTAGATTAACATAATGGATAAAGTTAAAAGGGACTGAGAAATACGTTATCTGCGGATGTCCGGAATAAAGGATGCAAAGAGATTTCCCTTTTTTTGTGGACACGGGTTTAACTATTGTATTTTGAACAAAAGCGTTCAATTGTTGTAAAAGATGTTTACACCCTTTTCCACTATCTCCGTAAATGTATTTTTGCATGCTCTTTAGTTCTCAGTGTTGAGAACATATCGACAGATAAACTCCATTCCTCTGAAAAATCAAGAAATTCGTAAATCTGTTTACTAATATGGGAATACTTGACGGGATAATAATACGGGAATCTGCAAAGGGCATGTAAATTTAAAAATTCAGGTTCTAAGTATCAGATCCTTTGTATGTGAAATTCTAATATGACATATTTTAAAAATGTTAGTTCTGTAAAGTCAGATTGTACATGTACATTTCGACGAGCTCGGTGGCGCAGTGGCGAAACGCGCTGTTACGTTACTTTGACACTAACGCTTGTGTGTTTGATTGCACAGGACTGAGTGCATGAACATGTCTGTTTGTCTTGGTCTAGGTATTTTAAGAGAGGTAGGGCGCATCGAAGCAAGTAAAGTAGTAGCATCGAAGCAAAGAAGTACATCCACCTCACAGAAAACCGGAGCCAAATAACAACTCCCTAGAGGGTTGTTGTGTTCCTGCGTGTGATCACTCACACGCAGGAACACAACAACCCTCTAGGGAGTTGTTATTTGGTCAACCTGTAAGCTTCTATGTAGTTGCCGTGTTAGCAGCAGAGGTGGCATCGCGCGAGTGATACTCAATGTATTGCAAGCGTTTATAGGCTACGGTAACCACTTCACATCTGGTGGAACGTATGCTCGAATGCCTCCCGACGTTGTATAAAAAAAAATGTAATATATTCCGGAAATGCCAGCTTCTGTTAGTGATAGCTTTTGGACGTGACGTAAAAATGAAGCTAGTTATTGCTAATGTCATAAAATCTTTTACTACGAGTATATACGTAAGTTTATGTATCGGCAAATTTCAACGAAGTTATAATTTATAACACTAAACATGTGGAAGCGAGAAGTAAGTGGTTATGAAAGGACATGAACATCAAAGTAGAATAAACACAGTCGATATCGCACAAAATCTACGGTGTAATGTTTATATACCGAGTTAGCAACTATAATGTAAGTAAGTAAAAGAGTCGCCCCATTGGTTCGGGCATGTAAAAAGAATGCAATGGACAAAAAATGCGAAACAGATACATAACATGGAATTGGAAGGATACAGGAGCCGAGTAAGAGCAAGACTCACTTCGCGTTTTGACACATTGTTGTGTCTTTTTTCCTTTATTAATATTTCTCCATTACTTTCCACTCTCTATTTTATTCCATAATCATTATTATCATCATCAGCTCAGCCAAAGAACCTTCACTCCTGAATATTGTCGTCTCCTTTAGACTTTGCGCACCAATTAGTCTTGTGCCTCCTGTACCCATCGGTTCCCGGCCCGGGAATCTTTACTAGATCTTAGGTCCATTGTGTGTGACGTCGTAATACGATGCGTTTTGCGACTTGTGGTCGCCATTCTAGAACCTGTCTACCCCGAGAACTGTCAGTTCTTCGATCTATGTGACTTACCGTCTGCCATTTCAACTTACTGATCTACGTCAATAACTCCAGTTATATAATGGAGGTTCTTATTCCTGAATCTATCTCACAGAGAAACTCCGAGCATTGATCTCGTCATTGCACTGTCAACATACATTTTCTGAAGACTTTTGTCTTGAGACATTGAAGGATTTTATCTTACAATACAAACATAACATATAATATAAAAAATAAAACTCTTAACATAACATACAAAATTTACAACTATACAACTTTGTATCAAAATGTTTGTATTCCTTTTACTTATTGTTATTGATACACGCTTGGTTGCCTGCGAATCCGAGACGCTAGTACAGTCAACAGCGATGTGTGTGAGCGAGGTCACTAGTAAACTCCTAATAATCTGTGAGCAGCAGAGGTGGCATTGCGTGAGTAACACTTAATGTATCGCAAGAGTTCATAGGCTACTGTAACCGCATTACATCAGGTGGGACGTTGTATGAAAAAAAAAATAACTGCATTAACACCAGCGCTCGTAGGTATGATTCCTACACAAGAGAAACTTTGTGAGTGCGTGATTGCGTTAACATACCTGATGAACTTGAAGAGAAGTAAACAACAGCGTTCTGAATATGTTATTGTATTGAAAACACATGAGCAAGAAGTGCTGGCTTGACGTCGTAAAGGATGACATGCGTGCTAATGGTCTCATAATAAGGGATGCCGAATATCGTGCGAAATGGAAGTATAAAAGCCGGAAACGGACCCTCGGCTCCGAAGCGAAAGCGTTGGACGCCACCGGGATTAACGCTCGGATGAAGATGATTATTGAAAATACAGGATGTCCAACAATCTTTTATTGTGACAATTCAAAGACTTCCGGTGTTTCAGTACGTTTTAAAAAGTATATATTTTTTTAAGACAGTACACCAAGAAAATCTCCTAGATTTCACTTCCTATTAATGTCCATATCATCTTTACAGGCCAAGTGCGAGCCGAACTTACGCCATTGAGTGTTCCGTACAAACTTAAACATTAACGAACATAATTAGGTAACATTGCTGAAGTTAATATAAACTATGAAAGCACGGAACATTGCTCTAACTAAAATATAAACTGAAGTGAGAGAGAGACTTAATTTTACAGTTGGAAAACTGTTATCCTCATACATTAACTTAAATCGCAGTTAGTTTACCAACTGTAAGTAAGTTTGTAATAGTAAAAATTACAAATAGAAATTTACAGTTTTTTTTCCCTTTACTTGTGCTACAGGACATTCCTTTTTGCCAAATTTCATGATTCTAGGTTTACGGGAAATACCCTATAGGTTTTGATACTCTTGCAACTGTTAAAATATGCGTTATAATCGGGGCACAAATGGCCGTATCTTTTGATTACGTTGACTCAAAACGTTGAATATTACACAACTCCAAGGGATTGCAGATGTGAGTATACGATATTAATTTCAACCTACCTCCACGCGTTCCTAAGGAAAAGCATCTTGACAGACGGACAAACGGATAACGAAGTAGTCCTGTAAAGGTTCTGTTATGTCGAGTCGAGTTGGGATATGAGCTATCATAATCCGGTAAGTTGGTCTATTGGTTGATTTTAAATAAAAATTTATGTAAAAACGTAACATTTTCAGAACATCGCTAGGGTTTTTTTGTATTAACACTTACTGAAATACTATATCACTTATTTTACTGTATCAAATTCCACCAATTTTCTCTAGTATGGTTCAAGACAAATATTGGTTTAGTTACCCAGGTCACGTCTCGCACAGACCAATGCCTTCCTCCTATGCCATTTGATCGGTCGTGTGTACTCTTCATATTATTTGTCTGGCATATTGGAAGGCGTAGCTCCTGCTTGAGAAGCCCGTATGCTTTTCTTGTTTACGTGGACGCGCGATCGCCGTAATTTCAAGCATGCAGAGTTGTTTACGTCGTCGGTATAAACATTTCTCTACTTTGTTATATCGCATCCCCGGTACAATTGTAATATATAAAAAGAGTTCGATCTTCAGGGATTTTTTGTCTAGTACCTGATGAAAATAATACTTCAACATCAAATTGTCAAACGTTTCTTTTATAATATTCTAAATTTGGTTATCTACTGCATTTATAGTTAGGGGATTCAGACGGTAATTTCTTAACTTCCTGATTATCTTGACTGATCAGCAAATCTGACGTATTAACCTATTTTTACAGTGTTATATCATGCGGTACATATTATGTACATTTATATTACAGTAGATGACATTGACACTATTTTCATTCTGCAGCAAAAGAGAGAAAATCATTTTATAGAATGGATTACAGTAATTTCTATAAATACTTTTAACGAGCTCGGTGGCGCATTGGTTAGTAACACTATTTTGACACCAACGCTTTCACACACGGGACAAACATTTTTCTACATGAACATGTTTTCGTCTGGGTGTTTACAGACAGGTGCAGTACATCAAAGTTAGCCCGTCTGGGAAAGTTACCTCCACCCAACAGAAAACCGCATCCAAAAATCAACAGCCTGTACGGTTGTGGTATATATTCCTGCGTGTGAGTAAGGTCACCGATAAGCTCCTGAGGAAACACGCGACTGATACTTGATATATTAAGCGTTCATAGGCTATGACTACCGCTTTACATCAGGTGTGCCGTATGCTTGTATGCCTCCCAACGTTGTATATATAAAAAAACTCAGTTAAAATATAAATAAATATATAAATAATAATAATAAATATTGTCGGACAAATTACACAGTGCCACCAAGCCCCAAAGTAAGCGAAGCTTCTGTTATGGGTACTAGACAACTGATAAACATAAGTAAATACATTTTTTTTTTGTAAATACATACTTATTATACGTAGAAAATACCCAGACCAATACAAACAGACATGTTCATGCACACAAATGTTTGTACTGTGTGGGAATCGAACCCACGAGCGTTGGTGTCAAAGTAGCGTAACAGCGCGTTTCACCACTACGCCACCGAGCTCGTCAATCAGTCAATATCAACGGTGCTTCTCAGTTCTTTACACAACTCGAGGCAAACAAGCATAAGTCTACCTGTGTCATGTTAAGTGAGTACTCACTAAACAAATCTCCATCGTCTTACTGGTAACTTCACTCGCAGAAACTCTCCAGTGAATTGTTATTTCGCTGCAGGTTTATGTGAGGAATAGACATTTGCGCAGTCGTGCTGTTTGATGACTATAGTAATTTCAATTCAGTATTATATCCAGTCGGTCACAGGGCCATTATTGAAATAAACCTTCCAGACTGGAAGCAAATGGTGTATTCATTGGTTGTACCTAACCCATTTACGTAGTAGATATTGCGTGCCATCTGTGCTCGTTTCGAAAATAAGGCGCAATTTTATTTTCCAAAGTTGGAAACAGCGATGTCAAATAAAAATCGAACGACGGAGAAACAAATGATCAACGGAAGTATTGTTAGGTAGCTACCTAAACTTGTATAAAAAAGTGATTTTAATTTGCATTTGGACAAGTAGAATGGAAGATATCGAATTTCCCACCGACCAGTATTAAAAATTAACAATTTACATTAACATGCACGATTAAGTATTTGTGTTTTTGTTAAACCCCTAAGGTGGAAAATAAGCGTACGGCCTACCTGGTGGTGAGCAATTACCGTAGCCTAGCGACATTTACAACAACTGGGGTTGTCACTCTGGTATACATATATACTAAAACTACATTCCTTATACCCTGCAATCTGAGTGGATAACCGGTATAGGATGCAATTACTTTTCTATCCGCTAATATCAGATAGATTTCTTTTTAGCTCGGAAATTTGATTCGCTCACAATTCTTCAGTTCATGTTTTCATAATAAAACCATTTGAGAATGCACAAGCTTGCATTGCCAGAGGAACACCTGGCTCGTCAATTACATAACAATTCAGTTTTTTTTTTAATTTGTCGGCTGTTGTGCAGGAACGGTGTTCCTGAACATTCCTATTCTACTTTTTTATGCTGAATCCGAATCTGAAGTCAAAATTCGAATATTCGAAAAAAAGCGACAGACAAACATATAGGGTTCATATAGGAACGGTGTTCCTGAAAATTCCACATCGAATATTGATATGTTGTCAAAAATAATTAATATAATAATAATAAAGAGATATTCAAATATCGCTCATCAGTAGTGATCATATTTTTGGTACAATAAAATCGGTAAAATTCATCAATTTCGTTCGCAGCAAATATTTCATTCGTGGTTTATTTCTCTGAAAAAAATGTCATCAGCGAGGCGTCGAAATGCCGTAATTCAATTTCAAGCAAAGTTTTGGTTGGAGTAATCCCTTCTTGACAATTTGACTGGCTGACTGATTGACAGATAACACACACCCTAAGCCACTGGAAATTCTATACAATATTATTTATTCTTTGATAACCGGAACCGATAAAACCGGAGCGGATCGGTAGTTTTAAAATAAATGTCTTGATACGTCATAATACCCGTATTTCTGAAGGAACTAATAAATTTAATCAGTTTAAGAACTACATCGTCAGGTTTACAAAATTATTAAAACTGCTTTATGCATTGAATTAAACAATTTTTAACGGGAGTATCGCGTGTTTTATTTATTTTGTTGAATCGGACGTTTCGAACGCTTTGCAGCGTCCGTGGTCGCAGGAAGACTAAGGTGATATTTGTCTTACATTAGTTATTCAATTAGTACATCTACCGACATGGATGGATTAATTATATATGTTCCGATTCACACAAAAATCGCTCACAGTGTCCGAACGTTTTTTTAGTAGATCTCTGGGTTTGTGATTTGATTATTTTTAGGGCTGGATCCCAAGCTTGCGTGCACTTGCCAACCATCTTCTCTATCGAAATTGGGGTGTTTTCTTATTTCAATAGCCTCGCATTCTCGGCATGTAGCGATTCTCCTTGGCGAGTATTTGTGGTTTATCGAACCGGATGTAATGGTATGGCTGGCTTCACATACTGCAGAGTTTTTAACGCGCCTATTCTTCATGTCAGCAATGTGTTCTTTCACACGAGTACCTATGCTTCTCTTTGTTTGCCATATGTATGATAAACCACATTCGCAGTCTAATTTGTATACTCCTGCATCTTGTAAGGGGATATTACACTTGATAGGTCTTAGAAATTGACTGATCTTTTTATGGGGCTTGAAATAAGTTTTAATTGAAGCTCGCCGTAAGATGATGCCAATTTCGTCTATGACTCTCTTTAAGTATGGTAAGATGGCAGGTTGACGTTCAACTGTAGGTGGCTTCGGGCGGCTTCTGTGACGCATGCGAGGGAGTTTGTAACTATTGCTCCGCAGTACTTGTTTGACATGGTGGAGTTCCTCCTCTAATACAAATCAACGTGAAAGTTTTGTAGACAATAATTACGGCTTAATTATTTTTTTATTTTTTATTATTATAACTTCACGCCAAATCCCTTGCGGGGTAGGCAGAGAGAACCGAGTGCCACGTGACTCGATGCTCACTCGCTTCTTTAATATTCATTGCTCTTCTCATGCACGCTCGCCGGTTTCTAGGGCTCCTGACATCACCTACGGCTTAATGCATCCCATAACAGTGTTCATTATGTTTAAATGTGATTTTTCCGTCACATATAATTTTTACTTACTGTAGCAAAGTACGTAAACAAATAACTAAACAATTTCATTATCAAATATTTCTCTAAATAAAAAAAGACATTTTAACCAAAGTTAACAGCTGTAATGAAAAATGTACACAGTATGTAAATAGAAAATAAACTGGTGCATTCAGTATGAATTCCGAGTATTCATGAATACATTTTTGTCATACATTCTAAACGGAAAGCCAGTGCTTAAAAATCAAAATTTTAATATACTTAATTACGAAAACCGTATTGAGGAAACCCACACGTCCAGAAATCAAAGGTTTGGTTTTCCCCTTTCGTGTTGTAGAATCTGACAGTCACTCAGACAAATAACAAACAATTAATGTTAAAAAAAATAAGAAACAATTTCATAACAAGGAGGGTACTGACTCGTTACCATACAATGTTGTACAGTCCAATGGCGGCGTTCCTGCCTCTATGCAGATAATTAAAGTTCCTAATTGAATCGAAATGCAACCAGAACTAACATTCCTAATTAAAATGGTTGAAGTTCAATCCATTGGAAATTGCCTAACCTGGACAAATATATTTACATTCGTTATAAATTATACTTAGACGAGATCACGGATATTGTCCCTGACTCTGCATAATCTTTTTGTTGAGGATGATATTGAAGTCATAATGAATGATGACCTTCTCTAATGTGTAAATGTTAGAAGAACAACCTATCACCTCCACAAATCTTTCGACGACCATATCCGTGTCACGATTGGGCATCTCAGATGCTCAACCAGGATCCTACATATCACTGTGTAGCTATCTTGACACAGTGCGCCGTATGATATACACGAAGTCATACCGGTGACGACGAGCTCGGTGGCTCAGTCGCGAATGACGGGACTTTGACACCAACGCTCGTGGGTTCGATTCCCACACAAGGCAAACATTTGTGTGCATGAACATGGCTGTTTGTCTTGGTCTGGATATTTTAAGAGAGGTAGGGTGAATCAAAGCAGCCCGTCTGGGGAAGTACTTGTAGGATAGCTATTTTTGTATAGAGATTGTTTATGTGACGCATAAATTCATAAGTTAAAACACGGGTCACTTTTATTCCGGGCAAATGTACGGCTCCTGTTGAGTAGATCTTAGTTGAATAGAGCTTAGAGAATCATAGAAGTCATAGAGTCCAAATGCCTTTGAGGTGTACGTACTTTGAATGTTGGTTTGTCTTTTTCAAATCGAAACAAATCGATCGAATGATTTGTGTTTTTTGTATTGAGATTTATTTTGTATGGAGCCCCGGACAATGACATAGGCTACTTTTTACCGCGGCAAAATATCTTACTCTCACAGGAAAATACGCTTTGTACCCCTTTGACATGGTCAAGTCGCGGGTAACAGCTAGTACTACAAATAGAAATAAAAATATTTGTAGGGACAACAACTGCCTATCCCGCAAGATACTTGGCGTAATGATGTAGTCAGAGTCAAGGAAGAATCACTCGCGCTTTGCCTTGTTTGCTTTGATGAACTCCTCGGGAGCTTATTGGCAAAATGTCACTCACAGCAATGCAACAACCCTCCAGAGAGTTCGTAATTCATCCACGATGTTCTGTCAGGTTTTTGTACATCACTAGGTTGACAAACAAGTTTACGGTCTGCCTGATGATAAGTCATTCCCATAAGCCTATGAGCATTTACTATACCAGGGGTATCACGCTTGCGTTTCTGTACCTGTAATAACATCTTCATGTCTTCATCTTCATCCCTTGTGAAAATCTTGATTGCAAATTCATTCCACAATATGAGAATTTCCAGAAGAAAACTTCTCTGGACCGTACACAGCCGTTGCGATTCCAGCGTATTGGTAAAGGTACTTCCACTTTAAACGGGTTGCTTTGATCCACCCTACTTCTCTTAAAACATTTCCGCTTCCGATAAATAACACTATCATAATAGGGCATTGATGACTACAGCTTAAGAGCAGCTTAGTAATGTCGGGTGCTTAGTTCAATTATTATTTAGCATAGCATAGCATAGCACGCGGTGGAAGTAATGAGCGCTCGAAAAGCACATCGTTTACGCTGACTCTAAATCCACACAGACTACACCATCTTCGGTAGGTCTAAATAAGGTTAGTGATATTTTAATGCTAAAACAAACACATGAATGAACCAATGAAAACAACTACGATATCAAAAATCTTGCATCGTTGATCGCAATTTTAAGCTAACTGAATAGTACACCCATTTTCTTCGTAAGATATAATACCATTTACGTAATAACGTCGATGAAATGATCAAAACGCCATTTTCAATGAAGAAATACAATAAAACTGGACAAAAAGCTATTTACAATTCGATAACCCAGTTTCCAAACCGGCATTTAAAATCCACCATTATACAGAATCGAACGATTCTGAACAGATGCGATATTCAAATTCGACACGGAACCAATCAAAAGCGTTGCGTTCGTAGCCTCCAAGTTGATGATACACTTATGAGGCTCTATTGATTCTACGCCATTCGTCAAGTCTATACCAACGAATCCTTAAGTGAATTATTCATGAGTTGGAACGATTCTCTTTTCTAATAGTGGTTAGAGACAATACTGGGATAAATTCAGATCTCTCATATGCGGGGATAAGAACAATGTCGGATCACTTATTAGAGAACGTTTTGTTTGTGCTTAGTTACTCTTGGAAGTTAGCTGATGAATTAATGATGTAGTTTTATGTATACAGATGTTATTGCATGTCATTTTACGGTATTTTATGTATGAGCTTAACGTAATCTGTATGACTAAGGCAGATCAACCTGTCTATGTTTAAGTTTAGTATATACTAGCTACTGATTGTTTTCAAAAACATGAAAATAAACTCCACGTGGTTAAGTATTCTATGTTAAACAAATTATTTTTGAAAAAATGACATTTTATACAATATAATCTAACCTGCTTTGTGTGCTTTCGCAACCAAAATGTAATAATGATAATTGTAATTATAATAACCAATAAAATGTTAGTGGCGAAGGCATTAAGCAGGTTAGATCAAATTGCATGTAACATCGTCCTTCGCAAAATAATGCCTGTATCTATTAAGTATTCAATTTTAATCAAAAACTATTATAATAATAATAAACCCCGCAGGGCAGCTTGTGGCGAGCTGTTGGTGCGTAATTACACCACGGGAACCCGAGTGCTCCAGAGAGTCGATCAGGGCCTTCGTCGTGTCTTCGTCGGTCGGAGTGGAAAGTCAAGAAGGCCCGCAGGACTCTCAGCTCTGGCTTGGCTTCATTGGCCGCCAGAGAGGAGTCGACAGAGCATATTGCTTTATCCGATGATATGCTTCAGGGGTGGAATTGTTAAAGGGCATAACGCCGAGAGTAACTTCGGAGAAAGCGCAGCACACCTCTCGACACCCCTGAGTCACTCACGCCGGTGTTGCCCCCGGCCGACTTTCTCTGGCATTTCGGGGATCCATCTAGTGAGTGGCAATAAATAAATGCCGCTGAACAAGGTGTTTCATTGTTCACTTTGAAAAAGAACTTTGAATACTTTAGCCTCGGTATCCATTTATCCCGGTAATAGGTTCATCTGAGATACTTGTAATTTACTACGAGTATTTAATGCATAGTCTGAAGTCCACGCGAACGAAGTCGCGGGCAAACTACTTGGTCTTCCTCTAAATATTAGACTTGTGTTTTCAAAGTTGTATTACGAGTACAACTGTCCTCGGTTATTGTACTCGTATGTTGTATGTAAAAAAATTCAAGTTACAAGTACTTCTAAACTTATGACAGATAAACAGACAGACATCAAGGTGGGGCTGTAAGTATGCCGTTAAATGTCACAAATATAATATGGATTGCGAAAATAAGATGATTATTACTCTTTAAATTAGTAATGACTATTTACGTGTATGTAACTAGTATGGCCATAAATACTGTTACATAAAACTTTTAATTTTTCAACTCTAATTATTTTGATTTTGGAACGCGTTTACGTTAAATACTTCCTTCGGTTTCCCGCCATTTTACATAATCTTTTCGTTATCAAATTACAATATGAAATCGGGCGTTAAAGAATATAGGATTGCAGTGACTGCAATGCACAAAGTGTGTATGGAGCCGTCGGTCATATTCAAGGCATTTCAAAAACTTGGTATAATAACAATAATAAATTCTTTATTTACTTCTCACACAATTTTGGTACTTACAGGTACGTTTAAAGTCATAATTAAGCAGTCCTTGTGAGAGTCTGTAGTCTGAACTAGGTGTAAAACCTGTACTACAAAGCTCCAGGCTCTCTCTGGGATCTGTATTGTAGCAATATAAGACCGAAAGTACAAGATTTTGTACGTATAGTAATGATATTAATAAATGATTACAAATGACCGGGATTAAAGCCCGTGAAAAAAGAGATATATTAATAATAACATAACATCTTGTGTATGTATGAGAAGGTGCGTGAGCATGTGTGACAGTACCCATAACAGCAATCCGCCGTATGTTCGTACATTGTGCTATTGACAGATATACTAACACTTCCTCTGTTGAAGACCATAAAAGATCGGGGCGACGGCGTTCTATTAGAACTACAAAGGCCCTTCAGTTTAAAGATTCTTTATTTGTCATAAAACACAAAATGTCACTTACATGAGAAATTATACTATAGATAAAGTACCTGTCATAAAATACTTGAATCGCTCGTAATAGTGGGCATACGTTATTTCTATAGTTTGAATATTATCTATAGCTAACTACTTACTTACCGTTGACAAGACATGATGCAAAAATCAAAAACGAAAAACAGTTACATTGCCACAAATACATTACAAATATGCAATTATTACCACTATTTAGAAACAAAACACAAACAAATATTTCCCTACGTATTCAGGTATACAATGAATAAACTGTTAATGCGTTGACACAAGGTAGAAAAATATAACACAACGCACTAGAACAGGAGACCAAATCACTGTATCATTGCAAGTATACCCACAACGAGTAACTGAAACTAGTGACGGTGAGTTGTTGGCTCTTAATGCTGTTAAAGCCAGAATTCGTCGAAACCCCATTAGGAAACTAAAAATCTTATTTTTTTGAGACTTCCATGTTCCATGTGCAAAAATTTTTTATTAAGATTACATTACTTTAGAACTTATGTTTCTTTAATCTAAGAAGTTCTTTGTGACTCTCCTCTTGACCATGCACTATTACAGTGGAAAGTTTTATATAACTTTTAAAAGAATTCCAGTCTCAAATATGTTTGCCGTTTTATATAAATTTGGTAGTAGCAAAAGATTCAACGACACAAGTCGGCGACACATTAACATTTTTAGACAATGCAGCATGTCGACAGGAAAGACGATTCCAGTAGTCTCCTGCAGTCTTCTTTGTGCTTACATGTCATTGTCGATCATTGTTGAAGCAGCGGCGGCATGCATCGACTAGCAATAGTCGATAGGTTCTATTCGGCGCTAGTTCACATTAACGAAATTGTGTGTGTGAAGTGCCTTAAGGAGTACATGGGACAAATTGCTACGAGTAGTAAACTCGACTATTGACAAATTATACTTGGGTCTAATAGCTCACATTATGGTAAAATATTCATTAATTTTACTAATAATTACATATTACAATAAATCGAGCTCACCATGTTTTACACGCATCATCTTTGTATTAAAAATTAAATATATTTCAATAATTTGTTCTGCCTTCAAAATTTGTTTCAAACTGGATTTACTGGTATCTATATTTCTATTAGATTTATACTTTTATCACTCATAGTTATTTTTCTAAATAAAAGCTTTTCCTTAGAAGTCAATATCCGAATATTTTGTTATATTTCCATTCAAATATCAAATGATTGCTTGTAATACAAACTGCTAATTAAGGTTTTACTTTCGATTCATAATTGTACCTTCCGGTTTACCGATGACATTGATTGAGGTTTCTCAGTAGACTATAACTTGAATTCCCGAGATAAAAATTGAACTAAAATCGAATCCTCGGCGTAGCAAGCGGAGAATCGCTAGATTCAATAAATCCTCAATGAAAGGGATCACACTTTTTCGTACTCGACATAATAACGTATTCCTCTCGTCATAAAAACGGTGCTCCATCTATCCGACGGAAATGTATGGATAGCAATAATTCATGTCAGTATTCATTCGTGTCAAACAAATGGTAAAATGTGTTTGTGATCCAGGTTGTCACTGCGAGTACCTATAACAGGTTATACAATATTTTTTTATGAAATTATGGTAGATATGGAAACAAATCAACAAAATCATACTTAATTTTATAAAATATTTTTTTTCGAATAGCAATTATTATCACCATTACCAAATCTTCGGCCTCTAGTTTGAGATTATTAGTCCATCAAGAATGAGTTTCCAAACGTTACATGGTAGTATTATTCTGGAGATTTTTCTCATCTCTACCATCACTCACTCTGTAAATACGGCAGGTTTCTTTCTACTGCAACTCACTCACTTTGAGTGCTATGTCTATAACGTAGGCTATCACTGTTCATAGAATTTATGTGCATATTTGTAATTATCACTTGCTTGGGGGAGAAGAAAAACATTATGAGGAACGCAGTAATTGCAGTTAATAATAAGTCAATGAGATTGTATATTTTAGATACACATTTAGCATGAATGTGGAAAGTGAGAGAGAGAGTGTGTGAATGGAATAATGGGAAAACTTCTTGGTGCTAAGAATCTGAGCTAGAATGTACAGCTCGCTATATACAACGCGGTGCTGATTCCAACGTTAATGCATATAAGCAAAAGTTGTATATACAAAAGAGAGCATAAAAGTAAAATATACGGCATAAAGGTGCGAGCGCTGCGTAAAATCTTACAGTACGCAAAACGCTTGCAGACTGAATTAGCAATATCGGTGTGTGATATAGAACTGATTTCGAAGAAATTATCGGTGTTAATATAAGAAGATGCATATTAATTTAGTACGGAAGAAGGAATTCAAGAGGAAAACACGATGAAATGGATATACAACGCGAAAGTAGAAAATTGTTGATGCAGTGAAGAATATATATATATATATATAGTAACTCAATATTGTATTGTCTTAGGTTTTCGCGATTGTTACACATTGAATTAAACAATTTTTAACGGAAACCCAAAGATCTAAAAAATGTTCGGACACTGAGCGATTTTTGTGTAAATCGGAACATATATAATTAATCCATCTATGTCGGTAGATGTAATAACTGAATAACTAATGTAAGACAAATACCACCTTAGTCTTCCTGCGACCACGGACGCTGCAAAGCGTTCGAAACGTCAGGTTCAACAAAATAAATAAAATACGCGATACTTCCCGTAAAAATTGTTTATATATATATATTGTTTATATATACATATATATATAATACATACATATATATATATATATATATATATGTATGTATGTATGTATAATATTGAGTTACTACTAGCAAATGAACATTATTTTGCAAAGCTTTAGTTCAATTTTACTCTATATCAATTCGGCAGAAATTAGATTAGAGATCCGAAAAGGCTGTGATTTCTAACATAGTTTAGATATAATCTATCATAACATAAATTATATAATCTAGAATAGATTTTTGTTCTTCATACATGAATATTGATGAAATACCTACTGCTCATGAAAAGTTTAAGGTTTAAACCTACCATTCTTCTGATGTTTGGTAGTAAGTTTTAGATCATATATTTTTAATGAAACCTAATAATTCACTTTTTCTATCTAACCCATTAGAATGTGTGATCATTAATAAAATTATAAAAATGTCCCGCCCATCCAGTAAATAATAAATATGATGTTCCACCGAGAAACATGCGCAGGACCCATTTTTAGTGTTATTATACAAATGACATAATATTGACAAATCGTGTATGAGTGTTTTTTTTGCAATTAACATTTCTATAGTCTATCAACAGAGGAAATACATACCACCGCTTAGCAGATATTCGCAGCAGGTTGTTTTATTTTTAGAAGCGGGTGAGATTACCATTGATATCCTGAGAAACTGCTGTATGTATATAATTGGTGGCAACACGCAAGCGATATTTCCTGTATTGCAAGGATGTGGTAATCACTTTAGCTCAGGTGAGTCGTATGCTATTATGCTTCTCGACGTGCTATAAATAAAGTTAAAGTTTGCACAATTTCATTGGTAATAGGCGATAACATATCGAGCAACGCTCGTCTTGCTATCCATTCAAGGTGTGTTATCTTCAATATTTATATACGGCAGTGAAACATGGGTATGGCAGAAGAAGCATGAATGAAGGGTAAACGAAAGAAATGAGAGCGATGAGGAGTAAGAGTGAAGTTACATGATTTATTCAATAAGAAATAATACGATACTATAACTATGTGGAATGAAATATGATACAGTGACAAAAATTTAAAAGTGTATGCTGAGATGGGTTAGTCATTTAGAAAGAATTATTTACAAAATAGTTACGAAAGAAGTGTATCGGGCAAGAGTGAATGGAGATATCGGCAGGGGGCGCCCTAGACGAACTTATACAGAGTAAATTGGTGGTTTGTCGAAAAAGAGCCAAATCAAACACACTCAAAACACAAGAGCATGCATATAGAGGTTGATTATTGGTGAAGAAGCGAGAGAGGTATGTTTGGATCGGTGCACCTGGCGTTAAATAGTATCTGTCTACCCCAATGGGAGACAGGCGTGATGATAATAAGTATTTATTATTAACAATTAATTACATAATCAGTACTAGAAAAACTTCAATGAATGAATAAAGAAATGGTATTCACCAAATGCACCTTTTTTCACTGTTTATTAAGGAACGCTTGAATCGACCAACCATAAGGAGTACCTAGGTTTTATTTTTTCTGCAAATTTATGCCTTGCACTATTTATAAGTAAATATCTCTCGTTAAACAATAATTTTAAGTTCATATCTTATTGAGGGACCCGCGCCATCTTTTTTATTAATTTTCCATGTTAAGTAAATTATGATTTAATATGTACATTTTTTTAATTTAATACAACTGCATAAAAAGTGTGTTTTTAAATTTTATTATACTTCGCTGTACCTATGTGAGTTTTAATCTTCTTGAATCTTTTTATACTAGTTTAAACAATTTAACTGGTTAAATATACTTGTGTGTGTTTATGTAAACAAAAGTTTGCACTTAATTACGAGTATCTTCCGAACTGCTGTAGAAACTTATTAGGCGTATGTATCTTGACGTGGTTTATCGTAAAATATTTTTAACATAATTTTTATTTGTAGTTTTATATCAACTAAAGTAATTAAAAAAATATAAATATTTTTCACACTTTTAAAGGCAAAGTCTTTGCAACGTGCAATAGGCAAAATCCCAATCCGCTTAGTATAAGCCAAGAATCGCATACTATAAGAAATATTTACCAAAAATATATGGCAAGTAAGTGAATACAATACTAATAAGACTCATTACAACTTTGGGAAGAAACAATATTCTCAAAGGGGCCTACAAGAAAGCAAATCGATGCCTTGTTCAAATGCAGTCTAACATTAAAGAACTATTATAAATATCACAAATTTAATTATGAAAGCTTTTTTAACGACAGCTATCACTATCATTGAGATGCCAGCCATGTTCTGTAGGATTACAAAATAAGAAAGGGTTTTGTAAGTAGAATTACTATAGATTTAATTTAATCTAATGTGTACAGTAAAATACAGTTATAAAAAGAGACTGATTCGGAAAAATATAAATAGTTTTAACTCAGATGGGCTTTAAGAACTCGCAAGGATGGGTCTAACCAATGTTCAGGAGATAGAGCCGGGTGCACTAGGAGGTAGTTCCCGGGTACGGCAGTAGGTCCAGACGGAGAGGCTAGACGTAGACATAGTTCACCCAACGAACCACTATTGCAGGAACCTGAGGCGATCAGGGACTTCCAGGCGTTGTTGTAGGCGGAGACAATGGAAATCGCGTCGCGATCCATCACTGCAGCAGACTGAGATGCTCATGTACGCAGCGGGAGATCGGAGCGCTGATGTATAAAGAGGAGGCCGCCCTGCGGGTTAACACAATAGTAGACAGGGGAGCACACCGCCCACAGAAGAAGGACAGCGTGGAGATGCACACCGTGTGATACTTACTAGTTTCCTGCGTAGACTGACGATTTTTTACTCAATTCCGTATTCTATTGGATTTACATTTATAAATTTCACACAATATTATTTTCTAAAGCCAGAAACATTTAAAAGGCCCCAAATAGTTTAAATTATAAAATAGTTTTTTTTTCCGACAGTAAATTTTGATAATAATATGAAAGATAATTGCATTTATATTACATGTAATATTTATTTTTCTCTCTGCCTACTCCGTAAGGGACTTGGCGTGAAGTTATAGTAGTAGTATGATTACATTTAATGATATTTTAATTTAGATGTACATTTACATTTAAATGTTTATTATATAAAGAAGGTAACTAAATGGCACTAAAAGCGGGAACATAGCAAGATTTATAAGACAAAACTGATGTTAAGAAACAAAGCAAAGATATTAAAACTTTTTATGTTACTCCTCCCAGCGATGCTCCCGCGGAGAAAATTGAACAAAAGGAGTAGAAATACAATATAATGGGATATATACGTTACACCTATACTTCACAAATACTGTAGGAGAAAAGGGGGATGAGTAATGAATAAGTTTGTTTTTGTACTTAGGGAAAAGTGAATCTACAAACTCGAGGGCGAATAACGAAACGCCCTTCAGGAATTCCTTAACTCGAGGAGAGCCCCGTACGCGAATGGATTGATGACATGTAATTTAAAAAAAAAATAGGAGTCTTTGATGCCATAACGTAATAACCATATATAGTTTTAGATAAATAAATTGAAGTATTCAGCTTAACATTTTGGTTTTGTCGATAGTATTATGTAGGTATTTTAGCTGGTATTATTGTATAAACATCTCGAAGAGAGCCTCGGACGCGAACGAATTGATGACATATAATTTAAAATATATATATAAGTACTCTGTGATGCCATAACTTTTTAGCTTTAATTAAGTAAATTGATGTCTTGAACAGACATTACAGATACACGAGTATAATCCTAGTTGTAATATTTTGGGGTTGGTGGTATGTAGATATTTTAGCTGGTATTATTGAATAAACATATTTGTAGGAGAGTTTACTTACTAAGTATTATACAACCTTGATTTACATTCATGCCTGCATGGCGATCGGAAAATGTCTTATCGTAACATTAGGTGGAACTTTTGTCTAAAACAATTAATCAGTTTTCTATGAGACTTGGATCGTGAAGAGAAAAAAAATGTTCATTTAAAGTAACATAGATATTATGTCCTCTTACATCCTACTAATCGTACGAATACTCTCACATTCTTACGCTAAACATCAATATCACTATCCATATGCATTCACGCAGAGATGTAACAACTTTAGATTGTATACCAGTTCTTCAATAAATAAAAAACCTTATAAGCTTTTTGCTTACGTTATAAAATTTAATAACCATGCTTTCAAAATTCGGAGGAAGTGCGCTCTTTATCTAAGATACCAGTATATTTTAATCATAAATAAATTCGAAATAAATTTACATGCACAAATAATAATAATATTGTAGTATTAACTAACATGTAAACCCTATTATATTGGTATATCAAGTAATTACAAAACAAACTAAAAAATAGAAATGCGTCGAAACAGGCTGATGAATATATCACTACTAATTATAATCTACCATTAAATAAAATGAACAGCGTCATCGGATATTCCACCGTTAAATAGCAGAGTTGTTGCTAGTAGAATCGCGGAGCCGCCTGTTCCATCGTTCCTTCCAACCGTAAGATAGTAACTTACAGCTAGAAGGAACGCTATAAAAGGGCGTCACATAGGTACAAGGGTACATTTTTGGAAATCCTTTCAATCGTCTAAACTACGAGTGTAAACAATAATAAAAAATAATATTCATTGTAATTGCATCCTTTCTAAAAACCCAGAAATAAATGAAATCAAAAACTATTTTCCAAAGCGAATTCGTTCCACACATGACAGTATGCTACACCGGCGCGACTGAAATTCAACGCCTGACTCACATATCAACGTATTTCAGTGCAACGACGCCAAGACTGAAATTAAGCACAATTTGGAACTCGGAATTTTGTGTTGGAAAATGGATCGCATGACGGCATTTCGTTAAAGTTCAGATTGTGTAAGAATGCTTTTGCTCAATGGCGCATGACCTCGTTAGAAAACGCAGCAGTGTAGATAATTTCAAAAATAAATCTTCTATTTCTAACATCTACAGGAAACATTTTGCATCGTAAATACCTAGTCCGGCCATAAGTTCTATTACAAATGAATATGCTTATATTTTTTGTGAAGTAAAGTATCTTAATAATACTTATATGTACATATTTATGGAAGTCTCAGCGAAAATAAAAAAAAAATGATTTTATGCGTAATGGCCACCTTCGGCTTTGATGCAGGTCTTTAATCTGTTTGACCATGAATCTATGAATTTATGCACTGTTTTCATGGGAAATTTAGCCACTGCTTGCTTTAGAGTTTTCTTAAGAGACACAATGTCGGCGTGTCGTTTCGATCAGGCCTCTAAAACTGACCATAATTTGTAGTCTAAGGGGTTCAGATCTGGGCTAGACGAAGACCAGTCTTCAGCTCTTATAAAGTCCGGAGACTTGGTTTTGAGCCAGGCTTGTGTCGTTCTCGCCTTATGACCAGGTGCAGTCCTGCTGCAAAGTCCACGGTACATTTTTAAAAAGTGTTTTGCTGTAAGGTTTCAGAATATGATCCAAGACAGTCTCTTGGTACACCTTGGGTGAAGTCTTCACTTCTTTTCACAAAAATGTAGCTTTGTGAGACCTTGATACGAAGTCGTAGCGGGGATCTTCATTTCTCGCGATGAGATTTTTTGTTTGCTAATGGGGTTTCGGCGAATTTTGACTTTAACAGCATTAACAGCCTTTGTAGTTCTAACAGCACGAGATCGGCCTGATATCTTATAATCTTCTACGGAGGAAGTGTCGGTATATCAGTCCATAATACGATATACGAACATACGGCTGATACTGAGCTTTGTCAAGTATCTTGAATATGACCGTCGGCTCCATACGCACTTTGTGCAATGCAATCACTGCAATTCTATTTTATTTAACACCTTATTTCATATTTTAATTTGATAATTTATATTATAAATATACATTATTATTATTATAGATCCTATATCACGGGTATATCCCGGTTATTTGATAGGCGTGCGCGGGGTGTTGGATCCAACTCGTAGAGGCCCCTCCGAGAAGCTTGATGTAATGTTGTATAGCCGCCGTGACCTTCTCCAGGGGATATCAATGTGACAATATACCCATGAACCAGGTCACGGCAGGTATTGGGACTATTGCAAATGTGTTTGAAATTATTGAGCTATTAAAATGAGGTCTGGAGGGATTATTAGTACTAGGCTATTATAGAAGAGAGACGGATTATTATTATTATTCTATTCTATTATTCTCACGGGCATTATCCCGGTCATTAGGCGTACGCGGGGATAAGGATTCAATGCGTAGAGGCCCCTTCGAAAAGACTATGTAATGTTGTATTATTATTATTATCTTTACACTCACGGGGAAGAGGGACGGACACCTGCCACAACTATCATATCTGATGTTACTTCCGGCAGGCGGTGGCTCACCACTCACTGGATGGACCCCCGAAATGCCAGAGAAATTCGGCCGGGTGCAACACCGGTGTGAGTGACTCAGGGGTGTCGAGAGGTATGCTGCGCTTTCACCGAAGTTACTAGTGGCGTTATGCCCTTTAACACTTCCACCCCTGGAGTATATCGACTCCTCTCTGGACGGCCAATGAAGGCAAGCCAGAGCTGAGAGTCCTACGAGCCTTCTTGATTTTCCACTCCGACCGACGAAGATACGCCGGAGATGAAGGCCCTGATCGACTCTCTGGAGCACTCGGGTACCCGTGGTGTCGTTACGCACCAACAGCTCGCCACAAGCTGCCCTGCGGGATATATATATGTATATGTTTATTATTATTATTTGTCTTATTCCACGGGTTTTAATCCTGGTCATTTGATAGGCGTGCGCGGGGATTTAAATCTAACGGGTAGAGGCCCATTCTAAAAGAATGATGTAATGTATTATACCAGCTGTGACCTGCTATGAGGGATATCAATGGGAGGATATACCAACGAACATGTCATAGCAGGTATTGGGAGTATTGCAAATGTATCGGAAATAATTGAGCTATTGAAATGAGATCTGGAGGGGTTATTAGTACTGGGCTATTACAGAAGCAAGACACGAAAAAAATATATAAAACGGCGGGAAGTCGAAAGAAGTTTTTAATGTGATAAACGCATTCCAAATTCAAAATAATTAAATAGTTGAAAAAAAGAAAAACTTTATAACAGTATTTATGGCCAGACTAGTTGAACGGCAAAATTTTACCTGATCATTTCCGTTAATATCCTCAAATATCTTTTATACGCATTTAAATTATTTAAATCTCTCATATTTTATACAAAGTCAAATTTACGTATAAAATAGGTTTTGAAAGCAATAAGTTGATATTATCATTTATAGTATTATCAATTATCATCTGTGTCCAATATTTAGCCATATAATATCCGAAAAGGTTTGTATTGCACGATCAATAATGCACGGCTCGATTCTTGGAAGCCATGAATCGCTGCTTCGCACAATATTGGCTTAATATGTATTTACAATAAAAAAAAAAACAAAATATAAATGTACATAAATCCAAAAACCAACCACACGAAAAGCACTGAAATGAAATAAATAAAAAAACAGAATTTGATGGAATATTGTATTATTAACAAATACAATGAAAATATATTTGATAGTATACAACTTAGATATTCAGAGATTTTATCAACAAATAAGTCGGCAATTAAACATTTAGGCATGTGAGCTTGAGGGCGTGCTGTGCACACCGAGTGTGTGGCCGGGTGGTGGTGAACAGTTGCAGCCAGCGACGCAGAGCTAGCGTTTCACAATTTCTTAGGTGCATGGTCAAATCGATACGTTCCAAAGGTTCGAAATTATGTAGTTTATTTCAGAAATTGTAAAGGAGCACATTTTACTGAATTAGATGTCTATATTCTAGAGTGTTCTACAGTTTATCTGGTCGTATAATATCGGAATGGGCTGATATTACACGATGTGTATTGTATAATCATACAGTTCAATTATTCATGTACTCAGTGCCACCGGACGATATCAACAGTAAGCTCGTAGACACTATCTATGCAGTGGAAGCTGTTTATAAAGCCTTGCCCAAAAAGAACCCAAAAGGTCTCGGCTCACACGCAAAATCTCATGCAGGTCAGACGTGAAATGTGGTTGCAGTCTTTAGCTCACACGCTAGAGTATAAACAACTGAACAGGCCGCTCTCGAAATGCGAGACATCTGTCAATTTAATATAATTCGTATTAAAGAGGCAATAGAGCTGAAGCAAGGATCCAAAGTCTTCGCCAAAGATCTGTCTGTCGGGTAAAGTCAACTTAGGAACCTGAAGCAAAACATCGGCGCCGATATTTTTATGAAGACTGAGATTCTGAGTGAGATAGAGAAGTTCTATAGAGAGCTGTACACATCGTCGTTACAATCGGACAATAGTGCTAGTAACGACCCAAGAGCTAAACTGACCCGACACTTACCGAAATATCTGTACGAGATTCGTATGGCTCTCCAACAGCTTAAAAATTAAAAAGCACCGAGTGCGGGCGGAATTACGGCGGAGCTTCTGTAAGCCGGCGGAAAGCGTATACATGTAGTCCTTCAGAGGCTATTCAATTCTGTGATACACTCCGGTGAAACACTGGAAACATGGTGAAGAAGCCTGGTCATGTTGTTCTTCAAAAAGGGTGATAAAACCCTTTTGGTGAAGGTGAAGGCCGATATCGCTTCTGAGCCGCGTTTATGTACTGTTTTCGAGAGTCATCACAAACCGTCTCGCTCGCAGACTTGATGAATTCGAGCTTTCTGAACAAGCCAGATTCCGAAAAGGCTTTAGCACCGTAGATCACATACGTACTCCAAAATATCTCAACGCCTGAGAGCAAGGTCTTCGAACAGTGTATGTTGCTAGTGATGATATACGGAACTGAGACGTGGCCCTTCACTGCGGGCGTATGGGGAAGCTCAAGGTCGCTTGGCGTGCTATGGAAAGAGCTATGGTAATAACGTCTTAATTAGATATGTATGAAATATTAGACATACGAGTATGTGACTTATGGTCTGCTTAAGGGCATCGCTCACGCGTAGCCAATAGTTTTAATGGACATAACCAGATGGACATAACTAATCCAGATATTCAAAATGTGTCTATCACCCAGTGACTTTATAGCCCACAAATCGCCCACCGTGATTTATATATATTACTTACATATATTTATATATGCTTTAATGGCGTGGGTTTTCCGAGTTATTAAGTATGTTTGTATATGAGACCATTCCCTACACAGACTAGTGTATACGGTGGGATTTTCTTAAATTATCATCCACAAGATACAGTCTGAGTTATCTTATTACTGCACAAAGGATTCCACTGTCTTCCCTAAAATCTATGGCATGCTCACATGACCGAATAGGCGGGATAGGAGGAAATTTATCTCCAGAGAGGTCGATTTTATCCGAGAATTGTCGTGGTCGCAAAATGCTGATAACTATGCAATAGTTTTTTACAGCTATATACTGACTCCCCACACAAACAACAATACATTTCCAGTCACGTCTCGTCAGATTGTTAGTTAAATTAGATATAGCGTACGACATGATCTAGCTAATATATGATTTCTTCAAACTGTAGACAAATATAATATGTTCGATAAAATGGGTAGTATCTTGGGTTTTGATAAATAAAATAATAATGGCTAGGTTACCCACGGCTAGTAACGACAGCAAGAAGGATCTCGCACGTACTTACTTATATATTAGATTACAAAACTTAGTAATTGTAATAAAGTTTTTAATAAAGTACAAGCTTAGAATTCCAACTCTAATTAATTTAATTAAGATCTTCTCGCTTCACTAGCTCCAAACTGAATATCCCAGTCGAAGTCCAGGCGCATCTCAAGAGCGACCCCTTTTGTTAGACAGCAAAATTTATTCTTAGTTTTCATTAGGGCAATTCAATACGCCGCACCCTCGTCAAATCAATTGCGTAGTAATTTACCGTCACAGTGTGTCAGAACTTTGTTTATTCAATTCTAACGCATCATGTCACTTAATGATATTTAGGCAAATGTACGAATACTACTCTTTTAGAATCGTTCTCTGCATTACAATGTTGATTTCTTGTTTTTGATTATTACTTGACAAGCAGTATGTTATTTTCCTAGTTATGTCAATAAATTTCGAGAACAAATATTGCTCTGTCTATTCAGCGAATATTGTAATGATTGTTATCTTGAGAGCTCAATAGCATCGTCATGCGCATTTTCTAATCCAATACGCAGTTTAAGCAATGTCCATGTATGATTTTATCTGTCTCGAGCTTCTCCATCCTTTGGAGACTCCGAACTCAAGCCGTCAGTACCGACTGATGTCGATAGATGACATACGTTATGCTAAATCAGTGGCCTTCGGACTGCCTTGAAAACACTGGCCTTTGCGAATCGACAGTTGAGCTGCGTGGTGGAGTATGACCTAAACCCCTTTGGTTGTCTCATTCGTCAAAGGTATGATCCACAAGGGGACCATTGACGAATGGGACAGGAGGAGGCGGCGTACGGCATCGTGGGTAAAGTCGAGCATCACTACGCAGGTCCTCTCGGGACATGGTGGGTTCTCCGCGTACTTTCACAGATTCAAGTGCGCGGATTACCCATCGTGCTTCTGCGAGCCCGGCGTGGACCAGACAGTGCAGCACATATTGTTTCGGTGTCCCGCATTCTCCAAACAGAGGTACGATTTGGAGCAGGAATTGGGAATGCGGGTCACCGAAAACACAGTCTCCGAATTAGTGGTGGGGAAAGGTAGAACAAAATTTTTAAAATACTGCATCAGTCTAGTCAATGCTGTCATAGATAGGAACAAGCAGAGCGGCTCCACCTAGGACTAATGTTGTATGCCTCGGCTATACACTTGTATAGCCGATGGTATCGCGGTGGCGAAGTGGAGCTGCGAAGCTCACTGTCGCCCGTGTCTGGACTGACGCAGTATGGAGAGGGAAGTCTGGAAACATATATAAGGATAGTTCACCGGCGTTCTAAAATGGGCGAAATAAAATCTTTTAGAAGATATAATTGAAAGATGATGAATGGAAGAATGAAGTGCGGAATGGACGAGAGTATGATGAATGAATGTGTTTATTTACAATAGAATTTTAAAAATTAAGATTAATAAATGAAAATGTACAAAAATAGCCTTGCCCATGGCAGGGGTGCACGTATTAAAAAAAAAAAAAACCCTTTGGTTGAAGAGAGATTTGTATCCCTGTAGTGGGTTAACTTAGAGTTGATGTAGTCCTATTCTGATTGAGTTATTGTTACGAATTAACTTTTGTATTTCAATGAATTTAAGCAAATATCTTAAAAAAAAAAAATGAATCCTTAATAGGGTTCATTTTTCTTTATAAGATATTGTTAATACATTGAATTTGTTTCTGAAATTGTTCTATATCAAAAAAAATAGAGTAAGTTGTCGATTTGCTTTAAATTACATATGGCACGTATGGCTTTTTTATGTTCATATAATACAGTCTCTCTGTCAGAATTAGTGCTATGTATCATTGACATGCCAACCTAAGTGTTTAGAATTTCCTGCAACTTTAATAGCATCTATGCGAACTTACACAGTTTTCCAGTAAATTAGAAAGTGTGATATTTCCAGCTCAGTTGTGAAGTAATTGAGAGACCTAAAAATCTGAACCTATTTTTACATTTTATTTTTAAGTGTACGGCTATCGGAGTATACTAATATGTTATAAAGTAAATGATTTTTGTTACATTTAATAGTTTTATTATTAATGCAGTTTATCGTTCTTCAATCTTCGGAGGTTTATGGGAAACTTCTATAAAGTCCGTCGAGCTCTGGCTTAGGAGAATGATTGGCAATGCGATACTCACGTTCAAGGAAGTGAGTGATGACAGCTCAAACTCTGCCTCAATTCGAGACCCAAGTCAAGTATTAGTACAACTGCAGTTGATCCAATTCCACTGACTCCTTGTCGCTTCTTGGTCGGCGAATCTCTTATGCTTACTAGAATCCAACTACGAATTATGCAAAATTAGTAGCCTAAAACATGACGACTCCTCAGCGCACGATCCAAATTTTTTGGATAAAAATTGGCCGTAGATTAGTGTTTGTTCCTCCCCAGATACAAATGGTAAAATCCGACATCTGTGCTAAACGTTGGAGATATTGTGCTTATTAATTAATAATGATGGTCTTAACCTGTGGATTGTATTCCATTAGTACGAAGAAGCAGCCAGGGACGTAATACGTAACTAAATTCAAGGAAAGTGTATTATGATTCATAGTGATGGTATATCATGGTACATCACGTACGAATTAGAATTTAATTTTAATTGAATAAATTAGGTGTTATCGGAAGTCTTAGCAACGAGCATGCATGAAAACAGGTAATAATGTTAAAGAAGTGAGTTAGGTGTAGAACGATAGATATTCCAACCAAGTCAATAAGAATCTTCCGTACCGTGGCCTTCACCATGAAAGCCGTTTCTTGTGTCCATGTGTACCATACATACGTGTCTACTCTATTGGACTATGGGAATTACCGTTTTTATATGGTTTTATAGCTTTGTTGATGATACAATTTTTTCGCAACCATTTGTGATTATTAATAAGTATATTAAACTTTCCAAATATGTGTCTAAAGTTTTGTATATACATTCCTTCGCGAAGATTTTTGACATTACTGGAAATGTAGCTATTGGGCGGAAATTTATCATGCTGATTTACATACATATCATCACGCCCGTCTCCCATTGGGGTACTGCCTACCCTAATGGGAGACAGGTGCACCGTTCCATACATACCGCTCTCGCTTCTTCCATACTCATCAACCTCTTCTTGCATACTCTTCGGTTTTGGGTACTATTGATTTGGCCCGGATTTTTTGTAAGACTATACAAGCGCGCGACCAATAGAAACGAGGTTTTTTCGCACATTGAGATCTCTCCGCCGCGGCATCGAGCACGTCAGTCGTTGTTGTGATTACTTTCGAAGTGTTTGTCTGTTCGGCATCGATTACACTAGAGGTCAATAAAGGTAGTGGTTTAATTAAAAAGTTATTTTTCATACTGTTTGTTGTTGTGAGTGTAGAATAATGACTTCACTAAAACTAAAGTAATAGCCAAGTTAGGGAAATAATCTGCAATGTTTACAAATGTATGTCCATAGAAGGTTAGAGTTGAAAACAAGATTTTCGGAAAAAACCATTTTCTATCAGTTCAAGATCGAATCGCTATGACAACAGGTATCTCTCGAAAACTAAACGCAAAATTATGACTGAAAAATAGGAAGTTACTGCATCTAATTCGTCTGGTAGTCGACTTTCATTTACAACACGAAAAAAGTCTAAACTCACGAAAGAACGACGCCTAGCATTAGACGATTTTGATTATTAAGTTATCAGGTCCGCATGTTATAGTCCGTGTGAACTAATTAGTGGCGGAAGCACACAAAGCAGGTTAGATGAAATTGCATGTAAGTTATCAAGTGCAAAGTGTATGATAAAAATTGCCGACTAGAAAACAATTATTGTCTAAGCTAAAGGAAGATACAGATTTTAATGGTAGTAGAGAAACTCTGCGAAAAAATTTAAAAGTACTTGGTTTTACATTTAAGAAAGAAGAACATAATGGTAAAGTTCTAGTACAAAAGGATGAAGTGAGATTACGTTGTAATTTAACTTGAAAGATTGCACTTAATACCATATCTAATAAAAAAAAGTATTTTTATAATTCTGAATTGACCTGACATTAGGTACTATTTTTATGCTCGCATTAAAGCGGGATTGAGTTACATATAACACGTACAATGTGGCATACTCTCACATACTCGTATTAATAGTTACATAAAATATTCTGTAAATATGTTGTATTTAAATACATGTAAAAATTAATATACTTGTAATAATGTAACTAACAATGCGTAGCAACTTGCTCATGATCGGTTACTAACCGTTGCTGCCGCGCCGCTGTCGCGTGCATACGCGTGCATCGACGCGGGCGCAGACTGCAGTTTGCCATACGCTGTGCTACCGATCGTATGTACGAGTACTTTGCGGTCATAACTTACTTGCTTTTATTTCGCGTTGCTACATATCATATTCATTTTCTTCTTGTCAGTACTCATCGTACACGTCTGTATCTTTCTAGAGGATTTTTGTGTGTGCCATCATATATACGAGTATATCAGTGTAGAATAATAAACTGTGAAGCTATTGAAAATTTTGCTAATTTTGTATCCGTTTATCTGATTACGACTATTTACGGTTTTCGAGCTTGATTGTTTAATAATTGCTCTTTGTTGATTCAGAAACAATAATTTATATATTTCACATATTCTATCTCACGCTGCTGTTTTTAGATGTATATGTATACAGAAAATTAACTTAGTTCTCAAGCAGGCATCAAACTTTAAATGAATTTAAGATGAAGTTCATCTTCATTCTTGCATGCATAGGTTATAAACATAAAACTTCGAGCTAACCTTGTTGATATGAGTCGTGTTGCAGTTATTATTTTACTTCAAGCGAGAGCTTTTTAAATTAAATTTATTTTTAATATAACTTTGTTTCACTTGACTTAATTAATTAAATTAATTTATATGTAAATGCATACAATAAACTGAAATTGGTATTTCTTCATAAGAAAAGAATATTTTTGATATGTAAGTATATTAATTAATGTAACCATTAAGATCGATAATTGTACTATCGCTGCAACGTTCAATATATTTAATCAATCTATTAATATCACGCCAAATTCTTTGCAGGGTAGACAGTTAGAACCTAGTTTCATAAGACTTTGCTCTTACTCGACTTATAGACCAAAAACTCAGGGCCCGTTATTTATTTATTTTCTAATACAAATTTTATGAGATAGAGTAGCATTAGACATACAATATAGTAAACATACTTACTCGTTTGGGCTGACGGCCAATTATCAGATACCAAGTGTTTAAAAATATTACTTACTTTACTTAAAGACTGAGAGATGATATTTACGTATATTTTACAGAATAATGATAATAATTTATTAACAATGACCTGACCTTTGTCTCAGACACTTTCTGCCAGCAGTAATTATCGTCACACCCTTTAAAGATCATAAAAATGAAATGTCTGATACTAAAATGCCATAAATATATATATCGCCATGTCCCTCGCTAGAGAGGCAGAGACAACCGAGTGCGATAATAGGCGGCTTACATACCTTATACGCTTACACACCAATTTGGTCAGGACAGGTTAGTCTTGATTTTCTTCGGCTTCTACATCCTTCCACTTTCGCATTGTATATCTGATTCGTCATTCTTTCATTCTGTATTATTTTCACATGTCCGAACTAACGGAGCACGCCTTTTCCTATTTTAACACCGACACTCTCTTTCAGAACAACTCTGTTTCTTACATTATCATTACGAACGCGGTCCGCATACTTTATGCCACAAATTTTGCGCAATGCTTGCATCGCGACCGCATTTATTCTACTTTCTTGCTCTCTCTGCCATACTCAACTTTCACTTCCATGAGTTAGCGTTGTGATTAGCACCAAGTCGTGTACAGCGAACTGTGCCTTCTGGCTTAGATTTCGGCTGCCTAAAAGTTTACCCAACGCTCCATTCACGCTGTTCCATGCACTTACTCGTCTCTCCACATCAGCGGTGTACCTTCCATCCGTGCTAATAGCGCTTCTAGATATACAATCTCATCCATTTGCTCTAATACTACATCAACAACCGTAATCTTAGTGTTCGTTCTGGTTATCTCTCTTTCAAATACCATTTTAGATTATATTTTTATTTATATGTGTATTATACATATAGTTATTTTGAATACGTAGGAGCATAACCGTTTCTTTGTCCCTCAATAGCCACTTTAAACTTTCTCAAAATTTGTTACGTCTCCGAAATTAAAAGCAAAAAGAAGAACAATATTAAGGTGACGGCGAACATAGATAATAACTCCCCTTTGCCCTTGAGTGACTCAAAAAGACAAGATACTTTCATAAATCTTAGAGGTGGTTAACGCCTCGTCCCGCAATCCGAGAAACAAGGGGGAATTGCTTCGAGCGACAACGGGAAGGCTCTGCAAAGTTTTAAGTACTCTCCAGTAAATGTTTTCACCAAGCGATCTCTTTAAGAATTGTTGTGAAGTATTTTATTTGCTTAGTTAATTGTTGAGGATGCGGGCTTTGGATATTTTTACCCCCCATGCAAACGAGCTATAAGTTTAAAGTGTTAACCTCTGTGTTCATTTTTCGTAGCACAAAACGTAACATAAAAAGGTTTTCTGCGCATTTTTTTTTATACAACACCGGGAGGCATCCAAGCATACAGCCTACCTGATGTAAACCGTAACCGCACCCTATTAACGCTTGTAATATGTTAAGTATCACTCCCGCGATGCCTCCTCCGCTGCTGCTGACACAGCAACTCCTTAGGAGCTTACTGGTGACCACGCTCACTCCCAGGACAACAACCCTCTAGGGAGTTGTTATTTGGCTGCGGTTTTCTGTGAGGTGAAGGTACTTCCCCAGACGGGCTGTTTTGATGCGCCCTACCTCTCTTCTAAAGTAATGATTTTTTAGGCAAATTTTAGATACAATGTGTTACATTATCGTAATTTGCGCTTTCATTATCTTTGAAAAGGCTCATAACAGAGTGGCGAGGGACTAACGTTTGATCTACATTATCCATGTATTGGGTGGACAGTATTTTGATACGAGGACTGAAGTCCTTGTACAAGAATTTGAATGCCCGTGTCAGGGTAAATGAGGTCTGAACAGACCGGTTTAGCATCGATTATGGTGTCAGACAGTAATGTGTAGCATTCCCTTGGCTGTTCAACTTATTCATGGACAGTTGTTTGATAGATTTGAAAGAGTATAACTGTGGAATGAGATAGAATGAGTCAATATTTTAAACCTATTGATATTTTAACTAAAATAAATTAAAGCAGACAGGAAACAGGCACGATGATGAGTATGTATTTATGTATATACAAAACGATTTAACTGTTTTTATTTAAATAGTGACTTGATTGAGCGTGTTCTTCGATATTTGATAATATTTAAGAATCATCAGTTCTTTATTAATTAATGACGGAAAATTAGTAATATAGGTCTCATCATTTCCAGAACCTGTTAGGTCAATAATAATGCTGAAAAGCGTTGACCTAATGCTACCCCATTACCTAGAATCTACTGAACTCTCAAATGCATCGTTTTGGTCATTAAAATCATAAAATTAAAAGTAAATTAATGAGTGAATGGTATTGAGTAAATGATTAAATACGATCTTAAATATAAAACAGCAAGGTGGAACATGATAACGAACGCGGGAGATGATTAAACAGAATCAACCGATGAATGATAATGGAGGGTTATTTTTCCATTTATATTTATAAACCCAAAAATGTTTTGATTTTCGACACCGCCACGAGTAAAAGCATAGCTCCTTAGTTTCGCACGTAAGCTACATGATCGATTCTCCATTGACATGATGGTACACCCCGTCGAATAACAAACAATTCGACATTCTCCTATCCCGCATTCTACCTGTATATGAAAGTCATTGAAGCTACTTATTCTTATCTTTACACAGGTAATGTCTGCCTCCTGTCTATGCCTTTACGCCAAGTTCCTTGCAGGGTAGGCAAATTGAGTCAAGCGACCCATTCTCTATTTTTCTCTACCTACTGATACTCTGTTCTAAACTAAATGTCTTTGTTACATTATCAAAGTGATCACATCGCGCTTTGCAAGCATTAGTATACAACCTTTGTACCTGAACTGCATTTGTTCTCCTTTTATGCTATGTCCGACATACACAGCTCTAATTTACTAACAGTACCGCGTAGATAGCGTGTATAGCGAGCTATGCCTTCTAATTGCGTATATACTGCCTTACTGAATATAAAAATCGGCCAAGTGCGAGTTGGACTCGCGCACGAAGGGTTCCGTACCATTATTTATAAAATCACGTTTGTTGTATATGTGTGTGTGTACCCTATTTAGGGTACGGAACCCTAAAAAGAGTCCTGGCATGTACCGCTAAATTCGTGGTCTCGGATTACATATGCGTAATTTGTAATTATCACTAGCTCGGTAGTGATGAAAAACATCGTAAGGCACCCCGCTCGTCCACAGAAATTATATTTCCAAAGACGTGTGACGTTATATAATAATGATCTGGTGTTCCTTCTGGGTTGCGGAGGTCTGACGGCAGCACCCTATGTAAAAATCAGTTTTCTTCTTTTTCACGTTATCCCGTTTCCTAGTCCATTAGGATTGGTAGGGTCCGCTATCTAAGCCTAAGGATTTGGCGAAGACGGCAAATCAATTTTTACATTTTTTCTTCGATTCTAGCGGCATATGCCACTAAAATTCGTGTCTTCGGATTTATGTACGTATTTATCACTTGTGACGTATGACCTGACCTAAGAGATACCTGGTTTAGGGATAACACTAAGAAGAAGATAGAATAGAGTATCAATTGTCAAAAAAAGCTAATAAAACGATTAGATTTTGTCACGTTCGGTTCTTAGCAAATATATTCGTAATTTAAAATAATATAAATTACAACATACCGTCTAGCGCCAAATTAAAAGTAGCTTGTGTTATGGGTACTTAACAACTGATAAACATACGTATATACATCAATACAAACTTACGATGTATAGAAAACAACCAGAACAAGACAAATAGACATGTTCATATACATGAAATACTGTATGTGAATTGACCCTTGGTAATAATAAGCCATTGCTAACCACTTGATAACAAGGGTCATCATGGGATATAATACATATATGTGCACAGAAGGTTGAAGCTAAAATGTAACTTCCTAGAGGGTCATGTGTTTTAGAAGTTAGAGGTTACCAAACACTGTGTTGCTGTACTATGAATTTTTACTAGTACTCAAAAGCCATTTCCCAGTATTACACTCATATTAAGTATGTTTCTATACATAACTCTATATTTTCTGTGTCAAAATAAAACATGAATAACGGACGGGTCGCATTCTCGCCTCCATTTGTGTCACTACGATTTGAATCGAATAAATATCCATTGTGCGGATGGTCAAGCTGTCCGATATATCTCGATGGGTGGAAGCGATGCGTCGATATCTAAAGAATTGATGACCTTATTCTATTATCATTATTATTTTCGTTATTATATTTATGTCATACTCATAATATAGATAATTGTTACCTACTTTAATTTATATATGCAGCTGGCAAGATTGGGAGGCGGGTAGTACTCTCAGCCTTCTCTCGCTTACTTTCTGTCCTTACCGTACCATTTCTGATAAATTGTAGATTACTTCTTAAACTAATTATATAAATGTACTGTCTATGAAATAGAAATATATAGTACTGTTGTATTGACAATTATAATGTTATGCATATCGAATAAACCGCCGAGCGTGCGGGAGAATACCTTGAATGTTAGTGATGCGAGTGAGGTAAGATACAAGTCATGTAACGTTCGGCTCTCTTTTCCTACCCTTCAAGGGACTTGATGAGAAGATATATATGATATAGTAATACAGTATATGAAACAAATTCGAAAACACAAATTTAGTGGTACGTACTGGGATTTGAACCAATTGATTAATGCTTCTAGAGAAATTTCCACCAAAAACTCTTAAGTTGAGGGATGACGTCCCTGCCGAGGTTTACTCTAGAAATACGGAATGAAGTTCTTCAAAAAAGTCACAAAGATGTTTCTATATGATTGACAATACACAAGTACAATCCCTGGTTTCTAAAATGTCACAGTAATTGCTTAGCATCAAACCCTATGCCTGTTTACCCCTCAGTGGTAAAAAAAATTGAAGATAGAAAAAAATGACAAAATAGATAACTTACAAATGTATATACAATATACAATTATTACATCTTGTGATTACTTTTCCAGTTGATCAGTCTAGTTTTATTATGAAAGACCAAACTATACCTATATTGTATATTTCTGAATCGCGAATTACTTTATTACTTATTCGCGATCGAAAGGCATAAATACTTCGCCTTCTTTATATTTATCTTTTTATGTAGAATATTTAGAAGAGGGTATGCCCGGTAATGTACCTCAATTTAGTTTACCTTGCATAAAATTAAGTAGACAAGTGGTTAGTCAACCAGCTGTAACTTTATTTTTCCAATTTGAGTTGCAGCGTGTATGAGACTTTTTATCTCACTTTTTTGTGTTATTTTTCTTTGCTAGAATTAATGACTTCATTGAATTAGGCTTAGATAACTTTAACGTTGTGTATTATGTTGATTATATACTTATTTGGTAATTTAAGAATTATATATTTTTATTCAGAGCGTCAATTTTATGTTGTTGATTTCTGCCTTAGTTTATATTAAACTATACACATTTTATAATAATTATTTATTAATACAAGTTTAATATTCACATAAGATTTATTACATAAATCGAACACCTCGCAGGTCATGTAAGGTGTTAACATTTTATGTACAAATTACCTTTACAAGGTATTAGTGATTTCATACGCTGGATGTCACAATAATAAATATTACAACAAGTAATCCAACAACATTTGCGATGCATGAAAAAAAACATTATGAAATATAAATATTTTAATTCTCGCATCACATACAGTGACTAAAAAAAATTCAATGAACATTAAACAAATAACAAACTGGAGTTATAATACTCAAGATGAATGCACCGAACTATCTACCTGAAATTCTACATCAATGATTCCAGACACACACACACATACACGCAAACAGATCACTATTTCAAAAAATGATCTTCCCAAACCCTCGATGTTTTTACAAAACCTATGTAACAACTCCCCACACTATGGGGTGGAAGCGAATAAAAAGAAATACCACTTTACATGTAGGGTAGGTACCACCAAAAAAGTTTGTATCCAAGATTTTATTCTACCACTTTATCAGCATAGTTAATACGTATATATATACCAAACTACAGCTTTCTAGTATCAAGCGTCTCTGAGCTAGGCCGCGACCAGACGGACGGATGGACGGACAGACAGACGGATATAGCGAAACTATATGTATAAATATAATAAGTATAAATATATTACTACAGAACCCTAAAAAGTGTGCGTGTATGATAATTATGATATAGATTGATTAGAAAAAGAGGGTAAATGAAAATATCATGGAATATAATAAGAATAAAATTTATATTATTCATAAATTAACCGCATCCACGTGTTTTTGGAATTCTTCTTCATTATCACTCGAATCAAGTTCTTCTATATTTTCTAAGGTTTTTATAACTATAATCACTCAATGATTTGTTTAATAGTACACAAAAAATATACGTAAAATATACCAAGCTTCGTAATACGCAGGCACACGTTCGAGAGGTAGGGCGCATTAAAGCAGCCCATCTGGGGAAGCACCTCCACCTCACAGAAAATCGCAGCGAAATAACAACTCCCTAGAGGGTTGTTGTGGTCCTGCGTGTGAGTGAGGTCACTACTAAGCCCCCAAGGGGTTGCTGTGTAAGCAGCAGAGGAGGCATTGCGCGAGTGATGCTTTATATATCGCAAGCGTTAAGAGGCTACAGTACCCGCTTTACATCAGGTGGGCCATATGCTTGTATGGATTCCGACGTAGTATAAATAAAAAAAAAACATGTTCTAACACACGTACAACACTCAGACACTGTAATAAACGCTGTATAATGCCTTCTATCTTATTCTCTCGCATGTTAAATCCTACAAATGTATATGCTTGTCTCTTTTTAAGCGGGGGAGCGTAACGCCATTTAACTTTTAGTTAACACTTGATTTTACTCCTTATAAAATTTCCGCATCGGGCTTTATAACTCAATATCGTTTCTTAAGGAGTAAACTCCGAAAATACATAGAATAGATAGAGTTGATGGGAAAGACATTTTTTTTATCGAACTAAGTAAGCTGACTGGTGTTAATGTCTTCTACTCAAGAGTATAATGCTGCGTGGCAATAACGATATATTCGTTGTTACCACTATCTCGCCATGTCGTTTGCAATAGTCCGTCTCATCCTCACATGACGCCTATTTTTCCTCGCCTAAGAAATTCTAGTAAATAATAAAGCAGACATATTGATACAGTACAATACAATATACTCTATGTTGCACCAATTTATGGGTTTAAAAACAACCATAATATATACATAAAAGTATATGTTATGCTAGACATCTTTACAACTGACGACCGTGCATGAAAAAGCTATGTTAATTGGGCGAGTGAGATATGTTGGAACCGAGTTTTCTGGCGCTCGGTCCTTGGCAGGGGAGTCACTCTCTGACTCAACGTGAAGATTACATATATATATATATATATATATATATATATATATATATATATATACATACATAGTAGGGTACAGGAGAGAATATAACCTTTAACTCAAATCAACAAGTTTTCTTTTTCAATGATAGCGCTAGTTTTAATATCATTCAATGCCCATATTCACATTACAACCATTAAAAGCATCATTATAAGTATAATAAATTTAATATTAAGTTTGTTTTGACTCTCCACATAACTTGATAGTTTATATGTAAAGGAATAAGTAACTAAATAAGAAGTCTCTGTCAAACACCAAAGATATCAAAAAGTGTATTCCACAGAGAGGAAATAAATATATGGATGCCACTCGTGGTTAACTTTCTGCTGACAGCGATCCTCTACTGGGATATCTTAAAGAAATTGGAATTAGTACGATCCTGTATGTATTCTATGCTGGTACTAAAATAAAATAAATAAACAAAATTATATTGTATTGAAGCTTGTATTATGGGTACTAGACAACTGATATACATACGTAAATAATAGGGGTTAAAGTACGAAATTGACGTTTTATAGTAATAGATACTTTGAATTGACATTAATGTGACAGTGAAACAAGTTGATATTAAGTAATTGACATAAGCCTTCATGGTTTGAGATTTTCGAGTGAATCATTTTAACATGATACCTATGACGTTAAGCTTTAAAAAAATGTGCAACATTGGATTTTCGAATTTAAATTGTTTTTTTTTTATTCAACTTAGACGGGAACGATGGATACTTCGAAAATCCGAGTAATTTTTTAATACGAGTTCCGACGCGGAACTAACGCGACAGAACCGGCTCGCAATATCAATGCTGCGTTTGGAGAGGAGACTGCTAATGAACGCACCGTGCGTTTTTGGTTTAAACGCTTTCGTAATAGAAATTTCGACTTGAAAAACGAATCACGTGGAAGACCGCCCACAGAGGTGAATAACGCTGAATTGATGGAGATGATGGAAGCCGATCCGCCTCAAACTACCCGGGAATTAGCGGCATGGTTTAACGTTACCTAACCTACAATATTTACTGATTTGCATCAAATCAATGAGATAAAAAAAATATGAAAAATAGGTGCCTCATGATTTGACTGATCTACAGAAAGAAACGCGTATTGAAACTTGTGTTGCCTTGTTGAATCGGTACAGAAATTAAGGTATATTAGATCGAATTGTGACATGTGACGACAGGTGGATTTTTTACGATACCCGTAAGCGAAAAATACAATGGCTGACCCCAGGTCAAACTTCGAACCATGCCTTGAAGCAAAGCTTTCGAATAAAAAGTTCATGGTAACTGTTTGGAGTCTCTTCATGACGTTTTTCACTATAGCTTTCTCAGGTCTGGTCAAGCAATAACAGCAGATGTTTACTGTGCCGAACTTCGAACAATCATGGCGAAAATGGCAGTGAAACAGCCCCTCTCGTGAATCGATCTTTACCATTATTGCTCCATGATAACACAAGACCTCACAGTGCACGAGAAACGTTGAAACTCTACAGGAGTTGTAGTTAGAAACCATACGTCATCCTCCGTTCTCGCCAGACCATGATTCAACTGACTACCATTTTTTTCGTGATTTGGAGAATTTTCTACGTGGTAAAAATTTTCTTCCTCGGAGGCAGTACAAAATGCTTTCAAACAGTTTGTCGAATCTATCGATCGAGATCCCCAGAGTTATTATAAAGGCATAATCTTTCGATCATATGGCAGCAATATATGGATAATGAGAGTAAATATTTTGATTAAATAGAAAAAAGAAAATCTTAGACAAAAACGAATTATTTTTTCAGTACAAATAGGCAATATGAAATTTTGACTTAACCCCTAATATATTTTTTTGAGTTGGTCTGAAAGTGAGCGTCGGCGTTAAAATAAGAAGAGGCATGCTCCATTGGTTCGGACATGTATAAAGAATGCAGGACGAAAGAATGACGAAGCAGATATACAATGGAAAGGTGGAAGGATGTAGGAGCCGAGGAAGGCCAAGACGACTCCTACATCCTACCTACCATGACCAAATTGGTCGTGTTCTAGTGTTCTATCAGAAGGTGATGTCAGGAGCCCTAGGAACTAGCGAGCGTGCATGAGAAGAGCAATGAATGTTTAAGAAGTGAGGTATTTAAGGACCGAGTCTCTCGGCGCTGGGTTCTATCTGCCTACCCCGCAATGGATTTGCCGTAAAGTTATAGATAGATAGACATTTTTTTATATCAAGTCGGATGGAAAAAGCATACGGCCCGCCTGATGTAAAAAGTGTAGCTTTCGCGTTGCCACACCCTCTACTAACGCTGCGCAGAAGCGTCCTAGTAACCTCACTCACTCGCAGGAATACAACGATCCTCCAGGGAATTGTTATTTGACTGCGGTATTCTGTGAGGTGAATGCACTTCCTCAGTCGGGCTATCGAGCCCTATCTCTCTTTCGTCGGAACCTCGTTTGCTATTTGGCAGGATGCATCGATTTTTAATATTCATTGCTAAAAAAATTTTTAGCATAAATGTCGTTGGTTACTGCGTACTACAAATTAACCAAAATAACAACAAGCAGAATAATCCCGTAACATTATATTTCAGACAACGTCGGATGGCATAGAAGCATACCCGATGTAAAGTGATTACCGTAGTCTATAAACGCTTGCAATACGCAAAGTATCACCCGCGCTCTGCCACCTCTACTGCTTAAACAGCAACTCCAAAGGAGCTTACTGGTGGCATCTGCCTTCACTCACATGCTGGAACACAAGAACTCTCTAGGGAGTTGTTATTTGGCTGTGTTTTCTGTGATGTGTAAATACTTCCTCAGACGGGCTGCGTTGATGCGCCCCAATTCTCTTAAATATATAAATACATTACAGCACCTGCACTTAAGAAACTCTTTTTAATACTTGTTTTCATTTTAATTCCCTTTTTTGTGCTTTATTTTCCCTTTTCCCTTTATTCTCGAATGTAATTGCGTTTACTGATTTACTTACCTTCCTAAGCTGCAAGACTATAACATACGAGGGTTTACTTTCCACTGTTAAACCATTACATTTTCCTATTAAAGTGAAATGAAATAACTTGAGATCAGATAACATAATGTGTAATGAGATAAAACGAGAAGAAATGAGATTAAATGGAATTAACTAAATCTATTGAACCGTCCTAGAGGTTAACGTTTTTTTTTCTACTAAGGTTGCAATCAAACGTACGGTCTGTCTAAGGTAAGTAGGTAGTTACCGTAGTCTACGGACATTTGTAGCACAGGGGCGTCACTAATGCGTTGCCGACCCTGAAAACACCTTTTTATGCCTTTCTTGAAGAACCCCATGCTGTAGTCCCTAAATATATCTGTAAATATGCCTATAAAAACATACGCCTCGAACATAGAATCTTCTCTTTTTCCGACGTCAAAAAATTCATATTGTTTATGATACGTTCGAAAACGTAGCTCATTATAAGCTTCTAATAGAAAATGCTGCCGGCACAGTGAATGAGTTTGTAAATGTAAAGGAAAGCTAGATTTTTCATATGAGCGAGCTAAGTAATCGAGTTGACGCCAGTCCTTAGCACGCACAGCATTCGGCCGGTGAACTACTCTGTGGGCACTTGACCTAAAACCTTCTTTGTTGGCTAAGTGTAGCTACGGCACTCGCTAGCTCCATTTTACGGATAAAACAAATGAAATTTTTGTATGACAATTTTATGTAACAGGTATTTTTAATAGCTTCATAAAAATAGAACGTTGTAACAGTTTGTCTATCGCATACTTATGTTCTCTTTTACGTTCATTATAAATATCTCAAAAAGGGCTCATCTGATTTAGATAGACTGACGAGCTCGGTGGCTCAGTCGTGAATGACGCGACTTTGACACCAACGCTCGTGGGTTCGATTCCCACACAAGGCAAACATGTTTTAAGAGAGGTAGAGCGCATCAAAACAGTCTGGGGTAGTACCTCCACCTCACAGAAAACTGCAGCCAAATAACAACCGCCAAGAGGGATGTTGAGTTCCTGCATGTGAATTGCTGTGAAAGCAGCAGAGGAGAGCATCGCGCGAGTGATACTTAATATATCGCAAGCGTTAATAGGCTACGGTACCCGCTTTACATCAGGTGGTCCGTGTGCTTGTATGCCTCCCGGCGTAGTATAATCAAAAAAATAGAAACTGCACATTCAATTAAGTTACATGCCGCAGTGATCCCAAATATACATAATCAAGATTTGGTTATTATAAAATCGTTGTATATCGTCCATTAATCGCCTTTCTTTATGATTTTTTTTTATAATAAAGTATTAATTCCTTTGTCTTTCAAATTCTTTTAAAGGTCCATTAATTATATAACAAAGTTCGTGAAGAATAATTGACGCATTGAAAAAAGTACTAGCCGTGGCTATTGCCAACTGGCAATTTCTGAAAACTGCCTTTTTTAATCACTAACTAACTAACATGAAAGAAATAATCAATACCGGGTCACTTTCGTCTGTTAATTTAAAATATGCTACCATTGGTCAGTAGGTTTGCCGCCGCTGGGATATTAGACGCTAAAACATTACGTTTTGTTTAGTGAGGTGGAAAAGCCTTTATGCACGGGTAAGTGGTTTACTGGTTGGTGGTGGTAAAGAAGTTCATAACAAAACCCAATGATTCTCTAGTAATCACGTATTTGGAACCATATTTTATACGACTATAGTGGTTTTAAAGTGTGAGGATGAATTACCTAACGTTGTCAAGTAGTGTGGTTACGGAAACAAGCTGTGTACATTATACAGAGGAGTTCCTCGCAACAAAAGCTATTGTACAATTGATAGATCACACAAAGGAAGGCTAAGTTACTCTTCAAATTTAATAATAATTAAACTATATGCTATTAATGCCTCTTGTGAACTAAAAGCTATTGGTACCACTAAGCTGAAAATGTAATTAACGTTAAGTTAATTGAAAATACACCTGTAAAACCGGTCGACTGAGAACACTAAAGGTTCCGTACATTACTTGCACCACATTGTTAAATTTATTTATTTTCATTTTCGTAGAAATCTGACTCAAACCCATAATTATATTATATGATATGGTTTTTAGTTGCGGCACTTGTCGGCACAAGTCAGGTGCGTGTGAACTTTGTCAAAAAATTGACACGCACCTGAATTTTTTGACAAAGTTCATTTGTGACTTCTAAAATGCGCTACTTACAAATGTCATTATATTTTTTTAGTAATCTATTCAAGTTCAAGATACGTATTAAATAACAATGAGAAACACACCGAATTCACTAAAACTAGATTTTTTAAAATTTGGTGTTAAATGTTTTCATGCGTAGACAAAATACGGACTTCAGCGCTCTCTGTCTTATTTATTTGTAATGTTTTAACCAACTGCCTACTTTGCACTTTGACATGATATTAAATGTCTCATGATATTGCCAAATAAAAATGCATGTTACTTGTATTTGACATCTGTCACGACGAATATAGTATTTCTGCTTGATATTTGTATTGTATGTAACTACGAGTACATTCCAATAAGCATCATGACTGCTACGCCTTGAACGATGTTTTAGTTTTAATCCAACATAATTTCACTATTCCTGCGAGCAATACATTTATCGCCCTGTCTATATGTCTATATGTCTTTCAGCGAGAAAATATGAAATAAAATAAGTGCAAATTTTGGGTGCTAAAAATATCACGTAGGCAATTTTAAACAAAACTTTTTAACGGAAAACTTCAATATATAAAGTATTAATTTGAAAATTTTAGATATTCTACATGTTGGAATGGGGAATAAAATTTTAAATAGTTAAAATCATATCTACTGAAGTTAAAGAAATAAAATTGCACGGGTTTTCGGAAAATGGACGAGAAAAGCAACAAGTGGGAGATTAACTAGGGACATAGGTACAATGTCAAATTCAGATTAATTTACAAGGAGTACATAGTTTCGCCTCACAAATAATACAGGTTAAATTCGTGGAGAGCAGGTAATGGAGGTAGAACTGGAATGTCAATTTTTAATTTTCGCTTATTTCAAGCTGTATTTATAATTATAACTGCATAGAATAATATGATAAAACATTCTAGGTAACTTATAAATATATAGGTAACTTAAAAAATAAATAGCATGTATGGAATTTTATGAACATGATTAGTTTAGCTGAAAACACACAGTCTAATAATATTATAATTTGTCGACAATTTTTTTTTAACTCTGTTAAACTTTGTATTTCTATTAAAATCTCGAAGTGGAAACAAATTACCATATACTACCATATATTTAATCACTCGAAGGTAAAAAATACTGCTACTTCACGATTGTTGAAACATTATTTCTTACAAATGGATATCGTGATATTACAAAAGACTTGCTCAAATCGACAAAAACGAGTTTTTTACGAAACAAACAACGCTGCAGCGAAAGAGCTATTTTGAGACGAAGATCTTACAAGTGTCCAAACACTCCCAAGATACTATTTGTCACCATGCCGTCGTTTAGAACGCTAAACAACTCGTTAAGTTGCCGGCAATTCATGTTGGATGTAGGACAGAATTATATTATCTCTTAAACACAATTCACAAGGGTTTAATAAACAACCAATAACTGTTAAATGCTCTTTTAGCCTCCATTTATGTATTAAGAAGGTTTTTCTTAAGTTCTGTACCTACATGGTACGAGTATAAAGAAACCAACACGAGGACCTTTTTTACTTTTGTATTCACTCTGTTGATCCATCTATCTGTTACAGAACCAGATACTAATTACGGATGGTAAATGGACGTATGATAAATCGTAAGTATTACAGAAGAAATAAAATTATATTTTTAACTAACATAAGTTTTTATCTCTGAATTAAGAATGTTTATTCATGATAGATGATAAATGGTTAATATTAAAGGAAAAATGAAATGATCTTTGTAGTTAGCACAAGTTTTTAAAAAAATATCAAAATACATCTGCAAAGAATAATCTTAATTTTCTTATTGAATCGCATCGGTTTTATTATCACCAAAAATTCCACATGAATAACATAACGGAACTCATTGTGCGCGAGTCTGACTTGCAAGTTTATATCAGGTGGGCCGTAACCTTGTTTACTCACGATGCTGTGTTACAAAAAATAAAACTACCATGTCATTTATTGAAGTCTGTAAACACTAACAATATTTGAAAACTGAATCTCGGATTGTATTTAAATATTAATCCAGACGACATAATGTAGCCACATGTAACTCGATGAAGTTACTAAACGCTTTACTATTTTGTATTATCACAGCCAGCACAGCGGTAATCACTGTGATGGTTGTTCTCTCATCTGGTTCTCATTGATACTTTCCATCAGGCTAAATGAAGACATTTTGGCGGGCCAGATTAAAAAAAAACCAATGATACCGCAAGATAAATAAAATAACACAAAAATCAATTTAATATCAATTTGTATAACAATGTTTGGCAGAAAATTTCCAATCTCATAATAATGCAAATGTCAAAAACTTCTGGCCTCAAAGTGGAAAGCCAAGATTTCAATCTCATTTCGAGCATTAATTTTCTTTACAAATACTTTTCACTAAAGCGACCTTTTCTTCGATATATTTCGCCAAGCGACCTAGAAAATTTAAAATTATCTGTCGGAATTACTTTCTTTAACAGCCCTGCATGCTCGAAAATATTATCCTGTTAGACTTTTACCCACACGCACGTCATATCATTAAAGCAATATTATGTGAAAATATTTATTTTTTATTTCTTCAGTTGGAGATAGAACTAAGTAAGAACTTAGTTCCATCTCCAACTGAAGAAATAAAAAGTTAGTTCTAATTTCACTGAAAAATAAAAAATACATAGTTTTACTCACATCAAAATATGCAACTCCTTGGAGAACCAGAACTGTGTCCATTTCAGTGTCCGCAAATTTGTGTGTATACGAAATAGATCCCCGTCGCATTATGTATCAAATATTTCTGCCACAACGAACCTGTTAAAGAAAATTTAAAGTCACAATGCTGGCTCATAAATTTTACTCCACGGGGATTAGAAAGTAAGCGGAGGCATTATTTTTCTCACATAATTACTTTGTTAGGCGAATAAGAAAAAGCCGTTTTTAAGCAGGTTTTATTTTTCGGCGGGATGAAGATTCATTATTGACAGATAAGCCGTCTCGAGTTTCTCAACCTTAAATTTGGTAGCACAAATTTCTAAAACGTTTAATGCATAAATATTTAGATTTTGTTACTTCTATAGAACCACAACAAGTTTCCATTGCAATATCTTATAGAATAATAAATATAGACAGCTGTATTCGTCGCTGCGTTGATGGATGTATAAAAGTAGCGATAAATATAGAAGCTGCCTTAGAAATCTTAACAGAAAGATTTAAGAAATAAGTAGCAAAAATAAAAGTCATTATGATTTTTCTCTCAAATCAAAGTTATTTAAACATAATGAATGATACAAGGTCATTAACAGCTGAAAGAGGTGACTAGTTAAGTGAAAATCTGCAGTCGTGTACCATCGTCTACGATTTATATTATCACTATTAGGAACTCGTGACCTACGTAACCATTCGATTCCAAATTGATCTCAAAATGTACATCAATCTCTGTAGTTGAAACCTAAATAATATTCCATCTCGAATGTTCCCTGCAAGTAATTTATCATTTTATAACCGGAGCTTTATATTTTCCGCGTATGATTTAATAATAGTGGGTGTCTGTATGAATATCTACAATGATATTAAGAATGCAAATATTTGAATAACAAGTTAATTTACGCGTTGTAACCACGTGCCTTGCATATTCATATAGCACATTATTATGTGAATACCATCGCAGTGAAGATCCGTTGATTACAGTATTTAGTTCAAAAAGTTACTTTTCATAATTTGAACGATTTTGTAACAATATTTACGTATCGGCATATAAATATATTACCGTATTAATCTACTGATGTAAGCATATTATAGTATCTGTTCATTAAGGTTTTATTAAAAAAAATATTTGACTCAAAATCCAACACGTTGATTTAATATTGTCTTAGGTTGTCGCGATTGCTACACTTTGAATTAAACAGTTTTTAACGGAAGTATCGCGTGTTTTATTTATTTTGTTGAACCTGACGTGTCGAATGCTTTGCAGCGTAGATGTAATAATTAAATAACCAATGTATGACAAATGTCACCTTAGTCTTCCTGCGATCACGGACGCTGCAAAGCATTCGAAACGTCAGGTTCAACAAAATAAATAAAACACGCGATACTTCCGTTAAAAACTGTTTAATTCAACGTTGATTAAATTGATATACATCATATGTATATAGATTCACACGAATCTTTAATATTAAGAATTTATAGTTCACAAGATTAAATTAATTCTTCTAAATTTACATCCCAAATCCAGATATGTAGTTGGTCAGAATTCAAGAGCTATTAATAAAAACTAGATAAGAAATGCCTAGTAATATTGAGGACTAGATAAGAAGTTGGTGAACATAAACTTACGACCGACGAATACTTATAAACTGTATCTAGATCTTAAGAAATTGCCAGGGAGAGGACGGTATAGTATAAAATTTTCTGTAAAGTCAAGCGGGTGTTGAGTTCACAAATTTGTATTCCAGACTCACAATAAAGTTCATTTAAATATAAATGCGACAAGACCTTTACCCCAGTAAATGCTGTTACTCCTATAAACTCAGTCGTAATTTTTTATGACGATCCCGAAAATAACTTCGGGTATTTAACAAGCTTTACTAACAAAATATAATGAGTGCATTAAAATTTCTACTTTTGTTACAATTGGGATGGTTAATAGTACGCGAAATTGTAATCTTATGACTGTCCTTTCATAAAAGTTAAATGACAGAACTTTAACATTATTACGCACTTTAACATAATGAATGATACAAGGTCATTAACAGCTGAAAGAGGTGACTAGTTAAGTGAAAATCTGCAGTCGTGTACCATCGTCTACGATTTATATTATCACTATTAGGAACTCGTGACCTACGTAACCATTCGATTCCAAATTGATCTCAAAATGTACATCAATCTCTGTAGTTGAAACCTAAATAATATTCCATCTCGAATGTTCCCTGCAAGTAATTTATCATTTTATAACCGGAGCTTTATATTTTCCGCGTATGATTTAATAATAGTGGGTGTCTGTATGAATATCTACAATGATATTAAGAATGCAAATATTTGAATAACAAGTTAATTTACGCGTTGTAACCACGTGCCTTGCATATTCATATAGCACATTATTATGTGAATACCATCGCAGTGAAGATCCGTTGATTACAGTATTTAGTTCAAAAAGTTACTTTTCATAATTTGAACGATTTTGTAACAATATTTACGTATCGGCATATAAATATATTACCGTATTAATCTACTGATGTAAGCATATTATAGTATCTGTTCATTAAGGTTTTATTAAAAAAAATATTTGACTCAAAATCCAACACGTTGATTTAATATTGTCTTAGGTTGTCGCGATTGCTACACTTTGAATTAAACAGTTTTTAACGGAAGTATCGCGTGTTTTATTTATTTTGTTGAACCTGACGTGTCGAATGCTTTGCAGCGTAGATGTAATAATTAAATAACCAATGTATGACAAATGTCACCTTAGTCTTCCTGCGATCACGGACGCTGCAAAGCATTCGAAACGTCAGGTTCAACAAAATAAATAAAACACGCGATACTTCCGTTAAAAACTGTTTAATTCAACGTTGATTAAATTGATATACATCATATGTATATAGATTCACACGAATCTTTAATATTAAGAATTTATAGTTCACAAGATTAAATTAATTCTTCTAAATTTACATCCCAAATCCAGATATGTAGTTGGTCAGAATTCAAGAGCTATTAATAAAAACTAGATAAGAAATGCCTAGTAATATTGAGGACTAGATAAGAAGTTGGTGAACATAAACTTACGACCGACGAATACTTATAAACTGTATCTAGATCTTAAGAAATTGCCAGGGAGAGGACGGTATAGTATAAAATTTGCTGTAAAGTCAAGCGGGTGTTGAGTTCACAAATTTGTATTCCAGACTCACAATAAAGTTCATTTAAATATAAATGCGACAAGACCTTTACCCCAGTAAATGCTGTTACTCCTATAAACTCAGTCGTAATTTTTTATGACGATCCCGAAAATAACTTCGGGTATTTAACAAGCTTTACTAACAAAATATAATGAGTGCATTAAAATTTCTACTTTTGTTACAATTGGGATGGTTAATAGTACGCGAAATTGTAATCTTATGACTGTCTTTTCATAAAAGTTAAATGACAGAACTTTAACATTATTACGCACATTCCAGACAACTCTAGCTTTTACTAGAAGGTAATGTTAACTATACGAATGGCAAAACCACCATCACCCTGAGGATGAAGCGTTTGCTACTTAACATCATTTATATTAGGTGCCTATTTTATTAGTTATAATTCCTGTTATTCAGCTGCCGCAATTCAAGTTTTTTTTTGACCGCAGATTACCATTTTCGAAAATTCGACAACGGATGCCTGCGAAATTATTCTTTGTAAATTTATTATTTGGGCAGATTCAAGCAAATAAGATTGGCTGTAAGTAGCTTTAATTATATACACTGTTTACTTATGTACATTATATTTATGCTATAAGTAAGTGTTACTTAAACGAGCAGTGATAGCTCAGTGACCAATGATAGATAGGATATGGTACCGGCCCATTGATCAACTGGTTCCCGGGTCGCTAATACATGTATTCGGATTTTTGTACATATTTGTAATTATCGACAATGAAGAAAAACATCGTGAGGAAAGCCGCACATTCAGGAAATTATATTTCGAAAGACGTGTGACCTGACCTAAGAAAAGTCTGATTTTCCTTCTGGGTTATGAAGGTCTGACGGCAGTCGCCACATCCCTAGGATTAGGCAGCGAACCTCACCAATCCTAATGCATTAGGAAACGGGATAACGCTGAGTAGAAGAAGATGTAAGTAAACACATTTATAATATACATACACATGTACCGTTAAAAGATATTATTTTAATCGTATGATTATATTATGTTAAAGATACGGGAAGTAAATAATATATTTTGACGAGCTCAGTGGCGCAGTCGTGAATGATGCGACTTTAACACCAACGCTCGTGGGTTCGATTCCCATACTGGGCCAACATTTGTGTGCATGAACATGTCTGTTTGTCTTGGTCTGGGTATTTTAAGAGAGGTAGGGCGCATCAAAGTAACCCATCTTTGGAAGTACGTCCACCTCAGCGATAACCGCAGCCAAATAACAACTGCCTAGAGGGTTATTGTGTTCCTGCGCGTCTGAAGGCATCACGCGAGTGCTACGTGATGTATTACAAGCGTTCAAAGGCTACGATAACCGCTTTACATCAGGTGGGCCTTCCAACGTTGTATAAAAAAATAATATAAATTTAGACTTAGTAGTGTATAGTCAAGTAACTATCTTTACCTCTCTTGAGAAGAGTATTCGCCTCGAAGTTCTTCGCTAGCCTCTCTTCCTCATTCAGAGTATTATTTCACGCTTCACTTTTAGTTTAATATGACTTCGACCGTATATTCGCTTTCATGCTATAGCTCAGCTCAGTCAAGCTTTTCTCTTTTTTGCTGTGGAGAATTCAACCTTCGCATTCTACTAGGCATCATCTTTCAATGATTATATGTCTCATTGTGCATCCGCATGCTTCTTTCATACGTAAAACTAATGCATCATGATTAAAACCAAGAAAAAAAATTAATATTCAAAGCAACATTCAAAGCAAATAAAAGTATTTTTGCTTTAACTGTAAATGTGTATACTTCAGTTACAACCTGAAAACATATTGAAAATAAATAAATAGATACACTACACTACTCCAATATATGTAAGATGTTTTTCATATATTGCAGTAGTGTAGTGCAGGGCAGTGACAGTGCATCAGTTTAATCGTGCGGAAAAGTTGTTACGATTAGTCGACTGACAAGTTTTTGGTACTCATGATTTATAACTAGACTGAAATGAGATTCAGGTTATTGTAGAAAATACAACTGAAGAATAAGTATTCAGTACGGAAATCTATAGTCGGTATATCTCTCCACATGCAGATAACTCCGGGGTTGACTCAACAGACCTGAGCTTTACGTTTTGCTCTAAATATTGAGCACACTTGCCGTTTACAATCCAAAATATTTTTCAAAACATTGTATGTTATTCATACGTCGTTTTATTCCATAAATGCGCTTCAAGCAATGTGCCTTGCATAAACAAGTGCTGAGTATGATAAACATTTTGCACAAAAAATTTAGTCTTGTTTTTATATGTAGATTTGTTTATGAAACGTTACAACGATATCGAATCTACTGAATAGGATCTGAACGTCATGCGGGGTAACTTTATCAAAATTGCCATTTTATGTTATTCCAATAAACCACTCGATGTGATATGAAAACAAGAACTATAAAACAGTATGGAAGAAGTGATAAATTCAGACTGACTCAAAAAAGAATAACATGTCTTCACCTATGTATTTTTTTTTATAAAATTCAACATACTGAAACGCGTACTTAGGAAATAATAGTATTATTAACGAATTTCCTCTGGTAAAATTGGTTACAACTTTTGCGATGTGTATGGAAGGTCGTCCAACACTGCATGCATACTGGTTACACCATTACTGCAATTGCTATTGAGGAATTCTGCAGCTCCGGTACACAATCTGTCAACACTGTCAGCAAATAAATATATATATAGTATAGATGTGTGTATAAAGCACGCCCTCTAATAACTCAACTAAGACATCACATACAGACGACATGCATATAATGTAATGCACACACTATAATACAAACAAAAGTATCAAAAAATGTACATTATGAAATCGAATAGAAGTTACGTACCTATCTCTTCACCATTCGCTAATAAGAACTATAGGCAATATACGTACTTTTATATTTCACACAGGTAACTATTCAAAGCAGTTGGCCCTGAGCTCGATATAGACCTGTTGAATTGAAGTGTGTCGGTAAGGCAGTCGTTGACTAAGCATTTTGTGAAGCACTAAGCAATGATATCCATGTTTTTTCCTCTTTTTAATATGTATATATTATTAATTCATATATTCAACATTATATCAATAGCACTGAACTTTGGTGATTATGACAATGTATACATTCGTACGCTTATTGTATAATAATTAATTTCTTTAATCCTTATAAAATTGTTTGCCTAATATGTTGCTAATTGCGGAAAGCTGTAACTGGTTCAATGTATTGTTAAACTAGCTTTTTATTGTAGATTTATGTTGTTGGTTTTCTAAATATACTAAAGCAAAAAAAAACAGTCTAGTTTACATACAACATATACAATGACGGGAGGCATACAAGCATACGGCCTACCTGATGTGAAACGGTTACCATAGCCCATAAACGCATGTTATACATTAATTACCACTCGCGCCATACCACCCCTGTTGCTAACATAGCAACCACTTAGGAGATTACTGATGACTTTACTCACACGAAGGAACACAACAAACCTCTAAGAAGTTGTTATTTGGCTGCGAATTTTCGTGAGGTGGAGGTACTTCCCCAGACGGGCTGTATAAATACATTCACACAAATTTCAGTTTTCATTTTGTTCTTGAACTCCTTATCATTATTGGAAATGTGCAAAGCTGATCTATATACTTATCTATACGTATGTCTTACAAGTAGTTTAATAATTCGATAACGGAGGAGAACTTGGTGTCAAGGATATTTTGACGAGCTAGGTGGGGCCGCGTTTAATAACATAACTTTAACATTAACGCTCGTGGGTTCGATTCCCATACATGACCAACATTTGTGTGCATGAACATGTCTGTTTGTCTTGTACTGAGTGTTTTAAGACAGATAGGGCACTTTAAAGCAGCCTATCTGGGGAAGTACCTCCACCTCACAGAAAACCGTAGCCAAATAACAACTCCATAGAGGGTTATCGTGTTCCTGCGTGTGAGTGAGGTCACCAGTAAGCTCCCAAGAAGTTGCTGTGTAAGCAGCAGAAGAATGAATATATCGCAAGCATTAATAGGCTACGGTACCCACTTTATATCAGGTGGGCAGTATGCTTGTATGCCTCCCGACGTGATAAAAGAAAATGCACTCAAATATTTGTCTTTGTATATGAATCGAACTCATGAGCTTTGGTGCCAAAGTAGCGTTACGAACCACTCAGGTATTAAGCTCGTTTTTGTACTCACGTTCATACAATAATGGTATGTAATAAAAGAAAATAGCGTACTTATACCAATTCTCAATGAACGAAGATATTAACTGCAAAGCCTGGGCCAATATCGTAGCTGTCGATATCGAAGTCAGCTGCCTTGACATCGAGGATGCTCGGTTCAATAGATTGCAGGGGAATTAACACTGAACAGAACTTAGATTCATATTTAAATTAACAAATACTACAGAAACTTTTAAATCAATATAACTTTCACTACTCATTTTTTTGTACCCCTAAGATGGCAAACAAGGCTTACCTGTGTTACCGTAGCCTATAGTCATTTGACATTTACATGTAGATATTACATGACATGGAATCTAAAAATAGTACCTATATCAAAACAGGTTCTGTAAAGAGTCAATAACAGTAGTCTCTCCCTTTCTGATTAAATACAGAGCTCATAAACCCTTTAAATGGAAAATGTTGACGGCCGAAGGCAACCTTAAATGAACGTAGCCATACAACCAGCCACCGGGACCAACGAACTGAAAAACGAGGCTCTTGCGAAACTTCACAGGACATATACCCAGTCCGGGCATAGGTTCTGTTACAAATAAATATGCATTAATTTTTCGTCTTTTTTTTATCTTAATATAACTTATATTTATGGAAGTTTAAACCAAAAATAAATAATGATTCTATTCGAAAAGGCCACCTTTGACTTTGATACAGGCCTTTAATCTGTCTGGCTACGAATCTATGGATTTACGCACTGTTTCCATGGGGTATTTAGTTACTACTTGCTCCAGCGATTGCTTAAGAAACACAATGTCGGCGTGTCGTTTCGAGCAGGCTATGTCCTCTAAAACTGGCCATAATTTGTAGTCTAAGAGAATTTGACGAGAGCCAGTCTTCAGCTGTTATAAAGTCCAGAACGTTGGTTTCGAGCCAGGCGAGTACTTTGTGTGGCCAGGTGCAGAGTCCTGCTGGAAAGTCCACGGAACATATTTAAAAAGTGTATTCCTGAGAGGTTTCACAACACGATTCAAGCCAGTCTTATGATACTCTTTGACTGATGAAGACATCCTCCTTTTTCACAAAAACAAAGATTTGTGACTCCTTGATAAGACAACCCCCACCAATCCATTACAGACCCAGTATGATGACGTTGTACCTACTCTACCGACCACTTGGGAAGATTTTTTAGAACTTTGTACACTTTGTCATTTCGCTTGTTGTAGGGCTCTTCAATCGTGACCATTTTTTCATCAGTAAAGAGAATATTTCTGTGCATTTCACCTGCGTATCGGGATAGAAGGCGTTTAGATCGATCCACTCTCTTCAACTAGGGATTGATTTAGTGCATATCTTCTATATCGACGATAAGCACCGAGCTTCAGCTCTTGTTTTATTATACGCAACAGAGTCCTAGCCATCCCATAGCCACCAAACTTCACAGAATCATCAGCTGAGCTACTTTGAAGGTTTCCTGAAAATGTCATATGTCTAAATTTAAGTTTTAAGGTATGTAATAGAATTTAAAGAAACTAGGTTTATGAATAAAAAATTGCTAATAAAAGTTTAATTTGTTGTGATAAAAAGCCACATTGTGAGCAGGTGAACTTGGCTGTGTTTCGTAAAATATTAGTGAGCCAATTGCACCGTTAATGTTAACAAAATTTTACGCAACTGAGTAATTTTGTGGCATATGCCAAACAGGTATAGTATCTGGTTATGATACTTTTTCTTTATAATTACTTTGATATTTCTTAAGTAAATATAGCATCCAATCACGGACGGAAATAAATATACTAACACGCAAAGATACAAAGAATAAAGAAAAGTTAAAGAAGAACTAAAATAACCTTCATAAAAGTGTTCCATCGTAGAAAGCACCATTAGTTTGCTTGTTAAATGTAGTGGCTAAATAAAGAATTGCTATTCCGTATTTTATACTGTCCAGTAGAATTTGTTACTCATTTGGACCTTCAATTATTTACTAAACGAGAGACAGAAACCAAAGGAATAAGAACGAAATCGATTGAGAGTTAATTAGGTCCATTTATAGTTGCGGTCGCAGAGATCGAGTCAATAGAGAGTATTCTATAAAATACTCGTAAAATATTTAGCGAATGAAATTAACAGGAGCATTGCTCGTATAACTACATAGTCCATCCAATGCAAACGCTCATAAATTTTATTAGCACTAATTTATCGGTTATGACAAAAGAATATAATTGCTAACCATTGACACAAAACCATTTGACATTGCATTATTAACCCTTCGAAACCCGGGTGGTCGAATACGACCGCGAAATGTATGGGAAAACGTATATAACGGGTTCTGACTGTTCAAGTTTCCCCTTGCTCACGAAAACGTAATGTTTTAGCGCCTAAACAAGTCAGCGATTCGAGCCTACTGACTAGTGGGAGGATATTTTAACTAATAAGTCGATAAGTGACGCGATGTTATTTCATGAACTAGTCTAGTAAACTAATGGGTCTCCTTAGGTTATTTCCTCCATGTTATATATATATTATGAAGATGCAACCTTTTATAAAAATGATTTTCACTTTATGATCTCGGTACAATTTCCTAGCAGTAGCAGCAATTAATAGTCTAGATGTAATGATACAACGTAGATTACATTTTGAAGAGTTATATTGTGGAATTGATAGCGAATTTAGTTATGTATACATGAGAATCTAGGCGTCGTATGTCCCCACACGACCGCGTGTGGGTGTACATTTCATACGTGTAATTTCGGGCAGTTATAACCGCATGTCGTACGATATCATAATATTGGGAGATACTATGCATGGTGGCAGGAATTTGTAAATTGCATGTTGAGCGTTGAAAATAAAACAATTAGTTATGCCGCTGGGCGGATGTCATAAAGTTGGAAAGGACCGGACGGACGCACCGGGTGTCTGCAATTAAGCACAAAAGCAATTTTAAAAGCTATCGATAACAAAAGGCAGGCGAAGACAAGAAAGGCGGCCTATCTAATTTGTATTATTCTGAGAGCGGGCGGCTTTCTTTTGACAGAACACGTGCATGCTGAAGTAGAGTCGGTATGAGGCGAGCTTGTTGCTACGCGATGGTGGTGTTGGCCAATCAGGGTGAGCGTCACCCAGCGCATGAGACGGGGGCGCGGTGGAGCGGGGAGGCAAGCGCACGACTGGAGGAATTCATTCGGTTCCCGGAGTGCTGGCGGTCGGTCGTTCGACATCTCGGCTCGTATCATAATAATTATTGTCCATTCGATTCCGGAGTTCTCACGGTTCGGTCGTGCGACGTCGCGGCTTTTATCATAATAATTAATTCGGTTTTTGGAATAAAATCTTGTCGGAAAAAAAAGCCTAGAAGGGTCGAGTATTCGAAACTCCCCACGAAACGCGAAGGCGCCGAGGTCAGCGTAGCAACACCGCCGGGGACAGCCTACGGCCGCCGACTCCACGCTGCACAGTACGGGACCACGAGTTCTTCGCGGGACCGCAGCTCTAGCCCAACTAAGCTGACCTGCAGGCAGATAAGTGTAGTTTTAAGTTTTCATATATTAAAATTTTTGTGTCGTGTCTTTTCCCCAGCAACCCGCGTTCGCGAGTAAAGTAAATAACATACGCCTATGCCTAAATCTGTGGCATAGTGGCAAAGTTAATTTTGTATTGCAAGGTACCTCTGAGTAGGCGAGGGTGGATGACCGTATTCATACAGTCTCGCTGAGGCGAAGGGCATTTTTAATGGTTGGTGCTTATGAGTGGCGAACTTGTGATAGCCAGGGGAACCATTTATACGCGCTTTTTTTATTTAGTGGCGGCAGAGTACCTTTAGTTTATAGTATTATTCTAGTATAGCACACGGGTTTGATAAGTGCATGCTATTATTCCATCCGGAGACCGCTCTCCAGGCGAGCCGATGAGCGGAAAAATTACACACAGCCCGATTTCTGTATACTCAACTGGATTCGCTAGCGGCTCTGAATTGTTTACTCAGACCATTTAAATACACATGTGAGATTGCCCAGCCTATAAAACATGCCACGATAATCCTGTAAGGATAATTAATGACAGTGTACACGATACTTAAAATAAGTATAATTATTTACGCAGCGATCAAAAATGCAAAATCCCACGAGATTGGTATAATGACAGAAGTCACTATATTAATCGCGTAAGCTGATTATAGCAAAGTCAGAAGAAATTTTCCTGACCTCCAATTAAAAGACTGCGCAGACGCTGAGGCTAGCTAAAGGTTTAGGACCTAATAGCATTATCCTGGCCAGTAAAGGATTCAGACGCTTCTATCAAGTATTCCACAAAGAACCGTTATACACGCCATAATAGCGTGCCTACAACCGACTAACTATCAATTCCCTGAACCGCTCTTAATGTTCATAGATTCACGCTAATAATTAAAATTCTAAACAAATGAAGTAAACTAGACGATCGTGTTAGGTCATTACAGGCTGCACACCAGCAGTATCAAGGCCACGTCATTTGGGTTGCTCTACATAGAGATTAACGTACCAGATTAACCGTTTGTTCCTTGGTTTGAATCCGGATGTAATTATGTACGAATTTGCAATTATTATTTGTTCGATGGTGCAGGAAAACATCGTGACGAAATTCGCATGTTCAAAAAATTATATTTCAAAAGACATGGGACTAGTCTAGTAAACTAATGGGTTTCTTTAGGTTATTTCCTCCATGTTATTACCCGACATGTCAGTACAGAACGTAACCGTATTCTTTTAACTAAATTTGTTATGTAGTATTACTAAATTCTAAATACCTTATCCTTCTCTAGTCTCTATTCTACAATTACATGTACGTAGAAATAAATTTATTACCGTAAGTTCCAGATAGCGATTAGCAAATACCTGTTATAACAACGTATTTCGAATTTGATAATGTGATCTATATCTTCACCCCAGATATCTAGCGGGGCAGGCTGATAGTACTGAGCGCCATAATACACGATCCTATTTCACCTCTTCAACATTCAAAACTCATTGCATACAGGCTTGGCGATTTTTAAGAATTCTAATATCACTTTTTGATAAAATGTGAAATCCACGCATCCGCGTTGTTTATTTGCTTCATAATTCTTCTTCTTAATTCGCATTTTTATTCGTACTCGAAATAATGCATCATTACCTTTTTTATATCTTTCTTATATCAACACCGACACTTTTTTCAGATTAACTTTATTTCTTCCACCATCCCCGTCGCGAACAGCAAACACTATACCACAAACTTTGGGCAATACTCCTATCAAAACTACGTTTGCCCAACACCTTTATTATTGATCCCCACCGTCGGGATTTTTGAATCAGAGCCATCTCGCTCGAAATGGAAAAGTGCATCAATATTAATACCCTATTATAATACTTCAACCGTGTAAATACTTTTTATAAAAAACGAACTTAATAAATTTACATAAAATGGTACGTGGATAGTAAAGTTGACTTTGTACATAGAATCTTACTTTTAAAACCAAAACGGTAATTTTTTAACCTTTTGGCTGTTAATGTATAAGCCACTATACATACCAAAACTACTAAAATTTTAACAAACAAACTCCACGCAGATTATATTGCGCATATTATCGAATCCTCAGTAAAATAACAAACATCTTATGGACAACTATACTAACATCAACTTGGAGGCGAAATGATAATTTTAAAATGCGTTTTTTAAACAGAATTTATAAATTTCATAAACCCGACAAACAATAAAAAGTGAATTTTAAAAGATCGACGCTATTTATATCCGTAGTCGGTATTAAGATAAACAGGTATAATCTACGACACAAGTAATGAAATACCCATTCCAGCTTTTCGGAAAGTTTTCCTCCTAAACAATAAAGAATTCCAAGATAAGTTTCGAGTTAACTGATATCAATCAATTACTGCGAAACGTATCCATTCTTAAATATTTTACAATAGATTAAATACTAAACTAAATTGCGTGTAAATTTGTATTATGCTCAGTTTAATATCAATATTCATAAATGTAAATAATGAACAAGTGGATCTTCGTTGGTATTTTTTGTTGACTTAATTCGATTTATTTCACGCTATTCGTGCACTTTGCAAAATTTGAAATCAATATCCCCGATTATTTAATTTTTCTGTGATTGGAGATATCATCAGCGTAATCTATATATTAATACGTGAACAATAAACTTTCTGACCCCATTTAAACACATTAAAGCAGTGTTAGATTTGACATAATTCATGATCTTGCAGAGAAGGATCGCCGAAAGATTTGTTAATATCTTAAAACTAAATAAAACATTCATTGTTTACATTCATACTTCGGAGTGATGTACAAAATAGAGTTAATTTACATCTGTCAATATCAAAAACACATTAGTAACTCTAATAAAATTAAAAGGGAGGGAAAGTAAAATGTAAAAACATAAAATTTTGGGAGTAGGTTGATAACAATGGATTGGTAACGGGACGTAGAAGTTACCAAAAATAGAAAGCACGAAAGAAAAATATATTAGAAATATGAAAATTCGCCAACAAGAGGAGAAGTAACAGGAAGGAAAAAAAGAAACGAGAGAGAGAGAACCGTTAATGGTATTTTATCATAAGTACACAACACAGAGAAAAGAAGGAGGTTTGGAATAGATCCTCCAATGACATTAAAATAAGTACGTACATAGTATATACATAATTCTACGAGTGGATCTGATTACCAGCAAAATGGTGGCTACGTGCGAGGAATACTTCCTATATTGTAACGGTGGTAACAGTGACCACTTAAAATGAGGTAAGCCATAGGCTTGCTTATCCTTCCTCACGTTAACGTAAAAAAATCGACTAGTTGTTGAGCATAGGACCCCAAATTACATTCGAACGATTCCATAGTGAATTAACTCTATTTCACGCTCAACTGACGTAAGTACATATACATATATTATGAAGATGCAGCCTTTTATAAAATTTATTTTTGCTTTATGATCTCGGTGCAATTTCATAGCAGTAGCATCAATTAATAGTCTAGAGATTAACGAACCAGTCTATTAACCGTTTGTTACTTGGTTTGAATCCTGGTGTAATTATGTATGAATTTGCAATTATTATTTGTTCGATGGTGCAGGAAAACATCGTGACGAAATTCGCACGTTCAAAAAATTATATTTCAAAAGACATGGAACCTACCCTAAGAAAGATCTCGGTTTCCATCTGAGTTGAAGAGGTCTGGCAATGACAATCGCTACATGTAAAAATCAGCTCTTTCTCTCTTCTCTTTTTCTTAGCGTTATCCCGTTTCCTAGTCCATTAGGATTGACGTGGTCCGCCACCGAAGCCTAAGGGTTTTTGTGTAGATACTGATTTTTACATGGAGCGACTGCCGTCAGACCTCCGTAACCCAGAAGGAAAACCAGAACATTCTTAGGTTAGGTCAGATACACGTCTTTCGAAATATAATTTTTTGGACGTGCTGGTTTCCTCGCGATGTTTTTCTTCACCGCCGAGCACGTGATAATTACGAAATATGTATATAAATCCGAAAACACGAATTTAGTGGTACATGCCAGGATTCGAACCTGTTGGTCATTAGGCCGATTTTTTATCCACCAGGCTATCACTGCTACATGTAAAAATCAGCAGCACGGGAGACGGGTGTGATGCGCCCTATCAAATTATATTGCAAGCATTCATAGGTTAACTCCTCAAGTAGTCAATATGTTCGTTTGCCTACTGACTTTCTACAAAAAAAAAATGAGAACAATGAATTTTCCAAGACACATTATAAAATATTAGTAGAATTATCTTTTTACATGCATTTACTGCTAATAAGTGAAATCAAATTTTTTAAATAGAAGCCCGGATATTCAGTTTTGTAACGTTTGCCCAAACGGAGTTTAAGGTAAATATAAATCGGCCAAGTGCGAGTCGGACTCGCGCACGAAGGGTTCCGTACCATTATCTATAAAAACGGCAAAAAAATCACGTTTGTTGCATGGGAGCCCCCCTTAAATATTTGTTTTATTTTAATTTAATATTTATTCTTAAAGTGAATATGTAACTAAATATTCTACGAATATTTCAAGCGTCTACCGGTTGCCATTATCAATATCGAGCAAAAATGAGCAAAAAAATCGGCCAAGTGCGAGTCGGCACAAAGGGTTCCGTACGATTATCTATAAAAACGGCAAAAAGATCACGTTTGTTGTATGGGAGCCCCCCTTAAATATTTGTTTTATTTTATTTTAATAATTTATTCATAAAGTGAATATATAACTAAATATTCTGTGAATATTTCAAGCATCTGCCTGTTGCCGTTATCAATATCGAGCAAAAATATCACGTTTGTTGTATGGGAGCCCCCTTAAATATTTACTTTATTATATTTTATAGTATTTGTTGTTATAGCGGCAATAGAAATACATCAGCTGTGAAAATTTCAACTGCCTAACTATCACAGTTAATGAGATACAGCCTGGTGACAGACGGACGGACGGATGGACGGACAGCGGAGTCTCAGTAATAGGGTTCCGTTTTACCCTTTGGGTACGGAACCCTAAAAATCTATCAATTGTTGTATGGGAGCCCCTTTAAATACTTATTTTATTATATTTTTTAGTATTTGTTGTTATAGCGGCAACAGAAATACATCATATGTGAAAATTTCAACTATCTAACTATCACGATTCATGAGATACAGCCTGGTGACAGATGGACGGACGGACGTACGGACGGACAGCGGAGTCTCAGTAATAGGGTTCCGTTTTACCCTTTGGGCACGGAACCCTAAAAACGGAGAGAACGTATACTCTGAGGCAACATTTTGGCTACATTTTATCTCGACTCGACAAAGCAAGTTGTCTCCTATCTATACAGTACCAGTAGAAGTATCTTGTTTGTGCGTTTGCTTCTCTAATAGGATCCTGTTAGCTAGAAATACACAAACGTAAACAGATTAATATTTATAAAATTGCCTAATCCTTGAACTAAATTTTATTACGCTACGTTATATAATGTGTTTTAAAGTGTATAATCCAATATAAGTAAAATTTTAAACCTTAAACCTGACTTTCTCAAAAGTTAATTAACAAACTGACTAAAAGGAAAAAACTTTTACCCTGTTAAGAAAGTAATCAATTATGTAAATTAATAATAATTGAATTTGAATGGCAATGGTTCTAGCGAAATATACTATACTACTGGATTGTTGTATTTAGAGCTTGTATATGATTGATACATATAAATATTTCTTATAATTCTTCTCCTTCCAGTGTTTTCACTTCTTCGCGACTGTGTAACTCTCCAAGAAGTTGTTTCTATGGTTCCAAATTGAGTCCTTTTAAATGGAGCTACATCTTTTGTTAGGCTGCACTATTTTAATTAAATACGTGACGTATTTTCCTTTAACTAGAGAGATTATCCCAGGGATGAGCCAAACAATATAATTTGTTTTCTTTAGGATAATTCAGTTTCAATGATTTTGATGTACTCTTTTCTGTACATTGTTTTATTATGACCAAGCAAAATTTATCATATAATAAAGATTTATCATCGTGACGTCTATTAGACAAAACAGTTTCCTTCCTAAACTCGACCAATCAGGGAAGAAAAGCCATTTGTCACAGAGTAAAAAAAAGGCGCGAGTGCACGACCCGTCTTTCCATCTGTCTACAACCTCCATCAAAATCTCACTGACTGGAAAAACGTATTTATAAACGATCGCCGAGTAGTAGAACAGGTTTTACCAAAGGTCTCGTTATGCTGTACCAAACATAGACCTATATGTAGTTGTCGCTCGAATGGCAATTTTATATAACAATAATTTTCAGCATATCTCACTTGAGAGACGGGAAACGAGTACTGGTTGGTGATTATCTATTATTTTTAACAAATGGCGCCTTTAATTTATTTAAAATTGGCGATTGTTGATATATCAGACACGTGCTATTATTATTTATTGATTAAAAGTGGATGTAGAAAATAAAAGTTTAAAAAGAATATTAATTGTTAGGGTAGTTCAAGCAAAGTAATATTAAATTTAATATTAGTTTCAAAGGAAAAACGTCGCGAGGAAAGCCGCAAGTCGTGACCAGTCAGAACCCGTTATATACGTTTTGCCATACATTTCGCGGTCATATATGACCACCCGGGTTTCGAAAGGTTAAATTATATTTTTAAAGACGTGTTACCTAGCTATAGAACTGTCTGGTTTTCTCCCTGTGGGTTGTGGAGATCTGACGATAGTTGCTCCATGTTAAAATCAGTATTTTCGACAAATCATTAGGCTTAGATAGACATTATATGACGAGCTCGGTGGCGCAGTGGTGAAACGCGTTGTTACGCTACTTTGACACCAACGCTCGTGGGTTCGATTCCCACACAGTACAAACATTTGTGTGCATGAACATGTCTGTTTGTATTGGTCTGGGTATTTTCTATGTATAATAAGTATGTATTTATAAAAAAAAAATGTATTTACGTATGTTTATCAGTTGTCTAGTACCCATAACACAAGCTTCGCTTACTTTGGGGCTAGGTGGCGCTGTGTAATTTGTCCGACAATATTATTATTATTATATTATAGGACATCGCCAATACTGTAACCAATTCACTTGCGTGTTTGTTTACATATTGGCATTAAAGAAACACTTTTATTTTAGAGTTGGTAGAGAATAAATTCATAAGTATGACTATTGTTTCAACGCTGGTTTGTTGATAAAGAAAAAGGTCGAAAATACAGGTAGATATTTATGCAGAGAAGCGGGGCGCATGAGGCGTGTGATTGGACGCCTTGAAGTTGAGGGGTGCGGGGTGTGTTTTTCGACAGGGTACTACCGGCGCAAGATTGGATATAGGAGGGATTCGGGGTGGTATCGAGACAGTTGGTGTTAGACAGTTAGGAAGAGACGAGTTAGGAGTAGACAGTGGGTATGGAGGTTTTACGTCGGACAGTCGGGATAATAGAGAGTTCGTGTGGGAGAGTTGATAGGACGGGGTATTGTGAATAAGTAGACTTAGGGGTAGACAGTTCGGCATAAATGGTATTAGAAATAGGTTGAGTGAAATGATTCAATAGGCGGGATTGGGAAGTGAAATACCTTGAAAGTTAGCACGAAATGTGTATAATGTAGGCAAATTAAGTGAGTTTAAATTTATGAAGAATTTTGGTAAGTTATGTTATTTGCATAAGTTGCTGATCTCAGAAATATTAGGTAATAATCATTTATTTATTTTATGGTATACTGGAATAGTAATTTATCAATTAGTTAATTAATAATGCATGGTTTATTAATAATGCATGTAAATAATTTGGCATATAATTAGAATGTTTGTGAATGATGAGTGATGTTTAGAGAAGTAATATATTGGTTTTATATGGTTTTTGGATTGTATTGACTCATGAATGAAGGTTTTGACCAGGATTAACGGAATGAAGAGAATTTACACAATTAAAAATGCACACGTTGAAACTTACAATTTAAATTAATTTATAATTTAAAATATTCGTTAATTATGGCGTGACAAGGAATTACATGTTTGAGGAAATAAATTTAAACGAAGTACAGAGATTAATTATACATGCCCTAATTAAATCACATAATGTTTGATGAAGTATCAGTGACTGGGCTCCCAGATATGGAGTTCCTACACGTTCACTTCGTCGGACAAATGTGGATATAATTGGGCTAAATTAAATTTATACGAACTTCAGTGGTTTTCATCTTCGCCAAACTCTGAAATATATTACCGAAAGCCATTGGGTTCGTTTCGCGAATATATATTTTCCGTGTATTCCTCTTAAACGCTACAAACTAAAAACTTGTAATACTTTGTACATTTCAACTATAACTTTAGAATACAACACGATATATATATTTTATGGCGTGACAAGGAACTACATGTTTGAGGAAATAAATTTAAACGAAGTACAGAGATTAATTATACATGCCCTAATTAAATCACATAATGTTTGATGAAGTATCAGTGACTGGGCTCCCAGATATGGAGTTCCTACACGTTCACTTCGTCAGACAAATGTGGATATAATTGGGCTAAATTAAATTTATACGAACTTCAGCGGTTTTCATCTTCGCCAAACTCTGAAATATATTACCGAAAACCATTGGGTTCGTTTCACGAATCGATATTTTCCGTGTATTCCTATTAAACGCTACAAACACAATTTCACGAACTAACCATATACACAACAGATTGAATGACGTTAAAATGAATGTTTCGTACGGTGCACGTATTATTAGATAAACAATATTTTAATATAAATTACTAATATCACTTACTTCTTCCAATCCATTCCCACTATATATTGACATTACAGACAGATTTAAATATAATATTGAAAGAAATCGTCCTCTTGGGATGTAAATATTATTATCTATTATCCACATCATTCTTGGGGGAAGCAGTACAATTCATTTGTGCTGATAGGAACCTCAGATTTGTGTCATTAGGATAATAATTGTTTTAAATCCACTGTGGACATAGATCTGTTTAGGGACAGACTTTATAGATGAACAGACCTGAACTTGTAGTTTTGCTGAATCCTCCAAATCAAAGAAATCATAAATTAAATTTAAATTTTAATGAACAGTGGCTGAGCGGAGACTAAAAAGTCTATGGCGGAAAGTCACGGGTCTCAGGCGTAGGAGGAGCCTGACCTTTACTCAGAAATGCCACATATATTAGTAAACTGAAATAAATTAATCTCTAATTCCCAATATATAATACTCCGTTATTTGATCACAACACTTTTAAACACTATCCAATTCACTGCTTTTCATATAACCTTCTTTGGATGTATGCTGTATTATGCTGGAGGCAACACTCGGGCGATGGTCTTTTGAAGGAGGTATCTGCTTCACATCGTGCGAGAGCCGAATTCTCATCTCTGTGAATCAAAGCTAAGTAGAATCTCTTATGTACAATATTTCTTGAAATGTTTAATAGCGTATAGATTTTCTTTATATTCGTTCGTTAGATTATAATTTAGTTTATCACAACGTAGGTCCTCAGACATCACAATTATTGGCCAAAACTATCAAATTAAAACGTAATCTACAATAGTAATATAACATGGAGTGTTGATAGGGAGAATTTACAATACCAATGTATTTCAAAACGGGATAACGCTAAGGAGAGATTAGTTTTTGTTGTTCCTTATTGAAAACAGATAAGTGTAAAACGACTCATTAGTTTTTTTTTTATATTTCCATACATTTAACCATCGCAGAGTTCCAATTATACGAGTATAATGACTACAAAGCCATACAATGGCTTATACGTAGTCAGTAATTCGACGTTAAGTATTTAATAATCTTTATATTAGTGCGTGCATTCAAAATCCTACAATATACATGAATTATACATGTATTGAATTATTATAGATAATTTTGGGCTATTACTGAAAATACATGTAACTCCGAAACTAACATCCTGAAAGTGAACCCTTTAATGGACCCAGTCACATATATTTAATAATGAAATTAACCTATTAATGTAATCTTTTCTTTCTAATGATTGTTAATGAAGATAAAATCAAAACGTCAGTCTCTCACAGGTGCAGCAATATAATTTTAAACAAATAGCTGTTATGTTAACACCTGTTAAGCGCAATTGAGGACAAACTGAACCACCTTTTTTGATTTTCTTTTTCTAATATCCACTTTACATTGTCAACTATGAGACTATCATATTATATCCACTTTACATTGTCAACTATGAGACTATCATATTTTTACATACGGAAAATATTTCATAAAGTGACATTGAATAATGTAGGATGGTACGAATACTTCAGTATATCCTTCCTTGTGGCCATATACTATGTATGTTACATATACGTGTAACAATAATGCTATAACAAATAAAATAAACAAATCCTCCTTTATTCTGGTAAATCCATCATTTTATACTCCTAAAATTATTAGAATACGATTGCTTTCCTCTAAAATGAAAAAAATACCTAAATCTTATCTACCTATCTATTGTTTAATAATTGAAATTAAAATTTATTCCATTCTGATAAAATTACTCCTTGGTCGAGTGTTTTTATAAAATGGCATAAGGGTGGCTACCAACCCTGATAGATGTTCAAACGTAGTTTAGTAGACACATATTTATGAATGAAAACAAAATGATTTATTTTAGTTTCCATGTAAATATCTACAACTGAATTACAAATAAACTTGGTATTTACAAAAACTGTTCTTTTTTATTTTTAATAGATTTCTAATCGGAGGATGTTCTTGATGTTATTATATAAGTATATAATTTGTGCATAAAATATGTTACGCTATTCGTAAAATGTTTTTTTTTTTGTTAGAAATTAGTTTTAGTTATAACTAACCTTAAAAAAAGAGATTTTGACGGGATTTGAGAGGGAGGCTTTGTACAAAAGACATCTGCATGGGTACCTCTATCTCATCTATTTCTAACGCCAAGTAGCTATATTTATATAACTGTGTTCCGGTTTGAAGAGTGAGATATGGTAGAGAAATTACTGGGTAGGTACTGTGACGAAACATCCTTAGGACACAAGTGCAGAGACAGCTTACCATCTGATGCAGGCCGCATGCTTGTTTGGCAATCTAGTTGTATATATAAAAGATGGTTCCCAATTTAATTGTTTTATGTTATAGTGTATATTCGCCAATTCCCAGCAATAAAACGCTTTATATTTCCTAATATATTTCTTTTTTTGACAGAAATTTATTGCTTCCATATAATTTTTTATCACGTTTTAACTTCGTTATAGTTAGTTGTCATGGATTATATGTATTCGTTATAACTAGTACTACTACATACGTGTCTTCGTTTATAATAAATAACGGAATTATCTTCAGCAAAAAGTGAATATTTGACAAAAAGTAAGTCAAATTATCCGATATATCAATTGGAAAACGCTTTTATATATTTATAATTTGTGTTTCAACTTCGACTTTCATATTTACCATATCGACATGTGATTATAGACTTTAGTCTAACTTCAACAAATTTAAATGGAATCATTCGGACCCTAGACATTTCTCAATTAAAAAAAATCGAAATCAGATAACGTTTGGGAAGATATCGTGTGACATAAAAAAACCACGCACCAATTCGAGAACTTTTTGAACTTGATACTCTGTCATTCATTCCATCCTTAATGCATGTGTAGGTCAAGTCGGCTAAACTACGGTTGTTCACGAAAAAACTAGATTTAAAACTGGGTTTTACGGAAGCTGAATTTTATTCCACAAATGGAGATGTAACACCGCTGCAGGCGATGTGTACACAAAAATTTGGTCACAATTTATTGCACTGGTTTTACTAGAAATATATTTGTGTTACACAATACCAATAAAGAGATAAAAGATGGAAATTCTCTATTTGCCATTTCGACCTCACGAGCGTTTAGACACGTATTACACATTTTAAATCATATGTTTATTTATTTATATCTCTCAGTTCAATTCACTTATTATATGTATACACGCGAGGTCCTAGCGGGATACGCACAAGTATTCGAGCGCTATATGACACGGTCCTTATACACCTCGCTCGCTTCTTTAACATTTATAGATCTTTTCTTGCAAATTCGCCTATTTCGAGGGTTCCTGACATCACCTATTTTATTTAACAAAGATTAAACATGACCAATTTGGTCATGACTTCACCAACCACGACCAAATTGGTTATGTTTTATTGGCAGACTTGGCCTTCCCCGGTTCCACTTTCTACACATTTTTTTCTTAACTACATGGTTCCACTTTCGCATTGTGTATCTGTTTCGTCACTATTTTATCCTGTTTTCTTTCTATATATCTAAACTAAAGAGATGCTTTTTTCAGGTTTGGTAGTTATAGATATTGAACTCATCGTTGCAAATGACGTCGTTGTAATTAAGTGAAATAAGAACAACAACCAGGAGACAAAACAAACTTTTGAACCAAATTGTGATCGATCATTTACATAACCCTATAAATCATCTCCCACGTACGTGATTCGTACTGTATGTCACTGTGCCTTATTGCATTTGGCACCATACTATATCTCATATCATATAATTCTTCCATCATCTTTACATATTCATATACCTACTAATTTGCTAAAAACATTCACAAAGTTGAACAAACCATTAATTATTAAATATTTATTTCGGTGTAAATCCATAGTTTGTTAGTAATACACACTTTACTTACTACGTATATTAGGTGCGATTTATGTTTACATGTTAATCCAGAAAATATAGGAACTCTATAGGAACGTACCTCCAGAATGCTATTCGCGCTGCCCCGCAACAGCTGCCACAAGGAGGCTGATTTTTTTTCTAACAATGGCACGATAGTGCAGTTACGAGGCTGCCCCAATAGCATCCTGAAAATGTTGTTATATTGGACTCCCCGGTCGCCCGGCGCCTATACTTTACCTGTAAGCTGCTCGCGTAAAAACTCTGACAGTGTGCTTTAAATAGAAATATTTTAACAGTCTGTACAGCGAGCAAACCGACGAGCTATTTAACTGTATTAAATGTAGTTAAGAATCTCTAAAAAATGTACGAGTATATTCATTTCTCTTTCCGGCTCCAACAACAGTCACGGATTGATGACTATCTGTAACCTATTCATGGATCCCATTCCAGTGCGAATAAATACGACACTACTGCCGTGAAATGACGAAAGATTAGGTATTCTGTAGATTCTGAGCTGTACTGCGGCACCAGGTGAATTTTTTCTTTTTTACATACAAAGTCGGGAGGTAAATTTGTTACCATAGCCTATGAATACCTGCAATGCATTAAGTATCGCTCGCGCAATGCCACCTATGCTACTAAAACAGTAACTTCTTAGGAGCTTACTGGTAACCTCGCACACTCGCACGAATATAGCCCTCCAGGAAGTTGTCATTTAGCTGTAGTTTTTCAAAGAATTTTCACAGAATTTCTATTAATTCACCAAGTTTAATAAAAATGTGTTTCCTGTATATATCTACAAAATTGTATCTAAACCGAGCCCCAATTCGAGATTTAGTAATTAGAGAATATTAAAAAGGGTATCCTTCATATGTCATACGAAGCTCGATATTGTTAAAATACTTATTAAAAAACCCTATTCGTCGAACCCACCTCCTATAAAATTGAAAAATTAACTCGCCTGGTATCATTTAATAAATGACGATGATTGAATAGCCTTTACATGCTTTGCACAGCAATGTAATTAATTACCGTATGCGCCTGTTATTAAACTACAATATGGCGCTTAATTAGGTACGTAAAAAAATATGTTATGTTATAAATAGATTGGATGGCTCTCATTTATAAATAAAAAAAAATCCCTGTCGAAAGCAATATCTTAACTGATATTTCTTAAAATTACACTGCTTCACTTTATCTTTTTATTAATATAATACGTAAGTATTTTGCACGAACAGGTCACGTCAGGGACTATTGAAAATGTGTCGGAAATAATTGAGCTATTGAAATGAGATATGAAGGGATTATTTGTATTGGGCTATTACAGAAGAAGGGCGAACACCTACCACAACTATCATATTTGAATAATTATTATAATTAATAATAATTTGAACTTGATATTATTATCATAGTATCCCTATTGACATTATTTATTTGTAACATCAATTAATACTCGTATCTTAAAAACCTATGTTAAAAGAGTTTTTCGGTATTTCTTCTTCGCCAATTATAATTTCCAAAGTTGATTGAAAACAAAAATGGCGAATATTTTTTTATCTTTAGCTGCACATATTTGCATATACATTTTTTTATAATATGCATGCATGTACATATATATGGCACTCGCTTACGACACATATATGGAGTAACGGTACCACCGGGTTTTAACAGGTCAATATAAGTAGATCTATCTATCTATCTATAACTTCACGCCAAATTCCTTACGGGGTAGGTAGAGAGAACCGAGCGCCACGCGACTCGATCCTTACATACCTCGCTTCTTTAACATTCATTGCTCTTTTCATGCACGCTCGCCGGTATCTAGGGCTCCTGACATCACCTTCTGATAGAACACGACAATATGAGTAGAGATTCCCAAAAATACACAGATATATCTTAGGTTTGAGCATATGAACCTATTGTACGCCACAGGGGCAGTCTCCATGTTACAGACCTAAAACAAATAATATGAATGTGTTATTTTTTTTTGCATACCGTTTTAGCATGTTCTTTCTGGGTTAGATGTAAGTTTATGATTGTACCCGAGAATTTACTTGTAATCATCAATTTTGATTGACACGAGTAAATTCAATGGTTTGTTGCTTTTTTTTTAAATCGCATTATTTTTGTTATTAATCTTCTTCTTAGCGTTATCCCATTTCCTAATTCATCAGGATTGGCGGGATCCGCTACCTAAGTGTAAGGATTTAGCGAAGACACTGATCTTTACATGGAGCAACTGCCGTCAGATCTTCACAACCCAGAGGAAACACCAGAACCTTATTAGGTTTGGTCACGACGTTTTTCCTTCTTTGCCGTGAAAGTGACAAATAAGTACATAAATCCGAAGGCACGAATTTAAGTGGTACCAGGATTCGAAACAGGGATCAGTTGGTCAATAATCCTTATCCACTAAGCTATCACTGCTCCTATTTTTTTTTTAAATATTTCAACATTAATCATTGTTTTCTATCCAATTAACTATATTTGTAGTCGTATAACTAATTAAAAATTCTATGACAGTATTAATTTTCCTAAATGTAGTAATTGTAATGTGGGCGGCAAACAATGTACAAGGGTATTCGGTTTTTTTGGACACATCGTTGGTGTAAAGATTTTTTTTATGACAATTAGAATCAACGGCCGGCAAGCTAATCGAATAGAATTAGGGCTGCAAGGACTTATATTATAAAATGTGATATTTTCTGTACTAGTACTAGTAGTATTAGTTTTCTGAAATGCAAAGTATCGCCTATGATTTTTTCTTTTGAAGTTAATACTTTTAAAAATTTATGATATCAGCGGAATAATGTTCAGTGCAAACTACCTAATAACAGATGAACACACTAACAGAGATATAGGTAGTTTGCACTGAACATTCATCACTTCAATCACACAATTTTCTTAAACAGAGGACAAACCTTTTTCATTCTTTTTATTATCATTGTTGAACCATTTTAGATAGTGGAACTATGTCTAAAGCAACGTAAGGTTTTTTTATTTAAATAATAATGAAATAAATATTATATAATTAAAAACCAATAGTCTTTTTAATTGTGTTCATTATTGTTTGCGTGTAAAATCATAAAAGCTAAAGCGTACTATAATATATGTATCACATAACAAACCTACTATATATGTATAGTACCGTCAGTACAGTTAGGATTAAAGAGTTTTGGCTAGGTCAAAGCAGTATTCCTTATGCTTTATAGGAGAAACTAGTAACCATAGCGTAGGCCAAATTAGTTCGTCCTAAAGCCGATATGGACAATCGGTTTAGTCTAGGTAGAACTGGTTGGTCCTACTTAGAATAGGCACACTTTAGGATAAACTAGCACGTCGTAGTCTGAACTAATTTCGCTTAGTCAAGATGATTAAGCGAAAGTCTGTTGGTCTGTATGGGAGTGGATATTCCCCGATACGTCTCCTGCACGCCCGCGCGCACTCCACCGCTTTTTGTTCGCCCTGCGAAAAATAAAATACTATTTTTATTACATTAGTAGTATAAAGTTCGTATGAAGTTTTATCATGGATGAGACTTCGTGTAGTAGATAATTGGATCAAGACAGTGGAGAGAAAAGTTTCTAGCGGAAATTTTGCAGAGTGAAGACAAAAAGTCTTCTTATTATAATGTGTTAACATTAGATAAATATTCAAAACTTGTTAAACAAGTGGAAGATGCGGAAAGGTTGGAAAAATCACACCATTACAACAAAGAAAACTGGAACGATTTGCCGTACTAAAAATTGATGATTTGAAAAAACTTATTGCACGGTGTGAAGAGAATATAAAATGTTCATCAAGCCGATGAGATTTATAATGTAATCGACACAACTTATGTAGATGTGGAGCACAGTGATCGTAACAGGATATTAACCAAGACATAAAAAAAATGCAAATATCTCAAAAGAATTGATAGGCCTCTATTTATCGATGTGTTGTGTATGCCAAGAGAAGAAGACAAAGAAGAAAAGAGGTCTAGCTTCAAAGCCAAATCTTAATTCAGAAATGAATAGGAAATGCCAAGTTGATTTGATTAATTTTCAAACTGGCTGTGTTTGAAAAATTTTAATATATTTATTGTTTACCAAAACCTGTTCTTTTGTGTTAATATCGAAAAGTGCTGAAGAGCTGACTCAAATTCAATCTGATAATGGTAGAGAATTTATCAATAATGTTATAATAGTGCTGCTACTAATCGGTAGCGGATGCAAACAAAGTAGTTTAAATCAATTTGCTTGTAAACTTGACTTTAAAATTGTGCAAAGAAAACCAAGAAACATTCAAAGTCAAGGTTATACATGGTAACCGATATATATATATATATAAGTTCTTGATTTAAGGACAACGAATTGACGAAATGATTGGAGAGCTTAAGCCCGCCGAAATGAACTGGACAACGAAACGATGAAATGCGTCGATTCGTTGTCCAATTGATAAAAACTGGTATGAAACAATCACCATACAAGGATCTATTCGGGAACGTACATAGATTAGGAATTTGGACATCATGGTTAACCAAGGAAATCATATACGATATTAAGGATGTGATGACTAAAGGAGGGCATCGGAGATGATTGCAATAGTGACTAGAACGACGATGGTGGTGCTAAAGTTGCGAAAATTGATACAATGGAGTTTAAAAATGCTAGAGAATTGGCGACAAAAAATCTTGAATAAACATATTATAAAAGTGAAAGCTTTCTCTGACAAGTCTTATCCACCAGCCGACACCAAATACAATGTGACCATATTGCAGGTACAATTTTTTTTATAAAAAATATTTATGTATTAGAAAACATTTGTTTTAACTACTTTTTTATTTTTTCACAACTGAGCTCGACGTTTGAAATCGGATTTTTTTAAAGAGATTAACTTGTTCATTGAAATGTTATTTGGGAATGCAGGCAATAGTTAAATATTCAGTTTCAGGTCAAGGGTTTGTGAAAAGCAGCTACATCAAAAACTGTTCAATAAACAGATGCAGTTGCATGAAGAAAATAATTCTGCAATTCTAAATGGCATCTAAGTAAACCTTACAAAAATAAATATATTTACTTTTTTTTTATACATCGTCGGGAGGCATACAAGTATATGGCCCACCTGATGTAAAGCAGTTACCATAGCCTAGTAACACTTGTAATTATTTGCGCGATGCCTCCTCCTGCGCGTGAGTGAGGTTACCAGTAAGCTCCTAAAGAGTTGCTGTCTAATGCTGCTTACACAGCAACTCCTTAGGAGCTTACTGGTGACCTCACTTACACGCAGGAACACAACAATCCTCTAGGGAGTTATTATTTGGCTATGGTTTTCTGTGAGATGGAGGAACTTTCCCAGACGGGCTGCTTTGATGAGCTCTACCTCTCTTAAAAACACAATATAAGAAAATAAGTAAATAAAACTAAACAACATTTTTCTACTTAAATAAATCTTAATTATACCTAATTTTTTTTATTGAAACATTGTTCTCAACATTGGAATTTATCCAAGTTTTATTCAGTTTACCTTAAAATCTTTGTAGAATACAACAAAACGAAGTTGATTCCGACATAGGCATATGACACACTTTTGGCCTAGACAATACCAGTTTCGAGCATAGGACAAATCAGATTGACCTAGGCTATACTGATTTATCCAATCGCGTGTATGGAGGACTAATTTGATCCAGATAAAACTAGTTTATTCTAAAGTAGTGTTTTACTGGTAACATATACATATGGTATACGAATGTACGATGAAATTGCTCAAAATCGTATTGTTCTCACGGTGGATAATTTTGACAAGACAGCGTGCGAAATCTGAGTGCACTGTGTGCATAGGCCCACAAAGCCCTGCTATGTTCACTTCACAGTGGCTAGTTTGAGTAAATGGTGCCATGTGGGACAAAGCTCAAGACTATGGAGTAGACTATGCGCCATTGTCAAGAGCTTCGTTGTATTCAAACTTATTTGAATTGCAGATATACAGTATTGATTGTTCGGAAGTCGTATATAGGTTACAGAGTGATACGGGTCTGGCCGTTTGAACAATCAGTGAAATTGACGTTTATTATGTTTTATTGTTTCGTAGTGTAGAGTCTATTACCTCTTGTAGAAATTGAACGAAGAGGTTGTATAGCTCACATATTAATTTTTAATATAAAATGAACAAAATTATCCTATTTATATTCCTATGTTTAGTCAATTTCGTTCGTATACTTCTTCAGAGATATGTGGGGGCCTATCACATATAACTCTGAAGTAGATAATTGTGGACGTCGAGCAGAATATTCTAAAAATTGTAGCTATATGTTATGGTATTAGTTATAAAATATATATCTAAACTAAATTAAATAAAAAACAACATTATAAAACTCTAAAAGAGCAGTGATATCTCAGTCGATAAAGAACTATTAAATGACTAGTACTGGTTCGAATCCTGGGCATGTAACACTAAATTCGTGTTTTCGAATTTATGTACATATTTGTGATTATCACTTGCTCATCGGTGAAAAAACTGTAAGGAAACCCACATGTGCAAGGAATTATATTTTGAAAGTCATAAGACCTAAACTAACAAAGATCTGATTTTCTTTCTTAGTAGTGTAGGTTTAACGACGATCGTAAATGTCTATATCGGTATCTTCGTCAAATCCTTAAGCTTAGGTAACGGACTCCACTAATACTAATGAATTAGAAAACGGGATAATGCTAAAAAGAAGAAGAGCAACATTACTTTCTCATTTATATATTATATATTAGTCTGGCCATAAATACTGTTACAATTAAAAATAAACAAAATATTACATTTGAATTTGGAATCTATCATTTTCCGAACCGAATCGCTGTGATTGCATTTCACAAAGTAGGTATGGAGCCAAATGCATTTTTTAAACTCTCCATACGCTTGGTAATAGTAAAATGATTGTGTACCGGGCTATTAATAGGTACAATGAGACCTCCTCTGTTTATGATAGAAAAAGATCTGGCCGTCCACGTTGTGTTCGTACGAAAAAGGTGTTCAAAGCAGTAAGGGAAAGAATTCGAAGAAATCCTGTCCGAAAGCAAAAGATTTTTATCTCGGGAGATGAAGATAGCACCTAGAACCATGTCGCGTATTTTAAAAGATGACTTAGGACTTGCAGCATATAAGAGACGTACTGGTCATTTCTTAACTTATAATTTAAAAAAGAATAGGGTGGTCAAATCGAAACAACTACTGATGCGGTACGCAAATGGAGGACACATAAAAAATTTGTTTACGGATGAGAATTTGGTTACAATTGAGAAACATTTTAACAAACAAAATAACCGTATTTATGCTCAAAGGTCTAAGGAAGCTTCCCAATTAGTCGACAGAGTGCATCGCGGGCACTATCCGACTTCAGTGATGGTTTGGTGGGCTATTAGCTATGAAGGAGTGACTGAGCCATACTTTTATGAAAACGGTATCAAAACATCGGCACAAGTGTATCAAGATACCATTCTTGAGAAGGTAGTGAAGCCCCTTAACAACATCATGTTCAATAACCAAGAATGGTCCTTCCAGTAAGACTCGGCGCCGGGTCATAAAGCTCGGTCTAGGCAGTCTTGGTTCGAAATGAACGTTTCGGACTTCATCAAAGCTGAAGACTGGCCGTCGTCTAGTCCTGATATTAATCCGCTGAATTATGATTTATGGTCAGTTTTAGAGAGTATGGCTTGCTCTAAACGCCATGATAATTTGGAGTCCCTAAAACAATCCGTACGATTGGCAGTGAAGAATTTTCCCATGGAAAGAGTGCGTGTTTCTATTCATAACTGGCCTCAACGTTTAAAGGATTGTATGGCAGCCAATGGAGACTACTTCGAATAAGCTTTTTATATTTTAAATTGTTTTATATTTATGTATTAAACTAACACACTGTAAAAGTAATAAATGTTATTTGCAATAGTTTTTTTTTTCTTTGTTTCAGTATTTATGGCAAGACTAGGTATATATTTTTTTTATACTACATCGGGAGGCATACAAGCATACGGCACACCTGTTACCGTAGTCCATTAACGTTTGCAATATATTGAAGCATATGCAGCAACTCCTTGGGAGCTTACTGGTGACCTCACTCACCCGCAGGAATGCAACAACCCTCTTGGGAGTTGTTATTTGGCTGTGGTTTTCTGTGAGGTGGAGGTACTTACTTTACCCTACCGCTCTTAAAACATCCAGACCAGGACAAACAGACATGTTAATGCACACAAAATGTTTGCCTTGCGTGGGACTCGAACCAACAACTTGAACTCGAACGAGCCTTGGTGTCAAAGTTGCGTTATTCACGACTGAGCGACCGAGCTCGTCAAAATATTTGTATGTATAGTCTATTTCGTTTGTATACTTCAGTGTTCCTATCACATACAACTGGGAAGTCTACTTCGAGTATTATCTATAATACTCGACCTCAAGCACAATAGTCTATCTGTTGCCATACGTTATAAAAATAATTAATTATAAAATAAATATATGAACTGATCTAACTAAATACAGCATATTAAATTCCTAGTTACCAAAACAAATGCCGTCTTACTGAAATAGATATTGCAATTTAGATGGTAATTTAGAATTGGGTGTAAGAATGCAAACCATGAGGTTCACTGGCAGTTGTTAGCAATGTAGCAGGCCTAGCAAAAAAGAGAAAACGCAGCGAGATTAAAATGCTTCCCAGCTGTGAAAATACCTTCCTTTCTTTTTATGCCACCATCCATACTATTTTATAGCAGCCAAATTATATAGAATTCTAGTGTTACTTCTTTATATCTGGTGGACCGTTTGTTCAAGGGTCAAATTATAAAAAAAAAAGATTATTAGATGAAATAAAAATTTTCATGATTCGATTTTAAAAACATCGAAATATTTTCATATTATTTTTAAGAATGTGCACGTATATGTACACGGAATGTGCATATATGTTGGTGTATATGTGTGAGTATGTAGGTGCCTCTGTAGAGACGTAAACAAAAGTTTGCTCATAATTTTATTTTGACGAATTAAGCCCGTATTTAATTTTGAGATGAAACAAGTCTGTATAGTATTAGTTGTTTAAAAACACATTTTTTTTTTATTTTCACCTCACAAAGTAAGATATCTGTGCAACTTGTCAGGAGGAAAAAGGCCACTTCCCCTGGTTTCGGAAATATTTGAGTTTATTCCACTTAATTTAGGGCCTTCATTCCGTAGGAAGTAATATTCAATTAACTTGAAGTTGAGAACTTAATTGAATGAGCCATCTGTAACAAAATGACACAATTTATGTTGATTTTAAAGAAACTGAATATCTACAAATTTTTTTGTGCTTTATTTTCTTGTATTAAGTGTAAATCAAATAAGCTAGCGGTGCCTTCTACGAATAAGTTATTAGGGCCTATGAACGCTAATTATGTTAGGAGTAAGTAGTTGACATAGTCACAAGTTGGTCGCCTGTCTACTAAGGCAGTTGATTCCTCACAAGTGAATTGCTAACCTCAAATACTCACGATGAATAAAAATTCAATTTTCTTAAAACCAATGGACAGGTTTTGTTACATCCACATTCAGCCGCCATTCCAACATGTTCATTAATTAACCGACATAAGGATTAAAACCAAGAAATTTGCATATCTGTCTATGCTTAGCTATAATTATGTATGTATATAGATTATCAGTAATCCTTTCACAAGCTCTGTAAGCTTTCGCAGTGCGTTGGCCTTTGAAATACTTCCGGGAACATCTGGTACGGTACAAACGCAATATGTGTATATGTGTACTGTAAGTCGGAGAATATTTAGTGTAACCACATACCTAATGAGTCAAACTGAGTTTCCAGAATATAACTTCCAATAGGAAGAAACTAAACGGATGAGAATTGAAGCTGGATTTTTTTATACTGCATTGAATGGAGAACAAACACATCACCCATCTGATAACAACGGTTACCGTAGCCTATTAATACTTACAAGTTGACACAGGGTATAACGTTCGCCTGTTGTAACTACCACTGCTATCGTAGTAACCAAGCTGAAACTAATAACTTCAAACACTTTCGGAAAAACAACAGCGCCCCAGTAAACTGTTATTTCGATGCGGTATTTAATATGCAAAAATAGTCAATCAGTAACTAATTAACTACTTTCGTATATTATCGCGATAAAGTTTACCCATGCCCTACCTCATATTTCCATCAACTTATTTGTTAGGTAGGCACTATGTAGAGCACCTTGCTCTCCGTATGAGAATATCATTAATTCTAAAAATGATGGTTAACACCTTAAGCCAAAAATATTGTGCGTGAGGTTACCAGAACGCGCAAGAGACATTCCTTGAATCGCAAGGATCTATAGGCTATGGGAACGCTTTACGTAAGGCGAATCTTATGCTTGTTTGTCACCCGATGTGGTATAAAAAAAAATATATATAGACGTATTTTGAGCTCGGTTGCGCAACTTAGTTAGTAACGATACGTTGACACCAACGCTAGTGGGTTCGATTTCCACACAGTACAAATGTTTGTGTACATGAACATATATATAGTCTTAGATTACGAGAGGTAAGGCGCATCAAAATTACCTGTCTGAGGAATCCACTTCACAAAAAGCCGCAGTCAAATAACAACTCCATGGAGGGTTGTTGTATTCCTGCAAGCGAGTGAGATCACCAGTAAGCTCCCAAGGATCAACTGTGTCATCAGTAAAACTGGTATTAGGCAAGTAATACTTAATACGTTGCAAAACATAAATAGACTACGGTAACCGCTTTACATCATGTGGACCATATACTTGTATCCTGGCGTTACATAAAAAAAATGAAAAATGAAATTAAATACTAAAAATGTATGTAATTGCCCTCGTATATGGATAAGAATTGCTCATTAATAGTAACAGGTAACATATGCAAAAGGAAAGTGCTGTTAGTGGACTTCGAACCGGGGACCTTTGTGACTATATAATATAGAACTTTACATACAACGGGACCGAATAGGTAATAATCTATCGATATATAACTTCACGCCAAATCTCTTGCGGGATAAGCAGAGTGAACTGAGAGCCATGTGACTCAATCTTACACACCTCACTTGCTTCTTTACCATTCATTGCTCTTCTCATGCATGTTCACCGGTTTCTAAGGCTCCTGCCATTACTTTCTAACAGAACACGACCACGATCGGTCTGTAGTCGCAGTGGTTGAACTTATTTTATAAATCACTACTTGACCGAAGCAACTATTGTGTATTTTATCGCACTACCGACATTGTGAACCGAGTAAGTGCGATTATGAATAATTACTTAGTGGAATGTTATCAATTGCATGTTCATGTTGTTAAACAAATATAGGCTATATCTGAAGGTAGCTCCTTGCCTTGGAGGCCGGCAGGCGTGTGTCTGGGGTGGGTGTGAGTGTTGACGGGGCCGATGGGGTGTGCGGAGATCGGGCTGTGTACTGTGCTGTGCTGTGTGTGGAGCTGGGTCCTCTCTGCCTACCCCGCTGGAGACGTGGCGAGAAGTTATGTATGTAGACTATATATTTTTTCAACCTAATTGTTGCTTTAAACACACTAAATTGTAAACATGTTGTAATTAAGATTATGTGATTATTTTGCAAATAGGCAATGGGCTGTGTGTAGGTATACTGAAGTATGTTATATTTAGCCAGATGAGAAGGAATCCCGATTCTCAAGATACAGGTCAGACCTAGTTTGAGAATCGGGGCCCATAAAACTACAAATGTTAATTGGGTGAAATTAACTAACGATTGGATGTAACATGTTGTATTGGTGAATAAATCATTAATTTGGTAATAGTAAGTCTTGGTCTTGGGAATTGATATGCTCGCAGTTGAGATGATCAATCTAGGTGGCACTTACGTCCTGGACGCCTTCTGGTAATTAAGCAATCTATGCTGGGGAACTGGAAGGTCCCAATGGACTGGAGACGCGCAGTCATCATACCCTTGTATCAGTACAAGGGGTCGCGCATGGACTGCGCCAGCTTTAGGGCCATCAGTTTGATCAGCTTAGCAGCAAAAAATATATGGAAAGGTAATTGAAAGGAGAATGAAGGGTGAAATCCGATGGAATGCTGTGGGAGACACAAGGAGGATTCCGCAATGGAATGGGATGTACGATCAATCAAGTTTTCTTGTTCCACAATATCGTAGAGAAGCGTGTGGCCATAGACCGCAAGGTTTTCAGTTTTATGCATCTTGAGAAATCATTTGATAGGATCTGTCAATCGAATTAGTTTAATTTAAACCCAACTTATTACTGTAATTACTCTCTTACTCTCACAAGATCTATATATTATTTGATTTTTTTTTGGCGTAGCCAGTGGGGGCTCTGGCGACCGGTATCACAGGTTACCTATTTCAGGCGTCAGTGTCACACAAAACAGGTCACATTTATTAACGCCTCTGTAATAATATCTACCCATGTTTTAAGTATCTTTTGTTAAGTTAAATTACCATTTCAGATGGCGAACACTTGCAGAGACGACCGCAGCAGCCGAGGCAGAGACGACCGGAGCAGCTATGGCAGCGGCGGCATGCATCTACTAACGGTAGTGGGTGGGTACTGCCCGGCAGTAGTTCGCACGAACAAATCGGGAGCGGAAGCACACAAAGTGATTAGATCAAATTGCCTGTAAATTTGAGTTTTGCAAAGTAACGCCTGAATCTATTAATAAACTTAAATCTTCTATATACATATATACCTACATACATACAGATAAATAAAATTGGAGTGTGTGTTTGTAATGTTAAAATAACCGCTTTTTACTAAATGTGATATGTACACGGTACATATACCAAAATGAATATTTTTACAATTTTTGTCTGTCTGTCTGTCTGTTTGTTCCGGCTAATCTCGGAAATGGCTGGACCGATTTTGACGGAACTTTCACTGGTAGGTAGACGACTGTTCAGAGCACAATATAGGGTACTTTTTATCCCGTAAATGTTTAGGGTTCCTGCGTAAAATATGAAAAACTGTTAAAATTAGTGGGAAATATCTTCCCCTTCAGGGGACTTTGCAATTATATTTTTATTATTTTCATAGAATACGTATTTTTAAATAACTACGCATTATTAAGTAATAAAAATAAAATAAATATACGTTGCCTCCCGTAAAGGTCAATAGATGGCGCTGTATGTAAATTGAATCGCTATATGGTTGCATCTACGACCATGAACTTTGTTTTTTTTTTTAAACAGATAGGATTTGAGGTCTATAGAGAAATAAAGGCTACTAAAAGCCCAAATCTCATGCGTGCGAAGCCGCGGGCTTTAGCTAGTAACTAATAAAAATACAACAACACATTTTATTAAATTACTTTACTGAGTCATAAGAATTGGAGAACAAAATTGTTTTATCGTTGCCTGTAGTTGGAGGCTAGCATAGAAACCATTTTAACATTTTTATCCCAACACGTTTGTTTAAATAGAATTTAAAATACCTGCAGAGCTATGTGAGTGGCGTAAAAAAATAAGTAAATTAACCTTTCGTAAACAACGTGGCCGTAAAAAGTATCATTTGGGAAGTGCCCTAAAAACTAAATGAACTGCGGTTGTCCTGCCCTGTCATTGTATGAGAATGCCCCAATAATGTTTCCTTTTTAACTTGTTATATTATTATTTGCTTTTTACATGTATTATTTAATATAGCGAACCACGTAAATACTTTATGTTCTATATATATGGGCTCTACATTATATATTATATGTTTAAACTATTTTTTTTATTGGTTCGGACAATGCACATAATGCACATGTAATAAAAAAAGTACAATGATGTAGCAGTAGAGGAAGACTCACCTACCATGACCAAAATGGACTTGTTTCATCTGAAGGTGATGTTAAGGGCTATGAATATTTCGGAAACGAGTGAGGTGTGTAAGGATCGCGTTTTGTGGTCCTCCGTTTGCTGTGCCTACTCCGCAAGGGACCTGACGTTAAGACTACGGAACTACGAGCAAATCTAGTGACCAGTCAGAACTCGTTATATACGTTTTCCCATACATTTCGCGGTCATATATGACCACCCGGGTTTCGAAGGGTTAAGCAGATTGAAATAACGATATACTTTTTGGCTAACTATGCTATATATCTTTACGCGAAGTCCCCTATAGGGTAGGTATAAACAATCAATACATAACTCGACCCTTACATGCCCCACTTACTTCTTTATCATTCATATCGCTTCTCATGTTCACTCGATTTCTAGGGCTCCTGACATCACCTTGGGATGAAACACTACCAACTTTATCATTGCAGATTAATCTTGGCCTTCCTCGGCTTCTAAACTCATTCTCTTATACAATTAATAAATGATTAGTTTATTAACTATATTTTTCGAATTTTTGCCATTTTTAGAAGAAAAAAGCCGTCAAGCGTGAGTCCAACTCCCGCTCTAAGGGTTCCGTAAAAAATATTTTCATAAATTATTGTTGCAAAGTTTGACACAATAATTTATGAAAATATTTTTTACGGAACCCTTACACGTGACATGACATGACATTGCTTGGTACCAAATTTCATGATTCTAGGACAACGGAAAGTAAGTTATAGATCTTGATTCAGTTACGAGTATCAAAATATGAGCATAAACGAGGCATAAACAGCCGTTATCTTTTGATTGCGTTTACTAAAAATTACGATTTATTTCACTGCTTTAAGAGATTACTGACCTGAGTATTTGATATTATATAATTTATATATTATATAGATATGATAATTTCAGCTTGCTAGCTTCACCCGGTCCTGAGAAAAAGGGTCTTGACAGACAGACGGACAATAAAGAGTTCTTACAAGGGTTCCGTTTTACCTTTTATACGGAACCCTAAAAAACAGACGTGAATTCTAAAATAATTTACACTTTACTTTGTGATACCTGTCTCGTAAGGCTACAGTAGTCACTTGATATCAGGTGGACCGTATACATTGTGTACTTCCCGACGTTGTACAGTGTCTTAAGTGCATTAATACTATTTCGATACGGACATGTTGAACGCTTGGCTAGACAAAGGCAGATAGGCTAAAATGATGACTGAGCACACTCATAAATAACCCATACATTTGGCACTGTACCAGTTCTACGATATATGCTGTTGGAGCTTAGAGCGGCACCATACATGTAAATTAGTATTAGACTAAGATTCAACTTACTATAAGATCCTTAAATTAGCAAGGACAGGGAAAATAGAAACAAATTAAATAGGTATAAAGTATTGTCATAAATTAGCAATTTAACCAGACCTTAGAACTTCATGCTTTTGATATTCATTTTTTGTTAGAATTGTGAAGAGCTTCTGAGATAAGATAGTTTAATATTTTATTATTGGATTATTTCCATTATGTTGCTATTTGTGGTTCTGTGTCTTTATCCTTGATATTTCTTCTTAGTTAAGTAATGACACAATTGAAGAAACAAAGATTACAAAATTATTAGTACCATAATAATTCTTGGCATCAGACCTTATTAGACATTTTAATTCTTAATTATATAAAATAATATTTTATATAATTGTTTTTATAACTTTTATTCATTAATATAGAGATTTATATAGTTTGAATTATACGTACAAAGTTCCCGATTGACCCCCTTAATTTTTATTTTTGCTTGCAGTAGTCAACGCAATCCTCACTTTTATTTAATAATGTCCACCAATAGCACTTAAGTGTTATAAAACATGAGACTTTTTTACGGACAAAACCAAATATGTCTTTAGTTCTTATTATGCCAATTGTGGGTTGAACTCGTAGATATTTGGTCCTCTATCACGGTAATATAGAAATGTAGACAAAATACATTTGTTTTTTATTAATTTCTTTGCTTTGGCATTTATTGATAACCTGCAAGATATGGCGAAAGTTTGAAACTATAAAGTTTATTGACCATAACGAGAAAGTCTTTCCCCATTGGTTAAAAAATTAAGGGATGAACTAGCTATGAAAACACGTAACAAGGGAGATATGATGTTAAAGGGTCAACTGTGAACGTTGCCGATAGGTAAATAGATTCATGATACCATGAAACACAAGTAAGTTCCTCCTACAATATTATTTTATTTAACTGCTCCCCTTCACTCCCTTCACGGTCCTATATATTAATAGATAAATAAAAATCAACGTATGTATGTTTATCCTCTATGGACTCAAAAACCACTGGACAGATGTTGATGAAATTTTCAGGGAATCTTCAGGTTATCCCAGTGGATAATACGGTGAAGTTTGGTAGCGATCAAGTCACCCGTGTGAATCCGGGACAGGTAGCTAATTAATAGATAAATTAAGCTGTAAATTACACGTTGATCATGTATGTAAACAATTAGGCTAGATTTCATATACATTATTCACATTACAAAAAATCGCTAACCAAGAGGCCGTTTTGATGACTTACCTTGCAAATTTCGTATACACATAACTAAAATATGGCGTCCCGTTTTGGGGAAACTCAACAAATAATAAAATGCATTCAGGACCTAAAAATGGTGCATCAGAGTTATTTGCAAACATAAAATAATGGCATTTCATTGCATAAATAATATTTATAAATCAGCAATATTTATAAAAATATGTATTGACAAATTTCAAAAGGAGAAGAAGGGCGCCTATTTCTGATAAACTGTGTTCAATTAACTGTGAAACAAAAGTGTACTGAGAAAGTTTATTTGGAAAGACTTATCAAATTTACATTACGTTGCCACAAAGGGTCCTAGATAATTATATCAATAAAAAGCCATTTTGAAAATAGTCCTCATAAAATGTTTATAGAATAATGTTATTACAAGATTGCCGACTATTTCATCAAGTACATTTTATGATTGTATGTATTCTACGTACTAAAGTCAACAGATTACAATTTTGTAATTCATAATTATGATTTGAACATGTACATGTACCGTAATTGGTACATTTATGAATATTATCGTCAACCTTAATGGTACGTGATATCCTCCATCGCAATAATAATTGTATACTATTCACAATAATGTATAATTTATTTGATGTGATTTGAAAAACTTCGTCTCGATCCATTAACTTCAAAACTTTTTAAATGGTCTGTTATAAATGCAGGTTGATATGTGATCAGCGGGTACCGTTGTTGACTAAGATATAGGAGTTTAAGGTATAGACAAATTTCAAAGCACCACTTCGAGAACATTTATCCAATCTACTTCGTTATAGGTACTTAACATTTTGATATTGTGTATATCTACCTATCTGCCTTGAATATTTTTTTGCCCTGAATAATATTTTGTAACAGTTCAACTCTCATTCGCCTCTCACCTCCGTGACTAAACTCTGAATTACTTTTAAGTAATACGTTTACGCATAAAACTTGTTTTCAGCACTTGCATGCAGAATACTGATAAAGAGCCATGGGAATATGAAGTTTCAAGAATAAATCTTCTGATTACCATGTGCGATTTGAATGAAAATTATTATCATTACATGTATTTTTTAATGTGATTGTATTTATGATTATAATGCTATCGTTTAGTCGGTACAGTTGGATTTGGCCGTAACGGTAATATAAGTCACTTTTACCTTAAATTTCTTTACCACCATTTTATTCTATCTAATGCATTAGGTGTTAGGTAGCTTTTTACAATCACACGATCGAATATGGTGGCCTACTAATACCGAAAATATATGTATAAGGCGGAATATTTTAATTATACGTCGAAAGATAAAATCATTTTTATACCCGATTGTCATTATTCAGAATAATTCTATAATTGCTCTGAGTACAAACTTTACGACTTATAATTGAAAAAAACAAACTAAATAATATTTTGCAAATAAATCAAGTGACAACGAAACTCTATTTATTAAAAATGTTCACAATTTAACGAATCCATCTAAAGATATGTGCAGATCCCCTTGAGAAGGCGATTCAATTTTAATAAGCTCTCTAAGAGGCAACTTACATTATCAAGTCCCATTGCGACGCTTCCGTACCGCTCATTGTGTGAACTCATTCCCCTCAAAGAATACTTATTATAAGGAAAATGACGCTCTGAAAATAATCCCAGACTTTTTCAAGCTATCTCATTGTCACGCTCATCGGTCAATGACTGCGACCTCTGAGTACTCAGACGGTACCTATTCATAAAACTAAAAACAGTCTTGTAACAGCTTCATAATTTTCATGTCTTTCTATACCGAAGGTTTTTACCGTAACAGAATATAATTTCATAGTTGAAGTAGGACATTCTCGTTATTGATTTATCTTCAGATGATAATGAGGGATTTATTTATCTTCAGTCAATATGGTTATTACGATAGGATAGGATATAGAGTAGTTTGTGACCTAAGTGATATATAAACATCTCGTCCTTTGTATACATATTGGATACATAGTCAGTTATTTGTTACCAAAAAATGTTTCTGACTAACATAGCTCTCTAGAAATTTTTGTTAGTTAGCTGCGGTTTCCTGTAAAGTGAAGGTACTTCTCGAGTGACGCCATATTTCATTTCATCTTTGTGCTTGTTACATTTCACCAGTGCCTCGGCTTTGTCGCATCATATCTTCAGAAGCGAATATATAGCTCATAATTTGAAACATCTACGATTAAAACAGGGACCAAATATATTTTGGATTTTAAAAATATTCTTAACGTTATAGACATAATTTTGTACATTCGAGTACCATTAGAACTGATAATATTACTTCTGTAAATATAAACAGATAAAAAAAACTATTTTTTTGTGTGATTGAACTGCAAAATTGCAGTTCTCGGATTTTTTCCTTTACTTGTGCTAGACTACATTGCTTCTTACCAAATATCATGATTCTATATTAACCGGAAGTACCCTATAGGTTTCGATTCCCTTGCGAGTGTCAAAATATGCGCATACACGAGGCATAAACAGCCGTATCTTTTGATTCTGTTGACTTAGAAGTTTGATTTTTTTCACTGCTTGCATATCTGAGTATTTGATATGAAGTTCAGCTTGATAGGTCCTAAGAAAAAGGGTCCACCTGCCCCTGAGAAAAAGGGTCTTGACAGACAGACAGACGGACTACGAAGTGATCCTATAACGGTTCCGTTTTTCCATTTAAGGTATAGAACCCTAAAAATTGGATCCTAAAGTTTGGTGGCAGATAAATATAACCATATTTTAACAGTAATTGGATTTTTATTTCAGTGTTTTTGAGTGAAATATGTGTACTTTTTTGCCTCTGAGAGTATCCTATAGTATTATAATTAAAGATTTTTTATTTATGAAATACAAAATTACAGTACGACATGACTCAGAGGTGCCATCGGCTGACTTTGTACAACCAAACATAACCGATTAAAATGTTTTTGAGTGAGTTTAAGAGAGGTAGAGCGCATCATAGCAGCCCTCCTGGGGAAGTACCTCCACCTCACAGAAAACCGCAGCCAAATTACAACTCCCTTGAAGGTTGTTGTGTTCCTGCCTGTGAGTGAGGTCACCAGTAAGCTTCCAAGGAGTTGCTGTGTAAGCAGCAGAGGAGTCATCAGTGATACTTAATATATCGCAAACGTTAATAGGCTATGGTACCCACTTTACATCAGGTGGGCCGTATACTTGTATGACTCCCGACGTAGTATACAAAAACAGTAAAATTATATTTTTGGTTTTTGAACAATTTTTCTGCTCGCGGCTTCACTCGCGAGGAATTCTGTTTGTGAAAGATAGTAGGTATTTTGATTCCGATTCCGATTCCGCCTAAGTGTCAGGACTGTTGTTTATGTTTGACCGCTCAGTGTTTTGATTGTGATTGCTTGAAACATTTTTTGCATCGAGCTTATACAAATTAATAAAATGTTGGAAGGAATATTATCTTAAATGTGAAACATTAACAAGATGAACAGCGCCACCAGTAGCGCACAGAATTATGCTGCAGAATTACTCTAATACAGTCGGCCACAACTCAAGCTACCGATATTCTTCGCTTCTCGCGCTTACGTCAAATGTGAAAGAAGGTAATCAGAAACGGAATAGTGAAACAATATTCTATTTGGGCTAATACAGTATAATCTAAATAATCGAAATAATTTGTTTCACCGTAAAAAATACTTTCAGTGCTATGGCAATAGAGACGCACTTTCCAATTCAAAGTTTGCGATATCATCACTGTCGGACTAATATTATTAATTAATTAAGAATTAGTAATATTTATTATTATTTGATCTAAATACCGGCCAAATGATGCTTCTGGCGCAAAAAAAAATGTTTTTCGCACTTTTTGGCATGTTTCTACCACTCGCATCCATTCTTCCAATCCTAAGGAATTCTTTTTTTCCAAAAGTAGTGTTTTTACAGAAGTGAGATTCATTCCCATATTTTTCGCGGCAACAAAACCTTTCACCTGGACCAAATATTTACAATTGGATTAAAATGTTTCGCCATAATTTGATAATTAAAAACTACTACTATTTTGGATATTTACCACACAGCTATTTGTCACCAAATTAGATGTAGGTACAGTTTACCAATATTGGATTGCTGAAATCTTTGTCAACGGCTATAGACACACATATGCTCACGGACATTATTTTTTATTTTAGTCGAGTTTCTTATTTTAATTTCTCTTTAATAACAAAGTGTTGGGATGAATATTAAATTGAACATTTAAATTATACACGATTTTAATTTTTAGTAATATAATAAATTAAACTACCCAATATTTTTTTTATACTCGTATGTCCCAACCTAACCACCGCTGGACTCGTAAAAAAAGTGTATCGTTCGTGGACTAAAAGTAAGTACAGCAAATGACTTGTTTTATTTACGGGATGAGGTAATCCCCGAGCTCGCTGCTGTGCGTTATAGCACACAAAAATACTGGATGTTGTTTCATATAGGATTGTCGGAGTCTACTATCTAAGGATTTGGCAAAGATACAGATTTTGATATAAACCGACTGTCGTCAGACTCGCACAATCCAGAGGGAAGACCTTTCTTACGTTAGGTCACACGTATTTCAAAATTAGGATCAGCAAAGGAAGAGTGACACCTCTGGGGTAGCAAATGTCCGTAGGTTGCGGTAACTACTTACCATCAGGCAGGCCATAAGCTTGTTTACAACCTGAGTGGTAATATATATATATATCATTTCTTTAGCATCCGTTTTCCTCACAATATGTTTCTCCGCCGTGTAAGTGATAATTGATAATTAAATACATGTACATAAATACGAAAATACGATCATAGCGGTACATACCCACACCGGGATTCGAACGAAGGACCAATCGGTGAAAAGACGAGTTCGTTACCTACTAGACTATCACTGCTCTAATAATGTACAACATAATATTGCTTTGATAGGATGTGGATAATTCAACTCATTTTATAAACATTTCATAAATTGATTGGGTAGTTTAATTTATTATATTACTAAAAATGAAAATAGTGTTTAAATTTCAATATTTAATTTAATATTCATGGAGTAGTAGTACACTTAGGATGTAGTACACTTTTAAAGGTGAAAGGTTTTAAAGGTGAACTACCACCCCTTTCGGGCTCTCCACGGATAAGATATGGGTTGCGTTAGGTTTTTTTTTTAAAAAAAAACGTACACCCCTGCCATGGGCAAGGCGCTTTTTACGGCACTATATATACGTATTTCACACTATTTAAAATCATAAAATATAAATTAAAAAAAAAACACATTCATACATCATCCTTTCTTTCATTCCACAATTCATTCTTCCATTCATCTTTCAGTTTTATTTCCTAAAAATTTTCATTTTGCCCATTTTAGAACGTCGGTGAAACGATAATGGCTGTTTCCAAACTTCCCTCCCCATACTGCGTCAGCCACCGCGATCCCATCGGCTATACAGAGTATAGCCGAGGTATACACCATTAGTCCTAGGTGGAGCTGCTCTGCTTGCTAGACTGACGCAGTATTTTAAAAATTTTGTCCTACCTTTTCCCACCACTATTTCGGAGACTGTAGTTTCGGTGACCCGCATTCCCAACTCCTGCTCCAAATCGTACCTCTGTTTGGAGAATGCGGAACACCGAAACAATATGTGCTGCACTGTCTGGTCCACGCCGGGCTCGCAAAAGCATGATGGATCATCCGCGCACTTGAATCTGTGCAAGTACGCGGAGAACCCACCATGCCCCGAGAGGACCTGCGTAGTGATGCTCGACGGGACCATTTTACCCACGTTGCCGTACGCCGCCGCCGCACTCGGGAAGAACATCTTCGTTGTCGAAGCTGTTGTTCCCAATGTGTATGTCCTGTCCCATTCGTCAATTCATTCTCATTCGTCAAAGGTATGATCCGCAAGGGGACCTTGCGGATCATACCTTTGACGAATGAGACAGGGCAGCGGTTGTAATTTGGCCGCCTCCGCAACCCCAGTGCGGCGATCCTGGCGAGTTCATCGGCACGTTCGTTCCCCTCCAACCCCGCGTGTGCCTTGATCCAGAACAACGAGCCGCTCTTACCCTGGCTTTTGCACAGTTTAAGAGCGTCCCGTGTCTGCACCGCCAGGGGATGGGGGGGACTCGACGTTCGCCACCGCCTGGAGCGCCGCCATGGAGTCGCTGAAGATACCAATACTGGGTCCATCGCAGCTCAAAGCGTACTCGGCCGCCGTGCAGATAGCTAGGAGTTCCGCCTGGTAGACGGTACAGTAAGACGATAAAGCAAGCTTGAGGGCCTTGGTTTCGGCGTCACCGTTCCATATGGACACAACGGCGCTAACCCGGCCCCCAATCTTGCTGCCGTCCGTAAACATTCGCAGGGCAAAGTTGTTCCTCGTCCACCAGGCTGCCGAATGCCAAACTATCTAGCTCCGCGGGATGCGGGGCCTCGATCTTCGAGGCCATCCGCTCGATCTCCCTGTCCCCGAGCAGCGGATGGGGTAGCCCCCTCTTGGCCTCGTATAAAGAGGCGACTTCGCGCACTCTGAGGCCAAGAGGCTGCACCCCAGCCAGCAGCAGTGCGGAGTTCAGGGAGACCGTGCAGTAGGCTCTGCAGATCTTCTGAGCGAAGCCCCGCTGTACGCTGTTGAACTGTTTCTGGATACCCAGCTTATTGACCGCTGGAGCCCATGCGGTGGCAGCGTACGATATCGTAGGCTCCACTACGGCTGAATATATGATCTTCACACTTCAGGGTTGAGTCCCCAACTGACGCGGGCCGTACGCGCAAGGCGTATATGGCTATTGCCCTTTTACAGACAGTAGCCACGTGCGCGTTGAACGTCAGACCCGCGTCAATCGTCAACCCCAGCAGTTTGATCTGCCGAGACATGCCAATGCCTATCCCACCCATGGTAAGGCGCGGGGTATCATACCGAAGTTTGCGCATGATCAGCATAGCGCTGGTCTTTTGCGGCGCAAACTTCAAACGGTTTTTGACATGCTCGAGAGCGGCATTGGCCTGTCTCAATATATCCAGCGCAGTGTTGCCGTCGAACATCAGCACGACGTCATCGGCGAAGGCCTGACAGTGCACCCCTGCAAGGTCGAGTTGCTGCAAGAGAGGGTCCAATAGGAGGTTCCATAAAACTTTGGTGGCGTACCTAACTCTGACCGTCCTATCGCTGAGATAGCTGTCGATCACTCTCCTCAAGCCCAGAGGACAATTTTCCTCAGCCAGTCGTAGTTTGATTGCCGGCCACCAGGCATTGTCGAAGGCTCCCTCTATATCCAGCGAGACGAGAGTGAGCATTCTCCTCTCGTCAAGCTTAGCGCGGATGTACCGCACCAGGTTATAGAGGGAGTCTTCGGTGCCCCTTTGTGACATAAACCCGTACTGGCGAGTACTAATCCTCGGTAGAATGTGGTGCTTGAGGCGAGCGATCAGCATTTGCTCGTATACCTTGCCCAAGACAGGCAAAAGCCCAATCGGCCTGTAGGATTTAGGCCTTGCCCAAATCCTACAGGCCGATTGAGCTTTTATACGATACTTTGCTTGGTTTCCGAAGGACAATTACGAGGGCCCCCTTCCACAGCCGAGGAAAGTAGCGGAGGGCTTGACATTTATTGAGAAGGACCAGGAAGAACTCAGAACTGAAAACTTGAACATGCGGACACAACAGCGATATTTATAAACTACGTTGAACGAAACGCGTATGCACCAAGAATGTCATGGCGCTTACAACGTTTTGGTCGCGAGAAAATAATGCCCTATGAACGATCTAGCGCTTCATGTTTTAATTGTTTATTTAGAGGTAACTAATGTTTAAGCGCTGCAGCGAACTTAATTTCTAATTCTCACCAAAATCTTACGGTCAGGGTCACGTGTCCTGACGCGAGTTTAACATCTTTTACTCATCCCAAAAAGTGCACAACGCCGTTAAAGAAGTTTTCACTTCAAAAAAATGGTTTTGGTTACCTCTACTACGAGTACTACTACTTCGGGTTAGATGACGCATTGCATGATCATAACCAATATACGTACAGACCTACCTAACCAATCGGACAGGTTAAGGGGTTCTATATGCCCATAGTAGTATAAAAAATATAACGCTGTGCCTTATTGTATCTTGCAAGAGATTTGTTAGTTAGGTGAATGTAAAATATAAAGGTGGGAATGATTTAAGCTCCTTGCATGCATTATTGTTTCAGCTGAAAGTGTATTCAACAATTCGTACCCTCAATTAAAGTTGTTCTTGCAAGGCAACACAAATGCATTGTTTCTTGAATTCTCTTGCAGTGTGCAATGCGACCGCACAGTTACACATAATAATCAACGGGAAACTAAATTGTTATAGGGTAACTATAATTGTAAACACTGACTATTGAAAACAGTTAATTCTTATTTAATTAATGCAGCTATTTAATATGTTTATATAATTAATGTGCGAACTTCAAGCAGAGCTGGCATCGTGTGCGTGATAATTAATATTGCAAGCGGCAAAAGGCTACGGTAACCCCTTTATTCGCGTGGGCTGTATGCTTGTATGTCTCCTGATGTCGTAGAAAAGTCAGAGTAACCGTTATTACCTGCGTAGATTTAAGAAGACAGAAGATATATAATAATATAATAAGCCCGAATTTGTGAATGTTCACGGACAGTTAACTGCTCCCTTCTCCTATCATCACCTTCTTTTCTTGTCCTATAAAATGCGCTCTCCAAAACAAAAACTTAAACTAATTTTTAGCGTGATTTTAAAAATATTGATCTGAAACGCTTGACAGAGGATGTGAGCCGTATTGACTGGTCACAGGTCTGGACTTCTGATAACGTTGATTCAAAACTTGAAATCTTCACACGCCTGCTTACTGATTTTTACGACATTCATGCTCCAATTAAACCAGTACGAATAAGACATTTTCCGGCACCCTGGCTCACGCCTTCTATCAAGAAAATGATGAAAAGGAGAGACAGAGCTAAGGCTGCGTGCAAACATAAACCCACTGATGAGAACCTCATTGCTTATAAAAAACTGCGTAACATATGCAACAGATTGTGTAGGGATGAAAAACGTCGTCATATTCACACAGCTCTTAGTGACAACGTGACGTCAATTGGCGTGGGCATTTTCTTGAAAAAGGTCACAAACTTTCCATCACACTTTCACACAGGCTTTGGACTGTCAAATTAATGTAATAACGTTAAATTTGAGTATTTAGTGTTACGACAACATTAAAGAATAGATAGACGTGGTTTGATATTGAAAAATAAAAAGCTATCGGATAACGTTTGTTGCATTAACTGGGCTTGTTTAAAAGTTCATCAGTTTATTTACAAGTTATTTACACATCTCAATCACGACACTAAATACAAAATTGTTGCACAAGCGCACCCTGGCGTTCTATACAAAGGTTCCTATCCACCTCATGGCGTACGTAACGTCCAGATACTCGCGAAAACGCAAGGCGTAATGGGCTGGTGCTCCATCGTGCTGGAAGTATAAACACGTACACACGAAACTGTTGCTCACATTGAAAACGGCAGTACAAGTTCACCGCTTGTGCAGTGATGTTATTAGACTCGCGATAACAAAGTACCATTTGGAGAACGGCTGGGCAGATCACCCGTGCGAAGCTTTGTCGAGTAGCGAGTACTATATATTTTACTGTTTGTTAATTGTCAAAATATTATGGCGTGTAATCAATACTCACATATATCAACGTGATGTCTTTGAGCTTCTTTCCGGGTCATAAATATCGAATGTACTAATAATGGTACAGGTCTATTAGTGATATTCATGACCTACAGTATGTCGGATATATTGTACAGTCCGTGCGATATCTCCCGATACCAAATGAAGGAAAACCTTGGACCATTTGTATCTTAAATCAAAAGATAAACTGTACAGGCAGATTTTTGTCAAGTTTACGGGATATATCAGACTCATGGCTCTCGATTAAAATGTTCTTCCCTGAGGAGACTGATTTGGTTTATCAGTTTGTCGAAATTTAACACCACAAAACCATTTGCCTGAATGAGGCACTAGATAATTTCATTTACTCTAACTTTATCATAACACACATTGAGTCATTGAGAGAAAGCTTGTGTTCTTGATGTGGATATTTCCAATGTCATTAATTTGCACAGAGTTTTAGAGATAATGTCAATATGATTTAGAGAAATTTGATGTGCTCAAAAGAATCGGAATCAATTAACGGATGTGCATCATTTCCGAAGAATTAAGCAATATTCTACCTCCAATAGTAACCTTTACAACTACGTTAGACAATAAATTAGCAACATTAAATTAAGCTCTTAGTACAACCGCAGAGTTAAGTGTAAAATGAAGTAAAGCAGAGGGTAAGTACGTAGCAATTGACCCACATAGAGTTAAATGGAGTCATTAGCAAATCAGGTAAATCACCTGCTATCCCGACCTTCCCTGTTAATTAGTCCCACTTTATTATACCATTAAAGTGCTGTGCACCTATAATTTAATAACCGTCATTTAACAAACTAGCTGTCGTCAGTAACTTAATCTACAACATGAGAAGGTTTGAAAATACTTTCTTGTGGGATGTTTTCTAAGAAAATTTCGATAAATGAAAATCCAGCTTGACTTAGTAACTTATGTGCTGAATTAATATGTCTTCAGTCAGTTACTGTACAACAACTGAGGGCGGAATATTGGTAAATTATAACATTAATAGGAAGTTTATAACTATTATATTAAAAAAAACTTTACATAACCATATTCTACAATTAAGTCGCCCAACATTTTTTCTGTTCTAATATACTCGTATTAGTTACGTCGTTCGTGGTGCTGAGAATTTAGCGCCTGCCTGTCTGCGCTTAACTGCAAATCCCCACATGTTCTTTGCTATACCACGTGTTCCGAATTACTTTTGATTATTTTTGTTTGAGCAGTCAGAACCCGTTATATACGTTTTCCCATACATTTCGCGGTCGTATACGACCACCCGGGTTTCGAAGGGTTAATACTATCATAATTTATAAAGTGTAGAAATATTATAATCGTCAATAAAACGACATTCCATATGATATACTGAAACATCTACACAACACAAGGATTCCGCAATAAATGCAAAGCAGAAAAATGCGGAAAGCAATGTGCAACATCCTTTGCCACGAAAGTAATATAACACAAACAGAATCTCATAATGCAATACAACTGCGAGTTGCGAAAGAACCGATCGCAATGGTAGCTTTAGCAGGAATATTCAGCTTCTGCGAATCACACTCGCAGTTGCAATACGCATTCCCAATATGGACTCATTCGTAATTAATTTAACACGTTGTTTTTTGAATTAAACAATTTTAACGGAAGTATCGCCTGTATTATTTATTTTGTTGAACCTGACATGGCTTTGCAGCATCCGTGGTCGCAGGAAGATTTAGGTGACATTTGTCTTACATTGGTTATACAATTATTACATCTACCGACATGGATGGATTAATTATTTATATTTATATATGTTCCGATTCACACAAAAATAGCTCACGGTGTCCGAACGTTTTTGAGTAGATCTCTGGGTTTGTGACTCGATTATTTTTGGAACTGGATCCAAAGCAGGTGGTACTTGCCAACCATCTTCTCTATTGAAATTGAGGTGTTTTCTTATTTCAATAGCCTCGCGTGGCATTCTAGGCATGTGGCGATTTTCCTTGGCGAGGGTTTGTGGTTTATCGAACCGGATGTAATGATTTGGCTGGTCCAGTGTATGTTCACATACTGCAGAGTTTTTATCACGCCTATTCTTCATGTCAGCAAAGTGTTCTTTCACTTGAGTAACTATGCTTCTCTTTGTTTGCCCTATGTATGATAAGCCACATTCGCAGTCTAATTTGTGTACTCCTGCATCTTGTAAGGGGATATTACACTTGATAGGTCTTAAAAATTGTCTGATCTTCTTATGGGGCTTGAAATAAGTTTTAATTGAAGCTCGCCGTAAGATGTTGCCAATTATGTCTGTGACTCCCTTTAAGTATGGTAAGATAGCAGGTTGACGTTCAACTGTAGGTGGCTTCGGGCGGCTTCTGTGACGCATGTGAGGGAGTTTGTGACTATTGCTCCGCATATCTTGTTTTTTCCTGGGGGCAGGTTATTATAATTTGATAGCCACATGTATAATTCATACAAAGGTAAAAAATGTCGCTCGCTTTTTAGTGATTTTAAATTACCAGATTCCTTTTTGATGAGAGAGAGATAGAGATGGCGTTTGTTCTGTATCACTGACTCGTATCAAAAATAAAATATTTTTAAACTAAAATAACATAGCAGCCTCGATCCGTTTGTAAATAGCATAAATTTTAATTATATAAAAATAATCTAAGTAATAATACTAGCAGACCAGGTAGATGTCGTCCTGTTCGGAAAAGCATCTCCACATTAAAGATGTTTTTTTTTTTATTTCGCGATTTAGTAATTATTTCTAACGAATCTACAGTTATGGAAATTCAACTTCACTATTCAGAAGTTCTGTCAAATTTAAAATGTAACATTTTTTTTCTCTAATTCTATATAATATTTTGAAGAAAAATCTAGTAAAAAAGATATTTGGTATAAAACTTTGCAGAATTAACCTTTCTTTCCGCCGTGGTTTGTAGATAAAATATTAAAAAGATATATTATTAAATTAGCTTTTAAACTTCGCTCCGGACACATGTCATCAGCAAAATTTGCATTTTTAATGAGGAAAGCCAAATTGTGACACTTGCGGAACCATAGAAGATGTACATCACTTGCCACAACGATTAAAATATACCACATCACCAGTAGGGTAGCGGAGTAGGCATTTACTTGCGTTGCGACAAGTTTTTTCCATGTCCTCACCCGCATCCCAGACTCCTGCACATTTATTTCTGGAAGTTACTCTTCATTATTCAAGGGTGCTACTTGGCGTGTACTAATATCCATCTTTCATTCAATCTCAATCAAGTTCATAGCTCACACATAACGTTTGCATAAATCGACCACTGGATTCCACGTTCCCGACAACTTGAAACCGACTTCTCAATTAAAAGTTCTTAGCAAAAACAAATCGCGGTAAGTACAGTACCTACAATAGTAACTAATATTACCATATCGCGCTATCATAAAAAACAAAGAGTTACATTTTAAAAGAATGCGTATCTTCTGTAGTGTGGAAATTTAATAAGAGTAATGTTTTCGTCTCTTGTAAGAGAATTACCAATAACAAATTTAACATTGTTGGAGCCTACGGACTGATATAGTTACTAAACTAATTTCCACCCTCAAAACTAATCCGTCTCTAACGACTATCATTATAATGTTAGACGAGATGGGAACTATATCGCATTAAGCGAAAATTGGGTGAACAAGCCCCCTTGATAACTTAACTATACCAGAAGAGACAACGTACCAGGAAATGTTTAATGATTTATCCGCTTGCGTTTCTTGTTTGCTTAAAATTTACAAGTATTTTAATATCGTCTCTACGTTAGTATTTATTTGTCCTCTTAAAAAGTACACCAGTAACGAAGTATGAAAAATGAAAAGACTTTAATTCATTAATTATAATAATAATTTGTCTTACATTGAATAAGCCCAGAGTTTCCTTTTAAGTAAAAAATATACTTGTGATAGAAAACCCTGCTCTTCCTTATTTACGGTAGCTAAATTATTTGGATTTCACCACACAGGTGTACATCATTTTACAATTTTTAAATTTAACTTTGAAATGGAAGTAAACTTAAGTAAAATTTTTATACATTACAGAATATTAGCAACTAGATTCGAATGGTATTATAAAAATATATAATTATAGGTAGTCTGTAAGTTTGCTCGAGTAGTGTGAGTGTGTATTTATATGCGAGAGCGTACATGCGCATGAGGTTGAGTGTATGTGGGTGTATGCACGTGCGTATATCACGCATGTGTATTTGAGAGCACGCTCGTGCGTATGTATAAGAGAGAGACAGAGAATATGTGTGTAATGAAGGATATGCGTTTGTACGCATACATATTTCTGTTGCCATAACTACATATGGGTGCTACATATAAGTATAATTCTTCAATTCCTATTAATATCTACGTTAATTTCAAATCAATAAAAGAATTAAAATATTTGTACATTTGTCTACAGGTTTTATTTAATAATAAAATTAAATAATAGTAACTTGGCAAATATGTGTATATGTATCTTCACATCAGGTCCCTTGCGGGGTAGGCAGGGAAAACCGAGCGCCATAAGACGCGGTACTTACACAACCCACTCGCTTTTTTAACATGCATGCATTTTCTTCATGCGCACTCGCCGGTTCCTTGGGCCTTCTGATAAACTACGACCAATTTGGGCAAGGTCTTTGGAGAGCGTATATTCTTCGGCTCCCAAATTCTTCCACTATCACATTGTAGGGTAAGATTCATTTATTTTCACTTTAAGAGTTACTATGACTAAATAATAGGATTACGAACACTTAACAGTGTTTCCAGCTAGATGTCAGTTTTGTGAGAAAGTCTTATAATTAAATCCTAAGAGTACCAATATATTTGAAAAGAAAGAAGTCCGAACGAAAATTAAAAAAAAAAACTGAATGAAAGTGTACATTTATCAAGCATACGTTTTTAGCAGGGATGGAAGATACACAACTGAGGCTTTTGGAGGGAATACTGTAAATAAACTGTTAGTAAAATGTGCCGGCCGGCGCTAGTCCGCGTGAACTAATCTGTAGCGGAAGCACACAAATTAGTTTTGATTACATTGCATGTAGTTATATTTCTTGTCACAAAATTCAAAATAAATTTAGGCGGCCGTTTTTTTTTCGATAAAATATCAAAGTTATTTTATACATACATACATATCATCACGCCTGTCTCCCATTTGGGTAGGTAGAGACTATAGAACGCCAGGTGCACCGATCCAAACATACCCCTCTCGCTTCTTCCACACTCATCAACCTCTCCGTTCATGCTCTTCGGTTTTGGATACTTTTGATTTGGCCCTTTTTCAACACATCACCAATTTGATCTACGTGTGCAGCGGACTCTTATTAAGTTATTTTTAATGTCACAAAATTTACTCTAAACACAAATTTTTCGCAGATGCAACACATTTTTCCTCATTATTTTCCTGTTTCGACGAGTTCGGTGGTTCAGTCATGAATGACGCGACTTTGACACCAACGCTCGTGGGTTCGATTCCCACACAAGACAAACATTTATGTGCATGAACATGTCTGTTTGTGTTGGTCTGGATATTTTAAGAGAAGTAGGGCAAAAAAATAATATAAATAATCAAATATATAAATATATAAATAATCAAAGCAAAAAAATTCGTCTGAGGAAGTACCTCAACCTCTTGGAAACCGCAGCCAAATAACAACTCCCTAGAGGGTTGTTGTGTTCCTGCATGTGAGTGAGGTCACCAGTACGCTCCTAAGGAGTTGCTGTGTTAGCAGCAGAGGACACATCGAGCGAGTGATACTTAATGTATTACAAGCGTTTATAGGCTACGGTAACTGCTTTACATCAGGTGGACCGTATGCTTGAATGCCTTCCGACGTCGCATAAAAAAAAAACATTATCAAGACCTTAAGGTGTATTATCAACACTGAAATATGTATGTACTTACTGGTTCTCCTAAGGTCACAATTATGAGCAAAGAAGCAATTATTATGCAATTTACTTGAAACATGTTTATACTCGTATATTAAATGTAAAAAATGCGATAGCGACCTGAATATCAATGTTGAAATATAGTCATGTATGTAATTAGTTTATCATTATGCGATCAAATAAGTGTCACAAAGATATGAAATAAACCTAGTAATTACGTAATTTGATGTTATTTTACTTTTTTTTTTAATGTAATATTGTACACTAGCATTTGTCATGTATCAACATGAGCCGATCTCGGCAGGTATTGGTACTCTTGCGAATGTCAGGGAAAATATTGGGCTTTTGTAATGATATTTGGAGGGATTATTAGACTGGGCTATTACAGAAATTTGACGGACGCCTGCCATAACTACGTATCATATCTATATCATATCATATAGTTACTTCGGACAGGCGGTGGATAGATGGACCCCGAAAAGAAAGAGAAAGTCGGCCGGCAACACCGTCGTGAGTTACTCAGGGGTATCGAGAGGTATACTGCGCTTTCTACGAAGTTACTCGCGGCGTTATGCTCTTTAACACTTCCACCCCTTGTGCTTTATCGACCCGTCTCTCGATGGCCAATGAAGGCAGCTAGAGCTGAGATTCATGCAGGCCTTGTTGAGTTTCCACTCCAACCGGCGAAGACACGCCCGTGACAAATGCCCTAATCTACTGGAACACTTGGGTACACGTGGTGTAATTGCGCACCAACAGCTATACACAAGCAGCCCTGCGGGGTTGATTATTTACATCATTAGATTACTGTTTCTATGAATTTCCCAATTTTATCGTAATTAAGGTTGTCTTAAATAGTTGGTATAAGGGGGTATAATATTTTTGTGATTAAGTTTTTCATGAAGGGACGAAGCTTGGCTTGTTAACAGTTCCATGTCTGTATATGTATCTTTGTTAAAGAGTGTCTGGAACTATATCCTAAAGCTTAGAATAGAATAGAATAGAATAAGATGTATTGCAGTAAATGTGGTTGATTACAGGTGAAGGATATATAATTTTTGACTCACACATTTAGTCTTAGGAGACATGCAACAGACATATAAAGTCACTACCTCATAAAATCAGAGTGTAAATTAAATTATAAACATTAATTGATATTGTGCTATTCTGTAGGTACACAATAATCATTCAAATTTCAAACATGTATTACAATTCAATTTCATTAAATAAAAAATAAAATAAATAAAAGAAAATAATAATGTGTATGTATAAATGGATATGTCATTCCTTATAACTAGAAACTAATTGCCATGCATTTCAGCCATTATAAAGCGTATTGTAATCAATAACATTATCAATATCAAGTCAAACAAAGCCTACCTTTTAGTTGCAAATATTCTTGTACACTATAAAAACATTTGCTAACTAACCATTTCTGTAATTTAATCTTGAATTGATTATAAGGTAACAATTTAAACTCTGCAGGTAAATTATTAAATATTCTTATTGCCATCGGATAACAATTTGAACTATATAATAATGTCTTCATCACAGGGAATAGCAGTCTATTTGGATATCTTCTGCTATACTTACATGGAACGTCTCCACTGGCTCTAAAAAGACTAGGATACGCCTTTACAATTTGACAAATTTCGTATAATATATATGCAGGGTAACGTTAGCAAATTGAGTTCTTTGAACAATAGTTTGCAGCTTGTGGTTGGTTCAACATCAAGAATTATACGAATACATTGCTTTTGAGAAATAAAGGCCCTATTTATTTCTTCTCAGACATACCCCCGTAATGCCAGGAATCCAGATAGATTGGTGTTGGACTATGTACTGCGGACGACCCAGTTTTAAAGTAATTATGCACATAGCTATACCTATGCATTTTAAAATATTCAATAAAATTCCCTATGATATAAAAATGTTAAATATAATTAAAATTATTCTAATGGCTAAATAATAAGGTATTTTATAATATTGCTGAATGTGCACATTACAGATGATATATTCATATCATCAATTTTGTACGTATAGTGTGTTTATTGTGTTAGAAGTAGAATAAGCATATAATGGATGATTTTCCATTCTAGTTGTTGACTGTACTAACAAAAGCATAACTAACGGTCTGTAAAATAAAATAATTTCCTGATCAATTATTTGAATATAAAAAGATGGAAAAAAGAGGAATGATATTGATCTAAATTTGATTTAAATTGTTTTAGGATTTCAAAATCATTTTGAATTTGTTACAAGGACACACCTTCATAGAATATTTAATTGTAAGATAATCTCGTCAAAGATTTTAATAAAATTCCTATATTAGTTAATAAATGCGACGAAACGTTTTACTGCGTCCGCAGTTCCGCACATCGTGGTATTGGCTAATGTTCGATAATCCCCGTTTTTGCAGGGTCTGCCAGTATGTCGTCAGCTGATATTATATTACGTAGGTATATTATTTGCTATTCTAAAAAATACTTTTTATGGATTTAACTTTGAATTCCGTTTCCGTAACCTTGAAAATACTGACTTTATTATACTGAATGACTGATAACGCTTTTGTTTAGCTTGCCCTGTTTGTTTATATGTTTGGGTTAAATCTAGTAATTGAAATTTGACCCCCTTCCTGTTGACAGATTGATCTGAAATTTGGTACACATCTTTAGTTCTGGTGACAATACAATTAAATAAATTCTGTTTCATTGTAAATCCAAAATGGCCGCGCTACAAAATGGTGGTTTACACGTTTTGTCACGACTACCACTGGTACAAATGGTAAGTAGGTACTATGGAGACTTGGCACCAGGGGTAATGCTCACGCATCGCAGACCCTGTAAAGTTCTCGTTTTTCCTCGTCTACATCTAGCATACCTACACCTTTTCAAACGATCTGTTATAGCACAGTAGCGTAGTGAACTTATCCGATGTTCACATTTGGGCATGCCTATTCGGTTGTATTTAGTTTACTTTTAAAATGAAAATATGTTTAATAGATTCAGGCGTTATTTTGCGAAAGTCAAATTTACATGCAATTTGATCTAACCTGCTTTGTGTACTTCCGCCACCAATTAGTTCATGCGGCCTAGCGCCGGCCGGCACCCACCCACTACTATTAGTGCGTGCTACATGCCGACGCGGCCATGGCTGCTCCGGTAGTCTCTGCCTCGGCTGCTGCGGTCGTCCGCCATCTGGAACAGAATCCGCATGCCCCCACCACCACCGTCGCTGCCACGACTGGCCTGGTCGTCGCTGCGACACGTGTTTCGCCTCTCCACGAGGCATCATCAGGCGTTGTAGACGTTAATCGTAAGAATAACATGCTACAAGTGACAAATCCATCGCAGTGCCGTCCCTTATATTGAATTGAGAGTGGGGGTGGATGGTGTGAGCGAAAAGATATTTAATAGTGGGGAATGGTTTACGTCAGTCTGTTTGTTCATGAGAGTAATTTTAGAATTTTTATGTTTATTAATTTCTAATTGTTCCCTAATATTTAGTTTTAAACCTTTGTCTATGGTGTAATACATATCAAATTTGACCACCACGAGGCATCATCAGGTTTACTGACTACTGACAACAAATAGACTGACGTAAACCATTCCCCACCATTGTTTTACTGCATAAATATTTACATTTTTTAAATTTAATTGCATTACATTGCAGTAATTAAACTTTATATTCGATTCATACTCGTAGTTACTAAAATGAAACAGAATTAGATAATAAAGATGTGTAAGCGAGTCGCAATCACTTTTAGAAATACATTTTATGTCATTTTACCTACACGTCGTGCACGTATATTAATAAACGAGACTAATGGAAGAGAGGTAGAGACAGTACAGTGACCACAGTGTGCTTAGTTATAAGCAGTCTACTTAAGTCCTCTCTACTTTAAAATAACATTGTAACTAAATAACAATTCCTTGAAAGGTCATTATGTTTCTGCGAGTATATAAAATACAACCATTATATAATAATTATTAATAGTGGGGGAACATCTTTGTCGCGGTGCAAAATGGCAACACTAACAATCCGACAAACGGCTACTAGACACTAAAAATATACCAGAATTTGCCCAGAAAGATCCAAATCTTCGGTCCTGTCGATTAGTACCTACTTAGATGACTTGGATTATTAAGTAGAAATAAATATCATTTCAAATGATAACCCAGTGGATGAAGAACCGGCCCATCGGCCAACTGGTCCCCGGTTCGAATCCTGGTTTACACAGCTAAATTCGTGTTTCCGGATTTATGTAAATATAATTTCCTCGGCGGTGAAGGAAAACATCGTGAGCGAACCCGCACGTACAAGAAATATTATTTTGAACGACGTATTATGTCATACATACTTAAGAAAGGTATGATTTTTTCCACTGGGTTATGGAGGTCCGATGACAGTCGTTTCATGTCAAAGTCAATATCTTCGCCAAATCCTTGGGCTAAGGTAGCGAACCCTGCCGATTCTGGTGGAATAGGAAACGAGAATAACGCTAGGAAGAACGATGACCATCGCGATGTATTATATCTACTTCGCGACATGGCAAAGTGAATGATTACAACGCTGGTTAAAATCTCCAACACTTATTATTTTTGAAGATGTTGAGCTGACAAATAAAAAGTTTAATATGACTATTTTAAATGCTGAGCTTGGCTGCGTTAAAAATCTGAAAGCGACACTTCTTATATTGTACGCGTCCATATGCTACTGTATCCGCTTCACAACAAGCGAAGCGTATGTTTGTTTGCCACTCGACGTAGTACAAAACATATTTAGTTGAAATATATACATATTTATACATTTTCGTAGTACATTATTCTGTAATCATTAATTATACAGTAATAATTCAAAGTAGCGAGAGTTACACTTCAGGAACAGTAACGATGTACCATAGAGGCCGAGCGGACTGAACGCCTGCGAAATAGCGGTGGGGAGACGTCCGCTCTATCCCGCACCGCACCTCACAGTTACCCAGACGTTTTCGTACCAGACCACAGAGAGTTATCTAGACGGCCGACATACAAAGATCACTATCGTAGATCAACCTTAAATTTAGATCGGTACCTATCTATTAGATTAGACATGTTAGCAATAAAAAAATATATCGATTATATTATAATTAAATATAAATATCAGTATCGCACATTCTCTTAGAACGTCTCTTGAATTCACTTCCTAGATAATAAGCTACAACATCTTTCTTGTCTCGTCGAAAATCTGTCAAATAAAACGGATGAGCAACATATCTAGCTTTTCAGCTTGATTCAAGAGCGTCTAAACTACTTTGTGTGCATCTGTTATCGATTAGTTCTGCGAACTATTGCCAGCCGGCATCCGCCAACGACCAATAGTAGATGCATGCTACCGCTGCCATGGTGGCTCCGGTCGTCTCTACCTCGGCTGCTGTAGTCGTTTATACGAATGTTTGCCATCTGAAAAATTAACTTCATCGGACATCATCAACGTGGAGTAATTATCAGACTCACTCTCAGTGCCAACGTCCGAGGCATAGTCATACATTTCTTCAAAATAGTCAAATAAGAACCTTGTATTAACACAAATAAGCTTTTTTCTGTTTTCTGGCTCTAGGAACGCAGGTTCACGGGACGTTTGAGTGGTAATCAAATCTATCACATTTTTTTGGTCATTCCATCTCCATATATACGCGTGAATAACCTTATTATGAAATAAAGTATTCGACAAGAGGCGGCTTCCATCCGTACATAAGTCTAGAATTGACTTACCTGCTTCGTTCACTCTACTATCTCCGTAGAAACTAAGAACAACTTCAAATCTCTACATATAATCACTCTTTCTTTCACCTCAGTTAAATTCAGAACATCTCTCACAGACTCCCAAATTCTCTAGTTCCTGAGCACATGCTGAGTTTATTACTACAACTTAGTTTAAAAGGTACAGCTCGCAGTAATTTTAAAATACAATAACTTTGATCATAATCTAAAACGGAATTCGACATCAAATTACAAAATTATAGTTGAAACATATTACGAGTATGTTTGCTACATAATTTCGAATTGTTGTAAAAATAAATACAATGTTAGTAGATTAACTTTGCAATTGTTACATTACTTTCAATGTAGAATTTCCTGTCGTATCAAATTGAAACATGTTCCAACGAAGTTACATTGTTATTGCTTCACTATTTATAGTTGTGTACCATGGAAAGCCAGTAAGTACAAAATGTTATATTTTCTTTGCCATTGTACATAAAACTATTAAGGTAAATGTTTTTTTTTATACCACTAAGGTGGCAAACAAGCGTACGGCTTGCCTGATGGTAAGCAGATACCGTAGCCTATGGGCATTTGCAACAGCAGGGGTGCCACTCTTGCGTTGCCGACCGTGTAAGAACCTCTTCACGCCTTTCTTGAAGAACCCCATACTGTAGTCCCTTGGGAAAACCTAGGCTCATTCCACAACTTAATAGTTCTCGGTAGAAAACTTCTCGTGAAGCGCATAGTACGCGACCATTGCGGTTCCAGTCTGTGCGGATGAACTCCCAGCCGCCGGCGAGCTGTGCGATTGTAAAACGAGGCTGTTGGTATAATGTCGAACAACTCCTCAGAACACAACCCATTATACAGCCGGTAGAACACGCAAAGGGAAGCGAAATCTCTTCTCAAACTCAAGGGCTCAATGCCGTGTGTGAGTCCAGGATCATCGATAATCATCGCAGCTCGTCTCTGTATCGAGTCACAAGGTCCTAGCTGGTATCCAGGTGCTCCCGCCCAAAGGTGGCTACAGTACTCCATATGCGGTCTGACTTGGGACTTATATAACATAAGCCTTTGCCCCGCGCTGAAGTACTGTTTAGCTCTGTTGAGCACACCGAGTTTCTTGGACGCCAGCTTGACCTTCTTCTCCAGGTGACCTCGATACTGAACATCGCTGGAGTTCTCGATACCGAAAATCCCAATGCTCTTTGTAATTGTGAGCGACATGTTCTGGGAGCCACAGCAAATGGGGTTTTTTTAGCGGTGAACGTGCAAACTTGTGTCTTGGTAGGGTTGAATTGGACTAGGTTCAATCGCCCCCAGTCAGATACTTTAGACAATGTACCCTCCATTTCAGACACAAGTTTATCGCGGCTTTCCTCCACAAGGGACCGAGGGATGTTAGCACGGCCTGTATAATAAGTGTCCCCGGTGCTGTCGTCCGCATAACATGAATGCTGTCGATTGAGAACATGTCATTAATGTGCAGCAGAAACAGCGTCGAGGACAATACAGAGCCCTGTTGGACGCCAGCATTAATGTCCGTGCTATCGGAGCAACTACCGTCTATCATGGCTTTTATACGTCTGCTGGATAAGAAGCTGGCAATCCATTTGCACAAACCCTCGGGCAGCCCGTACGATGGTAACTTCGATAGAAAACTCCGATGCCAGACCCGATCGAACGCCTTTGTCATATCTAGGCCTCACCTTGACTCTCAATCGCCGAAGCCCAGTGGTGTGTAAGATACACTAGAAGATTACCGAGGCGAAAGCCGTATTGACGGCCGCTGATTAGGTCGTGATCTTCTAGGTAGCATACCTAGAAGATCGAGGAGTCGTGTATTTATCACACGCTCCATCACCTTGGAGAGAAGAGAGGTTATGGCAATAGGCCTGTAATTCGACGGATCTGATCTATCGCCCTTTTTGTTTAGAATACTTTACTAATTTGACGGGCATGGTGGCACCGCGGATAATAACGCGACTTTGGTACAAACGCTTGTGGGTTCTATTCTCAAACAAGACAAACATTTGTGTGTTTCATGAATACGTCTGTTTGTCATGGGCTGGGTGATTTTAAGAGAGGTTGGGCACATCAAAGCAATTCAAGTGGGGAAGTACCTCCACCTCACAGAAAACCGCAGCCAAATAACAACTCGCTAGGGGTTGTTTGTGTTTCTGCGTATAGAGAAAATTGGTGTCAAAGTAGATCCCCGGAGTGCAGTGTAGTAAGTGTAACAAATGGTTACATGGTGCTTGTTCTAACATAACAAACGAACAGTTAAATGCATTATCTTCGACCGATTCATACATGTGTGGGTAATATGTAGCCAAAGCGGCTCTCATGTATCTTACGTCGTGTTTCATCAGACGGTGATGTCAGGAGCCCTAGGAATCGGCGAGTATACATGACATGAGCGGTTAAAGCGAGCAAGCGAGTGAGGTGTGTAAGGACTGCGGTTTGTGGCACTTGGTTCTCTTAGCCTACCCTGAAAGAGACCTGTTATTATATTATATTTATATCGTATTATGTACATAAATTTTGAATATATCTGTATCGCCAACACAGAAACTGAGTCGCTCTAATGGCTTTCTTTGATCTGTTTCACATTTTATAAAGTTACGTCATACATTATTATATCAGGGGTATAAATAAAGGGGTAAAGTATGAAATTGCCGATTCGTACTGAAACATTAAAACTCGTTTTTTTCTAAGACGTAACATATTTATTTAATCAAAATATTTACCATTATTATCTATACATTGCAAGTTTATTTATACTTTTGCGATATAACTCTGGGGATCTAGATTCGAAAAACTGTGTGATCGCATTTTGTACTGCTTCCTGTGAAGAAATTTTTTACGACGTAGTAAATTGTCTAAATCATGAAAAAAATGTTAGTCAGTTGGAGCAAGGTCTGACGAGTACGGAGTATGACGTATGGTTTGTAACTGAAGCTCCTGTAGAGTTACAACGGTTTCTAGTGCAGTATAGGCTTTGCGTTATCGTGGAGCAATAATGGTGATCAAATATTCCTTCATTTCTGTACCGATTCAACGAGGCAACAGAAGTTTCAATCGTTTCAATCGATTCACGAGTCAAGGCTGTTTCACTGCCAGTTTATCCATCATTCGCGTTCGAACTTCGCTACAGTAAACATCTGCTGTTGTTGCTTGACCAGACCTGAGAAAGCTATAGTGAATAACGCCATGAAGAGACCACCAAACATTTACCATTACTTTTTTATTAGTAATCGTTGCTTTAGCGCACTGTTGCGGCGTTTGACCTGGGGTTGGCCATTGCATTTTTCACTTACAGTTATCGTAAAGAATCCACTTTTCGTCACATGTTACAATTCGGTCAAATATTCCTTCATTTCTGTACCGATTCAACGAGGCAACAGAAGTTTCAAACTCGCGTTTCTTTCTGCAGATCAGTCAAATCAGGAAGCACCCATTTTTCATATTTTTTTTTATCTTATTGCTTTGATGCAAATGAGTCAATATTGTAGGTAAGGTAACGTAAAACTATGCTGCTAATTCCTGGATAGTTTGTGTCGGATCCGCTTCCACCATCTCATTCAATTCAGCGTTACTCACCTATGTGGGCAGTCTTTCACGTGGTTCATTCTGCAAGTCGAAGTTTCAATTATGAAAGCGTTTAAACTTAAAACGCACGGTGTGTTCATTAGCAGTCTCGTCTCCAAACCCAGCATTGATGTATATTCGTATTCAAAAATAACTCAATTTCCGAATCCATCATTGCCGTCTAAGCAGAACAAAAAAAAAATGAAATTATAAAATCAAATGTTTCCACTACGAAAGTGTTTAAACTAAAAACGCACGGTGCGTTCATTAGCAGTCACCTCTCCAAACGCAGCATTGATATCGCGAGCAGTTTCTGCCGCGTTAGTTCCGCGTCAGAACTCATATTCAAAAATTACTGGGTTTTTCGAATGATTCATCTTTCCCATCAAAGCTGTATAAAAAAATATTCAAAACTGAAAATCAAATATTGTACATTTTTTAAAAGAAAAATGTTATAGTTAACATGTGAAATGTTTTACTCAAAAATCTCACACAATGAATGTTTAATGTCAATTCTCAGTATCTATTACTATAAAACGACAATTTCATACTTAAACCCATATTATATAAGAAGCCAAAAGCCACAAGATACTTGGCAGGCTCCATCATTACACTACTACATTTAAAAATTTAGGTTGTCGTAGATATCGGCAAAGAAAAAACTTTTGAAAATTTTCACGTATCATCAAGATTTATTCACATACAGCGCAGCTGGTTTCGTTACGTGAAATAATCAATGTTATTTATTTAAGTTTTATGTTTCATCAGACTGAAGATTTCATTCAAGCAATGGCAAAGATTAAATGTGTAAATCCAAAATATATGCATGATGTAAAAGTTTGGACATATCGTGATAGTAGATACTCTCCGTACTTGACATCTCTAAACTATACAGCGCTTCAAAGTTGGACAAACAACGTTACTGTAAGTAATTAACACCACTTTTTTTTCTTATACATTCATCTAGCTTTTCATAGACGCATGTAGGTTTCAGGTATTTTTCATTTCCTCCTCCAGTTGGCACCATAACTCATTGAATAACAGCAAGGCTAGTTTCACCTGATATATTTTTAGTACAAATGACCGAACATAATGCAATAGTACCCTAGTGCTCCTGCACATTTTTGGTCTCCTGTAAAGAAACTAAACACACGACACAAATTCATTCCCTAGTTCTACTTATACTGCTCTAATCATTCCTTTCAATGACTATCGCTTTTGTCTTTGTAACATTCACTTTCATATTTTTTCATCTAAATTAATCATTTCTATGTATTATCAGTAAAATAATTTTAAACAATTAGTCAATGGTCTTCAACAAGCCTTTCATATTAACAAGCAAGCACTTTCATATTTTTTCATCTAAATTACTCATGTCTATGTATTATCAGTAAAATAATTTTAAACAATTAGTCAATGGTCTTCAACAAGCCAGGTGATTGAGTCATACTAATAGGCTCAATTCCCACACCAGTGACACATTTGTGTGTATGAATATGTGTATTTATCTTTCTCTAGGTGTTTTCTATGTATTATCAGAATAAATGGACTATAAGTCCAATCACAAGGGATATGCATTATTATGAGTAATATTATTATTTTACGAACTGACACCAAAACTTTATAAATTATAACAATTCGATAATTTCAAGGCAAATCTAAAACTAAAACTTAATGTAATTGCAGATTTGTGTATATAAAATATAAAAAACCCATTTGATGATGATGAAACCCGTTTAGATTTATAATAAGGTGCAAAAAACAATATGACCTTAAGATAGAGCCTTTATTTTGAAATCATAGACAAATAGTACAATTTTATTTAGATTTATAAATAAATCTCGAAATCCCGTAAATGCCCCTGATTTCGTATTATGTATATATTAACATTATAGGAAATTACTACTAACAGGAAATTTCTATGTAGTTAAACTATCAGAAGAATGTAAACAAATCTCTTCTGTTATCAGGTCTGACCAAAATAATTTCAAAGAGCTTGTTCGATGACGAAATGTAAAACATGGCTCAATACGAAGGTACTCTGTAGTATTTAGATTGGTCAAGTAAATGTTTCCTAGATATTAAGTGAACGTGTAACTTGCGGTTCCGGAGATATTTCTATCTCGAACTCTTGAGTTTGAAAGACTTGGGGCCGCCATCCACCACGCAGCGCCAATTCCGGCGGGACGAGGGGAGCCGAGTGCCGCATTGGCACGTGGAATGTGAGAAGTGGATTGAATGATAAGAAGAATGAATTGATAGACGTAATGAATGATAGACTTTTGGATGCTTTAAGTGTGACAGAGACTAAGCGCAAGGGGAGCGACACCGATGATCTGCCTGGAGGGATGATGGCTCTATGGTCTGGGGTAGACCGGGACGATCATGCCAGTGCTGGTGTAGGTGTCGTACTCTCCTCTCGCTTAGCTACTGATGTAAGAGATTACTGTTTGGTAGCGCCTAGACTTCTCTGGGTTGGTATTAAACTGGGCATTACGCGAGTATTTCTAGTTGCAGCATACGCTCCCGTAAGCTCAGTGTGTGCTCAAGAACTGGAGAACATTTGGGAGTCTGTGAGGGATGTTCTGGACTTAGCTGAAGGGAATGAAAGAGTGATTATGTGTGGAGATTTGAATGGATGGTTTGGGACCAAACGATACAGCTATGAAGCTGTTCTTGGTCCGTATGGAGATAAGAGAGTGAACGAAGCAGGTAAGTCAATACTAGGTTTATGTATGGAACGAAACCTCCTCGTGTCGAATACTTTATTTCATCATAAGGATATTCACACGAATACATGGAGAACGAATGACAAAAAAAGTGTGATTGATTTGATTTTAATAGATAGACGTCTCCGAAATGTTATAATGGATACAAGAGCCTTTTAGAGACCCCACTCTTGAGACGGACCACTACCTGGTGGTAAGCCGGTTTGTGGGCCTTTTTAGGAAGTGGAGGCACTGGTAAGTGCGTATCCCTTTCGGAGATCATCAAAGGATAATGAGCGAAAAATTGCAAGATGAAAGTGTAAGGAGAATGTATGTACATCTGGTAAGCGAAAGACTTGCAAATGCAAGCCTCTCCGACTTAGATGTGGATGATTGTCGGAAAGTTTTGAAAAAAAGTATGGTGGATAGTGCAAAAGAAGCTTGTGGATGCGCAAGGAGACGTAAAACAGCCAAAAGGAGATGCCTGGTGGGATGCGGAATTTGAATCCTCCGTAGCAAGAAAAGCGTGGCTGGATTACGTATCATCTTTGCCCTTAAATGAAAACATGAGAGAAAAGACGAAAGAAATGTACCGTCTATGCAAGAATGAAACCAAGGCTTTAGTGAAAGAGAAGCATGAAAGACAAATTATGAATCAGGAAGAGAGGCTGACGAAAAACTTCGAGGCAAATACCAAACTCTTTTGGAGAGAGGTAAAGAAGTCTCGGAGTGGTTCGTCGGCATCCAGAATGGATAAGATAAAGTCTAAAGTTGGTGTCATTCTTGCGAACACTCAAGAAGTGTTAGAACGGTGGAGTGAATATTTTGAAGAAATGTATGAGTATGCCTCGGACGCTGACAATGAGAGTGAGTCGGATGCTTACTCCACGTTGACGGCGTCCGACGAAGGCATAACTATGGATGAGATCGAATGGTCGATACAAAGCTTGAAAAATGGAAAATCAGCGGGAATTGATCTGATCACAGCTGAGATGATCAAATTAGGCGGCACTTACGTCCGCGACGCCTTCAGGTACTTATGCAACCTATGCTGGAGAACTGGAAGGGTCCCAATGTACTGAAGATGGATAGCTATCTCAGCCATAGGACGGTCAGAGTTAGGTACGCCGGGGGGGAAACCTTGCGGTCGACCACCAAAGGGTGTGTTCAAGGGTCCATAGGAGGACCGATTTTGTGGAATCTCCTATTGGACCCTCTTCTACAGCAACTCGACCTTGCGGGGGTGCACTGTTAGGCACCGATGACGTCGTGCTGATGTTCGACGGCAACACTGCGCTGGATATAGAGAGACAGGCCAATGTTGCTCTCGAGCATGTGAGGACGTGGGGTGTTAAAAACTGGTTAAAGTTTGCGCCGCATAAGACCAGCGCTATGCTGGTCACGCGCAAACTTAGGTATGACACTCCGCGGCTTACCATGGACGGGATAGACATTGGCATGTCTCGGCAGATCAAACTGCTGGGGTTGACAATTGACGCGGGTCTGATGTTCAATGCGCACGTGGGGAAGATCATATATTCAGCCGTAGTGGAAACTACGATATTGTACGCTGCCGCCGCATGGGCTCCAGCGGTCAATAAGCTGGGTATCCAGAAACAGGTCAACAGCGTACAGCGGGGCTTCGCTCAGAAGAGCTGCAGAGCCTACCGCACGGTCTCCCTGAACTCCGCATTGCTGCTGGCTGGGGTGTTGCCACTTGACCTCAGAGTGCGCGAAGTCGCCTCTTTATACGAGGTCAAGAGGGGGCTACCCCATGCGCTGCTCGGGAACAGGGAGATCGAGCGGATGGCCTCGAAGATTGAGACCCCGCATCTCGCGGAGCTAGATAGCTTGGAGTTCGGCAGCCTGGTGGACGACAATGCAGGGCACACTCCAACTTTGCCCTGCGAATGTTTACGGATGGCAGCAAGATTGAGGGCCGAGTTGGCGCCGTTGTGTCCATATGGAACGGCGACGCTGAAACCAAGGCCCTCAAGCTTGCTTGGTCGTCCTATTGTACCGCCTACCAGGCGAAACTCCTGGCTATCTGCACGGCGGCCGAGTACGCTTTGAGCTGCGATGGACCCAGTATTGGCATCTTCAGCGACTCCATGGCGGCGCTCCAGGCGGTGGCGAACGTCGAGACCCCCATCCCCTGGCGTTGCAAACACGGGGCGCTCTTAAACTGTGCAAAAGCCAGGGTTAGAGCGTCTCGTTGTTTTGGATTAAGACACACGCGGGGTTGGAGGGGAACGAACGTGCCGATGAACTCGCCAGGAGCGCCGCACTGGGGTTGCGGAGGCGGCCAGATTATGACCGCTGCTCTGTCTCATTCGTCAAAGGTACGAGTATGATCCGCAAGGGGACCATTGACGAATGGGACAGGAGATACACATCGGGAACAACAGCTTCGACAACGAAGATGTTCTTCCCGAGTTCGGCGGCGGCGTACGGCATCGTGGGTAAAATGGTGCAGTCGAGCATCACTACGCAGGTCCTCTCGGGGCATGGTGGGTTCTCCGCGTATTTGTACAGATTCAAGTGCGCGGGTGACCCAAGCCCGGCGTGGACCAGACAGTGCAGCACATATTGTTTCGGTGTCCCGCATTCTCCAAACAGAGGTACGATTTGGAGCAGGAGTTGGGAATGCAGGTCACCGAATCAACGGTCTCCGATATAGTGGTGTGGAAAGGTAGAACAAAATTTTTAAAATACTGCATCAGTCTAGCCACGGCTGTCATAGATAGGAACAAGCAGAGCAGCACCAACTAGGACTAATGTTGTATACCTCGACTATACAGTGTATAGCCGATGAGATCGCGGTGGGTAGGTGGAGCTGCGAAGCTCGCTGTCGCCCGTGTCTGGACTGACGCAGTATGGGAAGGGGAGTTTGGAAACATATGAAGATAGTTCACCGCCGTTCTAAAATGGGCGAAATAAAATTTTTAGAAAATATAACTGAAACATGATGAATGGAAGAATGAATTGCGGAATGGAAGAGAATATGACGAATGAATGTGTTTATTTACAATGGAATATTTAAAAATTAAGCTTGATAAATGAAAATGTACGAAAAGAGCCTTGCCCAGGGCAGGGGTGCACGAATTAAAAAAAAATGTACTGGAGATGCGCAGTCATTGTGCCCTTATATAAAGGCATGGAGTCACGCATGGACTGCGCCAGCTATAGGGCCATCAGTTTGATCAGCTTAGCAGCAAAAGTATATGGAAAGGTGATTGACAGGAGAATGAGGGTGAAATCCGATGAAATGGTGTGGAACACACAAGGAGGTTTCCGAAATGGAAGGGGATGTACGGATCAAGTTTTCCCGTTTCGCAATATCGTAGAGAAGCATCTGGCCAAAGACCAGAAGATTTTCTGCGGTTTTGTGGATCTTGAGAAAGCCTTTGATAGGATTGTGCGAAAGGAACTGTGGGACATTGCCGAGATATAGGATTGACGGTTCACTGCTAATGCTGTGTAGTCCACTTACAAGGATTGCTCAGCATGTGTGCGGATGGATGGTGGCATGTCACCCTGGTTTGATGTCAAAATTGGTGTCAAACAGGGTTGCATGCTATCTGCTAGGCTGTTTATCCTGTATCTCGATAGTTGTCAGCAGAGAACAAGGTCAACAAATGTGGGATTGCGCATGGGTGACCTAGTGGTGAACTGTCTGCTGTATGCAGACGATGCCGTGCTATTAGCAGATACACCATCTAAACTGCAAACACAGGTCACAACGATGAAAGACGAATGTATGGAGAAAGGCTTACTACTGAATGCGAAGAAAACAAAGATAATGGTACCTATTTGAAAGAGAAGAATCCAGAACTAATGTAAGGATTACGATTGATGATGAAGTGTTGGAACAAGTGGATGAGTATGTATATCTTGGATGCGCTTTCAGCAGGGATGGAACCGCAGATGTGGAAAGACGAGTGAGTGCTGGGAATAGTGTGAATGGAGCGTTGGGAAAACTTCTTGGCAGTATAATTCTGAGCCAGAACACACAACTCGCTATACACAATGCAGTGTTGGTCCCAACGCTAACTTATGGAAGCGAGAGCTGGGTATGGCAAAAAGAGCATGAAAAAAGAATAAACGCGGTCGAAATGAGAGCGCTGCGCAAAATTTGTGGCGTAAGGCTTGTAGACCGTATTCGCAATGATGATGTTAGAAACAGAGTTGGTCTGAAAGACAGCGTCGGTGTTAAAATATGAAGAGCCATGCTCCGATGGTTCGGACATGTAAGATGAAAGAATGATGAAGCAGATATACAATGCAAAAGTGGAAGGATGTAGGAGCCGGGGAAGGCCAAGACTTACCTACCATGATCAAATTGGTCGTGTTCTATCAAAAGGTAATGTCAGGAGCCCTAGAAACCGGCGAGCGTGCATGAGGAGAGCAATGAATGTTTAAGAAGCGAGTGAGATATGTAAGGATCGAGTCACGTGGCGCTCGGTTTTCTCTGCCTACCCCGCAAGGGATTTGGCGTGAAGTTATAGATAGATAAAACTCTTGAGTTACTCGTATGTAATGCCGAGATTTCTCAACAGACGACATGAGTTTTTGCAAAAAATGCGCTTAAAACTTATACAGGGTCCTGTAAAATTTTATTTCAAGCGACCACTGGTTACGGTAACAGCTCACAATCAAGCTGGCTTTAATTAGGGACAGGCTACTAAAAGGTCGACATGAAAGTGTTTTTTTGTAATTATCACCACGTCTAATACTATACCGTAAAATAGTCGTAAGTCGATACGATAAAATAGAGAAAAATGCAATTTGAAAGGAAAAACAAAAGTCTATAAATATTATACTTGTACATATTAGGTATACACTTTTATTACATTTTACAATTATTTGCAGACAGTAATAAATGTTTATGACGAAAAGAACAGAAATGCTGTACTTATGCATCTACCTATAAGAATTTGTGATGCCATGAAGCAAAAATGGGTGACCAGTTGGTTAAAAATACATTCAAATATTCCAATTTCTTGCATTGTACCACCCGTGAGTATACTTGTTCATTGTATTTCATAAATTATATATTTCATTATTCAGCTTTTGAATTTGTTTAATAACCGTATAGGCTATGTCAAGACAATAGGATTGAGGGCTGTGAACTGCCAGATACACGGAATTTTAGCTAAGACAGCATTTTTTGTACGCTCCTGTTGGTGATCTGTGATGAGACAACCACTTTTGCCTCTATATGCACGTTCTGCACTTTCATATAATTATTTTTCTTAGGTATATATATCATAAGAAAACAAACACAGTTAATTGAAAAATAAAATGAATTATCACTTATGTTTGTTAATTTTTTCAGGGTAGCTACCAATTCAACCGAGTCGAACTGCCACCAAAAGGAATACCTCTAATCTTACAGCAAAAAGATTATTTTGTTCAAATTATGATTATAATGACTCAAACAAAAGAAGTTTTAGGAGTAGGTGATATTGTGTTGTACAGTAAAAAATGAATAAATAAAATAATTTTATAGCTCCAAATAGTAATAAAATTAAATGTTCATTAAATTAAATGGTAGGACCATTCCGTTGTTCTAATGTAAAGAAATTATGTTGACAAGACAAGTTTGACCTAACCTGAGAAACGTATATTTTTTTTTCACAACTTGCACACATTTTATGTAACAATACATTGTGTATTATAGTGCATATAGAATAACTTTAGTTTGTGTAACTTGTATAATGTTATCCGTAAGTACATACTTTTTCACACTAACTAAACATAATATATACTTAATTCATTGCTTAATCATAGTTTACACATTAATATAAATAAGTAACTTATTATGCATATGATCAAATAAAGATCTTAGTCCGACCGCAATTTATTTACAACTTTGGCAGCTCAGTATCGTCATACTTGGTGACACGGTCAGTCTGGTCGTACAACGACTACTGTGTCTCAAAGACCTATCTATAATATAAAAATGAATCGCTAAATGTGATGCTAAGCGCAAATCTCGAGAGTAGCTGAACCGATTTCGCTAATTCTTTTTTAGAATATTCATTGAAGTACGAGGATGGTTATTACGAAGAGAAAAATTTTAAAAATTACCTAAAAACATCTAAAAAGAACACTTTTCTATACTCCCATTCAAAAGATTCGTTTCGGGTCGGCTAGTCTTTAATAAATATAGATATTTATTATATTAGACACGTATTATTTTAGCTTAGTTGAAAGACGAATGTATGAAGGAGGGCTTACTATTGAATGCGAAACAAAAACAAAGATAATGGTATTTGAAAGAGAAGAAACCAGAACCAATGTAAGGATTACGCTAGATGATGAAGTGTTGGAACTAGTGGATAAGTTTGTATATATTGGATGCGCTTTCCGCAGGAAAGGCGAGTGAGTGCTGGGAATAGTGTGAATGGAGCGTTGGGAAAACTTCTTGGCAGTAAAAACCTGAGCCAGAAGGCTCAGCTGGCTATACACAATGCATTGCTGGTCCCAACGCGAGAGCTGGCTATGGCAGAGAGAGCATGAAAGTTGGTTAAACGCGGTTGAAATGCGCGCGTTGCGCAAAATTTGTGGCGTAACGCTTGTAGACCGTATTCGCAATGATTAGGTTAGTACCAGAGTTGGTATGAAAGAGAGTGTCGAATCGTATAATAAAGAGAGTATGGACATAGGACGATATTCAGATAAGGAACAAGGATTTGCTTTTATAGGTAGCGGTACTACTAGGATGCTTTTATCCTTCCAGTGGGGAAGGTGCATGAGACAATTGAATTATTTAACAAAATGGTTATAGTAGGAAGAACGATGTCAAGAATAGGAAGAATCAAAGCACGACTTACCTCATCAGCACCCACAACATCAGACGAAATAGACAGTATGCTCCTCTTAACATCACAATTAGCAAATTGATTAAAATGAAATAGTGGAAAATCTGGAGTCGTAAGCGATGGTGATTTATTGTATCAGTTCTGATACTACCACTGAAGTTAGAAGGAGGAGAGAAATGTTTATTTAGGGAATCAATGTCTAAGTTATTAGGGGTGATATTATGACGATGTCTTCCAAAGTCTTAAGGAATTTCCAGACACTGGATGGATCTCCATTCTCAACAGATTTATGAATCTGGCGTCGTTGAGCTTCCCTACACGTCTAATTATAGCGATTTTGGGCATATATAGAGATCGCGATACGTATCAGAATCAGTTTTACATTTTGCTTTCATACTGTTAACATATATTTTTAAATATTAAACGATCTAAATAAGTTTTTTTTTGCCCAGATGTTTTCGTATATTATACTTCTTAGTTAAACACATTTTATTCCTACTATTTCCGATTGTATGTATAGCCTAGATTATGTCTGATCTCATTTTATGTTTTCTATAGTTAACTTAATAAGATTTCTAAGAAATAAGTACGCCATTGTACATCACAATTTTTCTCTCAGAAAGTACTCATTTTCCAAATCTTCTGAAAGACCATTATCGCTCGGCGGCCTGGATACTAAAACCTAAATATTATTATCTGAAAGCTTTGTGGTTACGGCCCCTACAGCTCATAATACTATAGTCGTACAGAAATTACCTAAATAATCTGCTGAGCATAATTTTATCCTTTAAGTGCTAAAAGAACATATTTTGTTCCATTGGGAATAGTAGTTATTAGTGGAGTTTAATATGACATCTAGGCGAAAAATAATATTTAGGACATCTTTTTATATTAGAGGGGGGCAAAAAAGTATGTGAGTCATCTGATGGTAAGTGGCCACCACAGCCCAAAGACATCAGCAAGACCAAAGGGTCAATGATCCATTGCGCATGATACAAGATGTTTAGTACACAAAGAGAAGTAACGTCTCTTCGTGTATAAAGCTAGTCTAGCCGAGCGGACATCACTGGGTCGCCGATGATTTGAACTACTCTACGTTGTATGCGATCAAATGGAGTAAGCAAATATTGTGGCGCGCCGGCTCAATGATGTGAACAGGCTGGAGCTGGGCCTTATAAAGTTGAAGGCGATGTTGATTTGTAAAGTATTGTTTAGCTCTATTGATCACACTAATCTTCTTGAACGTCAACTTAGCCTTGCTCTCCAGATGACCGCCAAACTGTACATCAATCATATGTCAACACCCAGAAAACCGATGCTATGCGTAAAGCTAAACCTTCTAATTGAAGAGCTACGATAAATGGGGACTTTTTCGCGGTAAATGCGCACACTTGTGCTTTTACGGGATTAATTTAAAATTCAGTGTACCCCAATCTAAGATCTGTTCTAGTGACGTCTCAATTTCAGACACAAGCTGTGATCGTTGCTCATTGGCTTGACCAGTGTATCTTGCGTCCACCGTACTGTCATCCGCATAGCAATAATGTTATGCACGTGTAACATCATTGATATGCAGAAGGAACAGAATGGGAGACAACACACAACCTTGTGGACTGCGCAGCACGAAGCAGTGCACCGACAATTTCATATCTCGGTAGGCATGAAAACATATACGTAATGCAGTAATGCGTTTAACAGGCGTAGTACAGTCGAAGATATTTTCCAATATAATGTAGCACATGATTTAATATACACCAATATGAATACATTTAAATTTTAATAAATTTTCTGTATAAGTAACGGTTTATACTTAAAACTTGTTCCTTTTAAATTTCCATATATATAATTACAAAAAATACTCAGTATTTATGCGGATAGATGGCGGCATGATGCCATTGTTTGCTCTCAAAGTTGGTATCAAACAGGGCAGTATGCTGTCCGTTCGGCTGTTCATCCTGTGTTTCGATAGTTGTCTGCAGAGAATAAGATAACCGAATGCAGGATTGCGCATGAGTGACCCAGTGGTTAACTGTCTGCTTTATGCAGACAATGCAGTGTTATTTGCTGAGATGCTAGTTGAACTGCAAACACTGGTCACGGTAATGGACGATGATTGTATGTAGAAGGGCTGAGTAGTAAGCCTTACTACTCAATGCGACGAAAACAATGGTATTTCAGATAGAAGAAACCAGAACTGTAAAGATTACGGTTGATGATGAAGTGTTAGAACAAGTGGATGAGATAATATTCCTCGACTGCGCTTTGAGCACGGATGTAAAGTACAAAGAGGCGTAATGTTTGTAGATGTGTTTGTAGTGTCGTGATGTTAGAAACAGAGTTGGTCTGAAATACTGTGTCGGCGTTAAAATAAGAAGAGACATACTCCGTTAGGTCGGATATGTAAAAAGATGCAGAAAGAAAGAATTAAGAAACAGATATACAACGCGAAAATAGAAGGAAGTAGGAGCCGAGGAAGCCTAAAACTTATCTACAATGACCAAATTGATCGTGTTTTATTAGAAGGTGACCTCAGATGCCTCAGAAACTGGTGACCGTGCATGATAAGAGCAATTAATGTCACAGAAGCATGTGACATATATGTAAGGACCGAGTCATGTGGCGACAGGTTGCCTATGTCTAGCCGTAAGGGATTCAGCGTAAAGCTATAGTATAGTATATCTCTTCTTATAATTACGTAATGTAATAAGTTTATCTGGGTATCTCGAATTAAGTGCTTATCCTTAGCTGATCCATTTTGTCTTTGACTTATTTTCGAAATAGAATTTATTTTCCTAAAAGTTTCTGAAATTTACTTACAAATATAGTGTAGTTTTCTCTCTGTCTCTAGAACTTCACGCCAAATCCCTTACGGGGTAGGCAGAGAGAACCGAGCGCCACGCGACTCTATCCTTATATACCTCACTCGCTTCTTTAACATTCATTGCTCTTTTCATGCATGCTCGCCGGTTTCTAGGGCTCCTGATATCACCTTCTGATAGAACACGACCAATTTGGTCATGGTAGGTAAGTCTTGGCCTTCCCCAGCTCCTACATCCTTCCACTTTCGCATTGTATATCTGCTTCGTCATTCTTTCATCTTGCATTCTTTCTGCATGCCCGAACCATCGGAGCATGCCTCTTCTTATTTTAACACCGACGCTCTCTTTCAGACCAACTCTATTTCTAACATCATCATTGCGAATACGGTCTACAAGCCTTACGCCACAAATTTTGCGCAGCGCTCGCATTTGAACCGCGATTATTCTACTTTCATGCTCTTTCTGCCATACCCAGCTCTCGCTTCCATAAGTTAGCGTTGGGACCAACACTGCATTGTGTATAGCGAGTTGTGCCTTCTGGCTCAAGTTTTTACTGCCAAGAAGTTTTCCCAACGCTCCATTCATACTATTCCCAGCACTCACTCGCCTTTCCACATCTGCGGTGTATCTTCCATCCCTGCTGAAAGCGCATCCAAGATATACAAACTCATCCACTTGTTCCAACACTTCATCATCTACCGTAATCCTTACATTGGTTTCTTCTCTTTCAAATACGATTATCTTTGTTTTCTTCGCATTCAGTAGTAAGCCTTCCTACATACATTCGTCTTTCATCATTTTGACTAGTGTTTGCAGCTCAGATGGTGTTTCTGCTAATAGGACTGCATCATCTGCATACAGCAGACAGTTCACATACAATATGAGCAATAAATAAATTTCTGTGCGAGTGACGAGATCGTACTAAATAATTTCGAGATTTCTGGAGATTTCAACGTTAGTAATGAAAGAGATAGATACTCTTCCATGTCTTTTCCTTATCACTCCAATCGATTGCGAGCTTCAACGGGTTTTTGTTAACAAACATGTCTCAGGTAAAAAAAGGGTCAGGGTTTTTTTACCTGACATGTTTGTGCTTCAACACAAATCACATTTGAAATGTAAAAAGTTACATTTTTTAAGTTTTAATACGTTTTGTAATATTATTAACGCAATAAAGTTAAAAAAGTAGTTTAATGAAAATCTTCTGTTCTTAAATTAAAATTGAATATCTTTTTGTTAAATAATAGGATCTTTTATAGTGATACCATTTTGAAATCGGTATTTAGTAGGTATATTATTAAATAAATGGGCACTGACAGTGTAGTACGTTTTTTTTACAAAAATCGCCCTTCAACTTGGATGGTATGTTAAAAATTAGGGTTAAAATTAGAGAAGAACCAACTTTTTCTTCAAAAGAGCTGAATTTAAAAAAAAAATCATAATTTATCATGATAGCTCTACTATTCAGCAGTAATTAACAGAAATCAAAATAATAAAAAAATGGTTTTTGTTGAAACTACGAGTACAAACAAATTTGTAATAAAAGGTAGAAATTTCTTAAATAAAAGACAAAAAGGAAATATTTTCGGAACCCTTGGGTAAAAGTGGTTAAAATTTTTAATTGTTATCTTCTTTTATTTTTTATTCTTTTTTTTATATTGGCTTAGCATAGTAGCTCGCCAGTTGGTAAGCGAAAAGAGGAGCCCAAATTGCAGCAGCAAGCTGATAAAGGACTACAGTGTCCTGTCAGTTGATGCTGCCATGCTGACCCCCAAGGTGCTTCTTCACGCTTCGTTTGAAGGATTCCCATGGCAGGAGGAAACACATATGCAGGCTAGGCGTTCCACTTTTTAAAATAGTACGACTGAGATAGGAGTTGCCGAACTTTTTAGTCCGAGAAGAAATGTCCTCAACAGTGGAATGATGAAATCGCAAACCTGCATGTGTGGTTCTATGACGGAAATGAGAGGGTGGAATAAGGGAAAATAGTTCTTCAGAGCATTCACCATGTGTACCATGGTGAGTGCTCGGAAGAACTGTTTTCCCTTATCCCAAAAAACTTCGATTATTCCTATGTAGGAATAATCGGAAGTTTTTCAGCTATTTGAAATATCAGTAGTATTACTGATATTTCAAATTCTTAGATTTTAAACTCCGTCCAATGCAGGTAGTTGAAACCTGCATTGGATGGAGTTTAAAATCTATAATCGACGTAGCACACAAAGCTACACCAAGTTATTATTTGCTTTCTGTAATATTGTACTACTTGTGTAAGAAAATAAAAAACAAACAGTTCTATCGAAATCTCGAAAAGTGTACTATCGCAATGTAAATCAAATAAAACCCCGTCAATTCCAAATTGGACTTGTGAACCGGTAGTTCCTTGAACAGCTACTAAGTTTATTTGTGAAAGATGTTGTGATTTTTCGGGTAATACTTACATAAACTTTTATCAATACCTACTGTTTTTTTTTTTTGCTTTATGAATTACGTAGAAATGGTACCTGTGGATAGGAATAGTATATGATATATGGACGGAAGGAAGGAACACTAAAAATAATTCGTGATTACCCTATTTGTCTATGTTACAAGTAGCAGGTAAAGAATGCAAATATACTAACTTCTTAATTGAAACTGACAACCACATTTTAATAAGTATTGCGTATTAACTTTTTCTTGGTCATATACTTTAGCGAGCTTGCTTATCATATTTTCACAGTAAGGTCGTCGTATAAGTTTTAAATTAATGTTTTAGCCATTCATCCATCACTCGCTTGGTATCAGTCCTTCGTGACAGAATGACGTCTTCCCGTGTGGCGGAGACGGATTGATATCATAATCATGAAATATATATTTTCAAAACAAGGATAATACGTAAATACAGCTGTTGTGACACTTTTGTTTAGTAAAGTAATTTTAATAAAACAAAATAACATTCAAAATTTTTATTTCGGGTTATTGGTTATGCACCTATAGAACCTAACCAATGTTTATGTAGCACATCTGTCGAAGCATCTACCTATACCTTCCCCAGTCGATCCTACAAAACAAAATTCCTCTTCAAAGATTTGTTATCTAAGGTAAATATTTCATTGACAGAGTGGCGACTACGCGTAAATGATACTGTTTATACTGCAAACGTTAACAACATACGAGACGTTTGCTTATTTTCCAGCCAATTCAATGTATTTGCTTGTAAATTAGTTTCGTTTCGAATTTCGTTATTGCTTCGTATCAATCTTTGCTCAGTATTGAAAACATAAAAAGATATTATTAGTAAAAATCCAAGATAAAATAAGATATACCAAAATCACCGGCACTAGGATGCTTAGTAGACTAGTTTTTTTAATAAGTCAATTAAATTCTTTTCTTAATTATTTATCACTGTTTTCGTAAGTTTTTACTCGACCAGCGTTTGGGAAATAACTGCTGGCTAAGATGACATGCACAAAGAAACTTTCGAAATACTAACCAATACTATTTGTCAGCATACCAACGTAATGATAATGATGAAAAATGGTAAACCTAAAGACGACGGAATTAATTCGAGGAATCTTTATCTACTGTGTGCCGGCATAGAATTGTGCCACCCCCTCTCTTCTCGTGGGTGCCGTAGGAGCCGGCTAAGGCAAACATGTTGCCGGATGACGGGCAGTAGCGTTATCTCGTTCACTACCTAAGACTGAGATCAAACCGGCTGTAAAGCCGGGTGATTAGTGCAAAACCCTTCTCAAATGATGGATACAAGATATTAACGGCCCCTAGTCACCGGCAGCTCCGCTATTCCCCACTCCGGTAGCGGTCGTAATAATGGCATTGCAGGTGGAGCAAAGAATCCCCGCCAGTGATGTAGCTACTAAAATTGGAGACGACTGAATCTGGCAACATACTTATAACACACGCACATGGAGGATTTACGAGAAAATTACTGAGCTGGGACAAGAAGTAAACAAGTTGCAAGGCGATTATCAGATGTCCGGAGAGAGGGGGAGTACACAATAATTATTGAGTCTGGCAACTTGCCTCATTTTCAGGAAGGCGTCCAACAATTCCTAGGTGATGTTGAGTATATCATCTGGAGTGCCCTTCGTATCAACATCGTGTCGATCAGGAGTGTGTCCACTAGAGTAGCATAGCTTGTACTTAAAATCATTTAGTGATAATCGATAAATAAATAATAAATAAATGACGCAATGTATGAGGATACCTCCGCCTACTCCAGGGTCCACTACGCGATTGTTATTGGTGATTTCAACGCAAAGTTAAGCCAGAGTGGGACAGAGCAGAGAGTGGGGCATTTTGAAATAGGGCAGCATGACTGAAGTAAGGGTATGACGAACTTCTTCTTTAGGAAGCCACCACACACGAAATGGATCTGGATACGCCCTATTGTTTAAATAATGAAAGAAAAATGAAATAGACTAGACTCATCTTGACCTCCAGAAAACAGATATTCAATGACGACTCCGTGATTGCAAGAGTGAAAACCGGTAGTGATTACCATATGACGGGAGGCATCTTGAATATCGATATCAAACTGCAAAGGTCTGATAAAGTCTACTATATAACCAGCCCCTAGAGCATATATCCAAAACGCCGAAAGCTTTCAGCTTGAGCTCCAAAATCGCTTCGAAAGCCTGGAGGACGTTCTAAATAGTGACAAACAAACTCACGAAAATTGGACGAGAAATGTGATTGCTGTCTTCAGCGGATGTAACAGGTAGATTTCGTCTATTCAACATAAAAAGTATTGATGATTAAGCAGAACAAAGGTTCCAAAGTTTTCCCAAGAAATCTGCCTGTTGTTGAAATCAGATGATACAACTGAACACCAAAAGTTACCTCATCCAAATCAGAGAGAGAGAGAGAATTCAGGGAGATGGAGAATTTTTACAAGTAGTTATAAATCGTATCACCAGAACTAGCCTCTGGTTCGATATTAGAGCCAAGAGACAAATTGACTCGACACATCCATCAGAAGCTTTCCAATTCCTTCACCTCGACACATTTCTCTTCTGAACTTTGTCTATAAACTGTTATCCAGTGTCATCACGCATCTAGCCTAAACGAGACGGTTTCCGAAAAATCTTCTCTATTATGTACCATATACCAATATATACCATACGCTGCAGCAGGTTATAAAAAAGAACAAAGCGTTTAACCGGCTACTATAATCAGCTTTTGTGAACTATAAGAAGACCTACGATTTGATCAAAACCTGGTCTGTGCAGTCTCTTCAGTGATCAAAACGCCTTCTGTCCCGATACGCAGGTGAAAGGCTTATAAATATCCTCTATACTGATGAAAAAAAAATTCACGACGACAAAGTGTACGCACATAGTTCTATAGATGCCGCCCAAGTGGTCGGAAAGATAAAACGTGGTCATAATCCTGCGTCTGTAATGGTTTGGTGGGAGGTGTCTTATCAAAGAGTCACAAAACTTCATTTTTGTGAAAAAGGAGGGTAAGGCAAAGAGTATCAAGAGACTGTCTTGGATCGTGTTGCGAAACCTCTCAGCAATACACTTTTTTTTTTAATTTGCCGTGGACTTAATCTTGAGCCGACATTGAGTCTCTTAAAAATCTCTGGAGCAGGCAGTGGCTAAATTTCCCATGGAAAGAGTGCGTAAAACCATAGATTTGTGGCCAGACAGATTAAAGGCCTGTATTAAAACCAAAGGCGACCATTTTGTATAAAATCGTTTTTTTATTTTTTGGTGAGACTACCTTAAATATGTACATATTAGTTTTATTAAGATTACATTATTTCATAAAAAAATAAATGGGTATCCATTCGTAATGGAAATTATGGCCGGACTAGGTATACATCAGATGCCTATCTATGATTATATCTTTATAAATCTTAAATGTCAAATTTTAACGTAATGTAATGTTATTATTACTGTGTAAAAATAACTAGGATTTTAGGTAAAATATATTTACTACGTCCTTAACGCCTTCATAGCTTTAATAAAACCCAAAGAGATGAAAAATATTCAAACATCGTATTATTACTCACTGTGAAACATTTCATTTATTGTGAATATTTAGCCATTATAAAGTTTCAATTTCATATGATAGCATACCCATTAATATACTTGTAGTCCCTTTTTAAGGTAAAATGTTTTACTATGTAGTGATTTATATTGAAGATTCAAAAGTAAAATGAAATAGCCCGAATATGATTCCCTCGACACGTCAAGGTTGAACTCCGTGTTCGGAGTAATTAAATTACATTCATCAAAACAACGCAAAATTAACCTCCAATTAGAACTACATGGTATCTGCATGTTCACAACTCGTAACACAGAACACAAGCGTTCTCGTTAATCACTAAACTCATTTGAATATTCAAAGTGATTTAATTCGTGGTTGTGATGTATAAGCGGCAAAGACGGCACGAGTTCCATTTTCTTTCTAATGCAATATACGCGAACTCCAAAGATTTTATGAAGCGGGAAGCCTTTAATTTGCTTTCAAGTACTTACAAATGCGAAATCCACAATTTGCATACTAAACTGTAAACCAAATAGAGACCGAGATTCGCGAGAAACATCTGCCTTAGATAAAACCGTACTGAGTTCTCAGTGTGAAGTCGTTTACGTGGCTAAGTCTGTTATGTTTGGAAGTTAAAAATGCAATTATTTGTTTCTCGCTTCACATTTTATATTTTTATAAAAGGATTACCGTTATCTTCAGTTCCGAATCCAATACCACGTCGAGTTGAATCCTGCTGACTCGCAAAAGAGGAGTTCGTACCCGTCTTTTGTTAGAAACTCGTTTAGATGTCTATATTTCGTACGAGGCAATTCAACTAGGGAAGTTCAAAAATAGAGAATTTCGCGATATATAACCACACTTTAGTAGTATATAAATTCTTGCGCAGTTAGTTTTATCAGCTTTACCCGTATTAATAACAAATACTATCACTTTTACAACCGAATAGTCTGATTGAGTTAAAAAAATAAACATAATTTCAATAAATGAAAATTGTTCCATCCATCCAATCCATCAACATTGCGTGTAATAATCAAATAAAGCTAATGCAAATGGATGGATCTTAAAATAAAAACAATAACTTATATAAAAGCAAACATATACAGATAATTATATATTTCTATTCTCTCTCTAACGGCTGTAATGTTTTATGTATCTAAAGTTTTTAATTTTAGATACTGATGTATTTTCACACTCACAGCGTCGGGAGGCATACAAGCACATGGCCCACCTGATAGCCTATTAACGCTTGCGATATATTAAGTACCACTCGCGCGATGCCTCCTCTGCTGCTTACATAGCAACTCCTTGGGAGCTTACTGGTGATCTCACTCACACACAGGGACGCAACAACCCTCTAGGGAGTTGTTATTTGGCTGCGGTTTTCTGTGAGGAGGAGGTACTTCCCCAAACGGGCTGCTTTGATGCGCCCTACCTCTCCTCATTTCATTTCGATTTATACGTCACACAATGAGATATTATTATTTAACGATTTAAATTTAATTTAGGTATCTACAACACACTCAGACTACCGATGATTGAGGAAGTCTTGCAAAACATATCACACATAAGCCACGTAATGATTAACATAATAAAAATGAATTTACGATCTTCACACATGAAACTTGATAAGTAGGGTTTGCCCCCCATAAATAAAATTAGACAAACTTTACGTAGATTTATTTACAAAGATATGATATGTAAATTAAAATGGATTAATAAATACAACCCTTTGGTGCAATTTGAATCCATACAATATAAATCGATATGTCTGTGACGCATAGTAGTAAAATATATCTAAAATATCTTTGCAATGACGCCAGGTGCATCATTGCTAAGATATTTAAGATATTTTACTGTCACATGCGCTTAAAGCTTACCATGGAAAATTAACCTGTACTCCACGACATAAGATGCTGTAGTGCATAGCTTAATCTCTCGTTTTTATTCTTTCGAGTGCCATACCGTTTCCTAATTCTTATGATCGGCGGTGTATATTGATTTTTTACATATTGCCGTCAGTTCTCCACACCCTAGAGGGAAAAGCAGATCTTTCTTAGATTTGGTTACACGTATTTTGAAATAAATTTCCTGGACCTGCGAGTTTCGTCACGATGACCTTCTTCACTGCCGAACCAATGATACTAGATCTATCGTTGCATATTCGTAATATTTCGTTTAAATTATTTCTTTAGAATACGGATTATTCAACGATGTTAACACTGTTTAAAGTTTTAAACAAGTTTGTTAACGCCGTAAACTCTGCAGTAAAACTTTTCAACTACTTGTGGACAGCTGTAAATGAACTATACTAGAGCAATCAGATTTAAATCGACAAAGAATAAACATTGAATTTATAGAAACACATGACATGTTTGATAAAAAGAATAGAATTCAATCTGTTTTTATATTTAGTGTGGCAACCATTAAGGAAACATAACTTTGATAACAAGATACTATGAAAACAAACGGGGAGCCGGTAAGTTAATGACTTTTTGATATGTTTTAAATTTGACGAAAATACGCTTGATAATCTCGACACATGTAGTTGGTTAGCCAAATTTGGAAAAGAAATCGGTCAGTGTATATATTGCACATTTTTTTTTGAGTTACTTTCGATCGCTGTTTACTCAAAAACTAATAAGCCTACATATATGAAAATATGCGTAAATAATAATCCTCTCTGGTTCATATATAATAGCCCAGTGGATAAAAAACCGGCCTAGTGACCAACAGATACACGGTTAGAAGAGGTATATATACCTATATAATCCCAAATTTCCAATTCAATAGGGGTTAAAGTATGAAATTGCCGTTTTATAGTAATAGATACTTTGAATTGACATTAAACTTTCATGGCGTGAGATTTTCGAGTGAAACCTTTTCCGCGTGATATCTATGAGGGTTTCTTTTAAAAAATGTGCAACACGCGATTTTCTAATTTCAATTGATGTTTTTATTCAGCTTAGATAGGAAAGATGGATACTTCGAAAATCCGAGTAATTTTTGAATAGGAGTTCCGACGCGGAACTAACGCGGCAGAAACGGCTTGCAATATCAATACTGACTTTAGAGAGGAGTCTGCTAATTAACGCACTATGCGTTTTTGGTATAAATGCTTACGTAATTGAAACTTCGACTTGAATAACGAACCACGTGGAAGACTGCCCACTGACAGGTGAATAACGCTGAATTGAATGAGATGGTGGAGGTCGATCCGAGTCAAACTACACAGGAATTAGCGGCATGGTTTAACATTACCTTACCTATAATATTGACACATTTGTATCAAATCAATAAGATAAAAAAATATGAAAAATGTGTGCTTCATGATTTAACTGATCTGCAGAAAGAAACGCGTGTTGAAACTTGTGTTACTTTGTTGAATCGGTACAGAAATAAAGAAATATAGGATCAAATTGTGACATGTGATAAAAAGAGGATTCTTTACGATAAGCGTAAGCGTAAAATGCAATGGCTGACCCCAGTCAAATGCCGCAACACTTCCCTAAAGCAAAGCTTACCAACAAAAAGGTAATAGTAGGTAAGGTAACTCTTTGGTGGTCTCTTCAAGGCGTTATTCATTATAGTATTATATAATGTAATATAAAATGCACGATGGGTTCTCCTTACACCCGAAACGGTTCAAGTATTCAGAGAACCCACCGTGTCCTGTCAACATTTGTGTAAGTATTCCTTCCATTTTGATGTCTTTTATTATTTTAAATGCGTCCACAGCATCGGGGAAAAATATCCTGGTTACTCCAGCGGTGTCGCCTGTTTTATATCTCCGGTTCCATTCGTCCAGCGACCCCTTGCGGATTTGTCGCTTGACGAATGAAACCGGGCAGTCATTATAGTCTGGCTTTGTCTTCCGGGTTAGCGCGGCTTCCTTGACGAGTATGTCAGCCCTTTCATTCCCCTCTATTCCTGCATGCGCCTTTATCCAGAACGATCTAAGCTCTTTGTTCTGGTTTTTACTGGCTATGACATTCCTACGAATGTCTTCTGCTATAGGATGAGGGGAATTGTGCCCTACAATTGCCTCCAGCGAAGATTTTGAATCGCTGTAGATCCCGAAAGTTTGTTTTCTGCTATTTAAGACTTCCCTCGTAGCGTAATATATGGCGAGCAATTCTGCCTGGTAGACTGAGCAGTGCGGTTCCAGTCTTAATTTCCGAACTTTGGTTTCAGACGCACCATACCATATTGATAGTGCAGCCCCAACCTTGCCGTCAATTTTACTACCGTCGGTATATATTCGGACCGCCTGGTTGTTATGGCGGTCTACTTGCTCTTGGTCCTCTAGGCATATGAATTGCAAGCTCATATAATCTGCCGGATGGAGTTTGTCTTTAAAAGCTGTTTTTGTCTCAACTTTCCTATCTCCCAGAACGGGCCAGGCTATCCCTCTTTTGTCCTCATATAGAGAGACTGCCTCCTGTATCCTGAGATCGAGAGGTGGCAGCCCGGCCAAAACCAGCGCTGAGTTCAGGGAGACAGTTCTATATGACTTGCATATTTTTTAAGCGAGACTTTTTTGCACGATGTCTAGTTGTCTCCTTACGCACAATTTACCAGCTGCAGAACCCCAAGCTGCAGCTGCATACATGATTATAGGTTCGACAACTGCAATATATATTGTGCGAATCACTTCAGTGTGTAGACTCCAGTTTATCTTTGCTGCTCTTGAGAGCTGCTTATAGATTCCGAGAGCCTTTTTGCACACATGTGCCACGTGGTTATTAAATGTCATCTTTTCATCTATAATCAGCCCCAAGAGATTTGTTTGTTTGGTCAGACCTATATTCACCGCCCGCCCATACTCAAATGTGGTGAGTCATATTTCAGTTTCCTGGTCAATACCATAGCGTTCGTCTTATGTGGTGTAAACTTTAACTTAGTCATGACTCCCCACTCCCGGACATAGGCGAGGGTAGGATTGGCCCGTCCTTGGATCTCTGCTGCTGTATCCCCATCAAACACCAGGACGATGTCGTCAGCAAACGCCTGACAGTAGTCACCCCGTTTGTCTAGCGCCTTGAGTAGTGGATCCATAACCGAAGGGATTTAGAGCATACTCGACCACGCTGCTCAAATGCGGATTGGCGGAGGCCAGTGTTTTCTAGCAGCCCGAGAGCCACTGACTTAGCTTAACGACTGTCATCTATCGACAACAGCCGGGACCGACGGCTTAACGTGCCCTCCGAAGCACGCAGAAACTCGAGATAGATAAACCCTTCTTCGCATTATTTGAGTTATACTCTGTAATGTACAAGAGCTTCGAATATCAAAATATGTTACAAACGAACGCAACGAGCGTTCACTCACGGTACCTACTAACGCACAATGTTCTTTAACAAAAAGAAACACTCGTAATATAGAAAAATTAAACTATGGAACGGAACGGAATGGAATAATCTTTTATCTATCTTTTTTATCTTTATAAATGCTAAATAAGAATTATTAACGCATGGACAACAAAGCCGATCTCTATAACATTTGAGGATAAGAGTAAAAAAAGGTTTGTCGGCGTCATGTCGTTGTTAGATTGCGATTTCGTTTTACCCTTTTGTAGGAAGTAATGGAAGAAGCTAAAATTACGTGATTTTAGGATGTATACATACTTATACATACGTATAACAAAGGCCTTTTATGACAAAACCCATTTACGCTGTACGACGGTATTGTTTTGTATGCAATTGGATCGGCTAACTACTAACGGTAGTGGGTGGGTGCCGGCCGGCGCTAGGCCGCATGAACTAATTGGTGGCGGAAGCACACAAAGCAGGTTAGATCAAATTGCATGTAAATTTGACTTTCGCAAAATAACGCCTGAATCTATTAGGTATTGTTTTGCTCTGCGGAGTATACGATAAGTGAAGAGGTTTTTAGAGGGTCTGCAATGCATGAGTAACAACCCTGGTGTTGCAAACGTCTATAGGTTATCGTAACTGCTAACTATCGTGTAGGCTGTACGCTTAATTGTCACATTAGTGGTATAAAAAATTGTGACTGTAAACACCACGGAATGACGTATTTTTCGATTTATTGTGATTTAAAAACCAAACTACTAAATGGATATTGATAAAATTTCTATGGGACAAATCTAGTTATATCCATTCGTTTAAAATAAATCAAACCAGTATATAAATGACGGAGTTCTGAGGTAACAAGAAAAAATACAACCGAATTGATAACTTTCTTCTTTTTTTTGAAGTCTATTAAAAAAGGGACAATACGAATACGGTATGATATCATGTAGCTGATTCTTTTTTTGATTTTTGATATAAAAAGGTTAGTGATAACTATTCTCTTCAATTATGTTTTTCGCGTTGATTTACATAGTCTGTAATACCTGATAAACTTACGGTAGAAATTAAATGGAAGAAATACATGTTCGAATGTTTGTATAAATTATCATCATTCTCTTTCAATACCTTTATCATATCCACGTGTCATCTGTAATGCTTATTGATTAATACAAATGTTAACGAATATTGATGGAGTCCAAGGAAAAATTAATCACACAATACCTATATTTTGTCATTTAATTAATACACGAGTTATTACACGTAGGCATGACAAATGAATACATGAAAAGATTAAATGAAAGCTTGAATTTTATTAATTAATGCAGAAAAACATAATGATAACGCTAATGCTAGCAGAGTTCCAGAGAGAGAGGTCCACTAGTTTACTTATCAGACTACATTAAATGCTTCAAAAATATTTTTGTTTCTTTAATTCCATATTTGATAGCCAGACCATATTTTTCTTGTGTTAAATTGAACGTTATAAGTTTTACTAAATATATTTAAAAATATTTATACGTCTTCAATTCAATAAGCGATGATTAGTCTTGTACTAATTCTAAGTAAAACAGGCTCTCCCAAAATACATTCATAGGGGCAGTGATAAGCTTGAATCAATATCACAAATATTTTGTAACTATAAAAACAACGAACAAGCTACGATACCATTTTCTTACGTAAGGTGATAAAAAGCACATACATATTTGTACTTATCACTTGCTCGATAAAAGAATATACCGTGAGGAAACCCAAAACTCCAACAAATTATATTTCGAAAGACGTGTGACCTAACCTAAGACAGGTCTGGTTTTCCCTTTGGGTCGTGGAAGTATGACGGCAGTCGCTCCATATAAAAATTAGTACCATCGCCAAATCCTTAGCCTTAGATAGTGGACCCTAAAATTTCTAATGGATTTGGAAAAAGGATAATTCTAAGAAGATGATAAAAAGTACGGGTTATTACACTACAAAATGTTTTACCTCTTTTGACGTACCTATATTGACTCCCTCTCTTCATTGCTATCTCTGTAAATATGGTATTTTATTTTGTTCCTTTGTGAGTTATTAGGATTTTATCGCGTTTTAAGTAGCTAATCCATTTCTCGGCTGCCGACAGATTAATCCTACATGCATAGAAAAGAAGACTTTTTATCACATTACTACAGAATTATACCAACTTCTATCCGATAACTTGCATGAGATACGAAGTAAGGAAAGGGAATAGTTTTAGTAGAAAATGCGAAGGATTCACACAAGCATTATTAATCTTTCCACGTTCAGCTGAAATAAGGAGTTACATAAGCTTTATGGATCCTAATATAATCCCGTGAAATAACTTTCTGCCAGGTTTATTTTTTTTTTAGGGTTTTATAACTCGGGTTTAGCATTTTAAGGAAATATGAGTTAAGTTTAGTACACATATTAACACCACGTACATTATTGTAAACAGTATAAGTTTATTCTATTTTACCTCGATTAATATCTATAACATTGAAGTCATGTCGTTTTTTATTATTTTACATTTGTCTGAGTATTAGAATGTCTGATATCATGAATATGAAATGAGTTTTACAGAATTAACATTAATGTTGCTGTGCAGTACGATCTGCGAATGAATACGGTTGCTTCCCACCACACAGCACAGTCACGAATATTAAATTCTCGAATTGAGTGGCCGCGGCCTAGCCGTTGTACGCTACCGTCGCCATGGGTTCCGAACATCTCATGGCCAACGAGTTGTTGGCGTTCATACAACACGCTATCGATACTATGGACGAAGTCAGCGTCATGCGCATCTTAAGTCTACCTTCAGTGAAGACGAGATTCATGAAGGAAGAATTCTGACCGGACTGAATCGTGTTTTGAAAGTTCCGAGGGCAGTTGCCTAACGACATGCGCTACACGTCGCCGACTCGACGTGGAATTACGAGTAGTATAGGTAAGTTAAGTTTGTAAAGTCATATATATATTAATTAATGGTATGTATCTATGAGCCGTGTTGTAAAACCTGTTGTCTAAAATAAATGATTATTATTATAATAATAATGAAAGACGATTGTATGGAGAAGGGCTTACTATCGAATGCGAAGGCAACAAAGATAATGATATTTGAAAGAGAAGAAATCAGAACCAATAGAAGGATTACGGTTGATAATGAAGTGTTGGAACAAGTAGATGAGTTTGTAAATCTTGGATTCGTTTTCAGTAGGGATGAAAGGTATACTGACGTGGAGAGACGAGTGAGTGAACGGAGCATCGGGAAAACTTCTTAGCAATAAAAGCTTGAACCGGAAGGCACAGCTCTCTGTACACAATACAGTGCTGCTTCGCTAATTAATGGAAACCAGAGCTGGATATGGCAAAAAGATCATAAAAATAAGATAAACACAGTCGAAATGCGAACGTTCCGCAAAATATGTGACGAAGAATTACGAAACATATGTATATACAACACGAAAGCAGGATATAGGAGCCGAAGGAAGTCAAGACTAGCTATGACCAAATTGTTATAAAATTGTATTGTTAGACCTTCGCTACAACAGGAAGGGTGGCTTAACGACAGGGGAAATGGATTCTGTTATATAAATATTGTTTTTTTTTTATTAATTTTAAGTTAGGCTGCTAAACGTATTTTATCAGAAGGTGAGGTAACGTGTCCTAGAAATCGTCGAGCGGCCGAGAAGAGCTATGAAAGTTAAAGAAGCGAGTGAGATATATAAGGACCAAGTCATGTGCAGTTGGTTCTCTCTGCCTACCCCGCATGGGATTCGGCGTAAAGTTATAGATAGATAGCACATACAATATTAACACTGTAAAATAGATTCAACCAATTCTTCACATCGTTTCGAAAAGAATTTCACACAAATGCTACATTATCCTGAAACGTCAATTTCTTTAATCATTCTACCACCTACGCGTACTTCTATGAGCAGTGATTGAAAAATAGCCACAGATAAATCCAAGTTTGGGTTATGCTCTTAACTTACCTTCGCAAAAAAGGTAATAAAACCTGACCCTCGCATTTCAAATGCAAATCTAGGTGTCGGATCTCAGATCTTTAAACATTTATTTACTCGATTCAGCCATTGAACAGAGTAGTAACTCAAATTCAGTTGGAATTTTATAGTTAACCACTGTAATAAAAAAGTATCCGTGAAAAAAACCTATTAAGTATTTATATGTTCACGCCAAGCCAAGTTTCAACTCACGGTGTACTCGAAGAGAATCAAACCACATCCCTCGAATATGCGAAAATTGAAATTTCAATATATAATAATTTAGCATTTTGAATTAAGATTTTTGTTTCAAAGAAATGAGTGAACTGACTTCATTAAATCAAAACCTTAATTCAAAAACGTAAAATAAGATATATTTTTTTAATTTTACTACTCGCTTTACATAACGCAGTGCTAATCCCAACGCTGACTTATGGAAGTGAAAACTGGGTATGGTAGAGAGCATGAAAGTAGAGATAAATGCGGTCGAGATGCGAGCATTGCCCAAAATTAGTGGACGCTTGCTGACCGCGTTCGAATGATGATGTAAGAAAGATTTGAATCTGAAAGAGAGAGTCCGTGCTAAGATAAGAAAAGGCTCCATTGGTTTTAATTTCATATAGAAATATGGAACGAAAAAATGGCGAAACAGATATACAATGTGAAAGTCGGAATATTTAGTACCAGAGGAAGGCCACCAAGGCTCCAGACCAAATTGGTCGTATTTTATTAGAAAGAGATGTCTGGAGCCTTAGGAATTGATAAATGTGCATGAAAAGAGCTGTGAATATTAAAGAAGCGAGCGAGATGTAGAGAGATCACGTCTTATGGCGTTATGTATATTCTTCCTACATCGCAAGGGATCTGGCAAAATTAAACTTAATCTTACTTATCATTTTTATGGTTTTTTGTATATTGTCTGTGTATCTTGGCAAAGTTGTTTTTGTTTTTTTTTGTATTATAACGCGTTTATTCTGGAAAGAAACTTTATTTTGTTACAAAATTTATTCCAAATCGTTAGAACCATTTCCAAAATATATTATATATGTAGGTAGATACAAAGTACGAGAATTACTCGTTTAAACTAATATGATAAATATATTTTTTACCAAGGTCTTTAAAAATTCGTGGTTTAGTTTGGTATTGTCTCATTTCTTGACTATGAATACCACGAGTGGGACTCGCGTCCGCTCAGATCCTATGAAATTCATAACGTTCTTGATTATTTTATATATACTCGTGAAATTATTTTAAAGAATTCGTACCATATGTTCTTATTGAACGAAAAATGTAACCTTTTTTATTTAATTACAATTAAAAATATTAAACGTTCTAGATTTAATTAAATTCAATCGTAATAAAGCATTATTACATAATTATTATAATTAAATTTTAAGGGAGGTAGGGCGGATCAAAGGTCTGATGAAGTACCACCACTTCCCAGAATATCGCAGCCAAGTAACAACTTCCTGGAGGGTTGTTGTGTTCCTGCGTGTGAGTGAGGTCACCAGTAAGCTCCTAAGGAGTTGCTGTGTTGACAGCAGAGATGGCATCGCATGAGTGATACTAAATATATCGCGAGCGTTAATAGGCTACGGTAACCGTTTCCCATCAGGTGGGTTGTATGATTATATACCTCCTTACGTGGTACAAAAAAAAATGTTTTACAACAAATTTCGCCCTCATATGTAAATAGCTCTATTTTACAACTTTTATTTATGGGTCATATTCTGTACAAAATACATTACATTTTAAATAATATACATCTATATAACTATTCCATTAAATCCATAAATACCAATAAGTCATCAATCTAAGGTTTATCACTAACTAAAACCTCAATCAACTTAGGCAAAACAATAACAAATGTATGACACCATTCGAAAATAGGTTATTTAATCAACAACGATCACTCACTCACTTATCAAGCGGTAAGTCCCGGTTACATCCACTATGGAGCACCGGGTTTGCTATGATCATGATCTAAGATATGACGAGGCCCATTGGAGCAACTGCCATCTGACCTCCGTAACCCTTAAAGACAAAATAAAGGGAACCAGACAAGATAATGAATCATAAATACCCAACCTGAAAATCTGCATGGTTTCCTCGCGGTGTTTTCCCTCGCCGGGAGCAAGTGGTAGCCGAATGCAAGTAAATTGTACCTACTCGTAAAAACCAAGTAGTCACCCGCCAGGATTTGAACGCGGAATCTCACACTTGTTAGACGTGCGGTTATACCGCGGGACCACCACCGCTCCCAACATTATTAGGATTTAATCAACAACGATGTCTGTACTTTAATTAAAAATAATCTATAATAATAACTTCACGCCAAATCCCTTGCGGGGTAGGCAGAGCGAACCGAGCACCACGTGACTCGATCCTTACATATCTCACTCGCTTCTTTAACATTCATTGCTCTTCTCATGCACGCTCGCCGGTTTCTAGGGCTCCTGACATCACCTTCTGATAGAACACGACCAATTTGGTCATGGTAGGTAAGTCTTGGCCTTCCCCGGCTCCTACATCCTTCCACTTTTGCATTGTATATCTGCTTCGTCATTCTTTCATCTTGCATTCTTTCATCTTGCATTCTTTCTACATGCCCGAACCGTCGGAGCATGCCTCTTCTTATTTTAACATCGACGCTCTCTTTCAGACCAACTCTATTTCTAACATCATCATTGCGAAGACGGTCTACAAGCCTTACGCCACAAATTTTGCGCAGCGCTCGCATTTCAACCGCATGAAAATAAAAATAATTTACGTTTAAACTTGTAGTCCATAGCCTCAGGCCAAGAAATTCTTTGCCTGAGTTCAGAGCTTATGTGTTTTTCAAAATCGAATACCAAAACGATACAAAAATGAGACAAGATAGAGACTAGATCAGCACGAAAATTATATTATATTACGAGTATATTACGTAAATAGAAATATAATAATTATTATAATTTATGTTAAGATCCGGTGTACCAATAAGTTGTAGTTAGTATATCCTTCCCTCTGATCGATAAAATATAATATAAAATAATAATAAATTTATTTATTTCTTCCACAATTTACATAACAAACACTTGTATAAATCATTATATAGTACCAGAGTATTGTGGAGGACTGGTGCCTAAACTAGGCAAAAGCCCGTATTTCAGGTCACCAGGTCTTCACCCCGAGTCCGCGGTATATGATACATTTCAAACAAGCACCTGTACAATACAGTTACTACAAACTGAAAATATAGCTCCAAAGATAATAATTTACAATCAAATTGATTATTGCAATACGTACGGCTCGCATTAGTGATACAATTTAAGCAATGTATAAAAGTTATACTACCGCAAAATTTGCAAGCACTAGTATGAAATGACAAAGTGTCTGTTTCTGAGAAGGGTGTATATGATTACAATGCGTGTGGGAAAACGTTACTTTGAATTGTTGATTAGTGTACTAAATGACAATGCAATTAAAAGTTTATAAGGTATTATATACACAAGACACACATCCATACAATGCTTATAGGTTCTTACCACCCATCTAGGACTTTACGCGATTTTCTTTATCATCGTAACTAAGACCCATTAAGCAGTCCTTTACCTTCCTCCTATATGCTCCTCTATATAGAGAGTAAATAGAAATTTGTCTGTTTACTTTATTACAAAGAACACAACCAAGGAAACCGAAAAAGCGACCACACATCGAGGAAAAGCATGTATGCTATGCAATGTACGAGTATATTAAAACTTTTCATGCAATGTAATTCCATATTTTTAAACAATTAAAAACCGGATAGCAGTTGCCTACAGCGCTTATAGTAGGTAGCGTTAATTTTTCCGAGGAATTTAATACAGAATGAATTATATTTTAAGTGATTACTTGAGATTTAATAATGAACAGAACATGCGCCAGTCGTCGCGCCCGCGCGGCCGCGGTGGAGCCGGAGGTAGGTAAAAGTTGTTTAAAAAAATATGCTATGCTATGAGTATTTTTATACCATACCCAAATTTGTAGGGTGATTTCTGAGGTTAGTTTTAACTAAAAAAATCAGTCATGTATATGAACCATATTAAAATGTTCAAGTATAAAATCATTTTATACCTTATGAAATTTATACAGCTGAATTGTCATACTTTCTAAATAATAAAAAAATATGTATGTATGTATATCTTCATACCAAGTCCCTTGCGGGGTAGGCAGAGAGAACCGAGCGCCATAAGAAGCGGTTCTTACACACTTCACTCGCTTCTTTCACATTCATAGCTCTTTTTATGCACACTCGCTGGTTCCTAACATTCCTACATCCTTCCACTTTCGCATTGTATATCTGTTGCGTCATTCTTTCATCTTGCATTCTTTCTACATGTCCGAACCAACGGAGCATTATCTTAACACCGACACTCTCTTTCAATCCAACTCTCTTTAGTACAAGATTACTTCGAACGCGGTCAGCAAGCGTTATGCCACAAATTTTTCGCAGTGCTCGCATCTCGACCGCATTTATTCTACTTTCATGCTCTTACTGCCATACCCAGCTCTCACTTCCATAAGTTAGCATTGGGATTAGCACCGCGTTGTATACAGCGAGCTCTGCTTTCTGGCTTAGATTTCGGCTGCCAAACAAATTACCCAACGCTCCATTCACGCTATTCCCTGCACTCACTCGTCTCTCCACATCAGCGGTGTACCTTCCATCGCTGCTAAAAGCGCTTCCAAGATATACAAACTCATCCACTTGCACCAACACTACATCATCAGCCGTAATCCTAATGTTCGTTCTGGTTGTCTCTCTTTCAAATACCATTATTTTGGTTTTCTTCGCATTCAATTGTAAGTCTTTCTTCATACAATCGTCTTTCATTGTTGTGACTAGTATTTGTAGTTCGGATGATGATTCTGCTATAAATCAGGCATCGTCATCTGCATAAAGCAGGCAGTTAACTACTGAGCCACCCATTCGTATTCCCACATTCATATTTCACGTTCTCTGAAGACATCTGTCCAGATACAGGATGAATAGTCGAGCCGCACGCATCCCTGTCTGACACCAATATTGGTATCAAATCAAGTCGATAAGCTGCCGTCCATTCTCACACATGCTGTGCATCCTCATAGGTGGATTACATAGCACGTAGAAGGTCACCGTCAATCTCATATCTGGGCAAGATGTTACAGAGATTCTTTCGCACGACCCTATCAAATGCTTTTTCAAGGTCTACAAAACAGCAGAAAACCTTCTGGTCCATAGCCAGATGCTTTTCTACGATGTTGCGGAGTGAAAAAACTTGATCCGTACCTCCTCTGCCGCTTCAAATCCCCCCTATGCTTCCCAAAGAATTCCATCGGATTTCACCCTCATTCTGCTTTCAATGATTTTTCCATACGCTTTAGCTGCTAAGCTGATCAAACTGACGGCCCTATAGTTGGCGCAGCCCATTCGTGAGCCCTTGCCTTTATACAAGCGCACGATGACTGCGCGTCTCCAATCGCTCGGGACCCTTTCGGTTCTCCAGCATAATTTGCTAAAAAACCAGAAGATGTCCCTAACGTAAGTGCCACCCAGTTTGATTATCTCAGCTGTAACCATATCGATTCCTAGTTAATAGATTCAGGCGTTATTTTGCGAAAGTCAAATTTACATGCAATTTGATCGAACCTGCTTTGTGTGCTTCCGCCACCAATTAGTTCATGCGGCCTAGCGCCGGCCGGCACCCACCCACTACTGTTAGTACGTGCTACATGCCGACGCTGCCATGGCTGCTCCGGTAGTCTCTGCCTCGACTGCTGCGGTCGTCCGCCATCTGGAACAGAATCCGCATGCCACCACCACCGTCGCTGCCACGACTGGCCTGGTCGTCGCTGCGACACGTATTTCGCCTCTCCACGAGGCATCATTAGGCGTTGTAGACGTTAATCGTAAGAATAACATGCTACAAGTGACAAATCCATCGCAGTGCCGTCCCTTATATTGAATTGAGGGTGGGGATGGATGGTGTGAGCGAAAAAATATTTAATAGTGGGGAATAGTTTACGTCAGTCTGTTTGTTCATGAGAGTAATTTTAGAATTTTTATGTTTATTAATTTCTAATTGTTCCCTAATATTTAGTTTCAAAAATTTGTCTATGGTGTGTTAAATTTGATATGTATTAGTGGGGGATAAGTTATCTCCTTTGTCTATGAGATGCTCGGCGAAGTGTGACCTTTCTGGGCGATTGTTTTTATACGCCGATACGTGTTCGTGAAATCGTGTTATAAAGTTACGTCCCGTTTGACCGATATAAACGTGTTCACATTCATCGCAGAACAGCTTATAGACGCCGGGTTTTTTATTGGGCGGGATTTTATCTTTAGTGTTACAAAGTGATTTGAGTGAATTATGGGATTTGAGAGCAACATGTATGTTATTTTTTCTAAATATGTGAACTATTTTGTCAGTGATTTTTCTCAGGTATGATAGATACATTGCGAGTTTCTCTTCCCTTTCGCTTGGTCTCTGACACACACAAAACATCTAGGCATCTCTCGTTCATTATATCTATCAACTCATTCATCTTATCTTGTAATCCACCTCTTACATTCCATGTGCCTATACGATACTCAGCTCTCCTCGACCCGCCAGGTTGGGCGTTGCGTGGTGGGTGGCGGCCCCTACCGCCGCATGCACTTAGACCGGCACCGACGAAGGCGGATCGGTGCGCGTCGCCTACGGGGGCGCGCTAATCCGTGCGTCTGTGCAGTTTGAATTTAGGTCCAGAATTGCAATCCAGTGTTGCACTGGCAGGGTCGCGACGTGCACGATTCTGGTTCCGACCCCTTAAAATAAAAAAAAATAGTAATAGTAATAGTAAAAAAAAATTAACCCGCAAAGGACCTGACATAAAGATGGACATACACACATATTAGTAATATTTATAATTATTTAAATAAATGATAATTAACTTGACATATAAAATTTTTAACAAATGTTTATTTCACGTAAAAGTTATTTTTTTTCACAACTAAATCATTCATCATTAATTCAAAACTTAAGCCACCAGCTAACGGTCCGTTTTTAGACCTAGTCTTGAACCTCTGAAGGTTCTTGCATCGAGATTCGGTTCAGTTGATTCGCAGAATATTGTTTCGTGTCGTCTCCCGCCTAGGTTCTATTTTCGAAAAGGCTTTCATATCCAAGCTCTAAGCACCAAAAGAAATAATACTTCTTAATTTTTAATACTATGTTTAAGTTTTTAATATCAGCGGTATGATCAATGGGAGTGAGTTGATATATTAGTCGGTAGGATCTTAATAGTCATTTAACAAAGATGATGAGTGTTGTTCTGTGTTCTGTTTGAACACGATCTATATGTCTGTTCGTAGGGATACGATAATGACTCCAGAAAGTTATTCGTAAGGCCATAATTGCATTTACAAATTCAACAATAATGCCGAGTCATAAAAGTAAAATACGCAGAAAACAATTTGCAACTGCCATTACCAAGAACTTGGTCAATAAATTTATATTTAATTTATTTGGTTAGCAAATTTATGTTTTTTTTAGACATTAGATACTTTTATTCTCTGTTTTGATGAAAGAAACGTGTTTTTTCTTTCCATACATTTCAGGTGAGAAATACGTATGTATCCAGCTTTGTCATCACCAAATGCACCTACTTAGGTCTACTCTTTCGGTTATTCCTCTTTATAAAGTCCTATTCTACCCTTCTCTTTTCTCCTATCCCTCCGGCTATCTCTTTAATCCTTGCTTTTTTTCTATACCCCCTTCTCCCTTTACTTTTCTACTTATTATGGTATTTTTGGAGTTTACTCCTATTTTGAGTTATAGGCCCGGTACGCAAATTTTATGAGAATGCGAAGGCAAATACGAACGCGAATGCTGAGGCGAAGGCAATGGCTAAGGCGAAGGCGAATGCGTATGCGAAAGCGAACGGGAAAGCAAAGGCAAAAGAGAATGCGAAGCGAAGACAAAGAGACCGACCGAGCGTTGTACGTGTGTTAGTATGTGTGTGTGCGCGCCTGCGTATTGCGAAGCTTGTTATATTTTACGTATATTTTTACGTACTATTAAACAAATCATCAAGTGATTAAAGTTAAAAAAACATTAGAAAATATGGAAGAAATTGATTCGCGTCGTAACGAAGAAGAATCCCAATAACACATAAATGCGGTTAATTCGTAATCTTGTAGGATATGAACTATAGTTCACATTTATGAATAATATAAATTTTATTCATATTATTTGATAAAAGGCATTCATTTACCCTCTTTTTCTATTCGATATATATCATAATTATCATTCCTAAGGAGTAAACACCAGTCGTGCATCGAAGCTGACACGTGGAATGTGGGCTAAAGTCGTAAAATTTGTGTTATTCTGGTTTCTGTCTGTCCAGTGTCATTCCTCTTCCAATGTGTGCTTCCACACTCATTTGTTCGTCCATGCGAAGCGTCCGTTCTACTACGGCATTCTCTAAGTCAGTTAGTCAGGCAAATTATCTCCGCGGCTGCGTACTGCAGTGAAAGTTACCCCGGAGCGATAGTTTCGTGAGACGGCCCGGGTAAAGAGCTACTGCTCGAGACCCGTACGCACCTTCCGTGGCTGCACGATCCTCTGACTGACTGACAGAATAAAGTTTTTACCGTAGTTTGTTTACGTTTGATTATAATATTTATGTGCCATTTTGTAGGTAGTCACATATATACAATACCATTGCTGTAGAAATTTTGCGACTTTTGATCGAAAACTGTAACACTTAATTTTGGCAATACTCTCTTGTCGTTAACATAATACTTACCTAAAGAATTCGGAAGAGACCGAATTAGGTAAAAATCTGAGATACATTTTTTTCTCGCGTGAGATATTCTCTACGGTGAATAATGTAAAGGTTTCCAAATTTGCTATGTTCTTGTTAGTCTGAACTCCTTACACCACTTGTTCGATTGAACTATATACAATATATCTATTTAGTTGCTAATATTAACTATGCATTCAATTTGTAATCTCTAATTTTAATGTTTAAAATATAAAATGTTTTAAAATGGCGAAAGAACTGTGCGGACCAATGCACCGAAGACTAATCCACTGGTAGATAGCGCTCCAGAGTGTAGGGTACTCACAGTGAAAATTGTCTCCAGATGGAATCCTTCTATATCTGGTTTTGACTGAATTACCGAGCGAGAAGCATTTAAGATAATGGTCGAGACTCTTTGCTAAAGATCATTTGTAGTCACAACTACCAGAATAGTAATCGTTATCGTTAGAAATAAAGACATTTAAAGGAGAGATTTAAAGAGATTTAAAGATGTTATGTATATGAATTACATGATGGTAAATTCGTGAGTGAAGTCCAAATACTTATTAGATAGAATGAACGAAACAGTCACGTTGCCTCCCACTGAAATGCAGTTCACATTCACTTTGAGATTCGTGCTTCAGGTGGTGACAGTTAAAATTTGGAACACATTTTAATTTAATACGTACTTAATTATGAAATTTGTGCGTAAATACTGGTTTAATTACACAAGTATTATAATCAATATAATTCGAAATAAGTTCAAAATATACCATTCCTATTTTCATTTGAAATCGATCTGTCAATAAGAGCTCACTCTGTGAGTGTCAGTTTAATATTATTATATTATCAGGACCGTGAGTAATTCCCGTTTTCTGTACCAACAAATAATTAATGTTAGTGTATAAAATTGCAATTCTAGTTGCACCATATAATTTAATATCTACACACTTCATAATTAAATTAGCCCATTTACATAATTGTACCCCATGTATACATTAGCGACATACAAAGTATAATAATAAAGTAAATATAAAGCTTCGATTCTTCTATTATGGAAATTCTATAGCGTCTGCTAACGGCTATTTTGTCTATACATAGTAGCATTCCCGAGTTGATCTTAATAACCATCCATCCCTTTATACAATAAAGACATTACTTCAATGGGGCCACATTAACACGGGTCAATTCAGCACAACAAATTGATTGACTTCGTTTCCTATCATATGTATTCTACGGAGGAGGGTAGGGGTAGGGTAGGAAACATCGGTTCTAACGAACCATTGAAGATGGAGACACACGAGTTCATTTATCAGCGAGCTTCTAAGGAAATGGAGCACAGCATTTTTGTTTGTGATATGAAACCTTAGCTTTTTTTCTTTTTCGCAGAAATATATTTTTCGGATGATTGTACAATAAAAGACTAAACATACTATTATAAAACATTAAGTATACCTTAAAAGGTATAAATTATATACCATATAGCAATAGTAAAAATCTAAAACTCTTTTTTATTATTTTACTAATATCATAAATGTAAAAGTGTCTTTGACTGTCTTTCTGTGTGATTGTTTGTTACTTAAATATTTTTACCAAAAATTATTTAATCAAATTTGATACAGTGGCAGTCTATGATCTGTAAAAGTACTTCTTGTTCTTGAAAACTGGTTCACGTAATTAAGCGGTCTATGTATAGAATAACTGCTTAATCACATAGATAAATTGAATGACAGTTATATCATGTTATTCAATTAATACAATTCCATTTGAACAATGGAACATATATTATTGAAATTCGACAAAAGTAGAATCTGCTTATATTATTCAAATACTTAATTTTGACAAATAGTACAGTGTTCATTATATTTTGAACTCGTGTGTCATATGTTTTGGATCCAAATTCCTTATACAGCTGACGCAATAATTGGGCCACACACTCAGTTCGTTGGAGCGAATACGTGACGGACCACAGCAGCAGTGTTCATTTGTTTTGTTAAAATAGTTTCTTTATTAACGTTAGAATGTATGTTGATGGTATTTATTTAGAGAAAAAAATTAAAGGAACGTCTTTCTAAAATACATACTCGAACCAAAATTTTTGAATTTTAATAACAACAAAAAATAGCCACTTTAGACAATCTCGACAATTTCGTCGAGATTGTGGTCTAAAGTGCGATCAAATAGAATATATTCTACCGCAACCGTATATTCCATGTACGATGAAAGTCACTCACTATGTACGCAAGTGAATAATTAAATAAATAAACCTAGCAGTAGTTAGCATTTAACATATTGACGATGCGATGAAAATATTAAAGCAGGTTAAAGTAAGTGAAATATTTTCATATTTTTTTACATTACGAAATAACTACTACTTCGGAGAAGATGAAAATCTAATTGGGATACCCAAGTAACGTTAAGATATACTACTCACTTAGACTAAATTACGCGATGAAATTAATTTGCACTCAGTTCTCCTGTGATGTGGGAAGAAGTTAAGAAATAATTTAATCGAAAGTACGCTAACCAGAGGATCCGGATCAGAGTATTTTCGGGTTAACAGGCAAGTGGTTGGTGACTTACATCCATGCGGGATCAGGGGATGTCATATGTAATGTTTAATAAGGTTGCACGAAATCAGAATTGTGATGACAAGCGTAAGAGTGACCTACCTCAGTTACGATTATCATCACAGTTTTGAATTTAAGCATCGAAGTAGGCCAACTGGAGAAAAATTCTCCCGAGGTCATATATACCTATATATTATATATATGCTTGTAGAAAAGGACCTTAGGTATTTTAATGTGATACATACCACGACAAATGCATTTTGACACCTTGATAGATATATATACATTATTTATTTCTATCTCCAGCACTCACATAACAATTTGTTACAATTATGCTTACAAATGTAAGCAATACAAAGAAACATGTTCACTGTAAAGGGGGAAAATCAGCTACTTGTTTTGTCTTAATAACAAAACGCTGATTATTCTGCTACAGCCACTGCCACTACACTATCCGCACACATGCTGAGCAATCCTTGTAAGTGGACTGCACAGCACGGAGCAGTGATCCGTCAATCCCATATCTCGGCAATATGTCCCACAATTCCTTTCGCACAACAATATCAAAGGCTTTCACAAGATCCACAAAACCGCAGAAAACCTTCTGGTCTATGGCCAGATGCTTCTCTACGATATTGCGGAGCGAGAAGTTTAAAAGAGTTTTTAGAAGAGTTAGAAGCAATGTCATGTAGACATTACTTCTAACTTTATGATTCTAGGTTATATTACGTCGGGAAGCATACGGCCCACCTGATGTAAAGCGTGGGCTATCCTATGGCCTATCAACGCTTGCGATAAATTAAGTATCACTCGCGCAATGCCTCCTCTGCTGCATACACAGCAACTCCTTGGGAGCTTACTGTTGACCTCACTCACACGCAGGAACACAACAACTCTCTATGGACTTGTTATTTGGCTGCGGTTTTCTGTGAGGTAGAGGTACTCCCCAGATGGGCTGCTTTGATGCGCCCTACCTCTCTTAAAACATCCTGACCAAGAGAAACATGTTCATGCACACAAATGTTTGCCTTGTATGGGAATCGAACCCACGAGCGTTGGTGTTAAAGTCGGGTCATTCATGATTGAGCCACCAAGCTCGTCAATCTAGGTCAACGGGGAGTACCCTATAGGTTTTAATTCCCTTGTGAGTGTTAAAATATGCGCATAATCGAGGCATAAACAGTTATACCTTTTGATTATATTGACTTAGAAGTTCGATTTTTTCACTGCTCGAAGGGACTACAGACCTGAGTATTTAATATTACATGCAAATTGCTCTAACCTACTTTGTGTGCTTACGCCACCAAATAGTTCATGTAGCCTAGCGCCCGCTAGCACCCACCCACTACCATTAGTATATGCAACATGTCGACGCTGCCATGTATGCTCCGATAGTCTCTGCCTCGGCTGCTGCGGTCGTCCGCCATGTGGGACAGAAACCGGATGCCCCCACCACCGTCGCTGTCACGACTGGCCTGGTCGTCTCTGCGACACGTGTTTCGCCTCTTCACGATGCATTTTCAGGCGTTGTAGACTTTAATCGTTAGAATAACATGCTACAAGTGACAAATCCATTGTAGTGCCGTCCCTTATATTGAATTGAGGGTGGGGGTAGATCATCTATTATTTTAGCCTAGATATTTCTAATATTTTGTTTTTTTTTATACCACTAGGGGCGCAATCAAGCATACGGCTTGCCTGATGGTAAACAGTCAATGTAGCCTATGTACATTTGCAACACCAGGGGCTCACTCATGCGGTACCCTCTAAAAACCTCTTCACGCATTTCTTGAAGAATTCCATGCTGTAGTCCTTGGAAAAACCACGGCTGGGAGTTCATTCCACAACTTGTGAGTTCTCGGAAGAAAACTTCTCTGAAGCCGCACAGTACGCGACCATTGCGGTTTCAGCGTGTGAGGGTGAACTCTCCACCGTCGGTGAGCGGTGCGGTTATAAAGAGTAGCAGTCGACATCATTTTGAACAATTCTTCAGAACACAACCTGTTGTACATTCGGTAGAACAAACAAAGGGAGGAAAAATCTCTCCTTAAACTTAAGAATTCAATACCGTGTGTAAGCTTAGGAGTGCCGACAATTCTCACAGCTCGTCTCTGAATCGAATCACATGGTCCAAGCTGGTATCCAGGTGCCCCGGCCCAAAGGTGACTGCAGTACTCCAAGTGCGTTTATGTAATATATGCAATGTTAATATTTTTATGAAACACCATCTATAATACATAAACAGCTCTTTGTTGTATAGGCTACCCATAGATTTGTATCTTTTTAAATGGTGATATTTACGTTTTAAGTTGTATATTATTTACCCGTATAGCATTTAGAGTAAACATATTAAGTATTAGGCTGGGAACGTTTCCTGAATGATACATATAAATCAATAATATTATATAGCCTAGAGTAGAAAATGTCAAAAACTGAATCAACAATGTCAGGTTTAAATAAGTCTGCCCTACGCCAATCCCAACCCAGATTTTCACCGGGTTGCGGCACCTGCAGTTTACATATCTTCTGAGATGTTTTATATGGCACGTGCATAATTACTTCGAGCGCAGGATGATATTCATCAATAGGGACTAACGAATCACCTATGGAAACAGAGACGTGCTCAGAGACTATGTCACTTAGCAAGAGATCCATCATGCCACCACGACTGTTTAATATAATATTATGCCGATGCAGTCTACAAAACTCCCGAAAATGATTAAAGTGAGTAATAACATTAGCACTACATGAGTTCAAATTGGAGTCACCCAGTAACATTACATTCATGTCAGGATAAGAACATATGGCATTTTCTACACATGCCAACACATTTTTGTACTAATCGTCTTTGTAACTAGGTGACAAATACGTAACATAACACAACAAAATAAAGTTATTCTTTCTAACAATAGTAAATAATAGTTCCAAGTCCAATGTGAGACCATCAACATCTGTAATGTTACGCACAGTGTAACAGTCACATACAGCGAGCAAGACACCACTCCAGCTAGAATATCCTAAGCGGTCTTTGTGGATGACAGTGTATTGAGCGGAAAACAGCTCACCATCGAACACAGAACTCGTCAAAAACGTCTCTATAACATCGAATGCGGATTCAGTCAAATTATTTTAAAAACACTTCAGTTTTAGAAATATATACTACAAAACACAAGTATACGTGCATACATTTATATAACATTTCACTGCTTATGAAAGAATAGTGTCGTTAATTTGCTGACACGCTTAGTACAAATACGTTGCTATAAGATAATACGAGTAGAAGCCATACAAAAGGTATTTCTAAATTATCGTAGTCGGAATGAAAATGGAATTTAAGTTATTACAGGAACGGAGACGGAACAAGAACTCGGCGAGCTGCGCCGTACAACTTATAAAGGCTTTAATATGATTTCAGCTATGTCGGAAACCTGTTAACTCTGGATAAATAAGTAGATACTTACTTAATAATAAGCAGCACTTACTGCATTATTACAACACAATCTTGTGAAATTCATTAACGTCTGTATATGTTGCACAACTTGGAGATTAAAACAATTCAGCGCTAAAAATGTATATATATATATATATATATAAATATATAATTGTGTATGCTTCAATCTAAACGATCCATTAACACGATAGTAATCTGTTTTCCTATTTTATTGTTATATTACATGATAGCCTGTGCCAACCCGATAAGCAGTTTAGATCTCAGGAGTTCTCAAATAGAAGCGACATACGAGTACATCGTCTTGTTTATCAATCTTGTCTCAACAATTCCTCTTCATGCTCCGCTTGAAGGACTAAAATAAGTAAGTACTCTGCACTTTTACGAATTCAAACCTCAATTCAAAATTTATTTCAATTTTCATGGTAATTTTCACAGTGTGAATTTCAATTAACAACAAATAATAAAATAAAATTAAAGGAAACGAAAAAATTCTATGCAAAATCACATTTGACATAATGTTTAAAGTCAATATTGAATAGAACGATGGAGCGTTGGACGTCTTGTAGCTATCCATTCATGCATATATTTTAAGTTTTATTTCAATAATTTTTGTTTACCCCATGTAGTTTTAGTTTCTCTGTACCCCATGGAATTTGACTGAGTCCTTCTCATATGTGTCACTAGTGCGTTATCCTAATAGAAAGATTTGTCCTCAGTAAAATTCTGTCCTTATTCACTTAAAAGTCTGTTAAACTATTTAAATACGTTGACTTAAAATTGCTTAACCTTATGTAAATAGTCACTGTAGATTTGAATTCTTTCTTTTTTCCCTCGAACGGCCATTTCTGCAATAGCCCTCTTCAGCGCAGGTTCACCTGATCATTTTTAGGGTTCCGTATCCAAAGGGTAAAACGGAACCCTATTACTGAGACTCCGCTGTCCGTCCGTCCGTCCGTCCGTCCGCCCGTCCATCCGTCCGTCCGTCCGTCCGTCTGTCACCAGGCTGTACCTCACGAACCGTGACAGTTAGACAGTTGAAATTTTCTTAAATGATGTATTTCTGTTGCCGCTATAACAACAAATACTAAAAATTAGAATAACATAAATATTTAAGGGGGCTCCCATACAATAAACGTGATTTTTTTGCTCGTTTTTGCTCGATATTGATAACGGCAACAGGTAGACGCTTGAAATATTCACAGAATATTTAGTTATATATCCACTTTAAAAATAAATAATTCAATTAAAATAAATCTAATATTTAAGGGGGCTCCCATACAAAAAACGTGATTTTTTTTATCGTTTTTATAGATAATGGTACGGAACCCTTCGTGTGCGAGTCCGACTCGCACTTGACCGGTTTTTTTAAATTATAATTGGCAAATAGTGGCGAATACACGTTTTGTCCATTTTTATGAATTAATGCATGAAACATTTTTTATATTGATAAAGAAATGATAAAACTGCCCCTGAAGCAAGTATGTGACCACACATACATATTGAATCATTATAAGTAAACGCGCCCTCCAACGCTCTCATTGTGCTTCTTGGTACTTAAAATGTTGGCGCACAAGTTTATTTGATATTCCTTCTATTTAATGTAGTTTCACTTTTCGGTCATTTAATCGATGTCGTGGATTGTAGCTACAGTCATTGGCCGTGATTTCAACAGGGTTTTCTAGAATTTCACATTACTTGGACATACTTTTGGTAAACTAAGTGGGGTTTCAATAATATTTCATCAGCATGGGTGTATGGGGACCTACCTACATCTTTGGGGCCCGAGCAAACCTCATCTGCAAGTCGGTGCACCTGCTAATCGACAGACGAAGCTTTGGCGTAGGCTTTCCCTACGTGGTTGGTAGGTCGAACGACAGTTGCTACCGTGAAAACCACAAAAGTCAAATCATATGGAAAGTAGAAAAAGAAAACGACGAGCACGGCTAAAGACGGTAGCCACTAGAAAGAATCGTTTCGCGTCATGGAACATTGGCACGCTGAACGGACGCGCGAGGGAGCTGGCTGACATACTGTTCAGGTGTAGGGTGCTTTTTTTTATACTGCGTCGCGAGGTATACAAACATACGGCCCACCTGGTGTGACGCGGTTACCGTAGCCTATGAGCGCTTGTAATAAATAAATTAATACTCGCGCGATGCCACCTCTGCTGCTAACATAGCAACTCCTTAGGAGCTTATTGGTGACCTCGCTCACACGCAGAAACGCAAGAACCTTCTAGGAAGTTGTTATTTGCCTGCAGTTTTCTGTGAGGTGGAGATATTTCCCCAGACGGGTTTTGATGCACCCTACCTCTCTTCCGTGCAGTCGCGGCGTTCCTGCATGAGACTTGGTGGAAAGGCTGCAAATCCTGGTTCAATGGGAATAGCTAAAAGGTGACAAGGGTCACCTGGTAGGCAGAATGGGGTAGCTATAGTATCCTCCAAGGAGTTTCAGAATGACATCTTGGAAGTGAAGCGCTTCAGTGATCGGCTTATGGCCGTGACAGTGCTTATCGATGGAACTGTGACCCATCTGATAAGTGCCTACGCGCTGATACCGACGTTCTGGAACCAACTCGGTATAGGTAGTGCTTTGTGGTACCCCATAGGTACAGGGGATCGTTTTGGGTGGTGATCTTGACGGTCACGTGGGTGAGGAGTTCGGGCGTGTTCATGGTGTGTTTGAATAAAGTAGCCATACCGTAGAGGTAGAGGATATTCTCCGGACGTGTGCGGCTGCAGGTCTAGCCATGTACTTCTGAAAGAAGCCCGAACACTTAATCACCTAAAGGAGCGGAAGGCACGCTACCTAAATCGATTTCCTACTCGCTAGTAGACATCATATCAGCAAAGTAGTCAACTACAATGTAAAAATACCTGGCAAGTCTCACTCACTGCACAACATCGTCTCCTTGTCATGGGCATTTGCGTGAAGCCAAAGGAGAGGATCTCTGAGTGCTGCGGGTGTCAAATCCGATGTTAGCTGCTTGATGAAGCCAAGTCTCAGGTATTCGGTTCAGCTACCATCGATAAGTATGCCGGTATTGATGGCAAATCAGTCCAGCACCACTGGGATACGATTCAGGCGGCCATCGTGGAAGCGGCGAAGGCAGTGCTGGGCACAACCAAGGGTGGACGCAAGTGTGACAAGGAGACTTGGTGGTGGGAGGACACAGTCCAGAGAGAGATTGGGGTGAAGAAAGCCCTCTTTAAAAAATGGCAATAGTCCAGATCTCTTGAAGACCACGACATGTACAGGGTCGCGAAATGTAGCGCAAAGAGAGCTATAGACAGAGCCAGAAGAGACAATTTACAACCCCTGTATGATAAGTTGGAATGGTCTGAGGAGCAGAAGCTCATCTATAAGTTAGCACGTTCCAGGGTCAAAGCGGCACAGGACATGTCTAAGTGCTGCCGTGGAAGAGACCTCCGCGGCAACCTGTTTATGCCGCGACGACCTCAGAGTGAAGGAGAGATGGCACTCGTATTTCCACTAGCTGCTTAACAAGCAGCATAAAGAGGAGTAGCCAACGACCAGCGCCAAGTATTACGTCTGAAGGAGCCCAAATGATTCTTCGTCAGATGAAGAATCGGAAGCATCCTGAACGACCGAACTCCTTCTAACCGCATACTCCTTAACAGAAAAATCCAAATGGAGATTGAGTGTTATCACTCCAGTTTTCAAAAGACAGCGATCGGTGCAGGAATGTGGCAGTCATCGTAGTATAAAGGTCTTGTCTCAAACCATGAAGCTCATCGAGCAGTTAACTGACTCCTGGATCTGGCAGGAGTGCACTACCTCGGAGTGTCAGTATGGCTTTCGACCTGGTCATGGGACCATACGGAACGAAGAAGAAGCCTCTCCATATCTGTTTTTAAACATAGAGAAGATCTTCGACTGTGTTCGCGCTACGATTTGGTGGGCACAGAGGTCCAAACGGGTGTTTGAAGTATACTGATTTTTGATATTTGCCGAGTAGTTAGTACTATTGGCGACACACAACCCTTCCCGATTATCGTTGCGGTCCACCTGTCCTTAGTCCGTTTCTGTTCAGCGTAATATGACCTACATAGTTTCTCATGTATGCTAATGATATTGCGCTGACGGACGCGGACGGTTGACGCCTAGCGCGATGCGTGAATGTCTGTAGAGGGTCGCTTGAGAACCGCGGTCTGAGACTAAATGTGGCGCAGATCGAGTACTTGGTCTGCAACACTACAGATTCTACACATGTCCGCATTGGTCAAGATACGGTAGAGCCATAGATAACAGAAACAATGGGAGATGTGACATACCACGCGAGTTTACACCGGAACGGTTGTCGCCGAGTTTCACCCCACCATAAAACACTCACACACTTAAATAAATCAAAAATATCATTCTACGCACACAAGTACAACGACACACATTTGTTAAGACGCTGTCATTGGATGTTTATTTAAACAACACCCAAGTAAGCACGCACTACTACATTTATAAAGCGGCAGAAACAAGCGGCCGTATCTCGAAACTGTACATACAGTGAACGAATAATATTACTCGCTTTACATTGCGTGTTGGTAAACGAGCGGTGGAGACTGCGTAATGGTAGAAAAGCAATGTATGATTAAGAATGAGAAATTTGATATTTATAATTTGTATCGTGGTAAGACCCTGGTAGAAATGGCGTCAGAGAATTTTTGAAATTAATTCTGTATTTATGCTTATAAAACGTAATATTATTTGTACTTATAGGTGATAAGTGATTCCATTTGATTTAAAGTTAACCACTGCACTTCTATTTTTGCAAAAAGGCAACAGCACAACTTGGCATTTTGCTAAAACAAGGAGCAACGTATCTCAATCGAACTTGATTGCAACTAACTAACTGTTCTTGGCAATGTTCTCGTTTTGAGCATATTGTGGCGACACCAACCACGCCCCCTCGTCACATCTCCCGTTGTTTCTGTTATCTATGGGTAGAGCGCACGGATTGGTGTAGATATTTGGGATCTGTCCACCGCGCGTCCAGGGATGTTGATTGAAACATCAAGGTATGTATTTCTGCGGCCTGGGCCAAGTGGCGTGAGGTGGCTGGTATCATTTGTGACCCTAAAATACCGGTTAAGCTGATGGGACAGGTTTATAAATCTATATATGGCAGTGAAGAGTGGCCTGTACTTGAGCGGTATAAGCAGCAGCTGCCTGTCATGGAGATTAATATACTGCGCTGGATGTGCAGAGTGACATGGAAGGTAACTGCTTACCATCAGGGAGGCCGTATACTTGTTTGCCACCTTAGTGGTATATAAAAAAGAAGCTCCCGCATTCGCGGCAGCCTTTATGTCGTTAACATAGCAGACACACTGCAAGAGCGTCGCCTACGCTGGTACGGTCACGTCTTACTAAATCGGCAAATTATGTCGGGAAGCGAGTCATGCCGCCGGGTACGGCTAAGAAATGTTGGCTTGACGTCGTAAGGGATGCTACGCATGTCTCACAGTTAGACTACGCGAAGTAGAGAAATAAAAATCTGAAGCGAAAGCGTAAAACGCAACCGGGAATGACGCTTAGATGATGATGATCATGGAGTGAAAATTATCCCTAAGCATTCCAAATGAACTTTAAATGAATGCATTATTTACTATAACAATATATTAATCAGGTTAACTTTACCATGTTGATTTTTTCAGCCTAGTCACTCTGTCTTGGCATATGTTAATGTGCCGAGGATCTCGCTAACCTTTTCTAAACGATTTTAGCAATGAAGTGTTTATGTGCTCTTTGCGTATATTTTTTATGTTTGGTGCCAAAAGGGACTCTGTTACTAAGCCTTCGCTGTCCATCCGTTCGTCTGTCTATCAGCAGGCTGTTCCATGACCCGTAATAGATAACATGTTCAAAGAGTTCATATTTGTTACCGCTGTAACTACAAATAACAATGAATAAATTAAATCAAAAAATTATGTAGCTCTCTACAAGTGCAAATACTTATAAATATCGGTAAAGATTTCATGAAACCATAAAATAAACTAAAATAATAATTAAAACAAATAAATAAGCAATACCTACTTCATTCACTAGCAAAGTTATTGCCTATATAAATAGGATGTCAATATAGTCGGTTTCACTTCATATTGAAAAGTTTTCATTTCGTATCCATGAGCACTACATTATTTTGATAAATGAATCCAACAATTATTGAGGAAGAATAAGTAACATAATATTTCTAACAATGAACAACTCGTTTCTTGTAATGGAGCTATTCCGTGTTAACGATATTATTTTCCCATTTCCACGGGATTCCAACCAGAGCGCGACCCACGATCAATCTTGTCATGAGCTTTTGTATCGTTCGCCCACCTACTTTTATTGATACTCTGATTTTTGGTGATTCTTGTTACTAAATCATTTGTATCGAACTTCTAGATGGCCTATTGTGAAGGTATCTCTTAAGAGTAGTTGGCTTTATCATCATTCGCCTATTCACTTGTTGATTTTCTTAATAGTAATGACAAAAAATATATACGAGAAGTGTTCAAGAAACAATAATGATTTGACTAACGTAATGTAGACTTTAATTATTTTTATTTGCACCTAATAATAAATCCTAACATTCGTTTTAAATTCATTTTTTCGTCTGTCTGTTTGCTGGTTTGTCATGGTTAATATCCGAAAGCGAATATTAACAGGTATTCACTGGTATAAACTTCTCTCATGAATGGGGTGATGTGATGTGAATGTAAGTATATAAATAGTAAAACAAGCGAAAGAAACATAATTAATCAGTTGCAGTGGCATGAATGTCTAAATCTGTAAAAACGCGGGCTCACAGACGAACAACATTTTCTCTACGGAGCTTCTCCAGGTGGTATATATGAAGAAGAGATCATTAAAATAAAACGTTCATATTCAATACGCTATATGGATACTAAACAGGCTATAAGTAAAAAACATACTCTTTTGGAAAACTAATAGAATACAATACATACGGCACTATCTAATACAATGTCAAGGCACACCGAACAACTCGTAGCCAACGAGTTGTTGTTTATATAACAACATCGTTTATATTATTTATATAACGCACCATCCACCTTGGACGAATGCGGATCTGCAGGTATACCTTCAGTGAAAATAAAGAAAAATGAAAAGCAAAATGCTGTTGTTCAAGACGCTCGGCAAAACCGCAGAGATCCCGTCATGCAGGAGAAATGGAGAGAAAACTACTGAAAACGTCATCTGTATTTTGAAGGAGACAGATCCAAACGACGTCTCGTAGCGACAGATTTACATGAGCTGCCACTAATCATCCTGGTACACGTCGACGTTTCTGCGCCAGTTTTACCAGACGGAGACTTTGTACAAAAGTCGTCTGCGTGGGTACTTCTGTCACACCTATTCATGCTGCCATACAGCTATATTTATGTCGCTGTGTTTTGGTTTGAAGAATGAGATATAGCAGAGAAATTACTGGGTACTGAGACAAAACAGCCTTATGTCACAAAATTGGAAGCGCGCGCGTAACATCTCCGTGATATTGCGAGCGTCATTATGCTGCGGTGCTTACTATCTAATACAGGCCGCATGCTTATTTGCCAATCTAGTAGTATAAAAAAAAGAACGCTGCTGCAGGACATCAGATGCCTGAAAGCTGAATCAAGTTTTCATTTCATACGATTTTCAGTCAAAATGTCGACAGGGTTGTTGTGTTGTCCGCCTCTCGATTGCTAGCCACCTGGAACAGAAACCGCATGCAATTGCCACCGTTGATGTCATGACTGTGTCGCAGGGGTTAGTGCCCGTGGAGCAAGAAGGGCTGGTATTTACAAGAGGAGAAGTCGGAAAGATGCAATGTGAACACCGACAGGAGTTTATTAAAGGAAGAAAAGAATTACAAGAATTTGGGGGTCGTGGGGGAGGTTATGGTTTTTGTTATGCTTGCTCCAGAGACATTTATCTTCTCTCAGAAGCTGCAAAGGGCTCGCTGTAGATGGAAGTTGGCGAGGTGCAATGTGGCGGAGTTCTTTTAATCAGTGCGAGATAGATTAAATAAAGAGTTTTTGTAAAGAGAGTTAGAAATCGATCATCCCGCTGGGCAATTTTTAACGGGGCATGGAAACTTTAGAGTTACGCTCTTTTTGTGCTTTTTCGTTAATTATGTCATCGCCTTTGAGTGAGTGTTCTACGACAAATCATGAATTCGAGCAAACACATCATGTTCTCTGGGAGTGCGATTTCTAGCATCGGGAGCGGGACGATATGTTTAATTCTTTGCATGTCACATCCGGGGTAGTATACTATTCTGATTTGGTGGCAATAAGGAAGAATTACTAGGCGTTTAGGTGGTTCTGCAATCTATATTATTGGAATCAATGTGTTAGGTAACAACTCACAATTTAGGTCTCAATAGTGTTAGATATTTGATAAACCGTAGTGCACGGTAGTTGAGCTTCACTTGACTAGCCATCTCTCTCTTTTCTTATTTGTCATATTGCTGTCTCTCACTTTGCCAAAAAGGGAAGTCAATTGCATAACCTCCTATTCCTACAAATTTGTTCTGATTAAATTCGTTGTAAGGTCCAAGGCATCTGTAGTTTAACCCTTTTTGATGGTAGCCGCTGTTAATTCTGGCTACACAGAAGACACAGTGGTGGGAATGAGTGGCGGGCTTTACCACATATGACAAACATTTGTGTGCATAAAACAGCTCCTGTGGGGAAGTCGCTCCACCTCACAGAACGCTGCGGCTAAATAACAACTCACTTGAGGGTTGTAGTATTCCAGCGAATAAGTGAGGTTGCCAGAAGCTCCTAAAGAATTCCTGTGTTGGCACAAGATGTGGCATCTCACGAGCAATACTAAATATATTGCAAGCAATAATGGACTAAGATAATCATTTTGCATCAAGTAGGTATGCTGGTATGCCTCCCGATGTTGTATAATTAAAAATCAACCCATTGCACAATCAGTAAAATACGCAAAGGGAAACCAAAAGTCTCCATAATTTAGTCTTCAATGTCGTGTGTAACCTTTAGATCGCCAATAACTCTCGTCACATCTCTCAATTCATTAGAGTCCTTAACAATCTGTACTTCACCACCAAACTTTGTATATTTATTGCTTTTTTGTAAACTCAGAATGAACCAAAAAAATGAGTGCGAGCTTCGCCAAAATATCTTCATTATATATAGAACCGTTCAAAACTTACCGTTACTACAATGACTTGAGACTTATAAGTATATAGCTTGATGTGGTATAGTGTATTCATCTGCCTTGTGAAAGATGGGCATTTTTTTTATACCACTAAGGTGACAAACAAGCGTACGGCCTGCCTGATGGTAAGCAGTTACCGTAGCTTATGGGCAACACCAGGGGTGTCACTCTTGCGTTGCCGACCCTGTAAGAACCTCTTCACGCCTTTCTTGAAGAACCTCATACTGTAGTCCCTTGGGAAAACTTCGGCAGAGAGCTCATTCCACAACTTAATAGTTCTCGGTAGAAAACTTCTCGCGAAGCGCACAGTGCGCGACCATTGCGGTTCCAGTGTATGCGGATGAACTCCCAACCGCCGGCGAGCTGTGCGATTGTAAAACGAGGCTGTTGGTATAATGTCGAACAACTCCTCAGGACACAACCCATTATACAGCCGGTAGAACACGCAAAGGGAAGCAAAATCTCTTCTCAAACTCAAGGGCTCAATGCATTAAACACAATTACGCCGAGCGCGTAATGCCAGCAAAAAGTCGTTACGTTTACAATGGTAACGTGTTCTCAATCTCTCCGAAGGTTCGCCAGAGCCTCGTTGGATGATAATCCGCAGACAATCTTTTCTCCTATGCGAACACTACAGGACTATTATGTTCACGTTATGTAACGTCACGAGACAACAATCCACCTGATGTAAAGTGACTATCTTACGTATGAACTCTTGTACGAGTAATACAAAGTATTACTATTGTACATTTTTGAAAATGTATACGTACAGAGATGTTTCAACTGAATAAACAGGAATGCGGAATCATCCTACTAACATCTAACAACACACATACCTTTAAAAACTGATTCCAAATAGGCTTACACACATAAAAATGAAATTCGTAGTCATCAGGCTAATTTTATGTCGGTCGCGACGTATATTATACTTGTTCGAAAATCTTTGGCGCGAGATACGATAAGTCTATCCCGTTTCAAGAAAGTCACATACATCCATATTTCTGTATTCTTGTTCACCCTGACTTTATCGCGTACAAAAAGTTTGCGGACAAAATTCTTAGTCGTCTCTTGGCACTGAGTTGGGATCACTTGAATGTTATCAACCTCGTTTTCTTTGAAGTAACTACGTATCTTATATACATATTGTATCTTTTATATTTCACTGGCTTTTAGCCTCATTTGACCTTTTCTTACTTCTCCATCAGTCACACTCTACAAGGTCAAACTTTACCGTTTCTTGTTTTTATCTATTTTCATCATTCTTTTTTTAAAACATAGGAAGGCATTCAAGCATACGACCCACCTAATGTATACCGGTCACCGTAACCTATGAACGCTTGTAATACAATAAGTATCACTCACGCGATGCCTCATCTTACACAGCAACTCCTTAGAAGCTTACTGGTGACCTCACTCATACGCAGGAACACAACCACCCTCTATGGAGTTGTTATTTGGCTGCGGTTTTCTGTGAGGTGGAGGGGAGGTACTTCCCCAGACGGGTTGCTTTGATGCGCCCTACCTATCTTTGAATATATGGAAATATCTTTCTTTGCAATTTGATCTAAGCTGGTTTGTGTGTTTCCGCCACCAATTAATACGAAGCGAAGCAGTTAATGCGAAATAGCGCCGGCTGGCAGCTGCCCACTACATACCGTCTGTAGATACAAGATGCTCATAATATTTTAACTACTAACATCTATAGCGCATCACAACAGGATGCCTCGTGGAGAGGTGCAACTTGTGTCGCAGCGACAACCAGGACAGTCAAGGTAGCAACGGTGGCGACTGCATGCGGTTTCGGTTCTGGTGGATGTCGGCCGACGCTAGTTCGTATTTGCTAATTAATTAGACGATTAGTTCAAATTGCATGCACGAGTAAATTGACATTCGTATAATAATACCTGAATCTATTAACAATATATCTCTTCTTCTTCTTAGCTTGATCCCGTTTCCTAATCTAACAGGATTGGCGGGGTCCGCTACCTTAGCCTAAGGATATATATATTGGTTTTTATTCGGAGCGATTGCCGTCACCCCTCCACATCCTAGAGGTAGAGCCGACCTTTCTTATAATTTCTTGAACTTGCGGTTTTCCTCAAGATGTTTTTCTTCACTGCCGAGATCGTGATACACATAATATACATGCGAGGGAATGATGTGTTCACCACAAGAAGGAAAAGTTTTAAAAGCATGTTGCTCGCACCTCAGGAACTGACTTCTTGTAACCCTTGATGTTGTTTTGCATTCAAATTCAATTCTGAAGGACATTATAGAATAATGAAATTTGTTACTGAATTTAGCATGACGTATGTTGACACATGTAAATTTATAAACGAACTTTTCTATATTGTAGCTACATAATATTGATTGCCTAAGGTTGTCATCTGAGGACTTCCTGCGTTAGTGATGTAAGATGTAAGATAATGTACTAGTATTAATTCTTATGTTACTAGCCTTCCATTACTGATTCACATCAGGTAGGCTATATGCTTGTTTTGCGCCCGACGTAGTATAAAAGGTAAAGTGTACGACTAGACCTTTCTTAGTCAAAAAACTAATTAAATGTTGCTGTATTCTACATTTCTTTTGTTAATATCTCATTTGTTTGTTAGATGGGTTACAATCAAGTAAGTTTGGCTTTGGCTCTACAGATTATAGTGCAATACCTGATTGGACAGTTTTCACTTTTTATTTGTTACAATCAACGTTAACTTATGGAGAGTTAGATAGGGTCGAATGGGGGTTAAAAGTGGTCGAAATGCCAGTGCTGCGTAAAATTTGCGTAACGCGTAGACCACGTTTGCAATGATAATGTAACTAGTCTGGGTATAAATACTGTTACATAGAAACTTTCCTTTTTTTCAACTTTTTAATTATTTTGAATTTGGAATGCGTTTATTAGGTTAAAAAGTTATTTCGATTTCCCGACATTTTACAATTTTTTTTTTCGTTTTTATTATCAAATTATAATATAAAATGGGGTGTTAAATAAAATAGGATTGCAGTGATTGCATTGCACGAAATGGGTATACTAACACTTCCTCTGTTGAAGACCATAAAACATCGGGGCGACCGCGCACTGTTAAAACAACAAAGGCTGTGAATGCTGTTAAAGCCAGAATTCGCTGAAACCAAATGTACGCACACAGTTCTAAAGAAGTCGCCCAAGTAGTCGGAAAGGTACAACGTGGTCATCATCCTGCGTATGTAATAGTTTGGTGGCGGGTGTCTGATCAAAGAGTCACAAAACTTCATTTTTGTGAAAAAGGAGGGTCAGGCAAAGAGTATCAAGAGACTGTCTAGGATCGTGGTGTGAAACCTCTCAGCAAAAAACTTTTTAAAAATGTACCGTGGTATATAAGTTTTAATAAAATTACATTACTTCGTAAAAAAATAAATGTATGTATGTAAATGTATGTGTGTATATCATTACGCCAGGTCCCATGCTGGGTAGGCAGAGAGAACCGAGCGCCATAAGACCCAATCCTTACATACTTCACTCTCTTCTCTAACATTCATAACCCTTTTCATGCACGCTCGTCGGTTCGTGGATTCCGGATCCTTCCACTTTTGCATTGTATATCTGTTTTGTCATTCTTTCGTCCTTTTGTTTTTTCGTCCTTTCGTTCTTTCTATATGTCCGAACCAACGGAGCATACCTTTTCTTATCTTAACACCGACACTCTCTTTCAGACCAACTCTTTCTCTCACGTCGTCGTTACGAACGCGATCCGCAAGCGTTATGCCACAAATTTTGTAAAATGCTATCATCTCGACCGCATTTATTCTACTTTCATGATCTCTCTAACATACCCAGCTATCATTCCCATAAGTTAGCGTTGGGATTAGCACCGCGTTGTGTACATCGAGCTGTACCTTCAGGCTTAGATTTTGGTTGCCTAGAAGTATACCCAACGCTCCATTCATTCTATTCCCTGAACTCACTCTTCTCTCCATATCAGCGGTGTACCTTCCATTGCTGCTAAAAGCGCTGCCAAGATATACAGTCTCATTCACTTGCTCCAACACTAGATCGTCAACCGTAATCCTAGTGTTCGTTTTGGTTACCTCTCTTTCAAATACCGTTATCTTGGTTCTTCGCATTCAATTGTAAGCCTTTCTTCATAGAATCATCTTTCATTATTGTAACTAGTGTTTGCAGTTCGGATAGTGATTCTGCTATTAATACCATATCATCTGCATAAAGTAGGCAGTTGACTACTGAGTCACCCATTCGCATTCCCACATTCATATTTCTTAATCTCTGAAGACTACTGCCTAGATTCAGGATGAATAGCTGTCTGACACCAATGTTGACATCAAACCAGGGCGACAAGCTGCCGTCCACCCGCACACGTGCTGTACAATCGTTATAAGTAGATTGCACAGCACGGAGCAGGTCACCGTCAACCCCTATATCTGGGCAAAATGTACCAATATATTTTTAATAAAAAAAAAAATGCATATTCATTTCTAACAGAACTTATGGGCGGACTAGGTAGAAAACAAAGTTGGTCTGAAAGAGAGTATCGGTGTTAAGATATTGAGGGACAAGCTTCATTCGTTCGGATATGTATGAAAGTATATGAATGTTAAAGAAACGAGAGAAGCGTGTAAGGAACTTATGGTCACATAACCTACTCCGCAAGTTACTTAGCATGACGATAGGTTACGTGTTATTAAAGGGGATTCATTACAAAAGAAGTAAGCCCTTTTTTTAGAGGAGTATGGTGCATCAAAATACGAGTACTCTGTCTGAGGAAGTAGCTCCACCTGAAAGAAAACCGCAGACAACTCCCTTGTTGGTTGTTGTGTTCCTGCGAGTGAGTGAGCTCAACAGTAAACTCCTAAGGATTTGCTGTGTTAGCTGCAGAGGTGGCATCGCGCGAGTGATTATATAGGCTACGGTCTGCCTCGGTATGCCTCCCGATACTGTTTGAAAAAAAGAGAGTAAAAAATTTCTTATATGTTTCGGAAAATTCGCTGCAATTCGTGTTCTTTCATAAAGTGCTAATGAATGCTTCAGAATTCGCATTCATCAGCGATTATTTCAGCCAATCGTTTCGAGTATGCTAATTACTTTTTCATACTAGGTCTATGGAACTCTATTTGAAAACAGCGTTTCAGCGTTCCATAAATATTCAATAGTATCGAACTCTAGTTAATTTGCATGGGACGGAGCTGACGCGAAAACAGGTAACTACCAAGTGTAGTTTTCGAAGCGATGTAATCAAAGGGTAGAGAGTGTCGTACATATATCAATTACATACTTTTAATTGAGTTATGTATGTGCATAAAAGTTTACAGAGAATCCTGTCTCACTCGTAACAGGTTCAGAGTAAATATCAAAAATAGCTCTGAGCTAATTCATATCAGCCGATATTCACAGTTAAGTATATTGCGTCATATTTATAATAAAGATAAAGATACAAATGATCAACTCTGTTTCATACATCATACAGACCAACTCTGCTTCTTACATCATCATTGCGAATACGGTCTACAAGCCTTACACCACCAATTTTGCGCAGCGCTCGCATTTCGACCGCGTGTATTCTACTTTCATACTCTTTCTGCCATACCCAGCTCTCGCTTCCATAAGTTAGCGTTGGGACCTTGTGTATAGCGAGTTGAGCATTCTGGCTCAAGTTTTTACTGCTAAGAAGTTTTCCCAACGCTCCATTCACACTATTCCCAGCACTCACTCGTCTTTCCACATCTGCGGTGTACGCCTGCGATGCGGTGTGTGAAACAAGCACAAAGCCCACCTGATGTAAAGGGAACTAGTAGCGTAATCTGTGTTTGTGCATTGCGATCGTCCGCGCATTACCATCCCCTCTTCTAATACAATAACGCCTCAAGATCTTATTGGTAACATTCACTCGCAGGAACGTAATAACTCTCCAGGGAGCTATTTGACTGTCGACATCCAATTAGAAATTGCTATAGACAAAAAAGTCCCGCCAGTTTGTCAACCTTATAGACGAGTGCCAATTCCATTGGAATTAAAAATTAACAAAAAGCTTGACGAACTGATTAGAATGGACATTATTGAACCTGTAAATAAGCCTTCCCCTTGGGTTTCGCCGATGGTGCCGATTATCAAGCCTGACAATGATATTCGAATATGTTTCGATATGCGTGCTGCTAATAAAGCCATTATAAGGGAAAATTATCCTTTGCCCACTTTGGAGTAAATCATTCCCAAGTTAGGCAAAGCTAATTTTTTTTCAAAATTAGATAATAAAAAATGCTCTTTACCAAATTGAAATTAACGAAAAAAGTAGAGAAATCTCGACTTTCATAACTAGCAAAAGGCTATCTTTATAAAAGGCTCATGTTTGGAATTTCTTGTGCACCGGAGCACTTTAAAAAAATTATGGAAAACATGTTATTGCCATGCGAAGGAGTTGTAAATTTCATCGATGACATTGTTGTACTCGTATGGGCACGATGAAAAAGAACACGATGACAGGCTCCAGCATATATTAACAGTGCTAAGAAACAATAATGTTTTACTAAACAAAAATAAACGTCTTCAACGCAAAAAATATCCACTTTTTAGGCCATGAGCTGTCATCTTAAGGCATAAAACCTCTTCGTAAATATATTAAAATAATCGAGACATTTAGACCCCTGGAAACCATTGAAGAAATTCAAAGTTTTCTTGGCTTAGTCAATTTTGTTGGAAAATGGATTCCAAATTTATCAACCTTAACTGAACCAATTCGGCAATTACTCCGACAAAAAATGCACTAAAAAGCCAATATAACTTCATCTTGGCAACAAGAGCAATCAGTGGTATTTAACGAATTAAAAAAATATCTCCAAAAAGATTCCTACTCTTGGATATTACGATCCAAAAGATCGCACCCAAGTAATTGCCGATGCAAGCCCTGTTGGACTAGGAGCTGTACTAATTCAGTATGATGACAAAGAGCCTCGTGTTTTTTCGTGCCCTCCCCTTCGCCCCTCGTGCTTTCGGAAACAAAAGTTTGACAGATGTTGAAAAAAGATACTGTCAGACTGAAGAGGCGTTAGCATTAGTATGGGCAATTGAGCATTTTCATATGTATTTGTATGAAAAGACATTTAACCTTGTCACAGATCATAAGCCTCTGGAAGTTATATTTGGCAGTCGGTCAAAACCCTGTGCACGGATCGAACGCTGGGTTTTACGCTTACAAGGATATGATTATAAAGTTGTAAACAAAACTGGTAAATCAAATATAGCCAACCCGTTGTCTCGTTTGTGCACAACCAATTTAAATAGTTCTTTTGAAGTCGAAGATCATGTTAACCAGATTGTTCAGTACGCGCTTCCTGTCGCATTATCCCTAAAATCGATTATTGAAGCTTCGAATGACGACAATGAGTTTCAGTTAGTCAAGGAAGCTTTGGTGGATAACAATTGGGATATTTCAGTTAAACACTACAAGTTGTTTCAACATGAGCTCTGGTCACATGACGGTGTCCTGTTAAGAGGAAATAAAATAGTAATTCCCAGTAGGTTGAGGAAAGAAGTTTTAGCAGCAGCTCACGAAGGCCACCCAGGCATTGTTAATATGAAGGCGAGACTACGCACAAAGTTTTGGTGGCCAAAAATAGACAAAGACGCTGAAAATACTGTAAAAAATTACAAAGGTTGTGTAGTTTGATCTTCGCTCCCAACCCTCCAGTGCCTATGAAAAGGCGTGAACTACCATTGAGAGCTTGGGTGGATACTCTATTGATTTTTTGGGGCCACTACCAAGTGGGGATTACCTTTTCGTAATTATCGACTATTACAATCGGTATAAAGAAATTAAAATTATGAAATCTATATCTACGCAAGACACAATAAAAACACTTAAATATTTTTTTTCTCGAACCGGAAATCCTGCTAGTATAACAGCTGATAATGGTAGGCAATTCTGTAGCCAGGAATTTAAAACATTCTGTATCGAAGAAGGAATAACTCTTTTCAATAATATCCCTTATTGGCCTCAACAAAATGGCGAAGTCGAGAGGCAAAATAGTGATATACTAAAGCGATTGCGTATCAGTCAGTGCGAAAAATCAGATTGGAAAGACGATTTATTAAAATATTTGATGATGTATAACAGTACACCTCATCCCTCCACAGGAAAATCCCCGTCTGAATTGTTCTACGGAAGACAATTCAGAGACAAGCTACCGTTTTAAAAAAAAATGAAAAAAGCAAAATAATTGAAGATAGGAAGAGAAGAGCTACGGATAGAGAATTACAAGTTGGCGAGAAAGTTTACGTTAAGAACCTGATTACAGAAAATAAATTAGTTTCTGAGTTCAATCCATTACCCCACACCTTTGTGAGTACTAAAGGTAGCGATATCAATATTAGGAATGATGAAACTGGTCAAGAGTACAGAAGAAATATTGTACATCTTAAGAAAATCGAAGGCCAATGGAAGGTGATTAATCATGAAGAAACGTCTGATAACAATTCTAATTAAGTTTATTTCTTTATAGGGAATAATAAAAAGTACGAGTATGTTAAAATATTTTCATGTGCCTTCTATTATATTGTACTGATTGTTAAAATGATCATAATAATATTAAAAAAACATATGTAAAGGAAGAGCTGTGATATTCAATAAATATAGTAGTCACAGATCGAAGGTGGGGCGGCGCCTCATTCGCACTTGCTGCATGACAGTCGTGGCGTGCAGACGTTCCCTTTGAGCTGTGTACTTACTTACTAGTACCTATTTGTTGTTTTATTATAAACCATAACCCAATAAAACAGGACATAATAGGCATCATTAAATAACAAATCCCTGGAGGGATGTTGTGTTCATGCGAGTGAGTGACGTTACCATCTCACAGGCAACTGCAGCCAAATAACAATTCCCTGGACAGTTGTTGTGTTCAGGCGAGTGAGTGACGTTACTAACTCACGGAAAACTGCAGCCAAATAACAATTCCCTGGACGGTTGTTGTGTTCAGGCGAGTGAGTGACTTTATATGGCTGCAGTTTTCCGTGAGGTAATAACGCCACTCACTTGCATGAATACAATAACCCTCCATAATAATAGGCATCATTAAATAACAATTCCCTGGACAGTTGTTGTGTTCAGGCGAGTGAGTGACATTACTAACTCACGGAAAACTGCAGCCAAATAACAATTCCCTGGACGGTTGTTGTGTTCAGGCGAGTGAGTGACGTTATACGGCAGTTTTGAACATATTTTTCGTGACTAAATGAGCGGTTTAGAAGGCAGCTTCATCCTGTTACTTTTGTGTTACAGTATCTTAAAATTTCACTCATCATTTTTTCATAACGCGCCTAAAGTAGTATATAACTTAGAATACAGTAGTTAGCTCCTGGTCTATGTACAAAAAATAATTAAGAAAAATTTTGTATTATAGATCCCTGATGATTCACCTACAGGGGAAAATTGTTTTGTATATAAACTATGCATTTTTGACCATTGTATAAACTATAAGCGACAGTCCTACGTATTTAGGCTATTATCCTTCACTCAGGGGTCGAGTCGGCCTACTTGTTTGATTATACTCGTACTATGGTTATACTATTAATATTATGATATAATAATGTAGTATTACGAATCTACAACTGTGAATATCAATTGATAACAACAATTGGTTTAGAATATTATTAAATGTGCTGCGCCTGTATAATCAATAAAAGATGTATTGTTTATTATTATTTATTTATTTCCATTTTTATTAGTATTTAAATGTTTATTAATGCAAACAGTATTGTGAATAATACAAGAATTAAATTAAAAATACTACCAGAAACCTAAATTGCCTTAACCTTAACTACGAAAAATATTTGAAAAATTTGATCCTATACCTATAACGCAGGCAGTGATCCCGCACTGATATACTGGCGACCGCTTTTATACGAGAAAGCTGCCTGCACAGGGATCATCAGATGCCTCCCTCAACCATTTACTGAGATCCTTGAAAAGCCCGTGCACGCCTCGACCCCACGGACCAAATAATGTTTATTGCCATTAATGTTGTAAATACGAATTTGAATATTTATTTGTTGCTTTTTCTTTACTAAGTTCTGAGCATACCATTAAGCTACCTGCGTACCTATAGAAAAATATAAACCGCTAATTATACCTTTTTCAAAAAGCAGGAAGCCAAGAATGTAATCTACTCGTAGTTTTTTATAAATACATGCTTATCAAATACATAAATAAATTCATGACAACTATGACCCAATAGACAGGGTGTTATCAGAACGTAATTTCAAGTTCCTGGAACTTGAGTTCAACGTGATGAAAGCGATGATTATAAATAAAAAAAGCTTTGAAGTGTAAAGACCGAGTCATATAACCATCAGATCGCACTGCCTACCCTGCAAGGGACTTGACGTGTGTTATAGATAGATAGATTAATAAATTTTAGGAAGTGCTACTTGTTTCAGTTCAACAGTCTCCGGCATATTCATTGGCTGTAAACGATAGTCGAATTGCTACTTAAGTAAACTGAATGGTTCCTGCCAGCGCCACATGGGACCACCCACCAGGGTTCTATTAAATTACGAAGTTAAACTCGAGTATTATCTTCCTTAGAACTAATTTTGGTTGGCCACCAAACTTCTTACTGGCCATCTTGAATGTCGTTCTTAGAGATAACTACTAAATTAACAACTTGGAACAGCTAAGTTAGTTGCTTTATCCGACTAAAATAACCATTGACAAATTAATTAAATCATTATACTGTGTAGCTTTCGAATTGACCTTTGTTGCTTACTCTCGCCGGGTTTGTATAACTATGTTTTTAACTAATTCAATTCGTAAGATCGTCATATATCTGTAATATAATAGTAATATATAGACATTTAAACACTTTTGTTCTTTCTTTAATTTTCATAAAATACTTAGTCTAAATATTTTAGCAATGCACAAATGACATTACTGGTGCTACAAGTATCCATAGAATATAGTAACTTCTTACCATCAGGCAGACTGTATGCTTTTGTTAATTTAGTGGTATAGAATAATTCACAGTTTCTTTTATTTCAAGTCTTTCAAGAAATGGGTATTTATTTCATATTTTATTTATCTACTGTGCAATTTGTTGATTTTCTATGTTAGATGAGATAAGTGTATATATTTACATGGGATAGTTGTGTGGTGACAAAGTTCACGTGTAATCTTCATATTTTCAAAATGATGTTCGGGAAAACGCAATGACAACTTCCAGAAGGTTTGTTGAGTATCCGCAATTGAATAAAGTCACCATGAAAGAGGTAAACCGAAACAGCTGCATTATCAATGAGCTGGTAGCGCACGACCTATCCTCCTTGTGATGCAAGCGTACATATGTAACTAATCGTTTTCACAGACTAAAAAGATTAGATGCTTGGAATTTATGACGAAAAGTTTACATTACAAAATACATTAAAAAATCTCTCGTACCTAATAACGTTATTAGTATCAAATTTAACTAGAACTCGACATATCTATATTACAAGCGGCATGTAAGGTAGCAAAAGCAAAATATAAATTAAACAGAGATTAAAATCACAACTCAGATTAAACAGGTTGGAATCAAACGCCTAGCGTACTCTACATGCATTCATTAAACTAGGTTAGGCGTACGTTAAATATTATCTTTGAGGAATTCTTGGTACATGGACCATTTAATACATGAGCGGCTTTTTCATTAACTCGCTCACAACCAAATGGAATGTGCGCTACATTTCAAAATAAACGGTGAAGTAAAAGAGTAAAAATCAACGACCGTGATATAAATCACGTCGCTTACAGAGTTTAAAAGCTCGGTTTGACTAATGGCTCCCTTTTACGTAGGGTACGAAACCAAAAAGCCTTTGATTTCATTCTGTCTTTCTCTATCGACTTTCTTATTAGTATCTATAGATGGTTTAGTTAGACCTCGGCTAATGGCAGTCTCGATTCTACTGTGATACGTATATCAATGCAATAAGGTCTGTATTTCTTTCGTATTTGCATTGAAATGAAACTAATGGGATTTTAAAGCCAAGAGAGCTAAAGCAATGTCGCTACTGCTTTTATTGTTTATGTGCATTTAGAAAGTATGAGCATACGTGTACGATTTGAATGAAATGAAATAAAATAACAAAGATATTGTCGTTAATGTAATCTTAAACTATGTTTTAAGACAAAAACTTGGTTGTAAAAAAATATTACTAATTTATTTAACCGAAAGAAGTAACAATATTTTTTAAATATTAATAAAAAATCGCTGGAATTTTGGTTCCTCAAAATCTGGATTGACCCAGTGTGATTTTGGAGTACAGTTGGAGGTACTGGCGAAATGGAAGATGAATGACTAAGGGTCTCATACAGCATAGTGGCAGCAATAGCTTAACTGGATTTCTATGTAGATAACTATGGCAGAGGCACGGATTAGTAAATGAGCGGGGAACGGTAAGTGCAAAGCACTGGAGGCCCAATTAAAAATAAATAAATCGCAAATTAAGCGATCGGTACCATATTTTTATTGCGTAGCCCATTATACTCTAGTTTTTTTTTAATTTCAAAGATTAATAGAATTATAATATTTCCATTCTAAATGGCCACCATTGGCTTTGATATGGGCCTTTAATCTATCTGGCCACGAATCTATAGCAATTTGCGCACTGTTTTCATGGGAAATTTAGCCACTGCTAGCTTCAGAGATTTCTAAAAGACACAATGTCGGCGCGTCGATTCGAACAGGTCCATGTAAAACTGGTCACAATATCTAATCTAATCAAAATCTAATAAAAATAAGTATCAGGACAGAAGGCGTTTTCGTCGATCAATTCTCTTCAACTGGTATTTATTATACGCGACAAAGTCCTAGCGGGAATTTTCATTTATCGCTGTAAGATTTTTTCTTTCCTAATTGGGTTTCGACGAATACTGACATTAACAGCATTAACAGACTTTGTAGTTCTAAGAACACGTGGTCGCCCCGATCTTTTAAAGTCTTCAACAGAAGAAGTTGGATTTTCGCATCTCTCCACTCACTCCGACGATAGCAATTTTTTCTACTGTTGGAAACTAAGATGGTGTTGGCTAGTTCCCTTCTCCTTCCTTTGCTAGATTACGGTGACGTCGCTTATATGGATCCTTCCGAAGAATTGTTGGATAAGTTGGAAAGATTACAAAATCTTTGTATTCGCTTCGTCTTTGAACTGCGCAAATATGATCACGTCTCGGAGTGCCGCAAACGTCTCGATTGGTTAACGATCAGAGACCGTAGGAAGATAAAAATCTTTATTTGCCATTGGGCTCTTGCGGGCACTTAGACACGTCTTACATTTTTTGAAATATAATCTTATTGTATCGTATTCAATTTTCCTATTTTACTTTTCTCTTTTTTTTAATCTGCTAGCATTTCGGAAATGACCATTGGCGAAGAAGAGATGCCGAAATAAACTTGCCAATATAGGTCTCTTTTAAAATTGACAATTAGATGTTACAAACAATTCACTTAAGCATATTGGTACAATAATGATATCTTATGGTAAAATTAAAGATTATTAAGGACGAAGGAGGAAGAATAGAAGGAGAAATGCACTTCCTCTGGAGGTTAGATTGGCTCCCTCCATAGATTCCTTCAAACTCAGAGTCAAAAAATGTTTAACTGGTGAATTGTGAGTATTTTTGGATGCATACGTTAAAATGTATCTCTTGTTTGTTTGTATTTAGCTTTAGTATTTCATGTTTTTTTCATTTTTATTTATTGTTTTGTTTATGTATAAATTCGTAATATGTATTAGGTAAAGTTGATGTACGTTAGTTTTATGAAATTTACAATATTGTTGTAATCAATTGGCGTCCGTTTGTTCTCTAGCCCATGTATGTTATTCTGTCAATAGCTCTGGGTTGGCTGGAAGATATTCCTTTTAGGGATAAGTCCGCCTAGAATTAATTTGATTGTATTTTTTTTTATTTGTCGTACAATAAAGATATTACAACAATAACATTGTTATCGAAAATACGTTACGATTAGTCAATAATCAACTCTTTTTATCATTTTTCATCAAAATAGAGGTGCACTGCTAACTGTTGGTACATATTAACATCAAAATTGGACTATGCACTTTGATTTCAAAATATATTTATATTAAATTTCAATACAAATATACTTTAAAATGTGCACGAGAGTGCCGACTAAATTGGACAATTCATAGTCATTTGTCAATAACTTTATGAAAACGATAGATCAAGTTTCAGGTATTTTCAATTCAGCCAACATTTTTCAGTAACAGACAATCAATTCCATTCTTTGACAGTACTGGCAATAAAAATGCAATATTGTTGTATGGTCGGTACAATGTGCAGTCGACGCAGATGGCATTCGTTTGTAAAGAGTCGAAAACTTATTTACTGACTCGCAAAGTCGAGAACAATTTGATTCTCAAAGCGCTCGATATGTGAAATTCTACAAAAGAACATGTACCCGTATTTCACGTAATTGTTACTTAATATTGCGCTGAACTTTGGAGACATTTTGTCGAAGTTGCTCAATATTCAACTGAGAGTCAACATATGGACTATTAAAATTCTTATCGCATGTGCCGTGGCTTGATTTAATATTTTCTTAATAAGTCAGAAATTACAGTTGTTACCTTTGCATACCATAATAACATGCTAAGATAACGAGATCGGAGGCGCAGTGGTTAAAAACTTTACTTTGATACTAACGCTCGCGGGTTCGATTCAAACACTGAAGAAACATTTGTGTCCATAAACTGTTACATGATGTCTGTTTGTATTGGTCTGGATGTTTTAAAGAGAGGTAGGGCGCTAGTCAGCAGTAGAACAGAAAAAAAAACTACTGTAAACTTTTCAAAAGACTTATTTTAGTATTGTAGCCTGCTGTTGACCCGCCTTTTACCGCCGCCTTTTACTTTTACTTTGACCGCATATACGGTACAGCCAAATACGTTATAATGATACCTACTTTCGAACAGCTGGCATTAGAGTTTAACATTATCCGCAGTTGCGAGTATTAATTGATAAGTAACTAGGCGACCGAGTTTCGCTGAGCACTTTTTATTTTCTTTGCACAATGTCGTGTTTTTTTTTCAGGCATACAGATACTCATACATACAGTACCAATATACGTATATATAGAAGTACGCGATTTATTTCGATATAACTCGATAGAAATCATTATACTAATTTCCGAAATACGCAAAATACAAATTTAAAACATCTGAAAAAACAGTTCTTCTAAAGAATATTTTAATCTGAAATAAATCGTGTATTAATATTATATTATATTGTATGCTTACAGAGCTGTAATTTAATGTTTTGTGTATAAATATTTTTTTTATTAAAGTACTTTTACATTTCATAAATTTCTAAGCTACTGGCTATACATACTGACACAAGTTCACGTAAGAAAATTACATCCCCGTCAATATAATTTAATTATCATATCAAGATAATATACATTACATATTTTACAAAACATTACATAACAATATTAGCATCTTTATATTTTTAGTTTTACATATATTTGTATCGTTTCCTATCATATGTTTCATGTGTTAATTAACAGCAAGATATTTGGTCCTTAGGATGTACCGTTGGAGTCGGGTCTCTGTCTCATCCGCATTCAAGTGCTTTGTACTGGATGTGCTCCAGGGCCCTCTGCTAAATAACATACCATTTGGTCACTATACGTCAGCAGGCTGAAAATGATTGGGTAAATTTTATGTCACGATACTTAAAATTTGCCCAATCATTTCCAGTTTGCCATCACAGTTAAGGCAACTATAGAAAGCATGGAATACTATATTCTGTCGACTCGACTAATGGCTACCGCAAAAGCAAAAAGGCGGTTTAATCGAATTTGTGGAGAAACTATATTTTCAAGGCAACTACTTACAACGCTCGGAAGAGGGTTCGTCCTATCGTTCCGGCCTGAATGTTGCTTTGATGTTTGCTGTGATCTTGGGTGACGCTAGATAAAAAAACAACAGTTTCACAGTGTCGGTAAGAAAACAAGTCGGGATGTTATGCATGATGCTTGGTCTTATGGAAACTTCCAGTTCGCTTGTTAAGGCTGCTAACGACTACTTCTGCCAACCATATTTGACTCTTAGTTCTGAAGTCATTAGTTTGAAGAAAAATTATGTTATTAAAAACATAAACCATAGCCATATATAAATCCAGCTATGATCTCTGTAAAATTCTAAGTATGCCTAGTCCGGCCATAAGTTCTATTACTAATATGTATTTATTTTTGTATGAAGTAATGTATTCTTAATAAAACTTACATATACATATTTATGGGAGTCTCAGCAAAAAATAAAAAATATATTTAATTGGAAATGACCACCTTTCGCTTTGATACAGGCCACAAATTTATACAGAGAGAGTCCCAAAGATTTCTTAAGAGACACAATCTCAGCGTCTCGTTTCGAGCAACCCATGTCCTCTAAAACTGATCATAGTTTGTAGTTCAGATCTGGGCTAGACGATAACCAGTCTTCAGCTCTTATAAAGTCCGGAACGTTGGTTTCGAGTCAGGCTTGAGTAGTTCGTGCCTTGTGACCAGGTGCATAGACCTCCTGGAAAGTCTACGGTACATTTAAAAAAAAAACTATTGTTTAGAAATTTCACAACACGATCCAAGACATTCTCCTGATACACACTGGCTGAAGTCCTCACTCCTTTTTCATAAAAATTAAGCTTTGTGACTCCTTGATAAGACACCCCCTACCAAACCATTACAGATGCAGGATGATAGCCACGTTTTACCTTTCCGACCACTTGGGCGGCTTCTTTAGAACTATGTGCGTACACTTTGTCATTTTGTTTGTTGTAGTGCTCATCAATCGATAAATTTTGTTAATCAGTATAGAGCTTATTTTTATACCTGTTAATTTAAGATATTAGTTATCTAGTTAGTAAGTATATTTTTCAATGTTAGGTAAAAAGTGATTTATTTTTCTAAATGTGAGTCGGAATTTACATAATTTTGTCGTGATCCATTCTATAGTCGACACTCACTTTTATTAATAGTCGCTAGTCGGTTACTTTGGTATTTTTATACCAGTTAATAACACAAACAAGCATATTGCCTGCCTAATAGTAAGTCGTTACAGTAGCCTATAGATACATGCAAGATCAAGAAAACACTGAAAACCTCTTAACGCCTTCTTTTTAAGAATCGCATGTTATAGTAAAATGTTTGTAGTTAGTCGTATTACTGTTATTGTTGGTATACCCATTGTGACACATTTTAATTGGATAGGTAATCTTAATACAGTTATGTCTAAAAATCTTTGGTTGGTAAGTTAATCCTGGCTTTCTTAGTTTGGTATAATTTTATTTTCAAGTCTTGCTTGCTGTGGTGAAGTTTTCCTGAACAACTTTAATTAGATGGCCGCGACAGTTACCTGGAAGGAAATTTGATAGTCTGGTTTTTACTTGAAACATTTGAGGACCTCGATTTAAATTATAATCGCATTTTTCGGTGGAATACAATTTCTTTAAAACACTTCAAATATTTGCATTGATTCTAAAATAAAATACATTGCTCATTCAAATTTTCCAGGCTATGAAACTAACAAAAATTTGCAGCACTCATTGCCAATATTTAATGTATTTCTTAATTTAATTAGTCCTAGTTCCAAAAACGAGACTAGATAGCGTGTAATTTTACGATGCTGTAAGATTATACCCATAAAATGATTTATGATTTTGTCAAATGTGTGTCAGTATGGAAACTCAATGGGAATATAGCCAACGTTTACTACTTACAGGAATATTTTTTTGTATGTTAAGTAGTATAAGTGGATAAAAATAATTATGCAGAACTTGTCGGTTTAGTCAAAAGAACCACCTAAAACATATTCTAAGTGTCTTTGAATAATTAATTATTTCCTGACACTTACTGAGAAAGCTCTGTGTGTTCCTTTCTGATAATGTCATTGTTTTAAACGTATTACATTCGGCCTCCTATATGGCTTGGCCTGCTAATTTCGCTGCTGTTTGGTCATCCATCAATAGTTTCCTGACCTCAGCAGTCTAATTGCGGTTAACTAAAACTCATTTAATATCTTACTTAGCAATACATATTGTAAACAGGTTGTATAATAAAAATGTATTGTAACCACTAAGGTTGGCAAATAAGCTACGAAAATGCAGTAAGCAGTTATTGTGTAGTATATAGACACTTATAACACTAGATGTTTTCAAAGATACAAAATATACCATGTAAAGCTTGGATATTTTTTTTGTAATTCTATTAGGTATACTAAAAGCGCCATTTTTATTATTACCGCTTGTCTTAGTCTTTTTACATCATCATCGAGTGTATCCCATTTACAGAATTTTATGAACTTATAAATTTAAGAATTGTGTAATATCTAAGGATCCTCTACGCTCATTCTTGCATAACATATTTATGTTTGGCGGCGTACTATTTTAAGACTGGAATTGAATAAGCTTACTATGTTTAACACAACCGTTGTAGTATTTTTATTTATACCGTTCTTAATATTATTGTTTGATGTAGTGACGATATGGATTGCATAAAAGTTGATAAAGTATTCGTTGTTTGTCTAAGCTTATAGAAAACGCTACATGTTTCAGAGAGGAACGTCTAAGGATTTCTGCCACATTTTCATAAGCGATTAACAATGTCATCATTAATATCACTCACAATGCCATCGCAGTGTGACAAAACATTTGAATATGTCGCAGTTTGTTTCATAGATTTAATTCATATATACTTAAGGTGTTCGTCTGAATAGGGCATCAGACTGAGAGTTAGATAAATGAAAATGATTAAAAGTTGAAGCCAAGACCTTACGAGAGCTAAAAAAGTAGCATACGGCCTCGCCTCTACTGAGGTAAAATAGAATATTATAAACTAAGCCATCTTTGTATAAAACAGGCGCCACAAGAGAGAGGCGGTGTTATTTCTAAGAAGGACGGCTAGCAATATTGTAATTGTCGAGACATAATCCAGGTCAGAACTTTATATTGTTTTAATCGTTCAGTTAATAGCTGTTGTACTTGTATCTTATCATACTGTAATTCAGTCAATACCCGTAAACTCCTGAAAAGTTGCAGCCTTATCAACATCGTCAGCAGCGCGTAAGATCCTGGTGTTCCAACAGTCTTTAAGCCTTGGTAACTCCTTACGCTCAAGCGGGCTTGTTTGGTATGTCTGACAAATAATAAGATCAGAATCTTGATGGTGAATCTCAAAATCCGTTCAATAATCGAAATATTTTGAAAGGTTCTCGAATATTCGAATGTTGACCATGAACCGGACAACGCCGCATAATATGACCTCTCACGATGAACCAACGATCTTGTAACGATCGTAGGGAGCTGATGAATGCAAGCAGCATATAATCGATCGCTGTTGAATGTCTAAAGGCGTGGCTATGTATTCAGCATTAGACGTCTAAATTGATGATGGAACAGTCTAATTTCTATTTGTTGAGTCGATCTCCAACCGCATTTATAGTATCTAAATTATTAAATTTATTATAAATATTTCTATTTAATTGCATAACGTCGAGAGGTATACAAATATATGTTGCAACCGATAAAGATAAAGTAATGTACCTAGTTACCGTAGGTTGTGAACGCTTGCAATAAAGAAGGTATCGCCCGCGTGTTAACGGCTATGCTACTTACACGGCAACTTCTTACTGGTAACCCCACTCTCTCGTAGGAACACAACAACCCTCTTCGGAGTTGTTATTTGGCTGTGGTGGGTGTAAGGTGGCGGTACTTTCCCAGTCCCACTGCTTTGATGCGTCTACGTCTCTACCTACCAATACGAACATATATACATAATAAATAATTTATTATTTATTAATTATTAACGGACATAAATATTTGTCCTGTGTGGAAGTCTAACACACAATTCTTGGTGTTAAAGTAAATATCGCTAATCACTCATCGTATCTGTTTATTGGTTCATACACACATCAAAAGTGTCTAGGGATCAACATATATTTTTGCAATAACTTTTCTCCTGATTGATATTAATTAAAATTTTCTTTAAGGATTCATCAAATAAAGTGTTTTCGTTTGTCTACAGTAACGATAAACCAAGTCACCTTTGCATTAATAAAGAAATTTGCCATTTTCATAATAAAGGGATTTTTGACATTTGAACCACTAACATTAAAGTTCGAAAAAAAGACTGAAATAACAGTTTTTTTTTAAATTTTATTGGGTAACTTAAACAATTAATAATCCGTGTTTCTACCGCGAACACTAACAACACAAGAACATCGGTTTGGCATACTCAAAATGAGTTCATTCACATCACGCTGTGGAATGGCCGCCCATGTTCGTTGCAACAACAAAAAAAGGTCTTCTTGCGACTGGATACCCTCCATATTCGGCAGAGCTCTTCTCTGTAGCATATCCCATGCATGCTCAATCGGGTTCAAGTCTGGCGACTGAGCAGGCCAGGGCATGATGTTAGCTGCGGCGAGAGTCTGTCTTACAACTCTTGCGGTGTGCGGTCGTGCATTATCATGCATTAACTGAAATAAGGGACCGATTTGCACTTGTAGAGGAACGATGACGTCTGATACAATCGTCTCAGCATAAATTTGAGGGTTGAGGTTGCCTCTGATCCAAATCAACTCAGTTCTTCCGCCGATCCAAATACCCGCCCATACCATGATGGTTCCACCACTATAAGGATGGACTTCCTGGCAGGATTTTAATCGCTGTTGGCGTCCAGGGGTTCTCCAGTGTCGTATACGTCTTGTATCCGGTCTCATACCAAAACGAGACTCATCAGAAAAGCACACGAAACGCCATTGTTCTTCTGCAAAATTTCTGTGTTCAAGAGCCCATTGATATCGAATCCTACGATTGTGCATTGCTATAGGTGGTACCCTTAGCGGTCTTCGGGAATGAAGGTTCACTTCATGCAAGCAGTTTCTGACTGTTTGGTCGCTAATTAAGTTCCCTGAAGAGTGATGAAGCGTCACGGCTAACATCATGGCGGTTATTGTTGGAGCTCTTCGAGTTGTAATTTGAATGTATCGGTCTTGTCTCCGTGTGGTGCAGCGATACCGTCCTCCATGGCGCTCAGCCACGGTACCAGTGCTTCGGTAACGTGTCCAAAGTCGACTGATAACACTCTGACTTGTATTCAGAGCTAAAGCCACAGTACGTTGCCGGGAACCAGCTTCTATCATTCCCACGGCTCTGAGCATTTCTTCCCTGCTTAAATGACGTCGCCGCTCCATAATAACGTTGGTTTTAATCAGTAGTAGGGAAACAGTAGCACTAATAATGTCTTCAATGCGTTGTATGTTTTTATAGGGAAAATATTGACAGCTGATTTTCATCTTTTACTCGAATTTGATTGACAGTTCCTGTTTCAAATTATGAAATGCACCAAAAAGGATCCATATAAATTTATAAAATCATAAATTTATTACAAAGCCACATCCCAATCTCAAGAAATCCGCATAAAAATGCTTGATCCCTAGACACTTTTGATGTGTGTATGTCGCTACATCTGAATGTGACGATATACTCTTCTCTTTTAACCTACTTACTACTCTAATACTAGTTCATGATACAAAATTGTAATGCTTAGATTTTTATATTCACTGAAATACTGTACTGAGTAAAGTAGGCCAAATATTTGATTTGATTTTAAACACGCAGCTCTATGTGTCATAATGTAATATAATACATGATTCTACAACGGTCGAGGAAATCATACATTTCGTATTAAATATCTGAACTGACTTCACATTGGGATTCGAGTGGTTGATGTCGTATAAGAAAGTTAACTTTAGTTCTTTTGTGGCGAATCTCCTTACCATCTGCCGAACTTCCTAAAGGAGATGTTATAGGCTCAAGGATCAGTGTTATATTAGTTCCAAAAACTTTGCTTAATGTACCGCAGCATGCGTCGCCGACACAATGCGTATTTATATTATGATATTTTTGTAGTATAACATAAAAATCATGCTAGTCTGTTTCTACGAATTAAAAAAATACTTCTTAGGTTTAATATCTAAACGTAGTCGACAGCCTTGTACGTATTTTAATTCAAAAGTCAAATTTATGTCCTCCTACTTTTTGAAATTGGCTGAAATATATATTGTACCAAAATGATTGAAAAGTGACGAATAATTATATCATCACAGTGAGTAAATCACTTGTAGATAAAAACTAAAGTTTTACCGAGTTATGTACAAAATTTAAATATCTAGTAAACCTGGAATGTCTTGCTTGAATAATGAATAGTTGATTGAGAAATATAAAAAAAATATTTTTTGTATTTTTAAAATGAAAAAGTATAACTTACCTCCTAGGTGTGGTTTGAATGCACGACATCTTGATTAAAGTCAAAGTCAAAGTCAAAGTCAAAATCTTTTTATTCCGTAAAAATGGCTACATTTGTTTGGAATCGTCACAATTTTTTTCCCTACCGTGCAGTTCATGACTAGGTGAGCACTGATAAAAATACTGCCAAAAAACTCAGGCATCCCTCTTTTGGTATCCAAACAAATTTACATAATTTATTAATTACATTACAATTGGATCGACTCAATCCCAGGCATTTTTATCATTAATATAGTCAGATACTTTATAATATGCCCTGCTACACAATTTAGCTTTAATAGTAGTTTTAAATTTGTTTATTGACAATTCTCTTATATTGCTGGGAAGTTTGTTATAGAACCGTATACATTGCCCCATAAAAGAATTACTTATTTTGTGGAGACGGCTTGCATGTAACACAAGATTATGCTTATATCTAGTATTTATATTATGAGTATCACTCTTTTTACAAAATGAGTCTATGTTTTTATGGACATACAAAAGATTTTCATATATATATTGCGATGCGACTGTTAAAATATTTATTAAAAGGATTTAAAGGGCGTTTTTGTATTATTTGATGACATTTTTGAAAGCAATTTAATGACTGGTGAAATTAAAATTTGAAAAAAAAAGGAAAGTAGTTATTTGGTGCTATTAAAGATTAACAAAGAGGGTTAAAATATTGTAGTGTATTATCCTACTAATATTATAAATGCGAAAGTTTGTATGTATGGCTGAACGGATTTGAATGAAATTTGGCACGTAGATAGATTATGATCTGAATTAACACATAGGCTACGTTATTTGACTCCACGCGGGCGGAGCCGCGGACAGCAGCTAGTTTTTATATAATTTTTGTATTAGTTTGTAAGTTTGATGCCAATAGTTATGTTGCCATCAAACTTACAAACTATATACAATACTAATACAGTGCAGTGTCTATGGAATAAAATAAAAAAAATATATAATGGCAAATAGTAATGACGGCGCCAAATAGTTCCAGTAATCTAGATGTCATCAATGACGTAATGGCGCTGGTTTCTAATGGCTTTAAATGTTGAAATTTAATAGAAATTAAACGCACTATTTCGAAATCAATATTGTAATGAATTAAAAGTATTGCTTAATAGGGGTACCTATACGCTCGCCCTGATCAAAACAAAACTTAAGATGAATAAGAATCAAGAAATAAGAATAAATTAAATAACAAACTAATAACAAAATTTATATTATACTAGCTGTGCCCGCAACTTCGTCCGCGTGGAATTTAACAAAAAAGTTATTGTTCAGTTCGTAGAGTTTACTATAACTTATTAATTCTGTATTTCGCGTATAAAAATACCTATGCTAATTTTAATGAAATTCTTCTATTTTGTGAATCGCACCCCCGAAGGGGAAGATATTTCCCCCTAGTTTTAAGTTTTTCATATTTTACGCAGAACCCTAAATATTTGCGGGATAAAAAGTACCCTATATTGTGCTCTGAACAATCGTCTACCTACCAGTGAAAGTCCCGTCAAAATCGGTCCAGCCGTTTCAGAGATTAGCCGGAACAAACAGACAGACAAAAATTGTAAAAATATTCATTTTGGTATATGTACCATGTATATATCCATATGCATTTAGTAAAAAGCGGTTATTTTAATATTACGAACAGACACTCCAATTTTATTTATCTGTATAGATAATAAAACGTATATACATATAATATAAAATTTATTATTAGTTTCTTATAACATTTATTGAAATTGTGTAATCCGGAGTAGGGATTTGCTGCGTTTTGTATATGGGTAATAATTTTATCTCACTGAATTTGCATTTCAACCTTGTCATTATTTGATAGGCAATATAAATCTATCACATAGAGACCCCTTTGAGAAGGATGATTTAATGTAGTGACTGTGAACTGCTTCTATATCTAATATCAATGCAACAATAGATTTTAAGAGCAGGTATCCCGATACTTATTACTAAATATTTTACAAACCGTATAAACTGTTTACAAAAGAAGCTTGGATGCCTGCCATTACTACCACTTCTGATCGCTATTTCTAGTAGGTAGTGACTTGCTACTCACGAGAAAAACTCGCTAAATCCCTGGAAAAGTGGGCAACAGCAGAGTGAGTGGCTAAGGCATATCGAGAGGTGTGGGTACTTTTTAGATTTCCACTATGATAGACGAATTTCATATTGGTAAAATGGCGGCTACTTACTATGACTCCGAAGTGATAACATTGTAATTATCATTTTATAGTTTTCGTTTCATTTTATTTTGCCACAAGTAGCCAAAATTTTATAAATATCTTCAATTTGAATACCTCGCTTCAAAATCTAGATGGCGCTGAAATACGTGACTTCTCATTCGCCGCTCGTACAGACTATCTGTTTATTTAAATACAAATTAGAAATTTAGTTTGCACTTCCGCAACAGGCACTTCCAGTAAGTACATATGTTATTGTATCGTACTTTGAATTATATTACTTGTATTGTAATATACTTATTTTGGATATGACTATTCCATGTTTTAAATTGCTAAATACGCATATTATAACATGAAAATATCAATGCATTTTGCATCTCCTTACATATGACTGAACAAGGCAACTAAGTATTGAGTTGCCATTCAAGTAATTTACATTCATGCTTTATAACAAGAAAAGGTACTGTGGATTTCCACACGGTGATATTTAAATTATAAAAGAATAACATTGTGAGACACCCAAAAATATTTTTACTAAAAAGAAAATTACGGCTGGCTTGCTCCGAAAGCCCTTTGTTGAAAACAATAAAATAATGAATTTTTATCATGGTAGCGGATGAAAAAGATTATTGTTTGGGGTGAAAAGCAAATGCGGGTGTACTCATATATGTTATTTTAAAGCTATATTTCATGAACAAAGAACAAAAATAATATTACTAGTGGGCTTTCAGACGGGTATTTGTAAATAGAGTTTTATTAAAACTGGCACCATATGTGCCAGATACGTTGGGTTGGTGGGTAATATGCTGGGCGTGCATTCTTTAGATGAGATCTCTTGACAAAATGTCCCACCTTTTTCTTACCACGCTGTCATATCAATTTGACACATACATTTGTGGAATAATGGCACCCATTTGCAACGTGTTACCAAGTTTTATTGGCGGCCCATAATTTTGTGGCTGTTATCTGCACCCTGCAGTAATATTGGAATATGTATCTTTTATTAGTTAAGAATTTAAAAGTCATCAATTTCCACAATGCCGGTGGTTTTGATATAAAGTAGTTGCCATAGACAATGAACGCTTGAAATATAAAAAGTATCGGTCACGCATTGCTACCACAGCTGCTAACAGAGCAACACCTTACGAGCTTAGCGGTAACCCCACTCACTCACAGGAACACAATAAGGTATTTTGTCAGTCGGGTTGCTTTGATGGGTCTTATATCTCTTCGAAACATCTAGACCAAGACAAAAAGACACGTTAATGTACAGAAATGTTAGTTAGCCCTATGTAGGAATCCAACCAACAGATGGTGTCAAAGTAGCGTTGTTAACCTCTACGCCACCGAGCTTGTAGCACCTCTATAATAGGATCTGTCCGACATGTAACTTACCTATAATATGTATTTTATTGTACCACACTGGGCTCAAAAAACTACTTACCAATGACCACTGCAAAATAATTTACACGATTCACATCAGGTTGATCGTATGCTAGTTTGCCTGCCAAGGTAGTATAATAAAACTTATAATGTTTAAAATACTGCAATCATAAAATATCAATATTCTCTGTGCCTACCCCGCAAGGGACCTGGCGTGAAGATATACATACATGTACATAAAATATCAGAGCAACGCGTTCCAATATTTTTATAAAATGTTTACTTTTTCCACGTACAATGTTCCTTTACTTAATAAATCTAATGGAATTCTCGCCGAAAAAAAAACCGCTCAAAGTGAAGATATATAGCCCTCTTAAATCGTGAAATACGAGTCAAAGTGAACTTTATCGTATTACATTTTATAAGAGCGAGTAATGAGAAAAATATTCAAATCGAATCATATTGGCTCCATTGAACATACTATATACAAAGAGAAACTAATTACTAACTTTCTAACTATAAAGTGTGGCATCAATGCTTCAACTGAACGCTCTCTCAACACAAAATAAACCTCATAAAATGGTGGTGTAGACGATATGAAAATTTAACTCTAATTAGAATTACCTCGAATTCTCGACAAATTTTGATGTCGATTAAATAAGTAATCAAGGGGAATGAGAGAGGACTTATGCCGTATAATCTTTGCGAGAGCAAATTAAATTTAACATCATCCACGAGACTACCTATGTAATCTTTAATCAGAGACGGCCGTTAAGTCTCAGGCGCACCTCGGCGTTCATCGCTTATTCAAGGAACCATTCTTATAATGAAATTTCCCCTTTAATAGTCCACGGAATTGAGACAGGGTGAAACTGCGAAATCTTCGCTAATGGTGCGTAACCACGTAACCCAATGTCAAACGGGAGACGTGCTCTACCGTAACAGAGGCACCGTGCGTACCGTAGAAACTTGAATGTAGAATCTGTAAGTAATACGCGCATATAGCTATTATCTGCTAAAATTTATAGATAGATATTGACTTACTTAGCAATATATCTTAGGACATTCTGGCCATAAGAAGACAAAGGAATAAGTTAGGCACGTAGGAACGTAGTACGTAATAGTGATGTGATCATACGATATAAAATTATTTTATATACCACCAGATTTTATAACCTACGTGTAAGCATATCTGGATAATCTAGTCAGTTAATGAAATTATTGATACTAAATTACATATTTGTAATGTACTGGTCTATAATTTAAATTTGGAATGCAACTCATAACTCGTATGGAAATTTATCACAGAAGGCATATGCGCCAAAAACTACGAGTATATAATGCACACTATAATCCGAAGCCTTTGGAATTACTAGCAATTTATTCCCAGAAAAATCGAGAGAAATATGTTAGGGGGTTAAAGTATGAATTGCTTTTAGCAATAAGGCCGCCTTGTTGCATAATAGGTATTCATATTTTACTATTTATTAAGAAATTTCCTGTAAAATTATTATGTAAATAAAGCTTATTCTATCTATCTATCTATGAAATTGCCAATTTATACTGAAAAATTAAAACTAGTTTTCATTGCTGCTATCCAATCGGTACAATGGTTTCTCGTGCAGTGTCAGTCCTTGCGTTATCATGGAGCAATTACGTTGAAGATCGATTCACGAGTCGGGGCTGTTTCACTGCCAGTTTCGCCATCATTGTCCGAAGTTCGACTCAGTAAACATCTGCTGTTATTGCTTGACCAGTCCTGAGAAAGTTATAGTGAATAACGCCATGAACAGACCACCAAACAGTTACCATTACCTTTTCATTAGTAAGCATTGCTTTAGGGCTCGCTATAGCATTTGACCTGGGGTCAGCCATTGCATTTTTCGCTTACGGTTATCGTAAAGATTCCACTTTTTAACGCATGTCACATTTCGATCCAATATTCCTTCATTTTTGTTCCGATTCAACAAGGCAATGCATGTTTCAACACGCGTTTCTACTTGCCAATCAGTCAAATCATGAAGCACCTATTTTTCATACTTTTTTATGTTATTGATTAGATGCAAATGAGTCAATATTGTAGATAAGGTAACGTTAAACCATGCCGCTAATTCCTGGGTAGTTTGATTCGGATTGGCTTCCACCATCTCCTTTAATTCAGCGTTAATCACCTGTGTGGGCGGCCTTCCACGTGGTTCGTTCTTCAAGTCGAAGTTTCCATTACGAAAACTTATAAACCAAAAACATACGGTGCGTTCATTAGTAGTCTCCTCTCCAAACGCAGCATTGATATTGCGAGCCGATTCTGCCACGTTAGTTCCGCGTCGTATTCAAAAATTACTCGTATTTTCGAAGTATCCATCTTTTCCGTCTAAGCTGAATAAAAAAAAAACAATTGAAGTTCGAAAATCAAATGTTACACATTTTTTAAAAGAAACTCCTCATAGGTATCTTGTGAAAAAAGTTTTACTCGAAAATCCCACACCATTAAGGTTTAATGTCAAATTCATACTTTAACCCCTATTATATGAAAGTTTACGACGATTTCTACAAAAAGAAAATTTCAAAAGGCATTAAGCCTGTATCTGAGTCAGAGTTTTAATATATTTCCTATGTGCATTTCTAAGAAAGCAAAATTTCAAAAGGCATCATCCCTATGTATGAATCAGTGTTTAATATATTACCATCAAAAAAGAAATAATATCTTACCACAAAAAGTAATCTATAGTGAATCTATTTCATGATAAGATAAAAATCTGTGTTAATCAAACATAGCACAAATGAATACATGTTTCATACTTTCTTTTTCTTACGGTTTCTTCATAAAAGTAATAAGTATGTACTGTTTGTACTCCTACATTATTAAGTATATGAATCAGATTTGTATTTTATAGGTATTTTAGTACTTAAGATATCTAGTGTAAAATGAAAAATAAACAATTGAGAGAGATTATGTCGAGATGATGATGAGATTATGAGAAAGTTATTAGCCAAAGCCAGTCTCAATCTTGACGAAGTTGCGATGTGTTGATTATATAATATCTCGCATCCGATTATGAGTATGCGAATATAAATAAATATAAATTTTGAAACAAAACGAAAGTGCGCGAACGGTGGCGCAATTCGGCGGAATCAAGAGGTCGACACTGGGAGAAATGAACAGAGCTAGTGCAAATGGCGGCAAGTTATAACGTCTTGGGACTGTCCTCTCGTTTCGTACTTTCCTGTTACAAGTGTTGATTTAAAATTATAGTGTAATACGAAATGCGTTATATTTCTTATTGTACAACTACCCGCAGTACACCCGCATAATGTCGGATACGACATATATAATATATTTTTTTTTATTATTGATGGTATAGAGACTAAAAAGTCAAAGAGAGGTTATTCATAAGTGTGAGGTGCCAAGTTCTACTCACCTCAAAAAATACAAACAGATTTATCATTGCTAATGGTAGTCATGGAAATAAATTTAGCGCCTCCAAGGGAGAAATTGGAAAATACGTACTCGAGCTTTGCACAGGTCTAGCAGGACATCGACTACTCTGTAGGTGGATTCAGAAGCAAACATAACCCATATTAAAAGACATAGTGACAGTCGGACAGTTACTTAATTAGTAACGGCGGGCTACTTAATTACAGTACAACTAATTATCTCATCAAAATACAGCTAGTATACGGTTATGTTTAATAGTAGCTTGTCCTCAAAAGATCTTCAATACATAAGGTTATCAATAATAATACTCTGAAGACTCGTTATGATTCTGCGAGAAGGTTATACATTATATATTTATTCGATTACATTTTTAGTGTTTATTATCAAATTACAATGGAATGGGGTGTTAAAGGAAATAGGAGCGCAGTGATTGCCATGCACAGAGTGGGTATGGAGCCGTCGGTCATATTCAAGACACATCAAAAGCTTGGTATAAGCCGTAAGATAGTATATGATACTATCGACAGATATACTAATACGTCCTCTATTGAAGACCATAAAAGATCAGGGCGTCCGCGTTCTGTTAGAACTACAAAGACTGTTAATGCAGATAACGCCAGAATGCGTGAAACCCCATTAGGAAACAAAAATTCTTATCATGAGAAATGAAGATTCCTGCGAGAACTCTGTCACGTATAATAAAACAAGGCCTGAAGCCGTTACCGTCGATATTGTAGTAGGTATAAATTTATTACAAGAATTGATTTTATGCCACACAGCACTGTAGATCCTACCTCGCCGATGCAGGCACGCCGATTTATACTCAATAAAAACTTGAGAGAGAGAAGAGTATTTGTAATTTGTTACTAATTTTTTTATTGTTTTTCCAACATAGTCCGCTCGACTAAGATTTATTCAATTAAGAACTAATGAATAATATTATAATAAGTCATAATTAAGCGAAAAATATATACTAGGCAGCTATCTACGTAATATCGTTCACATATTGGTCATAAGCAGAGAATTTAATTTAATACAATCAACATATACCTAATTGAATCGGCATGTAACAAGAAGATACGGCAATTAAAATAGCAATATCCGTATTACCTGACAATGCGAATTGACTGCATTTGCGTTGATTTATATGTGACATAATTGTTTCAATTAAGTGTTAATTGATGGTATTTAATTACTGTTATTATCCGCTGCTACGTTCGTAATAGTTATTAGATGCGCCCTTGATATTATATCGGATTGAGCTTATAAAATCATATTGGTCTAACGGAAATAAAAAACAAAACAGTGGTATACATATATTGTAAAAGCTCAATAGCATACGACCAGGCTACATACCATGCGAGCATAAAAAGTTTGTTTGTTTTATAACTGTATTGCATTATTTACAATCAAAATTACAAGTATAAAAATTACATGATTTGCAGAGGCGGGCTTATTCCTTTGAGGAATCTCTTCCAGCCCAACATTATTTTCGAGTTCTTAAATGGACCAATGAACTGCGTTACTAGATGGAAAGACAGAAATGAGATCAAAATATATCGCTGAAGCTACTCGTATTAATAAATTTTTCACTATGGTTTCTGCTAAATCAGAATACCCAAAACACCAAACCTTAATCACATTAATAACTTACAAAAAGTATATTTTTGACTACATGTACTGAGGATAAAATAATTAAAATAATAATAACTCTCAATAATACAAATTCTACTGGTTTTGATAACATCACAAGACACATATTGAATTCGGGTGTTGTGATACTAGTACCTATATTGACACACTTGATTAATTTGTCATTCACCCAGGGTATCTTCCCTATAAGACTAAAACGTTCAAAGTAAAACCTCTGTACAAGAAAAACAATAAAAAAGAACTAAATAACTACAACTAAGAAATTACAATTGGTAGCGTAAACACACAAAACAGGTTACATCAAATTGCGTGCAAATCTAACTGTCACAAAATAACACATTAATGTATTAACTATACGTTCAAAATGTTAAATAATTGGTAGTCAGTATAAATTTCGAAACCTTGCATAAAGATTCCTTACGTAACCACAGCAAAACGATTTTCAAAAATTCTACACAGATAAGCGAAAGTCACTAACAACCTCACGGTATTTAAAATACAAGGAAACAAACAACAATAGCTGGCAGCGTACGCTGTCAGCGATATAGTCGTAAATCAAAGAAAAAATAATGCACAGTCGAGACTAAGCCTGCGGAAGCCAATTTCCCGCTGAAAAGGAAATGGTTGCCCCGATGCCGCGCGCAAATCAAAAGCTACGTGTGCACTACACTTAGCGTGTACCAATGAATACCAATGGCATGCTAACTTAGTAATACCGAGGGGAACGTATTATATGTAGGAATTTAAAGTGATATTTATAAAATCAAAAATTACTGTACCTACTGGGCCGTAAAGAAAAAGGGTCAGTAATAAAAACCTCTGAAATATTGGAGCTACTTTGATGAAATAAATACCGCATCATACACATTTTGTACTGTTCTAAATTAATCTTATTTTGAATAAAAGTAGCGGTTTTCATTAGATATAGATATTGTCCTACTAGTGTTTTCTTGTTTAGAGGGCAGTACCAGAAGCGTACTCGTCGTGACCCTACCAATACAGCATTGTAATTCTGGATCAAAACCGCACAGATGAGCGGGTTAGAGTGTCCACTATAAACGTGCATGCGATGGTGGGGTCCGGCACCCAACACGCAGCACCTATGCACATGTAATGAAGATCTCGGTGGCGCAGTGATTAGTTACGTTACATTAACATCGTGGGGTCGATTCCCACACAGGATAAACGTTTGTGTACATGAGCGTGTCTGTTTGTCTTGGTCTGAGTGTTTTAAGAGAGGTCTATGGAAGTACCTCTACCTCACAGAAAATATCACAGCCAAATATCAACTCCCTGAAGGGTTCGTATGTTTACGCGTGTGAATGTAGCATGGCTATTTAGCAGCAGAGGCGGCATCACGCGAGTGATCACCAGTAAGCTCCTAAGGAGTTGCTAACACAGCATATATAAAACGACAATCTCATAAATAAGCTTTCGATCTTACATACATCTCTGTGTGTATAGAAAATTGCGCGTACATGAACTTGTGGGATATATTGTGAATGAAATACGGTTAATATTAATGATCTCCCATGTGTCCATCTCTTAGTATGCCAGGGGCATATTTCTTTCAGAATTGCATGTGCTGACCTCCTAAGTTACAACGTAAACTTGAAAAAAGGAATGTTTCTCTTGGAGGCCTTCTAAAGTATAATTGAAATAATGGAACATAATAACAATTCATATACAGTAAGTATATGAATAAAATTATATATTTATTTAAAAATATGTGTCGCTTTTAATAATTTAGAAAATTAGATATTACATTTTATAATACTTAATATATATATATATATATATATATACAGTATATCACAAGATGTGAAGTTGTAACAAAATTATTTTCCTTTTATAAAAGTGTAAAAGATTGTTGATAACATGCAACCGATTTACAAAAAATTGTCTTGCATTGCAAACTAAACGTTACGAATGTCTTATTTAGTCTCTACACTTTAAAAAAAAAAACATTGCAATCCTAGCTTAGCCATTGTCCGATATAGAATAAACAGATACTCGTAGTAAAGTCTCCAAGGCTCACTTCTCCGGTATCAAAGATCGTCCGTCTGGTCCCGACAATCACATTCCCGTATCAAGACTTCTTTTGAAAACTTCGTGCTAAGAGCATTTTTCAAATCTCAAAGTTCGCATTTCACTAAAAGTTTACTAGAGTATGCGCCTTGGATAGAATAGAAATTCACACTAATATTGTAACTGTGTCTATCAAATCTTTGTAACAAACACAAAGTTTATTACCTTTTCATGTATAAATCTGATCGCAATGAGATCTACATGCAAGCATAACTACGAGTAATATCCAAGCTGGACTAGCTAAGTCTCGTTAAGAGTTGAGTTGAGTCTACGTCAAGATGGAGTAGATGACGACGTCGATCTACGTCGTCATCTACTCCATCTTACAAAAAAACCACAGCAAAAATTAGAAAATATGAATTAATTTGTCTCAATTTGTTTGCATTTTAGAATGAATGTATGTATGTATGTATGTATATCTTCACGCCAGGTCCCTTGCGGGGTAGACAGGATAATAATAATAACGTATTGATATGACGACACGTATTGTGAGGAGGTTTCTGTCGGAGGGAATTCTGTTTTTTATATTTTTAAATGTATTTTTTTTATATTGTATGTTTAAAAATGTAATTAATAAGAAAAAAATTAAATAAATGAATAATAATAATATTAATTTCGGGGGTCCATCCAGTGAGTGGCGAGCCACCGCCTGCCGGAAGTAACATCAGATATGATAGTTATGGCAGGTGTACGTCCCTCTTCTGTAATAGCCCAGTACTAATAATACCTCCAGACCTCATTTCAATTGCCCAATAATTTCCAACACATTTGCGATAGTCTCAATACCTGCTGTGACCCGGTTCATGGGTATATTGTCACATTGATATCCCCTAGACAAGGTCACGGCGGCTATACAACATTACATCAATCTTTTCTAAGGGGCCTCTACGCGTTGGTTCCTTATCCCCGCGCACGCCTATCAAATTACCGGGATAATACCCGTGAAATAAAATAAAATATTATAATAATAGAATGAATGTGAAATACATAATATCAAGTATAAAAAGCTCAACCGTCATTAGCTACAAAGTTCACCTTCTACACATGGCTGCCAATTAGCAAATATATTAACCAGTAATAATATAGCCATTTTACTGATACCACTGAGAAATAATGACTTCCGGGAAGGTTACGTTCCGAGTGAGTGAAGTAACATATATACTCCTGAAAACTGTGAGTGATATGACGTAATTTGCTCTTTTCCCAATTCGTAGAATCTTCCAAAAGACGCCACTTACCATTACCTAGATCATTGGGATTCTAGTTGTCGAGATCTTGAGCAATGTCAGTTCTGAAGTCACCTGGAGGAAAAAGTCAAGCTAGCTAGAGTCCACGTTGCTCGATGCGCTCAAAAGAGTTAATAGTACTTTGGCTCGGGACAAAGACTCTGTTATTTAAGTACCAAATCGGACCGCATTTAAGTACTGCAATCACCTTTGGGCAGGGGCACCTGGATACCAGCTAGTACCTTGTGAATTAGTGCAAAGATGAGCTGTGAGAATCGTCGTCGCCCTTAAGTTTAAAAAGAGATTTTGTATCCCATTGCGTGCTCAACCGTTTATATAATGGGCTATATTCTGAAGAGTCGTTAGCCAACAGCCTCATTTTGCAAACGCACAGCTGACCGATGGCTAGGAGTTCATCCTTATTATATACTAGACCTGCAATGACTGCGTACTGTGCGATTCCAGAGAAGTTTCCTACCGACAACTATTAAGTTGTAAAATGAGCTCCCTGCCGAGGTTCTTTCTATATATTCTTAATTTTTCGTTCCGTAAGAACCTTCTACAAAGTGTTAGAAAACATTGAAAAAAAAAGAAGAATGAAATCGGTTAAGTCGTTCAGTTATGGCGTGACCAAGGGAAATAGGGATTCATTTATATATATATATATATATATATATATATATATATATATATATATATATATATATATATATATATATATATATATATATATTACCACACACCATAAAATTTTTCGGTCTCTATTGGTAAAACGTCAAAATTCTAAATCAAATAGGGCCGCCTCCAACGTTTCATCTAAAGTTTTGAATCCCTGGTGATCTGCCTGGTGATAGATTATCTCGTCACCAGCGCCCGTTTTCTTTCACGGGTCTTGACTATTTTGGGTCGTGACTATTCAAAATAGTCAAGAGCCGTGAAAGAAAACGGGCGCTGGTGACGAGATAATCTATCACCAGGCAGATCACCAAATTGAGGTGCAGGTGGTGGAAGACTTCTTAACTCTACAAAAACAGCAGTGTTTTGCAACAGTCTTAATATTAGGGCGTAAAGCTATTATATAATATTTCACGCGCAGGAAGTTAACCACAGTTTCAGTATTACCGTGATCAAATTTCTTATGATAATGGTAGAGAATTAACCTCAGTTTTTAACTTACCTTGATTAATTGCGGGCAGACCGGCATTAAGGAGTAAGTATTAGTTGTTGAAAGACTAGTTGAGAATGCAGTAGATGTTGCCTATTAATAGTGGATAGAGCTGTGGATGGAGTATATGGCAGCAGCTAAATAAAATAATATAATAGGAGTAACTTACATGTATTTCGGAGTATGTTTCACTCAAGACTGTTCAATTGTCAATATAAAAACAAAGAAGTATTAAAAAACAAATATATGAAATATACATCAAAAAGATAAAAATATCTAAAAAGGTATGTCGCCAACATGGCCCGCTTAGCCGACTTAGACGCTGAGCGTGAACATGCCGCCGCTGAACGTGAACGCGCCGCCGCCGCCGAGCGTGAACGTGCCGTAGCAAATTTAGAATTGCAGGCTGAATTAGCGGCTCTTGATGAGGCCGCCAGCTTTCGTTCACAATCTAGTACTAACTCTAGAGTAGGTAATTGGGTGGCGAATACTAATACATCTTTGTCTGAGAGACAGATTACATCATCACTGCACTCTCCTGAGCTACAACTGCCTGGTGGTGTCAACCCAACGCCGGTCACAGAACGCGAGCGTGTGGTCTCGCCTGGCGCTTGCGACGTCGGTATTACAGCCGATGCCGCGGCGCGCGAGCATGCGCCCTTCATCGCATCTGTTCAGCCGGCATTAAATGCACAGGCAGCAGCGCTATTGGCCGAGCGCGAGCGTGATCGCTCTCCAGACGCCGCTGGCTTCGCAGCCGCGGCGCCAAAGTACACGTCTCCTACCGCGCCGGCCCTGAATGGTTTTGAAGTATGGTAGAAGATTATGAAGCTATTAAATTTTCAGTGCCTTTTATTAACAGCTAGACAAACCCGAAAGTCCGAACATCCTCCCAGACATACCCCATAGTATAAGTGACTTGTTTGGATTACGCAGAAATACCAACATTCATTCGACCACACTCTCAAATGTTATCGCTCCTATTGTGATGCCACCTATAGCCGGCTACGAGAACAGGACCCATCGGCTACGGAGTCGACCGTAGCCGTACACTACGAATTCTATGATTCGTCTAATCTAATCTTAGCCGTGTACTTGATCTTGAGCTTGGCTCTCAAGGCCGGTGCGCCGGCGCGTGATTTACGGCCGCAAAGGCCGGTGCACTTAAAATTTGAGCGCGCCATTTGACACGACTCGATCTTATCTTATCTTATATTTTACGACTTATTAGTTTAAAGTATAAAGTCTAAAAAGAACAACATAATTTTGCCGTACCGGTATGACGCCGGTGTTTACAGAGACATTTATTTTTACGTGCAGGTATGTAGCCGGCCTCCAGAGGTTAAGTCATACAGTAGTAGTTTTAAATGATCGTCTAGTTTAATTTATTTATTTTGAACTCAAAGTATTAACGCGTAAATTTGCAACACCGAGAATGGGCTAGAGCAATTTTATAGTTAGAGCGACTTGTGATAACATGTTACAGCATCAGATGGTACTGAGGTAGATTATTTCAGTATATAAGCTTCAAAATACTTACTGACCGAATTCGTTCAAGGTTAAATCCTTCGTATACAACAATTTAGCGCAATATTATATATATATATCATGGCCATGTATTTAATTCTCCTCTCGTACGTACGTTGATAATTACGCGATACTAACTGCAGTTAATATACCAATCTCGGGATAAAGCAAGGAGTTTGTATGTATTTGCATATATTTTGTACACTTTTGTGCGCCGATTACACTTTCCAGGTGTATAGTGAAATGGTAGTAATGTGAGGTTGTTCCACATATATTCTTTTTTTGGTCAAAGTAAATAGTTCTGTTACTCTAAAGCTGATTATATGTCATATATGTTCCGGGCTGACGATCACGATCTCCCTCTGGGAAATTCGAAGATTCCGAGGCTCTCCGAATTGTCAATCCGACATGCATGAACTCCTAAAATCCCAAGGACACTAAAGAGTTCAACTAAGCACAACAGAGTTATAATTAAGTGGTAAGGTCTCCTCCACTAAAATGTATATTGATAGATCACCTGAGATTCAGTTTTCACTATCGATATAACACTTTTCCCGTCGCCTCGGCTTCGTCAGATAGGTATCTAAATCCGCTTACAAGACCAAACCAGAATATAGGCAAAGTTTAGTTAGGCAACTAAGATCCAAGTGGCTTTGGCGAGTAATATTTACATCAATATCGCGATCGCGACACTTACGGCTGTAACTTGACACGCAAAAGGAAAATGGCAACCAAATTTATCCTAAAAGAATACAAAACACAAACTCCTGTAATAGAAGGTATACACATGAAATTCGCGGTAAACAAACTTGAAATAAAACTTATATCTAAACTTAGCTGCGGGTAATGATGCAGTCGGCTCAGTAAATTGAACTGCTACCCTTCGGCTGATAGTAAGCTGCCGCCGCGGGTCGTCGCTCGGTTTCACTACACTCCCGACCCGATAGTTTTCTAAACTGTTATTTTATTTCAATACTCGCTCACAATATATTATGTATCAAATCTAAACAACCTGTAGGTCCTCAATTAAACGACCTTCGCGTTCGACCGACCAGAAATGAATGTCTGTCAACTCCCCACTTTCCAGAGTCCATCCTTTTCCATTATGACGGGCACGCGACCGCCCTAACCCCATCACTACTCATCCATTGGACCAGCCAACTCCCGCGCAGCGTCCTTTGTCCCATCGCATGCGTTCGCGCGCTTTCCTTCTTACAGAAAGAAAATCTGTTCACACGCTGCGTCTAACATCTGCGTCATATTGACGACCATAAAACTCACACTCGTACACATTTCAGCCTAAAATAATAAAACCTTGTTCTGCAATTTGATACAATGAACAGCTCGCTGCCATTCTTAGACATCTTAGAAATCGTCCCATCAATTGTAGACATTTATTTTTAACAAATGTTTGCGTACACCCTACGCATGTCCATTTAAGCTAGTTTACTGTTTTCAACCGACGCATGCACCCTATGCTTATTTATTTTTGAAAGAAGCTCGCTGTTCTTTTCACTACAGGACATTAATTTTTAAATTACATCTTGTACGGTACCAATTTCGAACATGCAATAAACCTTTAAGAAATCTTAAACAATATCTACCATCAGCTTTCACCAAACATGCAATTTATTTCATTTTCACATACCCCATTTAACACAAGCTTACATTCAAAACGTGCTATATTTCCAGGCCAATTTCTGATTACTAACTACCAATCTCTTATATTTAACTGATTATTAGTAAGGCTACCCGACGTGATCGATGGAGTCCTCAAACCGGCTGAGCACGGTTCCAAAATCAACCTTTCGGAATCAATACATAACATCATAATCGTTTTTCAATTGAATTGGTAAATTATACACATAGGTTACAGTTACTCTGGTACCATTACACTATTGGCAATCCTCCACAGGCGAAATTTAAAAATGCATATATATGATGAATGTAATAAATTCAAACTGTCAGTACCTAACATAAACTAACATGTTAAGAATTAAGCTATTACGAGATGCCTGGACTATATTTTGGTTGAATTAGCAAAAAGATAGTAGAAATACAGTTTATTTCTTGTCCTATTACAAACATACTAATACATTTAAGTATCACAAAGTTCTATCTGCAGACAAAAATATTAGTCTGCAAAGTATCAAGCTTGATATTTAGAGTACAACCCTAACGGGAACGAAGCAAGAAGTAGTTCTACGTCAAAATATATTTCTTGAATAATTTTATACCCATTTCCAACAGCGGAACGTGGTAAAATGAACAAGCCACGTTTTTGCATCGTATCGAGGTCGGCTAAAGTAATATAAGACATACAGACATCCCATCTTTCCGACATTTTGCAACGCTACCGTATCACATGTTTTGTTTTAACTGTATTTTTATGCTCTATTCTTGATATTGCTTGCTTTTATATTGCTGTTTCCGTTTTGAGTGTCCTTTTTTCTTTTTAGAAATGTAGATTTAGTTGATATTTCTATCATAAAATACATAAAAGTTATGCCAGTCACATATGTTCCAACGATGTTAAGTAACGAACTCACCTGAAGGTCAAGCTGGCGTCCAAAATACTTGGTTTGCTTAATAGAGCCAAACAGTACTACAGCTCGGGTAAATACTTATGTTATGTAACTTCCAAGTCAGACCGCATATAGAGTACTGTAGTCACCTTTGGGCGAGGGTACCTGGATACAAGCCAAGATCTTGTGAGTCGGTGCAAAGATAGGCAGTAAGGATTGTCGATGATCCTAGACTCATTTATGGATTTAAGTATCAAATTATTATTCATTTTGTACTTGCAGAATTAGAATAGGAAAAAACAATGTTTTATCGAAAGTGATTAGTTTAGTTTTTGTCACGAGCGTGCATGAAAAAACTGTAAATGTTAAAGAAGCGAGTGACGTGTGGTTAGGATCGAGTCATGTGCGACCCCGCAAGCGACTTGACTTGAAGTTACAGGTAGATAAGTTTTTGACGTTGAATGTATTCACAATAAACTTTTATTTAGGTTTTTTCTTCACGTTAAAGAAGTGAGGTTGTTTTGAGATTTATGGACGCATTTATAATTATCACTTGTTCGGTAGTGAAGGTTAACATCGTGAGAAAGCACGTATAAGAACTTGCATTTCGAATAACTTTCGACCTAATAATCTAATAAAGATCGGGTTTGTTGTCAGAATCAGTATTCTCGCTAAATTCTTAGGTTTAGGTAGTGGATACCGCCTATTGTAATGAATATGGAAACGGAATAACGCTAAAAAGAAGAGAATCCTGTTGCAAGTTGTATTAAATTTTAGTCACATAAAATTATAAATATAATATTACATGCAATTTGATCTAACCTGCTTTGTGTGCTTCCGCCACCAATTAGTTCATGCGGCCTAGCGCCGGCCGGCACCCACCCACTACTGTTAGTTGATGCAACATGCCGACGCTGCCATGGCTGCTCCGGTAGTCTCTGCCTCGGCTGCTGCGGTCGTCCGCCATCTGGAACAGAATCCGCATGCCCCCACCACCACCGTCGCTGCCACGACTGGCCTAGTCGTCGCTGCGACACGTGTTTCGCCTCTCCACGAATCATCATCAGGCGCTGTAGATGTTAATCGTAAGAACAACATGCTACATATTGACGTGTTTTGTTTTTTAAATTTATCTAAACGGTGCTTTTTTAGGGAATGCATTATTCCCTAAAAAACACCGTTTTGCTGGTACTAGTATAGTATACACATACGTACATTTATAGGTTAACCGCTCTTTCTTACGTACCGATACCGATCGTTTACTGAATTTGCAAAATTTGATTTGACTACGTAGTCTCTAAAATACATAATACAATAAACCTGCAAAGCTACAGCAAAAGACATTTAACGATTACGAATAACCATGCATTGAATATGCTTACAGTATCAAATAATATCATAAATTGCAACCGTAATTTATTAGTTACCAAATGCAGCTCAAAATTCAGATTAAAACAATGCAGTGCAAAAGATTCAACTATTCCAGATTGCTTTAAAATGAACCGTGAGTAATAACCGTGCTTGGAGCTTTCTGCTTCATTATAAACTGGCTCTTTGCTGTTCTTTAACGTGCCATTAGCGAATCATAACTTACTTCTGAACCGTTTCGCAGATGAATTTTAACTTTCAACATTTGTACAGATTTAAACTTGAACTGTCTTAATATTGAGATAATAGATAGTTCGACTTTATATAGGATTTGTAATTGAATACAGGAAGTTAAGTAACTGCAGTACAATTTATTTTATCAATTACGATGTACAAGATCTACCATACAAAAAAAAAGTAATTTTTGTATTTTATACATCATTAACGATTCTTATCTTTGAATTAAACAATTTTTAACGGAAGTATCGTCTGTTTTATTTATTTTATTGACTTGATTCTTATCTTATAATCATCTTAAAATATTTGATAATATCTATTTTATACAATAACCTATACAATACAATAACAAGATACATAAAATTATCAGAATAAGAAATCGAGTATTCATATTTTAAAATATTTTTTGTATGTATATGTATGTATATCTTCACGCCAAGTCCCTTGCGGGGTAGGCAGAGAGAACCGAGCGCCATAAGACGCGGTCCTTGCATACTTCACTTGCTTCTGTGACATTTATAGCTCTTTTCATGCACGCTCGCCGGTTCCGGGAGCTCCTGACATCACCTTCTGATAAAACACGACCAATTTGGTCATGGTAGGTTAGTATCGGCCACGGCTCCTACATCCTTCCACTTTTGCATTGTATATCTGTTTCGTAATTTTTCGTCCCGCATTCTTTCTACATGTCTGAACCAACGGAGCATGCCCTTTCTTATCTTAACACCGACACTCTCTTTTATTAAAAATAAATGGAAATACAATCGCTGTGATAACAACCAATAACAATAATGTCAATTTCATAAATAAATAGGCAAGATGGCTTTTTGCCCATTGGAAACTTGCAAAGATTTATCATTTTTTGGGGAGTAAAATTTTTCTTAGTCCGTTGATATAGCTAAATCACCAATAGGATATTTTATTACGCCGAAATACACATACTGATAATTTTACTAATTAAGCAATCGTGGATGGATGCAACCATTTTTAATCACATACAAGTTGATTGCGTGAAATATAACAAACCAAATTTCACGCTAATGCAATAACTTGCCCTCGAAAATATTGTATAATTCTAATAAGCGTGGAATTCTTCAAAAAATGCGTGAAGAGGTTTTTAGAGGGTAAGCAACGCATGAATGACACCCCTGGTGTTGCAAATGTCCATAGACTACGGTGACCGTATATCAGACAATGACTACGGTCAATCAATAATACTCACGAATATGATAATGGAACCAGTTTGTACTTTTTTGACATTACGTTACAATTTTGTATTGTTATTATGCAAAAGTGGAAGGATATAGGCGTCGAGGAAGGCCAAGACTTACCTACCATGATCAAATTGGTCGTGTTCTACCAGAAGGTGATGTCAGGAGCCCTACAAACCGACGAGCGTGCATGAAAAGAGCAATGAATATTAAAGAAGCGAGTGAGGTGTGTAAGGATCGAGTCACGTGGCGCTCGGTTTTCTCTGCCTATCCCGTAAGGGATTTAGCGTGAAGTTATAGAGAGAATGAGAGATGCAGATTTTGTTATTAATAATAAATTAAATATAATATTATAATGCGGCGATTTTCTTTAATTTCCTTCCAGCGTTCTACATGCCTACCTTATACTGAAAATATTTTCTTTTACTTTTTAAAGATATGTAAAATAAAACATGTCAATTGTAATCTATTTTGGAATTATTAAATTGAAAATGTTGATTTTGATGTAAATGAATAATAAATCAAGTTGCAAGTATCTTATGCAATACTAAAATCTTTCTACTTTACAGGGAAATGACAATTCGGTACTCTCCTTAATGGGAGTGCACCCTTAACGACTTCGTAACTTCGGTAATTACGTAATGGAGCCTGCGAACGATGGTACCTATACTTTCAATACATCTGTATTCATAACGTACAAAGTACAGTTAGATGCGTCATCACATCACTGCTCTAAAAACGATAATAATCTCGACACGTATCAGATTGAAATCGTAAAAAACGGAGAAAGTCTTTGAATATCAACAAAATCTGCATCTCTTGAGATTACCTTGGGTTTCGATCTCTTCGTGTGTCAAATATTTGTCAGTTATATTTTATTTTTTATTCCACTAAGGTGGCAAACAAGGTTACTGTTTTATCGTAGCACATGCAATGCCAGGGGTTTCAATCGTGAGTTACTATACCTGAACAATATCTTCATACCTTTTTTGAAGAATCCCATGTCCATAGTCCCCTTAGAAAATCTCGGCAGGTATGATATTCTACAATTTAAGAGTCTTCATAGAAAACTTATCTAGAACTGCTCAGTATGCGGCAATTGTGTTTTCATTATAAATAATGAATTCCCCGCCGACAGCGAGCGGGACCATCGTAGAAAAAAAAAATCGGCATCGTTATTATTTCAGCCGAAGGATATCTACTGCAAGATGTAGGCCCATTACTTCCATAGCAATCGATCCCCACTTCCACTTCAGCTTACTGACCGATAGAGCCAAATCGGTAACTCCAGTTCTACTACGGACATACTCATTTCTGAGTATATCTCGCAGACAAACTCGGAGCATGACTCTCACTATCGCACGCTATACAACCTCGCGCTTCCACATGAGTCCCATAGTAAGGGACTACGTTTATGTCCCGTAAGTCATCACTGGCAACACACACTTGTCGAACTTCTAAGCTTAGCTTTCAACCATTTCTTTCAAAGAGATCAGTTTTAATTAGGTACATTTCAAACTACCTTGCTAATATCGTACCGTCGCGTATTAATATAATCCTAAATTTCCAAAGTGCATAAATCGAAATGAAAACCGTAAATTGATTATCTTTCTGTTAAATTCACCCTATCTGTGAATGACAGTACATTAAGCAGGGGAAATGTTATTTTTAGTACCGGTTAAAGGAAATTTAACAGTTAAATAGTTTTTCAAAGACATTTAGGACTTTTTGGAAGATGGAAAAACACTGTATATCATTGAATCTTACAATATTCTAAAAATATTATTTCCATCCATAAGCCATCGTGAGGAATATCCCGCATGTCACAGGAATTATATTTCGAAAGTCATGTGACCTGACCTAAGAACGGTCTGGTTTTCCCTCTTGGAGGTCTGATGGCAGTCGCTCTTTGTAAAAATCAGTACCTTCACCAAATCCTTGAATTAAATAGCCGACTCCGCTTAATGATGAAATGGTACCGCGTTAAGAAGAACAAACTCTCGTTAGCATAGCAATGAATGTCAAGGGACAGTATGTTATTGATTTGCACCATAAACAGCATCACGGTAATATTATAATACCGCGGTGGCTAGGTGGAGCTGTGAAGCCTGCTGTCGCCCGTAGATGGACTGACGCAGTATGGGGAGGGAAGTTTGGCAATAGGTACAATCGTTTCACCGGCGTTCTAAAATGGGCAAATGAGAATATTTTGACAATAAAACTGAAAGACGAATGGAAGAATGAATTGAGGAATGAAAGTGTGTGATGTATGTATGTGTTATCCATATGTGGTATAGTAGCGATTTTGCAAACTTTAGTAGACATAAATATATATTGTAGCAATAAGTGCCTTGCCCACGGCAGGGGTGTATGTTTAAAAAAAAAATATTATGATACCTATTGTATTGTAAAATCTTTACTGCACAGAAAACTAACAAAAAAGCTCAGTATGTTTTTTTAACGCAATGTTGGGAGGCACATAAGTATATGGTCCACCTGATGTAAAACGGTTTACTTCAGCCTATGAACGCTTGCAATACATCAAGTATTGCGCGCGCAATGCCACCTCTGCCGCTCACACAGCAACTCCTTGGGAGCTTGCTGGTAACCTCACTCGCCCGCAGGAACACAACAACCCTCCAGGGACTTGCTATTTAGCTACGGTCTGTGAGGTGGAGGTACTTACCCACATGGCCTGCTTTGATGAGCTCTTATTTTCGGAAGATTTGAATGACTTAAAGTGAGTAGGAAGACGTTTACAACTGAGTCACCAGTATGATGGTAGTTATTTCCATTTCTATGTATGGCTGTACCATCACGGTATAACGCTAACAGTAATTATATAAATAAGTTAACCTCGTTATTTTTTTTTTAACCTTCCTAACTGTACTTTCTCTGTATATTGATTTGTTGCCCTAAGTCTAATCTTTGAAAATATTAATAGTATTGAAATTAAACTATTTTTAACGGAAGTATCGCGTGTTTTATTTATTTTGTTGAAACCTGACGTTTCAAACGCTTTGCAGCGTCCGTGGTCGCAGGAAAGACTAAGGTGGTATTTGTCTTACATTAGTTATTCAATTATTACATCTACCGACATGGATGGATTAATTATATATGTTCCGATTCACACAAAAATCGCTCACAGTGTCCGAACATTTTTTAGTAGATCTATGGATTTGTGACTTGATTATTTTTAGGACTGGATCCCAAGCAGGTGGTACTTGCCAACCATCTTCTCTATTGAAATTGGGGTGTTTTCTTATTTCAATAGCCTCGCGCAACATTCTCGGCATGTAGCGATTCTCCTTGGCGAGGATTTGTGGTTTATCGAACCGGATGTAATGTAAAATAAACATTACATCCGAAAATAAATGAAACACGCGATACTTCCGTTAAAAATAGTTTAATTTCAATGTGTAACAATCGCGAAAACCTAAGACAATATTAATAGTATTGTTGCATGATATGAATGTTTCAGTACGCGTTAGAAATATTTTAATGATTTCGGCGATGCAGTGGTAAATAACGCGACTCTGACACCAATAGTTTTGGGTTCGATGCCGCACAGGGCACATATTTGCGTGCATGTACATATCTGTTTGTCTTGGTCTGGGTTTAGAGAGGTAGCGCATACAAAAGCGTCTGGTGGAGTACCTTCACCTGACAGAAAACCACAGCCAAATAACATCTAAAGTGTTATGTTGAGGTCACCGTAAGTTCCTAAGTTGCTGTATTAGCAGTAGATGTGGCATCGCGAGGGTGATATATAGTGTTCATAGGCTACAGTAACCACTTCACATTAAGTAGACCGTATACTTGTATGCCTCATGATGTTGGGTAGAAAATTATATACTATATTTTCTACATCTACATTATACAAATAAAGATTATTATCTTGTTAATGTTAATTCTTGCACTTGTGCAGATTACACTCCACAATTTTATTTATTTTTACCGACCGGGATCGCCTTTGCGGCATTATCAAGGTATTATATTTATCATATGCCTTGATAATGCCGTAAAGGCCAAAGTTTGAAGTTTTTTTCTATTGTTTCCCACTAAAAGTAATAAAATTGATTATTTTGATTATTTTTTTCCATTTGACTTAAAACTTAAGTTCATTTATTGAATAAGCTAACATCTTATAAATCCTAATTATTTTACTCATACAAAAGCATGCTGAGTTCAATATAATATACTACCTGTATTATATCGAAACCGACCCAGCTACAAAATCGCTTATTTAAAAACTATAACGACTACATTTTAAATATTGATAATAAATTAACTATATTTTGAGTTTCTTACTATAATAGAAAAATAAATTGTTATTTTTTTTGTCTCTAAAATATCCTTACAGTTAGCAAGTTTATACGCTAAGGCGACGTAGTAGTAGCTCTCACTGTGACTACTAGATAATAGACACAAATACTCGTACTTTTATTCCTTTTTGTCCTATAAAAACATACTTATAATACATAGAATATATGCAGACCAAGACATACAGACATGTAAACGCGCATAAATGTTTGTCTCGTGCGGGAATTAAACGAATTAAACGATAACCTAAAATAGTATCAAAGTAGCATTGCTTGCCACTCGACCTTTCGTATATATGCATCTCTGGCATGGTCTCTGCATTGAGTATTTGATAGACAGCTGATTATACATAAAAAAAAAATACAAAGTCTACATATTTCATAACAAAGCTATTTATAATATTTTTAACAAACGAAATTTTAAAACGCTACTTTAAAAGCACATTATTCCATTTCTGAGAAAATGGGAACGAATTAAATTTAAATACTGCGACTTCTCGTTTTATAATTCAGATGAGAAAGACTTAACTTGAAAGGAAAGGTACTTACCTACAATTTTAGGTAGTAAATCAAAGGAAATATTAGATTCAATGCCTATAACTTTATAAATTGTTTTCTACATTTTTTTACTTTCAAAAAGCTTTACATTTCCATTACGTATTTCGTATTCAAATGGCGATCCTTTAAATATAAATGTATACCTATATACAATTGATATTAAGATGACTATAAGGAATAACTATAAATCAATATATAAATACAATGAACTGAATATGTGTGAATTTGCTTTTCTCTTTAAATTCAAACATGGGTTACTTGCAAAGATTTCAGGAAAAACGTCGTCAAAATTAGTTTACCAATTTAGTTAATTCAGATTAGCGAGAAATCATTATAGTGAACAAACAAATATTTCATTTAAAATATTAATGAGGATCTACGGACCTGCTTTACATCAGGTGGGCCGTATGCTTGTACGCCTCCCGACGTAGTATAAAAAAAGATTATTCTGAAAATAACTGTAAAAGTTCAAAGAGAAAGAAATACAAGTTGTTTAAATGCGAGTACAAGTCACGTATTAAACGATTCATTTAACACAATGTACGTGTATTAGAATTAATGTATTACGTATTAAAAAAAACGGCCACGTACATGTCGGGCCACGCATAGTATAGGGTTCCGTATTTGCTTTGCTTTGCTTGCTTACGAAAAAATTAGGTAGTTGCCTAAAATAATATGAAATCGACCCTATTGGTTTTTTTTTAACATCGAATACCAAGTTACTGAGCATTGTAAGGGTAAAGGGTTATACATTCAAAAATCAATTCGTGTTAGTAAATATTAAATGCTACTATAACTAATTTATTTATACATTACTACTTATTTCAAGAATTTGACTAAATATTCAAAGGTATAATACAAACTGGAATAAAATCTACGACTATCAAGATCCAGAACGCATTAAACGCATTGGCACATGAATATAAAGGCCTTTTTTCTTGTTTTACGCCCAGATGAAAAAGTAAGCCCAACAAAGAAGTACTAGCCCACCCCGAGTGTGCGTTAGTCATTCTTCTGAGGGGCACCCTCCGGCGACGGCGCGTGAAAGCTACCGTCACTCACCAAAATGTAGTGTCTTAGCGTCTATCTCAGCGACTCGAGCTCACTGACCAATGTTATCCTCACATTTACCAATAAGTCAGTAAATAAAACGATCTTGATCCGTGAACTAGCCAATAAGAGCTGCGCGCTCTACTTTACCCCAGACCCGTAGCGGTAAGTTTACTGACTACAGAAAGTTTGACGAGCTCGGTGGCTCAGTCGTGAATGACGCGACGTTGACACCAACGTTCGTGGATTCTATTCCCACACAAGACATTTGTGTGCATGAACATGTCTGTTTGCCTTGGTCTGGCTGTTTTTAGAGAGGTGGGACGTATCAAAGCAGCCCGTTTGGGAAAGTACCTCCACCTCACAGAAAACCGCATTCAAAATAACAACTGTCTAGAGAGTGGTTGTGTTCCTGCGTGTAAGTGAGGTCACCAGTAAACTCCTAAGGAGTTGCTGTGTAAGCAGCAGAGGAAGCATCGCGCGAGTTATACTTAATATATTACAAACGTTAATAGGTCACGGTGACGGTTTTACATCAGGTGGGCCGTATGTTTGTATTCCTCCCGACACGTGGTATATATAAAAACACTCATATTATCTCCATAGGTTATTTTCTTCATAACTGTATATTTGAATATCTCCCGCGTCGTATAAAAAAAAACCGTATCTGTAATTTGTCATGTAAGGCGTAACACATTCGTCAGGTTTTGTAACTTTAATTTAACAATAGTACTATTGTTAGCACTATGAGCATAATTTTATACTACGTCGGGTGGTCAATAAACATATGGTCTACTTGATGTGATACGTTATAATGTATCTCATACCTTAGAATGTATCTCATGTTTGTTTGTTTTTAATTCTGTATTTAATGTATCTATATATTTTTATTTCTTTTTCATCTTTCATATGTATTGTTTTGTTTAACAGCAATTTCGTAATGTTTAAGGTAAAGTTGATGGGTGTTACTTTATGAAATTTATGATATTTTTGTAGTAAATTTGTGTACGTGTGTTCTCTAACCCATGTATATTATCCTGTCAGTAGCTCTAGGTTGGCTGGAAGAGATCTCTTTTAGGGATAAGTCCACCTTTGTAACACTAGATTTAATTCCATTGTAATTTATTTTTAATTTATCGTACAATAAAGATATTACAACAACAACAACGTTTAAGGAAGCTAATGAACTGGTACTAGCAGTACAAGTGACTTTGGAAGCGAGTTCCTTCTCGCTCTCCCAACTGTTAACGTAGTCCTTAAACGTTTACTAACAATCCTTCAGAGAGTTCTTAATTAGCCACAATCAACGAACAAAGACGGCATCTTCTATAAGATGGAGGTATTTCCTCAATTAAGCTTCTTATTAATCATGCCCTAATCTTTGTTTTATCCGAGCCCAGTGTGCGTTTTCATAAAAAGAAACTCTGCTAATTAACAGAGTCTTTTTTACTTAAAAAAGACGTCATGCGAGCATACAACTTACATGTTCTACTACTGTACTGTTGTTCATGAATGCTTGCAATGTTTTAAGTAATGCTCGCGCAATGCTACATATTCTACAAGCACGCAACTTCTTGGGAGCTTAGTGGTAAGTTTAGTGATAAACGGTATCTCTTAGTGGTAAGCTTAGGAGCACAATAACTCTCCAGGGAGTTCTTATTTGGAGGTAATTCCCCAACCAGATTTGCTTGCTCATACGATTCTTAAAATATTTCGAAACAGAACAAACTGACATATTTAGCATATATATAGCATATTGACGAGCTCGGTGGCTCAGTGGTGGAACGCGCTGTTACACTACTTTGACACCAACGTTCGTGGGTTCGATTCCCACACAGTACAAACATTTGTGTGCATGAACATGTCTGTTTGTATTGGTCTGGGTATTTTCTATGTATAATAAGTATGTATTTACAAAAAAAAAATGTATTTACGTATGTTTATCAGTTGTCTAGTACCCATAACACAAGCTTCGCTTACTTTGGGGCTAGGTGGCGCTGTGTAATTTGTCCGACAATATTTATTATTTATTATTATATAAATGTATCAAACAAGTATAGTTTAAGTGAAGCATCTATGGTTTTCAAGATTATGATGAGCCATGTACACCTTTAAATTTCTGTAGCCATTACGGGTTATCGCCACTGCGGTAAATGGGTCTCGAAAAGCGAAATCGTTTAAGATACTTTGCCTTTGACGAGAGCGAAATGCGTGACTTTGTAGTTTTATAGGGAAACAACCATTCACTAAAAATGCTATGGACCTGACCTTTTTGTGGTTCAATCAAAAAAGGTAACACTCTAGAGAGTATGTACAACAAAATTTTATCTTATTTTTTTTAATACAGTCACTGCTCTTCCACGTATTATGTGAAAGACCGTAGAAAATAAGGTATTAGATAAAAATTGAGGTCGAATATATACGTTTATACTGTGTCGTATGTTTGATAATCAACGATCATGTAGCACCTTAGAGACTACTAGCGGACTTAGGACTTTTTTAATATAAGTTCACACTAAAGTTTCAGAGTCATTTATTATGAATGAGCAATATATTACATAAAGGGCAAAACCTTGTCAATTAACAAACGATGTTCTGGTGAAAGTGAAGTTAAGCACATTAAGCAGCCTGTCCGGTGAGTTATCTCTAACTCACGGAAGAAAGAAACCAAATAACAACTACCTAGTTATTGTATTCCTCCAAGTGAGTAAGATTAACAGTAACTCACTTTACATCAGCTGGAGCGTGTGCAATTTTGTCTCGGGATGTTGTACAAAAAATCGTTAGTTTCTTCTTTCTAAATATAGACTAACTTGCGGCCCATCTCATGGAGCTTATAGATGCTTATAATATTAGGAGTATCTCCCTTGGATTTGTTCGGCAGGAAGCAACGAAAGAACCTGACTATGGAGGTATCTAAACTTCACAGAAGACCGCAGCAAAATATCAAATACCTGAGTGAGTGTGCTCTTTCCAGAGGTTACTACTCGTAGTAACGTAATGAGGAAATACTATTTTCATACTACTGTAACCATTTCACAGCAGGTGAGCTTTACGTTTATTTGCTTCCTGAGGTTGCACAGAAAAAAAACGCTATACCGTACTTCTCTTGTGTTATTTCCAATAATAAAATCAGTATGCGACACCTGTTGCGGTATGATCTGATATTATTTTTATTCATCAAGAAGAAGGGAGGAGAGTCAAAGCGACGCACAATCTCTCGTTAAACTCAATGGAGAACCATTAGAATTGTATAGAGATACCGCGAGCCAGCTTAGGATCAACGATAATTCTCACAGCTCATCTTTGCACTGAATCACAGAATTCCAGCGAGTATTCAGGTGCTGCCGCCTATAGGTGACTACGGTATTCCATGTGCGGTCTGACTTGAGACATAACACATGATCATATAACTATATTATAACCTAACTTTTATTGTCGTGGTAGTTTCCATACATTGTCTTCTATTAATTATATAAATGTTACATCCTTTGTTTCTTAGTTCCTGATATCATGTACATTAGATGTCATTCTGGCTTTAGTTAATATATTGTATTTATATATTGTATCTATACATATAAATAAAATTGAAGTGTCTGTCTGTGATTTCAAAATAAAGCCTTTATCTTAAGCTCATACTATTATTTTCACTTACCAAAGCCTAAATACGCATTTTTAACTTTTTGTCTGTCTGTCTGTTTGTTTGTGCGGGCTAAACTTCGAAATGGCTGAACCGATTTTAACGGGACTTTCACTGGTAGGTAGAGGACTGCTCAGATCAGAATATAGGATACATTTTATCCCGTAAATATTTAGGGTTCCTGCGTAAAAAATGAAAAACTGTTAAAATTAGGGGGAAATATCTTCCCCTTCGGGGGGCTTTGCAATTTAGTTTTTATTATTTTCATAGAATGTATTTTTTGTAACATATATACGCATTTTTTATGTAATATAAATAAAATACATATACCTACGTTGCCTCCTGTAAAGATCAATAGATGGCGCTGTACGAAAATTGAATCGCTCTATGGTTGCATCCAAGACCCTGAACTTTGTTTTTTTTTTTTAAACAGAAACAATTTCATATCTACAGAGAAGTAAAGGCTACTATAAGCCCAAATCTCATGCGTGCGAAGCCACGGGCTTCTGCTAGTTTATAATAATTGTTATTAGTTATACCGGTGATATGAAATAACATTATAATGATCGATTTTTTACATGTCGTAAGTGACAAATAAGCGTACGGGCTACCAGAACTTACAACCTGGACAAACTTCTTTACTTTGATATTTTATCAGAGTTTTATACGGAATATGTAAATATGTAACCGGGCATAAATATTGTTCAGCATCATAATATAGATATTATTAAAATAACATGTTGTACAAATATTTAATCGTCGAGCTCAGTGACGCAGTGGTTAGTAATCCTACTTAGACACCGACGCTCGTGGGTTCCATACACACACAGGACAAACATTTATGTGCATGAACATGTATATTTGTCTTGGTCTCTTTAAGAGAAGTAGGGTACATCAAAGCACCCGTATGGATAAGTATGTACCTCCTTTACACCAGGAAACCGCAACCAAAACAGAGTTATTAAACTCTGTGGAGGGTTGTTGTGTTCCTGTGTGTGTGGTCATCAGTAAGCTCTTAAGGAGTAGCTGTGTTAGCAGAAGTGGCATCGCGAGAGTGATCCTTGAATTGTTTCTAGGCTACGGTAATCGCTTTACATCAGGTATAACTCATGTGTGTATGCCTCCCGACGTTGTATAAATAAAAATGAAAGTTTGTTTAAACGCTACTAAATTATAGTATTTTAAATTTCCTTAAAAAAGATACTTGTAGCTTTTCGCCTCATAACCATTTCTGAAAAGCGGTAATACCTTATCGCTGGGTTGCCACCTGGGACTATAAAATTACCATAGAAAAATGGATTGCCACTTAATTTTGTAATCTGTAAAGGAGGCCAATTAAATAATATATTTTTATCTTATTACTTAAAGCGAGCAATACCTGTAAATATAAAAATATATTTCGTGAATTTCGGAAACAATGCTAACGGCTTCGAATACATTTTGTATTAAGATAAGGTTCTAGTTTTTAATGATATCTATTTAGGTGCCCTTCCTGACAAAACGAGATTAAATTTTCACTACGGTTCTATTTAACAAGTAGTGATATTTTCAATTAGCCACAGAAATATTGCAGTGATTCAGCATGCATTCTACACTAGCGCCAGCCTATTATGAAATGACAAAGAGATAAAAATAAAAAAACGAGTGCACCCCGGGAGTGCCGGCAGAAGTGAAAACTTGAACATGCGGACCAAACAGCGATGTTGATAAACTACGTTGAACGAAACGCGTAAGCGCCATCAATTTCATGGCGCTTGCAACGTTTTGGTCGCGAGAAAATAATGCACGAACGATCTAGCGCTTCATGTTTTAATTGTTTAATTAGAGATAACAAATGTTTTAGCGCTGCAGCGAACTTAAGTTCTAATTCTCTTCATAATCTTACGGTCAGGGTCACGTGTCCTGACACGAGTTTAACATTTTTTACTCATCCCAAAAAGTGCGCAACCCCGCTAAAGAAGTTTTCACTTCAAAAATTGGGAATGACAGTACTTAGAAAGGCCGACATTTTGTATTAAAATTGCTTCTATCTATGGTGACAACGTATGATTCTATTTCTGTAATTTCTTTTTCTGAATGTTACGGATTAGCAATCATAAAAAATGTTCTCCTCGCTAACTAAGAATTCAAGAAATATGTCGCGCTTGATGGGTTCTATTTTTAAATGTTTAAATTATTTCATCATCTTCTATAAATAAAATACATTATTTTTAATATTTGATTGAAGAGTTACGAAAGAAGTGTATCAGGTAAGAGTGAATGGAGATTTCAGGAGTGGTGCCCTAGTCGCACACATATGGATCAAATTGATGATGTGTTGGGCCAAATCAAAAGCACCCAAAACTGAAGATCATGCATGAAGAAGTTTATGAGTGTAGAAGAAGCGAGAGAGGTATGAAAGGATCAGTGCACCTGGCGTTCCATAGTCTCTGACTACCCCAATGGGAGACAGGTGTGATGATATGTATATATTCGGTGTATTCAGCAAATAACTAGAATTTTACGTTTTTGGAAAAAAAAAATATTTAATCGTCTATCTATATTAATATTGTTGCCTTCAAAATAGTCTCCATTAGATATTATGCACTTATACCAGCGTTTCTTTCAATACTGATACTAATACAGCGATTCTTGTTCGGATGAGTACGGGTTGGAGTGTGGAGTGAGACAGGGAGGGTTGACGTCTCCTCTGCTCTTCAACCTGTATATCGATGAGTTAATCGTTCGTCTAAGTAGTATGCGTGTTGGATGTCACGTTGAAGATATAAGCATAAATAATATCAATTACGCGGATGACATGGTGTTATTGGGACCGACAGTAGCATCCATCAGAAAAATGTTAAGTGTGTGTGAAAAATATGCAACAAGTAACGGTCTTATCTACAACGTAAATAAGAGTCAGTACTTGGTCTTTAAGGCCAGCGGTAAGTGCCCGGAGACTGTACCACCCATATCACTCAATGATGTTGTCCTTAAACGGGTGTATTCGTTTAAGTATTTAGGGCACTATGTCACCGATGACCTTAAAGATGAAGTAGATATGGAACGGGAACGTAGGTCGCTGGCGGTGAGGTGTAACATGTTGGCTCGCAGATTTGCGCGGTGTAGTGTTCCGGTGAAAGTCATGCTATTTAAGGCCTACTGTCAGACTTTCTACACTAGCAGCCTGTGGACCAACTGCACGCAAAGATCCGCCAGTGTCCTGCGGGTCCAATATAATAATGGATTCAGGATGCTGATGGGATTGCCCCGCTCCTGTAGTGCGTCATCAATGTTCGCACTAGCGCACACCGACGACTATTATGCCATCAGGCGAAAAAGTGCCGCATCATTGCTCAGGAGAGTGCGCGGCAGCTCCAACAGCATTTTAAAAGTAATAGCGGGAAACGTTACCGCCCCGATCGTGGGGTGTCTTATGCGCGCTACTATGTAATTGTACAAAGTAGAATAATGTTAACGTAGAAAAACTTGTGTTGTTACTAACATTAGTATGTAAGTATATTATATGTAACTAACAAATATGGATCTTGTTATCCGATTACAAAATAAATTAAAAATAAAAAAAATTAAAAATACTCAAAACACTCCTAAAACCGATCTTAGGGATAGCCTTTTGTTTTTTCAGCGATACGCTTTTAATGTCATCCATGCCTATAAAACCACGGCCCTTTAAGGTTCTCTTCATTTTAGAAACAGGAAAAAGCACACGGAGCTATATGTGGCGAATATGGAGTCTGGGGCATCGTCACAGTATTGTTTTTGGGCAAGAATTCACGAACAAGCAATGAAGTGTGTGCAGGTGCATTATCGTGGTTCCAAAGCCATGATTTTTTTTCCACAAATCCGACCGTTTTTAGGGTTCCGTACCCAAAGGGTAAAACGGAACCCTATTACTGAGACTCCGCTGTCCGTCCGTCCGTCCGTCCGTCTGTCACCAGGCTGTATCTCATGAACCGTGATAGTTAGACAGTTGAAATTTTCACAGATGATGTATTTTTGTTGCCGCTATAACAACAAATACTAAAAAATGGAATAAACTAAATATTTAAGGGGGCTCCCATACAACAAACGTGATCCTTTTGCTCATTTTTAGGGTTCCGTACCCAAAGGGTAAAACGGAACCCTATTACTGAGACTCCGCTGTCCGTCCGTCCGTCCGTCCGTCCGTCCGTCCGTCTGTCACCAGGCTGTATCTCATGAACGGTGATAGTTAGACAGTTGAAATTTTCACAGATGATGTATTTCTATTGCCGCTATAACAACAAATACTAAAAAATAGAATAAAATAAATATTTAAGGGGGCTCCCATACAACAAACGTAATTTTTTTTGCCATTTTCGTATCGTGCCATTGCCATCTTCGTGCGCGAGTCCGACTCGCACTTGGCCTATTTTTTACAGATTGCTTCACGCAAACGGCGTTGAACTTGTAGATATTACTCCTCACCTTACTGTATGACTTCGTGGCAAGAATTCATGATGCACTATGCCATTAAAATCGAAGAACGCAGTGAGCATAACCTTCACGTTCGACCGCACTTGTCTTGCCTTTTTCGATCGTAGCGAGCCAGAATGCCTCCACTGGGACGATTGAGCTTAGTTTCAACGTATGTATGTATTTTTGACATGCACAAATGTTTCATTCAGAGCTTCTTATTGCAGTGAATACTATACCGTTTTTGATATAATGTTTTATTCCGCGATATTGTTGTTTCACTTTACATAAATTACATTAGCTTGCGAACGGATGAGGCATCCATTTGTTTACTTCCGCCACTTAGTTAACGAAACGAAAGCCTTAGCATAATGTTTCCCAAAACAACGGATTTGTTTCCTTACCAAAGGAGGTTTAGTGAGCATAAAAAATCCAAGAAAAAAATGTACAACAGGATATTAATAATAAGACACAAGATTGAAAACGAAATAAGTTATTAAATTTGGTATTTCGGCTTATTTAAATAGAAATTCAGAGTATTGGAGAGATAAATAATAAAAGTGCAGAAAAAAATTATATGAGAAATGTACATCATATTAAGCTCATAAGACGAATATCTGGTACATATTTGCTACTTTAAAAGAAAACGTGTTAATGAACAGCGATGGCAAGGATGTACTAGCAGTTGTGGGTGTCGGCGGGCGCTGATTCTTATGAACTAATTGGTGACTGAAGCTTACAAAGCCGTTTACATCAAATTGCATTGTAGACGAAACTGTTTCTGCTCGAGTCCGTCTCGCACTTTGTCGATTTATCTATATATCTATATGCAGGTTACTTAAATATCTTTAAAGTATATGGACATCATTTTTTTTATACTACGTCATGAGGCATACAAGCATACGCCCCATCTGGTGTAAAGCTGGTACCGTAGCCTATTAACGATTGCGATATATTAAGAATCCCTCGCGCGATGCCTCCTCTGCTGCTTACACAGCAACTCCTTGAGAGCTTACTGATGACCTCACTCACGCACAGGAACACAACAACCCTCTAGGGAGTTGTTATTTAGCTACGGTTTTCTGTGAGGAGGAGGTTCTTCCCCAGACGGGCTGCTTTGATGCGCCATACCTCTCTTACATCATAATATATATATTATCATTTTGTATTTTCTACCTTTATGAGGAGCTCTCGGAAGTGGTTCTCAAGCTCGGAGTTAACAAGAGATCTATATGGTGTTACAGAATTACAACAAATGATATTTATTATAACTGTGAAATGTATTATTTGATTTTGTGGTAGGAACTACCTTTAGGCCTTTAGTGTACTGTAAAGGAGGCCTTAATTAAAAATATATACGTATATCACTGCTGACAAATGGGTCTTCTTTCAATCGAAGAGGTTTATACGTAATAGACTCCGTACTGATCCATTTTGGGATCTCTTTTTTTATGTACCTAGTCAGGCCATAGATACTGTTACGTAGAAACTTTTCTTTTTTGTGTTGAAACAGTGCGTAAATCCATAGATTCATGGCCAGACATATTAAATGCCTGCATCAAAGGCAATGGCGGCCATTTCGAATGGAATCATTTTTTTTATTTTTTGCTGAGACTTCTATAAACACATATAAGTTTTATTAAGATTACATTACTTCATAAAAAAATACATAGTAATTTTTAACAGAACTTATGGCCGGACTACAAATTTTCAATGACTAGATATATTATTTATATAACTCAAAGGGTAATGGTAAAGAAAGAAGACATGTTTACACATGCCATTCTGTCCTAGAAAAATAATTCCACGCGACACGCGGACCATGTTAGTGGGTTGTGTTTCCTACTGACAACATTTAACACATTTTTCTAAAATAATTCTTTAAATAGATTTTACATCTTGGAACTTTAATTTAAAACGGGTTTCACACTTTCTCAAAAAACATATTTACATTTTACGTAAAAGGAAAAAGTAATTTTATGTATTTCAACTTATCATTTTAAAAGACCTAGCTTATCTTATACATATACTCGTAACTAGCTGGCTCGGCAAACTTCGTACGGTCTCAGAATCAATAATTGTTGTGTTAACTTATTAGCTGAATAAAATTAAGTTTTTTATTGAGACAAAATGAATAGTCAAATAATTTAGTATAATAAGTGTTCTAAAATATATATCGAAGCAGGGGAACCGCTAATGTTTTTAAAAAGGGCAGAGCCGTTGACCCTGACTGAGTCATCGGCTCTGTTATCAAGTTTATCCATATGGAATCAGCACTTAGGAACAACTATAAAGAACACTATTAGAATGGGATACCAAAGGTTTATTGCCACTCGAATTAAAACTAATTTTTAACAAGTAAACTAAATACTTTGTTCTAAATTAAATTTTAAATGGACATAGTCCATGCGCGACAAGTGTACCACACCGATTTCACCTTAAAAGTGTTCCTTCAACGTTTGCCCGCGCGCAATGTCCCTCCAATGTCCCTGAATTGGGATTGGTCAGAACACGGACCAATGACATTTGCGCCCGCGCAACATTAAAGTTACTAAATAACTAAATGTAATTACTTTCAATGCCTATCTGTTATACATCAAGCTCATTTAATGTTACAATATTTTTAGGTAGCCAAGAAGCCTTTATAATACAATAACAATGTAAAGAGTAACTTACTTGTTCAAAACGTCATCCATCTAAGGAATCGATAGTCAACACAAACACTTACAGATAATCGATTAATTAATTAAAGTAACAGTCTTAGACTTATCTTACAAATTCAACGTTATTATCTTAATTATAAAATTACTGGCTATTTTGTTTCGTTTGAAGAACCTTAACGTCCTCACGGCGACACGGCCATTCTGCAATGCGATGCGTGCTCTGCAGCGCTCCATTTCAGGGTTTCATAGATTCACTGGAATAGATACATCAAATATTTTGAGGCTAGATACTTTCCACAGTAAATGCAAAGCCTTAGTGGGGACTAGTAAAATAAATATTCCAAGCTTAGGTACTTCCACAGTAAAACTAAGCATGAGTAAATATTGTATAACAGTTCAAGTAAGTTTTGCAGCTGGTTGCTATTATAATAAGGCCCAGCATCCAAACGATTGTAGGGTAATAAATGATTTCAGCTTAGATACTTGCACAGTAAAACTAAGCTTAAGTAAATGTTTCAAAATTAGCAAAGTAAGCTTGCAACTAGGTAACTAGGCTAACTTAGCATGCAAAGAATCATTATTTAGTTATCTGGTTAACACAAACTGCTCATTCCACATGACAACAGTTAAATATTACTATGATGGTTTGTTATTGTTGTTTTATATTTTATTATTATATAGTGGCTATTGAACGGCTTCACACGACAATAGCATCTTTTATTTAGTTTTTTTTTTTTTTTTTCATTATTATTATGAAAATTATATATCTTTCCAGAAAGCGAATAATGGTACTATTGGGTCACTCCACGTGCCACCAATAACATTTTTTTTTTAATTTTTTAATTTTTTTTATATTTTTTTATTTTTTATTATATTTTTCTTTTCTTTTATTATTATACTTCTTCCCATACGGGTATTAATCCCTAATTATTATTGTTATTTGGTTTTGCAGTTTATGTAAGTATTATGTTATCTAAGCAAATTGTTGATTTAAAATGAAAATATCTCACCGGGAGTAACTATTTCCATCATCGAGTTATCTGGAGTACTTTCAGTTGATTGCAAAGCAGTGCCCGAAGGTCCCGCTTGCTGTTCATCTGGCGACACGGCCGCCTGGCAGCTTGCACCTGGATGTGGAGCTCGCCGTAGCTGATCATGCGCTACCTTACGTGGTCTGCCATGATGGCCAACAACCTTTTTTACTAGGTAAAATTATGAATTTTAGCACGCCCTCTATCGAATCTCGCCTTATCTTTGGTGGACGCCTCGGTCATCCTCCGAGAGACGTGTTGCTGTAGAGCCTCAATGTCGATGGAGGAGTTATCAAAATCGACTAAGTTCAGTAATTCTGGTGGTACACAGTTCTGGCGACGAGTAAGTAACATTAATGGTGATATACCTGTCGTTCTGTGCATGGTCCAGTTAAAAGCCAATTGCAGTCCTTCTAGAGCAGTATTCCATTGTAGAGTCTCATAGTTTTTGATCATAATGAGACCATTTTTCAATGTTGACATAACTCGCTCGACCTGGCCGTTGGCTCTGCTGCAACCTGGTGCAATGGTATGTACTTCGATACCGAATCTGTCACAATAACTTTTGTACTCACCCAGGAACTCCCGTCCGCCATCCACAATAATTTGTTTTGGGGCTCCGAAAAGATGGACGACTTGCTTAAGAGCTCCCAGCGTACTATGCTGACTTTTATCGTTAGTGTAACGGAGCAATATATACTTGGTGAAAGCGTCTATTGTTACAATGACGTACTCCTGGTCATTTGTAGTACCTAGTTTTCCCGTGATGTCCATGTGGATGACCTCGAATGGAACTGTAGGGTTAACTATCGGATGAAGTTGTACCTGGGTGGCTCCAGATGTTTGTTTTGATGTACGGCATACCACACAGTTGTCTACGTAGTCCCGAATTATAGAGTTCATTTTATCGAAGTAATAAGTCTCTCTGATTTTATGAAGCGTTTTTTCCCAACCAAGATGTTTGAGAGCAGTGTGATATGTGTTAATTAAGCTCCATTGAAAGGATTTAGGCACGACTGTCAATTCTTGAGTACCTCCAAGATTCGGATCGACCCTTTCATACATAAGTACATTATCTCTTAATACATACCCTGGAACTATGTCTCCATGATGTAGAGCATCAATAATAGGGCGTAATTGCGTGTCACGCCGTTGCTCTATGTTGAGCCACTCCAAATTCCTGGTCATAACGTTAACATTCAGTGGTTCTGGATTCCTGCTAAAGAAATCAGCATGCTGCATCCTTTCACCTTTGCGATACTCGATGTCGAACTCAAAATTTTGTAGATAGGCCCACCATCGATGAATGCGCGGTAAAAGGTCTTGTTTGTGTTTTGAGGCTTTCAACGCATTGCAGTCCGTAATCACTTTGAACTTGCGCCCATACAGAAAATGACGAAAATGCTTGATTGCTCGAACTACGGCCAGAGTCTCCAGTTCATAAGAATGATATCTACTTTCAATCTCGGTGGTGCGCATGCTGAAGTATGCAACGACGTGTTGTCGGCCGCCGATCACTTGGATGAGAATTGCTCCAAAACCGAGACTACTTGCGTCGGTATATAATTCGACAGGCTCACCTTCTTGAAATATCGTAAGAACAGGGGAAGACGTTAAATAATGGATGACCTTTTGACGAACCTCCTCGTGGACATTAGTCCATTGCCACTTAACGCCTTGCTTAGTAAGGTCATATAAAGGGATCATCAACCGAGCGAAATCAGGGATAAATCGACGGAAATAGCCTGCTAGGCCACTAAATTGACGGATTTGCTTAACAGTGGTTGGAACTGGAGCTTTTTGTAAAGCTTCTACCTTTTTGGGGCTTGGGCGCAAATTACCATTTTCTATTACATTACCGAGGTACTCAATCGAGCGTTTGAAGAAAAGACATTTGTCTATATTGATGGAGAAGCCAGAATCGCGTAATGCAATCAAAATTCTTTCTAAAAATGAGAGACCATGCGAGTATTCACGACACTTACTAATGACATCATCAATATAGACTTGTGCTACACTGTCATTAAGGTCATAATTAGCACTACCTGGGTTCAAAAGTGGGCCCAGCGCACGGTTTATGCATCTTTGATACACGGATGGCGCGTTACAAAGACCAAATGGCATGGTTAAGTACTCATATAGGCCGTCCGGTGTAATAAATGCAGTTTTCTCAGTAGAATGAGGTGAAACGGGGATCTGATGAAAGCCAGATGCCATATCGAGTGAAGTGAAGTACTTACCACCCGAAAGTTGGTCTATCTGGTCTGCGATCAATGGAAGAGGGTAATGATCGCGTATTGTGTTGGCGTTTAACTCTCTATAGTCAATGCACATTCTATCGTTACTATTTTTCTTTTTTACCAATATAACTGGGCTAGAATATGGAGATTTACTTTCCTGAACAATGTTGTTTTCTATTAGCTCCGAAACAATTTCTTTAATCTTCTCGCGTTCAACGGAACTCAGTCGATAAGGTCTACGTTCGACATACTTTTCCGGGTTTTTTAAACGAATTTCTAACTCGCCAGTGTTTACACGCGTCTTTGCAAACCCTCTAATAAAAAGATAAGAGTATTTATTTAGCAAGGCTAATAATTGCTCAATCTCGATCTCATCAGTCAAGTCATGATCAAGATTTTCAAAAATGGGACTATTAGATCTAATATGCATAACGCGGGGCAGCGATATTAATGTCGCGCTATCGCGGTTTACAATAACACTAAGTCCCGTATCATGTAATAAGTTTGATCCAATGAGAACGTCTGAAGTCATTTCGGAGTCCGGCAAAATGTGGAATATTATTTCTACATTAATACTATCGATAACACAAATTGCAACGAGGGTACTTGTAGAAATTACTGAGAACGGTCCTATTCCTCGTAAATAATTAACTACCTGATTCCTTCGTCCGGGCAATTTATCCGCAATTGATTCACGCATAACGGAACACTCAGCACCACTATCAAAAACCGTATTAATTTCTGTACTCCCGACACTAATACGCATATTATTAAGCTTTGTCTTGTTACTAGATACTGAGTTTACATTATTTGTTATATATTATATATTTTCCTCTACGAAAACATGAATCAAATATGTGTCCGGGCTTCGAACAGAATGAACAAAACTTATCGCTTGGCCGCGAGGGTGCGTTAGATAATGTAGTTTGATTTCTATCAGTCGTTTGTATGTTTGAATTATTTTTATTACGACAGTAATTAGTGGTGTGACCATTCCGTTTACAAAAATTGCAAAAGGGTACATTTCTATTATCGATAGCATACCTAGAGCGTTTTTGGGGTGGATAATTAGAATGGACTTGAGGTTCGCTAGGCCGTTTTACGCGAATTGAGGAAGCAACTGAAATTAACTCGGGAACTGAAGTCGCTCTAACGTTCATTAATTCAATTCTAAGGCGTTCGTCGCCTACCGCTCCGATAACTGCTTCGACAGCATCACTGTTATCTAGCTTATCCTTGGTAACGCGTCTCCATAGGAGCCATGCCCGAGATAGAAATTCTGCAATATCCTTAGAAGGCTCATAGACGTGTTCTCTAAACCGGAGAACGTCACGCGAGTACCGGCTTTCAGGTTCAAAAGTCGTTACGATATTCTGACGTAGCTCTTCCCATGTAGATGTTGTGACTAACCAACTATCAGCCCATATTTTAGCGCGACCCTTAAGTAAGCTAGTTACCTTCATGCGAATATCGTAGTCACTCAAATTATATGTATTCTTAGCCGTAGAGATATGATTACACCATTCGCGCACTCCGACGTTACCATCTGGATCATAGGCAGGTAGGAACACGTCTGTGATTTTAAACTTCTCACCTGTTTGCTGTACTAGCCGCTCGCTCATGTTCTGCATCATGTGCATCATACTCAAAAAGAATTCAGGTGGAACGATACCAGACTGAAGAGCTGCCGGGGTTGTCGAACCAGTCGCTGTGCTCGTTGGACCGACTACTGGTGCTGGCTGAACTGACGTCGGCGTATGGGCAGGTCGGCCAGTAGCTGCACTAACAGGGCACGCCGGCTGCACGTCGAGGATAGACGCAAACGGCGTTTCCGTGTTGGCATGAGTGTTGTCAGGACCTGAAACAAATGGACCGGCAGAAAGGGATCGCTGGAGCGATACCACTTCTGATATCGAAGCAGGGGAACCGCTAATGTTTTTAAAAAGGGCAGAGCCGTTGACCCTGACTGAGTCATCGGCTCTGTTATCAAGTTTATCCATATGGAATCAGCACTTAGGAACAACTATAAAGAACACTATTAGAATGGGATACCAAAGGTTTATTGCCACTCGATTTAAAACTAATTTTTAACAAGTAAATTAAATACTTTGTTCTAAATTAAATTTTAAATGGACATAGTCCATGCGCGACAAGTGTACCACACCGATTTCACCTTAAAAGTGTTCCTTCAACGTTTGCCCGCGCGCAATGTCCCTCCAATGTCCCTGAATTGAGATTGGTCAGAACACGGACCAATGACATTTGCGCCCACGCAACATTAAAGTTACTAAATAACTAAATGTAATTACTTTCAATGCCTATCTGTTATACATCAAGCTCATTTAATGTTACAATATTTTTAGGTAGCCAAGAAGCCTTTATAATACAATAACAATGTAAAGAGTAACTTACTTGTTCAAAACGTGATCCATCTAAGGAATCGATAGTCAACACAAACACTTACAGATAATCGATTAATTAATTAAAGTAACAGTCTTAGACTTATCTTACAAATTCAAAGTTATTATCTTAATTATAAAATTACTGGCTATTTTGTTTCGTTTGAAGAACCTTAACGTCCTCACGGCGACATATAAATTATAAGTAATGCAATTAATTAATTAATTTGAAGTGCTTTTAGCAGCAATGGAAGGTACACCGCTGATGTGGAGAGACGAGTGAATGTAGGAAATAGAGTGAAGGAGCGTTGGGTAAACTTCTAGGCAGCCGTAATCTAAGCCAGAAGGCACAGCTGGCTGTACACAACGCGGTGCTAATAGTAGCTAAAAGTAGCTGGGTATGGCAGAGAGAGCATGAAAGTAGAATAAATGGGGTCGAGATGAGAGCATCGCACAAAATTTGTGGCATAACGCTTGCTGACTGCGTTCGTAATGAAGACGTAAGAGAAAGAGTTTGTCTGAAAGAGAATGTAGGTGTTAAAATAAGAAAGGGAAAGAAATAATGACGAAACAGATATACAATGCAAAAGTGGAAGGATGTAGGAGCCGAGGAAGACCGAGACTAACCTATCATGACCAAATTGGTCGTGTTTTATCAGAAAGTGATGTCAGGAGCCCCAGGAACCGGCGAGCGTGCATGAAAAGAGCTATGAATGTCACAGAAGCGAGTGAAGTATATAAGGACCGCGTCTCATGGCGCTCGGTTCTCTCTCCTTCCCAAGCATTCAATATATTGAATTTGTTATATGCGTCTGTCATGGAACAAATTCAATATATTGAATGCTCAAAAACTTTGAACCATTGAACTTTGTGAACTTTTGTGATATAAGGAGTAAACAACTGTTAATAGATTTAGGCGTTATTTTGTGAAAGTCAAATTTACATGCAATTTGATCTAACCTGCTTTGTGTGCTTCCGCCACCAATCAGTTCATGCGGCCTAGCGCCGGCCGGCACCCATACACTACCGTTAGTAGATGCAACATGTCGACGCTGCCATGGCTGATCCGGTAGTCTCTGCCTCGGCTGCTGCGGTAGTCCGCCATCTGGAATAGAAACCACATGCCCCCACCACCATCGCTGCCACGACTGGCCTGGTCAACTGATCTGTTATGATCACAATGATAAGTCTGAGGTAATTTTATTTATTTAAAATTTATTGACCACTTTACATTTTGATACAATAGGCGGACTTTACTTACTCATGTCGAGCAATAATAATCACAAAAAAGTATCTAATATACTTCCTATCTTTCTAATACGGTAAAATGTGCTACATGAAAACAAATTGCGCGTAGGGTATTTCATGTACGCCATTTTTCTTGACAACCGGGTCGAAGTTCATTTAACGAATGAATTGAGAAATTTATCTTCAAACACTAGTTTAGTTGTTGTACCAGATGAATGGCCTGATGACGATTAATGTATCAATATTCTCTAAATGAAATTTGAGCGTAATTTATTTTCGTGATATTAAAAATATATTGAACAATAAAAATGATAAAGTGTTTGTATGTCAGCTCCGACGCACGACTGGAGTTTACTCCTTACGAATGATAATTATGATATATATCTAATAGAAAAAGAGGGTAAATGAATCCATCTTCTGAAATAATAAAATTTATATTATTCATAAATGGGAACTATAGTTCACATCTTACGATTTAACCGGATTCTTTTTTGTTACGACTCGAATTAATTTCTTCTACATTTTCTAATATTTTTTACCTTTAATCACTTGATGATAATAGTTCATAAAAATATTCGTAAAATGTACCAAGCTTCGAATACAAAGGCGCGCACACTCACATACTAACACATGTACAACGCTCGGTCGGTATCTGTGCGTTCACGTTCGCCTTCGCCTTTATCTTCATCTATATCAAGTGTTCATAGGCTACGGTAATCGCTTTACATCAGATGAGCCGTGTGGCTTCCGACGTTGTAAAAAAACTAAACTTAGTTAAATCCTACAGATGTATATGTTCGTCACTCTTTTTAAGCGGACGTAACGTGTTTGTTGTTAATGCGTTCACTTTATTTTACTCCTCATAAAAATTCCATACAGGGCCTTATAACTCAAAATCGTTTCTTAATCCATAACATTGAAAAAAATTTAAAATATGATGTAACGGTTTATCCGTTATAAGCTATATAAAATTATTTTTCTTAAATGAAGGTGTTCTAATGCGTGCTTAAACGAATTCTATACTCATTTTATCTAGCCTTGAAACGCTTAAACTAGCGCCATCTGGGCGGTGTGCGCACTAATTGTATTGTGAATCGCACACTATTTAACGCTAGGTGTCGCTGCGATGAGTAAAATCTGTCTTTGGCAATCTAAATTTATCATACTGACTAAAGAATTACGGTTGATTTCATTCCTTTTAATTTCGGTTCTCGACAGTTCTATCGTTCGTTCAGTCATACGTTCTCGATTTCGAAACTGGGGTCAAGAACGTATGGCTGAACGAACGATTTCTTTCGTTTTAATCGTTCGTTCAAACCGACGATGGAATGTCCATTTATTCTTCTTCTGATCTAACGAACACTGGACACTAATAGCCATCAGCTTAAATAAAAGAGAAATAATAGGCTTACAGTACATTAGCCGAAACAAATAAAGAGTGCGATCACAGTGCAATGATTCTAAAACCCCGATATCTACTTACTGGGTATGTAGTATGTATGTATGTACTCTAGCCTATCTTTATAAAACTAATACTGTTTCGTTACCACGTTTTGTATTTAACTCATGGTATTATCATTAATTGCGAAAAAGTTATTAAAATTGTGTAAATTTGAATGACCGGTCTATGTGGACCTCCAGGTACCGCACTATGCTCTCCCAGTTGATGGGCTCGCTTCTCAGTGTCAGTTGTGGCGGCGCCTTCCGCTTTGGTCCGATCTATAGGGCGACGGCCTTTCGAAAATGATGGTCATAAAGGCTTATAAGCATGCGTCTAAAGCGTGGCTCGCACGTGAATCGTGGTTGTGAACACACTACGCTAATAGTTATATATGTATATATATATATATAGATATGAAAAGTTAAAAGACAGACAAATTGTTCTAAACTATTTTGTGTGTTTCCGCTACTGATTAGTTCCAACCGAACTACCGCCAGCCGGCTCCCACTCACTGCCAATAGATGCATGCCATCACTGCCATAGCTGCTGAGGTCGTCTCTGCAAATGCCTACCGTCTGAAACATGAACTGCATGCACCCGCCACAATTGTGAGTGGTGAGTGACCAAGTGGTGAGTATAAGACCTTTAATAGAGGGGAGTTAAGAGAGGAGAAAAGATCTACCGATCTATTGATACCTTTTGAAACAAAACACAGCTTTAAAAATAGTTTGCAATAGTTTAATGCGTGATATAAAAAAACTTAAACTACCCCCTAATTCTAATATTTATTCTCATGATTACTAACGATTTTTATCAGGATCATCCTACTCTACTCTCTCTGTATAAAGTAAATCCATCCATCCTGGTGAGATAGATGACATATTACGCTTGACAAGTCTTTATATATCTCAAAATTACTTTCAATTTGGTAATAAATATTATATTCAAAAAGAAGCGTTAGAAATGGATTTTTTTAAAAACAGCGTTGGATATCTTATATCTTTTCTATCTCAAAATTCCTAACAGTGAGGCCAAAACGTTGGTATCTGTTAAACAAAGAATATCGAACAACAACATTGTGTTATTTATATAATATCCGCTTTATAGCGGATAAAGGAAATACGATAATCATCATAACCGTAATGAGTTTACCGTATCATTTTACAGAGAGACGTCTTTTTGAAGGTCTGTCAATTAAAATTAAAATTAACTGTCATTGGCTCAAAATGTATCTATCCGGATAATTTATATTCAAAATTATTCCCATGAATATTCATTAATATAAATGATAATATGGTTTAAAAAATTACTCAAAGTCAATATGCGTATCTACATACGCTGGTATAATCACACAAGTTAATTTTCTACACCCGAATCCACATAATAATAGTACACCCACCTCAGATTTATTACACTACCTTAATTCCACGCACTCCCTTCACTAATAAATAAATAATAAAAATACTGTTTAGTATATATGTAATCTAATGTATAACTGTTATATCAATGAAGGTGCAGTACATTCTGATACAGGTGTGCAATCACTTAAAAGAAGGAGTCAACTCTAACTGTGTTATTTTATTTGTTACTGAAATAAACATTTTTTCATTTTAATACTCCAATCAGACTGGGTACAACATATATTGGAGCTCCCACCTAAGAGTTGACAAAATTTCTTAATATTCATATCTGAGAAAAGATATATTTTGAACCAAAACACAGTTTGCACACATAAAAACAGTTTGCACTTAATATATGATATAAAAACTTAAAACTACTTTATTCTAGAATAAACTACCCTCATTCAAATTTAATTTCTTTTGATGTTGAAAGATTATTTACTAACGTCCCTTATGGGTATTATGCAAAGATCCTCAAATCTATAGATAAATAAATAAATAAATAAATTCTTTATTCAGTAACTGTCTTAAATTAAATAACAACAATTTGTTGGGGACCCCTTTTAAGTATATTATATACTTGTGTTAGGGGACACCGCTCTTCATAACAAAATCACATTGACAGTAGGTCTATCGAAACTATGTTATAATATAACCGGTTAAAGGAATCTGATTAGATTCTCAAAATTATAACTAAAAAATAATAATAATAATAGTTGTGCGTTTGTGTGTTCATGAGTGGAAGGGTGTGTGTGTGTGTGTGTGTGTATGTGTACGAAAGTATGTGTGTGCGTCCGTGTGTGGGGGTGTGTGCGAATGTATCAATTATTTCTTCTACATATATACAACAGATCCAAAATGGTAGTTATCTATCAGAGCAAGAGAAAACAAAATGCTGGACAACAAACAATAATACAGTACAGTATTCAATCTAGCCGAATAGGACTTCAGTTTCATCGTAACTCCATGTCTTTAACAATTTTATTAGGCTAGCTTTACAATTGCGCTTGGTCATGGGATAGATATTTAAAATATTGTTTATAGCATTGTATATGGTAGCTGACCTATTGCTATATTGTCGGTTGGCAAAAGTTGTTTTCGTTAGGGGCACAGGTACAACGTTCCGTTTACGTCTCCTGTTATCCAATCGATTAATGGGATTATATTTTAATCTTTTGTGTACGTTTAGGATCGTGTTAACTATACACAGCTGTCTAACAGAAAGAACATCACTATGGAGGTATAGATCATGGGTTGGGAACCTATATGGTTTAAAGTATATGACTTTCAAAAGCGATCTCTGTGCGCGTTCTAACTCGAGAAACTTAGTCTTAGTCGCTCCTCCCCAGACAGGTATACAGTATTCTAGTAGTGACTGTGCCAACGAGACATAGACTTGCTTTAGTAACCTCTTGTCAGCTATATGACGAAGAGACTTGAAGAGCCACACAAGCTTACGGATTCTGGCCATGACTTGCTCCAACTGGGCGTGCCAAGACAACCTCTGATCAACTACTACTCCTAGATATTTGGTGGTGTTAACTTTTGTAACTAAGTTACAAATACAGTCATTATTGTGATCATCGCCATTATGCAATTTTATTTGAAAGTTATTATCTGGTTGTGTTGAATGATAATTAGTAAAAGCCATGAAGTTAGTTTTATTTATATTTAGCGTCAGTAAGTTAGTTTGTAGCCAATTAGATACGATCCTGAGCCCATTTTCAGTTATTTTTTTTACTGAGTCCCAGGAATCAGCAGCAAAGACGATAGCTGTATCATCAGCATAAGAGTACACCTTACCATGTTTGATTTTCATGTTACACAAATCATTAATGTACATTAAAAACAAGGTCGGGCCCAAGACACTCCCCTGTGGAACCCCATATGTCACATAGGACTCTTCGCTGACGTAGTTCTCAATCTTTACACATTGCTTACGGTTAGTAAGGTAATCTGTAAGTAGTGCATTTGGAGCTCCTCTAATACCTATGCTTTCCAGCCTGTTTACAAGAATGGGGACAGAAACTGTATCAAAAGCTTTTTTTATATCAAGAAACACGGAGATACATTTCCTTCTCTTATCTACTTCTTGTACAATATGCGAAGTTAGCGCTATAATTGCATCTTCGGTTGATAGTCCCTGCCGGAAACCATATTGCGAATCAGAAATAAGGTTAAAATGATGTAAGTAGTTTACAAGTCTTTTGTTTATCAACTTTTCTAGTATTTTTGAAATGGCAGTAAGAACTGATATCGGCCTATAATTTGATATGTCTTGTCTGTCTCCACTCTTGAACACAGGCGTGATAATGGCTTTTTTTAAGGCAGCAGGGAAAATACCTTTTCCGAAACTCAGGTTAACGAGATGCGTAATAATAGGAACCACTACCTCGTTTGCGAGTTTTAGAAAATGAGTTGGAATACAATCCCATCCCGGGGCACTGTCTGATTTAAGGTTCATTAATACATTGTATACTTCATCGCAGTCTGTATCGAGAAGCACAAAAGACATGGCTTGTGAAGGTTGTGTATCATTTATCCTAGGTGTCTGTAGTTGACTTTGCGTAGCTACGTCTTCCGCCAATGTTCTTCCTATATTTGCGAAATAAGTATTAACCTTATTAACTGAGTCCTGAGGAGAAACGTGAGATTCCAATAAGTCAACGCTAGTTCCTTTGTTATTGTTGCGATGTGTCACCTTATTAATCGAATTCCAAAGTGCTCGGGGATTATTCTTGTTTTCAGCTAGAATGTCTCTGTTGTGTTTCCTTTTCAATTTTTTTATTAGGTTATTACAATGATTCCGATATCTCTGGTACGTAATTTTTAGAATTTCATTTTGAGGTTCTTTATGCCATTTAGCCTGCATAAGATTTCTGTTTCGGATGCATCTCAGAATACCCGGGGTAATCCAACTTTTGATTATGCGGTCCTTTGACACTAGAATAGAATAGAATCCATCAATCCTGGCGAGACAGATTACATATTCCAACTGACAAACCTTTACACGTCTTGTCTTAGGTTTTCGCGATTGTTACACATTGAATTAAACAATTTTTAACAGAAGTATCGCGTGTTTTATTTATTACGGTGTCCGAACGTTTTTGAGTCCACCAACCCAGAGATCTACTCAAAAACGTTCGGACACCATGACCAATTTTTGTGTGAATCGATATATATTTAAATAATGAATCCATCCATGTCGGTAGATGTAATAATTGAATTACCAATGTAAGACAAATGTCACCTTAGTCTTCCTGCGACCACGGATGCTGCAAAGCATTCGAAACGTTAGGTTCAACAAAATAAATAAAACACCTGATACTTCCGTTAAAAATTGTGTAATTCAATCTTTAGACGTCTCAAAATTACTCTCAATTTGATAATAAATATTAATTTCAAAAGAAGGGTTAGCAATGGTATTTTGTCCATTGATAGATAACTTATTTAGGGATAATTACGAATCCGAAATTGTAATCGGTAAACTAAACATATTCTATTACTAAAGATATGTTGGCGACATTTTTATATTTTGAACAGGTACCAATCGTAAATTGAACGTTAAAAATTGTGTTTAAAAATTAAATAACAACCGCCCTAAAATTAAATTCACTATTTATGAAACAAAACAATTCACTTAACATTTTAGATTTATGTATATCTCAAAAATCAATCCATCCATCAATTTTCTATACATCGGAAATCCAATCATACCGATGAAACGATCCCTACGTTATCAAGCCATCCTTGGCAATACAAACTTGCTGCGTATAAATCATGGTACATCGTTTGATGAATGTCCCATTAAGGATAATTACTAAAAGAACATGATGTAATATATCAGATCGCGAAATCAAACTGTCACAACAAATCAACTATTGAAAAATTGTTGCGTAAAAAGACGAGTAATATCTTTAATTATCTAAAACCTCCACCGAAGCACTCCTGCCCAGCGCCGTGCTGCCCAGCGTGTTGCCATTTTCACTGAACGTGTACAACTAGACAATTGAACTAAACATATCATGCGCACGGAAAGCTTTTCTGACAGTATCAGCCCAATATATCTGACCTGTATCAGCTCATTTATTTTTATTTGGAATTAAAAAATACTTCAATTATATTAGCAATGAAAAGAGATAGTACAGATCAAATCTTTTCAAAACTTTTTCGTGTGAAATTTACGCAAACTAACCAGGGTTAATTTGGCATGAATATAAATTTTCAGAATTCTTGCTCCTGTTATTTGTGAGAATAAAATATTTTTCATTGCAAATTTCATTGCAAATGAAAAATATTTTATTCTCACTTTTACGTGAAAAATTATATAAAAACATTTTCGATATTACAAAATAATATTCGGTTCAAATTTCATGAAGAGTGGAGCACACATTGTGAGTCATTTATAAACATATTTTTTATTTATAATCGTATTTTCATCATGACCTAATAAATGTATCATAAGAAAGTAAAAACATAGAAGAAAACTTTAATTGAAATGTTTCTGCCAAACCGTTACCAAAGTCACTAGAGTTACGGAAATCTAACATATTTGCGATTAGGGAGTAACAAAGGGATGTAGGCAGTGCACGGTGTAGTGTGGCAGAGAACGCAGACCAGCAAGCAATGTGTGAATTGCTGGGACACATTGGATTCTGACATTATATGACTCTTTTGTAGAATATAAAAACTCTTTAAACGAAGTGACAAGCACCATCTCAGCTTATATCGTTTGATAAAAAATACTAAACCTGTACCCGAAAAGTCGACTATATTTTGTAACTCATTACTTATTTTACTTTCTGCATTTATTATATTTCGAATTATTATCAAACACTGTGAACAGTGCCAAATACGTAGGCTGCGGCCGGAGGATGCTAAGAAAACATTTTTTTAATATATTGAATTAATAAAAATTATAATCTATAATATACACGTTACAATTGCTCGATGTAAGAAACAAAAGTGAACTTAAAATTAACTCGATGCGATCTCGAAGACGCGGTATCTTGGGTGGTCTCGCTGCACCTGCATCGATGCCGACATCGTGCAGTTTCCACGAAGCGTAGCATTTACGTAAACGCTGACCGGCGATACTCGTGGAGCTCCGATACGCAACATGCCTCTATTCAAAACATAAATATTATTCTTTTTCCAGAGATGTAATTAAATGTACACGTAATTAAAATTTTATACCTGTCTACTGGATAGATGTTCATTGTCTGAAGCACAGAGTAATACCGCTTAGTTTGGAGTTAAAAATTGCAATTTCAATAGTCCTGGAATAGAAAAATCTTATGTCTCTCAGGGATCTCTTCCAGTCGATCTTTAAGTTTTTTTATACTACATCGTGACGCAAACCCCTTAACATATTGGTAAGTAGTGTAAAGTAATATTTATAGCTTACTGATCACCTCGCTCGTAAGAACACAACACAGTAACAACCACAGGGAGTTGTTATTCGACTACGGTCTTCTGTTAGGTGGAGGCATCTACCTTGGCGGGCTGATTTTATGCGCCTTAGCTCTCTTTCGCCAGTACCTTATTTATTAATTAGCATCATGTATAGGTGAGATTCATTATGACTTTATAGTTATTTAAGAGCTATATATTATATATACAATATTTACAAGTCTCTTAAATAGGATATAAATAATACCATATTATAGGGAATCGTTATATTTTTTATAGAACGTCGGGAGGCACACATGCATATGGCCTACCTGAAGTAAACCGGTTACCGTGGCCTATGAATACCTGCAACACATTAAGTATCACTCATGCGATGCCACCTCTGCTGCTAACACGGCTACTCTTTATGAGATTATTGTTGATCTTACTCCCACGCAGGAACACAGCAATCGCCCAGGGAATTGTTATTTGGCTGCGGTTTTCTGTGAGGTGGAGGTACTTTCTCAGACAGCCTGCATTGATGTGTCTTAACCTCTCTTAAAAATACATGAGGGTTAAATGTAACTATTACACCCAAAAGAACTACTCATACTACTAACTGATAAATAAATAAAATATGATAAATTTATATGTATGTCGGAGGGAAGTGTGGGCGTTTAATCAGTCCTGATTACAATTAAACTCACGCGAAATGTAAGCACGCAGATCGGATGTAGCCGGATTAATTATAGGAACGCCGTGAAGTCGGAATGCGGTTGGTTGGACGTCCGCACGACTTGACGTCTCGTTCAAAAGTGGCCGCTGTAGTGTTGTCCCCACTCAGCCCGCCCTTTTTGCCCGCCATTGACAGCTCGATGTTGCCAACCGTAGCTCCCGAATACACCCAAGTCGGTTGTGACTTGACGTTCCATTTCTACGCTCCACGACATGTACAATGAAAAATTATTAATCTATTATGCAAAAACGAATACTGATGACCCAATAGTACGAAGGTATCTTTTTAGCGCCAATGCGAATAGCGTGAAAGAAAATATTTTTCACCAACCAGTTGAAATGTAAATTTAAAATAACATGCCAAATTGATTTTTAAACAAAAATATGTTAATTTAACAAATATGGTATTCGCGAAATGTTTCCGCACAGACGTGTTCTCGCTGTTTGTTTAGGGTGAACATCAATCAATGTCAGTAGCTCAGATAAAGTGGAGCTGTGATGTATAGACCGGTGAGAGACAGTCCTCCCGAGGATTCCGAGGATAGTAGAAAATATCTCATTCGTTTGTTTATTAAACCCTTTGTTATTATCCTCGTCTTAGGAAGGGACCAAGTATGATAAATGAATCTTTAACTTGTACAATTATACGAAATGTTGGGTTAGTAAGTTACAACTATGTAACGTATTGCGTCTTAATCGTTAGGATATTCGTATATAAACAAAGTTAAGCTATTAATATATGATGTTTAAGATTAGCACGTTTGTTATAAACTTTTGTGATTTTAAACTAATTTCATATTAAATGATAGATAAAGTCCTAACTTTGTTTCAGATTTTTTTTTATCAATATTACTCAACGTAAAATATGGATTCTTTTTATATATGAGGCACATTTATTTTCAAGATAGGGATTTTTTATTATTACTTTAATGAATTAATTGACACAATCTCCAAATATATATATATATATATCCTATACACACCAACTCATTAGGAGTTTACTGGTGGCGTGGTCAGGAGTACAAAAAAAACAAACAGACATATACATGCACACAAGTCTCATTATTTACACATTGTTTTTTTTTTCAACTCTTAACGCGTATGAAAAATACAAACTCTATATTTACATTGATATTTATCGTGATATTTGCTATCTTTATAACCATACTAGTTATTACCCGCGGCTTCGCTCGCATTTTTTTTTTAATAAAAAGTATCCTATGTTACTTCTGATACACTTTATTGAAATACAACAACAAATATTTAATTATATTGAGCCAATAACAATTAAATGATGATTATGATATTCAATTGAAGAATTGAAACCCAGTACCATTAAAGAGAGACCAATCTTTAGCCATGAAATTTCTACGGCGCGTGGTCCTTACTTCTGTATCATGAATTCTTCTCGCCTGCGATTGTTCTGGCGTTTCCATCGCTCTTCTAGCTGCCTGCTGCGTAGCTTGTCTTTCTGATCGAACTCGTATCTGAAGAGATGTTTCAGTTGCTCTCATAACACTTTTTCGCTCTGCTTGTTGTTGTCTTCTCAGCTCGGCGTGAACTGAAGATTCTTGATTTCCTGCAACTTTAGCTGCACGGGTTCGAGACGAAATTTTTGTTAGACCATATTTCCGCTTCCGAGGCATTTTCAAATATGAAAGCAGTTTAAATTAAAATCAGCGAGTTATATCTAAAATAATTGAATTGGTATCTAAATACAAAAATGACACCTAACCTCAAAAATTAAAATTGTTTTATATTGCATATGCATATAGTGACATAAGGAAATAACAATAAAGAAAAATTCCAAACTGCTGAAATTATAGTCTTTGGAAAGTATAGTGTATAGTCTCCATATTATATTTAATTCAATTCGATGTTGACGTGACTGTCGGTAATACAGTGCGATGACTGTCGGTAATACAGTGCGATGTTGACGTGACTAAAAAATATATTTTTTGACAAACGACTTTTTTATTTTTCGTAAAAAATATTTTGTTTTTTATAAAAAGTATCCTATTTTACTTCTGATACCTCCAAGAATATGTGTAGAAAATTTCATTATGATCGGTGAAGTAGTTTTCGCGTGAAAGCGTAACAAACAAACGGACATTTATATTATTAGTAGGATATATATGCTGTTAAACCAGGAATATCATCCAAAAATATCAAGCGTGCATCTTGTGTCAACATAATAGCTCTACGATTTCGTCAAGCTTTCTGTGCTTCACAGAGTCATCGTGCCAAACAAATAAATCTGTAACTTTTGATACATGAAAGTTTCAGCATCAGAAACATATTTTTAAAGTTAAGTATATGTTATAAACACTTAATAACTATTAATGAGACGTACATCGATTTATCTACGCGATTATGTTAATACACTACCTGACACCTTTACAGATGTTATACCTTACTTATTTATTAGGATAATTTGTACTCATCCTATTATACTCGTAGTTGCTACCCTGAGTTTATTTTTGAAACAATTCTATTGACACACAATCCATTACACACTCGCGTAGCCAATATAACACACATTGGCTACGTGATTGTGCTACAAGCTCTACGTGACAATTACTATGGCAAATCCGTCTACACGTGTGCATATCTATCGTTGATCATGTTAGATATAACTTCTAATAACCTTAATAAATAAGTTTATAAATGATTGGATCGTAAAATGTAGAACTAGTTGTGATTGTGCTATGTAGGTATACGCGCTACGTAATATCAAATTTGGGTTTGTTTTGTGTTATGTTTTTCTCTAAAAAGCATGTTTGTATATTATGTACTATTGTGGAAAATTATACAGATTTCTATACTTTTATATGAATTAACATGATCTTAATATTTACAAAACAGTTTATGACATTAATTTGAAAAATTCCTCATCTGGTAGTGTACTTCAGATGTTATGTGCATACCTATATATATTTATACTTCATGAATGCTCTAATTTTACTTGGCTGTTACATGATATAGAATAAAAAAAATATGTATTTTATTGTATAATATATTTTGCCTATAATATATTTCTTACACAAGATATGATATCCTACTTATATTATAAACACGAAAGTTTGTATGGATATATGTGTGGATGTTTGTTGCATTTGCACGCCTCAACGTGTGCGCGGATTTGGATTAAATTTGGTAGGTAGATAGATTAAGTAGTAAGTTAATTAGTAGAATGTACTCGATTAACATATAGGCTACTTTTTATCCTGGTGATATGTCCCCGTAGGATAGATTAATGATTAGATGTTTAAATCGTACTGAATATGGATGTTTTATTTCGCTTTAACGTATCAGCGGCTTTTCATCTACTACTATTCCATACTATCCTACAGGAACACATCACCGGAATAAAAAGGTAACTTATTATCCCAGTGTTGAACCCTTCGCGAAGACTACTTTACCTAGCGGTTCCCCACTATTAGTCAAGTTTATGTGGATTGCTCCCGAGTTTCGAGTGCCCAAAATTTGCATATGTTTGCGCTGAAAGTAATCGGTCTTATAATATCGTATACAGAAATATATTGTAATTGAAATATGAATTTGCTTAAGATTGTAATATCAACTACGATTATCGTATTAACGACTGATGATAAGTTAAAACATGTGCCACTTTTATTCCGGGCACGGCTCCTGTGAAATAAGATCTGGAGCATCGAGAATAATAGAACTCATATAGAGTTATAAAGTCCAAATTTCTTAGAGTGGTTCGTATAAATGTAAAACTGCATGCGGCCCGCATTAGATTGTAAGCGGTCGCTGCAGCCTATTACGCTCGTTAATCTTGTGGCCAAGGATGTATCGTCACAGTAGCCAGTAATTTCTCTGCCATATCTCACCCTTCAAACCGGAACACAGCTACATATAACTGCTTGGTGGTAAAAATAGGTGAGACAGAGGTACCCAAGCAAACGACTTTTGTACAAAGCCTCCCTCTCCTTCCTAATCAAAATGGAGCGACGGATTGCTGTATTTTTTTATGTATGGATTTTTATTTTGTATGGAGAGCCCGACAGTAACATAGGGTACTTTTACCGCGGCAAAATATCTTACTCCCACACGAAAACACGCTGTGTTCTATGACCACGCGGACGAAGCCGCGGGTAACAGCTAGACTCAAATATAATAGAAGTAAAATTCGGCAAAATCGATCGTAGAGTTCTATTTTAAATGCATTAAGTACCGGGAATTCAAATTAAACCAACCAGAATTTAAACCAAAAACTTTGGGAGTAGTTCGTGGAATTCATATATTATGTACTTCATTTTCATTCGCCTAACACCTACAGACATATGTGTGCAGTTGAAATCTCAAATTAGGTAAATCTTAAATTACAAAATATATACTTAACGGTATAAAATAGGAAGTCTAGGTTATAGCGACTGGAGAGATAGGTTGTTTGGGTGAGGTAAGTACTTAACATAAATTGGCTACATTCGCTATAGAATACTCGTACATCGAAACGGTTACCTTACAGAGTTAGTGAAATAGGTCATCAAAGATAAAGATAAAGATAAAAATTCTTTATTTGCCATTGGGCCCTCGCGGGCACTTAGACACGTCTTACAGTTTTTGAAATATAATCTTATTGTATCTTATTTAATTCTCTTTTTACTTTTTCTTTTTTTTATCTACTAGCATTTCGGAAATGACCATTGGCTAAGAAGAAATGCCGAAAGAAACTTGCCAATATAGGTCTCTTTTAAAGTTGTCAATTAGATATTACAAAAACAAAAAAATCATAAGCATATTGGTACAATAATGTTATCAAATGGTAAAATTAAAGATTATTAAGAACAGGTAGTCTGTGCTGAATTATTTCCAGACATCTTTGTCAGTTATATATTCATCAATTCTATAATAAGCCCTTCTACAGAGAGTATTTTTAATGTACTTTTTGAATACATTGTCAGGAAAGGACAGAACTGTTTCAGGCAACTTATTATAAAATCGAATACAATTTACAAGAAAAGATCTACCAGTCCTAGCAAGCCGATGTACCGGCATACACAACTTATTTCTACTTCTAAGTTTTTCACTGAAGTTTGAAAACGACTTTAAATTTTTACGGGCATACATTATGTTTTCATAAATATATTGAGAAGTAACAGTAAGGATATTTATTTCTTTGAACAGTTCCCTGAGGGATTCTCTGGAGCCCATGTTATAAATAGAGCGAATGGCTCTTTTTTGTAAGATAAAAATTGTCTCAATGTCAGCCGCCGTTCCCCACAACAGTATACCATACGACATAATGCTGTGAAAGTAGCTGAAGTAGACTAAGCGCGCAGTAGCCACATCCGTCAATTGCCTGATTCTCCTAACTGCATATGCAGCAGAGCTGAGCTTACCGGCTAGTTTATTTATGTGGGGGCCCCATTGTAATTTGGAGTCTACTGTAATTCCAAGAAACACAGTGTTATTAACATATTCTAATTTATTATTCCCAATGAGAACTTCTGTATTGGCAGAACTCACATTTGGAAGACTAAATTTGATGCATTTGGTTTTAGCTGAGTTTAGCAACAGATTATTACATGTGAACCAGTTTAAAATAGCAGACACAACACCATTTACCTTGTCAATATTTTCACAATGGCGGGCCACATTAAAAATTAAAGAGGTATCATCAGCAAATAGTACTATATCCGCCATTTTCTGCACCATGTAGGGCAGATCATTTGCATATACTAAAAATAAAAATGGACCCAAAATAGAACCCTGGGGCACCCCGATATTAACATTATGGCCTTCAGATTTAACCCCATTTATGTCAACTGTCTGCACTCTGTTGTTTAAATAAGATGCAATCATGTTCTGGGCTTTATCTCTAACTCCATAATAGTTCAGTTTGAGTAACAATGTCTGATGATCTACACAATCAAAAGCTTTAGAGAGATCACAGAAAACCCCAATAGCATCCTGTGATCTCTCCCATGCGTTAAGGATATGCCTAACCAATGCCACTCCTGCATCCGTAGTAGATTTACCAGCTGTAAAACCGTATTGTGCATCATGAAAAATTTCATTGGTCTTAAAAAAGAGTTGCAATTGATCAAGCATTATCCTTTCGAATATTTTACTCAAAACTGGTAGTATAGATATGGGTCTGTAATTCTCCAGCTCGCTCTTTTCTCCTGACTTGAATAAAGGAATAAGTTTACTGAATTTCATCAAGTCTGGGAACACACCCATATCTATACATATATTAAAAATATGTGACAAGTGTGGAGCTATTGCCTCTATAATACAATAAAAAACTTTAATGGACATTCCCCAGTGATCCTCTGAGTTTTTAATATTCAACTGTTTAAAAGTTTTAATAATTTTAGTGGGTTCAATATGTGTAAACTGAAAAAGTTCCACACTAGGTTGTACGTTTTCTTTTAATAACTCAGCAGCACCATCTGGAGATGAATTAAGGGAGTTAGTGGTAAGGTAAGGGATATTGATGAAGTAGTCTTGAAATAGATCTGCTATTTGTTTAACGTCTGTAATATTTCGATTGTCATATTTTATAGAACATTCATTATCCTGTGGCTTATATTTACCTGTTTCTTTACTAACAATATCCCATACAGCCTTAATTTTATTTGATGATAGCTTAATTTTGTTTTTTATATACATAGACTTTGCTTCTCTGCAAACATTTTTAAATATTTTGGAATAGTTCTTGACATAATTGACAAAGACAGGGTCAAATCTGTAACACTTTTCTGCGTACAAATCAAACATTTTGTTTCTACTTCGCAGAATACCTGTAGTTGCCCAATCATTAAACTCAAATTTATGTGTAATGTCAATTTTTTTACGTTTAAATATTTTTTGATATTCACTGGATATAGCATGAAACAGATTGGTATAAAGAAAATCTGGATCATCTACAGTGTAATCCAACAATTGCAACCTGTCCTCCAATACATTATTGTATCTAATAAGTCTGTTTCTGGTCATTGGTCTGTACAAGAGATGATTTCTCAAATCTGTATTATGTGAACCTGGATAAACTACCAACTGACCGCAATGATCCGAGGGCAAGCTGCCAAATATTGTTTTATTTATATGGTCACAATTACAAAAAACATTATCAAGACAAGTTGCAGATGTGGCCGTTATACGCGTAGGCTCCAGAAATAGGTTTTCTAGATCAAAGGATTTAAATAAATTTAAAAACCTAATACTTGTTTGTGTTTCTACTAATATATCAATATTGAAATCACCGCAAACGATTATGTCTTTTTTGCTTTTGAAAACTTTTCTTAAAATATCCTCCATTACTTGCTCAAATAACAAATAATCGCCACTAGGAGGTCTATATACACAAATAATTATATAATTTTCTAATTCAGCACAAGACACCTCGATAGTGCACTCAATAGAGAGCCTAACAATATCCAAACGTTCTTTGGCTTTTTGGTAATTTTTTAACACAATCATTGACCCACCTCTTATTGAAGTCTCTCTATTAAAGCAACTGACTATTTTATAATTACTAATACTAAATAACATTTCACTTTTTTTTAACCAATGCTCAGTCAAACATAAAATATCAATGTTATGTTTTTCCATAAAAAATTGTACTACATTTTCACAGCCAGGAAAGCCTTGAATATTTTGGTGTACAAGATTTATGTTTTGCTTTCCTTTTGTCTCATTTAGCAGTTTAAATCTGCAGTCAAATCGATAAAATTAGTTTTAATTTGTCGTTTACAATGTAAACTGTTAAGATTATTGACATTATAAGCCACTAAAGTGGATATCTTAATTCTAGACTTATTTGAAAGATATAATATATCTTTTGTCAAATAAAAATCACTAATAAAATTATTAGTGTCAAAAAATACAAAATTGTCATTATGACAACATGTCAAGTGGTATAAATTGTTAATAGTGTATATGTTAGTATTCAATTTTGGTGTCTGGCAACATGTATAAGGTAGTGCGCATAACAATATCCTATTTACTTTTAAATGTTGTAATTTACCCAATCCATTGGTTACATCCTTTTTTTGAATTCCTATACTATTTCCTATTAAAAGAACAATAGTAGTTTCGTCATCCACCTGTGTATTCATAATTTTGTCTATAATTTGACTATATGTTGCATATGGCATACAATAATTAATAATATTGCCATTAACATGGTTATTTAACAAAGGGCCTAGATTAGAACCTATTCTATCTGAGAATACAATCGTTTTGCTGTTAGAACCTGAACTGCTGCCACAAATACCTGAATTTAAAATTTTAGATTTTTCAGTTTGGATATCCATTGAAACGGGCCGGGTGTCACTGACCACAGATATGTTTGCATTGCTACAAGTACAGCGATTACTTAAAGATTCAAAGCGATCTGCATTGTATTTACTCATATCTATTAGTTCATCTAGTGCCAGAATTTGTTCTTGTATTTGGCTTTGGGATAAACTGTATTTAGCTGCCAGGTCGTTAAGCGACCTAGCCAATGTTTCAATTTTGCATTGTAGGTATTTTGTGTCAGCATCATATATTTGTTGTCTTTCCACCAGTTGTCTTTGACATAACCTAAGCTCGGTGTGGAGTTTTACATTTGTTAATGAAATTTTTGTATTTTTAAAGTAATTATGATACCTATTTTTTAATGATTTTTCTAATTTAGACACAGCTTTTTTAACTTTTAGGTATTTTTTTATTTTACTATGTGACTTAATTAAGTTTTCAGTAACATGTGGAGTACCTGTTGAGGCAGACGCAGAAGCATTGTCGACTACTTCTTCATACAAATGTGAAATCCTCGTGGACTCACATTGCTCTGCAACTTGTCGATATTTATTTATAAGCTTCTATTTCACTAACTCAGTAAGATAACCGCCCCATTATATATAATTACGAGTATATTTGGTTCGGAGTGTCCATTTAAAATTATTTTATGAATTTTAAATCACGGAGCTACCTTAGGTACTCGCGCTACGTCTGATATGTCTAAAGGAACTAATCTATGGAGAATTGACGAGAGCCATTTTACGTAGTAATCAATGCTACGGCGAGTAAAGTAGAGCTCGTATTGGCTAGTACATGGATCAATATAGCGGTACTTTTGCTTTCTTTTTTAATATTCTCCCATTAAACAGTAGGCTCGAATCGCTGATCTATTTGGTCGCTATATACAACGTTTCTGTGATCGCGGAGTGTCTTCATGCGCAGTCAAGTGGTATATTGGTTTATCGTCTACACGCAGTCATAACTTACCTTATCAAACAGCCGGAATGAAAGACGTTGACAAAAGCGAGACTGGGGAGATTTGTCTTTCTACAAAGAAAATAGCTTCATTCTTCTTTATTCATGCTCTTCGGTTTGGGTGTTTTTGATTAAATAGGATTATAGCTCATTAGAATATATAATAGAATTATGACTACTAATAATATTGAATTGGTTAATGGTCCATGACCATAGTGAGAACTAACGCCGAGGTTCGCTGGTTCTGTGTAGCGTGTTACGTAACACGCTACGCAGAACAAGCATGAAGAGGTTGATGAGTGTGGATGAAGCGAGATAGGTATATTTGAATCGGTGGACCTGTATTTCCATAGTCTCTGCCTATCCCAATGGCGACGAGCTCGGTGGCTCAGTGGTGGAATGCGCTGTTACGCTACTTTGACACCAACGCTCGTGGGTTCGATTCCCACACAGTACAAACATTTGTGTGCATGAACATGTCTGTTTGTATTTGTCTGGGTATTTTCTATATATAATAAGTATGTATATACAAAAAAAAAAAAAATTACGTATGTTTATCAGTTGTCTAGTACCCATAACACAAGCTTCGTTTACTTTGGGGCTAGGTGGCGCTGTGTAATTTGTCCGACAAAATTTATTTAATTATTATCCCAATGGCTGACAGACGTGTTGATATGTATGTGTATGCGCTAGTCCTCGGTCTGCTTTAATACATTACTTACAAAGTAATATTTGAAGCATATGTGGTTTTGAAGGGCATAAAGTCAATACGATTGTACTATATCCACGATCGTCGTCCTTTGCCTTTCAATCTTCCTTCCTGTCTTGTTCAAAGTTTTTACAAGACTTTTTTGAGATGCTCGGCTATCTTTACCTAAATTACAAGGAATCAGATGTGAAGACATCATAAATTTTGTGGTAAATATACAGCCCGGCTAATATGAAGCGATCTGATGCTTGCCCCACAAAAAAACTTGAAAACACAGTTGCTTGAATAACGACTTATCGCCCGAATTTTTGGTGACCCAAGTTAATAATTAGAACACACAAATCTTTAAAAAATATGTTAAATGGCTTCCATTTTCTGGTAGGTTAGGGTATTTCTCCATCACGTACTTATGTAATACAGGTGTACCGGTCTCCGTTTTTACTAGGGTCTCATTTAATATCCTTGTAAAGAATGGGTTTTACAGAAAGGGTGGACTGTATTTAATAAATAGGTAAAAGACCAGATATCAAAGTTTTTCTATTTATTTAGGATATAGGAGTTACAATAAAATAATGCTTACCAAAGACGCACGATGAAACCAGCAATATGACAGCAGAAAACAAGAGAAAGAATAATACCAGAGTGTAAAAACAGAGTTTACAAAAGTATAAAAAGGTTATATTAAAGCTATCCTCAACAATCCTTTTAATTGGGTTGGACATTACATATATTACAATAAATCATATCAAATAATAATTCTCTGGAGGGTTGGTGTTTTCCGACGAGTGAGTGAAGTCGCCAGTAATCTCCTACGGAGTTGCTGTGTTAGCAGCAGGGGTAGCATAGCAATATTTTTACTGTACTGCAAGTATACATAGACTAAGGTAACTGCTTTGCATCAGGTGAGCCGTATGTAGTATGAAAACAAAAAGAAAGCTTTCTCCACTGTTTCATAAATAAATAAATAAATATTGTCGGACAAATGACACAGCGCCATCTAGCCCCAATGTAAGCGAAGCTTGTGTTATGGGTACTTGACAACTGATAAACATACGTAAATACATTTTTTTTTTGTAAATACATACTTACTATACATAGAAAATACCAAGACCAAGACAAACAGACATGTTCATGCACACAAATGTTTGTACCGTATGGGAATCGAACCCACGAGCGTTGGTGCCAAAGTAGCGTAACAACGCGTTTCACCACTGCGCCACCGAGCTTGTCGAGACTATAGTCTATCATTATACGTCTAATGTTGTAATATTATCAACAATATTAGTGTACAAGTGTATTAATACTCTTCTTAGCAATATCTCAACGTTTGTCAATCACGTATCCTCTGTCTAACGTCTATTGCAATCAGGACTCGATCTAGAGCGTGCCATTGACACATTGTGTATATAATCACCGCCCTCTATTGAGTACGTTGTCTTTCCTCTATTACTGATACATAGATAAAATGTGTCATTATGAACTGATCACTTTTCAGTTTAGATACATTGTCACAGATTGCAATTTAGCAATCATGCCCCAGACGAAGAAATAATGTATCGCCAGGTCACTTGCAGGGTAGGTAAAGAGAGGCGAGCGCTACAAGACGCGGTCGTTACATACCTGGCTCGCATCTTTGATATTCATAGCTCTTTTCATGTACGCTCGCAGATTCCCAACGCACATAATGTGATGAAACGTGATCAATTTGGTCATTATAGGGGAATCTTGACCTTCTCCAGTCCCTACCTCCTTTCACTTTCTCATTGTATTTCTGTTTTTATTTTGTCCTACATTCTTTCTACCTGCTCCTCGAGCATAGTTTTTCTTATCTTAACAACAAAATTTTCTTTCATACATCATCATTACGAACACAGTAAGCAAGCATTACACCACAAAATTGTAAATTTTCAATTGCTCGCATACCAACCGCGTTTATTCTGTTGTCATACTCTCTCTCTCTGACATATACAGCTTCTAGTTCCATAAGTTATCGTTCGATTTAGCACTACTTTGTGTACAGAGTTCTGTGTCTTGACTTGCTTTTAAGACGTTCTACATATGATGTGACTTTCCCATGTAAACTGTTGTGGACATGAATAACTGTTTAAAATAAATTGAGTATATCAAGTGTTACTCAGACTTATGCATGGAGCTTTTTGTAAATGAGATTGTTCATATAAATTTGATAGTTTCTAAAAAGGGTGCTAGTTAGTAGCATTACTCTATTTCCTGTGGTACTTTAATATAAACTTTAATCATCTGTAATTAATTCAGAGTTTATTTATAATTAATATCTAATAATTATTTATAATCTTTTAAAATGGAATAGATGGAACATGAGAATGATAATCATCGGATTTTTAATGCTAAATAATATACTACTACTACTAAGTAATATGCTAGTATACTCGTAGTAAGTTTTCTGACTGAGAATTATTAAGTTGTGGAATGAACGCCCAGCCGAGGTTTTTCCAAGGCACTATAGTATGGGGTTGCAAATGTCCATAGGCTGCGGTAACTGCTTACCATCAGGCAGGCCGTATGCTTTTTGCCACCTCAATTGTATAAAAAACGTAATTTTCGTTTCCGCGTCTTGTGGCGATCGGTACCCTCTGCTTACCCCGCAAGGAACTTGCGTGAAGACATGCATACATTATAATTTGTAAATATTTCAAATTTATTGCCTTAACTTCAAAAATTACACCTTAGCAGGTAAAATCTATTCACAATACAGCGGTTGTTTCATAGTGTACGGTTCCATATTCAAGTTTCATTTATGGTAATGATAACCGTAAAGTATCCAATCATGATCTGAAATCTCGTGTACAAACAGTGTTAAATGAAAATTATTGTATGAAAAGTAATATCACTGAGTCGCATATTTAGTTGTAGAGCATCTTTTTTCGGTTTCAGTAAAAATTTATTGATCCAGAGTTTAAACAATACCTATAAAAAAAAATACTTGTTAAATTTTGTGCAAATATACGTCAATTAGGTGGCACTGTGAATACCCTATGTCCATTTCTTGCGGTCAATCCCAAGCTTTACTTACATAAAATAAATCATTTTTTATTTTCTACATAAGACATTTATAAATGAAGACAAGATAGAAGAAAAAGTTGTTGGGGTCAAACACGTCTCATATTTCTTTTAAATAAAAACTTATTTTAATAACATTTTCGCAGTTTCATTATGTTTTCCCTTTTTAGGGTTCCGTACCTAAAGGGTAAAACGGAACCCTATTACTGAGGCTCCGCTATCCATCCATCCGTCTTCACCAGGCTGTATCTCATGAACCGTGATAGTTAGACAGTTGAAATTTTCACAGATGATGTATTTCTGTTCTCATTCTCTTC